>JAUPFR010000001.1:28324262-29545929 GCA_036925125.1 Oreortyx pictus | reverse complement strand
TTAACATGGCAATTTTTGCAGGACAAAATTCTTCACCTACTGACTTTACTTTTGGGACGAACATTAACTGTGTATACAGCAGAGAAACAGCATTGTCATTGCACAGAGATGGCACTCCCATTTTCACAAAGCTGCCAACTTTGATCTCTCTTCATGGAACAGAAGAGGCAAAATGATTGGAAAAGACTACCATTATCTTAGACGTTTCCTACCAGATTTCTAACATCGCAAATTCCAACCTCTGTTGCCAAACAAACTCAAGCTGATGAACATACCAAATTCCACACATTTAAATATATACACATATTTTGCCACTGCTCAGTAAGAATCTGGCCTAAACAAAGCAGAATATATTTGGCATCATAGCCTCTTTCCATGACAGTTTCAAAAAGATGCCAAGCTGCCAGAACCTCATACTCTCCTATATCATGTTTTCTGTTTCACATGTTTTCTCATTAGACATGACAGGAGAAAAATTGAATTTAATCTCAGTGCTTCCACATAACACTCCTGTAAGTAAACCTGATGTTGTTCAAGATATTTTCAAGCAAGAATTATTGAGCTTCTATCTTCGGGAGAAAAAGAGGAGGTTTTTTTAAGCTTTTGTGTAAATAGAAGATCAATATGTTAAAATGCAGATTTTTATTTATTTTATTTTGACATTCAAAGAGTTCTATTCTGCTCTCTGGAAGTACAAAGGGTGAATAAGTGCTATGTTGCTGGTAAGAACTGGTACTGCCCCATGGGCAATATGGAAGACCGAGAATTGCTAGTCATACCATGCCAATGAGAATTCAGTTCCTCTGAGTACATTGTGACTTTTAACGAAAAACATCACATCCAGGATGACTTTTCCGCACAGAATACAGTACAGCACTTGGAAATCACATTTACTGTGATGTATTGACATTGAAATCAAGAGCAGTGGGATTGTAGGAAGGAACAGATCAAAACCCCAGGCTTCTCAACAAAACATGGTAAAAACAGTTCTGTTCTGTGGGTATGAGGTTATCTCATAAAAAAAAATTAAAAAAAAAAGAAAAATAACAACATAAAATCTATAACAAGACATGGCTATTGGCATAAACCTTTACTTCTTCTAGATTTTATTATCCTTACATAAATTGTTCACCTGTTGGACTTCTGTTCTGTTCTGTGCCCAACAAACTCTCCTGGGTTAATTTCATCCCTCAGCATCATTTCCCAACTACCTTTTTCCCCACTCTGTGTAAATGAAACTGTCCTTGAGACGTGCCCGTATTCATGGATGACAGCATATTGATTTTGCATAACTTAAACAGTTGAGTCTTCTAATGCAACCCATTTACAGAAATTATGTGAAAATTTGCAGTATGTTTGGCAAGAGAGCTCTCTTTCCTTTTTTTGGCACAGCCTCTGAGAATTATGTGATGAGAACATCTCCATTGTCTTCTTCCCATCTCCCCACCCCCTTCCCCCCCACCCTCCCCTCACCCAGAACAATTCTGCACTGAAAGATCATGGACAGGCAGAAGTGAGTAGCAAATTCTATTGCAATAAGCAAGAATGTTCATACAATTCACCCAGCAGCATTTCCACCCAGTAAGGGATGCAGGATTGGATTGTAGATATTAATGTATATCATTTAGAGATGAAAAGGAAACTTTCAGAATGGCTTTACTAAAATAGCGTAAAGAAATAAACAGGCATACATCTTTTCTTGGCAGAAAAAGAGCGGTTTTTATTTACAGGCAGAGGTGATGCAATTGTACGTATAGTTTATGTTTACTCCACTGGCCTATGTCCCATCACTGTATGACCTCAGTGGCATCACTAACTCATAAGTGTTTTCATTTACTTGAAAGGAAGGGACAATTAAAGCCATATTTTGGGAATCGGGAAATATGAAACCAGTTCCTGGCACTGACACAGGCTTCCTTGGTAACAACTGGAGAGCCAATTAATCTCTCCTGTGTTCAGTTCCTCCTCCCTAAGGTGGGAAAAATAAAGTGTCCCTTCTCCATTCTTCGTCTCCTCTATAAAGATAGGTACTTGCTGCAGGGTGCCTCATCAATCAGGTGTCAGTCTTCATAATTACAGTAACAGAATGAATCTGGTACCAGAGTATCCTGTGTTTAGTTGATCTGTGGGCATAAAGAAGGTGGGGGCTCAGTGTGGTGTGCTCACATGTATCAATCAGCCTAAAATGGAATAAATAAACTCCAGCTTACCACAAGTGACTTTGTCAGGGTAACTGAACTGAGCTCTCCCTTCTCTCTCTTTTCCCGCTGGCCACCATACGTAACAAGTGTTTTATGTCTCCTCTGTGATCAAAGAGGGGGAACTTCTCTTTACATGTTTCTGCGTGCTTTTTACCCTTCCTTCCAGAGCTGAGCAGTCGTTCCTGCATGCACACTGCTCTGAGATCAGCTGGCACACTCCCGTCAACAAGTGGCACTCCAAATGAATACACAGTGCAGATCTGAGTGATACATATCTTATTTATGTTTATTGTCATTTACACATCTGCTAAGTGCTCAGCAGAAGTGGCAGGGCTTACTTCCCTCGGCTGTTGTCCAGGAAATCAATGGAGCTTTCATGTGAATACCAGCTTATCTGTGTAAGTGAAGACTACGCAGTCACACATGTATCTTAGGTGACTGACTGTCCAGAATATATATATATATATATAAAATCTATTTTTTCCTGGTAAACATGGCTGTTTTCATTTTGCACTCTGTAATAACTCACTGTTTGTCATTAAATGAATACAACAGCATTTGTCCTCTCCCTTTGTTAGGCTTGGTTGTACTCTCTGTCAAACAGAAATCAATAACCCAGTTTATGGTAAGCATGGAAAATGTGTTCATTTGCTGTATGAGAAAACTGCTATTTTCTGAGACTTATCCAAACTACCTTTATTGACATGATCTTGAAAGTTAGCCATAAATACTGCTGGAGTTTTAACAAAAACAGTGTTCATTATCTGTGTTACAACTGTTCCTTAAGATACTGTCAGTCATCAGGGATATGTTATTCTGAGCATCGCCATAACCCAGCAAAGGCACAGCCTGTACCTTGAACATTTAAATCAGAGAAGGACAAAGATGTACCGAACAACCAGAAGGAATAAGTGAACAGGACTCTTCAGGCAGCATCATTCTGAAGTTTCATAACACCGATAAAAAAGCAATGTAGTATCACCAAGCACTGTAATGCAATAAAAACATGACATATTGCTAGAATGGGCAAGATAAGGGAGTTTGAGGGGACAAGCACTGCAAGTTGAACAATTGTTTCCTTTGATCTGATCTTGCTGGCCAAGGGAGGGAAAGACCTGTGCCTTGGACACATTACATGGTGATACAGCCAACACTGTAAGTAGCAACACTAAGTAACATCAAGGGAGCTTCCCTCTTCCCCCTGGGATTATAAAATCTCGTTCCCATGGTATCCTGTGCACACGCATGGAAACCCACAGCCCTGCACTGATTTCACACAGCAGCTCTCCTATGCTGTGCCTCTCTCTTTGCTCTGAGAAGGTCTGCAGAGAAATAGGAGGTAATGTCCACCTCCTCTCACCAAAGCTGGATTCGTCACTGCGAAGGCAAGTGCCCTTTCAGCCATAAGCAAGTCCCAGGGGATAAAGGGAATGGGGGCACTGACTATAGGAGGGCCACTAAGATGATCAGAGGGCTGGAGCACCTCTCCTATGAGAGGGAACTGGGCTTGTTTAGCAAGGAGAAGGCTCCGGGGAGACCTACCAGTAGTTGAAGTGAGCATATAAACAGGAGGGGGAACGACTGTTTACATGGGTTGACAATGACAGGATAAGGGGGAATGGTTTTAAACTAAGACAAAGGAGGTTAGATGTTAGGAGGAAGTTTTTCACTCAGAGGGTGGTGACACTCTGGAACAGGCTGCACAGAGAGGTTGTGGATGCCTCATCCCTGAAGGCATTTGAGACAAGGCTGGATGTGGCTCTGGGCAGCCTGCTCTAGTGGTTGGCAATCCTGCTCATGGCAGGAGGGTTGAAATTCAATGATCTTTGAGGTCCTTTTCAACCCAGGCCATTCTGTGATTCTATGAATACCACAAGAGCAGCCAGCGGTCATACCTGGCAGTGCAGATGAGGGGTGTGCACTGTCAGCAAGTTTCAAGGTTTCAAGAGCAGGTTAGCTCAAGATTTACAGCATTTCTAGTTTTCAGATGGCATGGAGGTACCTTGAGAACAGCTCTTTTTGCTGTATTCAGCAATCTGTTTCCCATTCTGGCCACAGTCCAAAAATACACAAGAAAAAAAAAATGTGAAGGAAAGACAGTTAACTAAATATTTCAGAACATTCATGAAGATTTAGTTTGAGCAACGATTTAGAAAAGGGCAAAAGGTCAATAGAGAATTGGGATTGGGTTTTTCTTCCAAAAATAATTTGCCCTTCCCTTATCATTTAAGTTAACCAAGTTAAGCAAATAGTTTCTTGTGCAAAGGTACACAGTTAGTGGGTTTTCTTTTTTATATAATCGGTGCGTTTTCCCCACAGCTATTCCAGTGGCTGCAGTCTGTTTTTAAGTGGATTCTCTGGTGCCTGCTACATGGCTGTGCGTTCATTTCAGGCTTTGCTTCGGTGACAGCAGCAATCTGGTTGCCTTTCCTCTCCTTGCCTGCCTTTCACAGAACTCAAAGGACACAGAGCCTCTGCTGCTGTAACAGAATTGGCTCAAAATGAAGCAGCAGTTGCTAAAGGGAGATCAGCAGTAAAGCAAAGGCAGTCAGTAGGATCATAGAAGTCTAATTTCCTTGGGAAACTTGGCTAAAAATAAACGTTAACACTCAGTTGAATCATAACCTCTTTCTGGTCAGTTAGTGGTGCTCACAGTGCTTCATTTGGGTAGGTTACATACACACTCACTCTGAAAATAAGGAGGAGGCAGCAGAGGGAATTACCTTCCCAAGAACACAAAACATCTAAAACAGGCAGGCACTCAGATTTCTCAGATGACTTTGGGGATGAAGTTCTGGCCCCACCAACACCAGGGCAGGTCACTATTAAGGAACAGTTTATCTCATAGCCACAGGTAAATCCTTTATAGACACAGCTCCATGTTTGTCCGCACAAGGCTCCCATCATAGAGCCAGGCCAGGCAGGTCAATCATTCTTCTACATAGGTGAAGATTGAATTTTACAGATGTTCAGTGTATATTCCCAGATGTGGGTGACAGCATTGCAAGCCTGCTATTTCCCAAACCTTTCTACCAAAGAGTGTGCTCTCTCTCACATACTTAGGTATTATTTCACATCTCATCCCCACTACACATATGGGCAACATGCCATTTCTGCTTACATCCATGTGCCAAGATGTCCATGTGAGAATCAGGTCAGACTCAATACGTACACAAAGCCCTCCAGCTCTGCAAGGTGCAGTGATCCAGGAGCACGAGGAAATGCAACAGAGCAGTGTCTAGATGGAGAGTCTGATGTGTTTGTGATGAGTGTCCTGGTGGTCAAATTGCAGAAGGAAAATCATTGTGAGCTGACATCCAGAGCTTATTTATTAATCCAGGCTGAATGACTAATTTATGGACAGTTATTTTTAGCTTTTTACACAGCCTCTATTTCATTATTTAAGGTGTTTAATTATGTACCTGTCTAATTAGTATCTGAAGAAAATAGGTTTCTTTACTAGACTGTCTTTCACAAAGGGCAGTAAGTACTCATATTAACCCCAACCTCTCCTAATGCTAACAGTCTTTAAAAGGAAAATATTTAACACCCTTCATGTTATGATTCCACCTATAACAAATGCCAAACAAAAACAATGCAACTAAGCAGCAAAAGCACAAAAGAAACGGAATCTTTTCCCATTCAGATTAGCAATTCTCTGGTTCAGACGAGAAGACTGATTTCTGTAGAGAGTACTTGTATACAACAAGAACAGTTTTGTTCACTTCCTGCAGGTGTGTCAGGTGAAATCAATATTAATGACTTCTCACAAAAATCTCCTTCTCTCAAGGTCTATGGATCTCTCTTCAGCGTGTCTTCTCAAACGGCTTTACTGAAACAGTACAAAATGTTCTCAATTTGGAAAAAAAATGGTTTCATCTTTAAAACGACAGGTCAAATAGAATGAAATTGGTTTTTGTTTTTGTTTTTGTTTTTACATTCAGCATTTTAACATCCCTAAAAAAAAAAAGGTTTGTGCTCTGTCTCAGATAAACCAGCAAACAATGTGGAGACAGGGTTACAAAAGAAATGTGTGGATTTTCAAAGCCCTCACTTATCAGAGACACCCACAGCATGGTGCAGAGACCAGCCTCAGTGAGAGCAGCTCCTTGGGCAGCTCCATAAGCTGCCACATGCTTGGACCCTCTGGGAGGCAATGAGGTGCAGTCTTGTCTCAGATGTGCACCTATGTGTCTGGCTGTGACTTCAGAGACATTACTGTCCAGCTTTGTGCAAACTAGGTGCATGAAGGAATCAAGGATGCTGAGCAGCTACGGAAAGAATGCAGCTTGAGATTGAGGTTGGGAAAAACTGGTATGGAACAAACTGCCCTTCAGACATCTAAGGTCTTTTCATGTTCATTCTGCAAAAGGAGAGCTGCTGTATTTAATTGTGTACATGTACGCTACAGAGGTGGGTCCTTTTCTGAATAGTTACACCAGATTTTTTGACTGGCTAGGTGTCAGGCTTTTCATCTCTGTAGTTTTACCATGATTAGATGTAACTGCAGGTCTTTTTGTGGATGATAACATGTGTTGAGCTCACAGCCACCTCTACTGCACTTGATTTAAGGGTCTGCATTTTATTTCCTACATTATATACATCATTTCTGCCAGGTGTCTGAGATGAAAACACTCATCTCCATTTTATTTCATACAGCTTTTATCAGCTATTCACCATACCATCATGTGTCCAGGTGTGTGCATAGATCTATAAAGGGAACAGCCATCTCTGCTGATGCTTTTCATTTTGTGATCCCTGGAAATGATATGAGTACAACTGCCTGCCCTCCTTGCCAGCACCTGGGAGCTCACTGCATTGAGCATTTCCCTTAGCAGCACCATCAGAACAGAAATGGCTTCAAGCAGAGAATGGCAGTTGCTCAGCACCTTGGCAAATGAGTCTGTGCAGTCTTTTGGTCTCAAAGTAATTTTTCAGAAAGCTGGAGCAGTCAGTGTAACAGTTCATCCCTGTATAAAAGGCCCCAGCTCACTCTTTTGGATGGGCTGAAAGAGCACACAAAAATGGCAGAAAATAAACCCAAAAGGAAGACATGGGTTTTGATAAATTCAACAATTTAAACAGGATAAGATAAGAGTCTGACAAACAAGAGAGCAAGGCAAGAGAACAGAGGAGCAACAGAAACCCCACCCTTTGGCAAACCACTGCACGAGCTTGTTGTACGTGACGTGACATCATAGCCTCAGTTTCTTGGTATATAAATGGAAGATAACCCATGGCATGGGCAGTATTTTCTGAGACAGAAAGACCTCTGAAAGGGAAAGGAAGGCACAGAAATGTGAAGGGAAAGACAGAGTTATCTGTGCAAGGAAGGAGAAGGCACTTCAGGCAAGGGTGCCAATTTGTTGTTAATGGGATGTTTCTAATCTCAAACCTGTCTTCCCTTAGGCATACCACTGGAAATATTGTACTTTGACTCCTTCCTCAGAGACAGAAGCATCTTTGCTGACGCTAAGTTGATGAAATTGCAGTTTTGCTAGAAGAGGCGCATGCAGTCCTTATCAGAGCTGGTGACCTCAGCTTGGGTTCTACCGGCAAGGCATGCCTTCATCTGTGTCAAGTCGCTCTCTGGCATGTTTGCTGCTCTGCAGGACAGTAATCTCTACTTTGTAGGAGACCATCCTAGAACAGTTCCTTTTTTTCCATTCCACAGTCACTGTGTATCCACCCAGATACATCTCAGACTCTGACTGTCCTGCTCTCAGGATTCAGTTCTCCTGCCTTTGAGGAGTTTCAGCATTTCCTGCTGCAGACAGTTGTGATGCAGTGAAAAGCAGACCACTGAGCAGGCCTGCCTGAAAGCCATAGGTGCTGAGAGCCTACACCAAGCAGCAGCATGGCTGGAGCCACACGGCCAGGCTGAGGAGCTTCTGTGATCAAACACAGAAACACAACTCATTTTCTGATAAGTGCCAGCTGCAGAGTTTTTGGCGTGCCAACACTCTGCTTTCACCTTGGACTAGATGAAACAAAACATCCAGCATTTACTTGTATACTTTACAGTTTGATTCACAACTTGTGGAATACCAATGATCAGTTCCTGGGTTCCTGGTCAATGTTATTTTAATTTTTTCATACACTATGGATGAATGTTGAAGGATCAGTATTAGCATAAGGCACTTTCTGATTAGTATTCATTGAGACTTGCAAACAGAAGTCCCTTTTTTTACCTGCCTTACTGAAAGTTTGTTCTTTGTAGTGACCTAAGGTTGTTCACTCCACACTTATTTAATGCTGGAAAGCACATGATGACATCATAAAAATTTTTTCAAGTTCACACCTCATCATTGTACATGCAGCCACTATATTCAGAAAAGTCAAACAGGGAGAAGAGCTCTGAGAGAAGAACCAGAATTTTTTTCTCTAAGGATTATTTTATTCCAGCTCAATTGCAGAGAGCTGCTAGGCCTCAGATTAGTTTCTGTTTCCCCTGTCCCTAGCCTCAGCAGGCATCTTGCTGGCTTGCATTTCAAGAAGCCCCTCTTCCAAGCACCCACCATTTTCTAGGGTGACTGTGGAGTTGGTGTACAAGGTACTGGGTGCCTGACTAATCCCACTCTGCCATTTGTCCCCATTCTGGATCAGTGCTTTTCAGCTCTGTACCACACTGAGGAGAGCAGAAACCTTTAGAAGACAAAGATGAATGTTGGTTTAATTGTGTCAAACAGAACGGAGACAGCGCAAAACTCTCTGTTGGCTTCCAACATTCCCATCCCTGCCACTGCTCTGTCCTTGTGCCTGGCCTTTCTCAGCTTCTCCTGGAGGCATCCTCAGTCTTGGAGAATCTTGAAGATTTATGGTCCAATTCTTGGCCTTTCTGCATACAGCTCCATTCTTGTCCTCGCCCTCCAGGCTGAACACAGCCCACTGCCCTCTGCCTTCACAAGGGCAGGCGTGTGGCTGTGCTCACAAAAGTCAGCAAAGCTAAGAGAAGAGGCATTTTCAAAACAGTGCTGGAGACCTGAAAAGTAGGTCAGGCAGCTTCTGGTCACTGGGATTACTGGGCAGCAGAGTTCAGATCTATGCCCAGAGCTGTCACATCCCGCCAGTGCTGGGGGTTGCTTTGGAAGCATGTTTGGACCAGTCAAGTGGATGCGGCATTCAGACCGGCACTGGGCCATTTAATTAGTCAGTTCAAGTTGGCTGACCTGAACTCCAGGCTTTATCTGGGCGCATGCAAGCAGCACGGACCAGTGCTAAGCATACTCCCTCAAAGGGTGTGATCCTGACCCTGTTGAAAGCAGTGGCGGGTTGTCGTCATTTCCAGCTGGAGCAGAGCTGAACCTTTTGTCAGTACAATTATTTCAAGACTACTTCATACTGATTTTAACTATAAAAATCCCCCTAGGAATACTCCTTGTTTACAAAATTGCCTCCCGCTCTTGACTGAAGCATTTGTATCTCAGTTGTTAGCCACAATAATGAGCTGACAATTTCCTCCAATTGGCACATTTCATTCAAGACATGTTATTGTAACCACAGCTGCCTAAAATGCACAAAATTGGGTTCAGCAGAAGAGCTGTTTACTGACACATGAACAGAAAAGCCTGGAAGTCCGTTGTTTTCTTGTCTGTTGACCGGAACTGTTGTTTCCTAGGCAGGTGGGAAAGAAATCTTTAAATACGCAGAAGGGAATAATTTTATGGGGTCTCTGGTGTGAGTTTCTACTTGTGCTTCATCCTATGGCTTCAGAAGCAGTTTCAGCAGCTGTCACCACCCCATGAGAGGTTGGTTTATTCCCCTTACAGACTGCTCCTGATTCAGAGGAATGCTGGATCCCCAGCAGAAAAGGGGAGCTGGCTTCCCCCTGAAATTAAAGGAGTAAAACCACTTGGCTCCATTTCATCTCCCCAAAAGGTCGAGGAAGGTGAAGGGGGAGGAGGGGAGATCTCCAGCTGCAGCAATTTAAATCTATTTTAATCATGTCTCATTGGCTTTGCAGTGTACATGAAAGACAGTGGGCGGGTCCAATTAATAATGATTGGTTTGCTATTACAGTGACTAGTAACCTTAAATAGCTCTTTGGAGCTACATTTAAGGCCTTCCTTTCCCTCTTTTTTAGGCGGCAGATGGTATAAAAGCCCTGGGCTCTTTGGATCTTGACCTCCTGCAGATGTTGGGATGGGACAAAATGCTCCTCGGGATGGTAGAGAGGGAAAGAAAATGAAAACCATTCTAATGTACCATATCAGGGCTAGCAGTGGGGTGGACCACTAACTGCTTTTTTATTACTGTCACTTACCAGCTCTGATTCTTCTGTTCTTAAAGAGTTATGTCAGCAATTGTGAGGCAGCTGAAAGGGAGAGTGGATGCGTGAGGTGATGAAGTACTATTGGAAGTCAGACCAATAGAAGATGAATGAAAGATTATGAGAGGGGCAAACGACCATAGTTAGCAAAGCTGTAACAAACTAGACATTGATATATTGTCCTCTTGCAGATATTCTGACAGCCTATTATAGTCCCTTTAACGAGGTTGTTATGCATTTCTCTTTCTGTAGCTATTAAAATCTTGTCTACATCTGCTGAGGTTTGCTTCAGCAAAGAGGAGGAGGGGACCCTTGGTATTTTGTAGAGTGTCCCTGTTCGGTAGCTAGGGTCAGCCCTGACCTAGTAGCAGAGGGAGATACTTAAAATTGTCCAAGATGCACAAGTTTAGTGGACTTTCAAAGGAAAATAACCTCCGCAGTGAAAGAAACATTTCCACGCTTGTGCCTCACACTGAGCTGAAGGCATGATGGATGTTAATATGACTTATGGGAACCTTCTACAGCCATTCCCGGATCTACCCAGATGGTGAGATAATGCGGTATGTGGGTCTCATTAAATATAAAAATCCTGCACATCACCTCTGAATTACAATGTTAGCAAGCAAGCTGCACTGCTAAGTACATGAGCAACTATAATTTGACTCTTTCCAAAATAAGGAAGAAAAAGATTCACTCAAGGATTTTCTTCAAAATAATTAATGATTCCCATGACTAAATGTGTAAAGATCAATAGACGGACGGACGGATGATGGATGGATGGATGGATGGATGGATGGATGGATGGATGGATGGATGGATGGATGGATGGATGGATGGATATGGGGGGAAGTGCGAGCCCCATGTGAGCACCAGGAAGAAAACTTGCACTGCTTGAACAGGCCTTTCCTACAAGCAGGTTATTTAGTGTTCAGAACAGGACACTTTCCCCTCTAAGTCAGTGACTGTTTTACCTTCTTTGGGTCTAACTCAATTCTGATTGTCTCAGAAAAGGTTGAGTTAACACAGAGCCTTCATGTGCATTTTATCAAGCCAGCTTCCTAATACCAGCTCAGTTCTGAAGAGAGGAGAAGGGAATCCATGGTTGACATATGCAGCTGAGGGATCTGCCAAGGCCAGGAATTTGTCTGCATCCGAATACATCTGCTTCAGGGCTCCCAGCTGCAGGGCACAGAACAGCTATTCCTTCTCACAGTCTTCAAGTCTTTAACATTTAAGAACTTTCACATTCATTTTGAATGAAATCTTTTTGTTCCATTGACATCTTCTTTTAAAACACTACAGACAAGAACATTTAATGTATCAAATCAGATCCACCAAGTTAATTCCCTGCAATTAGAAATGATACCATTGGATAATTCCACAATGGGGCCAACTGATTTATTCTAAAGCCCCTTGAAAGATTTCCTCGTGCATCCAGTTTGTACATCTTTACTGTAGTTTAATAAACAGAAAGGACATGAGTATGTGCTTTAAAGGGAAACCAAAAAGGCATCATGTAAAATCATTTGGGATTTGATGTCTGAGTCATCATTAAACTAGGATTTGCAATGAATACGTCAGATGTCTTAACACTGCTTCACAAGCAGTATAGAAAACAGGCTCCCCTTGCTCTAATGAGGCAGAGCGAAATGGATGAATACATTTTGATACACAATGCATCAGTGTCTGGTTTGTTTTAGAGAAACAGTAACCTCTCTCCCTTTTTCTGGGTAAATGCAGTACAATAGACTAACGCCACATGAATCTATTATGTCTTACAGGGCTTTTAGCAGGAGTATGACTGTTTAACCAGGCAGTGACACAAGAAGAATTACTATCCGACACTCCAGCTGAAAGTAGAGATTTTTATTGATTCACCTCACTGGCCTGCCATTTTAGCTTTGATTGAGAGCCTTTCATGAATCCTAAAAGGTAACACTCCTTCATTGAAAACAACAGCAGGCAGTCCGGCCCAGACTTAAACCATCTGCCAGCTTAAAAGAAAGATGAAGGTGTTTCCCAAAGCATTTACTAGCCTAGATCTATCCAGTAGATCTATCACTGCAACTATTACGTACCCAGGCTGACACAGAAGAAATTCTTGTGAAGTCTTTGACTGGAGGTTCATGTAGATCTAATTATCAAAAGTGATAAAATCTGGAAACTAATTACACCCATCAGCACAGTAGCTGTAATTTCCCTGATTCACTTTCTCACTTCTGAAACAAGTTATTTCTTCTCCTCCCAGATATTAAGGGATACCCTGCTCTTTCTTCCTCTTCTTTTTTTTTTTCACCTCTTTTGAAGAATTCTGCCTTTGTTTATTGCCGATCAGCTGTGACGCAGAAACTTCTTTGAATCAGATGTCTTCCTAAAAGCAGAATGTTTTCATTCTTTTAAACAAAGGGATTTGCATTCCCAAGCAAATCCAGACTCAGAGTGGCATGTGAGTAGTGTGCGTGTTTGTGCATCAGTGAATATTCATGTAGCCATGGTTCCATGTGCTGCCATTCCAGGCAATCCCAAACCCACATTGCAGACACAGTTTCATGTCTGTAGTGCTTCCTTCTCAGACTTCACTCTTCTACAGCTTTTAAAGACCACAACTAGAAACAATATAAAATATAAAATAAAAATCTAAAAAAATAGGCACGAAGCATAAACACTTGTTGAAGAGTAATATATAATATTTTGGTGTCCTAAAGTCCTCTGGCATCAGCCTGAAGCATGTCAACATAAAATCTATCAGAGGTAAGGGTATCAAAATGCGTTTCACCTGCAGCTTCTCTCCTGAAGGTACAGACCCGCTCGCATTTGTACGGGATACTGAAGGGTTTTGGACCCTAAATGAGAACTATGTGACTGGTACATGTTATCATATAAACACACCCATTTCATTCTCCACTATCTCTATTTTCAGGCTAACATGTGTTTAAAATACCAGAGGTGATGGGAAAAGCCTGGAAAATATAAATAGTGAGGAAGACATAGGAAGATATAATAGTGAGGAAGACACCCATGTGATTCCCTGGGAAACAGGGACCTGGCACAGACCCAGAGCTAGTAAGCCCTATTGCTTCCAGCCTGACTCATGCCATGCTCCTGGGGTAGCTCCCTCATCCTTCCCAAAGGCTTCCATGGGACTTTCTCTCCAAGGATGAGAGGTGCTACTTTTGTCCAAAGTAAAGCTTTGATATCACCTTCTCCCAGCACTGAGCCCAAGGAAATAAACTGCAATGTCAACAGATCCGATTCAGTCAAAGCTCACTGACACGGTCATGAAGCCCGGGGCAGTAAGCAATATGACCTTGCTCCCTTAGTGCTGTGTCCAAAGGAGCAAAACCCAACCAGGCCAAACTGATTGTGTTTGGAGTCAGACTAAGTGGAAATGTGCCTACACGTGATCAGTCCTCAGCCCAGAGACACAGATAGCAAAGGACCAAGTGCCACTGTGCTACAATTAGCCTCGGGAGCTTACAGCCGAGGCAAGACAATTTAGACTGACAAGACAATTTTCCAAGAGGCACTATAGTTGCACAAAATGTGAAGGCTCCAGAAAGAACTTGGGAATCAAAAATAGCAGAAAATAATACAACACATTGGCTTTTTTTTTTTTTTTCCTCACAGCCAAGTTTTAGACCAGGGTAATTTCAGCAGTACCATTTCAGATGCATGGAAAGAGAAAAATTCAGGCTTGAAATAAGATCAGCTCTTTGGGTTCGGTTCTGCAGATCTGCACTGGGACAAAAATGAAGCCATAATTTTCAAAGCTGGGATAGCAAATCCCTGGACAATTGTGCTGGGGTGGTGGCACCAGCTGAGGCTGCCTCGCCAGGCTCAGCACATCAGGGCTCTGGGAACAGCCCGCTGCGGCCGCGTTATCAGACTGTCAGGGATGCGTGTCATTTCCTTGCATTCCTCTTGCTGAAAATCACAAGCTCCTGTCAGCTACACGGGGTATGTAATCTGAGAAAATGCCACAAATAGCAAACTGTCAGCTCAGAAAAGATTAAGCCAAATGCTCTTCTGTGCCTTGCCGCAGAAGTGAGCGCAGGAAAATGCTTAGTATAGTGGAGGGGATCTCAACCTCACATAAAGGGCAGAGAAGACTCCTCAGTAAAAGTTCCTGGGCCCTTCCAGCTCCTTTATGTGAATTTGAAAGCTCTCCTTTGGTCCCCATGGCCTCACCCACATCAATGGTTTGTCTGAATTCATTCCCTGCCTTCGGTACCAGCTGCTTTTGGTTCCACTGCTGGGAGCATTACCCCACCAAATCCTGAACACAGTCTCGACAGCTGCTGCTCTGGACTGAGCACTCCTCCTCCACGAGGAGAAACGTAAGAGAAAAACAAACCAGAATTACCCAGCCCTTCTTTTTCTCGGTAACACCTCCTTGTATTCAGAAGGAGTAACACATTGTATTATATTTCAACTGCAACACCTTGTGGAGTGGAAATGTCCTTGAGTTGGAAGTCTCCCATTCCCCCTCTCTTCCTCAGGTTCTTGTGGAGATGCATTTGCACTGTTAGCCCCACACAGCCTCTCTCCAAGCTGTTTCAGTTGACACAGGGGAGCAGCCATCTCAAATTTCCTGGATTTAGGTGAGTCTGTAGAGACATTAGCACCACTGAAGGAATAAGTAAGGTCATCTTTTACTAGACTACAGGAATCTGAAAGGGTTAATGAATGTGAGAGTTTGTAAGTGTCCAAATCACATACTCACACTGGTGTTTACACTGCAACAGATGCCTGAAGAAATGCACCACTGTCAAGGTTTCCCTCTTACGTGGATTCCCTGGTGTCACACCACAGGCACCATTAAAAGTCAGCCATGAAACAACAACTGGACTATGTTGGGCCCTGTGCTCAAACAATTTTCACTTCTCTTCTAGCATAGGTAAAGCAGCCAAAGGCTGCTGTAGTGTGAAATACATTTTGGTCAGAAGAGTCATACTCTGTCCACAGAAACACACTGTCACAACCTTGTGACTTTACAGTGGACCTCTGCAGGCTCAGTCCTGCAGAGCACTGTGTAGTTCCCACATGCTATCATCTGCTGAGGAGAGTTGCACTAATTGACACACAGTAGTATTAAGAAAAACACAACAAATAAGGACAATGGATATATGTGAGTTTGTCATGGCAATCAACCTAGATGAAGCAGTAAAAAAATGGCATATGTGACCAAATATCACAGGTTGCCCAAAAGAATGCACTTTATTAGGTCCAGAGTAGTGGATTTTGTTGCACCTGCGTTCAAGGTTCAGTCATTCCTCAACAGTTGGTGATCGCAACATCACAATTCAGTGATGGACTGAAAAGGAGGCAGCTGTCACCAGTTGTAGGAGAGATTCACAGCTAGCCAGACTGCGCTAAAATATGCTGAGAGCAGCTCAACACCAGCTCCTCTTTCTCTCACCCCTTCACCTCTTTGTTTGTTTCTTATTCTTACATCCTGCATTTCAGGCCATGCCCTTTGGGAACATTTCCTCTGTCTCCCTCCTCTGCCTGTGGCAGTGCAGGTCCCACCCCTGCAAAGTGTCTGCACGCTCTCACAGAGAAAGTGTTGGTGAGAGATGACAAAACCGTCCTGTTATTTCAGCTCATAAGTATTCCCGGGTACCATGGCAGCACCCAAATGGGATCCTGTTATTTCAGCTGGATTTGTTCAAGTACTAAACCTGTCGTCTTTCAGCAATAGCCTCACTTTCGCTAATCATCATCTTATTCAGACTATATTTCATACACTTGCTTATTCCGTTTTGCCCCGATAATAACAAATGCACTGCTGTAGGCAAGAAATAAAATGTTTCAGCACAACCCCTCCGTTTCTAACAGATCCTCTGTTTGTTTACATTATACTGTAATAGCTATTGATCTTCACATGATTATGGAATCCAGGCAGCATTAGAAAATTCATTAATGATGACTATAGAAGCTTTAACCCTTTTAAACTGTTCCTCGCTTTCAGGCTATTCTACATGAATGACAACATCTATTACGGACAAAGGCACTGTAACCACCCCTAATTTGCAAAGCATATTATCTGTGATCAATACCGAATGATAGAGCACAGCTGACTGAAAGGGCCAATTTAGGAATTCGAGCGACATATGGTTTAAATCCCACAGTAACCACCCCGTTCTAACCAAACAATGAGGACATACAATATCCAGGATTTCTAACGCAGTGCTCCACAATTAACACAGCTCTTCCCTCGGGAGTAACGCCGCTATTTACATTTTTGGGTTTTCAAGGACAGAGAAAGAGTATGCTGTTTCCTTCATCGGATGTGACAAGGTGCAATGCATAATGAAGAAAATGTCATAATTGCTCAATAAAGGCACTTTATTAAGCGTATGGAGAAACTTTATATAAAGAAAAAAAAAAAACACTTAAACGAACATTTCGTTCTACCAAGAAACTGTCATGTCTTTCAGAAAAAAAATAAACAGTCTCAACAAAATTACAAATAGAAGTGTTTCATGTGGCTTCTTCCAGTAGCACTGGTCTCATATGTCTTAATAATGCTTTCCAGGAAGTCCATTTGTTTTAGTTCTAGCCTGCTCCAAAGTGTACATAATGAAGGAAATGACAAGCACCCAACTCACTGTTTAATTTAGATTCCACTACTGTTGTCCCAGCTCTTTTTCAAGATATGTATTAATGACAAGGGGTTATAAAAGGATTTTATTAAACATTAAGTACCTTGGCAATGTGACTAAAGGCATAAACCAGAGCAACCCACATGACAATTACATATTGCAGCTCTAGAAAATAAAAGAAAAAGAAAAAAAAAAAGAGGGGGTAGGGGGAAAGGAAGCATTTAATAATTATGACTTTATGTAATCCTGATACCTATAAAAATTCCAGACCAAGCTCAACCCAAGTGTAACTCACTGATTCGTTGGGCATATATAAGAATGAATTTAGTGTTGTGCACTCGTGGGAATAGCTTTGCTTGTAAGAAACCAATACATTTTTCAGTAAGCCACCTAATAAGGGTCTGGCCCAAGACACATCATTCACATTTTCATTCTCATGCAATCTACAGGAGACAGATGTATGGCTCTACTTTGGGTGCATGTTTTCTCACAGTACCATACCACACCTCAAACAGAAAATCCTCTGTACCTTAAGCTACTGAGCTCATAGAGCTTGCCTCCTGAATTGTAAGGATAGTTGTTCAATACATTTACATAGCTATGAGCACAATATAGTCTCTAGGAGTGAGTTTAGTTTTGCCTCTGTGATGTGTCTGTGACTGGCATGAGCCAAGTGTATGTGTTATGGCCGCATGTTGTGGTTCCCCTCTGATATTATTATCCTCTATCATGATCTACTTAGTGCAGCTGGAAGATCTATTTTGCCCACATCTAGCCATAATAGGAGTTCAGACAGCACACAAGAGGCAGTAAAAGTGGGTCAGCTGAATCCCACCCCACTGCAGGGTATAGGTGTGAAAAATAGGCTAGTACCATATGCATATACATCAACCACAGTGGATCTTTCTATGCCGAGGCCCATTTTGAAGGCCTCTGGTCCACGAAGATGAAGATCTAGGAGACAGGAGGAATCTGTCAACATGTAGAAATTGGGACACAGAGTCTCCAGCCCATCTCAGCAGACAAAAAAGGGCAAAAAGTTATCATTCACTTCAAGTGGCACCACACAGGCCTGGGTTTACACACGTTAGACTGAGGATATAAGGTAAAAAAACATGAGAATTCCTGCAGGGATGAAATTATGTGAAGTCATGGGTACTGCGATGCAGCAATGGCGAGGGAGAGATGAACTGCTGATATGTATATCTGCATGTATCTAGGAACACAGATATCTGTTTCAATTGCAATTTACAGGATACAGTTTCTGAATTAAGTACAAATATATGCAGGTGAACTAAGAGCACCACCTCCAACATAAACAGGCTCACAGCACTGGCTTTAGTGGGGATGGCATCCTATAGCTTATGTACTACCAAGGCCACTTAATTCAAAGTCCTAAACATAAAGTAAGCCTAAAACATAGTAATGTAAAAGCTGTTGAAAAACATCTTGTGAACAATGACTGAAATACATTAGCTTAGACTGTACTTACAAGATTGTACTTGCAGTAGAATTGTCAGGTCATGGCCTGAACCTACGATTGAGCACCAGGTGAGAAGATGTGTCTAACCCAGGGAGCTCAGGTACAAACAATGCACCTGAGTGGCTGAAAGGGGTGGAGACTGGATCCACCTCTTCTCACCCTTTTTTAAGGGTTAGCAGCCAAGGAAGTGGTATTTCTCTGGACAGAGGTTGTATTCTTCTTGAGCTGTATTGGGTTGTTGGAAGGGGTGAGCTAATTTTCTTTGTTTGTTACCTCCTATTGCTCCATAGTGTGTATACCTCTTCAGAAGGTGCTGTCATTACCTTCTTTTGCCATACGGTAGTTCACAGAAATGTATAGCCTCCAGTCTGCTGAGGAATCACAGGCTTATGGAGAAAAGCACAAACTCCACTTAATCAAAAAGAGAGGAAAGTCTAGGAAAAGAAGATATAAGTGGAAGGACTGAATAAACTATGCTAAAAGTCCACAGCTCTTACAAAAGTTGTCTGAAATCTCCAAGAATAGACAGCTGTTTCCTAGACAAATTTTAGGCCAGCTCAAGTGACACTGCTGCATAAAAGCAATTTAAGCAACTTCATGAGATCAGGTGAATAGCAGAAGGAAAGATAAGCACTTAGCAGTCCCAGTCCTAACATTGACCGCACCATCAATCATAACTTTCAACTGCCTTGATATGCAAGGTAAGCCACTAAGAAGAAGAATTCATACATGGTGCAGGTAATGAGGTTAATTTTCCTGTGAGCTGTCATGGAAATTATTATAGTACGTTATCAGTACTTTGCTAAAAATTTTCTCAGTATGGAAATCAATCTTTCCTTCTTCTTGGCTAGAGCATAAAGGCTGAGATTTATAAAGCCTTTTAAGGTGCCTCTAAAATTAATGGGAATTGGATGTCCTCATTACCTACATGCTTTGAAAATCCCAGCCAAAATGCATAAAAAGTGTAGATGCTGGCTATCATTAAAACCTCTCCAGTTTTGCCTTTGAAAGTAGATAAGGATATCATCATGTTCAAATGATTCTCTGTAAAGAATTTAACACCAGGAATATTTAGTGAGCACTCTAGTGCTCACCGTAAATTACTTCTAAAGGCATGTGCAAAGGCTTTAATGGTGCCTACACAAACAACTGCATGAAGCAATAAGGTGATGTCTCTGGAGAGCAGTTACCAGCACTGCAGTCCTGAAGGAGTGGAATTTATTATATACCCCCAATAGCCACTTTCTTGCTCCAATTATGAAAGGTCTGGTGAGACTAGGCTATACTATATATCTTTGCATCTAATTCTCTCTTAATAGATGTAGTAGTCCACATAGTCCTCTGCAGCCTGGAGGCACAAGTGCAATGAGATTTTTTGGGCTGCTTCTGTCAACAGCATTTGAAATCATACCTAGTTCCCAAACACTTGAAAGCCTCAATAAGCTATCTCCGTTGGTCATTCCCATCCTCTCAGGCAAAAGCCTTGTTGTTCTAAGTCAACCCTCTTCCTTAGTCCCACCTTTATCATTTTCCCAAAATCCTGACTGAAAGAGATGTCCCTGACAGCTGCCTCCTCCCCCATTCTTGACCATGCATGCCTTCTTTCTCTCCCTGTCTGGCTGATATATAAGAATGGAAGCAAATCCCGGGTCTGGAGTGATATAGTGAGAGTGATGCAAACCCTAGGCAAAGCTAGCAGGACCCAGATGGACTAGTTTCTGTCTGGCTCTGGCACTGATATAATAAACATAAGCAGTGCAATCACACTCCATGCAGAGTGCAGATGAGAAAACCAAAGGAGAAGAGCTTCAGCTTTGTATAATTTCCATGATTAAAATCAACAGCAATGTTTGACTAATTGGCCCACAAAGGTCTTCCCATTGGCATGATTTAAATCAGCTTAAAAATGGAACAAGGTTAAAAAAAAAAAAAAAAACCAGCACTGTTCAGCCTACCAAGCAGGCTGCAGCATCTCTTAACTAAGTTTAAGTTACACAAGGCTTGCTTGTCTCTGTCACAGTCTCATTCAGCTACTCTAGCTTTTTGGTGGAGTGTGTCACTAAGAAGCAAGGCTGATAAATGTGCTCATCTTCAACAACAACACCAGCCATGTCACTTCTGAACTGGGATACAGTATCATTATGAGAATGCAAAAAGTGGGTGAAAACATTTTCCCTCTCCTGCTCCATGCCAATGCCTTGTCTTCAGGCATCCCCTCACCCCTTGCCTGACTTACATGAAGGCAAGATAACCAGCAATTTCTCTGTTACAAGTACAGAGCTGCATGCGATGACCTCGTGTTACGGACAAATGGTTACATCCCTTTGTGCCTGTCCATGTGGCAGATGGAGCTTGTCCTGTGTTTACTTCCAAGATAGCTTCAATGTATTCCTCAGGAGAAATCACAGGAAAGATGAGATGGACACGAACCTAGTTGGGTTCTGGACGTTCAACATGATGGATATCTATCGAGGAGGCCATGGAGTGTAGCCTACCCAAAATTAACAGATGAGACCTTGACTGCATTTGCTTGGCTCTCACTGAGTACATTAATTCAATATGAACAAGGAAACAAAGCATTAGGGAAACTTTGTTATGTAACTGTCGCTGAACTCACATTTGGGGCGGCAGGCCAGCGGGTGACAGAAACCACTCTGGCAACTGCTAATTGGCCTTAGTAAGGAGTAAGTCAAAGAGATTGGCCTGGGGCAACATAATTAGCAAAGTCATTGGCAGCTTTTGCCAACAGTCTAATTTAGAAAGCAATAAATAGTTAAAACAGCAGCCTCCCAGGGGCAGGAGCAGGGATGCACAGGGACAGCTGAAGCAGTGAAGCAGCTATGGCCCAAGGTGGTATCACCAGTGCAGGGCCAAGCTGCTGCCCAGGATCATCTGCAGTCCTCTGTTGAAGTAAGTATCCATACCCAGAGCCCACGTGCCTGAACAGAAGTCACTATTTACCTGCTAAACACAAGAAAATGCGTTCAGGGTGGTAGGTCAGTGGGTGATGGGGAGTCTGTTCTCCACCCCATGACACAGAGTACAGCAAGAAAAGAGGCTTCCAAGACTGTTCCCTGCCCAGGCTCATCATACTTCACAGATGACGTGAGATGGCTTATCCGCCATCTCACAGAGCAGGGGGCTGTGGAGAATAAAGAGAAATGGGGAACAGGTTCTGCTCCCACATACCTTGCCTGACCAGCACAGTAAATCATGCCATAATTTGCTGCCACTGCCCATAGGTTAACATCCAATTCCTATTCCTCACAGCAAAGACGGAGTGGGGTGGTGTACAAGAGGCATGCTGCCTCCCAGAGCAGTTCTGAGAGGAGGCAGCTCCCTACGCTCAGCCCTGCTCAGAGCACAGCCCGAAGATGCACTAGCCCCAGGTAATAAGGCCGACTCTGGCAATAAAGTGATTGTGGCAGTAAAGTGAAACAGCCATTATGTACTTGGCAGTGGTTCTCGCCTCGAGATAACCTGCTTTTTAATTGAGCTGAGGAATGTTTTCATTCTTTCTCGAGTTGCATATTATTTATGGGTACAATGTGTAATAATAAAAATTACATATCTTGGCAAAAAAACGATGAGCAAAAAGTCAGCTGGAAGAGCACTCCACAGCAGGTGTATATTTTTCTAGAGAGGTAGTCATCTATTTTAAGAACCACTGTGCTCTGTTTTGCTGTGGCAAATCCAGCAGCAGAATGCTGGTGATGTTGTTGCATGTAGGATCTGGTTGAAAAGCACAGCTCTCCACGTGTGCTGTGGAGCACCTTGCTGCTCAGCCCGTCTCAAGTCGAGACACTGGTGGAGGGAATAGTCACAAACTCTGCATCCTGTGTCACACTGTGAAGCGTCCATCCACAGCAGAGCATGCTCCCACTCCTCAAGAAAGGAAGCAGCAAAAAAGTTTCCCCCCATTTCCTTCCACTCATCTCTGCGCTGAGCACACGCACTACGGACTGGGGGGAGATGGGCTGCCTTTATTCATTTTTAATTGCTGGAGACTGTAAAGTTGTTCTTCAGGAAATAAATACATTACTACTTTCCCACTCGTGGCATGCCAGTGCATTTGGTTTATCGATGGCCGTTTAATAATAACTTTCAACACCGGAATTTCTTCAATTGCCTCTTCAGATTTTTGCTCCAAACCGCTGCGGTTGGATTACTCATGGGAAAAGCTGAGCAAACGGATTTTGTGTACTGCGTGTCTGCAGAGAGAAAGAATGAGAGAGCACAGAATCACTCACATGATAAAACAAATCTTTTTTTATTAAAAAGAAAAGTATTCTTCTTTTTGCTCTAACCTTTTATCTGCAGCTCTGCTGTCACAAATACGCCATTTAACGCTTTGTGCAGTGTTGTTGGCTGTGAACAGAAAAAGCAGTACTGTGCTGCACGCATTATCTTAAAACTCTTTTGCAGCCAACAGGTCTTGCATTTTAAATGGGAACAAGGCTTCCTCCAGGTTTTCAGCCTGATGCCTAACACTGTTCCTTGTATGTGGGTCTGCAAAGCAAAACACAGGGAGAAGCGACTGAGGAAAGAAAAATGAAGGCCGAAAAAATGGAAAGGAAAGAAAAGAATGCTGAGCCTACAATGTAATTCTCATGTTTAATTAGACAGGCTGAAGAACTGCGGCCAGGAAAAACATGTTTCTATGTAAGTGGTCTTGAATAGCACTGAAGATGAATATAATAAGGCTGACAAATACACCTTGGAGGGTGACTGCAAGAATAAAATCGATTTATTTAATAATTTAGAAATAGCTTCCAGCCATATCTCCCATTAAAATCTGAAGGCCATTGTATTCTGTATTTCTTTGGTCTTTTTTCTCCCTTTTAGTTATGCTCCACCAGACTTAATAAATAAGTAATACATAGGGGGAAAACACTTATCTGGAGTGCTTTGCCACAACCCTGTAGGGCTCTGTGATTCTTTCTAGCACTAAAAAGATCCAGTTGAGAACAATCATCTCCCAGAATAAGAATGATGTTTCAGGGTTAATGCTCTAAATATAGGCAAGGAAGCCCAGAAATTAAAATTGTACTAACGAATGTCAAAGATCCAAGCAAGCAAACAACATTAAATACATATTCTACTTCCCAAAACACAAACTGAAATTCACCTGGACATGCAAACAGCAGTAAGCTGCTATATGCCCTTTTGTAGGAAGAGTTAAGGAAAATGGGAAACAATAAGACTAATAATTAACCCAGAGAGAGTATGTGGGTTTTTCTTCTATCGCCTGTTTCGAGGTGGGTTTTTTTTCTGAATAAATGTGCGTGCAGCACCAATTTCCTAAGATTTTTCTCCTGAGAGTGTTCTGACCATATTTGTTATGGAATCTTGTTTGAACACTGTGCATTTCAGAAAGGAAATATATCGGTCAGTCTTGCTTGTTAATCAATTAAACATTAAGTACTCACCACCTTACTTCTGGAAAAGCAAATGGAGTCCAGATACAATTCTTCTGCAAGTATTTTATGCAAAATTCATAGTGCGAATTCTATAAACAATTCATAAAGTCAAATATGGGTTTGATAAAGGTGCAGATCAGCAATGTAGGCCAACTTCATTTACTCTGGAAAATTAAACTAAGCAAAAGAAATGCCTTTTTGCCCACACAAGTTTGATACTAAAACTGGCTGAGTGGTCAGGGGAGCCTTCCTCCATGCTCCGGCAGGTTCTGGCTTTCACCCGTGAGACCAACCAAAGAACTGAACTCTGTTACAGCAATAGCTTTAACAATATTAATTAATTCTTTTCAACCAAGAACTTCCATTTTCTTCTAATATTGTTCTTTTTAACCATTCTAAAACTAAATACAACAGACGAAAGGGAAAAGAGCACACAGTATAAGCCATTATAAAAGAACCTAGTGAATGTATTTCAACTGATGTCAGTGGATTTCAGTTAAATAAATGGGAAATTACATTAACACACTCTTAGTTTCTCAACATACCAACAAAAAATAGCTTTTGAAAGAGCTTACACAATAGACCCACATGGATTTCTTTTAGTGGCTAAGACAAGGCCATGCTTTTCATCTCAACTGTTGTGTTGCTGGCCTCAAGCACACAGATGGATCATAGTATCAGATCAGCTTCTGTTCACACCATGAGCCCTCCACCTTCATTCCCTGACACCTTTCCTTCTTGTTTCCATACACTGGACCCCAGGATTTTCAGGCCCTCTTCCCATGACCATAGAACCATAGAATCCTTAGAGTTGGAAGGGACCTTTAACAGTCATCCAGTCCAACTCCACTGCAATGAACAGGGACATCCACCGCTAGGTTGCTCAGAGCTTGACCCAGCCTCACACTGAATGTCTCCAGGGATGGGAGTAGGTATTTTTGTCCCCACAAAGTCTGGACTTCAGACTTCACCATCCACCCCCGTCATTTTTGCCTATTCAGGTGAATTGTTTGCATCCCTAGCAAGACAGGCAGGAAGCTGGAGACCACGGGGCTATCCCTAAAGTTCGACATCTCCAGCCATCCACAGCAGACCCCGTGGCCCTTGAAGGCTCTGGCACAACCCTTCAAACAACCTCACAGTGCTCTCAGCAGGGGCATTGTCCTAGTCTTCCAGGGCTCCCCTCAGCCATCTTCAAGAGCCCCGCAGCCTCCAGCAGGTCATGCAGACTGCAGCCTTTTCAGGTATTTCTTCCATTAAGGGACGCCTGAGAACTCGTGCTCAGGGCAGGCTCTGCAGAGCTGTAAGCAAATACCAAAGCCATCCGTTCTATGTTTTTGTTTTAAGGTCTGCTGAGGGAATACAGAGAATTTATTGTTGGGGAGAGGATTAAAAGCAGGGCAGTGAGTGGGTAAAATGCTTCCTTCACCTCTTGGTCTCCATTTGGGAACCTTGCTCACTTGACAGGGTTAACCCCAAGGAGCAACATGGTGGCACTGCCCAGGAGGGCCAGCATGCCTCATTTCAGCAACTAGCATCCCCAGTAATCCCGATTGTTCTTTAGAGCTGAAACGGGAGTGGGGAAGAGGTGGATTTTGCTTCTTTTTGTGTCTGCATAGGGTTGTGTTTTCTGCCTTGTTTCCAGAGGGGCAGGCTCACTGCTCCTGCTTGTGACCTGTAAGAAACTCAGCAAAAGGGAGGAGGAGGAGGAGGAGGAGGGGGGACCACTGAAGCAAGCAAGGGACAAAAGTGACTGAGTTGCTACTGCTGCTGCTGCTGCAGGAGTTGCTAAGAGGAGGCACAAAGCCCCCTGGACCTTACCATTGGAGAGTCATTAGGCGGCTAAGGGCCACATCCCCTCCACAATCTGCGAGTCCTCCTCTCCCAAAGCATACGCAAGGCACGGGGAGCTCGGGAAGGGAGGGGGGGAGGCAGGAGGCAATGCAGGAAGGAGGGGGCTCAGCCCCTTCCCCAAAAGGGTGGAAATGAACTGGAAAGGGGTGGGTGGAGCTCAGCAAGGGCAGGCTCTGTGTGTTTTTCAAGGGCAGATTTCTTTCTGGTTGTAAAGTTTGTCCCTCCCCTCGCGATTTTTTTTTTTTTTTTTAAGTTTTATTCATGAGTTGTTAACCATTTTGTTTAGCAAATCGGTTTATCCCAATGACCTTTCCCTGCTTTAATTTCCGAGGTGGCAGATGGCTCTAAAGAAATCCCCCTTAAATGCAGACCCAGACCCAGCCTGCTTGTTCACACACCGGACCTGCATCAACATGCCAAGCACAGCTTTATAGAAGAGACAAAGTCCTCAAGAAAGAAGCAGGGAGGGAGGGAGAGGGGGAAGGGAAGAGAGATTTGGGGCTAGACAAAGTCCAGGTTTACTTCCTCTTGCATTGTTAATAGCCTGGGTCTCTCATGTGCTGTCTGCAAGCCCCTGCTACTTCTATCTGCACAGAAGCAGCAAAGTCCTGCAGCTATACCCTGATGTCCCTATGGCAAGAGGCGAATGTCAGAAGGAAGAGAAACAGCAAGCAGCGAGGAACAGAGGAGCAGTGCAGGAATTATGTGCAGAAAGCAGAGGCAACGTCAGACCAAGCTAAGCAGCCACATCTGAGGTGATCTCTAGAGGTCCCTTCCAACCCCTACAACTCTCTGATTCTGTGATCTCTACAAAAAACAAATTAGCAAGAGGCAGTTGGAAAAATGTAAGGAAAAAATGCAGTCTGAAGCACTCCAGCACACTGAACTGCCCGTTCGATCTTTATGCTGGTTCTTCACCTGGCACACATGCACAAAACAAAAAGTATTTGTAAAAGCTTGAGGCACAGAGCACAGTAGGAAATACTAATCAGGCTGTTAGTCCCACTTCCACCCCCCCAAACATGTTTCCAAGTTCTAGCTCATTCAGTTATTCTGGATGAATGAGTGGAATTGAAGCATGTTCAATAGTTATTATTTATCCCTCCTCCAGCTGGCAAATTTGTAAGAACATGTGAATCTATACAAAATGTCACATCTCCTGTCTTTCCCAGCTAGTAATACCATTCAGAGATGCCAAATTCCATGAAGTGATTCTGTTCGTTTTAGTTTATCATCACGTGGTTCTGGTTGAAATGTGTCAAAACCAGCAATTGTTTGAAAAAAACAGCAACAATAAAAACCATTGGGATGAAATGCATTCAGGTTCCTCGTTGCTGTATTTCTCTCTCACCACAGCTTATCCTTAAAATGAGTGATCCCAAGTAGAGATGACAAATGGCTGTGTGAGCTCCTGACTCAAACCAATTCTTTCCAGTCTGCAGAGGGACTTTATGGACCCAACTCAGCAAACCACTTAATCCTGTCATTCATGTAAAGCACTTAAGTGAATCCCATTGGCTTTCCTGGTTGGATTGGGTCATTTTGAAGGGGAAAATTGTGGGGAGGATGCAACCACATCATGTGACATATTACCACAACACCAAAAAGGGAAAACGGGGGTGGCTTAACCCTCTGGAGCTTCCCTCTCTTTAAGTCAAAGCTGAGATAATGTATGTGTAATTGCTGTGCAAGTCCTGCCAACAGTAATGTAAGCCCACAGGCAAGGTGGGCTTGATGTAGTCCACTTTGGACTACATAATGAGACATTTGTGTATGTGTTCTGCTGCTGGGAATAGATTAAGATACCAAAAGCAGAAGTCACAAGCCCTTTTTAACTTAAGAAAGTGCGTTTTGTCTGAAAGGTTGCAAACTGCAAAGGTCTCAAGCTTTTCTGCGTTGTCTGTTGTCTTCCTTTCATCCTATATGGTTTGTTTTTAACTTGGCTCAATCAAAGCTCTATCTTGGACCATATGGAGAAAGACAAAAGAGCTCCACCTACGCTGAAGCTCCTTATTAGAAGCGGGCCTCTTAACAAAGGCCCGCTTCTCGACCAGTCCAGGTCCCAGCCGCACTGACTGTCTTGAATCACCTCCTCGTCTCTTATGTGCCTTAACATCTCTTCCTGGAGAATCCACTGTAGTTTCCAAAGTCTTTCTTTCTCCTCTTCTTTAAAATGGGAGTGATGTTTCCCTTTTTCCAGTCACTGGGGACTTTTGCCTCACAGCATTTGCTTTTCAAATATGATGGAGAGTGGTTTGGCAACCACATGAGACAGTTCCTTCAGAATCCTGGGATGCATGTCTTCTGGCCCCAGAGACTTGTATACATTCAACCTCGTGAGGCGATCTCAGGCTTGCTCTGCTTTTACAGTGGGAGGGGCTCCATTCTCCCAACCCATGCCCAGAGGTTCAGGTACATGAGAGATGTGAAAAATATGACTGCCAGTGAGGGCCAAGGCCTTCAACTCATCGAGTGCCTGAGTCTTCTCCGTGTCTATTGAAGCCAGTTCTCTCTTCACGTGAACTGTTTGGACAGCTCAGAGCACATCAGTCCTGCTACTATTGAAGATAAGTGGTCGGTTTTCTTCAAACAGCTTATCTACAGGGTATAGGTTTTTTTGTTTGCTTTACTTATTCCCCAGGTGGATTGTGATTTTCTCAAATGCTTCCACTCCAACCATTTTTCCCCAGTCTTTGAAATTGTGTAATGCCTGTTCTCTGAGATGGTCCGTGATTATTGCTGTTTCTTGATGCAGCTTAGAGTCTGATGGTCTATCAAGCCACTGTGGTTTCCATTCACTCAAGGAGAGACAGCAGCAAAACAGCATTTGGAAAATTTATAAAATATTAAACCTCCTGCTTTCTAGGCCACACAGTCCTTGCCTGAGGCAGCATTCATATAAAAAAGTTAACCTACTACAAGATTTATTGCCTAAATGCAAAGGAGCACACAAAATTCAAGTCTGTGTCTCAGCCAGTTGGAACAGTAACAGATATAACTTCTAAGATGCCCTGAACTGTGCTGGAGACAGGCAGCAAGACAAATGCAGTAGGTCCAGTGCATCCAGCCTGTGCTCAAATAAAAGCACCTGCCTGGAAACTAAAATTAAAAGGGCACAGTGAGTCACAATCCACACACACTGTGGAGCACCTTCATTGTAAAGGTTTGTTATTGCCAGGTCAGACAGAACAACAGCGGAAAGCAAACAGCTGTCTAAGGAGGAACCTTAATTATTTGTGCTTAGATTCATTCACAGGTCCTTCAGTCACCTTAAGTGTAACTGTACTGAGCTCCAGATGGGTGGAGGATATGTGGTATTTGGGATAGGAAGCTATCACTGCTATGGCTTCACACGCCAGCTGGACTCAGCGCTGATATATGGACCAAGCTTCCCAGAGGCTTCTCAGTAAGATATGCATTCCCAAGACATAGTGATTCACTTTTTCTCTGTGCTACTCATTGTCTGCACGCTGACAGATGATTTTTTCATTATGTTTGTGTAGGAAATATGGTTTTACCTGAGCTCAGAATCAAGACCACCATTTTCTAGTGGTTTTATGAAGACATATGGAAGCTTGGTCCTTCTATAGCCCTGGTGAGACTTCTTCAATCATAACTACTGCACATTATCTTTCCTCTTACAAAGTGGGAATTCTCCAATGCTTGACAAGGCTTTCAGCTCAACACTCCAGTGAAACAGTGACTTTTTGAATCTGTTATGCCACCTGTCAACTGAATATTATAAGAAAATGAAACTGAAGTTTTGAAGAACAGTAGTAGTTTTCACTACTATAGTCATACTATCCTCTCCTCACCATAAATCCAGCAAAGATTTAGTACATATTCTGGAGCACATTTTAGCCACTGTCAATATATACATACATGGTGCCTCATGTATGCAGCTCCAAAACTCTCACTAGTTGAAGCTGGAAAAATATTCCCACATTTTATCTCCATCTACCCACTACATGCATACTGTGTTAATAACTTTTTTAAGTTAAAGAAACACTTAATATCATTCTCAGTCCTGGCTTAGCAATAAATCCCCACATAATCAAAGAGTAACTTAGGCTGGAAGGGACATCTGAAGCCACTCATCCAACCATCAGCTTAATGTTGGAAATTATCATTAGCTTCAACCTTCACTGAAACTTAGTTGTTTCACTTAACTTTGTTAGGAAGAATCACTAACTCCATTTCAACTAAGAGGGTATGTTCTGACTCCATCACCTACAAACATCCAGCAACTCTCAGCTGTGCTGTTTGAAAACAAAATTAAACAAAACAAAACAAAACAAAACAAAACAAAACTAAACTAAACTAAACTAAACTAAACTAAACTAAACTAAACTAAAATAAAATAAAATAAAATAAAATAAAATAAAATAAAATAAAATAAAATAAAATAGAAACTTATTTACTCTTCTTGGCTTGCTCTTTTTGTAGAACATCTCCTTGTATTGCCAGTTCAACAGTTGGGAACCATGAGTTCAGAAATGCTTTGCTCTACATCTGTGACTCCAAATCCAACAGCAACACACAAGGTTGATGTTTGTGCTGGACCATCACTGATCACAGTACCATCACTTTTCAGGCTACAGAAGGGAAATATTGTAGACAACATCGAATGAAGTAGATAAGAAGACTTAGAAGTTAGTTCCTGGAAAATTGAAAGTAAGCAATTGCTTTTGAAGAACTGTGTGTAGTGCATAAAGTACACGGGTTGCTTTGAAAGTAGTGCCTCCTACATATTTCCATGGAAACTACAACAGATACGAAGAGCACAAAGACACTATTTGATAGAGCCAATTGTCAGCAACTAAACACTATTTTTCAGCATAGCCACCACCATTAGCTAATTAGCACGTGTGAGCTGGTTGAGACACCTCATTTTGGAGTGTGGCAGCTATGCACGGCCATCTGGAATGTGGCATGTCTTTCACATCACTGTCACCACTGCTGAAATGCACCACTCACCACCTCAGTGTGCTCACATCCACTGTTTGGTGTCCGTAAACATTCAGCAAGCATCAATGAATGTCAACGGGTGCCACATTTTTTCTGCATGGAGGAATCTGATGACACACCTTTGCTTCATACACACTTCCATGTCACGTGTCATTCTGTCAGATTGTCCCTCTGCTGCAGTCAGTTGCCACATGACAACAACATGTGATGGAATATTGGTATTGGAATATCTGCTGCCGTACAAGCAATATCTACATCTGATGTTCTGGACCAAAATCATAAAATAGGAGGCATTACTTTTGGAGCAGACCTCATATGTGTTGTAGGTTGTAATCAATCTAATAATAAATAGGGGAAAATAAAAGTCAAGGTGAATATCAAAACCCGTATGTACCAAGGAGAAATGTTACATGTACCGCTGCTGTCTTTGTTCGTGCAAACTTGAATTCACTTCTGCAGTCCTTTGTCACTTTAGTCATTTGACTGCCTTCCTGGGAAATATTTATATGACTACAGGTTTGCAGGTTCAGACCCAATATAAATAATAATAGGATCACTTAGGCAGTGCTTTACATCTGTGCAAACATTGTCTAATGAATTCCTGATGGAGTTCTGCTGTTGACTAAGGAAACCATGTGAGAGCCTCCACAATAAATGAAGCAGCAACACATTTTGGATCAAAGGAAATCATACAGAAAAGTAAACTAATATACAGAGGGCTACAGTCGTTCTTGGCATAATTCCTTCTAAGTCTTGTAGACCCTCTTTAGGCACTGGGACTATTTACTTTATAGCAAAGCCTCCAGGCCTTTGAATTGAAAGACCTTCAGTCTTTGATATCAGAGCCCTCATGTTTAACCAAGAGGAAAGTCTGCAGGGGGAAGGGGCTGATATGTACAAACTTCAGCTTCATCCACTGTGAACTCTTTAATGTAGAAGTGACCTTTTCATTCTGCAGTCATACAATGTGAGCACAGCGAGGTCCAAATCTGTGCCCAAAGGCTCCTAGACTTTCAGGAACACAAACAAACAGCAACAGTACAAATTTAAGCAGAGTTGGACCACACTGAAAGTAACATTATGTGCTGTAGCTGGATGCTCTTCTTAAAGAGAGTCTCTTTGGAAAGTGAGCTCTTTTCTATGTGGTCTTAGGAATTTCAGTGCTGTGCAATTGCAGAAGCTACACGCTTCAATAATCTCTTCAACCAAAGACACCACCGAACCTCATTCTGTCTGTCTTCTCCCTTAAGTCACATGCACAAGGCCAGATAGAGACAGAATTAGTATTTAGAGAGTCGGACCATAAAGGAGAACCATTTGGGCCCTGTCCTATTTAGCTGGCAGATGTCACGGGAGATTCCTCCTGATTTTCACGCTGTCTCGTGTCCTCTCACTCTGGTTCAAAAAAACAACCTAGTTATGTTCTAAAACGCCTTCTGAAACACATTTAACTAAAATGACTCATAGTGGCCTCCTTTTCAATCCAGAAGGTGTTTCGGACATCCCCGCTCTGCATGTATGTGGTGTCTGTAGTACCAGGATAAGGGTCCACTTCTCAAGCTACAGCCATTTCCCATCAGTACTGCTTTTCAAAACTTTCTCTGTATTTATGAGGTGGCTTGCTCCCCACTCTTCATCTCTAAGTCATCCTCTGTAGAATCACAGAATCGTTTGAGTTGGAAAGGACAGTTAACGTTCACCTAGTCCAACTGCCCTGCAATGAACAAGGACAACTACAGCTAGATCGGGTGCTTAAAGCCCCATCCAGCCTTGCCTTGAATGTCTGCAGGGGTGAGTGAACTTCACTGTCTTGATCATAAAAACTATTTTTCTTATATCCAGTCTGTTTTCCCTCTTTTAATTTGAAACCATTTCAACTTATCCTGTCACAACTGACTCTGCTGGAGTCTGCCGCCTTCTCTCTTATAGCCTCATTTTAGATAATTCCTCCAAGGATTTTCATACTCTTTTCTGCACACACTGTCAGGATGAAAAGAGACTGCATGTACTCCCTACACTTACTCCACAGCATGGCAGTAGTGCCCCAGGATGGTCTTGAGACAAAAGAGACATCATTTGGTTGCCCATAAACAGGCATCCAGCTCCACATGAGATGCTTTCAGTGGTCACAAATGGCTACTTTGCATGACAGGCAGGACTGGAAGCCTGAACCCTCCAAGACCAAGGATTGGATGACCTAGGGCAGCATGGTACAGCTGGACATGTGCATTCCAGCCGATGAAGTGAATCCACAGGGCAGGATTCACGTATCTTTGACTGTACTGACCATCTCTTCTTGAACATCCTGACTCACAGCTGGTGTTCAGGCACCCAAATAAAAGCTTATAAAATTGAGTTCGGCCTACTGGCACAGCCTTCTGACTAAGGTGATTGATTCCCCATGCCTGTCAAAACTCAAAACTCCCTGGGACTGTATTTCAACCACCAGTGCTGACTGGTTCTTGAAGGCTTAATGCCAGAGACTTCAGTCCACAATTCTGGCCTGCAAGAGTCTATTTGGCTAGCATGGAGACCTCTGCACTGTACTTTTGGGATCAAAACAGCGAGGTGCTTTCTAACGTATGGGCAAAAAGATCCTTCACTGGAGCTGGCTCCTCATCAGAAATAAATTCTGGAAACACCAGTATGTGAATGAGAACATTCTGAAAGCAAAAAAAACAATCACAAGGTTTTGTCTTGGATGAGGTTTGACAGAACAGAACAGTGCAGGAGGAGTGTCAAGAAGGACGAGAAGAAATCTGCAGTGCTTACTTGCCTACACCAAAAAGGCAAGAGAGACCAGAGACATGAGGGAACAGTACTGCAACTAAGAGAATCCAATACCCCCAGTGATGCAAAAACTTGAACTGCTGAGATCCACCCGAATAATGCAGATCCTAGTCCATAAGGATATAAATATATGGATGAACTGTCAGCCTTGGATCAAGAAGAAGGAAAGGAGTGGATGCTGCAGTTAAAGATGAAAGCAGCAGCAAACTCTTAATTTATCTTCTTTTAACAGAAAACTTCAACTGCTGCACAGTAAACTGGTCAGACTGCATGTGGGGAGAAAATGTAGAGAAATAATTTCTCACGACTTTAATGCTTTAGAATTAGTGTTTCCAAGAAATAAGCACGTAAAGAGGAGAGATTACTCTTGGCATAGGATTAAAAAAGCAGTACATAACATTAGGAAGTAATATTACCTGAATCATTTCTACTGACTGCAAAATAACTAAAATGTGTCCAAAGGAGTTAGCTGAGGGACAAACAGGGACCTGCTAACACCACATTTGAAGAACAAAGATGTCAGCAAATGAGAAGGAAAATATCCTAAAGGTTTAAAGGAAGGAAATGAAATCCGGAGAGTCAGTAAGAATCCGTCTATTCATAAGCTGATAAGAAAATCTCCAAGGCGTGTATACTGCTGAACATTAAAATAAAATATCTTTTTTTTTTTTTAACAAAGAGGATGAAACACAAAAGCAAAAAACTAATGAACACACCTGCCTGGCTCAGCCCATGGGCCTCTTTGGAACAGTTAGAACCCCTTCAGTATTTGGAAATCTGACCAAACTGGTGGAAAGAGTGAGAGACAAAAAATACAGCAGGCAATAGGTAAAGGAGTGAGTGAGAAGAGGCTGAAAGACTCTCACAGGGAAGCAATACCTGAAAGTCACAGAGCTGCATGTAATCAAGAAGCCAATTTGATGAAAGTGCAATGTCCATCGGATTGTTGGGGATTAGAAGAAGCGGGTGTTAGGCAGAGCCACAGAGAGCAGGAGCCTTTCAAGAGATCAAGTTACCACATGGCTGATTTCCTTCATAGGTGGGTACTCCTCGGATTGCAGGGAATAGTCTCTTGTTGTCATTTTTCCATCATGTTTTAAATGGCTTTAAGGATTTTATGCCCAATTCCAACTGCCTGGGCAAAGTTTATGGAAACCAGTTATTAGTTGTTATTATTATTATCATTGTTGTTGTTGTTACATGCAAATATTTCCAAGCCACTAAATAATTGCCATCGTTTTTCAACATTGAATTTTTTTTTTACAATCTGGAAACATAATGGCAATGGACATAATGAATAGAAAACACATTCTTTATTATGTCACAGCTGTAACTGCCTTCATTGCTTCATATGAATTCAACATTTAAAATATCATTGTAAAAATAGCAATCCTTTAATAGGCATTATCCTCTTCCATAGTGGAAGCACAGGTCACAGAACATCTTCCTTTCCTCTTTATTGACGCTGCTAGAAACTAGAATAATAACTTCATTGTCGTTGCCATATTCCTGCAAGGTTTTGCTTTAGTCTAAAATGCAGATATTAACCCTTGTTTTATGCATTCATTCATCATCGTACAGCCGTAAACCCTGTCTAAGAACTACAGATAAGGTGTCTGGCCCAAAATAGAAGATTTTTTCCAGTTTCTTGGTAAGAGAGAAAAAAAAGGAGTGCTTTATCGAAGGCATATTAGCATATTTTGCCCCATTAATAATTTCTCTGCGGCATTAATTTGCTTAATTATTGCACTTAGAATTCAACGTGGTTGCTTATTAATTCAAAGGCTGAAAACAAAATTCAGATTATAAAACACGCACGAACGTAGTCCAGCTTGGTGAGCACACTTCTGTGGAAAATTATTCTTTTTTTGTTCTATTCCATGAAACATTAAGTCTGGGGACACAGTAAGTCTAAAGTTATCTGTTTAATGATTGATTTTAATACATTTTCCCAGATTTGCCCTTTTGGGTTTCTCTCCTGATGAATCTTCTTAGAATAAATGGAGTTAAAGTATCCCAGCAGCCCGCTGTCAGGACTTCCAGCTCCATTACCCACTATTAAGATCTTGCTCTCTTCCCCAGCAAATCTTTCTCTCTATTTTACTGGCAATGGCCAGCAGGCACACAAAGTTATTAGCAGGTCATTTGAAAACAGGAGTTCACCTCTCTCCAAACAGCTCTGAAATTATCTTCTCATCGGTCAAAAATGACCAAAACAAAACAAAAGACAAAAATCCCAACAGTCTCTGTTTTCTAAAGTCTTCCATTTTAACTGTGAAAGAAAATCTTGAGGTATTCTGGTCCCCCCTAAAATTTTCCTTATTGGAATTGGGAATTGTACTTTAACATCTTCTTAACTGCTTGCATGCCTGTTTTACAGTTGAGCAAGACAAAACCATCACGTAACAATTAATGCTAAAGGGCTGCTCTGAGTTGACTCTCCCTCAAGCAGTGCTGCAAAGGCTGCCACCCAGTATAGTGGGGATGCCCACAGTGATACTCATATGATGCTCACAGAGCCCCATAGCTACATCAACAGAAAGTTTTAACTGGATGCAGGCATATTAGCGAGACTAATATTTCCAGCCCTGCTACTTCCACTGAAAGAATAGTCATCATCCTGTTAGGAAACTGGTATCACTGGTACTGATCACCACACTGGTGTTTGTATGCTTACCACTATGAGAACTCACTTGTTTAGTCTCTTGGTGTCCTCATACATTTATACTAGAGCATATGCTAGGTTGGTGGGACAATGGACAATGGGCACTCCAAGGGATTGACTTCAGCTGCCCATGGATTTACTCATTTGGGTTGTTTTGATTTAAAAAACAAGCTTCCTTACCCTCAGCTTCACTGTTCAAAGAGAGATACTGGGAACAAGGATTGGCAGAACCTAGTGAAAACAGATTAAACTTTTTGAACCTCAGTCTTCGGGCTCACATTATGTTGCAAAAAAGCTATGTTACACAAGTCTTTTTGCTTATACTGGCAGTGTTTAAGCAAAGACCAACACTGTTATTTTCCTCAGGTTTTAGGTATCTAAAATGAGAATTCAGTGAAACTGAGGTGCCTAAATCCAAATCTCCCATTGAAAACATATTTAGCCCTGGAAATTTCTAAATTCAGTAAGCGTTCTCTTCATAGTTGAAAATGTTAGAAGGACTAAACTGGCAAGTCTAGTTCTGTTCCAGGTCAGAAACTCAATGTGACATGCAGTCAGGATCCAGAACCGAAATGTACCAACAAGGTTACCTATGCAGCCTTCTCCAAGAAGTTTTCTCAGGGGCATACTTAATGCTGGCACACTTCAGATCTTCACAAAATGCTCCCAGAGGCCTTTTAGTTTTAAAAAAGATCTGGTGATGCACTGGCGCAGGCTGCCCATGGAGGTGGTGGAGTCACCATCCCTGGAAGTTTTCAAGAACCGTGTGGATGTGGCATTGAGTAACGTGGTATCGTGGGTATGGTGAAGATGGGGTTGATGATTGGACTAGGTCTTTCCGAAGTTAATGATTCTATGGAAAGCTAGATACCGAGAGTGTCCTTCTAAATAACAGCCTGAGGAGAATGTTATAAAGCTTCACACATCTATCTATCCTCTTGCTTTTTTGTTGCCTCTTCTGTCTTTTCTCCCTAGACTCATGGGTAGGGCCTTTTGATTCCTGCACATTTCTCCCCATCTCATCAGCTGGTAACTGTGTGTTTTGTGACCTGTGGACTCAAACAGCAGATGAGAGGACAGGCCTGGGTCTTTAAATGTTTGGATAAATGCTCTAATCAGGAGACCATGTAAGCGACTGAGTCTTCCTTCTATTCCAGACATTTCTTGCAGCAAAAGAATGAATCTTGTTCCATTCTATTAGAAAAAATCAGACTAACCCTTGGAAAAAGTCCTTCTAGGTGCAGGAAACCAAGTCCACAGCAGTGTTCAAGAGCTCCAGGTGAGAAAGTGAAAGATGGGCCTTGAAGCTCCTGTATTTGAGAACTACTTTTAGATCTTGCCTCTGGTTTGAGTGCACTACAGTGCCACAGTCTGGAAATTGTGTAGCAGCATCACATTCATTACAAAAAATGAAAAAAGTTTTTTAAATTAAATATGAGGATGAATAACAAGAACATGCCCTCTGTTATTTATCTGACTTTTAAAATAATTTTACATATTTTATATATCAGATCACTTCCAGATCAGGCTGAGGCATCAGTGTTTGTGCAGCTAACTTAGTGTCTACACCACCAGAACTGCCCATGCACTTCACTGTGGGACCACAGGGTATCCAGGAAAGAATGGGGTAAATTTTGCACCATCTGGCTGTCTCTGCTAAGAGGTAAGCATCAAAAAATAGACATTTTTTTTCACATAGCGTGTTGACTTCCCATTGCTACATTAATCCACTCTGCGAATGAAACTGTCCAAATCCTTTTAAATGAAAACTATGGCTTTAGATTGTCTGCAGTCTCAAGAAGACTTCACTAAGCTAGAGACAGTTCACTTTTGAGGTCCTTCCATTTTATTTTATTTTGTAAGAAGAGCTAAATCCTTGGTCATCATTCTGGGCCAAGCTGTAGCATCCTCAGCAAGTTCTTTATTAGAGGCATTGCAGACTGGGCATGCAGAACACACAGAGAGACAACACCGAGCTGAATTAGCAATAGATCTATTTAAGGAAATATGTCAAGCATCTGTTTTAATGAGCGTATGTACTCTTCCCATTGCTGCGTACCATTAACACGAACACATTATTCATGCAGAGATCATAAGATGCACATGAACATTGCAGAAGCTAGGAGACTGCTATTTTTTTTTCTTTACTCTGTCTCATCAAGGCTTCATTCAGAACTGTCATCTAAAATCACACTAGCAGTAAAAATAAAAATAAAAAATAGATGCAATCCCCTTGTCAATGATCTGAAGGACAAGGAGGCATCAAATACAGTGGGAATTTTCAGTCTAATTAATAGGCACAAGGGACATGACCTTATTTCAGCTACAGGAGAGGCTGGGTAACTGAGGACAGACATACTAGATTGTACATAAAAACATGTTTGACTAGTGCTAATAGTGACAGAATCTAACAAGACAGATCTGTGTTGATCCCAGCAGGGGAATGCCCTGAGCCAGCTCACCCTCCTGTAGTCCAAACGAGGACACCCACTGGGACATCAGTCACCCCTTCCACAATCCCCAGTCCCCTGGACATCTGTGCTTGGGAGCACCTTCACCAAATGCAGAGCCTCCTCCCTGTCCTTCTCATACAGCCCATCCATCTAACTGCCACGGACAGGTCAGAGGAACGTCTGCAGAGCTGCCCTGTGCCCCATGCTCCCCAAGCCCAGCTTCCCCTACTGAGGACACAAAGATGGCTTCAGATGGAGGGGATGACTCAGTGAGGAGCACTTCTCCAGGCTTTCTTCTGGTCCAGTGCATCCCAGCTGCAGTATGTGGAATCTGAACCAGGTGAAAATGGTGCATAGATTAATGTGCTACATGGGGAAATACCACCCCGCTCAAATATCAGACAGTCTTGCTGCCTGCAGCCTCATTTCTGGTCTGTACCCCTCAAAAGGCACACAGACCAGGAGGTTAATCTAACATAACTAGAATATTCACAAGCCATCGGCTGGATCTCCTCAGGGTTCACAAGGGACAGATCAGCTTCTCGTTGCTTTCATTATCTGGATTACAATAAAAAGAGAGGAAAGAGAGTAGAAGCAGATGCTTCCCTGCAGACTCCTCGCCCAGATGTTAAACCAGCTGGCCATGAACCCCACACAGAGGCTTCACTGACAAAGCCAGGGCTGATGGAAGGAGGTGATGGAGACAGAGGCATGCCCCCTACCTTCCATCTTCTGTCCAAAACAGAACAAACAATCTGTAGCACAGCCCAAATTCCCCACAGTAATTACTGTCCAGGGAATTGCTCTGCAGTGTTCCATGCTCCTGTTGGTGCCCTGATCCTCAAGGTTTGGAGAAGGCGTTTGCCACCTGTGCCATCACTCCTCTGAGCCCAGCTGCTAGCATTTTCTATGTCCCCCATGCCCCAGAGCGAGTGAAGACACATGACACCAGTGGCCCTTTACCTGTTCTTTCCTCACCCTCCTCCGAGGTGTTGCTGGCTCTCTCCAGCCATTTCTCATTGCAGCCCATCTCACATTGGCTTGGTTCCCAGGTGAAAGGCATGCATGGACCAAGAAAGGCAGCCCATGGCCCAGCTGGATAAACTCCCATGGGACCACAGGCCATGGAGTCATGGTGGCCATATCCTGCATCACCTCTGTCCTGAACCACTACAGCACTTTGCCTGCCTCATCTCTGCCTTGCATTATCCTCATATATGCCCCGCAACTCCTGACTCCCCACACTGCTGCTCCGAGCTGCCACAGTCACCCTCCTCTGAACATTTCTCAACCATCTGCTGTGAAATCTTCTCCTTCCCTTTTGCCTAGCACTCACCTGTATTTTAAAGTACAGATCTTGTAATAAATGCACTTAGTCCACCACGCAGGGCAGAAGAGGTAGCTCCAATGGTCATCTTCTCTATCTTCTTGTAATCCATCCTAATTCTGGGCCACGTTCAAGGAATGTCCTTTGTGTCTGGAAGGCTGAAATTGCTGAGATGAGGTCTGTTTGTGCTCTGCTTGTCCACAACATGTTGGCACTCACAACAGGTAAATCAAAAACACACTGTGTCCAAACACTTTTCCCTTCTTGTCTCCCAAGAAAAATCAGTCTGTTCACAGAGAATTTGGGTTTACATAGCCAACAAATAGCAAACTGGTAACAGGCAGCAATCAGCAATGGTAAGCATAAATGAGGACATCTACCTCCTTCACATGCTTGAAATGCTGTGTTGCCTCTTTAAAAACAATGAAAAACCATTCTAGAGAAAATATTCCAGAATGTTTTCTTTCCTCCAGAGAATGGATCTCTTTTCTTAATGAAAAAAAAAAAAAAAAAACCCTTGCTAATATTAAAATATAATCAACCTGATAGAACAGAATGTCTCCTTTGAAGTTGTTTCAGCCTTTTTAAATATCTAAAGGACCTAACCCACACATGGCTTGCACGTTTGCAGCTTGGAAAAAAAAATAAAATCAAAGCCTTCTCCCCTTTTTTCCCCCATGTACACCCGCTTGCCAATTATGGGAATTACAAAAAAAAAATCAGTGTCTGAGCAAAGTAGGATTGGTTGGGGTTTTTTTGTTTTGTTTTTCTTTTTTCTTTTTTTTTTTTTTTTAACACGTCATTATGCACAGGATTTAATCGTTTGGGGAGAGGCACTGCTTGTGGGGAGAGGAGAGTTTTCTTCCAAGAGTTATATGCACACTTTAATCCTGGATCAAGCATCACCCACCAGGTGATTTTTCTCAGGGATTGCAGCACTCCTTGTCTTAACAGCTCACCTCTGATTTTCTCAGAGGATCGGTAGCTCCTCGCCTTCTTAGTCTCTCTGTTTATCTGCCCAGTGATGAGCTCCGGCTCCTGCAGCCAGCAAACAAGCCAAGAGCAGCCTGATCCAGAGCTGGGAAGGATTTTCTTCCAGCATCATCTGGCTCCTTGGCAGGGTGAGCGGGCAGCTGCACCAACAGCCCCTGGCTGCCACTGGGGACGTCATGTGGCCGTGCTGTGGTGGCACTGGCCGAGCATCCCCGTCCTCCAGGACACAATTTTCCTTTGATTCACCTTGAATCCGAGAAACTCATTCTATGACCATTACCTCGGATTTGTTAAATAAGGGTTTTTGTTAATGACTGCCCATAAAAGGTAGCCGACGAGTTTTATTTCTGCTGTCATCGTTTATAAATCTAAGTATTGTCTTTAAGGACCATTCGCTTTGCTGCAAACTTTTTCAGGATGTTTCCTAACTGATTTGTAGCGCAGGGGCTGGTCTTCTTCACTGATGGTTAAACAGAAAGCCTGAAAATAAAAGGTAAGGAGCAGAGGACTGGAAGGCTGTTCTGCATATTAAAGCTACACAAGTCAGTCCATGTGTGATAATTTCCAAAATAAATTTCCTTTTTTTTTTTTTTTTAATAAGGAATAAAGCAGGAAAAAAAAATTAAAGAGGTAGTGAGTAAAATATTATCACTGATTTAAAGGATGCAATCCTGCATGGTTATTATCTCAGGTAACAGCAATAGGATGAGAGGTAATGGCCTTAAGGCCATTTACCGTAAGGCCACCAGGGGAGGTTCAGGTTGAATGTTAGGAAAAATTTCTTCTCACAAAGACTAATCATGCACTGGGACAGGCTGAACAGGGAGGTGGTGGAGTCACCAACCTTGAAGGTGTTCAAGAACCATGTAGATGTGGCACTGAGGGACATTGGTTCGTGGTGGTGATGGGTTGATGATTGGACTGCATGATCTTAGTGGTCTTTTCCAAACTTAATGATTCAATGGTTCTATCATTCTACCTTCTATTTTTACCTTCCTTCCTTCTTTTTCCTTTATTTCTTCCTCTATTTCTTCTTGTCACAAGAAAGGCCAATAAACACACGTAGATTAACTACAGGCATAATTTTTAAAAATCCTTAAGTGTTACCCATATCACACCACTGAGCAGTCAAATTTCATAGGAAACAAAGCACTCAATGCAGCATAAATTACATCATCGTTACATCATGGGCATAAATTATCTGAACCAAACAAATTCTGACTTTGCTTTTCCTAGTTTGGTCATTGTTTCCATTTCAGATGTGGAGGGTCATTCTGAAATATAAGTTTGTCCTTCCAGCTGCTCTTTTAATTTAAATTGGTTTAATGACTCCTGACATCACAAACATTAAAATACAAGCATTTTCTACCTAAGGAACAACCAGTTTGTCAGCTTCAGCAGTAGATGTGACACAGTTGAGCACTTGAGTCAGAAGAGAGAATATTTCCATGTGCTGTGACTGATGCAGCTGTATACAGGCATTTATTTATCTGTTCTGAGCTTCAACACCCATACTTTTTTCTTTCTTATTGTATTTGTCTAAATCCAATTGCAAGTTCTTCAGGGCAGCAGTCTGTCTCCTCACATGTATGTAAAGCACTGTGCATACCTATGGCGCCCTGTAATAAGTAATTTCCTCCCTGCTTATGATTAAAGAGGGCTTTCAGGTGAAATATTGTAAATTGAAATGGACAGACGAGAAGGACAGCTAACATTACCAGCATCGCTATGTTGGGAATTTTGCTTTGACACAGAATGGCAGCCAGCCTGCTATGCACCAGCTGAGCATGCCTACGTGCAGTTCTACCTGCTTTTGAAAGCCATCCTACAACTGTTCTCTATGTCATGACAGCATGCCCCTTAATAACACTACGTTCAGTGTCATGGAGCCCTCCAGTAAATGCTGCAATACATGTTCACTTACAAGGGTTATTCTCTAAGACTAAACTAGACACACAGAGTAGAGACTGTTGGATCAGACTATCTTAGACTGATGGTTGGACTAGATGATATTAATGGCCTTTTCCAAACTTAATGATTCTATGATTCCATGACTAGAAAGACACAAGTGAAAGATGCACAGTCCTACTTAAGGTGGAAGGAAAGTGGCATGAGCCATGAAAGGGGGAGCAGGGAGAGAAAGCAAGAATTAGTTACATTTATAGGACTACCTGCTGATTCACTTAAGGCATGGACACATCCAGATGTGTCTGCTCTCCACTTAGTGGTAACTGTTCTGTGAAGGTCATGGAGCAAACATGAGGGTACAGCTGAACAATGGATAAAGACCCTGCATACCTATGGTCAACATATTCACAGCAGTAAAACAGCATGCAATAGCCTTCTGGGACCAGTCCCCAGCTCGAGACTGCCTATGTGCCCCAAAACATGGAGTGCTAGTTTGGATCCTATTGATGGCCTTCCCAAAATCTCTCCCCCTACAGAAACTACACGTGATTTCTGGCCCCCAGAAAGTCCATTCCTCTCAGCCTTTCCAAGCCTTCCCAAGCTTCCCATACCCATACCCAACCTCTCAACCCAGGACTCTTAAGCCATCTCAGAACTCCAGCTCCCCAGCTACTCCCAGACCACAGCTACCAGCCTCCTACATGCTAGCTGCTGTCCCCAAAGCCTTTATCCACAGCATTCCCACCAGATCTTCCCCATCACCTCTCTTCTAAACCCTCAGATCCCCAGACTTCACCAACCCTGTCCCCTTTCTGAAAGAGTTCTGCAGGAAATCCCAACTTATAGTAGCTTCACTGAGATTTTAGATGTCTGGAAGGGCTTTACAAAAATAAAATCAATAGCTTTGATTTTTTATTTTTTTTTCATAACAGCATTTCTAGAGGACTTAAGAATAGGCTGAAATTCCCATTTCCTTCAGTAGAGAATTATTATTACACCACATTCATTTGTAAGACAAGGAGATGTCTGGCCCAAGAACATACAGGAAAGCCATGGCACAGCAATATAATCTAGATCTCCAAACACACAAGGCACTCTTTTGCCAAACTGTGCCCGAGTGTCATTTTTATTTGCCAAAAATCAGTTCTTCACAGCTTTGCCTAGAAGCCCCCCTGGGTCTTCAGCCTTTGACCTCCTTAGAAGCCTGCTGTCCTCCAAAAGCTGCAGTCCCTCTGTTATATGAAGGGCTTCAGCATTTTTCCTTCTCAAACACCGTACTGCTGAGGCAGCAATAGAAGGGAGTCTAGTGGAGCGGTTCCTTCCTCAGCAGGGGAGCAGTGGAGAAGTTTGCAGCTGTGGGGAGAAGGAAACCAAGAAAGTCACTGTGTTCTTGGAGGACAAGGAACAAAGAAGTCACCATCTGGGCAGCCCAAGTTTGTCGCTTAATGAGCAACCACTGAACTAAACCCCCATAATGCCACAGGCAACATGTGTGATTACAGGGCATGCAGGAGAGACTCTTCCCTCTACAGACGTAAATATTTCAATGGCTATGGCACCCAGGAGAACTTTGTTGGAAGTACGATATTACAACGGCAAAGTCAAGCAGTTAAACTAGGAAATATTGGGCCTAAGGCGGTCTTTGTAGCCTCAGTCACGCTGTGATACAATTCTTGTTTCCACAGTGAAGTGTTATTTCTATGCTGGACTCCTGCTATGCTCCACAGGCCCTTATTTCCTTCAGTGTTTGCTCTGTTTCCTTGCTCCACACCAGTTTCCTTGCTCCACTCAAGTCCTGCTTGGTGTGGAATTAATGATTTTCTCATAGCCTTCTCTTTGGCCTTCTCTACTCTTAAATTAGTGCCATTCACAGATGTTAATTATCTTATTTCTGATAATGAACCTGTGGAATGAGGGTGTATCATTAACCTCACATTATAGCCAGCGAGCTGAGGCACAAAGAGATGCAGATTTAATATCCTCTAATTTTGCACGGCTTTCTCCTCACTTTGGAAGGTCTGACACTGACAATTCAGAGATGATCAATGCACATCTCCCTTGACTTGAAAGAACAATATCCTGGAAAACCAGAAATTCACCACCAGCTCTCCAAAAGTTGTATCCAGGTGGCGGGCCTTGGTTCCATCACCCTGACCATGCCTTGAGTTAGGAGACACAGGGACAAGATCAGTACTTGGTTATCTAAATTTTTTTTCTCTGAGAGAGTGGTCCGGCACTGGAATGGCCTGCCAAGGGAGGTGGTTGAGGCACCATCCCTAGCGCTGTTCAAGAAGCATTTAGATGAGGTGTTAAGGGATTTGATTTAGTAGCTTGATGGGTAGGGATGGTGGTGTGAGGATGGTTGGACTAGATGATCTTGTAGGTCCTTTCCAACCTAATGAATCTATGAATCTATGAATCTATGAATCTTGTCCAACAGCTCTTGGTTCTTGAAACCAAACAGTTTTGGAGAGGAGAGGAGAGGAGAGGAGAGGAGAGGAGAGGAGAGGAGAGGAGAGGAGAGGAGAGGAGAGGAGAGGAGAGGAGAGGAGAGGAGAGGAGAGGAGAGGAGAGGAGAGGAGAGGAGAGGAGAGGAGAGGAGAGGAGAGGAGAGGAGAGGAGAGGAGAGGAGAGGAGAGGAGAGGAGAGGAGAGGAGAGGAGAGGAGAGGAGAGGAGAGGAGAGGAGAGGAGAGGAGAGGAGAGGAGAGGAGAGGAGAGGAGAGGAGAGGAGAGGAGAGGAGAGGAGAGGAGAGGAGAGGAGAGGAGAGGAGAGGAGAGGAGAGGAGAGGGGAGGGGAGGGGAGGGGAGGGGAGGGGAGGGGAGGGGAGGGGAGGAGAGGGGAGGGGAGGAGAGGAGAGGGGAGGGGAGGGGAGGGGAGGGGAGGGGAGGGGAGGGGAGGGGAGGGGAGGGGAGGGGAGGGGAGGGGAGGGGAGGGGAGGGGAGGGGAGGGGAGGGGAGGGGAGGGGAGGGGAGGGGAGGGGAGGGGAGGGGAGGGGAGGGGAGGGGAGGGGAGGGGAGGGGAGGGGAGGGGAGGGGAGGGGAGGGGAGGGGAGGGGAGGGGAGGGGAGGGGAGGGGAGGGGACATCTACCCAAAGGCAAAACCACCATTTAAAAAGCCTAGGATAAATTTATCCTGGCCCCCTTTCTGGAAATAATGTTTTTCTCAAAAAGAACCAGCAGCCTAGAGCAGACAGCCAGCACAGCTTAAACAGTTAATACTTCATGAAGTATAAGCTGCTGGAGACAGGCTTTTCTGTACAATGTGAGTGTGGTTATTACAGAACTCCCCGTAGTACATGCAGAGCCTGCAGTGCTTTTCCCAGCCCACTACTGCTGCCCATTCCCAGCCAGCTCTACCGGGTCCAGGCTCACACTGCCACCATACTATCTAGCCTAACACTGATTTCTCACCTCTTTTGGGATGGAAACAGACAAGATAGCAAACCTCATAGTGAGGAGCCACTAATTCAACACCCTGAATCCAAGCTACACCTCTCCGTATTTGCAGTCAGTGCTCTATGCTTCTAACCTTTTGCTCTCCTTTTCCTCAGTGGGCCTGCCATGCATTTTTTAACTGGTTCATGACTTTTTCCCCAAGCTAAGCACACAATCTCCAGTCATTAGTGAGCAGTCACTGCGTTAGCATCTTGGAAAGCTGTTTGGATACCGTGTCTTCCTCTTTGCAATGCCAAGCATGTCTTGCACAAGCCTCCCTTACTCCTTTTGATGGACTGCAGACAGCTTGCTCATTAGTCTAGTATCTAATTGCTTATCAGTCACACTCTCAAGCTCCTCATTACTTCACTTACACAGCTACAGTAATTAGATTTCACATTTCTTTAGACTCTCATGGCATTGTTTTAGCCTACTGAGGAGGCACTCATATATAATACACATATAGTATAAATTATCTCCTATAATTATCATATTCATTATAATATATAACACATACATACACACACATCATGCTGCCATGGCAAACCCAAATCTCTCCAGTTACAAGTGCTCAGAATGCCTCAGCAGCATCTCCAAATGTTTATTTGTTGGTCTCCACTTGCGCAAAGCTTCACCCATCTGTGACCCTTCGTTCAGAAGCTGTACCCGATCGCATCATTTTCTGCCTCTTACACACCACCAGCGCTCGGTTCTGCCACAAAACAAAGCTCTCAGATCTGCTTGCTGCAGGGATGTAAATCTTTTTAGGCAGAAATGGGAATTTGATCTTCAGTACAGCAGCGAACAGAAAAGTCGCTTGAGCCATCAGCCCTTATTTTTGGGGCATAATATGGATTTTATGCCTCTTTTTTTTTCTTTTGGTCTAATTTGATGTGTTTCTTTAGCACCTATTCTCTAAGCCTCGAGCTTTTTCAGGGGAGATCATTCTCCACATTTATTACTGCATTTAAAAAGCAATGACAATTTATACAGTATTTCAAAACAGAATTCTGTGGGTGTTTGGACTTGGTGATTTTCTCCTGGGGATCACATGTGAAATTTGTGCAGGTTTCAGTATTGCCATTTGGATCCAGAGGGAAAAAGCAATGATGCTGAGTGGCACACAACATTGGGCATGTCTTTTTCAAGTGAATGAAATAAGAGATTGCATCAGGCAGTTAAACTTAGCAAGACAAACAGGTAATTCGTACCACATTGCAAAAAGGGCCATATCACTACTAGCTGTATCTACGGAAAAAAACTAAGCAGCGTTGGAAGATGGGAGGCTCAGGTTGGATATCAGGGAAAATTTCTTCTCAGAAAGAGTGGTGATGGGTCGTAACAGACCGCTCAGGGAGGTGATGGAGTCACTGTCCCTGGAGGTGTTCAAGAACCGTGTAGAGGTGGCACTGAGGGATGGGTTTATGGTTGGACTAGATCATAGAACTGAATCATAGAATCACTGCGGCAGGGAAAGGCCTCCAAGATCATCCAGTCCAACTGTCCTTCTACCACTAATGTTTCTCCAATAAACCATGTCCCTTAGTACCTCATCTAAATGTTTCTTGAGCACCCCCAGGGACAGTGACTTCACCACCTCTTTTGGCAGCATGTTCCAGTGCCTCACTAGTCTTTGTGAGAAGAAATTCCTCCGAACATCCAACCTAAACATCCCCCGGTACAACTTAGGCCCTTCCCCCTTGTCCTGTCACTAGTTACCTGGGAGAAGAGGCCAACCCCCACCTCACCACAACCTCCTTTCAAGGAGTTGCAGAGAGCAATAAGGTCTTCACTGAGCCTCATTTTATTCAGAATAAATAATCCCTAACCCTTGTGCTCCAGATCCTTCCCTGGTTTCATTACCCTTCTCTCGACACACTCCAGGTCCTCAATGTATTTCTTGTAGTGCAGGACCCAAAACTGAGCACTGTACTCGAGGTGCGGCCTCACCAGAACTGAGTATGGGGAAGATGATCTTAGTAGTCTTTTCCAACCTTAATGATTTTATAATTCTATGATTCCTCACTGTCATTTCCCCACCTTGCTCTGTCCTGGAGCTTGCTGCATTTTGGACAGCAAGATGCTGGTAACTAAAACTGATTCCAATGGGAAAGGTAGCGCATTAAAGGTAGAGGCAGTGCAGATAGATCAAATTCATCACTGCCCTCCCATCTTCATGCAGACAGGCTCCTCATCATGCCGAAATAGAACCTTGGGCCCAGCAGATCTCCAGCCAACTACAATCCCAGTGTTCAAGTTTTTCACTCAAAAGCCTCAGGAAGGGCAGCTTGTGGGGCAGCTGTGCAGCCCTGGGCTGCAGGAAGCACAGCACACAGACCTCCCCTGAGAACCTGGGGGCTCCTGCCAGCACCTCCAGATGGAGGAAGATTACAGCTCGCCCACCTCCCTCGGCCAGGAGCAGGCAGACGGAGCCCATCGCTCCATGCATGGCATGCCACGTTCGATGGCATGTCTCCTCCTGTCTGCTCCTTGGGGGCTCAGAGATGCAGGATGCTGAGAGATGCAGGATGCTCGGCCCCCGAAAGCAGCCAGCGAAGCAGGGATGCTCGCCATGAATAGAGGTTGCTCTGGCAGGCGGCCAAGCGCCTGGTCTCATCCCGCTGTGCTTGTGGCCTGTTGAAGAGAAGTGACGCGCGGCACGCTCTTGCTCACAGCCTGCTGCTGCCTGAGAGGCTGGGAGAAGGAAAGCCTTAGTCTTTCACAGCTGGGGGCTCTGACTTTGCAAGCCAATTGAGACAGAGGACAGACAGGGGGAGAGGGAGGAGATGAGGGGCGAGACGGAGGAAGAGACTCTCTGGCTTCCAGTGAGGGGCTCAGCCAGTGCGTCCCTACTGCATTTTGACCCCTCATTGTAAACCCCTCAGAAACAAGCAGAAGGCCAGAGCACAAATGGGCAGAGCTGCACGAACCAGCCTGAAAATCAAGAGCCATGGCATCATGCCCAAGCTCATTAACCCACTGTGGCATGGGGCTGATTAGCTTAAGCGTGGCACCATTGGTTAATGCAACTCCACCACTTCCAAGGCTCCGTGGAGTATCATTGCATGGTGCCTCCCCACCACGTGCATCAGCAGCACAGCAGTCCTCAGGACACAGAGGCAGCAGGAAAATTGGGAAGATGCTCCTACTGACCCAGCAACAATATATTGGCACAGATATGAAAGCCAACCAGATGTTGAGGTTTTTAGGCTGCATCAAAAGAAGCGTGGTCAGCAGGTGAAGGAGGTGACCCTGCCCCTCTGCTCTGCGCTGGTGAGGCCTCACTTGGAGTACTTCATCCAGATGTGGAGTCTTCAGTACAGGAGAGACACGGACCTGTTGGAGCACATCCAGAGGAGGGCCACCAAAATGATCCAAGGGACGCAAGACCTCTCCTACAAGGACAGGCTGAGAGAGCTGGGGTTGTTCAGCCTAGAGAAGAGAAGGATCCAGGGAGGCCTAGGAGCAGTATCTAAAGGGGGACTGCAAGAAAGAAGAGGACAGGCTCTTTCGCAGGGTCTGCTGTGACAAAACAAGGGGAGAGCTTATGACAGGCATGTCCAACCTGCATGGCCAACCTTTAGCCAACACAGCGGGCACCGCAGCCACCCCCTGCCCTGCACCCTCATGGCAGCAGCTCTGCCCCAGGAGCACAGCCATCACTCAGCGTCACCTGAACAGCCATCCAACCCCACCTGGGCTAGAACCAGGGCACACAGAGGGTGCAGTGCAGTGCTAACTCAGGTGATGGCGAAGAAGTTTACGGAGTTCAAAACACTGGCTAAACACAGTCCTGTGAACAGAGAAAAACACGTTCTTCCCTTGTGAGATAGGAATTTGAGAACAGCTTTCGAGATTGCCGAAAAAATCATCAATGTTTTGATTTATTTGTGACTGTTTTCAGTTGACATAAATACATCACTTGCAAATTTTCAAATGGAATGTGAAGAATTGCAACCAAAAATTTGATCACGTCTCTCTTAGCAGGCTTTTATCAGTCCCATCTTAGCAGAGAGAAACATCCCTCACTTCACAGTCATGTCTTCTTCATGTCATTGCCTTTTGGCAGTACGTACATTTCTGAACAATTGTTTTTCAAGGATGAAGTACTGGAAGAGTAACGTTTCAGACTGATGTTATTGCTTTCACAAAAACAAGGTCACACATCCCACTAGTTTAATGGTTTTCCTGATGCCTTTTTTATGTTGAAACAAAAAAAAAATATTAAAAAATGAAATAGCTTTTGTTACTTGCATACATTAACTGTAGTGTATATTTTGTAAGGACTGCTCCCAAAATAATGCCTCCTATTTTATTATGTAGGTCCACAACATCAGAGTGGGACGTTGGTGGTACGGCAGTAGAGGTTAAACCTTCCCACCAACGTCCCATCACATTTTGTTGCCATGTGACAGATGGCAGCAGAGGGGCACTCTGATACAATGGCATCTGACATGGAGGAGCTTATGAACCAAAGGTGTGTGACTGAATTATTCCACGGAGAAAAAATTGCTCCCATTGACATTCAGTGATGCTTGCTGAAAGTTTACGGAGACCAAACAGTGAAGGTGAGCACAGCGAGGTGGTGGGTGGTGTGTCTCAGCAGTGGTGACAGTGACAGTGGGTCACCTCTGCCAGTGCATATTGTTTCAAGGGCAGCATGCAGACTGTTGTTCAGCACTGATGAAAACGCGTAGCTAATGGTGGTGACTGTGTTGAAAAAGAGTGTCTTGTGGCCGACCATTTTCTCTGTTAAATAGTGTTATTTTGCTCTTTTGTCTGTTGTCAATTCCATAGAAATAAACGGGAGGCATTACTTTCAGAACAACCTTCACAGATGTGGCCCTAGACAGTTCTTTTTTCTTCATCCAGTGTGACCCAGGCAAGCCAAAAGGTTGGACACTGTTGGCTTAAGACACAGTAGGAAGGAGGCAGGCCCCAGGAGGGACGTGGCAGTGACTATTTGGAGTGGTATGAAACTGCCTAGCCAGGGACAGGGGAAGGACATCAGTCTAATGGCAAGTGAGCTGCCTCGAGAAGTTAGCAGAGCCCCTCCTTGCAGCCACACATAAGCAAGCACAGAGGGCTGTACATCTTCATGGGAACTGAAAGGTGGATTTCTTCCATCCATTCATCATCTGCAAGAGTCGAAAATCCCAAACGGTCCTTCAAGGAGGAGAGCGTGAATGAGGCCCAGGAGGAAACAGAGAGAGGTTGGAGGAGAGCCAAATGTGCCAGTACGGACACCTTCAAAGCAGTGTGAAAGGTATCCATCCCAGCCAGGTGCACAGGAGCACCAGACACACCAACTCAGGGGGATAGATTTAGATACTGAAAGGCTGCTCTCAGGTCTCCTTCTCTTCTCTTCTCCAGGCTGCACAGCCCCAGCTCTCTCAGCCTGTCCTCCTGGGAGAGGTATTTTCCATCCCTTGGATCCTTTTTGTGTCCCCCCTCCTCTGGACACACTCCAACAGGTCTGTGTCTCCCGTGGAGCACAGAACTAGATATGGGCACTTGCCTCGCGGTCTGATAGCTGCAAAGCCTCACCTGTCTCTTTTCCTGCAGCAAATGCGCGCAGAGCTGGAAGAGGGGGGCACAGAAGGAGTGCCAGCAGGTGCTTGCTTGATTCCTTTGCACCGTGAGATAGGGTTATGTAGGACCACAGCCTCAGTGGTGCGATGGGAGGGAAATTTTGAAGCCTTGAGGATTTCCCCAGTGCCCTGCCACCATCTCGAAGATGAGACCAGGGGACACCCCAAAAATCACCCTGTACCGGCTGCAGGCCCTGAGGAATGCACTGCCCTGGGGATACCTCCGGGAGGCTGCACGGAGCCCACGCTGTGAGGGGAATGCGAGAACTGGTCTTTTGTTTCTCTCCCCTTTGTTTTAACCTCTCGAATCAAAGGCCCCAGCTGCTACTCCAGGAGAGGCTAGAAATTAATCCAATTAAAAAATAAATTCCCTGTGGGATCAGAACGGCGTGCCGGGTGGGGTGTACGGGCACGCGATTCCTTTATCCCACAGAACAAGCTCTCCTTTTATAGCTCACGTTTCACAGAGGGGAGATACAGGCAGGGAAGCATTTGAAGCAAATGTAACAAACAAATGATTTATAACCCCAGTACCCAACTGCAGCTCGCGGGAGGATGCCAGCTCCCTCCTCTATAGCCTACATGGTCAGAGACAATGCCCCCCTACACAAACAGTCGTAGAGCAGCAAAACCCTTTGCCGCTTCGTTCCACTCTTTTGTTTTCCGGAGTTTTGGTCAGCATGGGTTTGTGGAGCTTGACAGGTTAACCCACACTTCTGGGTTGCTGCAGAAGTGATTAAACAGGGGGATTGTTTAGGCTGGGAAGCAGAAGTTCCTTTGTTTTTGTAGATCACTTAAAGGCAGCCGAGGCAGGATGCCCAAGAAGAAAGAGATGAGGGCTGAGAAGGGAGATGAGCTCCCAGGAGGGGCCTAGTGCCATCAGCTCTGCAGGCTCAGGGATGAGCACTGTGGGACACGTAGTGCTCGCCTTCAGCTGGATGAGTGAGTGGAATCATAGAATCACAGAATCATTAAGGTTGGAAAAGACCACAAAGATCACCTAGCCCAACCATCATTCCATTCCCACCATGCCCGCTAAAGCAGATCCCTCAGTGCCACATGTACATGGTTCTTGAGCACCTCCAGGTATGATGACTCCCCCATCTCCCTGGGCGGCCTGTTCCAATGCCTCACTGTTCATGCTAGAAGAAATATCCGACTTGAACCTCCCCTGTTGCAACTTGAAGCCATTACTCACATCCTAAAGGAGAGAAAGTGGTCCTGATTTGCTGCTGGCCACCATTCAGCCCTGGTTACTGCTGGTGCTTTCAGCCCTTGGGAGCAGCACATTACAGGGATGGAGGAGCCCTTTGCTGTTCCCATTTCCCGGCACCTGTCTCCCAGAGTTCTGCTTTCCATGTTAGGAGGTTTGGGAAGGAGCACGGGACGGACACCAGAGCTCCGGGCAGCACAAAGTGCCCCCTCCTTCACAAACTCCTTCACTAAAACACTGAGTGCACGGGAGCTGGTGAATTCTTAAAACAACCTTGCAACAGCTCCAGAGAAATCTCCAGTGCCTCGGATTCAAAGGGAAGGCTGCGGTGTGAGAATCCCCATTAGTAACAATATGCACAGTTTGTGAGAACATATGTCCCCACATGGAGCAATCAACCAATCTGGGCTGTTTAACCACAATATTTCAAAGAAGTGCTTTTAACGCAGATGATCCGTATGTTTGGTTGTTGGGTTTTTTTTTTTTCTTTTTTTTTTCTTTTTTTTTTTTGAGCTATAAAACAAGATTCTTCAGCAGCCTTTCAGAACATCACTGGAATGGACTTTATCCAAACTATTGGGGAGAGGGTTTTGCTCCAGCGGAGCGACTGATACATTTATTTTATTTAAACTCAGAATCACTGCTGTGGAAAAAGAATAGCCCGGGCAGACAGAAAGTGCATTTTGCCCTTTAAAAGAAAAAAAAAAAGGCACAGAGGAGCAAGACCCCACTGGGACCCTCTGTAAAAAGGGGTTTCAATCAAAAGGGACTGAGATGAGGGAGGTGGGAACAGGGTATGTGTGTGTGTGTGTGTGTGTGTGTGTGTGTTGGGGAGGGGGGAGCTTTCCAAGTGGAGTATTTGAGCGCGCATTGAAAATACATTTCTTTGCACCCTTTTCTCCTGCGAAGTGTGTGGGAGGCGAACGCGGGTCCGTTGTATTGATTGATTGATTGATTGATTTTTTTAGGAATCTTGGAACAGCCACAGCCGTGCCTTCACGGGGACGGGGGAGGAGGGGGCGTGAGGGGAGGGGAGGGTTGGGGGGTGGGGGGGGGACACGGTCTGGTCTCCTTCCCTTCTCCATCTAATCCTAATTAAAAATAAATTACATGCTGCACGGAACTTGAAATGGCCACGATAATCCTGTTACACGCGAGGGGCCGCCCCGCTGCCCCGCTGCCCCGCTACCGCCCGGCTCTCCCGTTCCCATGAGCTCCCGGTCCGGCACAGCACGACCCGCTCCGGTCCAACGCTGCTCCCCGTCCTCCCCGACAGCCGTCCTACGGGCAGGAGCGCAGCTCTCCGCCGAGCCCTTCGCTCAGGAGACCAGGCGTTAAAGGGGAGCTTTAGTCGGCGGCTCTGCTCTCCTTCTCCGTCCCCCCACCCCACCCCGCTCCCTCCTATCCCCGCAGCGAGCGCTGATGCGCTATTTAAATCCCATTTTCCATAAGCCGCCGCTGCGGGCAAGCCGCCGCCGCCCGCGCCCGCTGCGCTCGCGTGCCGCCCCACGCAGAAACACGCGCAAAAAAAAAAGACCACGCGCAGTTCCCCGCGCAGAATCTCCCGTGGCTGAGAGCCCCCCCCCCCCATCCCTCGGGGGAGGGGCACCCGTTCTCGCTCCCTGCCTTCCTCCTGTCGACCGCTTTTCCTTAAGAAAGAGGGAAGGAGGAGGAGGAGGAGGAGGAGGAGCTGGGGGAGGAGGAGGAGGGCGGCACGGCGGCCCCGAGCCCTCCGCCGCGGCCGCGGGGCTCCGTGCGGTGCGGGGCAGATGGCCGCGTTCCCCCGGTCCGTGCCAGGTTTCAGCCTCACGCTGTTATTTTGTTCTTCTGGAACGAGACCGGTGTTGCTTCCCAGAGAGGCCCTATTTAGGACAAAAAGCCAAATCCCCGCGAATAGGCGTAACGGGGCACCAGGAGGGATCGGTCTTAAATGTGTTTTAATACGAGGCGGGCATTGTGTGTGATTCAGCGCTCATCATCGTTTAGTCAAAGAGTTATGGCAGTGATTGGGAATGAATGGAGGGACATAATGGATACATGTGGCGTTTGCTCATTATATTCAACTTAGTCCAACTCCTCTGTGGAAACTGTTCAACTTTCTCTCCCTTTAGCCTGTCACAGTGAAATAATACAGACATTGGTTCCTCGAATGGGATAGCCTGCCATGCTATTATATTTCTACAGCTAACGAGGGCTTCATAAGCCTTTGATACAGCCTGATCTTTGAAACCTTTCCAAATCTCCTCAAGCTTATGCTAAATCCTATTTGGAACTTTTTTTTTTTTTTTTTCCCTCCCCTTTCTTTCTTTATTTCTTTTTTTTTTTTTTCTTCTTCTTCTTCTTCTTCTTCTTCTTTCCTTTCGCCTGCTAGTGCCCCAGGCTTAAGAAACCCGGGCGGTGACATGCATACTAAAACGCATGCGGGGACAGCTCCTGAAAGGCGACTTAACGGCGCTGATCACAGGCTCTCACGCGAGGAACACGGCGCTGCGGGCGAGGGGGTGAAGGGATGCTGCCATCACCCCCCCCCCCCCCAAAAAAAAAAAAAAAAAAAAAAAAAACCCACCGCGAACAGCCGGCTCGCCCATTGTCCCCCCCCTTGTCCGGCCACGGGGGTGCGAGCATCACGCTCACCGACCCCGCCTCTCCGCTTTGCCTAAACCCGGAGGGAAAAAGGGGAAAAAAGGAGGGGGAAAAGAAAGGGAAAGAAAGGGAGAAAAAGCGTTTGAAAAAAATGGAGAAACAAGAGGGGAAAAAAAGGAAAGAAAGAAAAAAGCCGCCCCCCCCCCCCCCCCCAAGGTCCGGGAGTTGAGGGAAACAAAGGCGGGCGCCCCGCGCGCCCCGCTCCCGCCGGCTGCCCGAGCCGGCTGAGGGGGGGGCGGGGAGATCGTCGAGAGCCGCCCGCTTCCCATTGGTTCCGCCGCCGCCTCATTTGCATAGCGCCGTCTATTAAAGGCGGCGCGGAGGCGCGGACGGGCGCAGACGGCGGTGTCGGGCGAGTGTGTGTGTGTTTGTGCGCGGCGCTGCGTACGGTCCCCGCAGCGCGTTTCCCCTCAGAGTCCCGCGCAGGTGCCATGAGCCCCCTGCGGCTGCTGGCCGCCGGCTGCCTGCTGGCCCTGTCCCGCTGCAAGACGGTGCGCTACCGCACCGACGAGGAAGGCGCGCCGGGCACGGTGATCGGCACGCTGGCCGACGAGATGCCGGTGAAGGCGCCCGGGGAGATGAGCTTCCGACTGATGCGGCAGTTCAGCAACAGCTCGCTGGTGCGGGTGCGGGAGGAGGACGGGCAGCTGAGCATCGGCGAGGCGGGGCTGGACCGGGAGAGGCTGTGCGGGCAGGCCCCGCAGTGCGTGCTTGCCTTCGACGTGGTGAGCTGCTGGCGGGAGCGCTACCGCCTGGTGCACGTGGAGCTGGAGGTGCGCGACATCAACGACAACGCGCCCCGCTTCCCCCGCGCCCAAATGGCGCTGGAGGTGTCGGAGAGCGCTGCGCCGGGCACCCGGCTCCCGCTGGAGGTGGCCGTGGATGAGGACGTGGGTTCCAACTCCATCCAGAGCTTCCAGGTGTCCCTCAACAGCCACTTCGGAGTGGAGGCGCAGACGCGGGCGGACGGGGCGCGCTGCGCGGATCTGGTGCTGCTGCAGGAGCTGGACCGCGAGCGCCAGCCTTCCTACACCTTGGAGCTGGTGGCCAAGGATGGTGGCAGCCCCGCGCGCTCAGGCACAGCCACAGTGCACGTCCGCGTCCTCGATGCCAACGACAACAGCCCCGCTTTTGCCCGGAGCTCGGTGACGGTGGAGCTGCCCGAAGATGCACCGCCCGGCTCGCTGCTGCTTGACCTGGATGCCGAGGATCCCGACGAGGGCCCCAATGGAGAGGTGGTCTATGCCTTCGGCAGTCAGGTGCCCCCTGAGGCACGGCGGCTCTTCCGCTTAGACCCACGCTCCGGCCGCCTGACGCTGGAGGCCGCTGTGGACTACGAGCGTACCCGCACCTACGAGCTGGACGTGCGGGCCCAAGATCGTGGTGCCAGCCCAAGGGCCGCCACCTGCACCGTCGTGGTGCGCCTTACCGACGTCAACGACAACGCGCCGCGCATCAGTATCAGCGCCCTGCGTGGGGCCGGCAGTGCCGCCGGCGTGGCCTATGTCAGCGAGGCGGCCGCCACGGAGAGCTTCGTGGCCCTCGTCAGCGCTTCCGACCGTGACTCCGGCGCCAATGGGCAGGTGCGCTGCAGCCTCCGCGGCCACGACCACTTTGCCCTGCAGCGGGCCTACGAGGACAGCTACATGATCGTCACCACGGCGGCGCTGGATCGTGAGCGCATCCCTGAGTACAATCTCACCGTGGTGGCCGAGGACCTGGGCTCCCCGCCCTTCAAGACCGTCCGCCAGTACACGGTGCGGGTGAGCGATGAGAACGACAACGCGCCGCTCTTTGCCAAGCCCCTCTATGAGGTGGCTGTGCCGGAAAACAACCCGCCAGGTGCCTACATCACCACCGTGGTGGCCCGTGACCCTGATCTTGGCCACAATGGGAAGGTCACCTACCGGCTGCTGGAGACCCAAGTAATGGGGGCCCCAATCTCTACCTACGTCTCAGTTGACCCTGCCACTGGGGCCATCTATGCCCTCAGAACGTTCAACTATGAGATCCTCAAGCAGCTGGACCTGAGGATCCAGGCCACTGATGGAGGTTCCCCACAGCTCTCCAGCAGCACCCTTGTCAAGGTGAGGATGGTGGACCAGAACGACAACCCGCCAGTCATCATCCACCCAGTGCTCACCAACGGGTCGGTGGAAATCAGCGTCTCCAGCAAGACCTCCCGCGACGCCCTGGTGGCCCAGATCAAAGCTCGTGATGCAGATGATGGGGCCAACGCTGAGCTTACGTTTGCCTTCCTGGAAGAGCCCCAGCAGGACCTTTTTGCCATCAACCCAAGCACTGGGGACGTTGTGCTGAGGGGTGACCTCTCTGAAGAGCTAGGGCAGCTGTTCAAGGTCATCCTCACTGTGACAGATAACGGAAGGCCCCCTCTGGCCACAACTGCCACTGTCAACTTCCTGGTGACCGCCACTGCTCCTTCCAGCATCCAGGAGGTAGCCAAGCCCAGCTCCTGGCAAGGGAAGGCCTTGCAGTGGGACATCCCTCTGATTGTGATCATCGTCCTGGCGGGCAGCTGCACCCTCCTCCTGGTGGCCATCATCACCATCGCCACCACCTGCAACAGGCGCAAGAAAGGGAACGAGATCAAAAATAACAGTCCCCTGAAGGAGCAGATCGACATTTCCCACCTGGAGAAGGGCCGGCAGGAGGACAGCAGCCAGAGGGGAAACATGTTCGAGGTACGAACCTTCCCCAGCAAAGCCTCTTTCAGCGGCCCCGACCCTTCTCCAGCAGCTGAGGAGATCTCCACCGCGGAGAGCAGCAGTGACAGCACTTGCCTCTACGAGGGTCAGAAGAGGCTCAGAGGAGCCGGAGGGGAGGTAAGGTCCTGGGCATCCTGGAAAGCAGAGGGTGGAAGGGGAGGATCGCGGGGTGTAAATCGCAGGGTTGCGGTTCTGATGCTAATTGACCCTTTACTACTTTTCCCTCCCCTTCCCCAGCAGGGTTTCACTGTCGCTCCGAGCTTCGGCAAAGAGCCCGCTCCCCCCGTGGCCATTTGGAAGGGGCACTCCTTCAATACCATCTCGGGCCGGGAGGCAGAGAAGTTCAGCGGCAAGGACAGCGGCAAAGGCGACAGCGATTTCAATGACAGCGACTCGGACATCAGCGGGGACGCCCTGAAGAAGGACCTCATCACGCACATGCAGAACGGTAAGGGCTCTGTCCTGCCCCCGGCGCGATGCATCCCTCTGTGCAGTTGGATGGGACGGGGTGCTGCATGGAGGGACGCATCACGCACACGGCAGGGAAACCTGATACTTGTCTCCAGAGCTGCGTGGGTCTCCTCCCTGCAGGCTGCTAAGTGCTGGCTCCTGCCCACACTGAGCACTGAACGCATTGCTTCAGAATGCGTTTTGGTGGGTGTGTTTACCCCCTCTCCTCAAAAACCTTCCCCTTAGTTTACTCCTGTGAGCTAGATGGCATAACCCTACTTCCCAAAGCTTCTCAGTGCCGTCGTCCGTGCGCTGTCCTCTCGTGATGGGTAGCTGCGGGCGGTGTGGCTGTGTTCCTGCAGCAACGACAGGTTCCTCCTTCCCTCTCTAGGTCTGTGGGCTTGTACGGCTGAGTGCAAGATTCTGGGCCACTCGGACCGCTGCTGGAGCCCCTCCTGTGGCCGAGCCAACCCGCACCCCTCCCCCCACCCCCCGGCGCCCCTCTCTACCTTCTGCAAAAGCACGTCCTTGCCCCGGGACCCCCTCCGCAGGGACAACTTTTACCAGGCCCAGCTGCCGAAGACGGTGGGGCTGCAGAGCGTCTATGAGAAGGTGTTGCACAGGGACTTTGACCGGACGATCACGCTGCTTTCCCCACCGCGTCCCGCGCGGCTCCCTGACCTCCAGGAGATCGGGGTGCCCCTCTACCCGGCCCCCTCTACCAGATTCCTGGGCCCCCAGACTGATGCCACCGAGAAACCATAACCCCCTCCTCCCACTCCCCCCCCCATGGCCCCATCCTAACGTCCCCACACGCACGCGACTCGGTCGCTCCTGGGAGCCTTTAAGTTATTGACCAGACCCGGTGTTGTATGTGTAAATATGCAAGATGTGCCTTAAAACATGAAGGTGTTGGAACAAGATTTCCAATCGGTACTGTTTGGTACTTGCAAACAGCAGCAACAAAAATTTGTTTGTAGTTCATGTAATTTTTATGAAATGTGCAGTATTTAATTTTGTTTTCCTCTTTTTTTTCTACATTGTTTTGGTTTTTTTTTTTTTTTTTTTGCATTTGGTTTGCCCATGGCCTGCCATTTTTGTAGTGTTTTTTAACCTGTACAGTGTGTAATGTAATGTTTGTACATAATGAGAATGGGTTATATTTTTATATAATAAAAGCTTAAAAAAAATGGGAATTCTTGCCAAAGGAACTGTCTGAAAGACACAATAGTAATTAATAATATCCTGAATATGTAGAATCTTGTAAGGGAAATTCCTCTTTCACGGTGTAATATTAACCCAAGCAGTGCAGTGTACGGAGACGTTCGCCTTGCCAAGTGTGACTTGTATCTCTTGAATCTGTGGTCAGTTTAAAGTTACATGTTATTTAATTGCCTTTGGTTCCTGTAATCTGTGTCACTGATAAACACTAATAAAGGTTTTGTGATGTGTTGGAGGGATCTGTCTGTTGCTCTTCACAACTCATCTTTGTGGGTCAACAAAGCCGTTCGGTGCAGAAAAATGCACAGGAGGAGCATGAGCAGTGCTACCTCGAGTCTCACCCATTCCTCATCTCCTGTGCTGGAGAAGCAGCTCTGGAGTTGGTAATGCTGGGGCACAGGGGGTGTGGAATGCTGTGTGATAGCTGTGTGCTGCTCGCTGCCTGTGTGAGCTCCTGCGGACAGATGCTTTGCTGGTGGAAATCAGCGTAACTCCAGTGAAGCTACATCAGTCAGCTGAAGTGCTTGCGACGTAGAAATATCTTTGCATCAGCAACCACTGGAGCACTCTGCTTCCTGATAAGGATGAAACTGATAAGGACAAAGCTGCACAGGCGTGTGCTGCTAGGTTTATATCTCGTTGAAGCAGCCGTGCTGAAGTATATAACCACCGAAGTGTGTTTGAGTATGTACACCTACTTAAACACTAAGAGAAAGGCACGTGTATCAGAGACAGGACTTCAATTGGAGGTTTAATAAGAGCTCCAGCTTTTCTGAATGGAAGAATGGATCCATATGTTGAATGTGTAACTCCATGTCCAAACCAATAATCTGTGCACGACAAAGCTTTGGTTTTGTCGCGAACTCTTCCGTGATATACCTAATTAGTATGGTGTGTATAGAGAAAGGATGACTCACAAGGAAAATATAAGGCCTTCTTAGACATAAACAAAGTCTCATTAGACTTTATAAGCAGAAAGCGGTGTCCTGCCTCCGTGTCCTTTAACAGAGAGAATTTCCCTCACTCGCAGCTTTGTCAAGCTGAGTGTGACCAAATCTTCATGCACACGCTCTGAGATTTAACAGGGGCTTCATAAAAGACTCTGCGTGGAGATTGGTGGTGGGCAGAGAGCATCAGTGCCCACGTTTGAAGGGAATTGATATCACGCTGATGCCAGACTGGATTGGGATGCAATCTCGGTGATACAGCTTTTACAGTCAGGAGAACGGGTGAGAGGCTCTGGTGATTGATGGAAACCTGGTAGTAAAAGTCAGGACGCATCTAAATAACTGAGAGGGCCGTCTTGGTTAAATTTAGAGCTGAGGCTGAAGGGTGGGTGCTGAGAAGGGAGCTCGGAGCCTTTCTGCTGGCTAATCAACAGTGATTCAGAGCAGCGAGTCTGCATGAGGAGTAATTAGTCATAACTCTTAAAGCGCAGAGGAAAAGGCTCTCTGCCAATAAAGGAGGGCAGTCTGATAAGCTAGTTCCTCACAGTCCAGTCCGACACCTGGGATATGTATTGTGATATCTCCAAGACAAGTCCCCAGGCCCTGCTGGGTGGGAGGCAGCAGCTGCCAAAGGGCAGTTCCCGACTTAGATTGGAGTGACCTACTCACAGTGGTGTCTGTGATGGACCCTGTGCACTGTTACTGCGTGTTTTAGTGTCCCTCTCAGTCTTTGACTTGGGGCCACCTCAGTGTCAGGCAGTTTAAGAGAAGGAAAAAAAAAGACACCTGCTCCCAAAGCAGCCTTCAGCACTGGGTAAGCTACAGTCCAGGTCTGAGGTCCCAGGTCCTGCCAGTAAAATGTAAGGTTCATCCCCCCAGGGTTAACATTCGGTTTTTAAATCAGAGCTACTCACTTTGCAAGGACTCTTCTGGTTAGTGGAAATGTGTGGGCCTCCTCCTGAGAGCTTCACATCACAGCTTGGAGAGTAGCAATGGGACAGCTTGGATGAACCACTGAGGCACCTGCACTTCCTTTTGACTGCCCAAGCTCCTTTAACCTTTAGATGCCTAAATGAGATGGGAGAGGTCTGCAGGCTCCCTTAGGTAACACTACGAATCGTTCGAAGTGCAGCCGACTGGAGATGGGAGCCCAAGGCTTAGCTCAAGGCAGGGCCCTTGAATCAAGCATTTGCTTTGCTGATGCCCTTTCGCTGTGCATGCCCTAGTTTTTATCTTCTATTTTTCAGTTAGCGTAACTGAGATTTTCGCTAACATACTTCAGAAATTAACACAGGTCGATCAATTAAACTCCTCTTATTTGCCAAGCTCTAACGCTGAGCTTACTCCCACAGGAGTCTCTGCTAGCCACCTATGACTGAGTCAGCGGAGAGAAAGAGGCAATTCTGGGACATTAATCATCTCCTCCTAAACTGGGAGCTAACATAGGTCTGGTCGTGGAGAAGATTCTGCTCCTTCCCATCCCTCCCTACAGGCAGCCAGGACTACTGGGCAGTTGGGGTGGTAGCACTCATGCTTATGAGTGGATGCAGCAGCTCTGGTTGGGAGGTTTAATCCCATCACCTCAACAAGTGCTGGAAATGCTTGGAAAATGTGGCTTGGATCAGCCCTGACAGCAAAGAATAACCAGGGTGGGATTTAGCTGAAGAATCAAGCAGACATGCCATTTCAGTCCAAAATGGAGATGTCTATATGCAAGGTGCCTACAAGGCGGATGGTGGAGAGCAGGGCAGAAGTGTGCAGGAGGCTGTCTAGCTCATCTCCCACAGCAAAATCATTCCCTAATCTCCCTAACTGCATTGGCAATGTTGCCTTCGTATATAAAGGTGGGTTAAGCACCTGCCTTGCACGTAGGCACACGCTCGTGGGAGCAGGAACTCAGATGTGGGTGCAGAAATTAAACCTGGGATGCTGCAGTTCTTGGGCAGATTTTCCCAGGTCAAACAGTCCGAGGGAGTGCTGTCACCAAAAAGGATCGTTTCCATCTCCAGTTTTGTATTTCCACGGCTGCTTTGCCGCCAGCACCCAGGCAGCTCTCCTGCTCCAAGGAAGGCTCAGAAGGCCTGTACAAAAGCACCAAAACCGGGCTGATTCCTGCAGATTTACCTCACCCAGGAGTCAGATGAATGTCAGAAGCAGCCAGAGAGGAGGTGATTTGGGGGAGGCCTCCTTTGCAGGAAGGCAGGACTGTGCTTTTGGGCAGCAGCCAACAGTTAGGTCAGCCTATATGTAGTGTAAAACCTCTGGAGGTTTCTAGGCAATTTCAGTCGTAATGCATCATGACTTTCGGATCCTTTGAAGGCAGAGCAGCAGTAGTGATAAAGCCGACTCACTCTCCAGGTGTTACCCAAGGCCAAATCTAGGCTGAAAAATGAGGATTAGTGGCAGAGGAGAAGTGTCACTTCCTTCCACACATGCCAAGGTCTTCAGATGCTCTTTATTTAGGAAGGTGCTTTGGAGAAGCTCCCCACAGTTGGGTTCCCCATCTGTAAGTAGCCATAAGGATCCCTCCACTCTGCCATCCTTCCTAACAGATGCACAAAACCGGTTTGGCACTCCCTGCCTATGATGCCCGTGGCACTGGGATCCCCACCACTATCAGGGCTCTCAATGACCTCACAGACAAGGCAGGGAAGTGACTGCATCATCAAACAGTGCTCAAGGATGTGGATGCTTTTGTGGTAACTTCATCATCCAGATGTGAGGTCCCTACTTAAAGTTTGGATTTCCCCCCTTGCCTCAGTCCAGCCAGTATAACCAGGGTGAATGTGGTAGGGGGCCAGAGGTGAAAAATGCCTCCCACCCTCCTGGGTGACTTCTTCAGATACATCCAGAAGATAAACAATCCTGAAAAATATTCTCGAGGGGATAAGGAGACACAAAAAAAAAAGAAGGACAGAAGGCAACAGCTCCATTCCTTGATGTAGAAAACTATTCTCCCTCCTACACGCTACAGGAAGAAGAGAAAAATCCAGACTTTGGTGGTACAGGAGAGAGTGACCCACATGGTATGGAAATAAGCTGTCCAGAGTTTACAAACGCACAATGTTTTTAGAGGACTATCCCCAGTAAAGTATCTGATTTTATTATGTGCAGGAGCTTTCTTCCCTCCACAGGGTTTAGTTTTGCTGCTCTGCCAAAGATGTTTCTCCTTTCCCGTCTGAGGTTTGGAGCAGTGCAGGAATGTGATTCAGCCCAGGCTGGTAACCTACTATGTGTGTGACCTTTGCCAGGTTGGGTGATGTACGATGACAAGAGATCAGTGAACACATGGCATGGCAGGATCCTGATTAAAGTGTAGTAGCACCACCTTGGGCATTTTCAGGTCTGTGTCTCAGAGCACTTTTTGAAGGCTCGGGGTGTTGAGGAACTTGTTCAAGACAAAACAACACATCTGTGAGAGAGCTGGAACTAAATCCAAACAGGTTTTGTTTACATACCTCCGTACAGTCCAGCACACAGAACAAATACAATGGGATCGTTCAGTCTGGAGAAGAGGAGGCTAGGGAAGACCTCATCACTCTCTGCAGCTCCTTGAAGGGAGGTTGTGGTGAGGTAGGCCTCTTCTCCCAGGAAGAGGAAATGGCCTCAAGTTGCACAAGGAAAGGTTCAGATTGGATATTAGGAAAAATTTCTTCTCAAAAAGAGTGATAACGCATTGGAACAGGTTGCCTGGGGAGGTGGTGGGGTCAGCCATCCCCGGAGGTGTTCAAGAACTGTGTGGATGTGGCACTGAAGGACACGGTCAGTGGGCATGGTGGGGATGGGCTGGTGGCTGGACTAGATGATCTTGGTGATCTTTTCCAGTCTCTATGCTTCTATGCTTCTATGAACCCAGGACAAGACTGGCAGCATGTACCAGAGCCCGGGGGCATGAGAAGGCGGAAAAATTCCTTTCAGTGACATGATCTAAAGGTGCTTTCCAACATAAAGCCATTCTGTGATTCCATGATTCCGTAACTCCGTGAGATGGCCTTTGTAGAGGTCCCGCTGCCACTCACTTCTCCATCAGGTGGAATCAGAGAGCCACTGCATCGCTCCCAAATCTGTGTGTGCTTTGGACCCAGAGTGGCCGGGGTTCTGCTGCACGCTGCCACCCTCACACGACCTGGATTTTATTAGCAGTTATTTATTTTTATTTATTTAACCACCTAAACTGATTATCCATATAACGGCTTCAATCAATTATCTGTGGCAAAGAACTTCTCTGCAACTTAATTAGTAAAGTTCTTCCCTGACCTAGCGGTATCTGACTGCATCATATAGAGAGCTTAACTTTGAAATGGCAACACAGTTCGTTAAAAATAACTAATAGCTGCAGGGTTTAAAGATGTAAATGTTCATTTTCTTAATGGGAAAAAAAAAAAAAAAAGGGCACGCAGACTCTACCTGTCTATATTCATTATACTGTGTCCACATGGGATGACTCACATTTGTGAAACTCAAGTTTAATTAACATGCTTATTTTTACAATGATATTTCTCATTATAATAAATTAAATGTTTAAACAGCCAGTGCAAACATTTTGATCCAAGACAAAAATGCTTGCACAGTGCTAGTTTAAGCATTTAATTTATTATAATCCTTTCCATAACAAACGCCTTAGAAGTTGATTTTTTTCGCAGTGAAAGGCTATTAGTATTATTTCCTCTGGTAATGTTTAATCCAAGACAATCAAAAATGTAAGGCGTGAACAAAACGGGGCTGGAAGCGATGATGATAAATGAGATAGCGGAGGGAGCTGCCTCCTCCGGTAAGCTGCACGGGAGCCTGCAGCTGGTGGAACTCCACAGTTGCCTTGTCACTGGCAGCTCGCACACAAATTAATCACAGCGCATCCTCTTGGGCCCCAGGAGCATTTGCTCCAACACGACCCCCCTCAAAAAATGACAAAAGGCCGTGCCTGTGGGTTCCTTTCTGCAGGCTGCTTTCCTCTGGCGACATCACAGTGTCCCTGAGTGCCACGTTTCAAATGAAAAGGGGAGCAGGGGATGGATGCTGCAGCCGCTGTTCCTGGGGCCCCTGCCCTGCCCCCTGTCCTGGGGCTGCCGCTAGGTGGGGGTGCAGCTCCGGCAGCGGAACGGCCGAGACGGGGGCGGGGTGGGGAGATGATTTTCATCTGAGCAGAGAGAGGTGGGTGCAGCAAACCCAGCATCCTCCAACCTGCAAGCTGGAAATGGTGACTTCTTGCAAGATTTCGGTACCTAAAGGGGGCTGTAAGGAAGAGGGGGACTGACTCTTTAGCAGGGTCTGTTGTGATGGGACAAGTGGAAATGGTTTCAAACTGAAAGAGAGGAGATTTGGATATAAGGAAGAAGTATTTTACAGTAAGGTGAAGCACTGGAACAGCGTGCACAGAGAGGTGATGGATGTCCCATCCTTGGAGGCATTCAAGGTGAGGCTGGATGGGGCTCTGAGCACCTGATTTACCTATAGGTGTCCCTGTTCACTGTAGGGGAGTTGGACTAGACAGCCTTTAAGGGTCCCTTCCAACCCAAAAGATTCTGTGATTCTATTCTGTGATATAGAAGCTCTCCAATTAATGGAGGGTTTACACATGCAGTAGGGGACAGACAGGTACCAGCAACACCATGGTCACCCGGGGGAATGGGGAGAGCAGGACAGGAGGATTCAGCAGCAGGACATCTCCCAGAGACCCAGACACCAGCCCCCATCCGAGGTTCCCTGTATCCCTAGGAGATACCACTCTGTGCCCCCAGGATCTGTGTCCCTAGGAGATACTTCCTGCACCCACTCTGGAGCCAGGCCACAAGAGCAGAGTGTGGGGAACCCACATCACCCAGGCACACAACTACGCAGTGGGCAGCTCTTACCTTCTAGGACACACAAGGCACATAAGGACCTGGGCCCTTCTGCAAAGCCAGCAGTGCCCAGAGGAGCTCTGCACTGCCCCATGGTCTGGAAGTGATGTGAACTGTATGGGGTATTTTGCTGATGCTGAGAAGGAATCTGCAAGCCACCCCAGTTTAGTATGCCGTTAAGAAGAATATAGCTAGAATTAATAAATATAGCCCTTCAGGGAATATAGTTGCACTGTGAAGGACATTCCCAAAACACAACTTTGCCATCAGTTTAGCCAGCAGACAGGCTAGAAAGCAGTTGGTGATATGGACAGAGCCAAATCAGCAGAGCAGAAGAGAATACTCCTCCAGATATACTGGGGATGATCATGGCAGCGATTTTGAAAGAAAAAATCACCAATATATTCGTGGTCAAGTCAACAAGTCTCCCCAAACCAGTGAATTAACTTCAGATGTTACTCACTCTCTGACAGAAGTCTTTCCGAGCAACCTGATGGAGCTGTTCCTGTTGGTCCTTGAGGTCCTTTTCAACCCAGGCCTTTCTACAATTCTTTGAGCCATACAGTGGTCATTACAGAAATATCCACTGAGTCTGGAAAATTGAGGGCAACAACATTTTTGCCTAGGAACCTGTGAGGGCAGCTTTATGTAGGCCACAAATTGCCTTGGGTATTTCTTAGATTCCTCAAGTTTATTCATGTATTATTTCCTCGGCTGGATATTTGGTGTATTTGTTCCAGCAGGCAAGAAACCGAGGCTTCCGTGTACAGAGTTTCATCTGCTCAAAATGTGAAAAAATAGAGATCCCCTTAGCACATCCTGCTGAAGTAGAAGTGAAGTGTAAAGGAAAAATTCCAAATATGTAGATTTAAAAATAAAAACACATAACTTTTTCCTCCCTAGAAGGGATTTGGAGAAAAAACTGGGCTACAGATAGGTCTAGACTTTAATTGTCGAGCTGCCTGAGAAGAGTTGTTGGCCCGAGGTCATTTTAATCAGGTTGCATGTCAGCTTGCAAAATCTCCAAATTAGCTTACAGCTCCAGGAGAGAAAGATGTTTTTATTTCCCGAAGAACGCAAACAGATTGTTGTGACATGTTCTCAGTCATCATGACAGATCAGCTCCCCGCTTTGCGCTGCAAGCTGGGAAGAAGGCAGCCGCTTCCCCACTCCTTCTGAGGTTTGGGCATCTCCCTGTTTGTCAGAGACGGCGATGGAGTTTGTAGAAATCCCTCGGAAAGTGAGGTTTATATGCAAAGACTCTGATAAAAGAGACTGACCTTAATTGGGAAGCAAGTTTCTTTCACATTTCTAACAACCCTCAGGCCTTCGTAGCAGCCTGATGAAAGGGAAGTTGTGAAAAGAAACAATCTGTGTTTATGCAGAAGGAACTATCATATCCTGAGCCGTGCAGGGAGTGACAAGAAACCGACTCATCCTTTTTAAAAAAGGATTAATTTGCCATTTTCTCCCTGAGTTTGTAAAAAGCAAGGCTGTGGGTGGATTTCAAAACAGGCTGAGAGCTGTGGCTGGGTTTCAGGCAGGCGCTGAGCCTGTGTCAGGCTCCATGCTTTGCTTAGAGGGATGGTGTGCTGCATGGCACAGGTCTAATTCAGTCCCTCAACTCTGGCATGTTTGGAAGCTTTTTTTTTTTTTTTTTTTTTTGTAACTTCTCCACGTTCTGTTCTTCATCTGCGTCAGCAACAGGCTCTGGCAGGATCACAGAACTAGGGGGAAACAGGAGCAAAGAGGTGGCTTGTCTTCATTCTGTACAGAGGGACAAAAACAAGCTGGTCACCTGCCTGCTGACCACCAAAGGTGGTGGGCCTGCATCTGAACTAGTCAATTCTAGAGGGAAGTAGGTGTCTTTATTTCTTTCCCTCTAGAAATTCCTAGCAATCCCTCCAGCTTCTGGCTGCTGACTATTTTATGCACCTTTTTAAGGTGCATGCATCTGTGTTGGGCTGTTCTTGGCAGCAGCCAAGGGCTTGTAATTTCCGGCAGCCAGGAGGGGACATAGGCAGAAGCAGGAGCTCTTCCCGTGCCAGATCCTGGCACAGCACAAAGGTAGGTGTACCCTGGGCAAAGAGGACGTCACTATAACAGGGAATGCTCAGAGTGGCCCAGGCACTTGTGTATTTGCCATGAAGGAGCCATCTTGAGCATAAGGAGAAATGGATTCAAACTACAAGAATGGAGCGTTAAACTAGATAAAGGGAAAACTTTTTGCAATAAGAGTAGTGAAGCACTGGAACAGGTTGCCCAGACGTGTGTTGGATGCTCCATCCCCGGAGACACTCAAGGTCAGGCTGGATGGAGCTCTGAGAACCTGATGTACCTGCAGATGCCCTTTTCATTGCAGGGGAGTTGGACTAGATGGCTTTTAGGGGTCCTTTTCAACTCTAAGGATTCTATGATTCTATAAGGGCCTTTAGGACAGGACAGAACAAGATAGCAGGGAATCTCTCTTGCAGACTACCCCCTGGTGGCAGGCAAAGAATGTGTTTATTTCCCTATCTCCAGTCAAGGGAAGTCACCACTGTATGTCTCCAGCTAGGAGCCACCATCTCCTCTCTCCCAATGTCCTGCACACTGACAGCAGAAAACCCTCCTCTTCCCTTAGGTGTGAGTTTCAGGGCTTTTGCTCTCTGGCTCCCTGCCATCAGCCCTGGTGGGACGCAGGGCGAGGCAGCAGTGGCATGCAACCCAGATGTCAACAAGCCCTTAATCCCAAGGGACAGAGTCCCTAGGGGAGGCTCCTGCTGAACTCCTTCCAATTAGACGTCTTGCCTCCCGCCTTGCCTCTGCTTAGCCGGTTCGGACCTAATGTATTTTATTGTTCAGCCTTCTGGTTAAATTGCTGGGAAGCCCTGTGTGGAACTGCACCAAGATTACTGATTCAGCAATAGTCCAACCGAGCGGCTTTGCTTGGTTTTCTGAGTAAAGCTATGAAATGAGGCTGTCGGCTCCTCTTTCCTCAGTGCCATCCCCACGAGGCTGTGCCATGACGGATGATGAGAGCAGAGGGCCGAGGACGCAGGACTCAGCCCTTAATCAGCTGCACAAGCAGCACAGCTTACCCGAGGCCCTCGACCTCTCTGCACCTCTCTCTGCTCAGTTGTGAAAGTGACTGAAGGGTGGACCTCACGGAACCGGCTGCAGTTGAGTCTAGAGTTCAGATTTAGCGAGTGAACACGAAATAAAAATCAACAGTGATTTGAATGTGTGGCACCCCAGCTCAAACGTCACTGGGGTGTCAGGCTGTGCCTGCATCAGCAGCTCTGGTTTCTGGGGGGCTCCTATTAAATGTCAGAGCAAATCTAAACATCAGCTTAGATTCGTGCTGTGGATAACAAAAGCAGATGATTTCACAGATGAAGGGATGCTGAAGAGAAGTCACGCCCACTTGTCTGCTTCTGTGAGACGCTGTGGTGGCTCTCAAAGTTTAGAACAACCATGATGTTTTTTCCTCTTAAGTTGGGTTGGGTTCATAGACGAGACAGAGCTGCTCATCTGAGACTTCATGGGGGAGGTGGCAAGGAAGAGGAGGGGAGTCGAGGAAGAGGAGAGGAATCGAGGAAGAGGAGAGGAATCGAGGAAGAGGAAAGGCACAATCCCCGTGGGTTTGTCTGGTGGGAAGTCAGCACTGCACACGCTGATGTCATGGCAGGCTTAGTACAACGGAACAAGGGATGGCTTTCAGGCAGAGCAAGAGGATTATGTGGAATCCTCTACACTCCACTGCCACGGCAGAGCCATTGGCTCCTGCACTTTCTCAGCACCTCATCAGGAAATTTTCCATCACGCAGGCGGGCAGAGATAAGACTGCTGAACCAGAGAGCTCTTCCTTGAACACTTACAACAGCCTCAGCAGTACTGTACCATGCAGACATACACAGCCAAGCGTGGGTTGGGAAGGGCCTAGTGTTGAGAGCTGTCTTATAAAGCCTTCTCCACACCAAGTGCCTACCGCTCACAATCCCAGATGCCCTACAGAGTGCCCTTTAGTGTCTGACATCTGGCAGGTCTGGAGGCGTAGTTGTCGTGAGTCATCTTTTTGGGGTCAGGAAGGTAGTATTTGCACAGTCTGTCCACCATGCCCCGTGCTGGGGACGGTGCGGGTGGCTGAGTGTGAACCCCAACCCTCAGCGTACAACAGACATCTCTGTTCTCCTGTAAAGATCCTTCACTGAGGATTTTCCATCCCCCGAGGAAAATATGCTAACAGGCTTTAAATAATTAAACAAATCACATCGCAGGCAAACCCAAGCTGATCTTTAAAACGCATTATCCTAAGAAGCTGAGAAAAATGCTCAGCGCTTTATACCTTCCTCCAGTCTGTTCACACATTAACTAATTCATCGCACAAGGGACCACCCGGCTGCACCCTGACCACAGATTGCAGGCTTCATCAGCCTTCTCCATCCCTAAAACCAGCATTACTGCAGCTGGAGACCAGGTTCCTTCAGAGCAAACAAGCACATGCATCAGGGAACAAAGCTTCTTTCATCAGGACAAGCTTCCTGGACATGCAGCATCCCCACAGAGCAGCTCCCAGCCACGAAGAACAGATTTTGCTTGGGGCAGTGTAGCTCTGGGGCTGCTTTCCACGGGCAGAGACAAGGAAAGCAATTTGAGCATCTTCTCTTGGACACCAAGACCACGCGCAGAGCTATTTGATCCTCAAGGGGAGGAAGACAGAGGTGGTCCTGTTCACCTCAGGTAGCGTGATACTGCAAATAATTTACCTAAGTGGGACCTCTCTGCAAATTAACTCATTTTTTTTCTCCCAAACAACCCGAAAATTTCCTGAGAGAAGTCACTGTTGCCTTTGTCAAACCATGCAAGGACAGGTGAGCTCCTCAGGGCAACGACACAACATTGCCAGCAAGAGGAAAATGTTGCTGGCGAGGCTGTGGAGGCCACCTCCCCCCACCCCCTCCAATTAGTCTGGTTTCATGCCTCCTCAGCTCTGCCCCATGCAGTGCCGGGGCCCCATATAGACAGGCCATAAAGTGTGGAGCTTAAAGTATTTGACAGTTTGCCCTTTAACAATTAGGGAATGTCATGGAAATCACTAACCATGGAGCCATGGAAAAAGCCCTGGGAAATAGGGCTGTGCAGGGAATAAGGTCCCCGGCTTTTGTCATGCTGTTCTTCAAGCATTTTCTGCCCTCAGCTCTATGCACTGGACAAGCATGAGGACCCTAACTAGGCCGAAATTATTGTTATTGCTGCTGCTGTTTGCTGTCTGTAGTGGTATGCCAACAACAGCATTTCCAGTTGTGCATGGATAACAGATGGATTTTCGCAATTAAAGAGGTGTCCGCTGGCAGAAATGACATTGATCTTCCTTCTTCCTCCAGCGGCCATACAACCCTCACTACTCAGCTTCTGGCAATGAGGAAAAGAAGAGAAATCTCTGGGTTTTTGAAAACAAGGTTTAGTAGATAAATATTGGTGGTCGGTGAACAGTTGGACTGGATCATCTCGGAGGTCTTTTCCAACCTTAGTGATTCTACAGTTCTGTGATTATAGAACAGATCAGAAAGGCCTGATGCAAGAAACTAAATGAAAGAACAGAGCACAGGTGAATAGGTGATTATACTTGCTGGAATCAATCCACACAAACATCTCACAAAGGTAACAAAGGTCAAAAAAAAGATGATAAAGGTGTTTAATGTGTCTTCAGAAGAGTGAGCAAAAAGCATGTTTCAGGAGGCAGCATTTGTGGCACTGGAGATCCCTCTGAGATGACCTCATTGGAAGTATTCTCTTGAGTCAGATCACGGAGTTGTGAGAGAAATGACGCATAGATCAGAAAAGAGAAATATCATTGATTCATGGGAGCTCTTGGATGAGAAAATAAAGCTTGGCCTTTGCTACAAAACAAAAAGGAAATTATCAGAGTTCTTATCAGAGTGGAAAGAAGCCTCTGAGAAAAACAAAGGAGATCGACACTACTAAGTTGTTTAAGATAATAACTACCTCCAAAGCAGCAAACCCTGATTTCAGGTTAGGAAAGGAAGTAGCCTATGAGCAATTTAAACAGGATAGCTTCAAAAGAGACCACATTGATAAAGGTAGGAAGGAAAGCACATAATGACAGCTAGTTATTTTTATTTGATTTCATTTCTCTGATTCAAGGCAAACAGAAGGCAGAGCCACTGGCTAAATTAGGAAGAATATGATGAAGACATATGGATAGAGGAAATTTGGCCCTGGGGAACAACAAATCTGCCTTTCACGTCCTGGGGTGAGGAGGAGCCAAGTGTGCTGGGCCATATGTGGGAGGGATGGGGAAGATGCAAGCTGAGAGCAGGGTCCTGCCCCAATACGTCTCAGTGCATCCCTTTGCTGTGGTCTTGCTGGAGATGTGCCCAAGCAGGGCAATGGGGGATGCCAACTTCTCCCAAAGTCTCAGGGCAAACAGCAGCACTGGGCTTTTCAGGAGCCTTGCGCAGAACAAACAGTGGTTTTGGTGTCTGAAATTTCACGCTGCCACGCTGGCCAAGGAAAGGAGGACAGCGCTGGCATGGAGTGAGTGGGTAAGGAGGACAAGTGAGCCACCAAGGGGTGGGGGCCTGAGTCACCACAGGGACCTGTGGAGAGGTCATTCATACCTGTTACTTTAACTGTTGGCCCCACTGCAAGAAAGAATCCTTAAACCTTCTCCAAAACCTGTGGTGGGTTCAATATGAAAGCTGTCATCTCCTTTCTCTTTTTCTGCAGGACTTGTTTCCTCCAGAGGACTCCGGTTATTCTTATCAGAGGTCAAGAAGAGATGTCAAGTAGGTAGGACCTGAGTCACCACCAGATTACAGCTGTGCTGGTGTGAAAGGATGGGAAAGTGCCCGGCCTCATGAATTTCTGCTCAGGCCATGGCAGAGTTCAAATAACTATTTGGGGCACTTAGAAAAAGGAGATAAAGCACATAAGGAAGCAGAAGAGACTTACCAAAAGGCAGGGTGCATTCAGTGCTCAGCGGGACCAAAGAGTTCTCATTTTTAGTATTTCCATTTCCCCTTCTAAACTTTTTTACAGAGCTGTGAAAAAATAATGAGAAAATGTGCTTCCTTGAGACAAGCCCGCGCTATCAGCTAAGCAACCTCACATTCACTGCGGCGCTCCAAGTACTCTGGAATGCTTTTCAGCCCAGAGGATAATGGTATCAGACGACCAGAAAAGCTGTCCTGTAAAAGACTGTTATTATGATTTCCAGCCTCAGAAGTTGGCTTAATCCAGCTGAGCACACACATGTTATTTAGAGAGGAGACGGCGCTCAGACAGCACTATCAGCGTCATCTTCATTGCAAATGAAGAATTCAGCTGGTGAAAGGAGAGCTGCGTTTTCGTCCTCAGCCCCTACAAACACCGGCCCTGATGCAACTGAATGTGGGTCTGTTTGCACGGGCGTGTGCATCTGCCCCACTGCCACCCCATCCATCACAACGGCAAGGTGTGCCCCCTGCACTCCCAAGAGCAGATCCATGCACGCACATAGGGCAAGGCATGAAAGCAGGGGTTAATGGGGGGCTCCACGGCAAACCTCCCTGGCACGTTTCCGCACTGGCGATGAGCGCAGGGGCCTTAAAATAAATCTGTCTTTTTAAAGCAGCGACGTGAAATGGAGGTTTGAGATCAAAGGCTGGGATTCTCACATTTTGCCAAGATAGACATATCCATTCACAAGATTGCGGTGTAACAAAATACTTGCTAATGAAGAGAATCATAATCTTATTATTAGCCCCAACCTACAACAGTGTGTCATTCAGGAGCGGGATAGAATATGCCCTACTTTAGGAAGTTGCACAGTGCGCTTCTCTTTTGATTTAACGAGCTGCGGTTGTGTTTATTTTCAGCAGCAACCATTTGGATCTGATGGCTGGTGATGGAAATCAACAGGGTGGATGGCACTGGGGTTTAAGGATAGGAAGTTCTTTGCTCAGAGGACGGTGAGGCCCTGGCACAGCTGCCCAGAGAAACTGTGGGTGCCCCATCCCTGGAGGCACTCAAGGCCAGGTTGGATGGGCCCTGGGCAGCCTGAGCTGCTGGGTGGCACTGCCCACAGCACGGGGTTGGAGCTGGATGGGCTTTACAGTCCCTTCCAACCAAAACACTCTGTGATTCTTTGAAATACAAATATAAAAAGTCCTCTTTAGCAGATGTGGTTAACTTCTGAACTGCTCAGAAGAGCGAAGGTGACGTGTTCAGAAAGAAGCCACAGAATCACAGTTGGAAAGGACCCTTAGGAGGTCACCTAGTCCAACTCCCCTGCAGTGAACAGGGACACCTACAGCTACATCAAGAGCTCAGAGCCCCATCCAGCCTTGCCTTGAACATCTCCAGGGATGGGGCTCCCTCCACCTCTCTGTGCATCCCGTGCCAATGCCTCACCATGCTTCTTGTGAAAAACTTTCTCCTTGTATCCAGTTTAAATCTGCCCTCCTTCAGTTTGAAGCCATTTCCCCTTGTCCTGTCGCAGCAGATCCTGCGAAAGCCTCTGTCCCCTTATTTTTACAGCCTCCCCTTTAGATACCGAAAGGCCTCATATTGAGCTGCATGAGGGGTAGGAAGGAGTAGGAACCCCGGGTTTCTTACTCATGTAGGATGAGTCCCGAACCGTGTTGGGTTGCTCAGTGGGGCAGCCATCAAACCGCTCTGTACACACACCCTGACCCACAAGCACCCCGCAGATTGAATTAGCAAGCGTGTCAACGCAGTTAAAAAGCTATTACATTAAAAAATAATAATCGTATGTACATGTATATGTCTCAGTTTTTACTACCACCGTCTGCAGGGGCACCTCTCCACAGCAGCCCGGCGCAGTGCTCACTGCGTGGACATTCCCCCTCCATCACTCCCCCTTCCCGCTCTCCTGGGCCCCAAATCACCACTCTCCTCCTGCCAGGGGTGGGGGGGGGGGGGGAGTGGAGCTCTGTCTGTCCGGGCAGGGGCGGTGCGGGGGCCGGGTCGGGGCGGTGCTGCCTGGTAGGGAGCGGGGAGCCCGGGACAGCCACTGCTGCAGCCATGGCAGAGGGATCGGAGAAGGTACCCATCGCCCGAGCGGGGCCCGAAGATGTGGAGCAGGGCCTGCCTCCCGTGAGTGTAACCGGGGCGGGCTGAATGGGATGGGATTTGGGAGAATGGGATGGGATGCAGCGGGTTGGATCAGGATAGGGCAGGGGTGGTTTGGGGTGAGATGGGTCGAATTGGGACGGGATGAAATGGGATGGGGCGGGACGGGTCTGCTCGGATCGATATGGGGTGGGTCAGGATTGAATAGGATGGATTGGATTGGAATGGGTTGGATCAGATTAAGATGGGACTGTTTGGAATGAGAGGAGTCGGAACGGGATGAAATGGGATGGGCTGGGTTTGGCTGGATCGCAGTGGGGCAGGTGGGGATAGAATAGGATGTGTCAGGCTGGGCTGGGTCAGACTGGATTGAGTCAGGATGCAAAGGGACAGGTCAGGTATAGATGAGACAGGATTCACCGAATCAGGACTGAACTGATAGTCCGGGTTTAGACAGGATGGATTGGGATGGGATAAGTTGGGATGGGACGGCTGGATCAGGATGGGATGAGACAGCTCGTGTCAGGTCAGGATATGCTGGATCAGTGACAGAAGGGTCAGGTGGGTCAGAACGAGCAGGTTGGGCCAGGACATGACAGCCAGCGTGGCTGGCTCGGGATGGGGACCTCAACTAGTCCCACCAGGTCGGGGTTCCTGTTCCAGCACTGTGTTCCCTGCAGGCATACACGGCAGCAGTGCCTCCTCCAGGGCCAGGGAGGATGCTGAAGGCAGGGGCCACGGTACTCATTGCTGGGGCCCTTCTGCTGCTGGCTGGAGCTATTGGTGCCTTCTACTTCTGGAAAGCCACGGAGCGGCAGGTGAGCACAGCCAGCCTGGCACAGGCTGCGAGTAACACAGGGCACGGGCTGGGAACTTGCGTTACAGGATCGATAAAGAGGTCTTTAAGCAGATCTTTTTCATTCTTTTTTCTCTCCCGTACTTGAAAAACGACAACATATAATAATCATCTTGATTGGTCGTGAGGATGGAGGCTCCTGGAAGCACATTTCTTACTGAATGTGCAACGTATCTCCAGGAGCACAGACGCTACATTGATTTCTGCTCGCACACTCTCAGCACACTCCAAGCCCAGCCCCTCTCCAGGGATTCACATCCTGGGCAAACTCCAGCCCTCAGGACAAAACCAGCATTGAAATGCGTACATTCCTTCCCCTCACCGCAGCGTGCTCAATCCAAGTCCCACCTGGACCCCGGTGTGTGCAGTGCTATATTTAAGCCACGATCAGCTCACCCGTTGGTGGGCTGTGCGACTCTGCATGCACGGAGGCATTTATGGTTCACAGCTGGGGAACGACTTTTTAAAGCCATTTTCTGAGTGGTATGCAAAGAACAAAAGTTGCTGACTAATTTAAGAAGCATCGCGAGCGTTCCGCCACGTTAATATACAAATTTCACTTTCTGCTTACGTAGGCTTTGGTTTAAAACGTATGTTAAGCATGGTGGTGCCCACCTGAATTTAGGTTGCTCCGTTAGCGCAGTTTGGATCTTTGGGTTTACTTTGGAAGCAGCTTTGCACAACTTCCAGCCACGCTCCAGTCCCATCAAGGAGATCCTTGTGAGAGTCCTGGCAGCAGAGCAGAGCTCCCTGGGAGATACACGCACGCAGCAATAATGCAGACAGTCAGAGAAAGTACAAGGCTAAACGCCAAAACAAAAAAAAGACAAGACACGTTGATGACCTCTAGGCTGCAAATGCCATCCTGTAGGCTCCTGAAAGGAGATATCCTTGGGTACACAGGCTGACAGGGACACGGCGCATCAGCAGGGTGATTTCACTTTCCATATTGCTCCATCCATATGAATCCTGGTCGGCAAAACACAGAACTGTAGAACACCCCGAGCTGGAAGGGACCCATAAGGATCATCGAGTCCAACTCCTGTCATATACGGAGCTGTCATTAAGGTTTGAAATCAAATTCCAGGTGAACAGATTGGGAAAGGTGGGATGAGTTTTTCCAAGGTGCCTCCAAGCTCAAAAAGCTGCACGGGGTTTGCAAGTGCTTAGGAAGCAACTCCGCAAATCACAATCATAAAATAACCTAAGGTAAAGTTATTTACTATAAACCTTTGCATTCACTTGTAACTGACAGAAGTAATAAAAAGTTTCAACTCGGGCTCAGCCCCAAGCAGGGAACACTGAGGCCTGGGTCTGTGCACCATGCTCAGTTGGAGCCTGAGACAGCAGAGAACGCGGGTCTGCCTGCGTGTAACTGGTGAACCATAAATCTTTAGCACCATCTACTTCCCCGAGTGAAGGTGAGGGAAGAAGAAGTTTGTCTCTAGCTGTCAGCGTGACAGAAAGTTACAGTCTGCTGGGTGCTCACTCAGCTGGGAGTCATGCTGACGTGAGGAACAGTTCCTAAAATATAACCCAGTTGGTATTGAAGTTTGGGGGGAACCTGGATGTGGGCTCAACCCTTATTGGTGCTGTGCAGTGATGGAGCAGTGGCACAGGCTGCCCAGAGACTGTGGGGTCTCCTCCTCAGGGATCTCCCAGAGCTGCCTGGACACGGCCCTGGGACACTCTGCTCTGGGTGTCCCTGCTGGGACAGGGGCTGGATCTGAGGGACCCAGAGTGCCCTGCCAACATCAGCCATGCTGAGGTTCTGTGAGTAGGGTCATGACAGTCAGAGGGACCCACTACCTGCTTCAGGAAGAAGACAGTGCACAGTGTTAGCGTGTTACTGCTCCGCTGTCTGTTCCAGGTGTACAACGTTCACTATACCATGAGCATTAATGGAAAAGTGCAAGACGGATCGATGGAAATTGATGCTGGAAACAACTTAGAGACATTCAAAACAGGAAGCGGGAGTGAAGAGGCTGTGGAAGTTCATGATTTTCAGATCGTAAGTACTGCCCCTGGGTCCCTCACGCCCCACTCTCCAGTGCCTACACCGCACTGTCTCAACCTGAGTTGCTTGGGAATGGTGGCTCAGCACCCAGTCTGGGCTCATGGGTGCCAAATGTTGCTGTCGAAGCAGCACCTAAAGCAAAGGACACCAGCAGGTGCCAGGAGGACTGGTCCCCATTCTAGAAAGCAGAGGAAATCCAGCTCCATGGCTTCTCTACAAATACAAGCAAATCCAGGCCAGGAGACCGGGGACCCAGCTTGCCCAACAGCTGAAGTTCAGACTTTACCAATCTCTAGCAAACATCACCATAGCAACGTTAATAGCAGCTGAATAAGGGCACCTGCAGCAAGCTCTCATCGTTCCTCTTCACTATTCCACATTTGCACAAAGGTCAGTGGAGAGATGCTGAAGTCGCATCACCACCAGGCGTGCTGCTGGCTGACTCTAAGAGCTGGGTCAGATCAGCTCCCCGAGCGTGGCTACCATCACTGCCCCGAGGGCCAGGCACACTGAGAGCAAAGGGAAGGTTCCAGTTGGGTTTTAAGCTGAGAATGGACATAAAGGAGAAAGAAAGGCACTTCCAAAGGCCGAGCATTAAGCATCCTTGGATTGATTGGCACAGCTCAGATGACTTGGATTTAAGGGTAGACGTGGTGCTGAGGAACGTGGTTTGGCGGGCACGGTGGGGATGGGCCAATGGACGGGCTAGGTGATCTCAGTGGTCTTTTCCAACCTTCACGACCCTAAGATTCAGCAGTGCTGAGCTGCTCCCAACACACTCCATGCACCCCGAGATTCTGCTCCTCTGTGCATCCACCCCTGCACAGCCACCCCTGCTCACTGTGTTTGGGGTTGGTGAGAGTCTGTCCAACTGCAGAAGGCCTGCGAGCAGGTCCCATCAGGAAGCACACAGCTGGAGTTGATGCAGAGCACCAGCACACCCCAAGCAGCACTGGGTACTGATCTTTAGGTGGTCGAACAGAGCTTGCACAATCCTGTGAAAAACATCCACATTTTGCTGTCTAAATTCGTATCATAAAAGGTGATATGAATCATCTTCTAGATGTGCCGGCGTGGAGAGCACCTATGTAAAACGCCTCCGTTTGTCAGGAGCAGAGTGGAAAACTTCATGTAATTTTAGCTCTATGATTTTGGTAAAGCTGCTCTAGCTCTAGAATTAGTCCCAGAGTGTGCTGCTGTGTTTAGATAAGACTCAACCTTCGGACCAGAAGGGACAACGTTGGCTGGGGCAGCGTGAGGGGTTGATGGGGCAGGGGGACGCAGAGGGCTGCACCCAAATGTCTGTCCTATTCCTTAGGGCATCACCGGAATCCGATTTGCTGGAGGAGAAAAGTGCTACATCAAGGCCCAGCCCAAAGCTCGCGTGCCTGAGGTGGATGCCATGACCAAGGCCAGCCTCTCCTCTGACTTGGTAAGGGATGCGCCTTCTGATACGAGGGGGAATGAGCAGGGGACTCAGGGGGATGGGAAAAGTCCGGGTAGGAGGCTGCAATGGGGAAGAATGGAGGAAGCAATGCAAACAGCAACGGGGAGAGAGCCCTGGGGACTGCTTACCAGCACTAGAGCAACTCCATTGATCAAGGCTCAGGAAATATCGAACGTTACTGCCAGAACTCATTTTCCTACTTAGAGGAAGTTCTTCCTCTGACGAGCACGTACTTCTGAGTGCTTACAGCCTCTTCTTACAGCACACGTAACCAACGTTGCCTATAAAAGCAGCTGATGAAAATAAACTCGTGTAGATCCCCAAAGTCTTCCCACTCCCAAGTCAGGGTAGCTCCAAAAGAGAAACAAAAGGATATTTTCACTTCAGCAAACTGGATTCGCTTATTTCTAACGCTGATGGAAACTTAGGGGGGAGGAAAAGAAAAAAAATAAAGAGCCGCTCTCCCTGGACAGATTGGATAGCGAACTTCAATGACTCGAGACCTACAAAGAAATCAATAAACACATTAAAGGAACAACAACTTGACAGAATAAATTGATCTAGTCAGTTATGTAACGAGTTCTGATGGCTTTTATGGAAGCAATTTAGAATTTTAACTTTGAAATCATACTGGTTTTCATGATTCTCAAGTTGGTTTTCTTTTAATATTTCACTGTTGCTATAAAATACTTACACATTTTATGTAAAATAATACTTTGAACTAACGACTTTAAAGAATCAATCACTGGCATTTGCCTACGTTACTTTGAAGATACAAACCAAAAACCTGCAGGGTACACTTCAAAAAGGCAGGCTCCTTTAGCTCGCACTTCAAGCTTTCGGTCAATTGAATTGCTTTTACAGAACAAGACCTTTAATCAGAGCCATCACGTTGACTTAAAACTGGAAGCTGCACCAGTTCTCGTACTGTAATCCTCCGCAAAACTTGCAAACAGGACTTTTCTTTTTTTTTAATGACATCTATTGTAAACAGAGCTGTAGCTGAGGAGAACATCAGATGAGAGCAGGCATGACAGAAAAACAGGGGTCTTGTTTTTGGCTGGGCTATTTCACTGCTCATCCCTCGAAGCTGGCAGGCCCTCACAGGTTTTTACTACTGAAATCCGATCACTCGGGCCTGAAAGATCTCTCACACATAGGGCAAAAAGTATCCTAAAAGAGGGAAGGGTGAAACCACAGCCCTGACAGCAGCTTTGCCACTTGTTTCAGCGGCGGCAGCCAGCGCTCGCAGGTTGGCTCACTACAATCAGCTCACACTCATGAAGGACAGGCTGCACGGCGTTAGTTGAGGCTGATGATGACACAGTTTGATGCCCAAGAGTTAGCAGCAGGCAGGCACAAGACCGCTCGCCGAACGAGCAAAGGATTTGTGCTCTTCTATTTGCAGGAAGATGAAATCATGCCTGTTAGATTCGACGAAAACTCCCTTATCTGGGTGGCTGCAGACGAACCCATCAAGCACAACGGTTTCCTAAGTCCCAGAATTTTAGAGCTTTGTGGGGATCTTCCGATTTTCTGGCTTCGACCTACGTATCCCAAAGGTAACGCTTCTTCTACTGCTACCATAGTATTAGAATCTGGTCGGGCAGCTGGAATGCTGCACTTGGCCAAGGGCTGTGGACCTGCAAACTGCCAGCCTAAGATCACACCCTGCTATGTTTCCCACCCTGCTCCTCCAGAGGATGGAGTGGAGGGATGAGGTCGGCAACCGACGGGTAAAGTTTGTGAGGTCCTAGAGCTTAGCTTCAAGGGAAGGAAGAGGGAGAAAAAGCCTCCCCCTCTCCCCTGCTTTGGAAAGATACGGGTTGCTTGTAATGCACAGGAAAGCAAGGAGCTCCCATTGGGAATCTCGCTGAGTTCTCCATTCTGCTGCTTGGTCTCTCCCCCTGGTACTCCTAGCTTTTATTAAACGCACCACTGAAGTCTGGCTCTGTGGATAAACACAAGGACACATTCAGAATATGATTATTTCTTCAGATAAACAAAGAGAAAGGAGAGAGATGAAGAGAAATAAACGCCAGACCGAGTCAAACTTCAATGCAGAAGACACAGCAGCTGCTGCTGAAGAAGCAAACACCAGGTCCACCCCCACCCAACTGACTCGAGAGCTTGGAGCCCAGTCCAATGAAACCAGGCCAATGCAGCAAGAAAGCGATCAAACGCTTAACCCAGACAACCCATACAACGTGAGTATTTGCACCACAGAGCACAAGGCTGTGGAGGACAGGTAATACCAACGCCACGGTTGGAATTGTCTTTCATTTATTTAAACACACACACTTGGCTCGTTCAGTTTTTCTCCAGGAAGTACAGACTTAGCGAAACACTTCTACGTCTAAGTTCAGAAAGGTCTTCTCCCCATCTTCTCCCTCAGTCCTAGTTTAAACTAAGCCTCGGCAAGGTGAAGGACTTGAGGTGACAAGACTAGGAGAAGCTGATGAGCAGTTGCTTCTGAAGGGCTCCAAGGCTCCTCAAGAAGTACCTAGAGGATGATAAACCAGAAGCTGGTCTTGATTGGGTAGGAAAGCATGAATCTGGTAGCTAGGACCTACACCATGCTCTCTCATACAAACCAGCATCAGAACCTTCAGAAGAAAAAAGTGGAAGTTTCAAAGATATTAGGGGTTAGGTCAGGGCATGGAATCATGGTACACTCTGGGTTGGGATGGACCTTCAAGGCCATCCAGCTCCAAGCCCACGCTGTGCGGTGCCACCCAGCAGCTCAGGCTGCCCAGGGGCCCATCCAACCTGACCTTGAGTGCCCCCACAGATGGGGCACCCACAGCTTCTCTGAGTGCCAGGGCCTCACCGCCCTCGTAGCACAGAGTTTCCTCCTAAAAGGAGATGTGCTCCCTCAGCCCACTCTCCATCAGGAGGACAGGCTCATGGAGGAGAACCTGCTCAGAGGCAGCAGTAGCACGTGCAAGGTGACCACTTGGACATGTGTTGCTGCTCCCCCAAGATGAGGCAGCGTGCAGGAGCCGTACAGTAGGCAGCTTCTAGTCTAGTTCACCAGCGCCAGAGAATTTACACCCACCATTTGGTGCAGCAGGAGTAAGTCACTTTAATACAACACTGTTACAAGATAAATGCCTCCCGCTTTGGAAATAAGTTCCAGCTTTGACTTGACATTTATGCAACAGCAGGAGATCATTATGCTGTGACAGCGTTCTGCCGAGTTGACATCCCTTAATTAAACTCAAATTAATCACTCCAAATAAAGTGGATCTAAACTGACTCTCATGAGGTCAGTAGAATAGCAATGGCTGCGGAATTCAGCTTCTCTGCGCATCCACTAACGTGAAGTCCGTGAGGCCCCAGCTCCCTCTTTCTCTGGGAGCAGCAGGCAGAGCAGTTGCTGCAGCTCTGTTCTCAGAGCCAGAGGGATACACGCCAGGGCCACGACTTCCAGCTCCCCACACTTCCTCCATCCCGCAGGGCAGGACTCACCTTCATTAGCAGTTACCCCATGGACGCCTGCAGCCAAGCTTTCCTTAGAGGCACATTTGTTTAGTTCCAAAGGACCGTTAATTACATTGTAGTTATTTCCCCCAGGATGGAAGGGATCGTGCTTACAACTATTTCTCCTCACCCACTGCATAAAGCGAGTCTGGACAACGAGCTCTCACGTAGAAGCTCACACTGCTGCATCTAACCTCAAGGAGGAAAACACAAGGGAACCAGCATCCCTCCCTTGCTCTCAGGTTGGAGGAGGAGACCCCAAAGGCCTGAGCTCAGCCGAGCTGCCCCCAGCACCACACAGCAGCCTGGAGGGGAGAACGCATCCCCCGTGCCCCACTGCTGCAGTGTGCTGTTGACTTCCAAGTGGAAAAACACTCAGGGCCAACTTAGATGCCAGCATCTGCTGCTTGCTGCTGCTTTCCTCAAATTGCTCTCAAAAAAAAAAAAAAAAACCAATTTAGCTTCAAAATTAGAATACTCAGTTTGTTTGGTGTTGTTATTGTTGTTGCTGTTCTTCCAAAAAAAAAAAAAAATATATATATATATATATTTATATATTTATATATATATAGGAAAATGATTCTGAGGGGAGAAGGCAAAAGCAAAAGCCTGCTTTTAAATATTTTATCCACGCTGCGTTCCATGCAGCTGCATAATGTCAGGTAGGGAACAGGCAGAAATCCTACAACGCAACGCAGCGTGGCACTGGGGCAAAGAAAAAAGCAGAATGGAAGACAGACCCGTACGCCTGCCTTCCATCCAGTCTTTCCCAACACTAACACTGACGCCCCGGGGCAGCTGTGCAGCTCGAGGCCGAGATTTCGGCGTTGGTAACGCTCACGTTTTGTCTTTCAGCAACTGGAAGGCGAAGGGATGGCTTTTGACCCCATGCTGGATCACCTGGGCGTGTGCTGCATCGAGTGCAGGCGAAGTTACACGCAGTGCCAGAGGATTTGTGAGCCTCTGCTGGGCTACTACCCGTGGCCATACAACTACCAGGGCTGCCGCACCGCCTGCCGCATCATCATGCCCTGCAGCTGGTGGGTAGCTCGCATCATGGGCGTTGTGTGAGGAGGCTTTGGGGCTCCTGGATGGAGCCAGCAGGAGCCTGACAAGGCCAACTGATGAAAGACTACGGCCGAAGCAGCGTCGCCAGTGCTGGCTCTGAAGTCCAAACGCGTTGTTACTGTGCTAAAAGCGAGGTCAGGCATTGCAAGTGTAAATAAACTCTTAAATTAACGCGCCGTTATAGCTTTACCGATGGCAACGAGTACGCGAGCAGGTGCTGAATTCAAAACTCAACACGGCCCAGAACAGACAAGGCTAACTTTGCTCACAGACCGGTTTAGCAGACTTGAAGCTTGCTCATAAATCCAAACTGAGACTTTTCGTAACAAAACCCTCTCTCTGAGCTAGATGTGAAAATTTATGTCCAATTAGGCAACCAGCTAAACTCGTACGCTTGGGAGTACCTTTCATCCACGTAGCTTACCTAAATAAATCACAAGTTAAGTCGCTCCCCGTTGCTATTCGTATAGGGCTGCCAGGTCATTATGAATGGTTGTAAACCAATTACAGCATACCTTTCCCACAAAGCTGCTCCAGGGGACATGGGAAAGCTCACATCGTGTTTAATCAGAAACAAATGGCAGGAAGAAGGGCTGTGGGATGGAGTTTGTGTGGCTGCAGAATCAAAACCCTTCGCACATCCCAACATCAAAGCTGCCCCGGCATCAAGAATCTTGTATCCACGATACCACCATGGTGCCTAACAACTATCTGCCATCGGCCTCTACAGCACGAGCATTCACACCCAGCTGCAGGCCAAAGAGTCTCAAGACCCTTCCGAATCTACAAGAGCCACTCTTGTTTATAAATCCTTGAACTTCTGTCACAGGATTACAGCCCCTCCTCACTCCACACGGATTGCGGTTGTTCGCGGCAGCTCCTTGAGCTTCACTGCAGCTAACCTCTGCGCCATACAAGAGAAACTGCTTACAGGTAAATGAGAGGGGGGGGGAAAAGATTTTAACTTCACCCCCGATGCTCAGGCGAAGTCTGCAATTAGAGGGATCGATCCTATTATGCATTAAATCTCTGCAGAAGGTGCTGAGCTGAAATACACAAGATGCTACGACTTAGCATTCGCAGCCTTTGAGCCAAAATAGAAGTATTATCCTGCCTTCATCCGTACGACACCTTAAACTCTACCCTTGAGTTCACGGAGCCATCCACACAAGCATTAGAAACAAAAAGGTCCAGCTGGTTTTTTCAAGTTCACTTTCTGAAGCATTCATTTTCGTGACTTCGCAGCTCTGGAGATGTCGCAAGCCCAGCAATGTTATTAAGGCTGCATCACGCAGCAAAGAGGAATTAATGTGACATAATCGTGGCTCAAAGAAAATAAAGACAACCTCACGCAGAATGCTAAACAGCGTATCTGAAAAGCAAAGTGTTAAATGAGAGGAGAACAGAATTCAGTATTTTGTTCTATAATTATTACCTATAAGCTTCACCTTCCTTTCATCTCAAGAACAAACTTGCTTTGAAATATCTAAACTGGAAGCTTCTTAAGGGTGGGCTTTCAAGGCCTGTTAAATTTGAGGTTTTTGCTCTTTTAAAAGAAGACAATGACCTTGATCATTACGTTGTTTTAGAAGCGTGTCATTCATATGCTTAGAAAATAATCATTTTTACTTTTTCTTTCTTTTTTTTTTTTTTTTTTTACTGCTGATTAAACAAATACATTAAATACGGCAATTGCTTTCTGTAGTTTTTTGCTTTCTTTTTAAATCAGAGAGTGCAGCGATACCTTCAAGTACACGACCAAGAACTGAGTGGAGAGGAAAGAAAGGCCATTAGTGAGTGAAAGCATACTTAAAACATCCTTAAGGGAAAGAGAAGCAAATGTGAGCGTACACACACAAACACACACACACACATATATATGTATATCACATCTATGTCACATATCTTATGCTCCTCTGCAGGCAGCCAAGAAAGCCCCAGTGACTGTAAGAAAAACAGATACACTACTACCATAGTTCGTGACTAGTAAAATGGCCAGGACTACAGTATTGTACAAATATTAAACACAGACCACAGATTTAATCCATCTCCAAAGGACCACAGAATAACAGAACTGTAGGGGTTGGAAGGGACCTCCAGAGATCACGGACTCCAACCCCCTGCCAAAGCAGCTCCCTAGCCCAGGTTGCACAGGAAGGCGTCCAGGCGGGGCTGGAACGTCTCCAGAGAAGGAGACTCCACCACCTCTTATCTCCATCTATAGCACACTTCATCCCCTCTGATGAGAAAAAAAATGACCCAGTCTCTTCCCCCATTCATTTTTCCACACGGTAGCCATCCTCCACGTATCCGCATTGAGCAAGTTAGAGAAGAGCCAGGAATTGGAAGGGATCTGTCTCTCATAACAATACATCCCCGTTGCAGCACAAATACATTGGAAGGAGGTTTCATTTTCAGGGCAGGATTTTATCAGCGCAGAGGCATAAAAGTACAGCTGGCAAATAATGGATTTGCACATCAGGGCGAACTGAAATCTCTGCTCAGAAAGGGCCAAATTTAAATCGATTCATCTTCCACTTCTGAAAGGCTCAACTGATCTCTTACAAGCACCGCAGACAAACCACGCATGAGAAAGACTGCCTTCAGCTACAACAGTCAGCCATCTTCTGCAACCCCCAAAGCAGCAGCAGCAGCACAGGGTAATCCCACCTGCAAGATCCAAACTGCGAGGCTACAGTTTCCTTCTGTAGTCCCCAACTTTATAAGGAAGTTCTGCTTATTGCTTGAACCCAATCTCCCTCCACCCAAGGGGGAAAAAAAAAACCAAAAAAAAACCAACCAAAAACCAAAAGCACTCCTCAATACTACAACAAAAGCTGCCATTACCGGTTCAACTGCACTTGAAAAGTGGAGCGTACGCACACTGACTGTGCTCAGAAACATGCTGGTATTACGTTCAGACCTGCGAGCTTTGCTCACAGGACTGAGATGGACAAGGAGATCTACCACTTGATTGCTACAAGTTTTAGCCCGAAGCTAAAGCATTATATTTGCATTACACATGCCTCAAGAGTACGTAAGCAGCAGCGCGTTTTATTTTACTTTACGCCTTAAGCTAAGTGAATTGAATCCCAAAGCACTGAAACAGTACCCACTTAATACAAGAATATATTGTGCTTATCTGACAAAATATTCCCATGGACTTTCAGGAAGTGAAAGTAGACAGAGGAGCCACTACTGCATTCTCTACAGTACGTAAAAGCAACCTGTTTGGCAGAAAACATCTTCAAATTACCTTTTCCTTTTTACTTAAGAGATTTTTATCTAGGCTTTTCCCACAGCAAGTCCTCACTAAGCACTGTTAAGTGCTCTGAATGACATTTATAAAGCGAGGCTGGCCAGGAGACAAGAACTCAATTTCAGGACAATGCAAAGCTCATCTGTCTTCCTTCTACATTAAGGAGTAACGGAAGAGGTGCCCTCCACAGCATAACTCAAAATCAAGGCACTCATCTAGGAGAAACAAGTTCAAGCCCCTGCTCCAAGTCGAGTTGCCATACAGGTAGCAAATGCTCTCAGTGCTGGGCAACTAGTTGCTCAAAACGAGTTGCTAAGGGAAGAATTTTCCCTGTGAAGTTAAAAGATCCTTTGCTAAACGTGCCACATGGGTGCCCTTTGAGAAACTCCACCAAGAAGCAGGCACCATCCGCTAAGAGTCACAAGGATAAGGGACACATAAAAGCCTTCCCAAATTCAATCCATCCCCCTACATTATATTCAAAGACAAGGATCACACTCAGTTCTCAAGGTCATTGAACACAAGCCTTGAAAAATACGAATCAGCTCCAGAGCTGACAGTAATTTAAGAAGAAATCTCTGTCCAGCCTGCACTACAAGATAAAATCTGAGTGCATCAAGAAACACAGTTACATCAAAATCGTAGTCAGAGTCTACAGCTACCAGTTACAACACTCTGAAGTTCATAGCTAAGGTACCTAAGGTACAGCAAGCCAAAAAACAAGCCCTCTTTGAAGACTTAAGATTTTAAAACCCTGGTATTGCCCCACAGGCATAGGAACAGTATCAGCAGAAAGAGGGGGGGGAAAAAAAAAAAATAAATAAAGTACTGCACTTGTTCAGCAACACTGCAAAATCAACATCGTGGCTCTCAGGGAGAACAGAACATATTCCTTCTGCCCCTTACTGCCTCAGTTTATCCATTTATCGCTGTAACAGATGTGGTTGTTTTAATAGGATGAGTGAAGTCCATTCTTATATAAGAATATACATATATATATACACACACACTAACAGGCTCATCCAATTCTCACAGTAGTAAAAGAACAGATACGAGAAGGATATAGAGCATCAATCCAGAAAAGCCTACGTCATCAGGAATGCAAGGAAAAATAGCCAAGAACTTAAGCCAGCACCAATGATCAGAGCAAGGAACGAGGTGGCTTTCAGGTGGCTGCCAATACCTGCAGGTGACAGCTACTTCTGGAATACTACAACATTCATGTGTTTCCTAATAGAGGAATGCAGAGCAGGCATCGTCACCTCAACTTTGTAATCCAGATCTCCTGCTCACCAGGGACACCTCAATCCAGCTGTCAAGAGGCTTTTGAGCATCTCCACGTATGCAGGCCACTGCAGACCCGTATCCAAGAGGTAAAGACTGAGAAAGTATTTCAGTTTCTTAGCTCTCTCGTTTGGAAACACTACTACTCAAAATCTGACCATGATGAAAAAGCTGCACTCCCAGAAAAGGCCAAGATTACAAAAAAATGAAATGAAGGAAGAAGCTTCTGTATATAAAGCTGTATTTACAGTTTTATTTAGCAGAGTTAAAGAGCAAACAATTTTAACGTTGTTGTTGTATTTTTACCCAAAGTTGCCGAGATCTAATAAGTTACGGAGCAGAAATATCAGGCATAAGGCAATGATCCTCAACAGCCCATTAGAGATCATCCCATCCCCGAAGAGCAGAGCTGATAAAGGTGGTAGAAAATTTAGATCGCATTTGTCTCAATTTCCAAAAACTTGACAGAGGTGATGAAAACAGGATCCCACTCTTGAATACATCTTTAACATCTGCAGATGAAGAAATTTCTAAAGCAGGCAAAATGTAAAGACAATTCCTGTTTCCAAGGGAACATTTCAGTGCTTTGAATCCAAGAACGCTATGTTCATATACAGTGGCCAGTACATGACTATGGCAACACAGATGGTAAAAGATTAAAAACGGGATTAGTATTTCTTCCATTCCATATCATCAGGAGGATTTACTTCTACCTTCCTTTTTCCAACATCTGACCAGTTGGTGCTCAGAACTGTGCCTCCAGACTCCATCTGCAACGTGAGAAAACATTTGTTTAGTCTGCTACGGGAATTCCAGTAGCAGAGGAGTCACAGCAGGTAGCAAACTCTGAAGAAACCTCAACAACTTCAATTTCACGTAGAAGCAATTTACACACAGCAAGTTTGTGCACGTTTGTTGAAAGAAGCTTGACAGTTGTCAGCCCATGATCTTCAGGTTAAAAATACTTGTGATCAGTACTGGACATCGTGAGAAGTTAATTAACAGGAGGCTTTTAGAGGGTCACTCACACCCTTGCAAACTGTACATGTAAAGAACTAAGAGGAATTTGATTCTTCCATCCTGGGCAACAACTAAAGCTCTCCAGGAACCAAAAACTATACACCCTCTGCTAATACTAATGGAAACAAACAACAAACCAGCAGCTGAGCACAGCCTTCCACTGGGACGTGCTACACCACCATCTCCCACTGAACCAGTGCCATTTATCACAGGCCCGGGGTGCTGCTGAATAGAAGCCTTCTGATGCATGCAAAGCTCTGTGCAACGCGACACCGTGCACAAGTTACACACTCCTTCAGAGGAAAAGAGTGAAGACTTACAAACGACTTGTTCATGGCCCGTTTCACTTCATCTGTACCATCTGAATAAATCTGCTGGAAGAGTTTATTTAAAGCAGCATCTCCTTCTAGCTTTTCATTCTTCTCTTCTTCTTTGATTTCAACTACCAGTTTGTCCCAGTTCCTTGTATAGTGAGAGGATGATGGATATAAGTGCTGGGTGTCTGGAAAAAAATTGAAGTGTTAATTAGCTAACCATTTTCTACAGACTTCTAAAGCTGCAGTTTGCAGAACAGACATGCACGTATCTACCAAATGTGACATAATGGAAGCTGAATGTGAAAAAGCAAACGGATCCCTCCTCGCTGATAATAAAAGCAAATAAACAAAGGAAACAAAAATGCTGGACACCACACTGAGCAGCTGCAAAATCAGTTCACCAGATTAACAGAACTTAGGACTACATTTAATAGATCAGTTTTAGTAATGCCCTGCAGACTATTTCTGTCATATTCTTCCAGTAAAAACTTTCCTTGCAAATAAAGGACAAATGTTATTAAAGCTTTCAACACACCCATTGTTAGGTCTGGAAATACTTCAACAAAAATAAAACCTGAAGTACTGAATTCAGGTAACAAACCTGGTATAAATTGCTTTAACTTTGGAGAATCTCCGTGTCCCTCCAGTTTCTCCCATCTTACAGCTTCTGGTTTCTTCATTTTTATTTCAACCTACCAAACACAAAGCGAAGAACAAATTCATCCAGATGGCAGACAGATCAGACAAGTAGTTTCAAATGAGTTGGATTTTTTTTAAACAGTAAGAAAATAATTACACCCGGTTTAGAAACAGCCTCTATTACAGAACCTGCACTGTAAAAAGATATGCCCACTTTAACGGATGGAGCTGTGGGACTTCAAGTGTCTTGTCAACTAAGCTCTGATACAAGAGCTGAGCAGTCAGTCAAGCTCTAGTAATTAAACAGAGCTTCTGAATGACTGCAAAATCCAAGTGCTAGACTTAATTTTCACCCACCAAGAAAAATAAAATGCCGTATTTGTTGCATACTACGCAAACCAGAGAAACACCTGAGATCCATGATGATCTTTCCATCAGGGAATGCAGAAGCTGCATTCATTTGGTTCAGTGAATACATTGCTACAGGAGAAAACTGACTAGTGTTCGTTGACAGAACTGGTAATTAGGAGTGGATGTGGTCGTCATTATCATAGGAGAAACAAAATGAAGTATGTCATGCCTCTGTACACAACCACACACAATCCCTTCAGACGACCACATGGGAATAGTTCTTCCACAGTCACCCTTAACCTGTGGTCACAGGATAACTGATGCAAAACAAGGACTCTATAGTGCCACTTATAGACAGCAAATTCACATCAGAAAATGTCAGACTCCCCACGATGTTATTCATCGACTTAAACCTGCGCCTGCTCAACCTCAGCAGTTCCTTATTTCTGCACAGCTTAGCTAAGAGAACTCTTAGCTCTTCCTAAAGCCGCTATAACCTGGAGATCCCTGCAGACCCAAGGACAAAGACACCTCTGTGAAAGCAAACCCTGGGGATCCACACTCCTCACGCAGCACCGCGCTGATCTGAAATGTGAACTTCACTTCATCCATTCTTCAGATCACTCGCTGATAAGTAACAGCCCAACGTGCCTTATTAAAGTAAAGAGCTTTTTTAATTTCTGAACTATCATATTTGCAATCATGCTGCATTTTAAGGCACAGAACATTTCATTACCGTTGCTCCCTTTTTTTCCCCCCCGGGGAAACTACCATTCCCCTTGACAAGCTAAAGTACACGTTCTACCACTAACTTATGCTGAGCATCATCAGGCACAGCACCAAAACAGTCTGACAGAAATAAACATATTGTACCACTGTGATCGATCAACCTGCTGTACCTGAAGAAACCTCGCGTCCCAGCGCTGAATACTGTAATCTGTATGAATAGAGATTCCTGTTGCAATCGTGCAGAAGCAGCACTCAAACTGTGCCAGTGATTACTCTTCATTAAGTCGGGAGGAGTCAGCAGAGCTTCCTTCACTAAACTCTTCTAAAAACACTTTGGAAATTACAACCACGAAGCTCATTTCTGAGCACCACGCTCACAAACCTCATTCTCTGCCATCAGCACAAGGAAGCTAAAATATTTTTTATAAATCTATATATACACTCAGTAGCTCCATGCCAGAACTAGCAGGTTGGGTTTTTTTTTTTTTTTTTGTTGGTTTTTTTTTGGGTTTTTTTTGGGTCTTATGAATCAAACACTGAAGTTAATTAGCCTCTTACAAAGGCGCTAATTGGTTAGAAGTGAAACACTGAGTCTTAATTTAAAACCACCTGTCTATCTTCCACTTCCTACACAACTCTTCTCAAGTTGCACAAACCATTATCAACTCAGCTGCACTTTGAGGCCTTAACGTCAACATTTTTATACTCTCTCACTCTCTCATATATATATATATATATATAGGCTACTGGTGCAGCTCCAGCCTGCAACGACAACACCAAAACCCAGCCCATTCTCAACGCTGAAACTGCTCACACCTACACCGATTCCATTTTCCTTCTGCCTGTTTCCCCCCCTTTGCTATCTCCTCTTGCGCTTCAGGCTTCCACCACCATCTTTTAGTACCTCAAACACAGGCTACATCATCTGTACCAAGGATGATTTCTAATGCAGCAAAATACTCAACCTCAACTTCTGAATAGCCTCCTCTGCAAAGTAAAACCCTCCTCAAAGATCCCTGTGGCTATTCAGAGCGCTCTCTGCCCACACATTTAAGAAACATCTTCATACTTCTGCTGTTCCAATAATCCCCCTCTCCTTTTCTTAATCTGCTGGTTGGTACGCTTTCCCCTCCAGAAGTGGCCCCCAAGCCAGTTGCTGTATGGCAAACATCCCCAAGGAAGAGAAAATGCTACAAACTAATAATTCCCAGCGTAAAACACAGATTCCTTAAATCTAAACCATCTCAACACTGCTAAACTACAAGTATATTCAGCTGAAAAACGGAGACGCAACGCATTTATGACATGATAAAGCCTTCATCTCGGCTACTCCATCCGCTTCAATTCGACTCACCCATTAGGGAAAGTGGCAGGCAGGAGCAAAGCTAGGGAAATCATTAGACAACCAGGTCTTCAAAAAAATAAAGCTATAAAATTCTGCTTGTGAAGATGCGTATTCCTGCAACTCGAGAGCTTTACTTGATCTAAGGAGAAACAACTTTGTGAGTCCCAATTACGTGCACAAATGGCAATAAATGCATTTTAATGAACATTTTCAAGCAGATTCTGATAGCTATCACACAGACAACTAACATCACTTATGTCACACCTAAGTACTGTTAGTTTTTTTTTTTCCTCTCCCTTGAAAAAATTCAGTACCCAGGCAAGAAAAATACATCTCAGTGTTTTGCCAGCTCCTTTGATTTAACATTTATATTTCATTAAACATATGCCTGTATGCCTCATGCCAGCTTTAGAATAAGGCAGGAAAAATTCACCGTAAATTAAATGCTTTGCATGCTGGTTTAAGAAGCTGGCTCTGGTTGTTAACCACTTCGTCAGATGCTACTTTAAAAACCTAAAAAAATAAAGTTAAAAAAAAAAAAAGGAAAAGAAAAGGCTCTAATCCTTCAGGCACATGAAGCTTAAGTCAGACATAGGTCCTGGTTATTCTACAAATACAAGTTTACTACACATCAACAATACAGTGCACGGTTACACTGAGCCCGTATCCCATTTTCACTCTTGAGAAAAGAAGACTCAGAGGGGATCTGATCCATGTCTATAAATATAGAAGTTCCACACAAATGTGTGTGGGAACTCCTTCCCAGTGCAGTGACGGAGCACTGGCACAGGCTGCACAGAGAGGTGGTGGAGTCTCCTTCTCTGGAGACGTTCCAGCCCCGCCTGGACGCCTACCTGTGCAACCTGGGCTAGGGAGCTGCTCTGGCAGGGGGCTGGGCTCTGTGATCTCTGGAGGTCCCTTCCAACCCCTACAGCTCTGTGATTCTACAATCCACGCTAAGGGAAAGTTTGCTTGGAAAACCTGTGCTGAGCTCTGATCGGACGGATGAAGGAAACCAAATCTGGCAGAGCTACAGCAAGAGCTCTGCCATTAGTTTTAAAAGGTATAAAAATTACCACGTTAAATTCTGCTGCATTTAACACAAGAAAACAGGAAACGGGGGTTTCCAATCAACTCCTTAGTTTTCGGTTAAATTAAGTATTCTGAAATTAAAACAACTCCCCAGTTACTTGAGAACTAACGGATTTGTTCTGTAGAAAAGGCATCTCAACAGCAGAAGGGACCTGGCATGCAGCTTACCTTTGCCAGCTACGTACTATGGACAACTGAGTGTGTCATGTCAGTAAAGTGGAATCCTGGATTATTACATAGCAACAACTCACTCGAATTTTGGCTTTGCACACAAGCAGCCAGCTGTACAGATCACTTCTGTAGCCTAAAGCTCTTTGCCACGTGCCTTGTACGCAGCCATTCATACACCTGTTGTTCTCATCACACACCTGTTCTTCCCTCACGAGGAAAATCTCTTACATGGAATTTCCTTTCATACACTTACATAAACAAGTGAATAAGTCCGTGTCTGTGCTTTAAAATACACTCCTCAACGTTAAGAAGTTTAGATGTGCCTCATACCCATCTGCATTCACAAGGAAGAAAAAAAAAAAAAAACCTGAACTTATTTTGAACCGAGCAAATATCATGCCAATTAGCAAGAAGGTTTCTTTGTGGCCTAGCCAGAAAATGGCCCATCTAAACCTGCCAAAGAGACGCAAGAAGTTTCAGAAAAGAATATCAGTCTGCAATTTAAAGAAAACACTCCAGAAACTATAGAGGAGATATGAATCTGCATGAAAGCTTCACAGGGAAAACAAGGAGAAGAGGACAGGCAAGCCTGCCTTCGAGCCACTGCCAACAGCTGGGTACACATAACCAGAATATAAAGGCTCCTCTAAGGACACGACTGCGAGACTGCGAGAACTGACGTGAGTTAAAACAAATCAGTTCATCTAATGGTGCACATTTGCCTCTGAATACAGAGGCACACTCTTGGAGGGTAACCTGAAACAGTTTCATCTTCACCTTTCCCTTTACATCCAATGAGAGGCAGTGTGCTTTTCCAGTAAAGCTGCCTGGGGTACTTCAAAACTGCTGGTTTGAGGAAGAGGAAAATCCCACTGATGCACACTACCATATTCAGCATGAAGCTGCTGAGAGCATGCTCCTACCTCAGACCTCTCTGTTAAATTATTTGCTCTATTAGCAAACGTCAACTGTGACAAAATGCTGAGGGTTTCTAACACCTCCTGTGTTTGCAGCAGACCTCTGATGGCTAATTAAAAGAAAGTTCGGGGGTTAAGATACTGCTATTTACCCCTTTTTTTAATTTTTTAAGTGCCTCTGAACTGCTGCAGTTGTGCTGAGACCACTTGCAGATGCAAGACAAAGGCAAAGGAGCGTAGGGACACGTGCTAAAAGCACATATTCATCCTCCCTCATGCTCTTTGTGCACTTGTACCTTCCTGCCACGTTTGCTGGACAGCAATAAATCAGCTAACTTCACTTGCAGTATATTTAGTCCATCACTTTGAGATTTAGCTGCACACGAGCTAGTTCTGAAGTGCAAACTCGCTCCAGCCTTTACGTTTTGGCTCCCTCTGCTGGAAATAAGTTAAAAAGTCAAGCAGCACCACTGCTGTACTCAGCTGCTGAACACAGCGTGCAGTTCTCGACCTCATCCAACCCGTGAACACAGCTACCAAAACAGACACAAACCCACGTGCTTTTTGCAAGATCTTACCACATACAAAGACAGGATATCGATCTTAATAAAGTGCTTTTTTGGCACATGTGGTTACCTCTTGCCATGGCAATGCTCCTCCAAGAAGTCAGACTGGAAGTTAACCAACCATACTGTATCACTGCTAAAACCCTCTGAAAGAACCGGTCCCAGAGTCTTTAAGTTCACCCTTCTGCCTGCAGTTACTTTAGAATATGCAATTCTGCAAATAAAACTAAGGCTGTTTTCTCCTCCTGAGTTTCCACCTTTATCGTTTTGCATTTGCCAAGCGATGCTGAATTTTAAGGAGCGTTGAGAGATCCACCTCCAGCTTCCCCCAGCTACCAAAACATGCAGGACTGCTTTATGCCTGTTGTTTCCAACTCTATCCATCGGTTTTATTACTTCTAAAAGGTTAAGTGAAATTCTAAGTCTGTAAGTCTACCCACCGCCCAGTGGGCACTTTCAATATGAAGCCAGAGACCACTGTAAGTCACAGAACCATCTCAGCAGGATCCCACCAGACTCAATTCCTCCCAACAGCTGCAGGGGCACAGAGAAGCCACTCCTGAAAGGAGCCGTAAATATGAGAATGACTGTTTCCAGTAGCACCCTAATCACTATCTGTGCTTAACCTTCTGGCTTCAGCATTCATGTCTCAGGCACGTTAGCAGCAGCTCTAAAAATAATCTCGTCCCTCTCAACTCATCAGCTAGACCCTAAGCATGCAGCAAGATGAAGAGACTTCACTACACCTGCAACCGCCACGAAGACATGAGAGCCCTCCCAGATACAGCCTTCTAATGCCAGTCTTCTAGAGTCTTTTCAGTCACATTTAGCTGTGATATGCATGTGCCAGCATCACTCTGGGGGACTCTTTCCTCTCTCGGCCTAGTCTGGAGACTATTCCCAGGACTCTGGGTGGGATATTGCTTTAATTTGGTGACAGGTTTTTGTCTGGAATGGAAAAGAGGAGAGACAGGACAGGAACTCCCAGGGAACTACAAAAGATGAAAGATTCTGGTTTTCAGTCCAATGGAGAACACGCTTTTGAAGAGAGCTCCCCTTCTTATTCCTTTACCATCTAGATTCCAGGAACATGCCAAACCTGCTCCCACTGCTGACGAGGCCTCAGTCCACGGGAACAGACAGAGTCTGCGTGAAGTAACCCCTTCACTTCAGCCGAGCTGCTCAGCCCAGTGCAGCACACTACAAAGGAAGGAATGTACGTACAGCCAAGGTGACTGCAAGGGATCCTACTGCTCTGAGCCCACTTGGAAGAAGGAAGCACTTGTAAGAGTCTTTAAGCATCCCCCTAAGTCGCTGATAACTTTTCACATCCAGCGATCTCCTCCATCGTAGTTGCTCAGAGGTTTGTCCAAAGTTCTCTCTAAATTCCACAGACCCTGATGTCTCACAGGCCAGTCTCCCAGCCTCTGTTATAACTCATTCATCACTCAAAAATGGAAAACCACGACGGCTTCAGATATATCAGCAATGTAGCAGGATTCAAATATGCAAGATCTTGCAAACCAGCAGCCTTCAATATATCTACACCGTGAGTTTGGCATCTCCAGTATATTAATAACTTAGAGGAATAATATTAACTAACAAAGAATCAGACGTAGTACGTTTGTATTATTCTAATAGCTATGTATTTACAGTACTGCTCAAGAGAACAGAGTACATACACAGAACTGCTGCAACTAAATCTGCATTTCCAGTACTCAGACAAGCACTGATGCTGCATCATTCCCTTGCAGCATGTAATGTTTGTTGAAGCAAAATATTCTAAGCCTTTAAAGAAGACCAGGCATGCTTAAGTATCCTTAATGCAGATCTGCTTTTAAGGACCTTTTTCTTCAGACTCCCTCTGCTGGTCAGAACCTGACGCACCATTCAAACCTGTATTCCTTCACTGTACTCTTCACACACGACCTCATACTCCCCTCTTCTGTGAGAGAAAAGTACATCCTAAAGTGCTGACTTCACGTGTTAGAACACCTCCTGCATTTGCTCTTACCCTGTTCTTCCTCAAAAGTACTCTCTCCAAATTACACAGGAACAACAATATTTGAAAAAAAAAAAAAAAAAAGCAGAATAAATTTTACAGTTCGGACACTGAACAACTGAAGCTTTTCCACCACTTTAAGAACAGTGGTCTAAGTCAGACTTCAGACTACTGGAGATTATTCAGCTCCAAAACAACTAACCCAAACTAGAGAAGCATGGGAAGATAAAGTCAGGTCTGCTCCCAACAGCGCTGAGATCTATGCCTGATGTTTCACAAAAGCAGTGGCAAATTTCAAGGTACGTGTAACAGAAGCTGGATAGGAATATAAGGCAAGCAGAACCTCACAGGTACTCACATGAACAGGGTCTGAACCCATTCTGCTTCAGTTTAAACAAATAATAACAGAGTAGCAGACTTTCTATACACTTTGAGCTCCGTGCTCATCATTTCCCACAGCTAAGAACTCATGTGATTTAACCACACAGCCTGCTCAGCTTGCTTAGTGTGACGAGCAGAAAAACAAGGCCAGCTTTGTGGGCATCCTTTCCTGCCACCTCCAAACTCCTCTTCCCTGAGAGCATGCAAGGTTATTATAGGTACCTTTCTGAGAAGGGAACAGCTAAAACAGAACATGAGAAAGCAATGAAACTTCAAAAGGCTCTGTAGAATCACTGTTGATAGAGGAAGAATAAATGGCTTTGATACTTTCATGCTTTAGAGGTTCAGACTTTGCCCTGTGGATCATTTATATGTCTATGTGGTATACCAACAACATATGCTATTGAAAACCAGCCAGTTCCTTATGTTTCTATACCTGTAGTATAGCAGAAAAATACTGAGATGAAAGCCTTCTCTGCCTCATCATCAACTTCCAAGTGTCTAGCAAGCACTGTTTCCAGGAATCACGTTGAGTATGTACAGCCTCATGAAAAGCCAGGAACAACACCATGTGTAACTTCCTCTGAGCAGGAGAAGGTCGTGAAGGGGTCAAGAATTATTTTAACACACTGCTTCCCAAACTCTGACATTTATTTCTTAGGCATAAAAAGGTGACAATGTTCCATAGCACAACATCCTAACAGCTTAGAAACAAGGAGTTCACCCCTTCTAAATACCTGAATTGTACAGGTAAGGGCCACAATCATCTTTTAATAGCAACTGTTAAACGCATCCTCAGCGTAACTGACTTGCCTTTAAGTACCATCACATCACTCTTTCCACGAGCTCAGAACACCTTCTGCTGAGCGAAAGCCACCTCGAAGTAAAAAAGCAATTCTACACGAAAAGCAAAATATTACAATTGCTGCAATGAGACACAACAACAGATCAGGAACAGAAATCAGTTTCATTAAGAGCTTACCTTTGTTGAAAGCACTTTAAATGTACTTTGCTCTGGCACTATAGAATGAAGAAGAACAAGCTTTAAGTTGTAGTCTTCACCTGATGGAAGCCTCACCGATGCATTCATCTGTTAACAGTTGAAAACACAGCTCTGGTCACCTTTGAGAGCAGTTACCCATTTTGGAGTAAAGAACAGTCATCTGACATCAAGATGAAGTGATTAATGATCCTTTACTAGGATACTTAGAACATCAGGAATCAGAGTTTCAGACACTACCACTACATTACTGCATTATTCAGCAAGGTGTTTAAAAGTCCACTACAGAACTGAAACCTCCTATTCACTTTTTAGCCAGTAAGCACTTTAAAAGCTTATTATCTTTTCAGCTTGATCTGCATTCTTTAGGGAAAGAATTACAGCAAATGCAGTATCAACATATTAATAATGGACCATTAAAACAATTTGCAACTTCCCTTCTAATTTGTGCAATTGTGTGAGCACTTGCCACGTTATTAAAGACTACAGTAGCAAGCAAATGCTTGTACAGTTCACCAAGCATCTACTGAGCTGAGAGTAAGAACCTAACTCTTCAGTATTTACCCTTAATTAAACACAAATGTCATTGTACTGCATGTGGTGGAGCAGAGATTACCATGCTTCCTTGAAATACGCTTTGCTACAACTGACAGTTTTAGAGATGCAAACCCACCAAGATATTGCTTTCCTGCTATCGTCCTAAAATTACTATTCCTAACTACTTTGAGAGTACCTTCTGTGCATGTGGAGAGTGAATGGACAGAGACACACTCAAGCACTTTAACTCACTTCCTCCAACAGGAAAGCAGCTGCTCCCTCTGCAGCACGTACGCCACGTTGCAGATTGTGTGCAAGTCCTACGACCTCCCCATAGCAACAGCTCCCAGCTCACCTGACTCTGCATACACAGATCTACAGCACAACTGCACGTAAAAATGCTCAAACTGAAGACCACGTCTGGCATTTCCTCATGCTCCTATTAAAAGTGAACACCACTTGGTAGAACTGCATCTTGTGGAATCTACGGATGCTTCTCATTAATCAATGTAAGTCACCTCTTTCTCTGAGAACTGTACTCTGACAGCATCCTTCTGTGCGTTCTTGATCATTATGGTCACAATTACTTGAGATTCTGTTTGGTACCAGTCATACCTTAAAAAAAATAAAAAGGCTTATGAGGAAATGTTTAAGAACAAAAACAAGCCACAGCTCCCCACGCGGCACAAAAGCTGAAATATTACGCTACACAGTTTAAGGTAGGGAGGAGAGGAATGTCCTTCCACAGAGCAGTTACAGATTCAACACGTACTTAAAGACCTGGAAAATGTTTAATCAAGAAAATTATCAAAATTGGGTCACCTGAGACAATTCACATTGTTGTCTGCCTTCGATACAACAATGCTTTTCACTTCAGGATCTTAAAAGCATCTCAGAAACGTTATCTACACTGGGTACCATGAGCAGCTCTTTGAATTAAGCTCACAAGGAAAATCAGAAACAGAAGCTACAATGTCTGCTCCATTCCCCAACCTCCCAGTGAGAACAAAAGTCAATGACACTGTTTGAGCAACAATTCACTTAGAAACTTCACAAAGCGGCAGCCTACAGAATTTTTACAGTCATCATCTTGTATCTCCAATCCCCAAGTCAGCAAAGAACAGTTAAGTCAATTATTTTAGCTCTCACAGCAAAGCTGAAGTCAACTTACTTGATCTTGGATGACAGAGGTTGCTGCTGTGTATTCTAGACGAAGCACATCGCGTTGGAAAGAAAGATGCATCAGTGTAAAAGAACGTATCAGTGCACCAGACACATGTAAGGACAGAGATACAAACCCCTTTCATACTGATCACTTTTCTTATGTGCATTAACTTGCAACAAAAAGCTGAAATCCTTCACGCTACGTTTGTGTCAGACTGGAGAAGTTACAGTGCACAGACTGACCGTGCACACACACGGGGCATCTTACACTACACAGGCCTCACATTTGGTGGATAACAACTAGATCAGCATTAATTTCTTTCTCTCCTGGCTAAGGAGTACAGCTGCAAGACACACAGCAGCTGCGTTGCAAGTCTGTGAGGAAACCTGAAATAGGGCTGAGAACGTATAGCACAGTTTTTAAACACAAAAAACCCTTTAAATCATGCGTCTTTATACACACCCACCTTATTTTCTGTACATTTTCCTCCTCTATCCTATTACTAAGGTATAAAAACTGACATAAAGATTATTTCTGTTTCAAAAAAAAAAAAAAGAAGCCAATTTTGACGTTTCTTTTGAAGATTTCTGAATTAAAAAGGGAAATACACTTGCCTGAGCCACAGCTGAAAAGAAGTCTGCAAAACCCACGTGTAAGCTACCAGAGAAAACTTATCTTCTAGCAGCCATAAGCAAGTCAGCACTGACAAGATGAGCTTGTCAGTGCCTATTATTTTTTTAATAGGCCACAGACTGCAGTTACAACTGGAACGAGTGCACAGTAATTTCTGGACTTGCGTGCCATCCCAAAGCTGGAACACTGAAAACTTCAAGAAGCCGCTGAATTCTACAAGCACGTTTGAGACAAAACTCAAGACAGTAATAAGGAAAACACCTTACCACTTCTGTTTGCGATCCTGCAGGAAAAAAAAAGAAATAGAAAAAATTAAGAACAGAGATGCACTTTCAGAAAAAAAAAAAGTGAACTCACACGACTTATTTTAGCTTTCTTCTCTTACTCCATCCGTTCTGCATTTATCCCAGCCTCAGTGGTACAAAAGCTGAAAGGTAGAGCTGGCGTGTTTTTACCTGTTGCCTGGATGGCTCACTAGTTTTAATTAAGCTTTCTTCAGGATACTCACATCGACAAGCAACTTGTGCCAAGACACAGCTCAAATGCAAAGCATGCTCTGATTAACAGAAGGAACAACCTCTGTATCGCATCCTTTTCTTGTAAGGAAAAGAAAGCAGTCCTTCATTTAATGAAATCAAGACTGTGACAAAGAAAAATGAAATGGAAATCGCTTTGTGCAAACCTGTGCTGGGTCAACCATCCTCATACAGGACAAATTTCTCACCAAACCTCTATGTCATGCGAGGTAACTACAGCTGGTCAATGGGATGGAATCCCAGCAGACAGATTCACTAGCATGACCTTAAACACACTAACACCTGAACAGTTGCTCAGCATTTTCTCTTCTAAACGTTTCCTCTTAAAATATTTCAGATGAAGCGTTTCAAGAGGAAAACTCCCTCTGTTCCTGTGATGTTAAAAAGATAAAACTCACTGAACTGCTTCTCCTGAGATTGGTTTTTAGGCAACAGGCTGACGTAAACCTGCGTTCTGCCCACTGCCCCATTCTCCAGTAAGCAACAAAAAGAGGGGAGAAGTCACACCAGGTGGAGGGAAAATATATATATAAATAAATAACTAAAAAAAGGCAGCTCTTCTGCTACAGCCCGTTAAAATCAGCAGGCAGTTAAGCACTGCGGGTATGTTCACTGCCAGGGGTGTCAGGATGCAGAAAGGTACAAAAGGAAGCTGTGTGCACACGGACTGACTACCACAGTAAGACACCAGAGCAGCAATTAGTACCCAAAGGCACTCCACGTGAAATGAGAGAGTAAAAGCACCAGGTTTTCATTACTCATCCCCACTTAAATTCTCAAGCCTTGAAGAAAATGATGTTGGATTTAGAAAGCATGCTGACACACGCTTCCACGCTTAAAATTAGTTGCCTGAGCTTTAACTGCATACTCCTCTAAGCCTGAGTTGAGGATATACAGTCAAATTAAACAAGGCATAATAAAATGCAACTTTCTTTTCAACACAGAAATTTCGGTTGAAGAACAAAGTAAACTGCAGCCCTTCAAAAAAAGAGATAGAACAGCTTTAAATAACAGGGCACATCAAATCCTGTACCAATTAAATGTGCTCTCTCTTACCATTTAGTGTTTCTTCACATCTTTTTATCCAAATAGTAAAGGTATCATCTACATCTAGAAGAGATCAAACACGTTAGCATTACAACTCTTCAAGCACTACAGGCACTGCATAAAGAACAGTTCCTTTCAACTCCCAGCTGGAACAAACCCATCCCAAACACAGCAATTTATTAAATCATGCTATTATTTCCAAGTACTTTCATGTAAACTCTGTCATTTCAGTTAATTTTTAAGTACTTAATACGGCTCCACCACTTAACTCTGATATACTTAATTAATTTCAAATTAATTAGGAAGATGCTACGCTTTTTTCCCCCCCCCACCTGACCCATATATGCTATTGCTTCCCTGTTGGCCTCTATAGTGCAACAAATACTGTTTTGTACCCTTCTCCATTACACTTAAAATCATTTTTCCCCAACAATCACATGCTGCCTCTCTGAGAGACGTATCAAAGAGGCCGTGTGTTCTGCAGAGAGCCCACACGCACAAACACCTGGCATCTTCTCCAGGTGGCTCCATGTGTGCTTTTACACGCACGCCTACAGTTTCAGGGACGCTGGAAATAAGCAGGTGCCAAATCCACGTTACCAATCAAAACCACAACAAGAGTTTAGTAAGATCGTGGTAATTCTAGGAAGAAGCTCCTGAGAGAAATGACTGCACTGGAAAATAGTTAAGAAGGGAGCAGAGTGTACTTCTGCCCGCTTGCACGGCAAACAACCCAGCCTTGCCAGCACAGTATCCCCTACTGCAGCAATCCTCTGTCAGGCAGCAACAGCTGACACCTTCTCCCTTCATCACCTGCTTAGCAATACGGGGCTGATTTTCCCATTGTGCTCTGCTCATTTCACGCTTGCTACATTTAACTGAAAGTTAACTGTTTTGCCAAAATGCCATTACGTTCACTATTCTTTTCACCTGGGACCCATCAAACACAAACACAAGTTCTGTTACTGGCGTAAATCTGCCAGCAAGCTGGAGAACAGGGAAGCTAAAACTCTGTGTTTTTAAAGAAAGCCTCCAAGAATCCCCTCACAGAACCTCCTGATGATGAAGAACATCACAAGCAAGCTTCAGACAAGGGAGCAACCAGGAAATACTGGGAAGCTTCGGAAACATCTCAACTGGGTAAGCAGCAAAACAACACCAGATCAAATTTAAGCGGGTAGAAGTCGACACAGGGAAATGTTACAGCGTAGATCAGGGATTCCACGTCGGCCGAATGCATCCTGGTATTCACTGACTCACAAGTGTGCCTGAAGCTCGGTGTGCCTTCCTACTCTGCACGCAGGATGCAAGATGGAACAGAGTGAAAACAAAGCGATGCCCTGGGCTGAGAAAGCTTAGTGCCTGTTATGCGTTTTCAGAACTCCAACTGACAAGAAAAGTGACAAAACCCACGACATGAAAAGCTGAAATCAATAGCAGCTATACGGGGAAGGACAACAATGCAAAAATCCAGGGAATTTCTGGTCTTGTCAGCCACCAGCACAAGATTAAAGTGACTCCTGATTCAACTCAGCTCACGGTTTACTAGTTTCGAGATAAAAGAAAACTCGGTGATCAAATAAGGAAAGCTACAGAAATAAGAAAGAAACATTTCCCCTCATGGGAGATGAAAAAAAAACTTGGTTGGACTAAAAGAAACTGCCTAGCATTTAAAAAAAAAAGCAAAAATGAAGTGGAAACTACCTAGTTATCCAGGCAACTGAAACAGGAAGAACTAAGGCAATTCTTACTCACTCTTCACTTCACCTCCTCCTCCAGAGCACCCTAAGCTGACAACTCTGGTCCTGCAATTCCACATCATCCTCCCATCACCACCACCACTGCCTCAACACTACTCCGCCACCTCCTGACTGCTGGCTTCAGCACTCAGACCCCTCAGAGGGGTCTTCCAGTGCACCAACGTGGGCACCTTGTTGGTTTTTTTGTGTTTCGTTTTCCAAGAGCAGTTTTCTGCAAACATAATGTACTGAAAGAAGAAGCTGAACAAGCATAAGAGTGAGAGGGGGCACAATCACTTGGCAGGGACGACTTCAGCTTACACTCCCATCAAACTCCAGTTTTAGATCAGAAGAGCAGATTACTTGCTCAGGAGAGGCAAAGTAATTACACCTTTCCTGAAGCTTTCAGTCTCAGCCATCGTTGTGGATAACGTAACTGAAAGATCTTAGATCATGACAACGCTTATCACAGTAGTGGACTTTGCTCTGTGGAACCTTTCAAGGTGCTTTTAAGATTCCCTTCTGCTATTTAGGGAGGGAATTAAATGAGGTGAGTTTTATTTGATACTGGGAATAGGAGGAAAGATAAAGGAATTGTAACCATCTAGAAATTACTTTGTTATGTGCTTTCTTGGGTCCTCTATCAAAGTTTTCACTGACCAAAAACTCTAGCTACCCATAACAATTCTGTTCAGAAACTTTCACAGAATCACAGATCTGAAGGGGTTGGAAGGGACCTCTAGGGGTCATCGAGTCCAACCCCCTGCCACAGCAGCTCCCTAGCCCTGTGACAAACAAACAAAACAAAAACAAGTTGGTCTCCACTTTCAGCAAACGTATCAGAGAAATGCATTTCTCATTAGCAAAGGCGGACTGTGCACGTAAGAAACTTTCATACTTACTGTCCAACTTCTGTCCCTCTTTGAAAGACTCTAAAGCAGATGCATAGTTTTTGATATGGTATTCTCCTAACCTGACACAAAGAAAGAAAAACCACGAAGAAACTGCAATTACTTTCCATTCCACGTTCTGAAGATCACAGCACCCTCAGTTTATACACTGAATGGGTTAAAAATGTGTTGGAAGTTAAGTCAAAATACGTTGTTTTAAACAAGCAGGATGGAAATACAATCACCCCCCTCCAAAAAGAAAGAAAAACACACACCAAAAGATCTATTTATCTTATGACCACAGCTTCGTTACAAAGGAGTTAGGAGCAGTGTGGCACGGTACCCATCCACCATCCTGCAAAGTCTGCATACAGCATTTTATTGCTCTTCCTGTCCTAAAGATCATCAGGACACTGTCGGAGCACACGCACGATACATACCCTTTCCTGAGAAGTGCGACAGCATTACTGGGGTTGAGTTCTAGGGACTTCTTTGCATCTGCAACTGCATCTGTTGAAAGTCAGTTTACAGTGAAGATCATTATAATGTTATGAAAAGCAGTGAAATGCAAGAAAAAAGAAGAAAAAGAAAAAAAAAAAACACTACTATATTAGCTTTCTCAGCCTGCGTACAATGCTATGGACAGATAAGTCTTCGATCAGCTCCACTGCTCCACACAAGATGAAGTGTGGCTCTCATTTATTCAGATCCTCTACTTAGGTCTGAACAGTGAATCACCATCATTTATTTCTTTGTTTAATTACTGAAAAGAAATTTGGGCTAACGCTTGAGTTAACCCACAGTAACACCTGGGAAGCAGATGATCACCCTCCTACCACAAGTAGCAAAAAAGCACCGAGGGTTGGAAGAGCTTACAACACAAAGCTTAAAATCTGCCTAAGAAGTCTACAGAAAATAGCATTCCAAGATAGCACTGTGCTGAACTCAAAAACTGGGACTGCAGAGTATCTGTTTCGCTGCAAGTTCCACAGATGCCAAATTACCAGAGACGAGGAAAACTTCCAAGTACATCCTAACTGCAGGAACAGCAAACTAAGTTACAGCTAACACTTTTTGTTGTTACTGATTTATCATCTTCTATAAAGAATGTATCACAATACACGTGTAAGAAGGTTCTTGGTGTCGCGTGAAGACGTTACCAGTGTAATTCTGTAGAAGAATACGAGCATAAGCTCGCTGACAATAACACTCGGCATCATCCGGACTCTTTTCCAAAGCTCTCGTCAGTTCCTGGGAAGAAACAGAGAAAAACATGAAATGGCACTTCAGAAATCCCCATGAAGATACATTACTGAGCTCTGTCAAGTCAGATGTCAGAAAAAAATATCCTGGCCTGGCATGAATGTGGTTTACCTATTGATCAGCTTTCATTCCTAAGGGTCAAACATCAGAGCTTGAGCTACAAGGAACCCGCCAGTTACAGACAGCCTGAAGAATCCATTCCTTGCAGAGAAGGGACCGTCAATGTCTTAAATAGGAATTCTAACACACAGGTAATCCTCCATGTTCCAAAAACCTCCCAACGACTGAGAAAAAAAAAAAAAAAGCCTTGCTGTGAGGGCAACGTGCCCCAGGTGACTCTGCTGGAAGCACAGGTTTGGACTAGATGAACCCAACCCTCAACCACGCGATGATTCTGTGATCTGTACACAGTTCTGATGGACTCGAGGAAGACTGCAATACCAGGGATTTGATACCAGTGCACGTTAGTCAGTGCGCCTGTGCAGGAGTAATGCACTCAAAGCATTGCAGTGTGAAGAAATTATATGTTATGCGATACTGCTGAGCACGAGAAGTATGAGGACAAAAGATTCAGGCAGCACAGCACTCACAGGATACACTGCTGCACCACAAGAAAAGCATGAAGAAGCTCCTTGCTAGGAAAATCACTGGGTACACAGACTGAAATAGTTACATTACACTCTCCGAGAGAAAAGTTTATTATTTTTGCTTAGCAGTGCGAAAGCACAACGACCCATCACGTACACGCTTAAAATGAACATCTCCCATTCTCCTATAACCAGGGAGCAAAGCTGTTGTCATTACAAGCACATGGCAGGTCTTCCAAAGCTACTTCAGTATGTCACCACAGTAACTCTGTTTGCTAACTCTGCTGGATTTCTATTCAGAATCTGGCAAGCGTGAGGGTGGCTAAGATACAGACTTTAAGCGTGCACAAATGTTAGCACAACACAGCTGCTAGAACTCAACCTCACCAAGCCAGAGAAAAAAGGAAAAGTAGAAGGGCCTGTTTTAATTCAGACTGCTACCCTGCTCCCTTCCATTTATATGCTTATGCCAACTAGGAGCTAAGTGGCCACAACAGCTTCTGGCATTGGCAGCATCAGCGTCACAGAAACTGAACAAACCTCCATGGAAGCACAGCACAAAAACCTCTGAAGAAGCAGGAGGCAGTAACAGCTCCAACAAAAAGCAACACTAGGTCTAACTGCACAGACGTGCCCCTAAGTTTAAAGGAGACATTCAAGAGCAGATGTCATTATGTAAGTATTCATGGCATACAGACACTCCAGATAGGAGAGGCACGAGGAAACCCAACAGGACCACATAACACTGAGAGGTGAAGCAAACCTTCTGACTCAAGCACGGGTCTGACACTGAACTCTACAGGTGCCTGACAAGCATTCTGTGAAATCACCTTTCCAAATGTAAACCCTGTTCAGAAAACAGGAGCGCTGATCAGAATCAGCTCTCAGTGTAGGAGCAGATTCTTCCCCCATGATCAAGTTACAAGCGCGTTCATAAATCCAGAGATGTGACTACAACAATGGTAAGAGCTGGTGTGAATTAAAAGCATTCTCGGCCTCCTGGCTCACTTGTGCCTGAACTTAAGGGGATCATCACCCTTTCTCCTCAACGGACAGAACATCTCACAAAAACAAAGACATGAATGCTTGTTTCAGCAGTTACTTCCGATTCTCTCCTAAGTCAGCACTACTTACACCACAGAGCATTACTCCACATGGGACAATACCTCAAGATGGCATAAGAAGCCATTAAGAAGTTCACAGCTTTATCATTAACTGCTTAAACACGGATGATGACCCCGCCAGCTGTATCAGATCCAGGAGTAGAAAGCCAAAAGCATGAACTTCAGCAATTAAAGTGATCCTCCCCCTCTACTCTGCCCTGGTGAGGACTCACATGGAGTACTGTGTCCAGTTCTGGGCTCTCCGGTACAAAACAGAGAGGGATCTCCCGGAAAGAGTCCAGCGGAGGGCTATAAAGATGATAAAGGGTGTGGAACATCTCCCCTGTGAGGAGAGGCTGAGAGACCTCGAGAAAAGAAGACTCAGAGGGGATCTGATCCATGTCTATAAATATCTGAGGAGCGGGAGGCAAAGGGATGAGGCTGGACTCTTCTGAGCGGTGTGTGGTGATAGGAAAATGGCCACAAACTGAAGTATAGGAAGTTCTGCACAAACGTGTGTGGGAACTTCTTCCCAGTGCAGCGACGGAGCAGTGGCACAGGCTGCAGAGTCTCCTTCTCTGGTGGCATTCAAGACCCGCCTGGATGTGCACCTGTCCAACCTGGGCTAGGGAGCCTCACTCGCTGCGAACCCATTTCAAGACGCCGTTTATCTCCTGAATAACTCCCGCAAACTACAGACCCGCTCCGGCTCGGGCTTGGCTGCCTCCTGATGTAAGGCCAGCCCTGCATCACCCGGGGCCTCTGCCGCCTCCTGCACTCGGCATCCGCGTCCCCACACACACACACAGCTGGGCCAGGCCCCTCACGCACGGCTGCCCCCGGGAGCACAGCGCAGCACAAAGCGCTGCGGACGCAGCAGCCAAGTCCCCCAGTCCGTCCCCCAGAGTGCCCCGCACCCCCGCCCCGCCCCTCACCCGCTCCGCCGCCGTCGGGTCTCGGTCGATGTCCGCGTCCGAGAACCTGCCGAGGAAACACAAGGCCGTGAGGCGGCGAGGCGGGAACGCGCGGGCGGGATAGAGGGAGCGTGGCGCTCACCGCACTGCCGCCGCCGCCATGCCGCCCCCGGGAAACTTCTGGAGCCGCCGCGGCGCCCGCGCAGCACGCCCCAAGGCCGCAGCCGCTTCGCGCGGGGCCTGACGGGATGCGCCGGGGCCTAACGGCCCCGCAGGCTCCTCCCGCGTGACGGGCCGGGGCGGCCATCGCTACCGAGGCACGCGGCCTGCCATAGAGGTGGAGGACCGTCGGGACAGAGCGGCGCGCGAGCGGGAGGACGCTGCGGCGCGCATGCGCGGGGGGGGGAGCTGTCCCTACCGTGCGCGCTGAGCGCGTCCGTCAGTGCCGCATCCGCGCGGATCCCGCGGCGCCGCCGGGGATGTGAGGCCGTATCCTGCCCGGGCAGCCTGTGCCACGGCGTCACTGCTCTGAGATGGAATTTCTCCTCATGCTGACATGAGCCAGCAGTTGTGCCCTGGTGGCCAAGAAGGACAGTGGGATCCTGGGGTGCATTAAAAAGAGCGTGGCCGGCAGGTCGAGGGAGGTGATCCTCCACCTCTACTCTGCCCTGGTGAGGCCTCACCTGGAGTACTGAGTCCAGTTCTGGGCTCTCCGGTACAAAACAGACAGGGATCTCCTGGAAAGAGTCCAGCGGAGGGCTACAAAGATGGTAAAGGGCGTGGAACACCTCCTTTATAAGGCTGAGAGACCTGGGGCTGTTCAGCCTTGAGAAAAGAAGACTCAGAGGGGATCTGATCCACATCTACAGGTATCTGAGGTGCTGGAGGCAAAGGGACGAGGCCGGACTCTTCTGAGCGCTGTGCGACGATAGGACGAGGGGAAATGGCCACAAACTGAAGCATAGGAAGTTCCACACAGATGTGTGTGGGAACTTCTTCCCAGTGCAGTGACGGAGCACTGGCACAGGCTGCACAGAGAGGTGGTGGAGTCTCCTTCTCTGGAGACGTTCCAGCCCCGCCTGGACGCCTACCTGTGCAACCTGGGCTAGGGAGCTGCTTGGGCAGAGGAGTTAGACTTGCTGATCTCTAGAGGTCCGTTCCAACCCCTGCAGTTCTGTGGTTCTGAGCCTCCCCTGCCTGTGATGTCAGTCATGCCTTACCACCGCAGGTGTCCTCACCTCAGGCTTCCCAGAACTGCAAAGGCCATACACTGCAGAAAAAAAGTCCCTATTTTTCAGTCTGATGAAAAGACAGCCTGCCTCTCCCAGTGATTTCGTCACTCTGAAACAGAGTCCTCTGGGTGAGAGCTGTACTTCCCAGAGCTTACTCATGTTCCAGCACCAGTGCCAGCAGGGCCCAGCTGCAAGGAGCACTGCCAGACAAACCTCCACCAGTCAGCTGGCGTCAGCCACCCGTTTGGGTACTGCCGACCTTCCCGAAAATGGGATTACGTCTGTGGGTTTGCAGGTCAAAACATAACCGCATGGGAGGGCAGAGAATGAGCCGTACGTTTCACGAAGCGAGGCAGCTTCAACTGCCAAACGAGGCAGCTGTGGCTGAGAATATACAGGACGCGAGTATCCTGAAATTGCAGTGAAAGTTTTGGGGCTGTTTGTAACGCATCAGCAAGTGACAAAAAAAAAAAAAAAAAAGGAGCTTAAGGCCACTTCTTGGGCATGGCTCAGCTTTCATTTGAGCTCCAAAAGCGTCCTGCACTGCTGTTTCAAAGGACACCGTGTCATCACACGCCCACAGCACAGAGGGCGTGTTCGAGTGCGTTCAGAAGTGATTCATCAATTGCTCATTTGCTCATGTCCCACCACAGACGCGCGCTGATTAATCGCACTCTCCTATTTCTCAGTGCGTTTTGGGAATACATAATGATCATCAAAACACCACAACAATCTAAAAACATTTAAGTACAGAAAAGTTTTTGTTGTGTTTTTTTTTTCCACTTGATTTATTTTCATAATAAACCAATTAGAAATACAAAAGACGAGGAGGTTCAGAGGGCTCCATCATTTAAAAATTTGTCTTTAAATACAAATTCACTCTGTAATATGAATACATATAATATTAAACCTCTAAACATAATGATCTTATTTTCTTCTATCAAAAATTTGTATGGCAACAAATTAGCTGAAAAAAAAAAAAACTTCCTTATTGAATGTACATTATTTACAATCAAAAAGAACTCTTAGCAGTATTAATCTCAGAATATCTGCATAAATTGTATATATTTTTTCTCCCTCCCCCCTACAAAATAATCTGAAGTAGAAAGCAAGATTGTTAAGCTTCATAGTCACAAAATGGCATGAAACTTTTGCACCTGTAGTGATGCTGTCTGTAATTAAATATATCTATCCGATGTTTTCTTATAAAATATTGACATGGCATCGTCCATTACTGGAATAAATGTATTGTGTACTCTCAATAGGAGTGTATATTCTGTTTTTGCACGCACAAAAGAGCTTGTGCTGCAAAAATATGCAAGAGGATATCTGGTTACCAATGTCTAAAATGGGTGCAGTTCACTGGTACGAAAGATACTCAGGAACATTCATACACGTGGAATGGAAACGTCCAATGAAATCAGCGGCCGCTTCAAAAGCTAAGTGATACATGTACACATTAAACAGAAAAGGCTACAATAATCTTATTGCAGTGTAAATCAGCAACAGACTGAAAACATACAGTAAGAAAGAAGTCTGGAACTTTGGCCGACAACCTCAAAATAACGTCTTCATAACATAAAAAGCACGTTTCTTCACGCCTGTTCTTTGAAACATCAGTAATACGCAATTTTTATTCATGGTAACGTTCAGCAATTAACAGGAAAATCAAAATCTGTTCTAAAGCATGGACTCTAACAATTAACTGCAGAAATTAAGTAGCTTTGTAACGTCTTGCTTCTGAATCAAATTATATATGTACAGAACTGAAAAGGTCCCATCACATTTACGAAAATAATCATCCACAGGGTCTTTTTTTTTTTTTTTTTAACTTATTAATATGAACTGGGTTCCAATGGCTCGTTTTCTTGCTTTGCTTGTATGTTAGATGGGAAACTATTTGAACTGGATACTACCATCACAAACGGCTGCTGCTGGAATCTCTGCTCTGACTGCTCAGGATCATCTAATTTGTCACCGTCATCTTCTTTTAGCACCCCAATCTGTTTAGTTTCTGTTGCTTTAATAACTGAAGTGATCACTGTGCCAGATGGATGAGCAACCACCTGCGAAGTGTTGGGTGAAAAAGTTACCACTGGGGTGGTGGCAGTGAAGGATGGAGACGAAGCCACGTTAGCTGTTCCATTGCAAATTGTCTGCACGCTGCTGGTGAGAACCTGCTGAACTTGTGCTGGGCTCAGCACAATCGGGGAAGGAGGTGAGACTGGCTTCTGAGGCTGTAGCATGACATTTTCTTTAAGAACTGTCATGGGCTGCGAAGTAGGAATGGCTTGTAAAATGAACTTCTGGGGCGTTGCTGCTGAGGCTGGATCTGTGCTGGCTATCACCGTAGTAAGAGGCACCGTCTGGAGTGTTACAGTATGCAGCTGCTGATTCCCAGGAGAAACGACCACTGGAACCTGGGCTGGAGTCTGTAAAGTCCTATTAAGATCAGAAAAGATTGCAGGGTCAGAACATGTCCGTGATGAGTTCTTAAGAATACAGATTAACTACTGAAAATCGCTTGACATCAGAAACATTTTATCTAAGGACTGCAAAAGGGAAGCAGTCACCTTCCTGAATGAAACAAAAACTGGGCCTGACCCTGAATTCACCGACACAACTGCCCAAGTGAAGGTATCCTGTATGAATGCCACCACCGTAACCAAACCTGCCTCTGAGACAGCTGGGAGGTCATGAGAAAACTTGGGGATTGTATCCAGGATCTCCTTCTCAAGCTCCAACGAACACAGCAAGCACGACCCACTCTGCCACCAATCTCACACGGTACCCAGCCCGAACTATTCCGAAGTCAGCCCTCACTTCTCCTATGTGTGTGTGTATTTATATGCAGAATGACCTGTGCTGCAGTGGTGATGCTAATGGGGACCTCCTCAGGCTCCCAGGACGCACAGCTCACTGCCTGCCAGACCCGTGCTCTCCTGGTAAAGCAGCTGAGCAGGATTTGCTTCCATAATCCAAGTTAAAATTGGGAATGCTTCCTGGGTGCCACTTTCTTTATGCTGAGAGCAAAGTTAGATGACGAACAGCCAAATCACTGACGTATACAAACAACTACAGTGGAAAATGATGATTGAGAGACGTGGCTGAAACGCACACACTTCAGTCATGCAACGTATCCAAGTAACACCTAAAAGCTACAACATGCCACACGTTTTCTCCTGCATGTCCTCCTCCTTTTTAGTCTTAAGTGCTCACCTGTCTTTTCTTGAACGTACCTGACACAGACTGAAAGCAAAAATAATTGCTGCCTAGCTTATTTCTGCCTGTGCTGAAATCACTTGAGATGGAAAGACGTATTTGTACTTCAGTATTTGTAGTTTTGAGTCCATTAACAACACACTATGCTGCAGACAGATGCCTACAAACACCACGGGATGTATTCCTTTCTGCAGTCCTTCTGCCCACATAGCACCTGTTTTTTTTACAGCTCTGTGAAATCCATTTTTTCCAGCACTCAGCCACTGACCAGACAGATCAGACCTAGTGTGTTCAGTTTAGGACAACGTTCTGACTATGCCAGTTAAAACCAAGAGCTCATCAGAACAGCCTAGACCTATGGGATGCTGAAACTACAAGCTGCAGGCAGCACTGCTTGAGACAGTTTGCTATTCTGGCTGCACGCAGAACAGCAGAGGCAAGTGAAGGAACATCTGCAGAGGACTCCCCAGCTCAGCCCTGTGGGAAAAGCTCCAAAGGGAAGCCCCCAGCAACCCCAGTGGTAACAGGCTCAAAGCACTTCACTCTTCCCTTGGCACCCTGCAGACCTCTCCCCACCTCCTGTGTGGCTCTGTAGTATAAGGAATAAAATCTCTTTCTGCAGCTTTCTCTTCCTCAAAAACGATGAGGAAGTTAGAAGTACCCAGGGCTGCTGCTGCGGCAAAACAAATACAAATGATAGTCCACAACACCCCATGCACATCTCATCGCACAGCCTATGTATCCGTGACATGAAATTTGATGTTACTGACACCAGAGTGCAGAGGAGCAGTCAATAAACACAATCTTAAGCTCCTGTTCTACCTTCCTGTTCTTAGCTGTTTTCGTTTGAAACAAAATGGTAGAAATAAAATAGTAGAAATAAAAGATTCTAACTGTTCCGTGGCTGCAAAGGATGACCTCAAGAACAGGGAACTGGATCTAACCAATGCAGAAGGTCTTCTGCAAAGGGAACGCCAGCTCTGAAATGACAGAACCAAAGCACTTCCTCAGCATACTGCAATTATTTTGGCACCCATGCTAAGCCATTCTTTTTTTTCCTCTCGTGACCTTGTGTGCCATGTCATGCTGTGACATGATATGGTGAATCGTTTGCTCCACACTCTCCAGTATAGATATGTATGTTATATATACGCACACTTATAGACATGAATATGCACATATTCACACTTACAAAGTGTAAACGTGCCAGGTGGAAAGCCTGCCATGGATGTGTCTACACGTAGAGGACTTTATAGCACAGGGCACCACGTATACACCTTGTCACTTACAATTGTCCTTACAATAAGGACAGCCAAGCCACTTTATTTTTTGCCTTAGTTGGTAACACTGTGGTGCAACTGTTCACAAACTAAATCCAGGAGCTCAGGCTATTTGCCTTGACATCTTTGCTGAAAAAAATACAGGTTTGGGTTAATTTTTTGTCTGTTTCTTTTATATATAAAAAAAAAAATAAAGTACAGACTTCTTAGGGTGATCTCTGGGCTACAAGACTTTAGGTGCCCTGAACTGCTCCTTTTGCTACGCTTATGAATTTCACTATCAATTCACTAACATCTTAATGGGTTAATGGGTTACTCTAAGGTATAAGTGTAGGGGGTCATTACTGCAGAAGTTCCTGCTGAGGTTACAAAAAGAACAACAGCAACTGGCAGCAGTGATGAAAATGAAATGCTGCCATAAAGCAGCACAGTTACTAATGAGAAAAAATGACAAAAGTTCTTAAGTCATTTCAGCCTGGTTGAAAATGATAACCGACCTCTGTGGTACTGTTAACAGTCCAGAGCTGAGCAAGAGCACATTAGATTAGCAAGGGCTGAAGAGTGGAAAAGCAAACACTAAGTGACAGGAAGGAAAAACAAGTTCATTCGTGGCAATTAAAAAAAAAAAAAAAAAGTATGAAAACGAGAAAGAAAGAAGATACAAAACAAAACCAAAGCTACAAGCCAAGGTAAACAGAGGATTTCACAGCACAACAAAAAAATGAAACAAGGAAACATTAAGAAATGCACAGAAGTAAGGGGAGATTCTCCTTCCCAGCATACACATTATCCAATGTACAGATGGTATAGGGGAAATGATGCCCTTGAGATAAACGGGCCCATTTCCAGGGACTTTCCTCGTTTGTTCAGCTCACTGGTTACAAACAGCTCATCCAGTCAGCCTAGGAAGAGGAGGGAGGAGGCAAATGGGTGTGGTGTGCCTGTCAGAACCACTTCAAATGCCTGAGACAAGAGGTGATCTCTTCTACGTGAACGCAGGAAATCTTGGCCACACCAGCTCAGGAGCACTACCTTCACTGCAAACTCTTCCCCAGCTGCACTCATTTGTTTAAGAGTTGTTGAGCCTTGTAAATACTTCATCTCAGTGCACCTCAAGCATGGCCCCTGGCCTTGCAGTGCCATGCAGATGGGAGCTGCTTGCCTGTCAAAGTACAGTACACGAGAGGTAGCAAGGGACCAAATGTCTTAATGCAAAGCCTTGCCAGAGCCTTCTCCTGAAGCAGTGCAGAGCTTGCCTGTTCTTGCCTAGCTCTTCGTCTGGAGGAGGTAATCTGTTACATCATGAGGGCAGAGGACCTAACTTAACTGAATTAAAATTCAGAATTGTTCCCACTACCAGAAACCTGTAGCAGCTCCACCTCCTCTGACAGTGCCAAATACAAGGAAAAAAGAGCTCCTGCACACAGCTTCTCGTTGTGCAGAAACAAAATTAAGTGTGTCTAGGTGACCCTTAAAGTCCCATCGCACATTAGCAGCCTTCTTTCTACTGCCACAGAAATTGTAACAGATTTTATTAAGTCTTCTCAGCTGCAGGAAATTCAAATCAAAATGGAAAGCGATAACCAAAGTCACACTGACTACTATAAAAACGTTTTGACAGATGCACTCTCTTTAAGCTGAACGGGTTTCCTACAGACACTCCATCTAACTGCTCGTGGAGGCAAAGCATGTGCACTGACTCTGGCTAACCAAAAAAGGCCTTCCACACAATTGCAGATGCTTCCAGTTATCATATTCCTTTGCTCACGTTCCCCATCAAATACCAGACCTCTAGCAAACTTTTTACCAAGACTGGTAAAACCAACCTGTGATGGTTTTTATTCAGCATACCTCTAAGAACTGGAACGGATTGCTGGGCTGCAACACTGGCTGACATGCAGATTTGAATCACGTTCTTATTTGGGGAAAAATGGATTGTTTATAGGAATGCAGACAGGGAAGACAGCATCTCAGAAGGATGGTGCCAGAATTGCCTCTCTGTGCCTCTATGGCTAACTTGAGCACGGTGAATAAAGACAGTACTATTAGGGAACATAACAGTGCCATTCGCTGCACAGTCTGTACAAGTTAACATTTATACATGACACGAGATAAAGAAAACATTTTGTTTGAACAGCAGCTGTGATCACATTTGCAGTGCTCATAAATTCATGCCAGACCAATCCGTGTATTTTTATCAGCATCAGCATAGCTGCAAGTCAGATCAACAGCAGTTTACATCGTGGCCTGGACACAGAAACAGACTGTGGAACAACAGCAGCAAGCATGTGTTTGCTCGGTGTAGACATGACTTCCAAAGGCAATTCCCTCTGCTTATGAGGACAATTCACTGCGTTGGCATATTGATGGCTTCACCACTGCTCTTACACAGCATGCTCACAGCCAGAAAAAACACAATTCACCTTCAGCTACTTCCTCCTCCTCCTCTTGAGTAAGGATCTTGCCACTGCGGTCCACGCTTGTGTCACCTTCAGGATGAATTACTGCAACATTTTCTACCCCAAAGGTTGCCAAAAGGTCAAGATGAAAGCTGTGGCTGATTCATGGTGTAGCAGCAGTTCTCCAGTTCAGAAGCGAACACAGAGCGTATCCCACTGGTCCTCTGTGGTCTGCATTAGCTTTTCCCCAAGTTACAGAACAGAGTCAGGATACTGGTCTTCTAACATGCTCTGTCCAAGCTATCACAGAGACAACTTGAAAATACAGAAAAAAACAATAAACTGAATTTGACAGAAACGTGTTCAGAGCCTGAAGTTTGCTCGTTGCATTGCACACGAGCTCTCTGCAGCCAGCTAATTCGAAGCTCCTTGCTCCACAGAGCTGCCAGCTGGGAAATGCAGCTATGTCTCACGTGGTCATTACAGAACAGCGACACGGCGTTTGTAATTACTACAGATCCACAATCTCATCCTCTCCGAACTGTTAGTAATAAAACAAACTCTCTTCACTACACAGAAGACACTCCATCTTCGATCACCGCTACACTACGTTAAAGAGATACTCAGCGTCCATCCTGATTAGCAAAACCTGGTTTGCAGAACCCGCCCCTGCTCCTGCCCCATTCCCCAAGCGTGGGTTAGCACTACCACGTAACCTGTCTGTGTTCAAATTACACACAGCTCCACACCAGCTCTGAGCAGCTGTGAATGAAGGCACGGCCTGGGTCCCACAAAGAACCAGCCTGCTTTCATTGGCATTCCCATTTCTTTCAGAAACACGCAGCAGCCCTGGGGAGCAGCTGCCCTGCTCTGCCAGCTCCGTGCCAGGCAACGCCAGCTGGCACACAGAAGGATGAGGACACGAATCCTGCACAGCATTCTTCAAACGTGATTATTTTCACACGTCCCTTAGCAGAGACGATGCATGTTCAGACTTCTCTGAAGGGTACGGTTACTTGTTAAGAAGCCAACTGTCTTAACCTCAAAAGCCCTCAGTATATTCTCTACCGTATGTGGTTAATCATAAATTTTTTGTTCTCCTCTCAACATGACAGAAGCAAATTGCTGCAGAGGGAAGAACATTTATTTAAAGGAAGAAAAGAAAGTTCACGCGGATAAAGCTCCGGAGGCTGCGTTACAGGAGACAAACTGTATGGGCCCGAGATGTTTGTGCCTCAGAGCAGAGCCTGACCACTAACCAGGACGTGCTGGAAAAGCTCATGGGGCATGCTGCCAAGCCTTGCTCGCCACTTCTCCCAGACGACCTCAGCTATCCCCGTGCCTCGCCCTCCAAAAAGCACGTAGCGATGGCTGCTGCTATCGCACCTCCAGTTTCCTTACAAGGGACAGCAGAGCGGCTCCAAGCACCCTCCTATAGGCAGCGTGCACACACCACAAGGTTTGTCTGCCTCTCTTTTACAACGGCTCTTACTTGTGCTGTGCAGTTTGGAATCGAGCAGACCCATCACCCTGCCCCTCATGGTCCACTGAAGCTCCTGAGAACACGAACACAAACACATTCAACTGCCAGAGGTGCAGGGCTGCTTGAGCAAACAAAACTACCATCCAGTTACTCTGTTTGAACTTTCCCATAAAACAAGACCTAATATATCAGCTCCAACGTTTTTCAATATGCTTTCCCACCCTGACAAACGATTTGAAGCTTGCAATTTGAAACTGAGCAAAAACTGTATGTCACAAACAGTTTTTTCAGCCTTGACTTACCAGCACCTTGGTCTATCCTGCCTAAAAGCATGCACAAACACGCTTCTTTTTTTCAGTCTGACTGCTCAAACACCTTTGTACTGGCATTTCTAATGAGCAGTGCTTTGATATCATTCAGTAATTTAACTGCACTGGAAAGAGTCAGTCAATCCAATTCTCCCTCACCCCCCCCAAACACACACACACCCCTTCATCTGAGACACTCTGTCATCATGGCTACAAAATATACGACCGAAGCACTTAGGAAAGAAGTTACCAATGCAGCAGAAACATAACTGAAGTGGTACAAAACTCTACAGGTTCTGAAGCTTTTACGTCATCCAAACTTCACATGTGCATCATCCACTGCCTTCCCCCCACGGCCTTTCCTTACTGCCCCAAAACTCACTGAGAAATGCTGGTTGCCATCACACCATCCTGCAGCTTTTCCTATCTTAAGGTGGACTGCTTGCCTGCCTATCTAACAGGGTCTAGCAGGTATTCACTCCATATACTGCTCTCATTTTTAGAGCTGTCTGTGTAACTACACAGATAGATCTATGTATCTACATAACGATCCATACAGTTGGTACTGGCTTTGATGTATAATCTAATGCAGATGTAGCCCAGAGCTATTTAATGCAGTGAATTGCCACACACTCTGACTATTGATGTTTAATAACAATTTTCTCTCCACTTAAGTATCGCATTGCATCAGTAATACCTGTACTCACCTCCTTTCACTACCAGTTACCAACCTACTCCTTTACAACTCGCGGGTAACTAAATTCTTCACCAGCCTTGAAACCACAGGCAGCTTCATTCCCAGGCTACAAAACTTTGGGAGACACATCCCACTGACACAGCTTTTTGTATAAGCAAAACACAATTTGATGTCAACATTAAAAAACAAATGAAAACAGATACTCTTTACTTGAAAATGATGACTCCTTCCAGTTCGTTTTACAGAGCCTATCAGCAATGAACACTGCTCAACGTATTGATTCCCTCATAACTGTTACGAAGTGATGAATTTCACTCTTGTGAGTTTCTCAAGCTGCAACACAAATGAAAGCCATTTCCTAATTTTTAAGGAAAATAACACCAATTCAAACTGGGAAGACCAGGGATTTTCTTTTTTAACCTCAAAGAAAGAAGGGAGTTTATTATGCACGCATTTCTTGATTGAAGATCAAGTCTCGTGTTGTCATTTCCTCCATATAAATGGAGATCTTCAATTTCCTCGACTCCTTGGTTATCTGCTAAAAGTTTCTTCTCAATTTTATCAGCCTCTGAAGGCTGGCCCAGGCAGCTCTAGCTCTTGTAGCTGAAGAACCTAGCTGATATTGCTCTTCTGGATTTTCCCGAATCGATCTCCCTTTCATTTACAAACACGGTTTTACTAATTGCCTGGCAGAGATGAGAGAGCAAAATGTATTCTTTAGGAGCTGAATGATTATTTGATCTTATTAACATCATCGGTTATTTCCATGTGACAACATTCTATGGTTAACCCCAGATACTCACAGATCTACTGGTGGCTCTGGATGCCATATTCAAAGGGAATAACAGAGGAAGGGAGCGGGAAAAAAACATTACTTTTTTGCAGTACAAAGTGATAACCGTTCAAACAGTGACTGTAACAAAGCAAATCTCAAGGGGAAAAAACAACAACAACACACAGCAACAACTAATGTTTATAGTTCATTGAGAACGTGCAGCTCCTGAATTATATCCCGAAGTGTTGTGAAGCAGCTGAAGTCCAGAATTACCCTGTGCAATTCCAGCATTCCCATGAAGGGAAGAACAAGCTCTTTCAACAGCAGTAAAATGCTGGAGTACACAACTGAGCTTTCCCTTTTTAATTGGGGACAATGGAAAAATGAAAGACATGACAACATTCGTAATAGGAAGAATTAAGAAGGAAGGAGAATCTTTCTGATGGGTTCTTCTGAACGTACCATGTGTAATTCAAAAGCAAAGACAGCAGACAGTCAGTGAAAAACAGAGCCATGAAAATACTGTCTCTGCTGCAACACAGAACCAACAGTAATCTTATATAAAAGTTGCACATTCTTCCTCTTTAAAGGATTTGCACCAGGCCTAATCTGGGAGGAAATAAGTGCTTCCCTCCACCAAAGACAGAGCTTAGGAGTGTACACATTGAAGAGTGCTGTAGGAACTCCCAATTAATTCCCAGGGCCACCTGCACAGCATCCCTTTCCCTGAAATCCAGCCAGGAAAGGAGAAGGCTTTTCGAAGCACGACAAAGAATCCAGTCTAACTACCCACCATCCAAGGAATTTATTCTTAGTCATACATTTATTTCCTTTACAGTTTCTTACCTTATATTCTGAACTGAGGGATTTAACGTTTCGTCTGGAACGTTGCTGGTGACAGCTGTGTGTCCTTCTGTGAGGGTATGCAATGGCTGCATGACGTGAACTGTCCGAAAAAGCTGAGTGGGATGCACTGGCTGCGTAGACTGCATTGTCCTCAAAACTTCTGAAGTCAAGCCAGGTGTCTGCTGCTGTACAACTTCTACGTGCTCCTTAAGCTTAGCAGCCTTTGAATTTCCTGTTTTTAGAACTGTGGTAGATCCTCCCTTTGTTCCTGTGTTTGCAGACGCTCTAGATCTGCTCGACTGGTTTCTACTGGCCACAGGAGTTGAGAGCAAACTTGAATCTGATGATTCCGTGCTAGGACTTGCATCTTCATCATCTATATAGACGAGATCTTTGGGCATTTCCTTAAATTGATACACTAAGCGCTGACCTTCCACTTTAGCCAGTATTCCTCTTTGGTAATAGTATCTGTTTAAAGCATACATACGTCAAGTTACAGAGTGTTTTTTTAACCAAGAAAGAAAAAGAGCACGCCGAAAAAGAAAAACCCACAGCAACAAAAGAACAGTAACTAAGACCAGCCCTAACAAGAAAGAAGAGACTTGAAATATTTTACATGCCTCATTTTTGATTGCAAAGGAGCGGGCGAATTAACAGCACATTTTTACCTCACACAACTCTTTTTTTTAATGGTATGCCTCGTAGCCTTTTAATTTCAACCTCAGGTAACACTGAACAGAGAGACTCTGTGACTTGGCAGCTCTGCTATAAACTAACACTCTTTGAAAGCCATGCAAAATCTCCAAGCCTCCTTGAGTCATCCAGGCCTTTCGCTTGTCTTAATTGCACTCCCTTCCCAGTGGGCATACACAGATGTGTTAGGATAGGGAACAGGACAGGAGAACTCTGTTATATTTACAAATACATAGAATTAGGCATATTGAGATGAGAGGGGAAAGGAAATAAAGTGGAATATATAGCTGCTCAGCCAGACAACGATCAACCAGCAACTAAGACTGAAGGTTGCACTCATGGGATCACACTTATTCCACACAGTCTTTTCTGTATGTGGAGTAAACCCCAATCGAAGAAGAATTTTGAGAACTGTGCACACAAATTCATAGAATCGCATCCAGCCCTTAATTCTAAAACTGCATCATGCACTGAGAACTGGATCATTTGCCACAGGGACAAATAATTTCTTTAATTCTACTATAGATAAATTTAGGGGTTTCTTGAGAAAGGAGAGTCAAATTTTACAAATGAGCATTGCCACTTTTGGAATCTTCTGTCTCCAGTTTCGGGGGTGACTGTGAGATACAGGTGAAGCAGCACTGAAAATGTCCAAACTGAAACTGAAGGTGACTGATTTGTGGTTCAGGGTCAGCAAGGGTTATTTTTAATGAGCTGATCTGCAAGAAGTCCTTTATTTACCAAGCTAACTGAACTCTTGACTGTTGTTACACAAATGAGATGAGGTGTTTAATGCACGCAAACACCACGGCAACATACACAGTCTACTACTAAAAATGCACATACCTGAGAGCTCTACCCATTGTTTCATAATTCATGTCAGGTTTGTTTTTGTGCTTTCCCCACAACCTGGACACGGCCTTGGAATCGACCAGTTTGAAAATGCCCTTCTCTCTTTGAGTCCATTTGATATACTTCGGGCACGTAGCTTTGTCCTGGAGCAGTGCTAGTAAAAACTCCCAGAGGTAAATCGTGTTTCCTAAAATAGAAGTATTTCAGGAAATGGGAAAAAAAAATATAAAGTTAGTTGATAATGCTTTATTAATGATGCAAAAAAACTAAAAATTAAGAAGTCAGTACATTTATGAACACACGACGATGTATCATTAGGAAACAGGGACAGAGGGGAAGGGATTCTTGTTAATTATTATAATCTGGGTGCTGAAACAGTCTAGCCATGATCTCTAACACACGGAGTGAGCATCAAAACATCCCAGCCAACAGGATCAGACAACATTCTCTGCCCATTCACATCCTTCCTTCATGCACAGTCCAGCTGCAGAAGCAGTGACGTGCTCAGAACAGGAACGTGTTCAGGGCCACCCTCTGAAGCAATTGGAAATGAAGCACAAAATTGCTACTTTAACAACTGCATTTTCTGGGGGGTACTCAGGGATATAATGCCAAGGGAGACAAACGTTGGAGAACAAAGTTCAGAAAACATCTTGTTTTTCCTACACTCAGTGAGCTTGCTGGTAGACAACATTCAAACTGCATTTTACACAGAAGCAGGCACAAGGACACATACACGTGGAAATCCATCGTGCCTGCTCGGGGTTTTCCACATATAAAGAAAAATATTAAAATCACGTACTGCAAAAACTTTACTACCAAACGTGCACTTTTGTCCTGGAAACACATTAAGGGAGTCTGAACTTGTATAACCAAGGAGATCCTTTTGCCTGCTTTTCCTGAGGCTGCTGGTGTTTGATGTCCCCTTGGACAGTCACAGCTACACAAAAGCTTTTTAGTGAGACTGTCAGCCTGATGAATGAGGAAAAGCTGCCGTGTGAAATTATCTCCTCACACAAGCAGCCACGCAGTACCACAGAAAGGGCAGCATATGCAGTTTTCCACAGTTTCACCCCAAAAAAATGCCCGGTGAATGAGAACATAAGAGGATCTTTTAGTTTCAGCTTCATTCTGCTGCCTTCTCAACTTCCATGGCCACAGGTCTGGACTTCTTGTTAACTAGAGGGGGTATCCTGTAAACTCTTAAGGCTCCCAAACTACTGTATTGTAATTTCTACAAACACACTGTTGTCCACGGCAGCAAACTGGGCTGGTCAGCTCTAGTGATGGACCAACATATCTGACTGAAGCTTTGGAGATGAACTCAGGAAACTCCCATCAGAAGGTACTTGCAATTATTCAGCAATGTCATCAGTCGGCCCCGACAGTACAAAACCTTAGCACCCCTTCAGAAGGTGGAAACCTGAAAAGTCTCTGGAGAAAAAACACTGACTTTGCAACAAGTCTCTTCCAGCTCAGAGGGAAATGTCAGCCTTGTTTGCCTCTGGACGCCCAAAGGCGAAGGTTAAGACTGTTTAGGCAAGACACACAAGTCAGGATTGACAGCATTCTCAGCCAATTGCCATCTAATCCAGGGTGCTTCTGTGGTAGTTTGGACTAAAACACTCAGCCGCATCAAGGCAGACTGAAAATCTGTCACTGTTAGCCACTGAAAAATCGCTATGAAGAGGACTGTCTGTGAAAGCACCATCTGTTTCACTCCTGGGCAGGATTTTCAGCCTCTTGCGAGTTAGGATAAGAAACGCACAGAAAACGTGCTCCACGCACTGCATTAAGTAATTAAATGGAGAAGTTGGTATTTTAGCATACATGTGCTCCTACAGGGGAACGATGCAGATACTGAGATGGGCAACTCCCAGGATTTTCTAGCTGCTTCTGTGTCACGGCCACACATACTATCATCCCTTCTGCTACGACTAAGTTGCTCAAAACGCCAAACAAATGCTCTTGTGGTAGCTTTTTTTTTTCCTAATGCACTTCAGGCAACACCATCTTTTTAAATTCCTTCCGAGTTAGCAACTTTGTAATGGGGGAAAATGTGAAAAACATCATAGCGTATCCTCGTTATCATCAACAGAAACATCAGACTCTTCTCCTTCTGAGGCCGGATATAGCTGCTGTGATAGTTTCCATTGTTTCATTTGAGCGCTGCTGTGAGGTTCCTCTGATGCTTTTCTTTCATTTAAAAGCCAGGTCTTAATTAAAAACACACAAACAAATAAACAAACAGAAAAAAAAAAAAAAAACCCACAACAACTCATATTCAAAACTCCCAGCAGTAACTTTAGGACTGAAAAAACGGATTCAAAAGAAAACACGCTCTTCCTTCAAACGCGGTGATTTCTTGTATTTCCAATGCTGGCGCCTTCCAGGTTTTGCAGAGCTTCTCTGTTGGTGGGTACTGCACAACGTGCCAGTGATCAGAGCACCTCAGCCCCAAGGCACACGTGGTGGCACTTGTGGTGACACAGAAGAACTTCCCCTGAGCACAGCTGGAGGCAGGCAGGGTATGAGGCTGCCATTTACCAACCAGCCAGGTTTCAGCGTGGGCACGGGATCAACAGTGAAGCAAGCTGACAAAAATGACAGGCACTGCTAAACAGTTTGCTAAGGAGGAAATTATTTATTGTATCAGTAACGTGGCTTCTTTTCTCTCTCTTTTTTTTTCTTCCTCCCCATTTTAAACACAGGAGGAATGAAAGAAGCACTAAAAACCTAAGTGTTCAGCCCAAGCCTTCTGGCTAACTTCCCTCAAAATGAAGGCGCTGGTACTTCCCACTGGCAGCCCTGATCACTTCCCTGTGCACAAGCAGACACACGGGGATGGAAAATGTTTTCAGAGATCATCTGTCAAAACAGTCACATCCCAAGAAACCCTACTACGATGCAGAGTGCTCCCCAAGACTTCTCTTAGAACACAGCAGCCTCCACGGGGGGTTGAGGATTTTCCAAGAACCCTTGCAACTGAAATGACAAATGCATCCTTCTCCCCAGGAACTGGGTAACTCACAGAGAAGTTTCTTGCACTGATTTTTTTCCTTAATTTACGGTAAAATGTTAACTACCTTCCAGTATAAGATCTGTTACCCTATCACCAAAAAAAAAAAAATCTGTGAACTTTTCTTCTTTTACATGTCAATCGGAAACAATATTCCTTTTTAAAAACTGCAGTGACAACTGTTTGACTTCGACTTACCCTTTCCATCTTTGTTTTTCTTTTTCACAGATATGTTTGGAGTTGTTGTAGGGGACTCAGGACGAGAGGGTTTTGGCTTCTTCCCTGAAATAAAACACCACTAAATCAACTTCACCTTAGAAAAAGAGGGGGTAAGTAAAAAAGAACAAGGACCTAAAAAAGAAAGATTTTTTTTTTTCTCGATTCAGAGAAAATATGATTTTTATTCATTTAAGACATCACGGTCCTCAAGTGTGTCCAGAGAAGGGCAACGAAGCTGGTGAGGGGTGTGGAGTACAGGCCTTACGAGGAGCAGCTGAGGGAGCTGGGACTGTTCAGCCTGGAGAAGAGAAGGCTGAGAGGAGACCTTACTGCTCTCTATAACTACCTGAAGGGAGGCTGTAGTGAGCTGGGGGTCGGCCTATTCTCTGGTGTAACTAGTGACAGGACTACAGGGAATGGCTTCAAGTTGTGCCAGAGGAAATTCAGGATGGATGTTAGGAAATACTACTTCTCTGAAATAGTGCTCAGGCGCTGGAATGGGCTGCCCAGGGAGGTGCTGGAGTCACCAACCCTGGAGGTGCTCAAGGAACATTCGGACGTTGTACCAAGGAACATGGTTTAGTGAGAACTACTGGAGACAGGTGGATGGTTGGACTGGATGATCTTGTAGGTCTTTTCCAACCTTGGTGATTCTACGATCCTGTTACAAGCCTTTTCACTTTCTGTAAGAAGACTGATCCTCCTACGATAACAGTGTACTTGTAGTAAAGATTATGCTTAGCTTCCCAAAGCCCATGTGCCTTGGGAATTTCTGTGGCTTTTTAGGTACTCTTAACAGCATTTAATACAGAAGAGATGAGAAGAATAGCTTATTAACTGTGAGCAAAAGTTTCAATGGAAAAGGCTTAACAGAGCACTATTTTGTTCAGACATCACCGAAATGGAATTTAGGGATATAACAAGATCGCTGTCTTATTTAATTGCCTGGAAGTCCCCACGGATAGCAGCAAACATTACTGTCATGTAAGGAAAATATCTTTCAGTTCTGCTTTATCTTACACCTTTCCCAATGCTGGAAAGAATGTTGGTTGTTTTTTGTTTTTTGTTTTTTTTAAGATCGGGAGAACCATCAATAGAAGCACCATTTTGTGAAGTCATAAACAGGATTGCTCTGTCTGGTAAGGAAGACTCAAAGAAAGAAGTTAGTTCCAAGTGATGACAAGAGTGAAAAGCGTTCACTTGAAAACACCGAGGAATCAACTAAATATTAAGTGGAATAAAAAATATTAACTAGTACTGAATTCTTCTTCAATACCAAATCTTGAACCTATTCCTTCATTAGTTCTCCTTCAATCTCAGCTTTACAGATACTGTACCTCATCAGGAATCTTCAAAAATCTTCATGTACCACCTCTGCTCTTTTGAGAGGCAGAACAGACCGAACAGACAGGGCTGGGAGAAACATACTTCTTCCCAAGTAACCCGCTGTCATAAATAAAGATCTAAAGAGAAGTATTTTACTTTTTCTCTATTGCATTTCCAAGGGAGTTCATGTTCAACTGAAGTAAGACAAGTATGTCTGTGCAATGCCATGCACAATGACAGCCCACTCACTTTTGGTTTTATTTTCACGGGTTTTCTTAGTACAAGAGTCAAAACTGCTGAATAATCACAGAATCAAAGAATATGGGTTAGGGAGTTTCATTTGCTCTGAAAGAAAATGCTCAAGGCCAGCTTGAGCTGTCTGCTTTCTTACAGTCCTTCAGGTATCTATTAAGAAGACATTAGAAAGCCTGGTTTGACCAGTCTTGCCTTTCAGTGTTGGCAGTCTTGATAAGTCCACTTTGCACTTCTAATTTTCTTTCTTTCTCTCCCTGCTTTCTTTTCCTCTTATTTTCTTTTTTTTCCTTTCTCCGAGGAGGGATAGCCAGTTGAGAGCTGCAGTGAGGAAACATTAGTAATGCACAGAGTCCTCTCATTTTCTTGTTTTCATTGACAGAGGATTCATGACTGAGGATGGGATGCAAAGCTCAGCCATCCCCTTGGTCATAAAGGCCTTCTTTGATTTCAATGAAGACTGAAGGGTAAAAAAAAAAAAAACTCTACCACACTGATTTTGTCATACAGTCCCATGAAAGCAATTAAGAATCACTGGAGCACGTTTCTAGCAGTTTTGTATCGCTAACCATTATTGGTTGCAAAAAAATTCTTCTTCATTTTTTCTTCCATAAAACAACTCATATTGTGCTGATATTGTTCCCCCTCTTGTACTTACGTAAATATAAGCAGTGAAGGAGTAGGGCTTGCTGTGTTACGTAATTAATGACCTACGTGCAAGAAAGATGAAGCCTTGAAAGCAAATTAAGTGGGCTGGGTCTCAACCTTAAGTCATGACTCAACTACTGCTGGTCAGCTTCAGGAAATGGAAGTGCTGATCCACATACAGTTCATGCACTTTCGATTACGGATAACCCAGGCTACCAAATGTAAATACTACTGCTGCAGCTGTTCTAGGTTCTCATGCCTCAAGCTGGACTACTTCAAGTCATCCTACCTGGACAATCCTCTATCACAAAGCTATCCAAAACTGGAAATCAGTGAAGAATGAAGGCTACACTGTGAGCTGAAGAATGAAGACTACCTCCAGACGCTGACACCTTCAAGTACGGTTACCAGATATGCACAAGAAACCTTTGTTTAAAAGAAACTATTTATTGAAAGTATATTAAACATTTGCATGCTTCCTTCTCTGGTCCAACAGAGCACGAATTTGTTACCTTTCAGAGTACATTACTACATTTCTTTTTTGGAGAGAATTTATAAGTGAAAGGATGAAGAACGTGCAAGAGCCTGAGACTCATGAGGAGCTACTGTAATTTCATACTAATTGCCTGTATGACTGTTTTTCTTTTTTTTTCCACTTTTCCATTTTCACGGTTGTAAAAGTGTTCCAGCTCAGAAACTCCTGCTACAAATTAATTAGATATTAAGAAAATCAGATGTAGCAGTGCGGCTGATGCGGAAAGTGACTAAAACCATTCCACCACTTCTGGAGAACACCTTCTTGTAGAAGCTCTTCTCAGCAGGGCCATCCCAGCCCAGTTAGCTGGCAACACTCTGTGCAGTGCAACCTGACAAACAGTGCTGTTACAGGCTGCAACCTGGGCTAGGGAGCTGCTCTGGCACGGGGTTGGACTCCATGATCTCTAGAGGTCCCCTCCAACCCCTACAGTTCTGTGATTCTGTGAAATGCTGCAAGTCTATAAATAGACTGTGGCTGTAAAGTGTGCAGCAAAATGACCATAGTCCTTCACTCTGCCACAAAACCGACCAAACTAAGGGAAACAGACAGCACTTATAAAAACCAGAACAAAAAAATATAAACCCTGCATGCCGTCCTGAATTGCACTACAGAATGAGTAACATTTTGCAGTATTTCTTGGAGGTCAATGCCTTATAAATCCCTCCACGTTCTGACTGAACCCTTCAGCACTGCTCAGATCAGACCATCTACTTCAATTTCACTGAAAACTGGTAGTTAATGAAACCTGAAGCTGATACGTCTTTTCTAGAGTTTCTTCTATCTGCTGTAATGATCAAAGACAATCACACTCACTGCGGAGCAACTGACTTTTTAGCCTACAGCTAGAAAGGAGGAAGGAGTAGGAGTAAGCAGAAGCACAGCACAAAACAGGGTATGAAAGCATCAAGCCTAAGAGGTTAAAGTCGTGCAGACTGGGGCTCCTTGTTTTGACCACACAGCAGCCAACATTAAGAAACAGAAAAAACAACAAAACATCTGAAGTCTCCTCACAGTTGGTTATGTTGCAGCACGGTAGTTTCCCCAGCAGCACTGTCAGGCAGCTGCTGGTAAGACTCCCCTCCACTGCAGTTTCAGTTCAGCTTTCTGACGACAATCGGAGAGCTCCTGACCAACACCCATCTCCACCAGACTCTGTGACACACAAGGGGCTAAGGAAGCTCCCACACAGCATTTCCAGAGGCCTGTATGCTGTCCTTCACAGGTAACTACCCTGACATTCAGAAGCATGGTAGCTGCATTAGCAGCAAAAACACACTCCTGATGGAAGAGAGCATAAGTAGCAAAAGCCCTGTTCCGGATGACTTATTTTCCCCACAGGGGAACGTGTCAAAATCACAGTCCTAAAACCCTGATTCAGACCTACAGTTTAGTTCCAGAAACATAACTCCTCTGTTTTATTTCATTTCTTTTTTTTTTTTTTTAAATATAAACTTGTTGCAACATCACCTTACATCTGCCTGCTCTACATGACACTTTTCCAGAGCAGGCATTAGCATCAGGGCCTCAGATGACATCTGCACTGAAGCACAGTATGAAAATAGGAGCAGGAAGTCTGACTAACATCACAAAACTTCACTGCTCTTTGGTATGGCAGTGACTCCAGAGGAACATCACACAATGCGCAGGCCCTCGATCCCAACAAGTCACCTCCTGCAAATGGGACTGAAACTTGAAGCTTACTACAGCGTGCAGCTATTTAGAAAAAAGAAAAAAACAGCAGCTAAATAAAACTATAGTTCGTATTCAAGAAATGCTAAACAAACAAAAAAAAAATAGCCCTCATCTTCTGCCCGTAACAAGCCTTTTTCAGTCGAAGTGAAATAAAAGCTAATTAACTCTTCAGCTATCATCGTAGTGCAAGCTCTGTAGTTTGTAATGCAATTTTCCTCTTAAGAAACTATGAATAGGAATAAGTAAAGATCCACGTTTCCTAAGGTAAGTAACCACTGCTGCCCCTCCAGCATCATCAGTATCTAAGCATCAGCATTTGTGCTCGGACTCGCAGTCAGAGAAAGCATTCTCTGTATTTCCAGCAGAGGACACTTGGCTCTTTGGACGTGTCAGCTCGGATGGCTCCACACTCATGAGAGGAGATAAGCTTGCCGCTGATGTTCTCTATTCCACAAGACTGCTCTGCAATAGCATCTTACCTTTTTTCTTCCTTGGTGGTTCTAATTCAGGAGTCCCTGGCGACTCATCGTAAGGGTCTGGGGCTTGGTGAACTTCCATGACCTCAGGGATCCCATCAAGAGTGACTGATACATGTGTAATAGGAGCCACCATATCTTCATCTTCAGTTGAGCCAAACATAGCTGCTTAAGGGAAAGGCATAACACGAGGAGATCAGCTCCTGTCTGATTATATCCACACACAATCAGAAGTAGTATTCAAGTAGCAAAGTTTAATGACATAACCTACTCCCAAAAAAAGCACTGTTATGGTGTGTTCACACATTTTTATTCAATAGTTAACAGTGTGCAGGTGTAAGTATACGTTCTTTTATCTTGCCAACATAGTCACAAAGGCGTTTGGGTTGGAAGGGAGCTTAAACACTGCCTAGTTCCAACCTCCCCCTGCTGTGTGCTTCCACTAGATCAGGTCACCCAAAGCCACATCCAACCTGGCTTTGAACACTTCCAGGCACCCGCCGTATTTCTTGGGCAAACATAAATAGATTCATTCTCTATCAGAGGAACAAAACAGAACAGTCTAAACAGCCCCGCTTAATTCACATTTTCCCTTCAATTTTTAATTTTTTCCTTATCTACCAATGTTCAACTCTGGGATCAACATGTTCTCGAGGAAGTGAAACTCCTCACTGCATACAACACCAGACTTCTGTTACCCAAACTATGTATCTAAAGTCTACCTTGAAGCGAAGTATTCCTACTCCTTTCAGGTAATCACACAACACTGAACCTCTTCTTGTTTGGCTTGTTTGCCTTTGTGAAACACAGACTAGATTTGCTTTCCTGAAGAAACTTACTTATTCTTTTTTCATCCAACATAGGACCGGGGGAGTCCATATTGAGAAGTGCTTCAGCGGCCTCAATTGTTTCCATAGTTTCACCTCCATTATGACACGACGTTTCAACTAAAAGCAAAAGAAAATAATTAATTCTAAACAAGCTATAAGGTAGGCTTAAAGCTTAGCAAGTTATTCCTTATCATTTCTAAAAATAAAGTGGGAACCACAGTCTCAACTTTGCTGAGTCTCAACTCAACAAAGCAATTGCTTTGTTGGATGGAAACGCGCAGGCCAGGCTTCCTTATCTTCTGCCACGAATCTGAACCTCTGTGAGGTATTTCACTTAGGTTTATCAAAACAGTGCAAAGGTCTGCACTAGTACTCCCCTCCATAGGGCAAAAATGAACCTTAGCTGCTTTAAGTTCTGTAATGAGTCAGCTTCACACCCTCTCTCTGTTTAACTTTGAGGAATTTGGGGTGGGGCAGTCACACACACACACAAAAAAAAAGAAAGGAGACTAACTGACTCCTTTGTCAGTCCTATCAGGGAACAACCTCAGAACATTTCTTCTTCACATAAAGGCCATCGATTCTTGCCAAGAAACAGAACTTCTGTATCACATTCTTTACATGATGGTCAGGACACAGCCCCCGGCCCACTAGCAGTCGTACACAACATAAGAAAACGAGCACACGGAAAGCTTGCAGCTTCTGCAATCATGCCATCGGGAGAGGAGCACGATAAGCTCACACCCAGACACGAGGATGTCAGCATGGGAGTCGGGCACCTGTGACTCGCACCGCACGGTTACTGGGCACGGTGGTGATGGGCTGACAGCGAGACTGCTCGGCCTTCGTGGTCTGTTCCAACCTTAATAGTTCTAACGTAACTAGAGGCTCCCAAAAAGCATCGAAGGAGCGATGGCCACAGGTACCTGTCTATCCACAGAGTGCCAAAAAGCAAGTTTCTTAACCACACTAACCCCCTCACTAGCACCCTTTAAGTCTCTTCTTAGGAGCCGACTTCACAGGATGGTTTGAGCCAAACTCACTGCTCTGTTGCTGAGAAAACAGGGACGTGGTTCTGACTCTCACCTCTCAACACAGGCCAGGCCTCACACTTCTTTGATCACGCTGTGAGGCAACCGAGGCCTGCACAATGGCTGCAGATAATTCTGCAGGGTTCTGCTGGGTTGGCATGTTGGATTACAGGAACTCGAGAGCCAACGCAGACAAGCTGTGAGCTGCCACACGAAGCAATGCAGTCACAACCTCCCTGTCCTATTAGAGGCAGCACTCAACTTGACACAGCTGTCAGAGATAACCAGCCCAACAAATAAGAGCAAGCTGGTGTCTGTTACTTCAGTTTCTCCCTTAACACTGCCGATATATATTCCAACCACAACTGAAATGACCAATCAGAATGGTAATTAGGATATAGTCACAATTGAAGAACTGAGATGAAACAGCTCATGTGTTACACTTCATCCGAGTCACAGCTGTAAAAATGCTGTGTTTTTTCACTTCAAAGAAGTACCTATTCTAAATAGGCAGGAACTCAAAAAAAAAAAAAAAGAAACCAAAGAAAAAAAAAAAGGAAAGGAAAACAAAACCACACCCAGAGTAACATTTTTTTCCCAGGGTACTCAACAAGTTCCCGATTATCTGAGCAAGCCACAAATTTAAGCCTCTGTGTATGCCAATTACAACCCAATTACTGTGGATGCACGTTTGCCAGCACTCAGCAGAGCTCACAGCTAGCAGCAGACCTGCCCAGACAAGGCTTTCTTCTCTTCTCACCTGGTGGAGAAAGAAACCAGACTTCTAGCCTTATTTTTGAGAATAAGTGACTGTTCAATTTACGTGATTGCTTTTTAATATAAATTCTGCACCAACTGTTAGCTGATCCTGGAAAACCACGTGCTACTTCTGTGATTCAAGAAGACCTATGTATCACACTTTGTTTTCATTTTTAAACAAGTCTTTAAAACTCATAAGCAAAACTATCTCGTTGGGGAGCTACGTGGAAAAATACCCTTCATTTCTATCCAGATGGTACAAGCAGTATTGAGTAACTTCTCTGCAAAGTAACTGAGATCTCATCCATTTTGTTTTATTATTTTTTTTTTTTACAGCTGGCATCTTGTCAACTGAAAATCCTCATGGATTAAGACTGTGAAATGCTGTTTCCAACTCAGCAGCATTATAAATGATTCCCGAGCACGCTGGGCTTGTGCTGGGTTGCAACACACAGTGCCTTCCCTTCATTCTCTTACCTGAACAGTTTGGCTTGTGCCATCAGTGCTAGAGGTTCACCAAATGCTACCAAGACTGTAAAATTAACTTCTGAATTGTTAAGCCTCGCTGCTGATCTCTGAGCACCTGTATTGCTGAGCCCTGGATTCAGAGCAGGGCACAGTGAAACTAAGTGCCCGTTTTTTGTCCCTCCTCCCTCACAGAAACTTTCTCACTGATTCAGTGAGAAGCACATAGTGGCACAAGTTCGATTACCTGCTGTCTTCCTACATGAAATGTGCCTGCCTTGACAAAAAAATAACTCAGGAAGTAAAACTTAATTCAAAACCAAGTGCTCCAATCTATTTTCTTAATCATGTTTTACTCCGTGAGAGTTGATCGGTGGAGGTCACATTATACTGGCAATAACCTGAACATACAAATTGCCATCACAGTTTTTGCAGTGAAAAGTGCTGTTAAACTTAGGGAGTGATAAGGCAAGTCTGCCTATTAATTACAGGAAGATTACAGTGTGTATAACATAGCTAGAAAACAGGCTGTTGGCCATCCTTCAGTAGGGTTTCAAGTAAAACAGATGCCGCTCTTACGGCTGTAGTTTTCTGCAGGTCATAATTTGTCCTCCATGTAGCAATCGTGGCAGTGTAATAGCTAGTTCTGAATGGCTGAAGCTAGATCCTATAGGCAGAGAAGCCTACTACCACAGACCGTAACTCTGCAGACACAACACTCAACAGTAATCCCTGCAGTTTCAGCAGACCTACTTCTAATTTCTAGTAGTTTAGGGGAAAAGGAAAGCTTAACGTGCAACAGACAAAAAAACAGCACTGAAAAACCTGTAGCTTCAAAAAAAGACTCATGCATATTTAGCAACCATTTCTGAGCAACGCCGGCGTTTTCAGTTTCATTTTGCTGTGAGCTTCAGCCTTCTGAATATTTTCAATTGGAATTAGTGCAGTCTTTACAAGGTCTGACTCTTTCTCAGCGGCATAATGTGAAAGTGACTGAATAGATTTGTACAGACTTCAAAGAGCAAAACAATGCGTTTCACTGTTGGGACCAAACACACACACAATTAAAACCAAGATGGGAGCTTCAAAGATAGGAAAAAAAAAAAACCAGTAGGTGGGAAGTGTTAGCTGCAATGAGCCCGACTCTGCAAGCAGCCCACTGCACAACACGCTTGCACCTGCTGCTGCAGCTTGGTTGGGCTGTGTACCTGCAGCCTGGACAGAGGGGTGATGAAGGCATGCTCCTCTACGCTCTCTGCCCACTTCATGAGCGCCTCCTGGCCCCCCTGGCACGGTTAGGGACAGGGAGGGGCTCCCTGATATAAACCTGCTGCCGAGTCTCCTCCTCCCTGGGAGCTTTGAGCAGCGGTGTGGGTCCCTGCCCAGCTCAGAGTCGTCTCTTGGTGCAAAGGCAAGCACTCCCATTTCCAGTGGCAGAGCACACACAGCAGCCAGCCAGCTCGCTGCAGCGTGAACCAGATAATGAGTTAACGCCTCCTTCATTACCACAATCTCTACAAACTCACAGCCCTGGTTTTCTAAGGACTAGGCCTTTAAGGAAAAACAGACTGCTTCAGCTACAATGGGTGATGTTAACAATACAGTGCTTGTCTGCCTCCAAAGTATCCCTTGGACACCATCAGTTACAAGGATTACATATTTTCGCTCTCTGGCAGCAGACCCTTCTCATGTGACTGTTTACGTTAGCAACAAAAAATCTTCATGAGAGCAGTCACAGAAGCAGAGTTTCACAATTGCTCATGCAACTGTCAATTCACACACCATGTATTACAGTGAACACGTATTCAAGAAAACTATGAAATTCATCAACTACAAAATATTCACAGAGCCGCATTAAGTGGTGCTTAAGTAACACACGGAGGAAATGCCAGTTACAGTGTGAATAATTAATACCAACAGCCAGTGAAGAGCTGGCAAGAGGTCTCAACCTGAAATAATGTTTAAGCGTGTAAGACTTCACTGAATAATCAGCTAAATTACTTGTGCAGTCACAGTCTGTTCACGGGGGCCACATACATCAGATAAAACCATTTATTGGGAACGGCTCACGTCAGTTTACTCTGTGAACTGCACCTCATGTCAAGTTCTGCTGAGTTTGGCTTTTGGTGCTAACAGACTGGAACAGAAGAGCCTTTGGAAGTGGTGTCAGAACCGTGACTGAAAGCAGCAAGCTGTCTCCAGCCCGGGGCACAGCACGGCTGGAGAAACCCAATCACTGAAAGATGGCACAAACAGATCTCAGCTCTGGTAAAGCATCTAGCTCACCTTTCATTTGTCAGTAGAGAACTAAAGCGAACCCCATGCTGAGCACACCTATATCAGCGCCATGCTTACGAGCACATTTTACAGCTGGCCATTTGCATACCCTCAGGGAATCAAAGCAGTGCATGCTGTATATTACGGCTTCTTTGGCACATATGTTTCCTTAGGTACATACCGACCACTAGAAAAAGGGGTTAAAAAAATAACATTAAGAGCAATGCCAACCATTTTGATACTCTGAGTAGAACTCAGTCTGTATTGATGGGTGAAGGGACACTGTGCCAGCTGTGCAGCTGGAAGAGCAAGCCACCTGGCACTGGAATTAATGCCATCTTCTGTCTTGCACTGGACTGAAGGCATTCAACACCGTTCTAACTCTGTTCCCTGTTCATTTTTGCCACTCAGTTTTTCTTGCTGCAAGCCACAACCACCTTGTTGCAAAAGCATGGCAGGTAAGTGGTTCCACTGCAAACCTGTGAGGGGGATGTCATCATCTTCAATGATTTGTTCCTCTGCGACATCCAGAGAATTCTCAGTGATCATGTCACTGGGCTCATCCACGCAGGTTAAGCCAGAATAGTTGTTTAGGAGATCTCCACTGGGGACGTGTTCCACGATGACAGCAGGGAAAATGGATGGATCGCCAAGCTGTAGGAAATAAATAAATAAGGAAAACGAATGTAATGGCAGTTAGAACATACCCGTTTCAAGCATTTATTGATGAGGATTTCCACAAACCCATCACACATCATGTAAATATTGGATGATCAGGAGTGGGTTCTGAAAAAAAAAAAAAAAAAAAAAGGGATGGTTTTTAGCACACAAAATAAAACCAGCAGCAGCATCCTGCTGTAGGCCAGAAGCTGAGTATCACTACAGATAGGACACGATACACTGCCACGATCACACTAGGTAATACAAGACTCCCACAGCAGCATTTTGCAGCTAAAAGGCTGACACAAGGGAGGAACAGAGCAGTGCAATAGAAGTCAAACTTCGCTGGTAATGCTAGCAGCAAACAGCTTGCTGCAAACACCTCCTGCTCTTCCTGTGTAGCTGCGGGCAGAGGGTGGTGTGGCTGTGAGCACTGCAGGGAGGTCTCACCAGCACAGAGTTTTCTGTGAGACAGCAGCTCAGCTCAGGGGGTCACTGATTACGAGGGCAACAAGTGCAACTCTTATCATTATGCTTTCTTCCCTTGCCATTGCACCCCTACCTTCCTTTGAAGTCTGCTTTCAGCCATCATCCATCTCTCACAAGAGTTATTTTCAAGATATAACAGAAAAAGGGCGCTTGGGAAAGGCGAAATCAAGCTGGCCAGTAGCAGTAACAAGATGTACGTTCTCCAGAATGACAACCATTCAATGGGAACAGGTTTGCAGAAAACACCATTTACTACAGAGAAAGTATTTTCCAAGCCAATTCTTTCAAAACGCCATTTGCAGGAAGAAAGTCAGAGCTGGTAGCATAGGAGGTTCAGAGGAAGCGTAGTACAACTCGCTACAAAAATAAGCCACATTATGAATCTGGCACCCTGAAAAACAAGAAAACAAACGTTGCTCAAATGTGCTCCTATGAGGAAACTTGTGTTTGTACATTTGGCCTCACTCTCTCCACAGAAGAACAAAGATATAAAAAACCATGCAAGAAAAAACAAAAACAAAAACAAAAACAAAAACAGAACATATCATCATGAGTTCTCTTGGGCATTGCTCGTGTCCCACAACCTTGCCACTGCACAGGCCACCAGCAGCAGAAAACAGTCTCAGAGCTGCTGCCTCCACGCAGAGAACGGCAGTGGGAGAAAGAAGAGGCTGGGACATACTACTGAAAGGAGAAAGTGCAATTAGAATCTTTACGAGGCAGTAATTACCATCTGCAATTGCTCAGTGTTTTGTAAAACATGCCTCAACAACAACTGTGGTAAAGGGCAATTGGGGAAAAAGATGAAGCAGCCCCGTTTCAGAAATATGCCACAGTTTGTAAGTCACAATGTGCCAGTTACACATACTGCACGTGTGTATATGAAACCACATCAAAAGCAATGACTGCAGAAAAAGCTTCCACACTGCACTTCACTCGTGGCATCCGCGAGCAAGAAGAGCACATGCTCTGCAAACAGCTGTTCATTAGTCTACTGAGCAGGTAAAAAGTAGGGATTTTTGACAGGGAAGACACAAACACGAAGGCTTCAATATGCTTCTCCTTTTCTGTCTCATAGATGCTAGGGGTGATGTTCATCTCACCTGACTTCAAGCAACTGTGGCGCAGGTACTAAGAGCTGACCTACTGAGCCTAGGTTTCCTTCCCAGTCAACAGAGAACTTTTTTTAGAGCACTATTTTCCTGAGCAGTTTTAGGCTCCTGTGTCACAGAAGGATGAATCACGCCCTATAAAAACACCTATTTCTCTTCCCTGACTATATAAAGGAGCAGGTGTCAGGGTGCTTAATTCTAATGTAGAAATCCAGCTTGAGTGACTGAAGTTCATGCCACCAACTGTCTCCGAGAGGCAAAACCACCTCCAACACCACAGTTATTCTTTAGTCTTCTGTTTCACTAAAAGAAAGGAAACACAGAACAAACTGATTCTTCATCTCCGCTTCTCAAAGCCCTATTTATCTCCCACACTCTGTTGTGAAACTCAATTACAACAGTCCAAACGTCCATTCATTAAGGTACCATCCTCCTCTGCTAATTCCCACACTGATGAATTATGCTGCTCTCGCGTATTGTAGCAGCAGTGGGTCCCATCAGTATGACCAAGCATGATCGATTCTGCAAGGCTCCGCTGAATCTGGAAACACCTGCCATAAATATACTCTGTCACAGCCAATGTGTGCTCGTCTACAGGTACAGAAGTCCGTCTTGCAGGGAAATTCAGTCATTCAAATCAGCACCGGCCAATGTGAGGAGCTTGCCGACACTACACTTGCAAAAGACAAAAGATGAAGAGAGAAGCAACTTTAAGCACGATGCAGAAAGGTATTTGCTCGTGCTGAGAGACCAAATGGGATTTTTTTTAAGGAAGTAATAGCTTCGAACCGGAGTCATTAAATATCACTTCCTGTGGCCTTTCATTTAAAAAAAAATCATTAGTAGATCTGCTTCCTTATCATTTACTGCTGCTGTACAAAGCACGGAACTTCTATCTTGCCGTGGACAAGAAAAGGAGAAGCTGGAACAGATACCAAAAAAGGTATTCAGCAAGAAAAACACTAATGCAACTGCAAACAAACTGAATTCAAAAGACATTTCTGAAGAAAAAAAAATCATTATTGTGTATGTTTGCAATTGTCACGATTCCTTTCACAAGGAGCTCATTCAGTTCTAAGCGCTTCCTACTAATTACTACTGATAGACACAAAAACACTGAGAGATTTTATCTCAACTTAGCACTTCTGTAATGTTCTTGATTTCATTGCAAGTAACCTGAATCCCAACTACGGGGCAAGCTAAAGCACCCTGTAGCTCTCAAAGCACAGGAATAATCTGGTATGCATTTCAAACTGCAGAAGTGACCACGTTTACTGCAGCTCCCTACAACGGTACTGTGTAATTACATAAAGGGAAAACTCTGCTGAATGAAAGACTACTGATTAATATTAATTACAGAATCACACAGAATTACAGGGGTTGGAAGGGATCTCTAGAGATCCCTTCCAGGGGATCTATACCTGTGGATCCCTAGCAGGTTCCACAGGAAAGTGTCCAGGCATGTTTTGAAAGCTCCCAGAGGAGGAGACTCCACAGCCTCTCTGGTCAACCTGATCCAGTGCTCCGTCACCCTCTAAGTAAAGACGTTTTTCCTCATGTTCACACAGAACTTCCTGTGTTCCAATTTGTGCCCGTTATCCCTTGTTCCACTGCTGTGGTTCTAAGCACCACTGAGAAAGCTTGGCCCCATCCCATCCACTTGACATCTACCCTTTAGATATTTATAAGAATAGGTAAGATTCCCCTCTAATTCTCCGTGCTGAAGAGGCCCAGGTCTCTCAGTTTTCCTCACAGGGCAGATGCACCAGGTCCCTCATCGTCTTTGCAGTCCTCTGCTGGACTCTCTCCAGGAGAACCATGTCCTTTTCAACTGAGGAGCCCAGAACTGGACACAGAACTCCAGATGTGGTCTCACCAGGGCAGAGTCGAGGGGGAGGATCACCTCCCTCAAACTGCTGACCACGCTCTTTTTAATGCACCTCAGGATCCCACTGGCCTTCTGGGCCACAGGGGCACTCTGCTTGCTCACGACCAACCTACTGTCCACAAGGACATCTATGTCCTTCTCTGCAGAGCTTTCCATCAGGTCAGCCTCTAAACTGTACTTACAGATGCAGTTATTCCTCCCCAGCTGTATGCTCGCCCTCGTTGAATCTCACCAGGTTCACCTTTCTCCCACAGTATAGTTAAACATGGCATTCTAGCTGCACCAAAGCTTTGGTTTGGCTTCAACACATCCTCCTAATCTGCTGGGCAAATAAAGGACTCCAGCAGCTTCCCAAGTCTTAGGAACCAAATCCCTCACAGTGTAATTTTTTCACACAGGCCAGTCCTGTAAAGAGCCCTATAATAGTTTGGAAGAGCATGAAACTTCAGAGAAAAGAAAAATAACAAAGGGGATTTTTTCTGCTGTGGACGTAGTGTCACCTTAGTTGACAATCCAGATCCAGTCTAAGAAAAATGTTGAATTTTACTAGAAAATGCTGCCCCAAGAATACAGTGACTAGCTTCCAGATGGCTTGGAAGAAATTTATGAGTGACCAGTTGCAAGAAAGGCATGCAACAGATATAAGAAGGAAAAGTTACATGGGTATTAAAGAAAGAAGCCTCCATGCAAAAACTGGCTTTGTAACGAAGCAACAATACAAGCAAGATACAGTTGGCCATTTATTTTGGGAAAAAAGAGGCACAAACAAGAAAAAACATTAATCCAAACCAGGCAAAGTGGTCTTGGTGACTAGAAAATGGGCTTCAGCTTTCTCTCACTGAAGTCCCTGTGCCAAATGCTGAAGCAGCCTCTCAACTTTCCAGCCGTTCCCACGGACACGACCTGAGACACGAACAGATTTTATAGAAAGATTTTGGAAGACGATAAATACTGCTTAGGAGTACCTCAATTTCTCACAACCATTTCCTGAGTCTTCATAAAACAGCAAGCTGAAAAGTGGGAACTTCCTGCGGAAGCTGGAAATAGACAAAAATGTAGAACTTGGCCCTGACAGTGGCTTCCAGCTCCGGCACCACCGGTTTTCCTGAGGTGACTTCACATTACAGAGCACCAGGGAATGTGGAAGAATCAAGGCATGAGAAGATGGGGCAGAAGTCGTCGTCCAACCTAAGAGCTCAGACTCTAGTATCAGGCTGAGAGAAATGGGGCTGTTTAGCCTGGAGAAGGGAAGGCTGTGAGGTGACGTGACAGCGGCCTTTCTGAAGTGGAACTGCAGAAAAGAAAGGGGCAGACTCTTTAGCAGGGGCTGTGGTGAAATGGCTTCAAGCTTCGAGAGGGGAGCTTGAGGTTGGATGTAAGGAAAAAGTCTTTTACAGCGAGGGTGGTGAGGCACTGGAACAGGTTGCTAGAGGTGAGGTCAACGCCCGGTCCGTGGCAGCTTTCAAGGCGAGGCTGGATAAGGCTCTGGATATGTGATCCAGTTGTGCATGTCCCTGTTCATTGCAGGGGAGTCAGACTAGATGACCTTTAAAGGTCCCTTCCAATTCTAAGGACTCTATGACTCTAAGCTCTAGAAATAAAGAAAAGCGGTTCTGGCCAGCAGTGCCGACTCCACAAAGCCTGTAAAAGCTCCTGCCCACTTTCACATGTGCAGTTTCTCTGTCCAAAATAAAATACAATAAAAATCCACAAAATAACCTCTACTTAAATGTGACCTTTGGCACATAGCAGCAGCCGGTCCTCTTATCAGTACCATGAGTATAAGCCATTTGGTTCCCTTCTCAAAATCATGAAAATATTTTCACTGCATTTCCTCCTCACCACCTAAGCACAATGTTACAAACTAGTCCTCCAAGGGAAGAAAAACAAACAAGCAAAAAAAAAAAAAAAAAAAAAAAACCACATTAGTTTCTAAACAGAAAGGGAAAAAACTGATAGAAAAGAGCCTTTCCCGTTCACACAGGGCCACATGACCAAGTCCCTCCCACTGGCTGAATGCTTACATTTGCAAATGGACTGTTTGTAATTTAGGGTTGTTTAACTGAGACTTAAAAGAAAATAAATAAATGGCCATGAATTATGACTTCCCTGAAATACATTATGTAGCTGCCATCCAGACCCTGAACCTCTCCCCACAGCTGTTCCATGTCCTGACAGTTCTTGGCACAAAAGGGCTCCAGACAAAGCCCTGACAAGAGCAAAAGTATCGAAGTATTTCCAACTTCAGCTTCTGAGAAAACAGCAAAAACAATTACCCAAAGGCAAGTTAACTGGCACCTGCGTATAAAGATGGCACATTCTGTATCCTGATGAAGCTCAAAAAATGCTTTTGATCAAGACAGAGCACTTCAGGAACTAAAATGCTTCAAGTACACAAGCTGTGGTCCAAAATATGAACTACCCAGAACTGAAAAGCTTTGGTAGTATCGGTACTGATAGCTCCTACATTGTAATCAATGACTTGCACCCACTACCAACCTTTTTGTGTTAGCAGCACATTATCCACCTTTATCTGAGTTGAACCTGGTTCCAACTTCCCACGTCTCTGCCTACTCCAGGCTTCTTTTCCACAGCTGGATATTTCATATCTCCCTTCAGGCAGACACTGGCTACCTGAATCCCTGGCACGTGCACTAAGCCAACCTTCTGATTCAAACAGAGCTGCCCTCCACGTGTTTGCAGCAAGGAATGTTCTGCTGTGGCCCTCCACGTCCTTCATTACATGTCCTGCAGGGCATGCTCCAGGATGCATTTTTTTCCCCTCAGGCTCCATCTGGAGTAGGATTTATTTGGGTTAAGAGATACACGCCAAGGTTAAAGTTTGGCCTGCATTTAGGGGAGCTCCATTTAGGGAGGTTTTACTCTTGAGTGCTCTCGAGAGTATTTTATTTATTTATTTATTAAGTTTTTCAGGTGAGCATCTGAAGAAACTGCGAGAGACAGAATGCATCACTAAAACAAACAAAGCCATGTTTCTTGCACTGCTCCTCCAAGAAATAACGATGAAGCAGCACTCCTCTTTTCAACTGTCTCCCCTCCCATTGGCTTGTAAAGTCAAAACAGCAACAGACGACATACAGAAGTAATAAATACAGCTCATTTTCCACTACGCTTGTGCAATTCCCATATCTAAATCCCCAGACTGCCACGGGCTCTGGAAAAATACAGGGAAGGAAGTTGCATTACCAGTTCCACCCAAAACTGAGTTAGCACTTGAGACAGACAACACTCAGTTCATTGAAACGATCGCATGAGTCTGACAGCACAAATGGGACACTGAGCCAGCCAAACAGGAGGCCACAGAAAAAAAGCAGAGACAAGGTTATGGAGTATTTTTGAAGCAGAGTACAAATACTTTTCACGTTCACAAAAAGAGGAACAATCCGCAGCAACAACTTCTCAGCTGTCTCTCTCTAAGACTAAGAAGCCTTATAATCTCCACAAGCCTAAGAAGTGCTGTTCCATAATAAGAAGATGTCTAACTCATTGTTAACCGTTGCAAAACCCTGCCATTAACCAGCAGCTATAGAAGGGCTGCCTGATTTTTACGACAGGATTTCTCTGCTGAAGCCTCACAACTCAAAGGATGTGGTGTAGATAATCTAAACCTAAGACCTGTGCGAGGCAGAAACAGGTAGCATCCCCGCAGTGTGAAAGAAAGACACTTAAGTCATTCTGAAGCTTAGTTCTGAATAGCTGACATACACACAGTCACGCCATTTACAAACCAATCTGCAGAGAGCACAGAGCACTTACTGCTCCTTCTGTCACCTGTAGCGTGGCAGCTGCTTTCTTCTGGATTTTATCCTCGCATGCCACAGAAAGTTAAAGCAACTGTCAAATAGCAAATATCAGGAAATTTCCAGTGTGAACGTATTCTGCTGGCACAAATCAGTGACAAAGGAAAAACATCTTCAGAGGAGGTCCCTGCAATACTGCAGAACTTACAACACTTCAACCAATTTCTGCCCTGCCGGTGCACGTTACAGGAAGCAACAGGAAGCTTTTGAAACTGCAGAGATCTGCTGCAACAGCAGTGATCTCAGTGTTTGCTTTCTTGTGCTTTACACAACATCTTTTCCTCACGTTTCTCTAAGCCCCCTTGCACCAACTTGTACGAATGGCATTTCTTCCACCTCCCCGTACCTGCTGCTCATCCTCCATGACGTTGCTGGCAAACTCGAACACAAGCTCATTCTGCTGTACAACTGCTGCCATAATAACGCATTCCCAGGTCTCAGCTCCACATAAGAAAAATGTCTTCAGATGGAAAAGAACGGACAGTGTCACCAGGGTGCAGCAGGGCAGGAAGGCAGGATCACAGAATGAGCCGAGTGGCAGCTTCAGTAGTTCTTAGATCATCAGCGTTCCTGGGTCTGAAACCGAGGAGGATTCTTTCCTGAGTTGCTTCTCCCACTTGGACAGACTTTTGTCTCTGAGGAAGGAAAAAAAAGAGTTACAATTAGGAACGGATTGCTTTAGCTGCCTAAAGAACAGCTGTCGCTACGAAGGTTGGCCGTGTCTACAGAAGTTGCATTATACCTAGCTCTAAGGTAGGTAGACACCTTCTGATCCCCACAGGTATTACTTCCACTAACCGATGCATGCAAATGTTATTAGCCCTCTTTTCACCCGATTCACGCGTGCGCTCTCCACATCAATTAATTACTCTGTCTCCAAATTACATTCAAAACCAAATACAGAACACAGCCTGACCTACTGAGCTGCAGGACACACCCCGAGCCAATCGCCCTTCTGCCTCACACACAGCCCCAGTCCTGCAGGGCTGTCACCTAGCAAAAGAAAGGCTCTTGATCTTGATTCCCACGGTCCACAACAGAAAAACAGCTGACAGATTCCTCACACGGGCCCAGAGAGTCCCCAGGTTTCTACACGAAGCAGATCTGCAGCTTCTTTGTGAAAACGTGCTGCAAATGTATCCTTATCTCGGCCACAGGCTTGTGAGCAGCCGGAAGGAAACTGCACTGACCACGTCATGGCAAATTAGAACAGGCAAAAAAACTGCACAGCACAATAGCGAAGAAAAAATAAAAGAATCCCCAACTGTGGAATGTAAACAGTTTCTCTGGACGGATGCGTGCTGCATCTCCTGCATTTTCACTTACTCATCAGTGCTGAAGGTAAACATGGCTGACTTAAGCTTGGACAGAGATGCGCCGTAGCACTTCTGGAGGAAAAGTGAACACAACCCGTAATCTTCACACTGCTAAGATGTTCCAGGCGTTAATAAGCCTCTGCTTCAAAAGAATAACACAATCTGATGCCTGAAATCACGAACCTGAGGGAGTATCCTGGTGCCTATGAATTAATGTAAAGCCACGTGTCCTTAAAAGGAAGTGAGGCAGGAGGTGACTTTGATCAAACTCTTTTGAGCTGCACGTGGTGGAGTGCTACTGGGACAGAAGAACTTGATGCGGAGGCCTGGCACCAGGCCCCTCCACCAGCAATATGCACACGGGCCTCACTTGAGGCCCCAGAGCTGAGTGCTGCTGCCACTTGCTGGGTGCCAGCTCCTGCTCACGCGCGGCTGTTGGCTGCTCCTTGTTTCTTCAGCGGGTTAAAAATGAAGGGCACCTTCCCCTTCCTGGTGCCAAGCAGCTTAATTAGGGAGGACCGAGTCACACGCTTGCACTCCCTCACTCCAAGAAACGTAGCAGCTGTTTTTCCCATATAGATTGTGGTATTCCTGAATTCTTAAGCAGTGATGACAGTGCCTTCGGGGAGTCTCATTGAAGTCACTGCATCCTACCCTTCTAAGAAAGCAGGAAAACCAAAAGTTGCACAGCCAAGAGAACCTCCCCAACTTCCACCACTTGTTGTGACGAGCTCTTTAATCACTTTTAAGAGCAGCCACAGAGCTAACTGGAGAACATTTGCACTGATGGGGGCTGCACGCACGTAGAGAAGGGAAACGCTCTGGCAGCCGTGGCCGTGCAGCCTCAGCCCTTCCCACCTTGCAGCCTGGCTGAAGTAGCTCCTAAGATTCCCCTGCAAATCAGCAGGGCAGGGGCACGGACAGCACTACATGCAACCATTATGCCTTGGGTTAAATTCCCTCAGTTTAATCACTCGGGCTGTGAGAGAACAGATGCACCCAGAGGAAGCTCTGCACAACGCCAGCACGAAGGGGTTGTGTTACACCACCCCACAAGTTAGCCTAAAAACAAAGTATATACTATACAGTCTAACATTTCCAGCATACTTACCTCTGACACAGCACTTATCCTGCTTTTGTGTTGATGCTGTTAAAAAGTTCCTAGCCTTGAGGCATTCGTGCTCTTTGTTCATACGTGTTCATGATGTTCATACATCAACGGGTGTGATGGAGAAGATGGTTAGCACCTTCTGTATTCTGGCTCTCCCTGGGCAATTACCTTAATGCTCATTTTTAAGTAAGCCTGCATTGGGAAGCTGAGGGGATTCCCATTTTTGCCTGGGATCCTTCAGGGTGAAGCCCCTTTTCACCGAGTTAGCAGGAGTGACTTCAAATTTTAGTAGTTCCTTGTGTTACAGAGTTACAGCCCTAATGTCCAACCTGCATCTCCCAGGGGGCAACTTGAGGCCGTTCCCCCTAAGTCTGTCACTAGTTACACAGGAGAAGAGGCCGACCCTCACTTCACCACGCTCTCCTTTCAGGCAGTTGTAGAGAGCAATAAGGTCTCCCTGAGCCTCCTCTTCTCCAGACTGAGCAGCCCCAGTTTCCCTCACTGTAAAATGTGCAGCGACACGTGATTCAGAAGCTGTGACAGCAAATCTACTAAAAATTACAATGCTATTTTTTCATACTTTGTAGTTTAGAAAAACAAAACAACCAACCAGTAACTCACCCGACCCCACCACTCCAATGCAAAATTAATGTGGTGGTAAATAGCAACAAACATCTACTGGGAACTAACAGCACGGGGATACGACGCGAAGCACTTGCCTTTAACCCACACCAGCTCCTCTGGCGTATGCAGAACAGCAGCAGCTTTCACAGAAGGCAGTACACTTCCAAATCAGCCACATTTTCCTCCACATCTATTTTAATAAACTGTGCTTTCATTATTCCAAGTCTCACGAGATCCTGCTGTCCACAAGCTAACGCAAACGTGACTATTGTCTCTGCAGTATAATGCTACTTACCTCCCTGTCTGATTTTACACACATCTGTGAACAGAGAACAAGTTATGTGCAAACAGCACAAACTGTATAAATGGTGCTCGCATGCACAATAAGCCTGACTACACACAATTAGTCCTAGGAGAAAGGGACCCAGTATATATTACCATAAAATTTGCATCACATTTTCAGAACCAGAGAATAAATAAGCTTTTACTTTTTGCCTTTAGTTAACTTATTGTTGCAGAAACGTATTATATTAAGCATTTTTAACATACATCTAAACATATTAATACAAGTCCTAATTTTGCTTAATCCTTAAAACTCAACACACGAACAAATTACCTCTATCTCTCTGGAAATTCCCCTCCCTCTACTGACTTCAACATCTAGACACAATCTCCCCAGCCAGCCCAACAAAAGCACATTCAGCCACTTTAACCCTTACACTCTTCCTCTGACATCCCAGCAGACGATGCCTTGTAGGACTTTCTGGCTGGACACCACAACATCTCTCCCCACCACTCTTCACCACGTATACCCTTTCTTCATATTACCCTCTTCCAATTCAACAGGGCTGATAAGAAATGCCTTCAGAACAAGCATTTTTGGTTCCTATGGCAAAGGTGCACTACTGCTAAACACAGCGATCCTTTGTCTGCAACTGGGCTTCAACTTGGAAACAACAGAAGAGCAATTTCTCCTTTAACTCCTACCAGTGAGGACACAAATAAATGGAGCAGCAGGACAGCTCTGAACCAAGACACTGAGCATCTGCAGTCAGCAAAACGACAAGCAAGAAGAACAACAGATGTTACTGGGCACAAGACATTTCTGAAGGCACAGTACTTCAGCTGCTCACTCAAACTGAAGATAGGAATACAACGTGGTAAGGCTGCCATGAAGGAAGGAAAGGAACAAGGCGCATTCTGTAGTTTTCTTAAAGTAGCCACACTGCCTAAGGGAAGCTGTGCAAAAAGCAGCTGACATAGAAAGTCAACAGAGTGACCTTTTTCTGAGCTTTAGTTAAGGACAAGGAAATCTTCCATATTGAGTCCCTGGTCTGCAGTCAGCCTGGAAAGCAGCCTATGTCATCGTGGGCTCTCGGTACACATACATCAGAGAGGACAGGGAGTAAGAGGGTTCATCTGTTACACATAATTACTCATAAAAGAAGAGAAAAACGGGCTCACAATTGGATCAGAGAGTAAGGGAAATGAACCCTCTCCTTCCTCAAATGTCCAATGAAAGCAGACGGTAACCCCACAGAGGGCAGAAAGCAGAAATGCACACAGCAAGCTCTTTGCTGTCACAAACAAATCACTTGTTCAATGATCATAATGTTTTGTTTTTCCAACAACCTCTGTTAGCCTGAGTATTTCATACCAAGCAAGATTCCTTTCCAGACTATGAACAACGCTGACTTCAGCACAGTATACAGACTCCTGACAACTTTCCTTTTCCTCTAATAAGCAATGGTCCCTGATACTTGTAACATTTGGTTTCCCTTCTGTTTAGTGTATGTACCTAACACAGGTGCCATACAGCAGCCCTCCATGCAAGGCAGCACAGTGATGGGAAGTTTTAAGGAGATGGTGGGTGTAGCTGAGGCTTTTGCCCCCCTGTATTCTCAGGCTCCGTGTGAAAAGGCAACCCCAAATCACCACAGGTGGAAATGAGTGACGTACGTATGCTGCAGCAACCCCAACTAGACTGCTTCCAGCCCTGAATGAAGCATCTGAACACCTGCTAAGATAAAGACAGAGCCTTGTGAGTCTCAGGCAACCGCACTGTGTTTTTTTTTTTTTGTCACTTCTCCACAAAACATCTCCTTTTAAAAAGCAGAACTACCTCACTGGGAAATGTGCCCTAAAGCACAGGTGTAGGGCAGCATCCTGGGGGAAGCAGGGCTCTACATCCTCCTCCCCCCCCTTCTAGAAGCACCACTTCTAAACACAGGCCTGCAAGGATGCACGTATACACCAGGAGTTGCAGTACCATAGACACACGTTATCCCAAAACATTTCTGTGTACACATGCACATATATGAATGCATGCACACATGTATATGCTGGAATATATGCCACTGCATGCAGACCACGTGCTTGGGGGACAGAGAAGCTCAGACCTGCGAAGGCTTGTATCTGTAATTACCATCATAAGGGGAAAGAGAAGATGTGAATCAGGTCTTCACTGCCTGAAAAATGCTGGCCAAGAACGGGCTGTGGCAGCGTGCTTCCTGGCCTCTGATGGAACCACTGGTGGTTCCAGCTAAGAGCAATGGGTTATCTCACGGTTTTACCATCAGACTTCTGTTAGGAAGAATGCTTGCAAAAGTAAATGCAGAGGCTGAGGAGTACGGTTTGCTGGCCCCGAGCACCTGGGGATCCTTCTGACTCTGTCTCCGCTGTCAATTCACCACGACTGGTAAAGGGATAGGACAGAAAAAAAAAAACCATCAGGTGGCTCACGCGTCCTGCTCGATGAATTGAGAGCAAGGAGAAAAGCCGTTTAGTCAAGAAGCAATGGGTTTTGCACAGATGAAAGGAAAGCAATTAAAAGTACACGAGCATAGACGCACATGGTCAAACTTCTCTCTACAGACGTGACACAAGTCAGACGCTGAGTAGAACTATAAAAACAGATTGATGTCATGAGAGCAAATCAGCTGCATTGCACAAGGACTCCTTTTTAAAGTGAATGGAAAAGAAGGGTCAGAAAACAAAACTCCAGTAGTCAGATTTCCACCACGCTTCTCCACAGGCAATATTTTATTTTCGCGGCAGTCGCTCACTTCTAAACTCACATTCTCCATGAGAAAATATCAAATGAAATTAAACACTTCCAAACCAGAACAGACGAAGACAAGTTTGAGACAGCACCGCTGGTGTCTGCAGGGTCCAAGTGACCAAGGGGTAAGCGATACTGACCGTGGAGACAAAGGAGAACAAAACATCTCTAATTACTTCCTCTCCTGTAGCATTCAGCGCAGGTCATTCTATCTGACAGAAAATCAGCACAGATGGGATTGGTTCTGCGCTGTCCTCCGAGAACCAAATTGCCAGTATTAATAAATAACAGAAGCAAGAAAGGCTTCACTCTCAATAAGGAGGTTAAAAAAAGCTCGCTGTGAATTGTAAAACAATCCCAAATCTGGTTCTGAAATTGCTCTGAACCAAGGGAATTATTCTGGTGACACAGAATAAATGTTTTAAAAGGCATTCTCAGCCAATTTTGAGCATTTAATAGCACTTCTGGAGGAGAATTAGGACCACAATCCCGAAGCAAGCGTAACAAGACAGCTCCAGGAAGTCAAATCTCACTGATTTCAAGGGGAAAGCGTCTCAGTGTGGAGAAAGTTGAAGGGCTGAGCTCCGAAACTGCTTACACGGGATATGAGGAGAGCATGTCAGAGGGGTGTGGGAGGGAAGAGCCGCCTGACCTGGAGAGGTTTGGCTGTGTTGATTAACGGAGGCACGCAAGAGAGCAGAGGTGGCAGTGGGAGGAAGAAAGACCAGGGGAAATGGGAGATAATTGCCTTGGCCAGGCACCGAGCTTCACAAATAACCAGCTGCCAGTCTGTACCAAACACTGGCATCAAACTGTCAGTCAGCCTCTAAAAATCACTTTCCCCGCTGATCAGTAATGTGGTCGTTACTTTTAGATCACCTGGGGGGAGAAGTTCTGCTCACTGAAGAAGAATGGCTTTTCAGCTGGCCCTGGGTGGAACACAAAGGCAACCCTGAAACTAAGTGCACGTGAAATAGATACATTAAAGGGAGAAAAGTGACAAGAGGTCAGCCAACGCCAGCTGCAAGGCTTCTCGATCCAGGCGACCTTCTCCAGACTGGTGCTGGTTAGTCCTAAATCCACGAGTGAAACTCACACCAGACATCTGTGTTCTGCAGAAGATGCCTCAGGTCCGAGCTCAGTAACGACCCCTGTTCCCCCAAACACAAGACTACGGCATTCTGTGGGCTTTCTTTTTTCCCCCTTCCAGTCAACGATTCCAGCTTGGGCAGTCAAACACAATGAAGAGAGGAGGTAAACAACTTCAAAAAGCCGCAGGAATACTCTGTGTGTTTGGAGCACTTGAGCCGTTTCAGAAATCACCAGTCAACGAAGGGCACAACGCGATGGGTGCAGGAACATAAATCTTACCTTTGCAGGGTCTTTAAAGAATCTTTAAAGAGCACATCAGGCAGTATTTCTGCTGTTTGCTCTCATCTGCTGTCAGCTGTCAGCAGTATCAACAGTCAGAAGCCCTCTGGAGCAGGCTGTTGTTAGCCAGCTAGACTTGAATTTCCAGTTCTTTTACATTGCTGTCTATTTTCCTTCATTAAGTTAGCCTGTCCTACCCTGGTATCAGGTTACATGGAGCCAACATTTATAGCACCTTGCAAAACAGTCCAACATATCACATACCTGAGTCTGCCCATACCTGTTGCCCTCAGTGGTTAACCCTTGCCACTGAGAGGAACAGCCTTCATTCTCAAACGTACCATTTAGAAAACAGACCTGCATCAGAGGAGCCATTTTTTCCTTCTCTCCTGACAGCTAGAGGACGGCGTCAGATTTCCATTATGAACTCTATGATTTAGGAGGTCTGTTCTGAGAGCAGAGGCAACGAAACACCTGCGAGAGCAAGCTCAGAAACCAAGCACATAGAGATATATGCTGCCTCAAACCAGAATGTGGCCCACAAGTACTTGCTACTAACATAAGTAACTCACCACCTCAGGAAACATCCCTCACAGAACCCCCAGACGACTCACTCAGGGTTCAAGATAATCTAATTACACTCATTCTTCCTCCCCTTCAGCCCCTGCTGCCAGAGCAGGTGCCCAGCACGTGACAGGCTGGCTGGCTGTGAGCAGATGGCACTTCAGCCCGTGCCACTCCACTGCACGCATCCCCCTGCCCACGAGGGCGCGAGCTCAGCTTGGCCATCCCCATGGGCATCAGTGGCAGTGCTGAGGCTTCAGAGGGCTGCAAAGGAGCCTGTAATCAGTGCAGGTGATGGAGCACTGGCACAGGCTGCACAGAGAGGTGGTGGAGTCTCCTTCTCTGGAGACGTTCCAGCCCCGCCTGGACGCCTACCTGTGCAACCTGGGCTAGGGAGCTGCTTTGGCAGGGGGTTGGGCTCTGTGATCTCTGGAGGTCCCTTCCAACCCCTACAAGTCTGCGATCATTCTAAGTTTGGGTATCTAGATGAACATCATATTTCAGAATTAAACAGAGTTCTCACATAAATACATACATTAACTGAATCATACCATAGAACAAATCCGTCAGTTTTCTTATCCTCCTTGCAAAACACGGGGAGTCAACTATTCAGTTTTTCTTACATGCACAACATTTGATCACTGTTACCATTGCAGCTGTGAGCAGTAGCCATAGATCAGATGTTTTACAAATCTGGATGTAGCCTTTCTTTAGGTTACAGTGACAGAACGAGAGGTAATGACCTCAAGCTGAGCCATGGGAGGTTCAGGTTGGATATTAGGAAAAGTTTCTTCTCAGAAGGAGGTACGAGGCGTCAGGACAGGCTGCCCAGGGAGGTGGTAGAGTCACCATCCCTGGAGGTGTTCAAGAACAGTGTGGATGTGGCACTGAAAGATGTAGTTCAGTGGACACGGAGGTGATGGACACGTTTGGACTGGATGATCTTAGTGGTCGTTACCAGCCTTAATGATCCCATCATCTCCACATTCCTTCAACACCTCCATGGACCTGCACAACTCAGCATGAATGCCACACTCAAAGCAGAGCGTTATTTGCTCGACTCTTCATCCCAAGTTTACCTAAGCAACTTTTTGACCTTTCAGACAAGAATCGCAGACCCAATGGAGAGCAAACCAAAAGAGAAAACTAACGGAGCTGTGGTGCTGGTAAATGGCACACCACACATCACAAAGCTGCACTGCCAACACTCACACCAGCTCCCTTCTTACTAAGCTGTTCAACAAGCACTTCTGTTTGCAGGAGGTTCTGGCTCCAGATTTAGAAGAGCAATTACACTGATTTTTAAGTTAGCCTTGGGGTCGACACGTGGGTAAAACAGAGATAGAAGCATCCGATTTAGGAACTTATCAGCTAAAACACATTTTTGTAAACCGTATGAAGCCTGTTTATCTATTCATCACAAAGATCCTCACTTAAGTTGATTCAAAATACATAAAGTACTCTGTGATTATACCACAGGAGCTAATAGGTGAAGGCATCTGCACAGAATATGGTGGTCAGGAGAAGCATGACCATTGTGCACCCCCACAGGTCCCTGCTGTGACCTGCCCGCTCGCAGCCATCAAGGTTGGCTCTTCATATCAGATCTTTGGGAAAGCACTTGATGAGTGAGATAACACAGGCAGTAACCATAACAGTCTTGTTTTAAAGGGCTTGGAGAATCCAGCACTAACAATGAACCCAGATCTACCACAGCCATGGAGATATTCCTGAGGTTGGGACAAGAAAGTCATTTCAGTCAGCAAATCTCTCCCAGGCTAAGTGTCCTACTTCATCAAAAATCACAAAGGTGATGTTTGCACAGAGCTTTCATACCAGTTCAAACACAAACAAACAAATCCACCCAGGAGTTACTGGCAACGCCTCCTAACACTTGACAAGTAGAAATACTTGATTCAAAAAGCCCGTAGGTAAATTGATAAGAGGCAGCTGTAAACAGGGGTAAAGAGATTTCAGTCAGATTTCAGGACTATCCTATCCTCGCAGTGAACTCCGGGACAGACAAGCCTGTCTTTGAAGGGCTTTTCCCCTCACACATCCCCACACTGTTTGTCATTTTTTGTGGGGTTTTTTTTGTGTTTTTTTTTTTTGAGCACGAGTGCACTCAACTTCAGTTTTTACTCAATTGCATGCAGATAGCATTCATTTGGAAGAACTCCTGTACACCATGATTGCCCCGTTCTTTGAGATGGGACACCAAAAAATATACACGCTTCCAGCCTGGGTGCCTAAATCAAGGCACCGGGCGCACTACTGCCTTAGTAAGACAAAACTCTGCTGGCTCACGTCTTGTTTGTCACGCTCTTGTGGATCGCCACAGCTGCAACTCGTATCAGGGACACGCTTAATAAAAACTGTTCAAAAAGAGGGAACTGAGCTTTTAAAGTTCTACGCTGAAGGGCTCAGAAGAGTTTTGAAACTGCAGGCTTTCCCTCTGCACAGTGAGTCATGGCCTTGGATCTGTACGTGCTCTCTGCATGGGTAAACTGTGCCTGCGTTCCTGGCCACGGCTCCCCACGGAAGGAGGTAAGTAGTAAGAAAATACTCCAGATATGCTCAAGTAAACACAATTAGCAGACTCTCCCACAGCATGCAGGGAAGGGAGCAAAGTCACCTGCCGAGCAGAATGCACTCAAGTCGAGGAATGCTCTCAAAATGTTAGTTTAACACTGAACTTGAAATTGGAAATTAGCATGAAAAAGTATCAGTGCACACAAAGACACGCAGAGAAAGAGGGAGGGACATGGCCTTCGTTTGAGAGGAGAAGCATTACATAGCCAGAGGGCCCTCAAAAACAAAACAAAAACCCCAGGCTCTCACTGTGACTTGTTTGGTACGCATGCCAGCCTGCCACTACACAGCCAGCTACTTATGGGTGTGGAGAGCACAGCACGCACAAAGGGCTCTGTGTACAGGTTATCCCAACGACCCCATCCAGTTTAGATACAATGAATATGCATGTCACCATTATACCCAGCAAAAGGACCAGAATTATTTTGCCTCTCTCAAAAACCTTCTTAGGCTTCTTCTTCTTTCCTGCAGAGCGGCTGTGAGTCTGCCTTTTATCACCTACAATCTTTGCCACAATCCCTCTTCGCATCTTCAGCATCAACTCTCTTAGAAACATTATTTTTAAGAAGCAAACATTATGCTGCTTTGATTTCTCACTTAATCACAGAACCACAGAACCATTTGAGTTGGAAGGGACTCTAAGGCCATTCAGTCCAGCTCCCCCTGCAATGATCAGGGACACCTACAGCTAGATCAGGTGCTGAGCACCCTGTCTAGCCCCACCTTGAGTGTCTCCAGGGATGGGGCACCCACCACTTCTCTGGGCACCCTGTTCCAGCGCCTCACCACTCCGATTGTAAAAACTGATTCCTTCATATCCAAACTAAATCTCCTCTCCTTTAGTTTGGAACCATTTACAGCAGATCCTGCTAAAGAGTTTACCCCCTCCTTCTTACAGCCTCTCTTTAGATAGTGAAAGGCCGCTCTCAGATCCCACCGGAGCTTTCTCTTCTCCAAGCTCAACGGTCCCAGCACTCAGCCTGTCCTCAAAGGGTGGGAGGTGTTCCATTCCCTGGATCGCTTCTACGCGTTTGTCTCATCTCAGCCAATACTTCACAAGGCAAACAAACACGTTCAGGCCTTCACACTGCTGCTTCCCCAGATCTGCTGCAGGGCTGGGTCAATCCAGCTGCCTAAACTGGAGCAGAGGGAGAAGAGGCATTAACAGGATGAAGAGCACAAGCATTACTGCTCCACTGAACGCCTATCCAGGATGTAGCACGTGGCAGATAAGGTTCATCGAATCATCTGCAGAAAATTCTTCAAACTATCCATATTTCAATATGCTCTAAAAAGCCATGTACCCACTTGCATTACTCTGAAAACACGTGTGCACAGGCTAATTAAAATACTAAATATATTAACTTGCAACGATGTAGTATAAGCCAAACTAACATTTCATGCCATTTGAGAATTTTTCCTTTTATAGATCAGCATAACTTAAATGTTATGTTCTTAAGTATTTGGATAGGGCGGGATTAGGAAGGGAAACTATTTGTCTAAGGAATTTAAAAGTAGTGAACTTGGCTATTGAAGAAGATTAATTATCTCCTCACTGGCTGCTAGACTAATAATTCCCACTGTGGGGTTTCAAACAGTGACAAAACACAAGTCAGAGACCAACAAGAATACTATAAAAAAGCAGAAAGGTTTCTCTTAAAAGCTGTGTGGAAAAGGAGCGGAGTCTGTGAAGGTCCCCCCAGGGAAGGCAGTGTCTGGACAGGCCGGTATTTCTCATTTTGTAATGTCTGGGGAAAAGTTGGCTGTGAAGCCCAAGTGCTCCTTGTATGATCAGACACCTGCTCCAAGGAGACTTAGGAATTCACTGCTAATGAATTAGATGCAGAAATGTGTGAGTGTGACACGAAAGACCAACAAAAATGGCCTATTTTGGAAAGTTCTGCAGATCCCGCAAAGCAGGTGGAGAGAAATTCAAGCTTCACCTCTTCCTCATTTCATCACTCAGGTTTCTGTGTCCTTTGCAGAACTCAACTGGAGGGAGGCTGCTGCATGCAGCCCTGCTGCCCAACTGCAGCCCTGCCATGGGATGCTGCACTGCCCCAGCTGCAGAGGGAAGGCGGGCTGCAGTGCTGGGGGAACCAAGGAAACAATGGTCAACACAGGCTGGGCCACATACTTGACTCAGTCTCATCCTTTTACAAAAGCTGTGCAACCTCACAGCAGCCTCCAGCCTCTGAAGGGTTCCTGAAGCCCTCCTTCACCTCACCTCAGCTCTGGAGAATGAGTGACACAGATATTATGACAACCAAGTTCAAAAAGATTTTGCTACGCAGTACGCAGGACTGGCCACCATCCATTCCCATTATATGGGCTTAAAAAACAAAGGCACCATATTCCACATTGTTATTCATGCAAGCACACAGACGTGTGCACATGAAGGACTTTTCCCTGCATTCAAATCCTCTAAAATCAGATGACTTCCAAAAAACTCAAATATCTCCCTAAGAAAGGCCTTTGGTTGCACTAAGTTCTCCCTGTAGCCTATGGGAGGGAATGCAGGCTGCCTCTCTTGGAGCATCCACTTTTTTTCCATCGTCTACGGACCAGAAACAGTGGTTTAAGGTCACTCCTTTAGCCTCATCATGCAATGAGCTCCTCAGCAGACCTCAGCCATAGCATGAAAACTCCAAATTACTGTAGAAACCAGAGATGAAAATCACATTTTATCTACTGCTTCCACCCTACTCCTTCCTCTCCCATTGTAGCGTTCAACCTGTACAGTCAGCAGGGGAGGAAAAAAACAAGCAAAAAATGAGAAAGCAGAGGTTAAAGTGGAAGTTTAACTGGTATCATAAATAATGTTTCTAATCCATCCCATCACTTGTCCACTGGCCCCTTTTCTTTTTCTGACACCCAACATTTGATTTAATGGTGACTGCAAACTCTGATGGCTCTGTCAAGTCTCAGTTTCCAACCAAATGTGGTTCGCTGTGATCACAGACACAGTACATTAATGTCAGAACTGCGAGTGGGTGGAAAACAAATATACACGTACAATATCATGCCTTTTGTCAAGGTACCATAAGCTTCAAGCAAGGTTTTAGGAAGCTTTCCTGTGCGTGTGCCCCCTCTAGGGCCATGTGCCCCATATGCACCTTTCCTCTCAAACAGGAAAAACAGTGCTTAAAACTGAAAGAAACAGATCAGCACAAGAAACCTACTGCTGAGAAAGGCTTCCAGCACAACTGTGTCAGAAACAGGAGAGTTGGCCCTCCACTGAGGCAAAATGCAGGTTTTTAGCCTCGTGGTCTCGGCTCCTCGTCCTGCAGGGACACATGGAACTGGGAGCTGCTTCCTTGCAGTCAAGAAACCTCTTAATTGGAGCTCACTGATTGCTAATCTGAGAAAAGTCAGGGGAAAAAAAAAAGAAAAAAAAAGCCAGAACACCAAAAAACTCTGTGCCCACCTGACCTCACTGCCCCTACAATCCTCTCTTCTCCATTCTGAAGATACACTCCTCAGAGTAAAAAGCTCTATTTTAAAGAGCAGGCAAACAGCAACGCTATTACATAGCAAAGAAGCTTCATTCCACTCGCTGCTGGCTAATCAGCGCATAAACAGTTAAAAAAAAAAAAAAGAGAAAAAAGAAACAGAAAAACTCTGGTTGTTACACTGTCACATGAGGAAGAAAAGAGCACCAAACCACTCAAAATGGCTGAAATTAATCTGCTCAGTTTCAGTTCCAATTTAGTTTTGATGTGTGCAGTGCTCAGTTCCCTAAAACCTGATGCAGAGGAAGATACTGCTAGGGTTCTATCTTCAGTAAAGCAACTGCACTGTGACAATACACCTATCTAGAAATCAGGAGATGTAGATATTTAAAGAAAATGTACCTTTTAAAACAGATGTTTTAATGTGCTTTTTCTGTGGTCTTATTTTTTTTTATTGTTATTTTTTTACATTTCAGAGTACACATGTAATGACTCGTTTAACTGAAAGCCAGGAATTCCTCAGAAATGGACCCTGAAGGGATCTTAGAAGAAGATCGTTGTGAAGATAGCTATATCTTGCAATAACGCCTGGTGAGGCCGAGTACCATGGCAATTATCTGCTAGGAAGGACACTGGTGGAAGTGTGTGACTTCACACCCTGACCTTCTGTTTCTCATATGCATTTAGGAACTCCTATACCAGCAGAAGCAGAAAAAGACACAGTGGATCCCTGCTCCCCATGCTCTGGGGAAATTTCCCTGGTTACTCTTTTACAGGTTATGCTTCAGGAATTCAAGTGCCGCTTTCTCTTCAACTAATTAAGTTCTGGTCTTTACGCTTGCGTATCTAAGGAAGGGTCCGAATGGCAAACAACATCACAAGCCCACAGCCCTGAGTGCATTTTGAGAAGGCGGTTGTGTTGCACAATGGCTGTTCGTGTCAGAAACCAGAGTCATCTCGTGGTGCATCTGCTCCTGCTGGTGGTTTAACTGACAGGAAGCACAGACAGCGATAGTGGGGACGAGCGATGGCGCTTCCTGCCCGCGTGGCTGCATCTGCCCCACGGCCCAGCCCCACCAGGCCTGAGGCTTCACACCCTGCACCAGGAGCAGTGGAATAAGCTGTGCCCACACACAAAATGTCAGTCAGTTGGGTGGATGGAAAGGAATCAGGCCGTGCTTACAGAAACACAGCTCTAAGGCCGCTGAAGTATGGCATAAAATGGCGGTCACCGCCCCCCACAACCCAGGAAAGCACGTGACCGGCTCAGGATGTTCTGCTGCTTGGCCTTCCTCAGACAGGCTTGAAAGCCACCAAGAAACCTGGTGACTCGATGTTCGAGATGAACAAGCAAACGAGTAGAAATCTTCAGAAACGAACCACAGTGGATGGCAGAAACCGCTCTGCCACGTGGCACTGCCTCCTGTGCCTGAGGGGACCAGCCCATCCCACAGAAAGGGACGTGCTGAGCATCTGTGGGGCTCTTTACCACTGACAGCTCCAATAACACTGAGTACCCCACCACACTCATACACTGAGGCGTACAGCAGCAACAAGATAAACGCAAGAGTTAACACGGATTAAGCAAGCAAAGAATCAACTGCCAGAAACAGCAAAATGGCAGTGAAAAGCAGAAACTCCAGAACGGTTTTTCTAGTACCGTGTTATTGCTGTATATATATATGAGAAGCAATATGCTACGCTCAGTCTCTCTATGTAGCCCTCTGTTCAGTCCCAGATAGCCCCATAATGTACCCAGACATTTTCTGCATGGCCAACCTAAAAAGTTATACTTCCAGGCATGGCAGGGAATCTTTAAGATGGCCTCATATTCTTCCTCCACTAGTAACCACCTTTTTTGTTACAGAGCGATAAAGATGACCAAAACCAATTTTGTGCTATATCTGCAAGATTGCTCTCTACAGTAGTAGAAAATAACACTTGTGTTTTAAGCCGAGGCAGAAAACAACTGGTAGGTATCTAGAAGATTTAACTGTCACCTTCTACTACAGCCTAGCGAACGTTTTCTTTATAAATTCAGAACGAGAGAAAAAAATAAAAATAAAAATAAAAATAAAAATAAAAATAAAAATAAAAATAAAAATAAAAATAAAAATAAAAATAAAAATAAAAATAAAAATAGAGAAGAAGAAAAAACAAGCCTGGATTTCACAGAGTTGTGGTATTTTACCCTTTGTGGAACCAAGGTTCTCTACCCCCAGGTACTCTCCACTCTTATCGCAGAACAGTTTGGGAATCAATCTGCATTCAAATGGTGTCTGGCACCTGTAGCAGAAGAGCCATCTCAGAGTCAGTGCTTTGTTATTCCTTGACAAAGATCAGGCTCCAAATTCTCCCCGTTTCTAACTAGAAGACAGTTCTGTAACTAGGTTCCTCTGACAGCACTCTTTCGTCCCCAGTTTTCACACGCTGCCATCTGAGCTCTGTGACCACATGGGTTATTTCAGATAACAGCAGCTGGTCAGTGCTCCAGAAGGCAAGACTACATCCCTCCACGTCCGAACCTCGATCCATCCACACCCCCTGAAAGTCTGAAGCAAGGTCTCAACAGGACCCATTGGACACTTCACAGAAAGCCTCTGGAAGGAACTGCAGCAGATGCTTGCTTCTGCCACGCTTCTGAAGTCCATTTATGACAAGTCTCACCCTTGACAAATACCCCAGTAACCCTCAACAGTCAACAAATCTAAAAAGATAAAAAGCAGTAGTTGCTCAAAAGCATTTCTGAACAAAAAAGCCTTGCAGCACTATCTGAGCCTTACTAAATTTTGCTGGATTGGCAAAAGGACTTAGAAAAGGACTGAAAAAGAAGTTTTTTCCATCTCAGATTCCAACAATACTACGTAGCCAACAGCATTTTACAGATTTGCTTCTTAGTTGTTAAATCACGTTGGTCATATCTTGCAACATGTCCTGGCAGGATTCAACGTTTTCCTAAGAAAACTGGGGTGGCAGATGAGGACGCCAATCCAGAAATGGTTTATTCTCAAATCGGGTATTTTTTTTAACCCTGAAAGTTCATCTGTGTTCTGCTAATGAACAGCAGATTTTATTAAAGCAGACATTTCAAGATCCTTGTATGCAGTCATTTTCATTGCATTACAACCGTACTAGCTCTGAGGATAACAAAAAGAAGTTATGTCCACAAGCATGATCACCTCTAGTAGATTGCACACGCAGTATTAAGTTAATTGAAAATAATTTAATACACATACAGGGCTAGAGTGTTCTTTTATAATCAGTTTTCATTTTGAGGCCTCTAAAGACCACCGAAGTTTTCAAGTTTTGTGCATTTTAGCCAAAAATGGAAAGGAAAACGTTTTGCTGTTCACATTTATAAAAGCTAAGAAAGCTAAGCAGAAATCAGGATTTCTCCATTCTTACAAAACTGAAAACAAACTCGTTGAAGAAGCTGTGCTGTGGCACGGGCAGCAAGGCACCAGCAAGCTCCCAACAGTCCACTTCAGCATTTCTTCATCTAACTCGGTTACAGCTAACACGGGAGGAGCAGTCTCCACAGAACTGCTTTTCCTTCAGAACAGTTATGAATCAACTTGTTTTGGGCCTCCAAAACTACGCATCTGCCCACCTTGCTCCCGTCGAGCTTTTGCAGGGAGGCAGGAGGAATTACAGCTGGAAGTACCATGCAGGGAGAGGAACAAAAGTGTAACTGAGCAGATCGACATCCAAAGATCAGACTTCTCCAGCCAACGAGAAATCAACTGATGCACGGATTTCTATTTCCCCCTTCCACAGAGAGGAACGTGATTTTTAATCCCACGGTGTCCCTTTAATAAACACCCCAAAGAAGACATTTTCCAGATAACCGAAGAATTTTTTACAGTGTTGACTTACCACGCAGAGCACAGTAACCAGCTTCTAACTGTTTGCACTACGAGGCAGTACAGTGCAATGAGTTAATAATTTATCGCAGCACTGCTCTTGGCAACTGACCACTATCAACTTTGCAAATTCTTCCTAGTTTTCATAGGCTTCGCAATAACACAGCATCTTAAGAGCTTCGGACCTCTATCTGTACGTTCTGGTAGAGCTAAAAGCTTTAATCTTTTCCAACACCTGCTTTCCTCTCGTACTGTTCAGGTTCAGAGCAAAGGTCATCATCTCGTTTCAATAACACAGTTCAGCAGGCAGGAATAACTAGAATATTTTTAACAAAGCGAGATGTTAACACCATTCTTTCAGAAAGCTGCAGTGCAGTTATCATCCCCATGTTTCCTTCCCCTTCTCCCAGAACAAAACAGACAAAAGAGCCCGAGCTCCCCCCACCTCCAAGAACACCACAGACTTTTATTTGCACGTGTCCCCCAACTAATGCACAAACACCTTTTCCTTCCAGATTATACCATCAGGACTTACCTCACGACATAGTCCTGGCCAGGACCTAATTCATTGGTTAAGAACCTCAGTCAGAAGGATCTGGACGTAGGGTTCTGACAGTTCATGGGTAAAGGTATTTTTTAATAGTTTAAAATACACTATGTAGGAGAGTTAAGTGTCCTAATTATCTCTTCATTGAAGCTCTGACTTGTCCCAAGGACAACCATGCTACTTTGTCCTCCCCCTTACCTTTCAGCCCCAGCTTATGATTTCTGCTCCCACAAGCCTCCCAAAGCTCCACCACTCATAAATCAGTCGCAGCCAACGAGCCAGGCAGCTTCCCATGGCCTGAACACCTCATTTGCTAACATGGTTGGCTTTAGCCGAACCAGATAAGGGATTGCTCACACAAACAGTTCAGACTGTGGATGGGAGGGGAAGGCAATAAAACACGAGGAGAAAACTATGGTATCAGAGTGGAAAAATGAGGGTGGTACACCCAAGGGGCATGGGTGCAGCTGAATGGGTGCTCCCACAGCTTCCACCAAGGAAACATCTAGACACGGTTATGCTCAGCACAGAAACACACAGACATGATCACAATCACCTCCAGCAGTTCAGCTGATAGTAAATTTTAAACTATTAAATGAGACTGATATGCATATGCTCAGCTTGTATGCAGACGTGTCTGGAGTTAAAATGACACCCTGAGCGCAATGAGTACCACTGAGTCAAGAACCTAAGGGCAAGGTAAGGGCCCTTAGCCACTTTGCTGAATGAGAGGTGTAGGCCTTTACAACCCATCCCCTCCAGGTAACAAACTGCTGTCACCTGAATAAAACTTGCTTGGCTCCACAGCTCCCTGCTGGGCCTCAGGGCACAGCCACTCAAACCGCTGCCGTGTGGGTTTAATGGGCTGTGCTGCGCAGGGGTGGCAACCTTCAGTCCTGAGTAAAAACAAGCTGCAGCAGTCAGGTCCCAGAGCAGTCAGCATGGAGCACCAGCAGCAGCTCCCCACCCAGTCTGTGAGTATCAAGCCTGGTCACGACAGACGGTGCGACAACACGTTCTTCAAACGCAGTCTCTGCCAACCTTCAAAATCAAGCTGCTTTCACAACACAGACGCCTTTTTTCCTCATTTCACATCATCTAGAGATTCTCACATAAAGCAACAAAAAATGTGCCCACAAAACTTCCATCTGATTTTTTTTTTTTTTCCCCTCCTGCTTCATGTGTGGACCCACGGCTTCTCCTCACAAGGCCGTGCTGCTAATAACCACTTCTGTCCTTCTCCTCAAAGGTACACATTTAAATCCCAGTAGACCAACACAATCATGTCACGGCTCTTTTCAGGTGTTTACAAAACCTGGCAGTTAACAGCATGTTTCTTCAGCTCACTGGGAGATAAGGCACGTGTAAGAGAAGCTTTAAACATTACAACGCAAAGCGCATCCTTTCTAGCTATACGGCTTCAAAACGGTGACAACTTTTTCTATAAATATCCCCATCGTTTCTAATCAAAACATTTGTGAAACGGAGCTCTTATTTTGCAGTTTGGCAAAAGCTTTCCTGACGTTTGTTACTGTTCAGAATTATTTCTACTCCATTACCGCTGAAACATTTAACAGAGCCCGTTCGAAGGATCACATTAAAAGATAATTTGCTTCTCATAAAAACAAATGGTCAAATATCCTATTACATGGAAAAATACATAGTTACCAGAGGTACGCCTTTAGGAACATTTGGATCCAATGGTTATTTTCTTCTCAGTTCTCCTTTCAGAAAACACCCCCAGAGGTCTGTTTCTACACGCTCCAAATTACTGCCTGCCTATATTGCTGCCCCTTCAGGAAAGTTAAATCGTAGCTCTCCCAGCTGCTCCAGAAGCGATTTATGTCACTGCTGCTTCTAGCTGACACTGGAAGGAATACACTCCTGATAGGAAAGATCCAATACTTTTAAAAATGCCACACGCTTTACCTCATGGACAAGCGAACTTGGAACTGCTTCTCAACGCACAGAGTTTCATTTTCGTATGTCTGAAACCACCTTTGCAGAGAAAAAAAAAAAGTCCACGAGCAGACACTTCCTCTCTACAGTTCCTTCTTTTCTCTTTTTGAAATAAAAGTATTAAAACAAAACAACCAAACAAAGACACCAACGTGGGATTTCAGCCTTTTCTAAGACACCAGAGGAGGCACCTGGATCACCTTGCTGGGCCCGAAGCTCCCCACCTGCTCACTCAGAGGTGCGTGCAGCCAGCAAAGTACATCGTTGCAACTCGTGCAGCTTTGCTGCAGTCCCACACCCCACCCCAGCATGGAAACTTGCACATTATTTTCTTGATAGCTAATCTCCCGTTCAGCTCCCACGCAGCACTGTTACGGTTCTTGAATGGCTCCAGAGAGCAAATAGTTTACAGAGGTCCTGGAGAGGGGAAAAAATAACAGCACAATGCAGCACACACAACAAGACGCTGGGGGTGGATAACACAACCACCACCTCTAAGACATAGGGCTGCATTTTGCCGTCAGCAGGCAGCCAGCAACCCCTCCTGCTTTCAAGACACAGTTCTCAAGAAAGCTGCCCCTAAGAGGGTCCTCTTCTGATTGGAGAGACAACCTCCGCCACAAACAGCTCGTGCCATCACATCCTTGGGAATCACTCTCTAGCCCTGAAACTATTGTGCGTGGCACACGCAAAGAGGAGAAAACTGACGGTGTCCTTGTCAACTTTTAACTTGAAATTGGGTCTGGTTGGAAAAGCAAGTTAAACATTAATTGCGTGACAGTGGCCAGCCCTAGGAATCACAAGTTGTTACTGCAGTTTCACAATCACATTTTGCCATTTCTTTCCCCAACTGTAATACAAACCTGAACAAATACTGAGATAGCTTGGAAATGGAAAACAGCACGAGTGAGCTGACACAAGGCTCACAAAAGCAAAGCGGCTTTCTCCCGACCTGTCTGTTCCATTAAGTGTCAAAACATCCCACGTAGAACACAAGTACATCTAGAAAAACACGCGGGATGACGAAACGGCCCACGCGGCCGCGATGTATTTTAACAATTAGGAGCTCTCAAATGAAGCCACGACACAGTTGTGCACATCCTGAGTGGTTCGTTAGCACACAACATCCCTCCATAAACAAATAAATAAATAAACCTGGTATATTCACACAGAAATGCGGATGATCAGCTAAATATAGGGGGATTCTAGAAATAGACTTAAAATGTCTAATTATAGACGGACTGAGTGTCACTGCCTGCTTCTACAAACAACTCTTTCCCACAGTTTCCAACCTATATATTTGGTATTCCTATTCCTAGAAAATTAGCTTAGCTGCAAAACATTTTTCCACAATACGTAAAAAAAAAAACCAACTTGTACGGACAGGTTTGAGAATGGAAGGCTCTTCAGAGGCTAACAGAACCTCCATCATTTTCACATTCAAATCCGAACTCGGAACAAAGTCACACGCGACCTAAGACGACTGATCTTTCAGGACAGATAAATGACCTGAGCCACAGCCACACAATTGCTCCCTAAAGACAGCTGTTAGGTAGTCAAGGCCTAAAACACATCAAGGTAAGAATGCATAAACATCACTCCCTATCTAATGGGATCCTTTTAGCACAAAGACAGACACAGCTGGAAGCTCTGCAGACAGACCCACACTAAAGAATAAACTGTTTTTTTACCTCTTCAGAGGTCACCCCTTCGTATTAAGAGAGAGTCCACGGCACTTCATATTGCCACCGCAGATTTACGATAAGCGAAGACTTCCAATTTCAGCACACACAGACTCTGTCAAACACTTTATCTGGGAAGGAACACTTCAGTACGATTTAAGAAAGCAAATAATCTCCAAAGCACATCAGTGCCATTAAAAGGACAGGCACGGTAAATCATTGGTGCGTGGCAGCAAAGCCTCAGCGCTCGCAGAGTGGAGCACAACCATGGCTGGAAAAACATCAGCTCCACCTCCTGCCACTCCTCTACTGAATCACTCCGGGAGGAAAAGTCCTTGCTGCTCTTCACGCACTCAACAAAACGGAAGAGTTACCAAACTGTCAGTGCAGGCAACAAGATCTACCAGTGAAATCTGAGACCACTTTACTAAGACTTTCAAGACGCAAAAGCTGGTTTGGAGATCTCAGCTTCTTCACCGACATAAAGGGAAGCCTCGCACTTATGTTCCACAGCCTTTCCCAGCAGATCACACAGCACACATCACCTGGAGTCTCCCCACCCTCGAAGGCAGCTCTGCTAAGAAGAAAGAAGGGTATATACACCTTTTCCAAGAACGCAAGTGTCCAAAGAGCAAAGAACACCACTAGAGCCTGAGTCTGCAGCAACACTGAAACATCAGGCTCTACCAGGCCAACAGCATTCTTAAAATCTGTACATCCAATATTTCTTTTTTCATGTTTGAACGTCAAGGTCACAGACACAGCAATTCCATCGGTCAATAGGTGAAAACAAGAACACAGCATTTCTGCAAACGCGCGGGTGTGGAACTAGAGTCCAAACTAACCGGCATCTAACAACACCGTTTCCATGGCTCTTCTCTCAACGACCCCAAACTCATTCCAAAGAGGAAGAACCCTGCCTTGAGGGAGGGGGAAAGAAAGAGGAGATTTTTTGAGGATTGAGGCTTCAGCTTTTTTTTTTTTTTTCAAACCTACTTATCTGCCCCCTACAAGACCCACAAGCCAGTATCTGTCAGGCTCAGAGGAATTTCAGATCACCTTTCCAACAGCAGCTCCCCAGACACCTCTGTAGCGCCGGCGTCACCCTCTCACAGCAGGAAAGCAGCACAGCCACGGCAGTTTTGCCTTCAAAGAGGAACTGCTCCTCCACCAAGCCCTGCGCAAGAGAAAGCAGCAGCAGCACTTACCCCTCAGTGTTCTGCCCAAGAGAAGGCGGGGTGGCTTGGGAGCTAAGGACAGGATAACTTGGAATTTTAAGGCTGGATGTCTTGATAGGGTCAGGTACGCGGAAAAAGAAGTGCAGAGGTGAGGAAAAGGAGGCTTGCAGCGTTGGCTGCCAGCACGTCAGGCAACTGTTAGCTCAGCCCAAAGATCCGAAAATAAAACACAAGACAAGAACGGAAGATGCAAATCCGTCAAAGAGCCCTTCAGAAAGAAACTTCTACCACCTACTCAAAGCAGTCCCTTTCCAAGTGGTTCCTCTGTCGCTTCATTAATTCCTCCGTGGATTTTTCAGGGTGAAACAACATGCCAAGCAAATTCCCACAGCCCATGCAAAAAATGTTGATTTAAGATAGGAAAAAAAAAGGCAAAACGTAAAACCAAAGACAGGAAAAAAACACACCATACCATAAAGTGCAGAAGGAGGACACGAGCGAACCACGGAAAGCAGCAAATGCAAGAGGCAGCCTCACCCAAAACATGACCATGTACTTAATGGTTGCCTCCCTCCTTCCTTCCCTCCCTCCCCTGTAACCGATCACAGCATTAAGCAAGACTCCATTATACTGTCAGACATCGGCTCCAAACAGCAAATGAAACCGCAGAGCAGTCCCCTCCGTGCCACAGCTGGAGTTCCCTGTCACTCCGCTTCCAAGAAAGACATTCAGCTCCAGTGAGAGCCCGAAGCACGGGCTCCGAAGATACTTCTGGGGACCACGTTTCTTAGGGTACGTTTCTGCTCACCTGCCAACAAGGCGCACACGCTCCTTTGTTTTTCAGAGCGCTGCGCTGGAGTTCGAAGTATACGCTTATGGGCATGGAGGTACTTGTATTGAGAGCTGGTTAAGTGATTTGACAGAGCGCCGTCTGAACGATTTTCCCTCTCCCGCCACCGCTAACCCCGTTTTTTTACCATCGCTTTGACACCCCGCCACCATCGTCTCTCTCCTCAGGAAAGGAGAGCGCCCATTTCCACGTCCCGACCACTTTAACCTCCCGTCTCAGAAAACCCCACGGAGGCAGCTGCAGCCGCCGGGGCAGCAAGCGGAGAGCGGCGGGGCGAGGCGCGAGGCGAGCGCTACTTCGGCAGCAGGTCCTTCCCCCCCCCCCCCCATCCCACCCCCCTCCCTCGGAGGAGCCGCTACGCTCCGTCCGTCCGCCCGCCGCCCCAGGACAGCACGTACCGCCCCGCACGCCGCTCCCGGGCCGCCCCGCAGCTTCATGCACTTAAAATGGCTCCTGACGAGGGGGAAGTGGTGCCCGGGCCCCGGCCGGTGACTCACCGCGGGGCCGGGCGCTGCGCCGGGGCTCGGCTCGGCTCGGCACGCCCCGGGCGGCGGCACGGCTCGGCCCCGCTCCCCGCCTCAGCCCCCACCTGAGGCTTTATCTCCCTCGCTTTCGGGGGCTTTTTATTCCATTTTTGCCCCGCTGTTGGCACGGTGCAGCCTTCGCGCCCCACTTCCTCCGCCCCCGTTCAAACCCGCACCCAAGAGCGGAGGACCCACCTGGTGTACCCTCCCTCGTGCCCAGCCGTGTCGGTGCCCAGCGGCCCGCCCCAGCCACGTTGGTGACTGATAAACGCACTTCTGCACAACGTCCGCTATCTGCTGCCGCTGCCGTATTGCTCGTGCTGCCCTGCTCCACTGCCAGAAAACAAAACCCAGGAAGGCCCACGTCACCCAAGGAAACTGCCTTCAATTTTTAGTGAAGTCAGGGAAAGGAGTGGCACGTCACTGCAAAGCACGGCTTTCGGGTTCCCCACAGCGTTCCCAATACGTGCCTCACCTTTAAACTCTCAAACGTGGTGCCAAACACGCACCGGACCAACGTGTCCGCACTCCAAGCCACCCAACCCACAGAGGAACCCCATCCACAGGGTTTGGGCAGACAGACAACATCCAAAGGCCTGGCAGAAATTCAGCCTCAGAAGTACCACGGGCAGCAGTGGTACCACAGGCACAGACTTCCTTCGCTTGTGTTTCAGTGGCAAGGATATGCATTCTCTATTTTCTACCGAAGCTAATTTCCAGAAGGACAGAGCGCATCGTAGTGCTGTGGAAAGCACGCTGGCCCCGGGCACAGCACAAGGACCCAAGCCCTGCACAGAGGAGCGTAACCAACAAGCAAGAGGCAAGGTTGGAAGGCACACGGCAGCACAGGCAGCCCGGCATGCAGCAGCAAAGGCAGCGTAAAAACCTCACACTGCTTCTAGCGCAGAAAAAGCCTACAAATGTGATTAAAACGCTGCTGTAATTCAGCTTCCCCTAGTAAAAATCAAGCATTGGTCCAACAAGTGTGTCCAACAACACTGTGCAAAACTCACTGTCCTATGGACAACTGCAGGTTATTTTCACAAACTGTGAAGAAATTCTCTTTTTACTCAGTCCCCATGACAGCTGCATGGCATTCCAAGGCCAAAATCGCTCTTGGTTTCTTGTTGAAAGAACAGTTACACAGGTATTACGTTATTGAATGTACTTTATCGTGCTATTTAGCAGCCTACTTTAGCCTCGAGAAAATAACAGCAAACAGAACAGCATCAGATTTTTATTATTTGCTGACCAGTTATCAGTTAAGTCACTGCTTCAATAGCTTCACTATAGCTTTTATCAAAATGCATCTCCATTTGTGTTTCTCAGTTGAGAAAAAGAGACCACGTGGAGGAAGTACACAGTATTAAAATAACGTGGCATTTTCCACCTCTTGCGACAGATGTCCTTTTGCCCCTCTCCAGCAACTTCATTCTAATACAATCTTACATCTGAAAACATTTGTTTCTTGCGTTGTATAACCCACTGGAGCACTTTGGGGAGAAATCTGACCCAATAGCCCAGCAGTTTCAAGGAAACTGCAACACAGACACAGGGAGAGCACCATTATAATTATTAAAGGAAGTCTAATAGTTATGTTTTACAGGAAAAAGTAAAGCAGCGGACTCAGCCAGGCAATCAACCAAATTGAGAAGTCATTCTGTAGTGACGTATGGCCACAAGCTATGCAAACATTTTGCCACTTCTAGGTTGAATCTGGAAGGAACACATTTTTTTAAGCACATGTAAAATGTAAAAATATTTAGTGAGAAATAATGCAGATTAATGTTCGACCTCGGAACTGAGCCAGGTTTTTTTCTAAGACAATTTTGGCTTCGGGAAGTGACTTTGCCCATTGCTGGGATGAGCGTCTCTATGAAATTCAGATCATCGTTTGCCCAAAAGACATAGCTAGACACTGACCAACAGCACGGCTGGAGCCAATTCAAACAACCTTCACTCTCCATCCATCCTGGCTGCATATTCCTCTCACCAAGCGACTCCCCCAACTGTTTTCCCAGTGCAAATATTTGTGCAGCCACACAGCAAAGCAGGCGGTGGAACCGACCAGCAGAAAAAGTTAATGCTGCACAAATAAATAAATAACGTGCAATAAAATGTTCAAGCTTTCATTGGCCCTGGCTCCCGCAGCCACGCACACTCAAGGGGAGCGGCGTGGCTGAGCAGGCAGCACACTATATGGGTCTGGACACAGCTTCCTCTGCTTCCCCAGGGAAGCCTGGGCTCTCCTCATGCCCCAGCTGGGTGATTGCTCCCCTCCTTATCCGCCTCAGAAAGCTGCAGGTCTGCAAGAGGGAGCCAGGGTTGTAAAACCTCCACTCCGGCGGCCCTAGTGCTGGGGAAGGCCCACGAGGAGCTCCGGAGGCATGCTGACCTACCTGACATGGAAGACATCTTAGGCTCTTAAGAAGGAGCCTAATGAGAGGTCTGTGCCCGCACCCAGCCTTCATTTTTCGATGGAGACTGGGTGAGGTGAAAATATTACTTAGATGAAAAAAGGGACTGAGACTTGAATTGCTTTCTGTTTTGCTACTGTTTCATATGCCAGCCCAGGAAGCCCCCAGTGATGTGGGACCTGCCTTGAGATGCTGCAACTCCACACCAGCACTGTGAGGGAACAGACCACTTCCCTGCCCGCAGCACTGGCTCAGGGCTTCTTAAGGCTGAAGGGAAAACTCTGGCTCAACGCTGACTAAAAATAGGATTCAAGAAACTTCCATTTCTCCTTCAGTTCTGTAGGACCTGAGTATCTCAAGCTTTGAAACAGATTTAACCCCAAGTGCCCCTGGAGGAAGGAAGTGCCAACAATCCCATTTACACACCTGGCAGGAAAACCTGAGCCATATGCCCAAGACCAACTCCGTGTGTGTGTGCGCAAGGGTGACACTCGAACCAACCTTCATCCAAACCTGAAGCTCACACCTTATCTCCTGCACAATCCCTGCTCCGTGTACACAGCACCAGGAACCTGTATTGGTATTCCTACAACGTTTTAACACAACATCCCTCTCCCGTAGCTGGAACTCACGGACTGGCACTTCTCTTTGTGGTAGGTGCCACTCAAACACAGAAACCCCCAACAGTTTCACCACAGAGAGCTTTAACCTCATCCATTTTGTTCCTCCAAGTTTGCCTCCAGTGTTTCCCAGTGAACACAGATTTGGCAGAGTACCTCTTCCAGCAGCTCGGCAGCATCCCACACAGCTAGAAACCCCTGACCTCGCACAGCCTTGCACAGAGTCTTCTTGGATCACCTCTGAGGTATTCCAAGGTCACGTCCCAGAGACAAGAAGCCTCTAGGAAAATCTATTTCTATAGTTACTTTTCCTTGGTCTCTTAAGTCCCTTCCTTCCTGCTTTTGTTACGGGCCTGCCTCTGCTGAGAAGCATTACTTATCAGTATTTCTGAGAACGGTTTAAAATGTGGTTATACCCTCCTTTCTACTGATAAACACTTAGGAGGGAAAGAATTGCAAAAATCCAGGCAGTAAATACAGCTCTGACAGAAGATAATGTCTGATCCAATCTCAGCCAGAAGTTGCATGCTCCAGCATCCACCAACCCCCAACTGCACTTTTCTCTCGCCGTCCTCTCCCCACTCTTGTTCTGCTCCGAGTGGTACCCATTAACCTTCCACAACCCAATTTAACTCATTAATGCGGCAGGAAGCTGACTGGGGTGGGTGGGGAGCATCAGCAGCTCTCTGCGGTTGGCGAGCTGAATCAGCTCAGAAAAGGCTGTGATGAGCACGGCCAGCAAAAGACAGAGGGCCTCCCTTCTGTGGGTGGTAGCAAAGCACCCAAAAGGTTATTTTCCACTGTAAGAATCATACGATTGCATGCTAGCTGAAAAAAAAAAAATAAGCGGAGGCATTTTATCCAGAGGATGATGCAGGCAGAGAGGTTAGTTCCCACTAAACCCAATCAGACTGCTCTGTTCTGAAACACAACTCACTTCTAGTTCACTACTTCCCAGTCCTTCATTCCGCAACAATAAAAAAAAATACCCCTTTTCTCTTTAAACACAAGCTCTAGTCTCTGTCTCACGACGAGCCATACAAAAAATAAACCAACCAATGGAAAGACTGAGAAACATGAGGGTAGAAGAATTATTTTATGCAAACAGATTGGTAATTCTACCCGGGTCATTTATTTTTTTTTTTTTAAATCTAGAAAGGTGAGCTTCTGATCCCCATGACTGCACTCCTTCAGAGGGCTCGCTTTAACATTGGCTCAGGAGTCTTTGAGATGATAATATATAAGAATACAAACACAATCTACAACTGTTAGAGGTGCACCAAACAGTGCTGCAAATGCACACACAGGGAACACAAAAGTGAGGACTGGATGAGTTCAGTGCCACCAAACAGTGGCCTCTAAACTGCAACGCTCTGTAGTCCTCTGAGGAATCCCCATTTAAAAAGTGATAGCTCTATTTTTCCTCTTCTCATACTGTGAGTCACTTATTACATTTTTGGATGTCGCAACACATTCACAAATAATAAACACACAGGAGGAAAAAAAAAAAAAACAGCATGCACACTGGATTTTTTTCATGCCTATATTTATCAGGATTAAAAAATCAAAGCAAGAATGGAGCCTGGAGTTGAAAAAAGTTTCCACGCGAGGAATGTCGTTATTCACGGACAAAGTATTTGGTGCAGCCCGAGACAAGCACACAGGCACAGAAGTGAAGAGCATGACAGTGTTAGTACTACTATTATTGTTTGGCCTTTATACAGAGAGAGCACAGGGGGAGGGTTCATAATGTTCCCCATCCAGCTCACTCCTAAGGGAGAGCAGCCAGGCACCGCCCTTACTCAGGCAGTTCTGGACCCAGTGCTGTGCTTTTGCAGCTGCCTTTTTCATTTCTATTTTTTTTTTTCTTTCCTTAAGGCTGGGGAGTTAGGCAGTAGAGACCACACAGCCCCACAGAGTCAGCCGTGCTACAGGAAGTTACTGTTGATATCTCAAATAAGTACCATGGAACTATTTACCCACATTCAGACAGTAACAAACAGCATCCAGCATATGCACACACAGGAGTGGTTGGGACATTTCCCACAGTACCTGAAGGCGACCTACAGGAAAGCTGGGGAGGGACTTTTTATAAGGGCAGGCAGTGACAGGACGAGGGGAAACAGCTTTAAACTGGAAGAGGGTAGATTCAGACTAGATATTAGGGAGAAATCCTTTACTGTGAGACACTGGAACAGGTTGCCAACAGAGGTTGTGAATGCCCCCTCCCTGGAAGCATTCAAGGCCAGGCTGGATGGTGCTGTGAGCAACCTGGTCTAGAGGGAGGTGTCCCTGCCCACAGCAGGGAGCTGGAAACAGACAATCCTAGATCTCCCCTCCATCCCAAACCATTGTGCAGTTCTACGATTTAAAAAGATACCTGCACAAGCACTACTTTTTAGAAAAATGCCAAGCTCCACAAATCCATTCAGGTGCTTGTGAGGATAAAACAGAACATTTCGTCAATGCTCAGGATGTGAACACAAAGGAAAGTGTTTGTTACCACTCTTCCAGCTGTTCTAAATAGTGGATAAAGATAACGCTAACTTGGAAAGGCTGGAGAAGAAGAAATACACGAGGTGTACAAACAAGTAAGCTCAGTGAAATAAATACATTTCCCATTGCAATCCGTTCAAATTGAGAACTGGCTATTAAAGAGCATTCAGTTAGAAACACGAGCTGACTACTTACTTGTTCAGGAAACAATCAGTACTTCTAGTATCGAGCTCACCTATCCAAATACATGCTACATTAGTCAATTGACGAACACATAAATCATGGAGAGGAGAGGTAAAGAAAGGAAATAAAACAGGAAAGCAAAAGGAGAGGTGCCAGGGAGCTTGGTGCCCCAGATAAGGGGAACTGACAGCTGGAAGGCCAACGCTGTGATCTCCCAGCTACATTTGGAGCTGTTTGCACAAACGGAAGCCTTGCATCTATGCTGATCTTTGTCCTGGTGAGCGGTCCTAAAGGAAATCACAGATTACAGTAAACCTCTATCCCCGTTACCATCATCTGCCCACAAAGGTGAGGAGCGGATGGAAGATGGTGTGGCATACGTGCATACAGGCTCCATTCCAGAGAAAATTGCTGCTACCAGGAAGTGTCTTCCAAATGCCTCATAGGAATCCTCTGTCTTTATTCTGCGGTTTCAACCATGGAAACAACATCAAGAACCAGAGGCTAAGAGAATGAGAGGATATTACATCAGGCATGATTTCATACATGTGATTTTTTTCTCCTGCCTGCCACTAACAGAGGTCATTTACTTAATGGAAGGAGCTCAGCAGTCTCCTTGAGTAACCCGACATTTCCACTGGACTTATAAAACACTTCATATCCCAGCACTCCACCCAGAGCACTACACAATCACCACGTACACATTAGTGGCTATTATTTCAACTCAATACTATGAATTTGGCATCTCATTACAAACATTTAACCTTAGAATCCATTTTGTCCTTCATTTACTGAGGGTTCATCAACTTTAAAGTGGTAAAAGGGTTAGGGTTGGAAAACCAACTGCCCTAAACAAACATCTCTTAGTTCCTTTATTACTGATCTTTAATTGCTTGCAGAAGACCAATGTTATCCTCGCAGATCTCAAACGACCTACCTGAGTTGTGGGTTGGACTCGATCTCCAGAGGTCCCTACCAACAGGCTGCACAGGGAGGTTGTGGAATCTCCTTCTCTGGAGATATTCAAGACCTGCCTGGACACCTACCTGTGCGACCTGCTGTAGGGAACCTGCTTTGGCAGGGGGGTTGGACTCAATGATCTCCTGACGTCCCTTCCAACCTCTATGATTCTATGATGATTCCATGAACTCCTACAATTCTGTGATTCTGTGAGTTTGATCCCAGGGTTTGACTGCTTTCTGAAAATATTATTTCCATCCATCTCATTCAAGAAAGAGTCATTATCCAGTGAGCGTTTTTAAAGCTACACGCGTATGTCATGTGTGCACATTTTGGCAGAAGTCACATCTGGAGGAAAAGGAGTTACGAAACAATTTATATAACACATTGGAAAACTCACTCGTACCATTTAATGTCAGCTAGCAGCCCGGGCTGCTAACAGAAACCACCACGAGCAGGCTGAAAGACCGTCAGGCCAAGGATAATACAACAGAGAGCTTTTAATCTGAACTGAAGACACAGAATAGTAGAGTAGGGGCAACAGCATATAATCATGGAGTAGTTATCCTGACTCGAGGACTGTTTCCTTCCACACTTTCATATGCGTGGAAAAAAAATGCACGCGTACATGGCCAAGGCGAGTGAGGAAACAATACGTGTTAATATATTGCCTTCTCCTTGTTAGTTCCACTGAAGAAAATTATAACCAGGCTCTCACTGTTTCACACGTCAGCCTTCCACCTTGTTCAATACCGTACAACGCTGGCTCATCAACCAGACAAGCCTTAAATAAGCTAATGACATTTACTAATCCAAAGCCATTCTCCTTACCCTTGTATCCAAAACGGCACAGTCAGAAAACACAGCTAAAATAGTTTACCTCATGGGTTTTTGGGTGCCCAAATTTGTGCACGAGAACGCTTACGTTAGGTGAGGTTTATTCTGCGTGTGGGAAGAGAATACAACAGGGTTCTGCTCACCACTACCTCAAATGCTGCATTCAACATGTTCCCAAAGTCCAGTTACTGAATTCCTGTATATTTTATGGGAAAAGTCCCTCCCAAGTTGAACCAGGAAAAGTTATGTAAAAGTAAGCTAGGAATTCAAGAAGGATTTGAAAGGATGAAGCCAAAACAAGACCAGTACTGAAGAATAACACATTTAAAGGAATGCAGATACGCTATTACAAAGCAAACAGACAAACAAGCAGAACATAGCTATGCTAAAAGTAAATACACCATTACAACTTGATATTAACACACTGTAGGGTGAATACCCCGAAAGAATAGTACCCACACAAAATAATGAAGGTGGACAGTATGTTTTTGGACGGCTCATCCAGATAGCATAAAGACTCCTGGTAAATTAGGAAGGGCTCACCTAGAACCACACAGTAGAGGGATCTCCAACGAGAGATCCTTCCCCAGTGGTGGTCAGCCCATAAATGGGGTCTGGAAGAGGTGGAGCCAGACTCCACCCCTTTTGGTCACACAGGTGAGTTGCCTTCATCTGTGCTCCTGTGGCTGACTCAGTGCTCACCTCAGGTGATCAATCAGTGCTTCAGGCTATGATTCAACAGTTCCTATACACACACCGACCATTGAGCATAAACTATCTTCTCAAGATTACTGCATAGATTGTACCTGTATACACAGTGTATATGTACATACAGTATATGGCTCTATATATGGTATAGTTATGTTGTGCACCAAATCTGGAGCACACGCTACCAAACCTGAAAACAAATGGGCCAATACAGCCCCATGTATGACTGCACCTTCCAGCTTAGTCACACAGTAACAATAAAAGCAATAGACTGCAAACGTCCATTTGTGACACTGCCCCTATTTCTGAGGGACAGAACACAGCGCCTACAAAAATTAATGCTTTCTCACAGAAAAAAATATGGGTCGACCTCTTAAGCAAACAACTCCCTGCAAACATGCTGTGACAGTTCAGCTCTCTGATCCTGTTTTCAGAATGCCCGAGAAGCTCCTGGCAAAAAAGAGCAGCCAGATCAGGCTTTTGATAACACATTTGCAATAACTCACCTAGGACGTGGTACATAATGATGCAATCACACCCTCTCTGAAGAAGTGTAATAATGATAGAAGTATATTAGCAAATCTGATCCCAAGGGAACAAAAAACATTTAACATCAATAGATGTCTGCTGGATAATTCTCACAAACGGCCATTTGCCAAGAAAGGAGCAGTACATTTCTGGCTCTCACTATCCTGACTGCAGTGTATTTATGGTCAGGAGCCAGCTCATTCACTCCCTCATTCGAGCGCTACACCTGTAACAGCAGGAAAGTACCTGTTACCCTGCAGAATTAACATCTGAAGACTGAATTTGATAAAGCCTTACACAAAGTTTTCTTGACTACAAAACCCATTCCTAAAGGTTTGTTTTGGTTGGATGCTCAAGGCCTCCAGAGAAAAGACAACTGCGTGCAGGCGAGCAGGTGCTGGGGGCCCTATTTTTTCTATCTTGCACACAATCATACATACATGTAATTTCCCTCTCCCAGAATGAAGTGTGAAAGTCAAAAAACAAAAGGCACAAGTCTGTGAGTTTAAAGCTCGAGGAAGATGTATGGCTGTGTAGGCTGGTGAACACATCTCATCTCCACTCCTCCACTAACACACCGCTAATTTCCTCTCCCCATCCCTCATCAGCTTCTTGGTGGGTTTACCAGAGCCCACCACAGCTTTGCCCCCGCAGGAGAAGAGCAAGCAGAAGAACTGGCTGACTTTGCAACAAGGGTATTTTTCTGATGCAGTGCATCTGTTTGGAGAAATTGCTGCTGGAAGTACCCAGGCACGGGATGTGCTTCTGGAGCACGGGAGCCGCTTTATTTCTGTGGCATTCATCTACCAGCCAGAAAGCAGAGCAGGAGAGAGGGCACAGGCTCAGGATCCAGGCTGAGGAGACGCTGCAGCACTCTCTCTCGCTGCCACTTCACTCAGTCCAGCTGATAAGGAACAGCCTTCCTCAGACTTGATTATTATCACACCATGTTAGCTCAGTGCTCCTACAGCGGTATGAAATGCTAAGTACTGCCTCCATCCATTTTGTGACTAGTTTTGCTGTCCTTTTACACACAGTACCACTTCCTCTGGCATATATCTTAAAGAACAACAAATCCTATGCCACAGGGTTGCATAACCTTACCTCACCTCTTTGATAATTCAAACTGGTGGCAAAGTGGTCTCCTTCAGCTTCCTGCAAAACTGATGCATCCGCTGCCATTCTCTTGATCAGCACTGAGAGACCTGGCCACTTCTCACTGAACTTCCCCACGTGCACAGCATCTTTTAACAAAAACTGAAAAAAAAATTACCAAACAGATGCCAGGGTGTTATTCAACCCGGCTTTAACAACCTCTGAAGGTCTGCAGCAAGGTGTGCAATCCTACCACTTTCCCACCATCGGTTCCAGTTCTCAAGGCAGAAAACCAAGCACGTGTCCATCTACAAAGATCCCAAGCAAGCCCCAAAAGTATGTGATACGTACTTAATGCACGAGCTCTTTAAAATGATAGAGTGGCAGCTTCTCTTCAAGCAGAAACAGATGTTGAAAGAGAAACTGCAGCCGCAGCTGCCGTGTGAGAAACCTTCTACCAGGACTCAGCATGCTCAGTTTTCCTATTTGAATACATTAGACGCAAATGAGTTACAGAACAAGGTCAAGCAGATTGAAACACCTCATTAAATTTCATCAGTGCCGGTATGACCAGGTACAGGCTACACCAACATCACTATTATATTGATGGAGAAAAGAGGCAGGGACCTCACACTGCCCAGAGTACACAGCTGAATCCCAAAGACTTCGACAACTGTAAATGTACACTAATAAAGAAAGGAAATCAATTCTAGGGAGCAGGCAGAATCAGGTCTTTGCTGCCATGGCTGTGCCACATGACAGACTGAGAGGGCAGTCCTCACATCTGTGACACGGAGTAACACATTTAATACAAGCACCCAACTCTTGACTATCCTCCTTAATTCAGGACTGGCAAAGGGAGAAAACCTTGCAAAGAACTCAGTCCTACCACTATTTCTCTCCTTTTCTTTTAATTTGGTTATCAGGGTGCACCATTACTCTACACAGCAGCACTTTGCTCTGCTAGGTGTTCCAGCTGAGCTGTACGTTAGGCAGCTCGGCTATTTAAACACCTTATGTTCAATTTTGATATGTCCTTCAGACAGACATAAGTCACTTAACAATTCTGTAAAGTTCAGTCGCTGACTAAAATACTTTTTTTAATTTTATGACTAGCATGGGAATAAAACTCACTAAGTATTACAAGACACAGTAAGACTCTGTCCAATTCTGGGCTCCCTGGTATAAAAAAGACAGGGATCTCCTGGAAAGAGTCCAGCGGAGGGCTACAAAGATGATGAAGGGCGTGGAACACCTCCCTTATGAGGAAAGGCTGAGACACCTGGGGCTGTTCAGCCTTGAGAAAAGAAAACTCAGAGGGGATCTGATCCACGTCTATAAATATCTAAGGAGCGGGAGGCAAAGGGATGAGGCAGGACTCTTCTCTGCAGTGTGTGGTGACAGGACGAGGGGAAATGGCCACAAACCGAGGCATAGGAAGTTCTGCACAAATGTGTGTGGGAATTGTTCCCAGTGCAGTGACGGAGCACTGGCACAGGCTGCACAGAGAGGTGGTGGAGTCTCCTTCTCTGGAGACGTTCCAGCCCCGCCTGGACGCCTACCTGTGCAACCTGGGCTAGGGAGCTGCTCTGGCAGGGGGTTGGACTCCATGATCTCTGGAGGTCCCTTCCAACCCCTACAACTCTATGACTCTGTAAGACATCAGGAGATGACAAGCTCCTGCCCATGGCTGCACTCTGAGAACAGACATCACGTGGTGACACTTGTCATCATCACCATAACAGCATAATTCATATCGAACTACTAGAACATTGCAGTGGGATTCAAAATCTACTTTTGATTCTTTGTTTTTCCTTCTTATTTCCAAAAGAAATTTATTAGTGACCGAATTAGAACTCCTAAAAACCAAACACATCCAGAGTGGTTTGTCCTTTTGTAGTGAGTTAGGTTCTGTGCCTACTGGAGGTCAGCAGGGCATTATCATTACCTTCAGTGAACGTAGCAGTAAGAACAGGGGCGAAACCACAGACAAATGTATTTCAGTTCTTTCCACAAAAACACATCTCAGTCCAGCAGCTGAGGGTGGTGTTTTCAGACATCACCTTGAGATGACTGCCTTAGTACTTCAGTATTTCCAAGTGGAAATACTTGCATGCACGTTTTTTCAGTACATATACTGATTTACAAGAACTTAGGGTTTCAGTTCTTGTCAGTAGGAAACGGTCCAGCAATGACGTTCTGTACAGAAAGTTTTGTTACCTAAAACCATTCAGAGAAAAAAGTGTGAGTGAAAGTGCCCAAATCAAGACCACTGTGTGAAACACCGATCATCAGAACCTGGCATGCTTTTATGTACCACTTACCCTACAGTAGATGCAACAATTTTTCTAAGGAAAGAAATACTTCAAGTATGAAAGTATATTTATTCTAGTTCAGATGCCAGAGGGAAAAAAAAAAAAAAAAACACATGTCTGTTAAGAATGAGCTACGGAATTATAAAACATCATCTCATAACTATCTAGGCTCAAGTGCAATTCCCAGGCCAGATTGAGCTTGCAGCTTTATCAAAGACTGAGTTTTATTGTGAAGCTGTCTGAAACACAGCGGGTAATGCTTTACTCGGTTTGAGCCATCCATCGAGTGTTTCAGGTTACGGAATGAATGCAGCATGGAACTGGCATTGCTTTAGGGACTGCTGGTCCTGCTGCACTGCCCGGCCATACACACCTGCGGCCACGTCCTCACCTCTGCCCTGCCCATCCTTGCAGCAGGAGGGGATGAGCCTGAGGGTGCTGCAGGCCCTCAGCGGGCAGATTGTAAATGGTGCCTTCTCCACGGCAGAGGGAATTTCCCCGACCACAAACACAGCTATCAGTAGTGACTCCTGAGCAAATAAAGGAGGTTCGCCAACCTGCCAACACAAAGGATTCTCTGTGCTGACAGAAAGTGGTGAGGGAGGAAGGCGGTACTCCTATCTCCAGCCGCAACCAGATGTTAATGCTTGGGAGGGAAGTGAAGAACACAGGTGAACAAAGCACAGCCCTTGCCCCTTCTGCACGCTCCGTAGAAACTCTCCACAAAACCAGGTGGAAGCACATCTTTGAGAGGGAAATATTACCTCGTTCTGAACGCTCCGGCAAATCCTGAACTCGTTTCAATGCTGAGCTGCCCGCATCGCTGCCTGTTCCACACACAGCATGCCCAGCAGCAGCTCCCAGACATCGCGTGTCTCAGTAGGCTCCAGGAGCATGGTATATTTTCCTTACACATCCATAAGACACACGCAAGCCTCATTTCACCTCCCAGCTTCCTCTGATGAACTGCGTTACGAAGCCTCTTTTCTAAAGCCTGGATCACTTTTTGTCGCCGTGCTCTTCGTAATACTTCACATCCTTCCTCGTGTGGAGCAGCACCAGACACACAATCAGCATTCCAGCCATCTTACTAAGGCCGCATACTCTTAACTCTACCCGCTATTTTTATTGCTGTTTAGCCAAAGATCGCACTTCGCTCACGGCATAGCAATGAAAACTCCTGTTGAGATGATTCTCCAAACAAATTCTTAAACCTCCTTCCAAATTGCCAGCTTGAAGACAGCCTTCTGTCCTGCTGGTGAAACTGCATTCCTGCTCCCTTTGGATCTGGCTGCACGAAAAACACATCCTGCTGGATGAGAACCGCTGAACAACGTGACTTGAACTGTATGGCACCAGTACCTTGTTCCACACACACAAACCTGCATATAATCATCGGTAACGATGAGGTATCGTTGCAAAACAGTGAATATAATGATCTTAAACGGCACTGCACCAAGATCCAGCCCCTGGGGGACCCCGCAAGGAACAGCTGTGCTCAGAAAGACACGCCTAAGTCCCTCTCTAAACGAAGAAAGATTTATGAAGAAACTTTGCCAATGTTTGTAGTATTTATCCCACAGCGACTCCGTGGCACAATTGTTTTAAACTCACACTTCACTGCAGAGTTAATAGATATATCGGGGACACAATACAGGGTGAGCCCGCTGCAACAGAACGGCTGATGAATAGCTTAGGAATTTGGGAGATGCGGTTTTTTTTTACAGTTCAGAACTCTGGGAAGCAATTTGCTCTGTTTCTACTGTAATTTGGTCTTTAACAATGTTAAGATTCAGAACGAGGAAGCCACAACTTGTTATTTATTTCAGGCACTCCATTTTAAAGCTTGCCATTTTTCCGCCAGGAAAACAGTAATTAATAACGTTAGTATGTAAAAGCATTCCTAAAACGAACTGCGAAAGTTTTATGTTTTATTTCCCATTAAAAACAATCTTCAGAACCAACCGATGTCAATGAGACAGTCGGGGAAGCCATTAATATTTCTGCTGTAGTGTTTCGATGTACATAAGCACGCACGAGTACCAATGGAGTCTGATGCTGAACACTCCCCAGTGCGGGATGCTGCTTTCAGCCACTTGTAGCTCAGCCAGACTTTATTTGGGTTGAAATTTTCCAAGCTGAACGTCTGCCTCAGGCTAAATTTTATTCCATGTGCGTAGAGGTTGCTTCTGAGGGAGGGGTGCAGAAGGAGGTAGACTGAGACTAGAGAACCTCAGCCAAAATAGCTCAGCTGCTTTCAGAACAAGGCCAGGGAAAACGCCATCTTTCAATGCTAACACAAAACGCTGGTAAACTTGTTGGAAGGTTAGAACGCCCTTTCAGCTTCGGATAACAGATGTGAAATGTGACACAGGGCTGGAGCTGTTAGGGTTAGCGTAGCACACGCACCTTCTGCCGCCCCCATGAAAAATCCACCTCCATTTGGTCCAATGGATTAAAATTCATCATTCTCAGTGGCTGTTCACTAGGCCACGGCCACATTCTTCACAACTTCTCGTGCCCAACAGACTACATAGGTCATCCCCACAGTGAGACAACTTCGCACCTGGTTCCTGTACAGAACAGACTGCAGCTTGGAAAATCATCTCCAAAGCAGACCACGGACTCCAGGCTTTCCGTGTAGCGGCCTGAGGCACTGCAGGGTGCAGGACACAGACCAGGGTTACTGAGCGACTCCGTCCCTGCCTGCAAACAGCTGTGGGACAAACTGAGAGCACAACAAGCCATCTCTGCTGTCCTACTCACAGCCAAGACCTGCCTGGATAGGTGGTGCCCAGTGGAGACCTCAGATGACAGTCCCGTGTGTTGCACCAACTGAGGAAGGACAGCAATACACATACATTGCCCCGGGCTGCCTATCTGCTTATCTTTTCCTAACCGAAAGAAAGCCTAGGAAATGACACACAAAAAGCAGCATGGAAAACTAAAAAAAAAAAAAAAAAACTGTGACTAAACACAGAAGAATGTAGGACTTACCAGGACCAAGTAGCCTGTGGTAATTAAAGCCGTCTCCTAGTGCTCGTATGCATGGAGGTCAGTTTCCAATTGTCACTGACCTGGTCATATTTTTTCCCTGGCAGAAGCTTTGTCACAATTAACACACACATTTTCTTTTTGACCTTGTTCTTTAGAGCACTACTGTTCTCTCAGACCAGAGGATGATTTACTTTCCCTCCGGGTTCTTTTACTGTTCTCGTCACTGCATTAAACAGTCAGATAAAGGACACCATTATCCATGATCTCTCTAAGATGGGAGACTAATATACGAAAAAATGAAAGTAAACAGATGTGGACATCAATGGAGCAATCCCGATGACCAAGACTTGTATTTCTAACATGCTGAGGCCTGCAAAAGGTCTTCTGCATGTTGAGAACAAACAGCTATTGACTTCTGTTCCAGATGAGTGAGCTCAGCCCAACTGCGAGGCAGGCACAAGGCTCAGGTTAGGCACCACAAAAGCAGATGAGCGTGCAAACATGAAAACATGGAAAACCTGCAGGAAGGATGGGGGCTGCAGAACCCAGTTCTCCTGGTATCTTACTAGCCCAGGTTGCACAGGTAGGCGTCCAAGTGGGTGATGGACGTCTCCAGAGAAGGAGACTCCACCGCCTCTCTGTGCAGCCTGTGCCAGTGCTCCGTCACGGCACTGGGAAGAAGTTCCCACACACATCTGTGCAGAACTTCCTATGCTTCAGTTTGCGGCCATTTCCCCCTGTCCTATCACCACACACTGCTGAGAAGAGTCCAGTCTCATCCCTTTGCCTCCCACTCCTTAGATATTTATAGATGTGGATCAGATCCCCCCTGAGTCTTCTTTTTATCAAGGCTGAACAGCCCCAGGTCTCTCAGCCTTATAAAGGAGGTGTTCCACGCCCTATACCATCTTTGTAGCCCTCCGCTGGACTCTTTCCAGGAGATCCCTGTCTGTTTTGTACCGGAGAGCCCAGAACTGGACTCAGTACTCCAGGTGAGGCCTCACCAGGGCAGAGTAGAGGGGGAGGATCACCTCCCTCGACCTGCCGGCCACGCTCTTTTAAATGCACCCCAGGATCCCATTGTCCTTCTTGGCCACCAGAGCACACTGCTGGCTCATGGCCTGCCTGTCATCCACCAGGACACCCGGGTCCCTTTGCTCAGAGCTTCTGTCCAGCAGCTCATGCATGAGAGCGGTGGCGATGTATGGAGCACAGAGCATACAGAGATGCGCTGCATCCACTGGGTGGCAGGCACGTTTCACACGATCGAGATGTATACGTACAGAGGTACACAAACGAAACCTCTTCAGTGCCGCGCTTGTGCTCCGTCTCAGAAGCGGCAAGCAAAAACACACTAAAAAAAATAATAATAATAGTGGTAATATAGGAAGAGCAACTCCAGTGCCTGCAGGGGGCAAGCCTTCAAACCCTTCTCTCATTTAAGGAAGTTAGCAGAGAAAAAAAAAAAAGAAGTTATGGATAAAAAGACACATCTGTGTGTGCGAGGAGTGAAGGTGTGCGAGCACAGAGCGCCAGCACGTCCCACGGGCATTTTGCTCAGAACCGCTTCCGAATTTGCCTCAAAAGACGTTTCTGGAGAAGAGGACGGCGGCCGAGCTGTGTGACCGAGCTGGAAACTACATCAAAACGACGCTGGGAAATGGAAACGCTGACAAACGCATTAAGTTCCGCCGGCGCCGTGCCAGCCCGGCCCTGGGCTCAGCACCTCGGCGGTACCCGTCCTGTCATGACTCTGGGAGCCCCTCCTGTAGGAAGGCAGCCCGTTCTCGCAGCCACCGAGCACGGGGTGTCTTCCACCCGTGACTCACCGCGCAGGCTTCTCCCCACCCTCGGCGTGATGTTCGCAGGCGAGTTCGCGGCTGCAGCCCACGAACTCACGTCCTTCCGAGTAGTAGTATTATTATTCTGCAGCTCGCAGCGGCGTTGGGAAACGAATTAGGCGGTACCGGGCTTTAGGACGCGACACCGCTCCGACTTTTACTGAAGTCAGCCCGCTCGAAGCGGACAACAAGTGGGCGCCGAGCGGGACTCGAAGCCGGGTCCCTCAGCGCTGGGGTGCCGCTCCGTCTCCGTCGCTCGGAGGCCTCCAGCCGCCCCGCTCTCCCCTCCGCTCCGGCGGCATCCGGGGCGGTGGCGGCAGGAGGGGCGGGCGGCCTTCGGCCCTCAACTCCGCGGGAAGTTGGCGGGGACAGCCGCCGCCGCCGCCGCCGCGCTCCCCGCTCCCTCCCCGCGTCCCGCCTTCCTCAGCCCGGCGCGCCGCGGCTCGAACCCGCGGCGCTTCCCGTCCCCCCCCCCGAGCGCGGGGCGCGGCGGCACTCACCGGCAGCGGCGGCTCCGTCGGCGCGCTGCTCCCCGCTGAGCGCTCGGCGCTCCCGGGGCGGGGAAGGAGGAGGAGACGGGGCGGGGGGGGGGGGAAGAGCGCGGACTGAGCCCCGCCGGCCGCCGTCGCCGCGCTGTCCCCACGCCCCGCTCCGTTCCGCTCCGCCCCGCTCCAGCGGCGCCGGCGGCGAAGCGGAGGGCGGCGGTGCTGCGGAGATGTGAGTGCCGGGGGTAGCGGGCCGGGGAGAGGGGTGGTTTGGGGGGGGAGGGGGTTAGGCTGAGCTGGGGCCGCGCTGCCCGCGGCACCGCGATGGAACCGCACGGGCACGGAGGTCCCTTCCGACCCAACCGCTGTGAGACGCTGTGATTAACACCCAGCTGCTGCTGGGAGCGAAGGGCAGGCTCCAGGCTTGACCCAGTCCGACTATCGTATGGATTACATTTGTTCACCCCCGTAATATCCCAACTTCCCTGCTTAAAAACGTCTGGAGCAGATGACAAAGTCGAAATCTTTTCGTGGGGGAGTGTTTGATGGTTAGGCGGTGTGAGCCCTTCTTGCGGACTCATTGCAGTGCTCTTCATTTTGGTGTTGCTAAAATTATACCTCAGCAGCTCCTTGACCCGGTTCGTGTTGATGTTGGGTTGGTTGTTTTGTTTTTTTTTTTTCCTCTCATTCTTATCGTATTCTCCCTGACACAGCCCCTGTCCGTCTCCATCCGCAGCAGCTGCTCTCAGTAGATATCCCTGACCTCGGATATCTACCTTCTGAAGGTTTGTTTAGGCGGCTTGCTTTAGGCTCTCTGTATTTTCAGGTTGGATGCTAGGAAAAATAAGAGCGGTGATGCACAGGCTGCCCAGAGAGGTGGTGGGGTCACCGTCCCTGGAGGTGCTCCGTGTGCACGTGGCACTGAGGGACGTGGTCCGTGGGGACGGGCTGATGGTTGGACTTGATGATCTCGGTGGTTTTTCCCAACCTTAATGATTCTCTGACAAGGAAGAAACGCACACCTGTGCCATTCGCTTTCCATCTGAGGTACCAAAGGGAACGGTGGCCCTTTGGGTGGTGCCCATCTCCTTCTGTTGGCGTGAGAGAACTTGTCTAAAACGTGAGGTACTGAGGTACCCAGCTGCTGTTAGACGAGCTGATTTCCATGGGTGCTCTGAGCACACCGAGGTATTGCTGCCCTGATACTCCCCTGCATCCTTGTATATTGTTACAGCTGTTCACGGTGTTGCCTTTCAAGTAAGCATAGAAAACGACCTGGAAAAGCACACACGTGCAAATGAGCTTCAGCACCAGTACACAGTTGGATCAAGCAGCTCGTGCAGATTCTGCCTAGACTGCCTTGCGGCTTCGTGAGCTGTGTGTTGTTCAGTGGGAGCTATTACAGCAGTAAAATGAGGCAGCCAGTTGGGTTGTAAATGGGAACTGACTGAGGGACTGCCAGAAGGAGATGGACTTGAAGGCCAGAAGAGCTGTAGCCTTCTCGGAGCCACCGCGTCATGCAGATGAAATTCCCACCCGTCGTCACGTATATGTGCGTATTCTGTGGCATAGCAGAAGAAAAATGCATCAGAGATCCTTATTTTTAAATAGATTTTTAAAAACATGCACTTTTAATAGAAGGTAAGGATACGTGTGTACCAAAGGAATGCTTTAGGGGCAGGATTTGTGCCCCGTGTACAAACGGAGTTGCTGTGGGAGTTCCTTAGGGGTACCGGGCTGCACGGGGCCTAGTTCACAGTGTAAGAAGGCACTCTGCAGTTTTGGCGTGGTACTGTGATGATTTTAATGCTGCATTTTTAGAGCTGGCCAGTACAGAAACATTGGCTGGGGTGTTTGGATCAGATCTAGCTCTTCTGGGATGGCTTGCCCTGCAGGATGCCTGCTGCAAAATACGCAGCCATTTTTCATTTGTTTTCCACTTTGTTCCATTATGCAATTATTACTTTGCCTTAGAAGTATTCCCTGATATTTAGAAGTATTCCTTTAACAGAAAGAGCAGGATATGGAAGACAAAATCCTGGTATTGCCAAGGCCTCAAGTTTTGTATTTAAGCCCCAGGTGTGCCCTCAGATTTGGCAGTGTGATTACTGCCGAATGTGTAGCTGCAGTGTTCTGTGACAGGTGTGATGACTGGAGGTGTTCAGGAAAGAAAACAGAGGATAAATGAGCAATGAAAAGGCATTCTGTCAAAACCTCGCAGCTTGAGTTTTGGTGAATGCAGCTGCACAGTCAGCGTTAGTTACACTGGGTTCTTCTGAACACAAAACACGAGTCCCATTACTTTAAAGATGGAAATCCACACATGTTTTTGCACCTCTTGAAGCACGTGGTGAGGCTGCTTTACTGCCCGTGGGCTTTTGGCCTTAGTGGTTTGGGGATATGAATCTCAAAAGCTTTCTAGTGAAATGTGGGGTTAAGTCATCAGCGAACTGTAACGCACACCGTGTAGGGATGTGCACATTTCCATTTAAATCAGAGGAAGCCCAGCTGCTTCCAAGCTCTTCAGCAAATTGCTTGAAGAGCTGCATCTTGCTAACGCCTGTTGCTTACAGGTCGGTATGTGTTCATAGATTGCCTCCACCATGCTTACAGTTTCAAATAAAGAAGCGGCCTTTATCTAATCGTTGGAGCTGTTTGTTTTGCTCTTAAATATTTCTCCTTCGTAGCTTCGGAGCTCTGAAGAGTTTTCCGCGTGTTTTCTCACACGTGGGCGACTCCTTATCTAACTTGCACCTTCAGAAACACTCAGGCTGTTACACTGAAACACCCACAGCGCTTGCTGTTTTGTCTGTGGCCGCTCAGCTCGGGATCTGTTCTTGGATTCCTCACGTGGTGCAGTACTACATTTCTGTTACTAAGCTCGCTGCTGGCCGTATCCAGAATGGAATTTGACATTAATCCAAGTTTTACCCTTAGAAAGTTTTTATTTCTATGCCTTTGTAATGAGAAATAACGTGAGCCATACGTTTCTGGCAGTTGTGCATTTAATAAGGACGCATGGTGCTGCTTGATTTATCTTCGGCCTGCGGTGTCTTACATTTCCGTTGTGAAAAATAATAATAATGCAGGATCTGTTGGGCACATGTCAACACTGAGCCAAGCCTCGTGAAGCGCCTCAGTCATTACTGCAATCCTCGCTGGCCATTCGCAGAATCACAGAACTGTAGGGGTTGGAAGGGACCTCCAGAGATCATGGAGTCCACCAACCCCCTGCCAGAGCAGCTCCCTAGCCCAGGTTGCACAGGTAGGCGTCCAGGCGGGGCTGGAACGTCTCCAGAGAAGGAGACTCCACCACCTCTCTGTGCAGCCTGTGCCAGTGCTCCGTCACTGCGCTGTGAAAAGCACAACCACGATGACAAGCAGCGCCTAGCGCTCCATGACACACAGGCAGTGCCTAAGTTGAGTTTCCGAGGTTGTATCTGTAACAGCCTGTGCCTTTGGTTGTTGTTGCAGGTGGCGTGTCATTTCTTTCTTTTTCTCCTCCTCCCCAGGGCCGATTACTGGAAGTCTCAGCCAAAGAAGTTCTGCGATTACTGCAAGTGCTGGATAGCAGACAACAGACCTGTACGATCACCTGCTGCGCTGGGCCCGTGATTCTGAAATGCCAGAAATTCCTAATACAGGCTGATAAAATTGCTTTTTATACTCGTTTATTGAGGCATGAAAAGCGTTGTCTGAAAATGCCTTTCTAATGCTTGATTGAGATACTCAAATCGTGATATGTGAGCAGCACATACGTGAACACAACTGATGTATCTGATCCTTGTTTTTCTTCAGGTTATGTGATTTAACGTCTGGTCTGACTTGAAGCTTTGTCCGTGCCTGTTCCTTAGTACTCAAGTAGAGGGCAAAACCTGGCATACGTGCTGTTTATATATGTCAGGCCTGGTTCAGCCGGTGCTCAGAGTGCTGAAAGGAAGTTCCTTTCATTTCACACAGCCCACAGAAATGTTCCTTGGTTACAGAAAGGTGTTGCTGACTTGCAGACACCTTTTGCACACTACGAGACCGATTGCTTTCTCACTTCAGAAATAAGTTTTGCACTCCGGATTCAGTGCCAGAGGTACTTCTGGAGCTGAGCTTCGTCTGGTTTACAGTTACATACCTGTAATTCAGAAGCACAAATGTGAGCTAATTGGTTTCGGTCTCTGTTACACTGTCAGCGAAGAGTCTTGCATGAAGTGGGGGATTTGGGTATCCTATAAACCCATCTTTACATGACATTAATCATCATCGGCATGTGCATCCTCCACACATCTTTTTGTGCAGAGAACTGGGGTTCCTAGGTCAGATTTAGGCACCTAACTTTTTAACACTTAAGGGTTCAAACCACATGTGAGCTTCAGCTGTCTGACCTTGAAACTCCTTCCAGTTCCTGATGGCTTTTTTTTTCGCTGGCAGCTTTGTGGCTTGCAGACTGTCCAGTTGTCCTTAGTTACTCTTCCATGTTATTTTTTTTTTTTTTGTTAGCTCTCAGATTTGTGGACTGGGAGACCACAGGATCTTTGTGTGATTCGTAGTAGCTGATATTTGTAATGCTAAATAGACCACACTGTTTTTGGAAAGAATGCAGGAAAGCCAACAGAGTGAGTAAAAAAAAAACCAACAAGGGATGCTACTCAGAAGGACAGCACAGGGAGGGAACCCAGATTCTCTCTAATGTCTCTAGTAATTGTGTTGTTTTGTTTTTTTTTTTCCCTTGTTCTTCTTTTCTTAAGAGCATAGACTTCCATGAAAGAGGCAAGAATCATAAGGAGAATGTGGCCAAAAGAATTAGCGAGGTAATTCAAACACCTTGTTTTCACAAATGCATGTGTTTCATCCGTTGATGATCCGACCCGCTGAAATTCATTCTCTTTGTGTTTTAGATCAGAAAGAAAAGCATGGAAAAAGCAAAGGAAGAAGAAAACATGTCCAAGGAATTTGCAGCAATGGAGGAGGCTGCAATGAAAGCATATCAAGAGGATTTGAAAAGGCTTGGAATCAAGCCAGGTAGCTCATATAGTTGCCAAAGGATTAAAGGCAGAATTGAAAGAATATCGAATAGGAATGCTTTGCTTTTTTTTCTTAAATTAGGATTTAGCAATTTGAAGCAAGGCCTCCAGAACTGGGTATGTTTATTAAAAAAATAAATTAAAAAAAAAGAAGAAAAGAAAGAAGACTGCAAATTGCCAGCAGTAGAAGTTGCTGTACAGAATGTTTTTAGCTACAGTGTCCTTGGGTGCACGGAGCAGTCTTGGTTTGGGGTAGAACACGTACACAACGAGACAGAAAAACACAGAGATACTGCGGTTGGCAGTTTGAGTGAGCAGAGCTTCCTTTAGTTCATTTCATCTTTCACTTGTGCCAGCTGGAGACAAGTTTGTCTCAAATAGGAACTAGATGATCTTCTGAGGTCCCTTCCAATCCCTGACGCTGTGGTTCTGTGAGAGCTTGGACTCCCAGTGCTATCAGGTAGAGATGAGAATCGCTTTCTTACCTCGCAGGTCAGCAAGTAACTTTGCTCAGCCGATGTGAGAGCGTAATAACCTTAAAGTTGTACTGTAAAGCTTCTGTAGGAGCTCTCTTTTCACAACTCCTTCAGTTTATTTTGCTTTAGTCAGGGCTCATTGGTCCTTGTGGTTCTTCTCTTCGTGTTGCTACTTGTTTTCGGATTCTCAGGCTTTCTTGGAACAGCGTAGTGTTGCTAAAATGAAAGATTCTTCGCATGTACTCTTCAGTTTAGCTACAGTAAGAGTAATACTGATGGGCAGAACAAAGTTTTCTATTTGCAGTTGCTGTTAGTGAGTGGCTAATATTTAAGCTCTGGTTATTACTTATCTTTTTTTTTAAACTGAATATTATTTTCGTGAAGATGATGTAGGTCCCAGTTCAGCGCAGAATAAAACGCAGAGTAACGCAGCGGAAGGTAAAGGGAAGAAAGAAAAGAAAGAAAAGAAGGAGAAGAAGGAAAAGAAAAAGACACCTGAGGGCACCTCAGGGTCACCGAAAACTGAGTGGGTGCAAGGACTTTCTCCCGAAGGCTACACTTACTACTACAATACAAAAACAGGAGGTAAACAGCAGTGAGGAGCAAAGGCAGATTAACTTATTGCGTATGAATGAGTACAGACCACCCGCATTTACCCTTCTGCCACCTCAGTACGAAGCTGATGGTTAAAATCTCAACCATTAGGTGGGGTTTTGATCCTTAATATCCAAGACTTAGACACGGAGAACGTCAGACTGTGTTTGCTTTTTGTGGAGAAGTTAGTAATGAGATAATGTGGGAGTCCCACTGTTTCTGGAAACGTTTAGCCTCCCAGATGTTAAAATATGCATAAGATAACTGCACTCTTTCATACTTTCTTAGCAGGAGTGTGAAATGAATTGGGCAGTTACCTCAGCATCAGTGTTGTCCAAGTAAACGAGGGCAGTTATAAATTGCTGCCTGATTATTTCTTCCCACATTTGCCTGGCTGACCAACTTCTGTTGAGGAGCAACGTGTTATGATCTGCTTATAAAAGCAGTCCCTTTTTTGTGCGTGTGTGATCAGTGAGAACATCACTAACTGTTTCTTAATCATTTAGAAACGTTCTTGTTGTTCGCCTTAAGTCTTTCCTTCTACAAGGTAGCTTCCAAAAGCTAAAAGCACATGAAGCACACGAGCTTCCTCGTGTGCTTAATTTCTTCTGGCCTGTGCTACCTTGTTTTGTGTTTAACCAAGCTCCCAGCATCTGTGTATCAGTCAGTGTTTATTAATAGAGTCTGCTCAATCCTGGCAAGGCCAACTCTAATTAAGACACTTTGCTTCATTGATCATACTGTGCTTTGATATGGGATAACGTATCAGGATATATCGATACTGCACTTTTGTACGTGTGCACCTATCAGTGTCATAACTTTCAGATCTGTTTTCTTTCAAACGTTACGGCCCGCGGTCAGGACTGAGTGATGGGTAAAATATGTTTTTGTTTTTCTTTTTAAGAATCGCAGTGGGAGAAACCGAAAGGATTCCAAGGCAACTCCAAAACTTCACAGACGGTAATCAAACACTGCTGTTCGTACTCTCCTTTGTCCTTGCGAGGCTTACCAGAAATGTGTTAAGCAATTTGCAACTGTTCTGGTTCAGAATGACCCCTAAGCACTGCTCAGAAAACACTGAGATTGCGAAGGTTAGTAGTTAAAGAAAATTAAATGCTTTCTTTGTGCTCGCTTTGGAATACAGGTATGTGGTAATTTGTCTCCTCTGTAAGTTTTGTGGAACCCATGGAGAAGTTTTTGTCATTTTACTGTCTTCCTTACTTAAGGGACAGGCAAACTTGGGGAACAGTCCAAAACCAGAAAGTCTGTCATGGAAGGACTTCCTCCTGATAATTATCACTGCAGGAGTTCAGTGCTTCACAACATTAAAAATGCTATTCTTACAACATTCCTCCAGGGCTACATTAAGTTTTCCACGTTTTGAGTATAGATGTCATAGGTACGGTATGACTGGAAGTCAGCATTGTTTGCTAATCATGTTGGATATTCTGTTGGAGAGCAGAAAATCCCAGCCCTTTTCAGAGTGCTTAACTTTCTGTCACCGTGTCTTGGATCTCAGAAGGCAGTCTTTGCTCAGTGCTGGAGTACTTACAGGCAGAGTAGAGAATATTCATAGTTGTTTGTGTTTTTAGGCAATTGTATCGATTTACAAAATGTCCACAAATTCCCTTGTTTCTATTTCATCTCTTGTTAAAATTGGGTTTTATTTCAGAAATGCAGACTTTTTTCAGGCAGTGTGTGTTCCCAAGAGGCTGCATACCTCATGTTCCCAACGCGTGCTACTCTCGCTTTCCAATTCCTTTCCCCCAAAGCTCTGCACAACTTGTTAAGCAGTTCTTTATCTTTTCTGTCAAGTCATAGCTCTGCAATGTTCTTAAGCCTGTTTTCCTGTAGCCTTCCACTGACAGAGGTCCTGTGACTGATCTTGTATGGTCCCTGGTGTGTGTTTGTCCTGACAGTGAACTCATTTGGGGAGTAAGGACATCAGCATTCATTTCATAGGCTTGTTTCTGTGAATCAGCCTTCTGGTTAGGCAGTGAAATGCCTCCTCAGGAAGCCCAGATGGAGGAGAGAAGGAGCTGCTTTCTTGGCAGCAACGTGAGCTCAGCTCATCTCAGCTCTATCACGAATACACAGCCTCACCCTCGGATATCTCTCCTAAACCACATGGCTGTGTTTTGCCAATCCTCCCTCGCCCCGACCTGTGACTTTGTGTTGTTTTTGGTTAGCTCAGCTACTGCTAAGAGCAAGCACTGAACTGCTCCTTTATTTAGTCTGAGCTGAAGATACTGGGAACGTTCCAGGTCTCTAACAAGGGCTCGCCATTTCCCACAAAATAAAGGGCATGCTCACAGCATGCTGTGCAAGTGAGATTCACAGTTCCTCCTCATTTTACAGCAGGTTAACTAAGCCCTCGGGCTTCACAAGAGGGGCAGAGAACTGAGCAGTGGAAAGGCGTGTTGAAGGCTGTACCAGTTAGAGTGACGTTGTGCTTGACAGCATTTACGTGCTAGGAAGCTTAGTGTGCCCAATCTCACGTGCTTGCTGAAAACCTCAAAGAAACAAGCTCTAAGATGCTCAGGATCTAAAGAACAAAGGTAACTTATGATGAAGCTGCATAGACATTCTACCCAGTGTGCAGTATTAGTATTTAAGGAGCAGTGAAAGTTGTATGCGTTACTGCCGTTCATGAAATCAAGGTCTTGCAGAAGATCTTAAGCCACGCATCTTTATGTTCATTACTTAGCCACGAAGACAATACCAGCAGCAGCTTCTGTCACACTCCGTGTGCGAATCAGTGCTTTGTTGAAATTGGTGCTTTTCCAAATCACACGAATTCATTGGAACACATTCCTGCAAAATTGAATTCTTCCACTGTTTTTGGTAAAGATGTATTCTTGAACAAAAAAAGACCCAGGAGGAGTAAAGTCTTATAAGTGATGCTTTTGTTGATCCTTTTGAGGATCTTTTTCTTTTTTTTTTTTTTTTTTTTTTACAATTTAATTAACTCCTTTACCTTTTTCTCAGGGAGCAGTGTGGGTAGAAGGTGTCAGTGAAGATGGTCATACCTATTATTACAACACACAGACAGGAGGTAAGGAGAGCTTGGTTTTTTGTTAATCACTGTCTCAGAAGAGTTTTCAGAGCAACATTTAACTTTGCAAATAGTATTTTAAGGCCATTGTTGTGTTTCATATTATTCAAGCTGGTACTCAGTTGAAATACACTTGTTGCTTAACCTTGTGTTGGCTTTATACCTCTATTGTTGGTTCATGTGCATTTGTGCTTTGTAGCTGTTTCTTTTTTTTTTGACCTTCAACTTACAGCTCTTAAATATGGCTACTTCATTTCTGCACATATATTGAAGGTTTAGCTTGGAAACCCAGAAAGGATAGGATTTTATTTTGACAGGTACGTAGGGCACAATTAGAACCTCCTGATCTTTTCCTGACACTGACATAGGACTCATATGAGAGACCAGAACCAGACCCCTACTTCTCCTCGTTTTTCCCTGCATAGGGAACTTCGTGGTAGCTACCCCAGAACAGGCACCTGCTTTCTAAATCTGATCAAATCATATGAGGTCAGTGGTGTCTCTCTGGAGATCAAGGTGATTTTACACCAGCTGTGAGTTTTCCTTCCGCTGTTGGGTACGAAAAAGAATTCCTAATGGTGCCAACAATAGGGAAAAAAACACTTTCAGTTTTTCAGCATGCCACCTCCCTTTTCAAACGGCTTGTGGTTTGCTTTTCTGAAAGGAAGGTGAGTTGCTGGTTATTTTTAAACGTTGCCTTCTAAGACAGGGAAGATTTAGGTTAGATGTTAGGAGGAAGTTTTTCACTCCCAGGGTGGTGATGCAGTGGAACAGGCACATAACTTAGCAGTCCAGCATCTTCAGGCTGAGCTCCTGCCACATGTTTCAGGAGGCTGCACCTTGATCTGCTGACTTGGTGTGACACCTCAGAAAATGAACTTTATCGGTTATTGCTATAAAGCGAAATGACAGTAATATCCTTGGGAGACTTTTTTTGTTATTCAGGAGCTACTCGTTGTCAGTTTCTTCCACCTTTCCTTCTCAGGATGAGCCTAGGATCATGCCTGTTAAGTGCTGTTTTCAGCTGGTGATTTCTTTGAAAGTAGATAAAATAACTGAAAAACTAGCAGTTCTGTTGCATTTGAGAGCTTATATATACAGAAAGTTGTTATTACTTTTACCTTACTGTTACTAAAAACAACTTTGAGACCACTGAGTCCACTTTTACTTAAACGTTTCATTTCGATTTATTTACTCCGGTACTTCTAATTCAAAATGAGGTCATATTCTATAGATTCTGTTGTCATGCTTCAGATTCATGTTTTTATTCGTTTGCTTGTCAGCAGTTTTATTACAGACCTAATCTCACTGAGGCAAGATGCAGAGGGGAAGGATTTATCTGCCCTGAAAGCTAGGAGGCTCACAGTTAGCACTCCTTCCCTTATCTTTTCTTTGTCATCAATGGATAACTCAGATCAAATCGGCACCTCTCAAGGTGGTCTGTCCCGTCTTAGGAACAGAGTCTTGTAGGCCGCAGTTTGCTACGTGTGATATTTTTCTTAAGCACTGATTACAATGAGCTTTACTGACAGTGAGTTCAGCTGTTACGACAGTATCTTTGCTGGGAAAGAATGAACTGAACAAAGGCGCGAGCCTTGCGCCAAATTATTTGCTGTATATTTTAAATAAGGCAACAGTGCTTCTGAAAGGTGATGCCGTCAAAGCAGTAAGAGACAGAATCGGATACATACATAATGTGATTGTTCAAATATCTTGGGCAGTGTCCACATGGGAGAAACCTGATGGTTTTGTTTCATCTTCAAACGAGAACAGTCAGCGTGGCAAGCATTCCAAAGGAGCAGATTCCAGAGCGTCTGAATCAGACTCCGAACAGGATGACAGTGGAAGTGAGGGACAAAGTCCAGGAACAAATTCAAAAGTAAATTCTCTCTTTATTCTCTCTTCAGATTTACTTTACATATCATATTCATTTTCTAGCGTGAGATGGCTTTGTCTTTGAGATATGCCATACTCGTTGTGATGAGGCTAAACATCATGGCTGAAAGTAAAGGTTCACACTTTTCTGAATAATGAAATGAACACTTATTCAGTTACTTGACACGTTGCGGCAGCATTCCAGAATACGGAGCATGAGGTTGGCATCCTTCAGCCAATCTCAAGTAGGATTCTTCAAGAAGTGTGATGTCCTCTGAGACAGGAAGCTGTCATCTCTCCGAAGTATCCAAAAAATGATATGGATTTCAGTGTCAGGCTGACTTCCAGCCTCCATTGGTGAAGATGGCTAGGAAGAGGCTTTGAGGGAACGCCTTTGACTGAAAATGAGCTGGTTGTAATTTCTGTATTAATTCAGAAAAACAGATTTTGCCAGGTATATATATTTTTATCAGTTACATTTCTGTCTTCAGATCGAAAACTTCAGATAAAGGGTGCAATTAAGGCTCTGATTGGATCAGATGGTGTTCTGAAACTGGTAGTTCAGAACAAATAAAGAAGATTTAAATATAAAATGTATTAATAGACAGATGTTAATTCTAAGATACACATTTATGTATCACCGTGCATCATTATAAACCACTACCATGTGTTAGCTATGAAGTTTGCACGTGCACACACTGAAAGCCTCATGTGATTCTCTTGCCTAACGCTAAGCTTTATGTAGGTCTGCGTTGTCTACTCCTTGTTAATTCCAGCCATGATAGACAGGATTTTGCAGCTTTTGTTGTAATATCTAAGGGTTTTTTCAACCATGTATGAGATAAAAGCTCAAGAAGAAAAATGTAAGCAAGTTATTGTTTGAAATTACTCTTGGTTAAAATTTATGAATAGCGGATAATAAATAAGGTGGGGTTTTTTCCTCTTTAGAAGAAAGGAGAAAATGATGAAGAATCAGAGAAAGGGAAATCTCCCAAAGCTAAAAAGTCAAGCCCTCATGGGAAATGGCGGGAAGTGAAGTGGCAGGAAGTTAAATGGCAGGAAGAAGCTGTTGATAAAGAGAAGATTGCATTGGCTTCCAGAGAAGCCTCCAGTGATGAGTCTAAGACCGACACTTACGGAAAATGGAAAGCAATTAAAAATGAAGAAGAAGAAGAAGAACCAGGGTGAGTATCTTTTTACCACGGTAATTTTCGTAAGGTTTTGTTTCCAGAATCTTTTCAAGAGCTGAAGCTTTTTCTTCTGACTTCTGGTAGAATTAGCACAGCAGCAATTGGAAATGTAACCCGAGTACAATTCTTTCCTAGGTGATTACTTTAAATAATAGCTCTCCACAAAGGATAGCCAGTGGCATTTCATTTTCACTGGCAGAAGTCTTCAACAAGTGCAAAGTAAAGTGAAGTCATTTGGTGGATAATTGTCATCTGTCATTTTTCTTAGAGGCTGAGTAACAACTATATAAATGTAGTTACACTGAGCTTGCATTCCTTATCGTTGTTTCTTTCATGAGTCTGGTTCAGCTTATGTGACTGTTTTTTTTTTCCAACTGCTTCCATCCTTGGAACCACACAGGCTGCTTTTTCAGGGGCTCCTAGAGGCTTCCAGACTAGATACTGTTTCTTTCTGATGAATGATGAGTTAGTCAGTCTAACTCTGCCTGGAGTCCAAGAGCTATCTTGATCTTCTGGGGCCATCAGCAACCCGATATTGGTCATCCTTTGTTAGCACTGCTTTGAATTCCTTCCCTGTGGAATCACTGGTTGCTGACATGAGTATGATTTATTTATTTTTTTTAAGATTCAAACCAAATTCTGCCTAAGCCAAAACACTGGCTGAAGTGCATATACAGGCAGCAAATGATTTCTTAATTCCGGCTGCTCTGCTGACTCTAATTGTTCACTTGAAGAACGCAGGCCTTTATAAGAGCAGTTTTTTGTTTTACTTTCACCCAGCACTGTATTAGAAGACTTCTCTTTGAGCCATTGATTATCTTGCTCTCAAATTTCCCAGTAAAGTTAAGCAAAAAGAAAGACAAAGTCCCCCGAGTCTCTTTTCTGCTGTCGTTATGGATAAGTGCTCAATATTCTTAAACGCTTTCTGTAATAAAGTCAGGAGATGAGGTACAAAACATATAATCTAGTAAAGCCAGCATTAAATCTGGATGATGTCTCTCATGCCCAGCTGATTCACTGCAGATGTTTTCATGACACGCATCTGATTAGGGATTTTTGTTTGTTTGTGGTTTTTCACTGTGTTATTCTATTGCTTGACAGCTGAAGTTGCTCAGTTTCTTGTTAAGCACACTGTCTTTTATGGTGAGTTTCCTGTTATGGTGCTGTATGGTTAACAGAATGAATAATGCCAAGTAGCACTGCAGCAAAGATATTTTACAGGTGGTATAGCTGGAAAGATTATCCTGATGGAAAGAGACAATTAGAATAAAGGAAAATGCTCACCCATGTCCTAGGTTAGCAGTAGGAAACTCCAAAGAAACAGTCTCCAGAAAGAGATCCTTCCCCAGTGGTCAGCCCTTAAATGGGGTCTGGGAGAGGTGGAGCCAGACTCCACACCTTTTGGTCACACAGGTGCATTGCCTTCACCTGTGCTCCCACGGCTGACTCAGTGCTCACCTCTGGTGATCCATCAGTGGTTCAGGCCCTGGTTCAACAGTTCCCATACAAGTACCCTCTAGGAGTTCGGAAGAATTAGTTTTGGGGGAAGGAAATGAATCTTTCCCTTCATACTCACCCCAGTCTACAGCATTTTAGCTCTAAATTATTCAGCAAGTACTGTTTTGTCACTGTTTGAATAAACCGAGCACAAATACAATTCCTAGGAGATGGTAATGTTGCACGATCAGTTCACTTAACGTGTCCTGTACTGGATCAGCTCACCAATCCTTGACTGCAGAGCTTGTAAAAACCTCTCACTTCTTTAAATGCACTGTACAATTAGAACTACTTACAGCTACTGAACTTCAGATGTATCAGTCAGTACATTTACACACGGGCTTGATACATGCATGTGTGTAAGTGCAATAGACGCAGCTGTCCGTCCATTATTTACTCTGAGCTGAGACCAGACACAGTGCTGATCACTTTTAGGAGGCTTACATTTTAGGAATACTGTAGCAGTCACACTTTTCACGACCTGAAGACGTTCCCACAGCTCTGGTTCATGTGTTTGAGTTCATCTTTGAAGCACAGAACCCAAAACTGGATAGTATAGGAGCTGGCACCAGACTAACACTCGGCAGTGCTGATTTGTTGTGTGGATTGGCCAGGAGTGCAGCGTGTCCAGTAAGAGCACCTCTCTGCACCAGTGCTGTGCTGCTGTTACTGTGACAAGCCTGTGATCTGGGTCATTGTTTGCCAGCTGTTCTCCTTTTATGTTCGTGCCTCAGGTTATCCCTTTAGAACTCAGCACTGCCATTGACTCTCTACAAGTGATGGGTAATTTTTAGACAACGTCTTTGATTTTTAGCTGTGATCCTGTCCTCTGAGGCTGCTTCTCCCAGCTTCCAACGTTTTGGCATTGAACCATTGCTAATTATTCACTGGCCAGTCTTTCAACATTCTTAACTTGACACACATGCAAGCCTGCTGTCTTTTACAGGACTGTGTGCGTGGTGAGTACTCGGGGCATGCTATAAGCACTGCAGAACAGAGGTCTTTTTTGTGCACCAGCTCACACAGTAGAAAGAAAGAACATTTTTCTTGATCCCTGTAACAATGATCATCTTGGCTAGAAGACTCTGCCTGTAGCTCAAAGCTGCTTTGATTATTAAATATAGACGTTACTGTCTGCAGCACACCACGTTCTCTTCTCCTTGTGGATTAACCCTCTTATGTTTCCCTCTCTCCTCGCAGTGAAAAAGTGGACCTGGAGCTTCCTAGTACAGAGAGCGACAGCGTGCCGCCTCCGGTGCTTGAGGTTCCAGAAGATTCCACAATGATATTTAAGGAGAAGACAGTGACCTCCCTTGGAGACCTGACAGAAGGGGTGCCAACATTTAAAAAGAGGAAATTTGAAAATGGAAAATCCAGAAACTTAAGACAAAGACTAGACGATCAGTAATGCTTCCACATTTTAGATTCTGTTTCAGCTGGAGAGAATCAGAAGTTTAATATTCGAAACAGGCTTTTATAAAGAAAATGTTGGATGGAAATTGAGGATTTATAGGTATTAAAACAGACGTGAGTTGTAATATTTTTTTATTTTGACGTGACTGCTTTTGGAATGGAAGTTTGTGTTCATTCTGCAATATTGTAAATAGCTGTGTTTGTTATTTTAACCATGCCATCTAGGTTCAGTTTGCTCCATGTACGCTGTTTTAAATACATCGTGTCAGGTTTTTTACTCCTTTTCTAAGAACGGGACAATGTAGTAATGCTTAATCTGGGGAAAATAATGCAGACCTTTTATTTTTACACAGGAACTGGATCAGTGGCATGGTCTAGAGAGTAAAGTCATCCCTCAGCGTTATTTATGTGGAGCAGTTTCCCAGCTGATGAATAAAAATACCGTGCTTACTAACCTTTGGCTAATCGCTTGCTGAAGAGTAGGCAGTGAGTTCCAACGTGTCAGGCAGATCAACTGGAAGCTGTTTGTAGGGGAGTCGGTCGCTTCAGTGCCACTCATTTCAAACGGCACTCCAAACCAAAGCGTTTCTGTACATGCATGAAGCATTTATTAGAGCCCTGTGGAAGATATAAACCTGATGAATCTTACCTTCCCGTAGCATCTCTGGAACCACTGCTGTTGGAGTATGCTTTTCTATGCTTTCATCCTGGTGTATTTTGCTTTGTTGCCCCTGCTTGAATTTTCTTCTTTTGAAAGATCAAATTTTCTTTCTTTTTGGCCTTCTTTCCTTTTTGTCCCTTTCTCTATGAAAAAAATTGCTTGATACTGTCACGAGAAAACATTTGAAAGCTTTACCCCTGCTGCAGCGTACAGCAACTTTTTTGAGGCTGAAGGTTTTCCTCTTTTGTAAGAGGAATGCGCTGAGTGGTTGCACGGTGTTAGCTAAGGTGAGAAGGGGCTGAGCATACTGAAGCTTCATTATTCTGAGTGCTGTAGGAGAGGAAAACAAAAGATTAATACGTAGGGCTGATGGCTGAAATGTCCTAGCTGGCTGCTCAGGTTTTTAGCAGTTGACTGTGCCAATGCTTGAACACTTTCTTAGGGATTCTAAGTTTGATTTCTTAATCTGGTGGAATAGGACTTCATTAGTATTGTCAAGATCCACTGGCTGCACGAGAAGACAGCACTACACCCTGCTTCCCTGGGTACCAAGCATTCAAATATAGGTCTCAATTTCCAAAGCTCACAGCATTTTGCTCAGGAAAGCCTCAGTCAGAAAATGGAGTTAGGGCAGAATACAGATGGAAACTGCTGTACTTGATTTCCTTGAGAAAATGACCTCATCTGTCGGATCAGCTGACATGAGGGAGGGAATCTGATCTACCATATATTGCAAAGGAAGCAGAGGTCCTTTCTTTTAACTTCTTTTCTATTCCGCGATGTTTTCTGTGTGTGTGGAAGAGAATTAAGTATTGAATTTAATCTTGCACGTTTCTTTGGCTTCTTTGTTGAGGTTTTATTTCTTTTGATGTTTATTTTGAGAAATCCAAAAATTTTCTCTCATGTCCAGCTCTGCATGGTGGTGACACACTGGAACAGGCTGCCCAGAGAGGGTTGTGGATGCCCCATCCCTGGAGGCATTCAAGGCAAGGCTGGATGTGGCTCTGGGCAGCCTGCTCCAGTGGTTGGTGACCCTGCCCATGGCAGGGGGGTTGAACCTAGATGATCTTTGAGGTCCTTTTCAACCCAGGCCATTCTGTGATTCTGTGATTTTCACTCAGAGATGCAGGATGACTGCTGGCTGCTCTCGCTGTCGTAGATGCAGGAATATGCTGCTCCACATGAAAGGCCAGCGCAGAAATCTCCTTTCTCCTTTTCTCCTGCCTCAGCTACATATTGCTGGCAGGTCAAGGCCACCAGTACTTCCATAGCGTATTGTGGATAATCCCCGATACGTCCCTCAACCACATTTGCCTTCCACATGATTGCATCGTGCTGTCTGCTGTAGGTTCCCTGTGACTGACCTCTACATGCAGCTCTTTCTGCTCCTCTGCTGCTTCCAACTGCTGAGGTAGCAGCTGATCAGGCTTTGCCTTCGAGAACTTTTTTTTCTTACAAAGATTTTTGCCTGCTGTACTCATTCTGTGCTCTTTCTTTTGCCCCATGGTTCTTGTGTTACTCCAAGCCTCACATATATGAAATGATTTTCTTATTAGTGCTCTTCTGTAGGCTTCAGTCCTCCAAAGAAGAGACTACTTTCCTCTTTTTAGAAGAAAGTACGTTGCATCTACTCAAAAAAAGATGGTTGCGTTTGGCATGGAATTCAGCAGGGACCACCTGCTCAGTCTGACCCAGGCTATGGAGTCATCCTTGTGCCTAGAGGCCACGTTTTAACCCTCCACCCAGGAATGTGTAGATGGAAATGCAGACTTTTCCAATTTGGTAAATGATAGTCGTCGTCTGACCCTCGTAGGCAAAATCTGCACCACAGCACCATCCAGATAGAGAAGATAGGAAGGCTGGTCACAACGTGGGTCTGAAATTCACTACCTGTGCAATTATAAATGGCTCTCTCCTTTTTCCCCCTGAAAAATAACATTATTCCGGTGCATGTTTTGGCACCTCAGAAAAGGAGTAAAAAAAAATGAGTTTAAGCCACTGGGTGCCCTTGGTTTGCTTTTTTGAGTTGTGCCACCCCTTTGCAGTACTTCTCTAAATTATTGCCATCTTCCTCAAACTGTCTTCCTCCACTATTCCAATATATGCAATTCACCACTGTGCTGGTGAACGCCTCTCCTGTCCCAGCCCTCCCGAGGCCTTGGGCAGTCTCTGTGCTCTCTGATTTTCTCACTGGTTTGTTTTCTGGAGACAGAATTCATTCCACTCCTCACAGGGAGCTCGCAGCCCTTCCATCCCTGTGCTTCTTGGTTCTGAGCTGTCCGTGTCCCCTCAGTCCCTGCTGCAGCCCGTTGCTCCTGGTCTGTCAGGCACCTCTACAATGTCTGTCTCCTATCCGCCTCTCGCATCGTCTCACCTTCTACATGCTGCTTGTCTCTGATCCCTGTGGGTCAGTGCTGTGACCAACCCACCGAGCTTTAGGATGTGGTTTGCAAGTCCTCCAAGTGGAGTTCATACAGAAATACCAAATAAAGCTTTTACCGAAACAATCTGTACTGCTGTTGCTCACGTATCTGAGGTGTTTTAGAACTGAACGTTCATTGGGCAGTACTGGGGCCTGTCCTGTATGTTACCAGTGGCCTGGATGAGGGCGTCGAGTGCACCCTCAGTAAGTTTGCATATGACACCAAGTTGGCTTGAAGTGTCGCTCTGCCTGGGGGTAATGAGGCCCTGCAGAGGGATAGGGACAGGCTGGATCACTGGGCTGAAGCCAACAGGATGAGGATCAACACCTCCCTGAAAGGATGCTGTGCTGAGGTGGGGGTCAGCCTCTCCTTCTAATGATCAATAGGACCAGAGGGGTGGCTTCAAGTTGCTGCAGGGGAGATTCATGTTGGACATCAGGAAAAATTTATTGTCTGAAAGAGCAGTCAGCTGCCTTTCAGCTGAGTTAGAGACAACTCCCAGCTACAAAAGGAAGCATTGTCATTCTACCACCAAGAGGAAAACCCTAGATAGACAGCACAGGTGCCAGGAAGAGGGAAGATCCGAGTGATTAAGTTTTAGCAAGTCACAGCCCACGAGGTCAACCTCTCTTCACAAGAAGCATTTCCAGCTGACCCATTGGACATCCCAACCCTGGCAGCAGACACACACTGCATGAGTTCTGATTCATCTTCCGTTGCATGAATCAAGCTGGGTTTTGCAGCCACAGCAAAAAGATGACCACTATTTGCATAGCCAGTGCTGGAGACCTCAGGTGCCTACATTGCAGCTAGGTCTTGGAAAACGGCAGCTGAGATAGAATTGCAGGGGTCAGGTAGGTGGCAACCACTATCTTCCTCATTTGAAAACTTCTTCCTCCTTGAAATGTTGACAACCACTACATTAAATGTAAAGAAGTTCTATAGGTGTCCACGTTAGAAGTGCCAAGTTATTTTACCTCAGGAAGAAAACAGTTCTCCAGTTTGTGTGAATAGGGTTTACCTGTCCCCAAGAAGTAATATATTTATACTACGTTAGCACGCAAAACAAAAGGCATAAAAATTAAGTCCTTGCCTTAAGAATCTTACCTTGAAAAGCAATAAAACAGCAAAACTAGCACCTAGGCTGCCAGCAGGAAGGAGAGGAACGCTCCTGTGGGACAGAGCCTACTCCGTGACTCACGCTTCCTTGGAAATGAGGAGTGGACCACGGCCAAAGAAAGGTGTGATGAAGGCACGTACAGAGTTTGCAGCCCCCCAGCAGGCTCACTACATCAGTTATTACTGGTTGACAGCACTGCAGAACTGAGAGCTGAGGTGTGTATCTACCTGCAGGTAGTCGATGTGCAAACATGCAGATGACTCTTAAGTCACACGGTAATTAGTTTACTCTTGATTTGCAGAGCTACAGATGAAAAAGGGTTTTGCAATGAAAAGTGCTGGAAGCGTGTCAAAAATTTGCAAGCAGAACTCATTACGTTGAAAAATAATTCTGTAATTGAGAAACCCGAGTAGTCATCCTGTTTTCTTACAGGTACAAACACCCTCTGCCTTGAAGTATCTAAAGTTAAAACTATTGCTATATACACAGCATTAAGAACTACACAATGTAGATTCGGTACTGAAATATTCCTTCAGATAACTGCTATTTTCTCAGCCCCGTGACTACAGAATGGATGTGCAGATATTGTGGTTGACTTATGTGTAATTTAAGCCACAGCAACAAACGGACTCTTCACATCCAAAAGGCAACACAGAGCCATTGAAAACCACACTCTGGGAAGAGTGGGGTACGAAGGGATGCACTGATCCAGCAGTCAGCCTGCTTCAGCACTGCACTTGTGTAAATTTGGGTGACATTAAAGAAGCGAGCATGTCTGCTTCTGCCTGCCCCTGAGCCAGTGTGTGCAAGCACATTGCACAGCACGTGCTTAGGGGAAAACATCAATGCAGGCCCTGCTAGAGCTGAGTGCTCCACAGATGCCCGGTTTGCCTTCAGCGCCAGGCACACGTTCCCAAAGACATCGAGGCAGAAGCTGAACTCCAGACACGTCTTATTTACTGAAATACATCTCCGTGTGAACTCACTTTCTGTCAAGAAGCAGGAAGCTGCCCGTTATCGTCACCAAACTGCTTCCAAAGTGTCATCTTCCTCTGACTCTACAAGGAGCAGCTCTGCACTCAGCACAGCACGTGGTCCACACCCACCTTCAGCTGACACTCACACGTACAGGTGCCCCTTGTCAAAGCAGCTCTGACTTTGTACATGCACTGTAACAAAATAAAGCACCATGATATGGAGTGGTTTTGGAAAGGACTCCATTTAGGAAGTTCACTCAATTTGTGGACAAAATAAAGACTGACAAGGTCAGATTCTAAGCTACATAAGGGGAGCTTAGGTTCTTTCACCTGGCCAGACACATCTCCTACCTCCGGAGCTATATGTGCAGTATGTGGTATTTCTTCTCCATCACTGATTCTACAGCTGCAATACAGATGAGAGAAGAGCTGGCTTCAACAAGCCCCGCTGCCGACACTGAAGGTACATGCACACAGTAACAAAGCCCGCTCCTTTCTGCTAGGGAAGATGTAGTAAATTCAACCCACAAAGTTCATTTATGCCAAAACGCAAAGAGGGAAACAGCACACGTTGAAAAACATAAGCACAGATTTTAATCAATCTGTCATCCAATAAATGGGTCCATTCAGTTACAAACCCAGTTCAGCTTTAGCTCCACACGCGGTCCTCAGCAGCCTCCTCCTCCTACAGACTGCAGGTTTTCCAGATGCTCCGTGAGAGCCTCCATCTCCGCAAACTCCAGCAGCCTGTTTATGAGCTTATCCAGCTCTTCTCTGCCACTCAGAATTTCCTACGAGAAAACAGCAGCAGAACAAAGTGCTACAGAGCGTACCCCAGTGCTGCTGTGCAGTGGTGTCCTTACTGTTCTCCTCCATTACAATCTCTCTATTCCCACTCCCCACCCTATCAAATAGGAACCATTCCTCACACAGCACGTGCTGCATTCTCTGATGTAGTACTTCTGTCCTTCATTCACTCTAGTGTCAGAAGGAGGATTTTAAGCCAAAAGATCGACCTTAACTACGAGAAGCCCATCTTGTCAGGCTTTTCTTTTGGCTGTAGCAAACATCAAGTGCCTCTGATTCCACGTGCTCAGATGGCGGAGGGACTCACAGAGCTCACTAAGGAGGACTACGCACTGAGCATCACTCATTCACATGGCTGGAGAGACCTAGGCCAGCTCATTATTTCCTAAAGAAAGGCAGAGAAGTGTATTCCTCTTGAATCAGCCGTGTTCTGTTGGGGTGTAAACAGCCATGCTGTTTTCCCATATATTTTAAATTACTTTTGCAAGGTTACGTTTTGCTTTACATGGTGCAGCTAAGTCTTAGAATCCTCACAGACAACCATTACCTTGATATTGCGTGCGTCATACGAGATCCTGTGGTCGGTGACTCTGTCCTGGGTGAAGTTGTAAGTACGAATCCTCTCCGACTGCGCTCTTGTTCCCAACTGCAGCGGAGCACCAGAGAAATACAACAAGAATCACGTCAGCCTCAAGGCCACGGGAGGCAGAAGGCACTCCCACAAAAGGCAGCGAGTGGGAACCATTCGGAACAGGAGCAGCACAACCTACGTCTGCTTCACAGAGGGGTGGCAAATAACATCTGGCCGTCAGAAATGAACAGAGTAAACCGAGCGGACACAAAGGAGTCCTCTGGTGGTGAGGAGGAGTAGTGCAGTACTCCAAGCACGGCTCTGTTGCACGGCTAAACGCCCTATTAGAATGGAGAATTACACACTGAAAACTACTTAGAGAAATAAGCGCCTTTCTTTTAAACTCCACCCGCACTCACATTTGTACTTCAAAAGAAGGGATTTTCTAGAGCGATTCTGAATATATAAGGTGATTGACTATAGTCTGATCTTCTACAGCATTAACATAAACGTAAAGCTGAAGTCCTCCACACAGCCTTGAGAACTCTCAAGCTGAAATTATTAACAGAAGATAAACGGCTCAGTGATTATGACGACTGAGTTAATAATCTGCAGGAACGACACACTAACACACAACCTGAAGCGAGCAATTAAAGAGCTGAGCTGGAAACAGAGGAACACTGCAGAACTCTGTTACTGTCAAGTATTTTGATTCTTGCTGGTCACTACCTGCTGCGTGCAGTGCAAACAGCAAAATACGTGAAGGATGGGAAAAGAACGTTAGTTCTTATGCCTGCAGCATAACTTGAGGCACCTCTCATTTGGACATTTCTTCCTTCAGAGCTTACCTAACCCACAGCAAACACACCGATATGGAACTGTGAAACAGCAGGCTTCTTTGTATACCTGTTTCTCCCCAAACCTACACCATCTCCTCAAGCACTGTGCTTCAGAAATGGCCTAAAATACACCCCCCCATGAACTTCTGACCCTAACTTTGGCTGCTGCTCTGTGCAACACAACATTGGGTGCCAAGTGCTGCCTTTTGGGCAATTTCAGCTACATTCTTACAGTTCTGTTCTTTCCTTCTACAGTACGGGGCACTTTCATTACCTGAAAATTCTATGCTAGGGCCGAACTGGGATGAGCAAACAACAGACGTGCAGTTTCAAAATGGAGTTAGCATCTTAATACCAAGGATTCTCCTTCATAAGCACACATCAGACACAGACACTCACATGCTCTGTCACCATCCCTCAGAGAAACACACCTACAAAGCTCCCTCTCCCAGTTCATCAATCATGTTTTCTCACCTGCAGTTTCCTAGCTCTCTGCTCTTGACTCAGTTGTTTTTCAACGATCTGCTGGTACAGCTTAGCTCTGAGCATCCGCAGAGCTATTTCCTTGTTCATCTGCTGCGACCGCTCCTGCTGGCACTCAACCACCACTCCTTCACAGTGGAACAGAGACAACACAGCAAAAAGGCCATTCAAGCACAGAACAAACAAGCAAAATTCATTCAAATACATCAGGCAAATGACACCTTCTAGGAGCGCTCCTCCTTAGGTCCTTCCAGCTGCGGGATAAGAAACCATTTTAACACAACACCCCAAACCATTAGTATGTTTTTCAACTCCCCACAGCTGCACCAGGAGCCTTGTTTGGTACTACACATAAGAAAAAGATACTGTGCCATTTCATAAGGCAAACAGTTCCCATTGAAATCTCATTCTCTGGACACTGCCTCCACTGGACTCCACCCCCTCCTGTCACCTGTGCTCCCACAGCTGACTCAGTGCTCACCTCAGGTGATCAATCACTGGGGCTATGATTCAACAGATCCCATGCAAGCATCAAAGCCATGCTAGAGAGCCTTAAACTTTATTAATTATTAATAGTGAAATAAAATAAAAAGGTCTTCACAAGAAAACTTGTATTTGTTTTTACTTTCCATCTGACTTCCAAAATAGAAAGGCCAAAACAGCCTTTTTCAGGCTGGACAGATTCAGGCCCATTGAACTTCAGTACACATAAATCCTAAGAAAGGCAGAGTGGGTCAGTACCAACATTAACTTCCCATCAGCACGTTTTCTTTCCTACTTAACGTAGGACAGCGTTATCTAGTACTAAATGGAAATCTTCAAGCTCTTCTTTTCCTGCCCGCAGCAGCAAGGCAAAGTGCACCCTTAGCTGCCAACGGCCATTACTCCTGAATCAGTCAGCACAAATTATTTACACCTTCCAGCCCGTCCCCATCACCCTCCATTTATTCTTTCATCCTTCAAAGATGGTGTATTCATTAAGCAACCCCAATAGCAGCAAGTTGATCATCGTGCCAGTACTTATGTTCCTCTTCTTACACAATGCCTTGCTAGAAGTTGGAAGAACAAGAAGGGCCCGCTGCCTTCTCGGCATATGGCACAACCCTGCAGGCTTACAGAGTCACAGACTCATTCCAGAATAGAGATTTAGAGTGATTAGAAGTACCAACCACAGCCAGACTCACCTGTGGGAAGATGTACGATTCTCACAGCACTATCAGTTTTGTTGACGTGTTGCCCTCCTGCTCCTTTGGCCCGGAACGTGTCTACACGCAGATCTTTGGGATCCACTTTAACATCAACCTAGAATCAAAGAAAATTACTATCTTCTGCCCTTCCTAAAAAATATTCTGATTTCCTTTTCAATGATAGAGTACAATAAATCAATTCTTAAAAACCTACTCATTTACAACTGTACCTATATAATAACAGCTATAATTGTTATCATAGAATGCTTTGGGTTGGTTTAATATCACCTAACTCCAACCCCCTGCTATAGGCAGGGAGGGACACCTCCCTCTAGACCAGGTTGCTCACAGCCCCATCCAGCCTGGTCCTGAATGCCTCCAGGGAGGGGCCATTCACAACCTCTCTGGGCAACCTGTTCCAGTGTCTCACTACCCTCACAGTAAGGAATTTCTTCCTAATATCTAGTCTAAATCTACCGTCTTCCAGCCTAAAGCCATTTCCTTTCACCCTGCCACTACCTGTGCTTATAAAAAGTCCCTCCCCAGCCTTCCTGTAGGCCCCGTTCAAGTACTGGAAGGCCGCTATACAGTCTCCCTGGAGCCATCTCTTCTCCAGGCTGAAAAGCCCCAGCTCTCAGTCAGTACTCGCAGGGGAGGTGCTCCAGCCCTCTGATCATCTCTGTGGCCCTTCTCTGAACCTGCTCTTGCTCCAAATCCCTCAGGAAACAAGGTACGCCTGTATGGGAAGCAAACTAAAATCAGCAGCTAACAGAACAAAAATCCTGTTCAGTGAGTCAAGCCTGGGTGATTTTTGAAACAGCGATGAAAACATCAACCCAGGGAAACACTACGTGTATCCAGATCCATCTAAGGATAGGAGTCCACGATGACCTGGACCAAGCCTGAGCTCAGTGGAGAGGAAAGGAACATTCAGATCTGATCAACGTTCCAAAGAAAGCACTATGAGGAAGCAGGAGAATTCACAGGGAGAGCCTGCAAGATCTCAGCTTGGTCATTCTTTGCGTAAATTGCTAGTTTAAGTGAGAACTGGTGGTATCAGAGAAATCTCAGAAAGACCAACAACACACTCATTCAAATGCAAAGCATACCGTCCTTGATTTAACACCAATAATTTAAATGAACAAAAAAAGTAGTAAAGGATTTGCTGAGTCACTTTCCCAGGCAACGCTGTATATTTTCTTGGATATATTCCCCACCTTAATATATTGACTTAGTTTAAAACTGGCTTGCTCCAGTTTTGCACTCACTGAAATGACCACTGATCTACTCGCCTTTTCAGGGAGCAGCAAACATTTGTAAAGTTGCTTCTGATGACCCGTTTAAAAAATTCAAGGTACGGAGCCAAGGCCCACTGCCTCCCAGAACCACAGAGCTTGTGGTTCACTTGCTTGGACTTGCTCGGAGCTCTTGGGTTTCAATATAATCCCCTAACAGTACCGTGGTTTTAAATAACGCCTACTCCGATGCCAGCGATGCACTTCCTCGTTGCTCTGATTAACAGACAGTTACCTCCTCTGGCTGAGGGAGGACAATAACCGACATTGTCCCCGTATGAATACGCTGCATTCTCGATGACAGCCCGGTCTCAGGGATTCGCTGGACTCGATGAGTCCCTCCTTCGTATTTCAGATGCCTGTAGACATCATCTCCTGAAATATGAGCAGCTGCGTGATGCAACCCACCTAGAGAGACAAATAATGCACGGCAAAATGCATCGCAGAAAGGCAGCTCTAATTTCAGTTGTCTTGATGGAACGTCTGGAGAACTACTGTACCTATCTCAGCCGGCACGTAGTTCAGAATGTCAAAGGTCCAGCATTTATAGTCTGCATAGCTCTGGTACATCTCAAACATTTCTTTAGTGAACTGTTGGCAGATGTCACCTATAAATATAAAGGCGCTACAACATAAATAGCAGTTTGCAAAACGGCAGCCGCAAGCTCTTAGATTTAACTGCAGCAGTATTCATGCTCATAAAACAGATTAATGCTGATAATAAATAACAGAGCTTAAGAAATTATGACTTCATGCCACTGAAGTGTAAAAATGCGTTAAGAATAACCCGTAAGAGCCTTAAAAAGCTGGATGAAGCCTCAGAGTAATCTTTACTGCGGAGATTTTGCTGACCTCCAGTTGTTCTGCCAGCTGTCACTTCTAATATAACATGACTTTTATCATACTTCTCCTTTGGCACCAGAAGCTGGAAAAGCTGGAAAGAGAGAACAAGGGGAAAAAAAAAAGAAAAAAAAAAAAAAAGAATGTGACTCTCTCTTTCATGACTGTATCTCCTTGTAACGAAGCTTACAGCCGGCCTTCGCAAAGGCCACGGCTTGAGCACACACCACCACAGATTTCTGCTGGCAAATTAATAAGAAGGTCTAAAAACTGTCCAAGTCCAAAGGCCGTTGCAGCTCAGTGCAGTTGGTGCGGAAATGGGATACGATGGTGCATCCACAGGAAAGCTAGCTGAAAATTCGATCCCACAGCGTCAGGTGCCAGGTCACCCACTCCAGCCCCAACTACCTTTGAGCACAGTTACTAGCTACAGCCCAGCCACTTTTCACACAAACACCGACCTTCTGTTTCAGAAGGTTCTGTTTTCCATTTTCTCAATCTCAACAGAGAAATGAATCCAAACACAGAGCTCTCTACAGAACCTTTTCAGCTTCTCCGCTTATAATTACTGCTCCCACTTGCGGGGAGCTGCCAGCTGAAGGGAAAATGAAATATTGAAAGCTCCAATCAGAAACCTTTCCAAGAAGGCACGCTCTGCTGCCACAAGCAGTTACTGGGATGTCACGCAAGGTCTCAATAGCACAGACACAGAGCTTCCTATCCCCTTCAGCATCTCCAGACGGACGAGCAAGCAAGCAGAAATGCCTAAAATAATAAGCTTCTAAGATGCATTTGTCAGTAAGAAGCTTACTGGTAATTAACGTTGCCACGTCTTTTCAGGGAAAACAGAGAAGCTGGCCTTCTGTTTCATTAAATGCAAGTGTCAGAGTCTATTGGCAAGATCACAAAGGAACGCTTTTCTGACATTTATTGAAGAAGCTGTGTATTTTTACCTCAGGCTCACCTTTCTGCACAGCGTGTTGACTTTTCTATCAAGTGTTTCCTTCTCTTCCAAGGCAAGCTCTAGAAGTTGCTTCTCATCTCTGCTGTCTAGTTCTAAATTCCAACAACAGGAATAGATGTTAGCCAATCTTAGCTTACAGCAGATTGCAATACAGCTGTCAAAAGACACACTTTCCAGCATATAAAAGTTTGCAGTGCACGCAGTTCCATTTTGTCAGCATGAAATATCAAAGAAGAGCAGTTCAAGACAGCATGTGTACTGCTAATGAAATACACTGCATTTTCCAGAGGCGCTGGAAGGAGCCACAGATCTATTACCTGGGAAGCCCTAGGCTATAACTCCAAGCCTGCACCATACAGATGTCAGTCCCACCTGACAGTTACTCACTGCCAGCTACAGCATACTGACAGTTATGTGACAGAGACTGACAGTGCAAAGGTAAACCCACCAAAAACATGTCAAAGACACACCTGGAGAAAAGAGTGCCTCAGTCTTCTTTGCTACCACTTCTCATGCAACAGTAACTTCTGTCCCTAGACTAGCCTAGAAGCAGCTATCTGTGCAGCAATCTGCAGCCAGCTCATTAGGATGAGCATTAGACATGTAAGTATGATGACAATAATGAGGTTTCTAACCTTCTGCCTCCTGCTAATCAAGCGATCAGTGAGACATGAGAATTATGGCTTCAGCCACCAGGATATGGACAGCCTCACTTCAACTCTTTGCTTTGCTTGAAGATATTCCCTTCCCATCTGCTCAGCTTAGGTGAGTACTGCATCCAGTTTTGAGCTCCCCGGTACAGAAAAGGCATGGAGACACTAACGGGAGTCTAGCTAAGAGTCACAAAGATAGTCCAGGGTTGAAATAAAGAAAACATGAGGAGAGGTCAAGAAAAATGGGTTTGTTCAGCCTTACAAAGAGCAGACTGAGGGGAGGTTTTATTCTTGTGTACAGCGAACTCACAGAAAGACACTGAGGAGTTCAAGACAAACTCTTTGCAAAGTACGCTGTCATAAAACAAGACAGAAGGAAAACTATTTTGACCCTAAGGGTTGTCAGACACGGAAACGGGTCCAGGGAGGTTGTGGGATTTCTGTTCTTGGATCTATTCAAGATCCAACCGAACAAGAGCCCGGTCAGGCTGTTCTAACCAGTCCTGCTTTGAGTAGAACATCGGTCAAAACTACCTCCAGAAGTCTCCTGCATCCTAAACAATCCTATAATTCTGTGATCCAATTGTTCTCTCCTACCTTTTAGAACCGGAAAACACCCTCGAGCAAAGCTAACAGAAGCTCCCAATCTTTCCTGCTGTAAGACTCCAGTTTAGAATAATGGGAGATGCTGATCACTCAGCATGAGATCACACACTAAGCAGACAGTTAAAAGATGGTTGGAGTCAAAAGAAAAATCCCAGAACATGGAGCAACCCTTCACTTGTTTTCTCCTCAGAAGCAAGTCTCAAGAACTGAGCAGGCTGAGGTGTCGAACCAGCTCTGCATACCGGACAAGGATAGCGGTGGCTCCTTCAGACTGTAGTTTCTAATTTACGTTCCATATTGGTTGGTTGGTTTTGTTTTTCTTTAAATAAAATATGGCAGATCAACACGTGAGCCTGGCATCCTCTGCACTTAAGGCAAGAACTATATAAATATCCCTACCGGGATGTCACAGCTCCAGTCAAAAGACAGCACCGAACAGAAGGCTTTAGGTGGTCTGAAAAGCATCCTTATGGATTAGCTGAATAAAAAGTATCAGATGAGGTACTGTCAGCAGAGATGGAGGGATGGGCTGGAGGTGACAAGCTTGAGGTCCAAACGACTGGCGTCCCAGTCCTGACCTTTAAGTTTCATTTAGCCTGCCTCATGATTCACATCACTGGTGATCCCTGGGAAACGGTATTTTTCTGCTTCACCGAGCGTTGAAAAATTACAATCCTATTGAAATTTAAATGAACGTGTGTATTACAGGGAAGAGGATCACTTAGGGAGCGAAAAAGAAAACAAAGAACAGTCAGATGAAGGGGATATCTGCATTTTAACTCAGCCACGTGACACGAGAGCACATACAGTAAAATCAGGATGCATTTAATTAGCTTCTTTCATTTTTCCTTTCTTTCAGCTCTAACTCGCTCCATTCATCCGTATCACTATTTATGGAATTACCAAAGCCCTTCACTTACAAACAAGTTGAAATATGAGTTTTGCATCTTTTTAATACTCTCTAAATCTCCTAAGAGCATTCGTTTCTGTCCCTTCTTGTCTTCGCTCCTTTTCCTCTTAACCCACTGAAAAAAGTGGAAGGGGTGAGATTAAAGGATCTTCTATGACCACTGTTTTGAAAGCAGGAACATACCCACTTATTTCTAAAACTGAAGGATACAGGTACTTTCTATCCTTCTTAAGGAGGCAGAAAATGTTACCACCTCCACTTCTACAAGCTTTGTTCCAATATGGCTTTTACTGATTTGTCAACATCCCTTGGTTCCTCCTCTCAGAATTACTAGGAACTTCAATCCTCCTCCTCTTAAACTGCTACTGATCTGTTTCTCCCTTTTTGCTTCTCCCTTCCTTGGCAGTGTTAGCATAAGCCCCATTTTCTCCAGGTCACCATTTCTCTTTCTTACCTTAATGTCTGTGGTGGTGTAGCAGAATGCCCCACATTTTTCTTTCCTACTGTATACAGTGCCTCACACTTCTAACTGTGTGTTAGTACTTCTTTCCAACACACTGCACCACAAGTTCTTTTACTGCCTGCATACCTTTTCTCCCCTGAATAGTACCAAAACAGGGTCAATTTTTTCTTTTTTCCCCCTCAACTTACACTGCAACATAGTACTGAAAAGCAGCAGCTTTTTGGATCACCATCAATTTTTATTCCTTGAAGGACTTCTCAAATATCCTCCAGGACATATTAAGTGTTGCCACTTATGTTGGAAGCTGACAATTCAGGGCCTTATTATGAAAGCTCACGTCGTTAGCTTATTCAGCACCAAACTGGATAGCTGGAATCCCATTCTGAGTGGTGTGGCTGTAGTCTGATGTGTTCCTTCGGTTCATACTGCTCTCGGCACTACCAAAAAAGAACCCAAACCAAACATTTCCAAACTACTTCTGCAAGAAGCACAGCTCTGAGTCCGAATGACCCCTGCTTTCCCAAGTTGGCTGCATTAAGACCTGTATTTAGAGAGACGACGTAAAATTAAAAGGAAATGTCTGGATCTAGAAAGCCTTAAAAGCATGCAAGCTCCCAGGAGCAGGCAAGACCAGGGAGCATTCCAGAGCTGGCTCAACTTATTGAAAAGCTCTCCTTAAAGGCTGAGCAATGAGGTTTATCACAAGCAAGGCCACTCTTTCAAAACGAATAAGTAGACGTGCTCTCCTCACCTCTGCACATAGTCTCTAATTCCTGGAGCTCACTTTCAGCCTCTTTGATTTCTTGAAATGCCGTTGCAACCGGGGACAGATCAGCACATCTTCTCCTCAGGGTTCTTTGCTCAAATTCATTTTTTGAATCAGCACTTAGCAGATGATTAACCTGCTGGTATTCCTTGCTTAGAGATTCCAGGTACTTCTGCACGACTTCATGCTTCCACAATGCTCGGGAGTCCTGATGCTTCCTCCTAAGTTGACCATGAGATGACAGAGTGAACCTAGCCGTGTCCAACAAAGGTTCCGGCCTCCAAACCCCACAGCTGTACGGTCTCATCATGTAACTTATCTTCTTTGCAACAGAAGGAAGAGGGGAATTGTGAAGCTGACCATAACAGTAGCAGCTGGAAAGCAGGTTCTTGAAAAGCCGGACACTTTGTGGAGGTTTCATATTGTTCCTTATTCCTCCACCACCTGAAATTAGAAGCAGACAATAAATGGACCACTTTTACTATCTAGAGAAAAGCATTTTGTTACAAAAAAATAAAAAAAACAAAAACAAAAAAAATCCAACCCGTATCAGGCCCAAATTCTGTTTGTCACTAAGCTAACACAAATTCAACTGTTACAGACAGAACTATTCATTTTCAGTCCCAGTTTAAACTAGAAACTCTTATCAGCAACACTGTACAAGATTGGGGTTGGAAAAATCTTTTCCCTCATCTCCTCAGCGACTTTGCAAAAGGTTAGTCCATGGGACTACAATATATTTGCACGAGATTACTCATCCATGTCAGTATTATGTCAGATATGGCAGCAGTGCTTTACTTCCTTCCCATGATACAGCTGTAGGTAAGAGACATACACATTTTCTATCAAAAGCGTGAGTACAAAGCTGGTACTCTGAAATCAAGTCCCTTCATTTTTCCATGGTACTTGATCCACCGTTTTGCAGGACACAGGCTACCCTTAGCTTTGCTCATTGTATGTCATGCAACTTACTTTCATCCACACGTCCTGTAACAAAGGAACAGCAATACATGGCAAAAACAGAGGTACTGCATCCTGCTTGCCCAGACATCTATTTTACTGCCTACACAAACTGCAAGAGCTAGAAAGAGAGGGAAGGGCCTCTATTTCGCTTCTGCACCTTCCCCGGGTTCCCCAGGGCAGGCAGGCACTACCAAATTCACAGCTGCACCTTTAAGGACCATTCTGATTTACAGAAAGCCAACAGTAACCTTTATGAATTGTTCCAGTGACTAAAAACAGCTGTAGCAGAGAGATGACATTTCTTTCACCAGCATTAAGTCAGAAGACACAAATCAGACTCATCACCTGCACTCCTGGACTTAGTTCCTCAGAGACACACGTTGGACTTGACTCCAAAAGATTTAATTTTGCTGATGTCAGCGGTGGAGCCTCTATTTACTTCCAAGTCAGCAAGGTTAGTCATCATACAGTCAAATGCTAACCACTGTTAACAGAAATACTGCTGGAGACAGAACTAACAACATTAGCAAACAAGAGCTAATTCATTGTAGAGTGCTGCCTGAGCTTTCAGAAGTAAAGCACTCGTTTTCAAATGCCTGAAGACCTAAGCAACTGCATGACTCCGATCCTCAAGAAAGTCAGAGATTTTGAAATAGATGTTTTTGTTATTACTTTGACAAAACAAAGTTATCTCCTTAGAGAGATGCTGTCACCCTGCGCTTGTGCAGAAATAAGCCCACGTAAAGCCAGGTACAGCAGACTATTAACTGCTTCTCAAACTCGTTCCTAGTGACTTTCTTAACACAACAAAATTACCCAGTGGGCAGCGTGAGCACACCAGGAATCAAAACCAGGCTGTAAGAACGACAACTGCAATCGTCTCATTAAAAGAATAAAAAGATCAGCTCATTTCGAGTTAAGGGACAGCTAGCAGTGCTGTAACCGCTCTAAAAGCTTCTAAAAATTACTTGTAATAAACAAAGACATTACTAACTCAGTGAAAACTGATTCCGTGTAAGGATACATATGCATAAAGGAGGAGTTTCTGTAATGCAGCCTGAGAGAGGCGTCTTCAAGGCCTCCCGGGCCCTCAGCCGCCTTTTCATATTCCTCTGCCTCCCACCACAGCTGCACCAAGCATCCCTCCTGCAAAAGCCAGGCACGGAAAGCCGCGCAGCCCACAGACTCACCCTCCCCGGCTGGAAGCGGCAGACGGGCCCTGCCTCACATCACGAAGCCATCGCAGACGGGAAGCAAGGCGGAAAGACTCGCAGTCCCAGCATGCCCGCTCACAAACACAGCTCCCGGCGTGCTCGCAGAGCCTGCCCGCCTTGCCCGTCCCTCCGCCGCACGGCTTGTCCCGCGGCCTGCGGATGCGGTCGCCGGTTTGCAGGCATGGCTGTAGCAGCTTTTCAAGTAAATTACGAAATACTAGCTCCAAAATAATCACAAAAAGGTCTTACAAGTCAATCCGCAACCACGTCCTCAATATCTTCTTCGCAGCTGCGTAGTTACGCGCGCTGGCTTTAGCAAACGCTTTGGCTTACAGTGACAAACACAACAACAAATGGGAATAGCACCGTTTCCAAGTTCTGTGCTGTTACATAAGCGGACTTTCCTGTGTACGTTCCCAAAACGCGGGCTGAAAATACACCGAGTTTCAAATCTGGTTATTCAGAGGTTGTTGTTTTATGTAAACTTTACTAAAATCAAAGTTCCGCTTTACGGCAGAGCTGGCTACAGTTATGCTTAACATGAATTACTGCTGCGCAAGATGAACATCAGTCATAAAATGCTAATAAACATAACTATTGTAATAGTTAAGCTAACAGGCAGTTGTATAATCTGATTAATATTACCTGTACCCCTCATTATATTGATGTTGTTTTAAAAAGACTTTCCTAACCATGTTTATTCCTATCACCACCCAAAAGGCCAATTTACTCCTATGCATGTCATAGGAGGAAAATGTATTCAAACCTCAGATGAAAAATTCTGCTCCCTGAAACTGTCTGACGCTCTCCTTAGGTGCACAGCTTGCACTAAGAAGTTCTTCTTTCCTCTCAATTTTGCTTTTTTTTTTTTTTACAGTAACTTTCCCTTATTTTTTAAAAACAGAACAGACCTAACTCCTCTGTAAATGCTTCAGAGAACACTGGGTTTGAAGTTTCTTTCTTCTTAGCCGCTGACATTCAAGATGTTTATATATATATATATAACATTGTATCTGGCACAAATACAGAGAGGTAAATACACCAGAAAGGCTGAAAATGAGATGATGGGAAGATTTGTATCAAACCTCACTGGCACACAGACAAAACCAGTCTCTTGTTAGGCTCGCAGGGCTGCTCCTGGCTCTGCTAAGCCTCCTGGGACAGCAAGCAAAGGGAACAGATTAAAAGACAGCCTCAGAAACTAGGAGCCACCCCAGAGCCCATCAAATGTACAAAGAGGCCGCAGCAAACTGCCCCCGCAGTCTCCCAGGAGCCTCCAATCTAACACTTACAAACCTTGAAAAGGTAATCTATGGGCAATCAACCGAAACGCTAATAAGAACATGAATATTAAAGGCAGGCCACGCACTCAAAATTACAAAACAGATTGAAAAAGGGTAGGCCAAGAAAAATCACATCAGCTCCTACTGCAGCCAGAAATAGCTATTACATTAAACCCTCTGATTAAAAGCAATCGTGGTTCAGTATTCACTACCCTTGCTGGCCAGTTCTTTAACTTAACTCTAAGGGTGAAAATGCAGCCTAACAGATTCTCAGCACTCCCCAGCAGACAGCAGACTGGGCATGGGCTGGACTCAGAGGACCCATCCCTCATATCTCATATTAATAGCAAATATGAAACACTCTTTCCTTCCATTTCCAGCATGATCTTTAAAATGGAATATGGGAGTTGAGTATAAAAGATGGGAAATCCCATTGCTGCCTGTGCTTCCACCTCCCTTACAGTTTGCTTTGGCCTCTGGAGCTGGAAGGCCCATGGCTTACAGTTGGTGCCCAGGGGAGGGTGCTTTTGCCCTCAGCCAGCAGGCAGAGTGGAGAGCGAGAGCAGCAGGTCCCCAGGCTTCAGAGAATGGGACATGGCACTCGGGATGTACTTTTAAATTTAAATCTGGCAACTCTAAGCTGCCAACTTGATATCAAAAGAAGAATGCACAGCGAGGGAGGGGATAGTCCGCATCTACTCCACCCTTGTGAGGCCCCGTCTGGATTCCTGCATTCAGGTTTGAGGCCCCCAGCACAAGAAAGATAAGGAACTGTTGGAGTAGGTCCAGAGAAGGACCACGAAGATGATCAGAGTGCTGGAGAACCTCTCCTATGAAAACAGGCTGAGGGAGCCAGGCTTGTTTAGCTTGGAGAAGAGAAGGCTCCAGGGAGACCTCACTGAGACCTTCCAATACTTGAGTGGAGCTTATAAGAAGGAGGGGGACTGACTTTTCACATGGCCTGGTAGTGAACGGACAAGGGAGGGGATGGCTTTAAACTAAAAGAGGGGAGATTTAGGTTAGATGTCAGGGGGAAATTTTTCACTGAGACGGTGGTGAGGTGCTGATACAGGCTGCCTAAAATGGTTGTAGGTGTCCCATCTCTGGAGGCGTTCAAGGCAAGGTTGGATGGGGCCCTGAGCAGCCTGTGAACAAACAGCTCAATGAACAAAACAAGCTCAAGGCCTTACAATGTGCTCAGCTCTAAGGCATAGGCCCCTTTTGGCTCAGAGGGACTAACACGGTCAAGCAAGCTGCCAGTACTGTGCCACAACTTCCACAGACACTCACTGACAGCTGGCAAGCCGCGGAGCAGGGAGAGACACAGCAAACTCACAAGCTCCCTATAGTGTTTACATCACTTGGATAGAATCACAGAAACACCAAGGCTGGAAGAGACCTCCAAGATCGTCCCGTCCAACCATCCACCTCCCACTAATATTTCCCCACTTAACGATGTCCCACAGTACAACATACAAACGTTTCTTGAACACCTCCCAGGATGGTGACTCTATCATTACCCTGGACTGCCCATTCCAGATCATTCTTTCAGAGATGAAATTTCCCCCATCCAACCTGAATCTCCCCTGGCACAACTTACAGCCATTCCCTCCAGTCCTATTGCTGGTTACATAGGAAAAGAGGCAAACCCCCACCTTGCCACAACCTCCTTTCAGGCAGTTGTAAAGAGCGATAAGGTCTCCCATGAGCCTCCCCTTCTCCAGACCAAACAATCTTAGTTCTCTCAACTGCTTCTCGTAAGACTTGTGCTTGGATGTCACTCCCTGCTTTTGACCCAAACAATCTGTTGACAGACTTCTGAATTCTTGCTGTTTGCAGGAAAACTGGTGACAGAATCACACGCGCCCTGGATACAGCCCTATTTATTAACAAAGCCTGTGGAAAGTGCTTTGTTTGGCTGAGCGCAGTGGGATTAAATGACAAGAAGTTTTCTTGACTGGATTCCCAAACCTCACTTCCAACCAGCCCTCTGCCCCCACAATGCTCATTTCTATGTTTAGTCTCTCTCAGCTAGTCTAAAATTATTTCTTTACTGCCAGCTTGCTCTCCTTTTCTTGCTACTTTCAACACAGATTTGTAATACAGACACATGTTGAAATGCAAATCAAATGCCTGCCTCTCATTTATTTTGCCTGTTTTCAGATGGCATTCATTCCAGTATTTGGACTAGCAGAGAAGTGACACTTTGCTATTAAGGACAGCCTTACTGCCTCAGACCAAAGGTGCTCTGAGCACAGGATTTACCTGACCATCCCGGAGGTGCATCTGTTTACCACAGAACCCAATCTAAGGCATAGGACAGAAAATTTGAGTTCATAAAGCCATGGCTAAACTAAACAATGATGCTAATTCGATGCTGTGGTGCAGGTCTAGGAAATAATGCAGTAGATCTGTCCTTGTCAACAGTACACCTGCCTGGAAAAAAACATCAGACACTGAAACCTTGAGTTAAACTCAGTCTTCCAGTTTATTCTCTTTGTAAAACGTGCACACTCTTGTTTCCTCCAACACAAAAGGGAGGCAGCCATAATGTCCATGGGCTCCAGCAAGGCTTTTGAGAAGTCAAAGGACATGCCGCTTGGAGTTTGCAGTCACAGCCATGCTGCTTTGTGTAACCAAATACAGCTTGTTAAGTGTACAGCTTTCGTAACTCTTATCCCCACACACTTGCTTTGCTGTGCACATCTACTGAGCTCATTACCTGGGCAGTAGAAATCACGGAATGGTTTGAGTTGAAAGGGACCTTTAAGATCATCCAGTTCCAATCCCCTACTATAGACAAGGACACCTCCCTCTAGACCAGGTTGCTCACAGCCCCATCCAGCCTGGCTTTGAATGCTTCCAGGGAGGGGGCATTCACGCTGTCCCTGGGCAACCTCTTCCAGTGTCTCACAGTAAAGAATTTCTTCCTAATATCTAGTCTAAATCGACACTCCAGTTTAAAACCATTTCCCCTCCTCCTGTCGCCACCTGCCCTTATAAAAGAAAGTAGGTGATAACCATATTATTACAGGTATAATAATCTTTTAAAGCGCAACTAATGTACTTAAAAAGTAATTACACAGGGACTTTAGTTGAAGCTGCCTAACTCTTCCCCCGTCCCCCCCCTTCCTCAGCATGATCTTTTTAATTGATTGCAACTCTGTCAGCTTAACCATTTTCCCTTCCAAGGAAGCACCCCGTGCTATGCAGTTGCAGTGCTGCTGGTTTGGTCTTTAGCTCTGCAAAGATGCCTTTAAGAACTATTTCTGGGAGGAACGAGGAAAAGCAATATTTTCAGAAGACCTTAAAACCTCCCTTGTCGGAGGAGCCAAGCCGCGACAAAACACTGCTCTAAGCGCGCACGGCAGTGCTGAGAAGCTTTGTGTACGCAACTGAACAAAGAATTGATGCCGTAGATGACATCCCCAGGGCCCGGCTGGCAGCTCAGCCAGAGCCCAGCTCTGCGGTCAGCGCTGCCCGGTTCTCCAGACAGCGGTCACTACGAGTTATGAGGACCTGAGGAGTGGGGCGGGGGAGGCTGTGAGCAGACAAAGAGATTTTCTGCCTTATCTCGGCGCTGTAAGGAAAAACAAAACAAAACAAAACAAAAACATCCAGTTTCGACAGCCCCCAGCTTCGAAATAGCCATGACTCAGGGCTTCGGCGAGCGCAAGTTATTTTTACACCTCCTGAGGGCCGCAGTCCCCTTCCTCCCCGTCCTCGCCCTCATCCTCCTCCTCCTGCCCTCCTAGGGGCCGTTGCCAGCCGAAGGGGAAGCGAGCAAACATCCAGCCCTCCCCTCAAAAAGAAGCGAAAAAAGAAGAAAGGAAAAAAAAACAAAAACAAACAAAAAACGACCCAATCAACCCCACGACACAGCGGGGAGAGGAGGGCGGCAAGGAAGCGGCCGCCCCCAACCCCGCGCCAGGCGGCGGTGCGCACGCGCGGCGGGGGGACCCCGGCCGCCATTTTGCAGCGTCAGTCGGGCGGCGAGGCCTCCCCGGCAGCTGCGCACAGGGGCCGCGCTCGCGCGGTGCGCCCGAGGGGAACCGGCGGGGCGGGCGGTGCAGGCCAATGAGTTGAAGAGTCGCCCGGAGCCGCGCCGAGTTGGGCGATCGCCTTTTTGCTTCTTTCCCTTCCTTGCAGCCTCCGAGCCGCGCTGCCCCGCACCCGCCCGCCCGCATCATGCCGTCCGTGCCGCTGCCGCCCAAGGAGAGCAACCTCTTCAAGCGGATCCTGGTGAGCGCCCGGCTCGCCGTTGCTGATCGCGGGGCCGCCGCCGCCGCCTGCTCGTCCCCGCTTCCTCCCTTTGTCTGCGGCAGCCGAGCAGGCCGTGCGGCGGCAGGGAGCAGAGGGCAAGGGACGGAGGGAGGCGGGCGGGGACCCGGCGCCGCTCCCCGGCTTCGCGGCTCTCCGCCCGCGCTGCGCTCCGGGCCGCGCTCCGGCTCTCCCCGCTCCTCCCGCCGCGAGCGGGCGGCGGCGGCCCCGGGGCGCGGGGTGACAGCCCCGGCTCGGAGCCGCCCCGGCACGCTCCGCTGGGAAACGTGGTCTGAGGAGTCCGGCGGGGCGGAGGGAGAGCATCGTGGCTCTGAAACGCCGTTTGATTTCCGCGCAGCGCTCTGGCCGAACCGCAGCCCGCGTCTCTGTGAGACTTGGCGGTGCGAAGGGTTTGGTGCGGCTTGAAGGGATCAACGCGTTTGAATTCGTTCCGAATCGCTTCGTTTTCTGCGCTGTTAACTCCTAATTCAGCTCCCCCCCCCACACCTCCCTGGGGAAAGCCCTTTCCTCGGGTGTGCTTCGGAACTGCGGCCTCGGGGGGGCTGATCTCAGAGCAAACACTGTACGCCTCCGTGCCCTGCCACTGGGGCTTTTCAGCAAGACTTTGAGTGTTTTCTTTTGCCTGTTTTAGTTTGTGGATTTCTTTTCTTTAAAGAGACTTAATGGTGCTTAACGGTGATTTGTTGCTTACTGCATGCTGATGGTATGCATCTTAGTAAGTCATTCTAGCACTCCTCTCTGCTAAAAATAAGTCACTAATATTAGAACAGTTAAGTGATTATTCTTACTAGTAGCAAACAAGCTCACAGTAGCAGTCGCTTCTGAACTTTTAAGAAAACAGACTGCAGAAGAACTCACAAACCAGCCCAAGGAAACCGTCAAGCTTTCCATTGTTAGTTTCTCAGTTTGCATCTTAATACTTCTTGAAGTTCATTTTCTCGCTGTTCTTTATAGGTAGCTTTAACTTTTTCACGGGGCTCTTTTCCTGGGAGAGTAAAAACCTTCGTCGTCTAAACTGAACCTTTTGTTCACTTTGCAGCGTATTTCAGTATAGTAATGCTACAGATTGCAGTACTGAATGCCCCTCTGTAATGGAAGGAGCTTTCTGCTGCTTCAGCACTGCTGGGAATCTTGAAATTGCTGGTGCCACCATGGGCACGTAGGAAATTAAGTAAAATTGTGGATATGGGAGTCTGTGTAATAAGGTCCTACAGACATACAGCGATTCATTTTAACCACTTGGAACAGAGAAAAGGTAGCTGCTTGTGTATTAAGTAATTTTACAAACATTTGACTGAGAATTAACAGTTAGGAAATGAGAAACTTATCTGGAGAGCCTGATAATTACTTTGGGAGTCTATGACTGCATGCTTGGCAGTGCTCGAACAAGCTCGCTGAAAACTAGGTATGGTGTGATCGCATAATCAAAAGCAGTTGCAGCATAGGTAAAATGTTAGCATCTAGGTAACAGTCCTAGTTTCTCAGTACTGCTGTAAGACATAGTGCCCGAGCTTGGTTTCTCTCTCGACTTCCAGGGCTGCTTGGTCTCTTGCAGTCTTGTACAGAGGCCTTCTCTCAGAGCAGTGCTCTTCCTCCACTTAGAGGTGAGATGTTGCCTGGGAGGGAGGGACTGGGCAACTTGAGGCTCTGTGCTGTGCTTCTCAGCCCTGCAGAAGGCACGGAGGAAGCGTTCAAAAGCTTCCTGGCTCTCCCTTTTATGGCAAGAGAGGGAGGCATCCATAAAGAAGAATTAATGCAGGAACTCTGGTGTGTCTCTTCGCACTTAAAATCAGCCTTCAGCTCCTGTGACACTTCAAGTAAATGGGGCAGATGCGATCTAAAATAAACATGTAAGTGTGGTAGCTTAAAAACGCTTCTTGTGAAGGTTGGAGTTCTGTAATGCGCGTTTGAAGCTTGCTTACAGTAAACTTAGGTGTTTTTTATTTCACATATTTCAAACCAGGTGTCACATTTACCTTCAAAGTATGTTCTAGTTTAAGCAAGTTTGATCCCCCCAAATTAAAAACTCGGATTATAAACTATACCTCTTAAAGTGAGGTTTGAGGGTTTTTTTTACGGGATCAAATCAACTCTATCTGGATGTGGCAGCGGTCTGTTACTCTTCTTGAAGAGCAGTCTTAGGATGCTTCTCCTGTGATAAAATATAAATATGCTAGTATTTGTTAGGAGTTAAATTAATTATTACTCATTAAATGCTAGAACTGTGTTATGTGAAATAATAACGGATTATGGGCACGCAGCTGCTTTGTTTCCTAGTAATGATGCGGGGGATTGACCACAAACTATTAAACTCAGTAATTAGGAAGCTGTGATGGTATGCTAATTTATGCCTCCTAAACTGGATGAATAACATAGCTAAGATAACCATTGTAATCCACTGCTGGATGTTGAAAGTGTCTCCTAAAGATCATCTCATTCAAAGAGGAGAGAGTGGAGCTGCCAGCAAAGATCTCCTGGTGCAGCTCATAGGACTGAATTGCAATGCAGCTGTTTGTGCTGTGGTGGAGAGCAGTACAGGAAGAATGTAGGCTGTTTCCTTGATACTTCCAGAACAGGTGCCAAGCATTCCTGGTCAAACTGCAGGCTTCTGAGGTGGTAGAGCTGTGGAGGATATATCATAGGCCACTGATAAGAGGTAGTCAAACTTTTGCAGGCTAAGATCATGCTTCTCACTCGTTAGTGACTTGAGCAAGTTGAATCTAGAATATCCTAGTTGACTCTACGTATCCCAAATACCTATTCCTGGCTTAACTTTCTGAAGGAGGTTATGAATGCCACCCTAAAAGTCTCGTAAGCTAGGCTTACGTGTAATGATGCTGGTTGTTTATTCACACAGAGATTTCTTAGCGTTCCTCTATGGATAAATAGATGTTCTGAGTAACATTTTGCTGTGTTTTGTGCTGGAACTTTTTCTTAATTGCTTATGGCTGTACTGCAAAGAGAAAAGAGTAGCAAGGTGAGTTCAGTTGTACTAAGCTATTCAAGGCAGAAATAAGAAGGCGTGCAGGAGTACTTCTGGATTCTTGAGTAAATCGGCCCATAATGGGTAAAACTGATTGTGTAAACGAATGTATTACATTTGGAAACCCTGATGTAGTGTAGGCACGTTATCAGCTGTGAACTGGTTTACCCTGAAGAGCTGAGATTTTTAGGTTCTAGGAATCCTAGGAGCTGCTGTGGCACTGTTCATGTCTGTGTTTTCAGTGCAGTGTACATTGCTGTTGTCTCTGCTCTGAGACCCCTCAGGAGGAGGCAGGTGGTAGAGCTCAGCTGCTTTCAAGTTTATCTTTTGATGCAAACGGTAGCAGTTGCCAAACACAAAGCAGTAGTTCTGCTGTGGAGCCCTTTGTGTCGAGGTGCATTACCTGCTGGAGGTTACAGTCATGCATGAGTTCATGAGTTATAAGTCAAGTCAAGAATTTTCTTGTGCGAAGATTTAGCCTTTGGCTCAGAGAACGAGTAATCTACAAATAACTGGAAGCTGAGAATGTTCCGGAGAGATCTACCACCTGTATCTTGTCTCCAGTGATGTGGGCCAGGTGGGTCTTATCTCTCTGGCCTCTGATCTGTTATGTTTGGTGGGTTTTTTTTTGTCTGAAACACTGTGAAATCTTACATGGATCATTGAGATGAGGTTAGAGTTTTGGGCTTGCATCCCTAATTGCCTTAAGCTTGTTTTAAAATTTCTAACTAAAAACATAACTTTTAGTTAAAGCCTGAGAGCTTTTTTCCTTTTAAAACACTGCTGATGGTTTCATTTGCTTCACCGCTCACAGAAGCAGTCCCACAGAAGCAGCACCTGCTCAGCCTGAATTCTTGTTGGTCATGCTGCAGTTCTGTCCCAGCAGCTGCACTCTCCAGCCCTACATAAGGCACAGATTAAAAACTAGTATAAAAATGTGTGATAGGGCTATGATGTGTCTGATTTCTGGTGTGCTGTTATGGCTGGTATGCCTCCACAAAATGCCTGTCATAAAATGTAGAGTAGCTCTAACAGCTCCATCTGTAGCTTTCACACGGTACTTGTAATAGCTTTCTACCACATGTTCTCTTGTTTCTGTTCCTTTGTTTGAAGCAAAGGGTATCCCAACAACTTGTGTTGGGTGTTGGTGTATAACACTGAGTTAGGCGTCGTTATAAGACAATTTTTAAGTAATTTCACACTTGAAAGGGGGTGGTTTATAGGGCTGTTGAAAGATGTTTCAGTATTTTCTAAGAGTCATCATTCTCTAATTACATGCATTCTTCCTGATAGCATATACAATATCAACTTTATTCTGCCAACCAACAGCATGGAATATAAACAATAGTGATCGCAATGGTTATTGTACAGAATGCAGGTGGAAATAGGATGTTTTATGGCAACTTCAAGTGGAAACAAGTGGTTAAAGGGGAAGAAAAATGCTGTTGTTTGTGGAGCATTAATGATAGTGAAAGCTTAAAATATAACTGTGACATTAGTTCCCTGGTGACCAAGTATTTCCACACTGTCTGATGCTGGCCACTTGTGCTATTGCACGCTGCCATCTGTGGTCTGAGTCAGCTACTGTGTTTCCAAGCCCTGGGCTATGGGCAGGAATGACCAGTGTGACCTGTCCAAGCTGAGGCAAGGGGGTGTGGGTCATCTTCTTTTCGATTCCTGAGGTAAACTGCTCTTACATGCAGAAAGCTTCACTTCTAGTGATCCTGCATGGCCCAGAGAAGGGCTTGGAGATGATCAGAGGGCTGGAGAACCTCCCCTGTGAGGACAGGCTGAGGGAGCTGGGACTCTTCAGCCTGGAGAAGGAGAAGGACTCTGAGGAGACCTTATAGTGACCTTCCAGTACTTGAAGGGGACCTACAGGAAAGCCAGGGAGGGACTTTTTATAAGCACAGGTAGTGGCAGGATGAAAGGAAACGGCTTTAGACTGGAAGAGGGTAGATTTAGACTAGATATTAGGAAGAAATTCCTTACTGTGAGGGTAGTGAGACACTGGAACAGGTTGCCCAGAGAGGTTGTGAATGGCCCCTCCCTGGAGGCGTTCAAGGCCAGGCTGGATGGGGCTGTGAGCAACCTGGTGTAGAGGGAGGTGTCCCTGTCTATAGCAGGGGGCTGGAACTAGGTGATCTTAAAGGTCCCTTCCAACCCACACCATTCCATGATTCTATGTAGAGCTCGCTAGTAGGAATTGGAGGGGAGGGCAGAAGAAACTGTTGATACTACAGAAAGGTTTTCCTGGGATTAGGAGTGTAGGATGCTGTGAGAACAGGCAAGTAGTAACAAACTTTTCGTCTCTGTGAGCTGAAGCCTCCTCTGCAGAGCCTCCCTTTTCTTGGATGTCTTCTTCAAAATCTCAGTCGCTGCTGACTTTGATTTTATTTTTTTTTTTTTTAAGTAATTGCCATTGGTCTTCACCACCACTGTGGCTTGGTCAGGTTTCCAGTGCTACTTACTTTTAGTATTCTTGCCACAGGATTTAATGCATGGCATCTTTACCTAGATCTTGTCAAGAAAGAGCAGAATCAAGTTTTGAATTGCAGTATTGTTAGTAAGTAGAATTTCCAGTGTTCACCAGGGCCTGGTCAGTGTGTTTCATTCACATGGAGCTTGTAGCAGAGATTCTTGTTGCTGTTCTTAATGCTGCTGTTTAGTTTGATGTGACAGTTGTCCTGATTCTTTGAAGGCGATGCTCTGGTTTATTTGGCCTTCATTTGAAAATGGTTTGTGAGATGATATAGTATCACTTTAGTATGTTCATGGGCCCTTGAGATGGGGAGGAAGGGAAAGAAATCAGTTATGGCAACTGCAGCGTCTTGATTAGACAGTTCTCAGAAGTGCTAATGCCTGAGGAACAGAATGAGATGATCTTAAGCTATAAAACTGCTGATCTGTGTGTTAAACTTAATCTTCATTATGTTCATAACGTAGCTGTTCCATCCATACAAGACCGTTCTGACTAGAAGTGGCAAACGCCTTGTCTGGTGGGCAAAGAGTTTAATTTACACATTATTACTCAGTTGCATATATCCATGAAGTCACTGTTTTCTCAGTACCCTTAGTGAGCCCTTCAGATCCAAGATTCTGTTCATAATGAACAACGTAAGGGATTCTGACTGCTGACAGAGTGGGAAGGTTTAGTCTTTTTGAAAGACTGTAAAACAAAAACTAAAATGAAATTTGTAAATGTTAATGCCTTGAGAAAAAGAAGCAAAGCTCTGCAATAACAGGCCCTCTCTTGCCCTGCATCGTTGTATCCTTGTTACAGCTTTTCGTAATCTTTCAAATTCCAGTTATTTCCTGGGTGCTGCAGCACTTGGTGTTCAGCTGTGAGCACGCAGTGATGCTTAGTCTGGCTGCGTAGCACATTCTGCAGGCGGGTTGTATCTGAGTTAGTGCTGACAAAGGGAATAAACCAGGAAGAGAGGGTTACCTTCTCTGGCAACTTCCTTCAAGGAACATCTGGTAGCAGAAGTTCTGGATAGCATTTTGGCCTTGCCAGAATCTCCCTTTGAAGTTTCCAGGCGTGCAAACGTTTGTGATTTGGCTTTAGTTTTTAGCAGGAAGTTACTGCCGTGAATGGGTGATATGAGCATCACATTAAGCACAGCAGATCAGGCAGTTTTTTTTTTTTTTTTTCTTTAAAGCCAGCATGTTAGGATGAGCTTTTGGTGTATCAAAAGACTTAATTCAGTGGGAGAGATTGTGATGAACACGCTTCAGATGTGTTTGTCCTGGGAAGTATACAACTTGAACACGCATAGAGACATCAGATTTCTCATCTATGAAATTCCCATCTGTAGTAGGAAATGAGATAAGACTGGAGTTTGATGCCATAGGATACTGTGTCTTGTAAACAAGTTACAGGTGGAGCGTGGTGTGCTCATTCACTTCTCAGAAGTGGAAGTCTTGAAAGCAGTTCATTCACAAAGTTTGGATACTTCAAAGCCTCAGGCTTGTCAGTGTAACTAAATCTGCTATGCTTTTGGTACATCATATAAGTTGATGAAAAACTTTTAACTTGGATTGCTGAACGAGGATATTTCTCATATATTTCTCTTATATTTTACTTGTTTGTAAACAAGTTATATTTATCTGGGACTTTTGGCACTGAGTGGTGCAGTTGACACTCTAGAAGGGAATTGCACCATCCAGCGGGACCTAGACAGGCTTGGAAAATGGGCATGGAAGAATCTAGTGAGGTTTAAGTGCAGGGTGTTGCACCTGGGTCAGAGCAATCCCAGATGTGTACAGACTGGGAGGAGAACTTGAGAGCAGCCCTGTGGAGAAGGATTTGGGAGTCCTGATGGACGTGAGACAGCACTGTGTGTTTGCAGCCTTGGAAGATCAGCTGTACACTGGGCTGCATCAGAAGCAGAGCAGCCAGCAGGGGGAGGAAGGGAACTGTCCCCCTCTACTCTGCCTCTCTCGTGAGACCTTGGCCCTGGGGGGCCTTGGGTCCCCAGCACAGGAGTGATGTGAAGGTTGTTAAAGCGGGTCTGGAGGAGAGCCTGCTCCAACAAGATGATCAAACTTCTGGAGTGCCTCTGCCATGAAGAAAGTTTAAGTTTGGCTTGTTCAGCTTGGAGAAGGCTCCAGGGATACCTCACTGTGGCCTTCCAGTAGTTGAAGGAAGCTTACAAGCAGGAGGGAAGTGACTTTTTACAGGGTCTCGTAATGGTAGGACAAGAGACAATGACTTGAAACTAAAAGGGGGGAGATTTAGTTGTGTTGTTAGGAAAAATTTTGTTATTCGATGGGCAGTGAGAGGTTGGAACGCATTGACCAGAGAGGTTGTGGATGCCCCATCCCTGGAGGCACTCAGGGACTGGTTGGATGGGGCCCTTGGCAGCCTGAGCTGCTGGGTGGCAGCACAGCTCATGGCAGGGGGTTGGGACTGGATGATCTTTAAGGTCTTCTCCAACCTAATCTGTTTATGTTTCTGTAAGCCTAACATCTAGGAATGACAAGCTTCTACTTCACTGTTGGTGGAGAGCATTAACTTCCATCCATCCATTAGCCTTTGGAAAATATGATCTTGTTTGTCTTCTAGAAATGCAAAATTTGGCTCTGGTTATCTAGCTTCAGTTCTTGTTCTATGCCTGTGCTCTGTAGGAGGAGAAAAACGCAAACATCAGAACAAGGATAACAGATACTCATTTCAAGTAGTTAATCTGTTTTAAGTACACCCTTGGCTCAAATAGCTTCTATTTGGTATTTGAGCGTTACTGTGTATTTGACATTTTGCTCAATGTTGTAAGAATTGTAGTGTCGTGGATGAGTGTTAAGTGTACTGTTACATTTTTAGGAATACCCGAATAAATTTAGACAGCATCCTTAAAATGTTGCTGGTATTTTCTTAGGAGTTTTAAAAATGATGATACTCAGCATTTTACATTGAGAGAAGAAAAAAAAAAAAATGTCCCTTGAGGGGACTTCAAAGTTAGCTGCAGCCTGGGTTATTTCAAAGAATGATGTGGAAACCGGTTCTTAGCTTAACAAAATGTCAATGCTTTTACTGTTGTTTAAATGCTGATTGCCACAGTATAATCGTTCCCCTCTGATGGGAGCTCCCTGGCCATCCTGCCAGAAGTCAAGCAGTCAGAAGAGCCTGATCAAATGTCAAGTGAGTTCATCCTTGCCTTGAGAGGGAGTTTAGGTGACCTCTAAAGGTTCCTTCTATCAAAATTATTCCGTGATTTAGTTTCCACTTGATTATGGTAAACTGCAGGTGTCTTGAATTTCAGACAACTAAGCCTAGAAACTGCTCACGGCGAAGCCCCCTCCCACAGACTGGGAGAGGATTTGTGTTTTGGCATCTCAGTGTATTACCCAAAGTGATCTTAGCCTTGGCTTTTTATTGCCTGTAGTATTGTGGATTATGACTCCAAAGGAGTTAGTACATATTGCATTTACTTCACATAGATTCCCCCCCTGCCCTCTGTGCTGGAAGGCTGATGGAATAGGAGGGGTAGGATCTTTTACATTTAAAAGATCCGAGGTATGTAACTGATATTACGTAACTTCTCCTTGGAATAGCTGCCTAAATTGGAGCAGGACAATAGACCTTATTAAAAGAATGGTGCCAAGTTGAGCCTGTTGGTTTTTTTTCTTCCTACTTAAGAAAACATGAATATGATGTAGCTGACCTTAATTCACTTTCATGCTTACTGCTATAAGCATGCCTTTAACCAGCTTACACAGTGATCAGCTGTAGTGATCTAAATGACTAAAATCTGATTGACTCGCTATGGTGACGAATTGTCCTTGCAAAGAAGCAGCAGGACTGAAGTATTTTTTTTTTCCTCTTTTCTCCAGTGCAGCACAGCATTTGTCAGTTTTTGTAACCCTTAGGTTGCAAAGTACCCTACAAATAGTGTGAAGGCAGCCTTTAGTTATGCTATTCCAACTACTGGTTAAATGTTTTAGTCTCTTGCTAAGTTCTCTGTGTATGCTTCTTTTGAGGTGACAGCAGGTCTGTCCTGCTCTGCGTGGTTTTCTCTCTTCTTCCCAAAAGTCCACATCAGTGAGAACTGAAGTTTTCTTTCTGAGATGTTGCTTGGAGAGCTCTGCAGGCTGGGGAAGTAAGGTGTTGAAAACAGTGTTTGGGTTCTTTGCATGTGACCCTCTTCAAAAGTTCTGTAGGGTGAGGATCTGTAACTTGGCTCTTGGTTTTAAGAATTTCTTCATCAAAGTGCAGGCACTCCTCTTTGCCTTTCCTGTTTCTGTTGAAAAGGAATGGTTAACATGGTACCAGCAGTTAAGTTTCAGTGAAGGCTGTGAGACAGAGCACTGGCTGCATGTAAATGAAGGCAGATATTGTTCTGAATCCTGGAAAAAAAGGTAGTGTGTTGTGGATGGTAGTGTTCAACTAGAACTTGTTTGTGACCTCATTACCTCACTGAACTTACTACTGCACTTGTAGCAGTGTGTTAATACACGATTTAAATGCCTTTCAGTGTACGATTCACCTCTTTTTTTTTTCCCCTCCAGAAATGCTATGAACAAAAGCAGTACAAAAATGGACTCAAGTTCTGCAAGATGATCCTTTCTAACCCCAAATTTGCTGAACATGGAGGTAACTGATTAACTCAAAAGCGTTTCTTTTCTTGCCATTGGTTTTAGTTATTCTGTTCTGTACTGCTGGGAGAGCATGCAGTGTGTTGCAGAGCGTGATTCTGTCCTTACAGCTAAAAATACTCTTGATTTTTTTCAGTCATAGCACATTCACACCAAATTTCCACTCTAGCTTATAGCCAGAAAAGTCCTGTGTCACGAGGATCACAATGTTCAGTAGAAGCACACTTGAGTGAAGCTTCCACTTACGTTGCCTTTCTAGATTTCCAGGTTAGAACGTGAGTGTGTTTTGTTGATTTTATTACATCTCTAACTGCACTCCCTACCTTCTTTTGAACATTGTATGGAGGTATTTTGCCAAGGAGTTAACTTTTTTTTTGTCATCTGGATATTTTGAATTTTTGAACTGCAGGTCAAATTGCTACTTAAGATGAGCAGACTGAAGTGTAATCCTTGATTACACTTGATTGAATCCTTGAAGTGCAATTCTTGATGCTACGACAAGTTCTGATAAATGGTGGCAGGAAACTGGACAGGAAAGTGTTGGTTCTGTTTACAGTCTCAGAACTTAATCCTCAGCAAGATACTGAAGTCCTGCTGCATTACAGCATTTCTGTTGCATGGTTCAAGGAATACTTTTGATGCAGGGATTTTTTTTGTTTGTCTGCTGTTGGAGCAATTTGACATAGTGTGTGTGTGTACTGAGTCAGAATTATTTTGCTATTTGACCTCATCAAATCTTGGCAAAATGTTTGACTAATCGTTATTTCGTCTGTGCCTGGTGTTTCTTGGTTGTCTTCGTTACTTTCCTAGAGATAAAAGAACAGGTTTTTAGTTGCTCCAAAGTTATGGAGTGGCCTGTCTGGTGCTGAGACCTCATCACTTATCTCTGCTAACACTTGTGTTTTTATAACCTCTTAGTACATGTTTCTGTCTTTTCTGCTCTTACTGTCTTAAACTTTTTCAGAACAGCTAGCTGCCTTGGCAGTCCACATGCTGCATGGGCTCTGAGCCATTAGTGGCTTCGGAGCTTGGAAGCAAAGCCTGAAATGAACAGCTGAAGCAGAACTAAGCCAGTGAAATGATCTGATGGGAAGCTGTGCTTAGCCTCAGAGATGAGTAATTATAAAACAGAGAGTGAGGTGACGAACGTATGCACTGCTGAGGCTGGACAGGTATCTCTGTGGTGTGGGCAGGCAGCAGTAGTTTGTCCTCATGAGATCCCATGGCTATTGTGTCCAGTTCTGGAGCACCCAACACAAGAAGGACATGGAGTTGTTGGAGCAGTATTCAAGGCCAGGCTGGATGGGACTGTGAGCAGCCTGCTCTGGAGGGAGGTGTCCCTGCCTATAGCAGGGGGTTGGTACTAAGTGATCTTAAAGGTCCCTACCAACACAAACCAATCTACATTTCTATTATTCGCACAGTGGGGATGTGTTTTTTCAGCCTTCCTTGTATTACTGAAAGGTATCATTCTGTCTGTGATTAACAGCGTATGGGTGTAGGGTGATTTATGAAAGAAAACACCTCACTTTGAATCAGTGTTCACTTTTTTCCTTTCTAAGTACACCTAGAGACAGGTGTTCCAATTAAAAATTAAAGCACGTGTTCCAACTAACCTTTATCATGGACCCTTTCCACTAACATGGGGGAAGAGTTTGCAGTTTGAGGGAAAATTGAATACTGGGATGAAAAAGAGACCAACAGTCTTCTGGCAGTGGGCAAAAATCACTGGTCTCTTATTTAGTAGGGAAGATGGTTTAAAAAAAAAAAAAAAACCAAAACCACCCACAAATCTGGACTAGCTTTCAGGCACAGCACATGTTTACATGCAGCTTGTTTCTAGTATTACTTGAAGAATGGAGAAAGAGGAGTGATAGTCACACCAACGAATTTGGAATCTTCTGCTTCTCAGAATACTAATAAGAATCCTACTACTTTGAGAGACTTTTATCCCCAAAATACTGTAGCAGGAAATATGGTCCTCTTAAAATCTGCAGTAAAGGGACAGACTATGACAAAGAGTTTTGTTACGGTGTGACACATCCTAATGAATTTTGTGTTCAGCCTACGTGGAACCTTGATATATAATGAAAAGCACTTGAAAACTGCTTTGGCTTATAGTTAATTCGCTTACTTAAATGTAGTTTCTGTTAACAGAGTTTGTTTGTTGTCTGTGTTCATCACATCTGTATAATACTCTGCAAAAGACTTTTGAATTCAGTTTCAGGAAAGGAAATGCCTCTGTATAACAACCTTCAGCTGTGCTAGGCAGCTATCCTGATCTAAATTTATCATTTAATGGGGAACTTCACTGTGTAACTACTTCAAAGGATATCTGTATTGTGAAGCTGGCATATAGGAAATCAAGAGCATAAGCATGTGATATTTCTTACAGAGACGCTGGCTATGAAAGGATTGACTTTGAACTGCTTAGGGAAGAAGGAAGAAGCATATGAATTTGTTCGTAAAGGACTCCGTAACGATGTAAAGAGTCACGTCTGTATCCTTTGTAATACAAAACCTGATCTATTTTGCTTTCTCCTCACCTCTGTGTGCGTGGTGTTGTTGCTGCATCAGCCTTTTGTTTTGAAGTCTATAATGTGGTCTGCATATCAAAGGAAGTTGGGAATGAGGTGTGTATGATGAGTGTTAATTTGTAATCAAATACTTCAAATAAGACTTCAATTTCATTTATACGATCATAGAGAATCTTTAGGAAAAATAAAACGCCTTTTACACTGAAGTTTCTTACGGGAAGACAGAAAATAGTGTGCAAAATCCAGCTCATTTCTGGAGTTTATCTTTTTCACAGCATTCTCACAGCTTGAATAGGGGAGCAGAGGATTCTGGATGAGTTAGGGAAGTGTTTTTGTTTCATCAGTAAAAATTCCAGTCTGGGATTTGTCAGCAACCTTAATTCTTAACTGCAAGACTGTCTCTAAACCATCCAGAACCCTCATTTTCAAGTGCTGGAGGGCTCCCTGGAAGAACTGGGTTTTATTTCAGGGACTGGGGCCAAAGATACCTCCTGGAAAAGTACTTGTACAAAAACCAAACTACTTTAAAAATGAATTTTCATAAATTTCTTACTGTTTCACTGACTGTTAAAAGTGTTCTTACCGTAAGCTGACCATAAGATTTTATTTTTCTATTCTGAATTCATATAGTGCAGATCCATCCAATTAAAAATTCCTACAGACAGACAAAGTTTGACACAGTATTTCAGCTGTCATCTTTCGACGTTCTTAGGAAACAGCAAATGTCTTTTAGTACTACTCTTTAAAAGCAGCTGCCAGTCACATTGTCACTGCCCAAGTATGTTTCTTCTGATGGTGAGGCTGTGGTGTGTGGGAAGAATCAAGAGAATAAGTATTCTGTCCCATGAGAAACTTGGATTGAGGCTTAGTTTTCTAATAATACAGATTCGTTCTGCATAATTAGTAAGGGCTTGTGACCAGCCCTGATGTTGTGATGAAAGCTTGATAACGTACTGATGTTCAGTACCACCTAAGCAGAGCTTGGGAAGTTCTCTGGAATAATATTTACATTCCCTCTGGAACGAAGCATTGACGTCTTAATGCCTGTCTGTTTGATTAGGCAGAGAAGCTGGGACTAGCCACTGATGTCGTGTCCTTCTGGTAGCTGCTTCAAGGAGGTGCACTGGATCTGTGTTTTATTTTCTTGCAGTAATATTTGGAAGGGCCTTTGATGTATTTCGTCCTTTGTGTTTTTTCAAACAGCATATGGCAGATGGTGATTCAAGTGTAAGTGGTCACCTTAGTGTTCTGATTTGCTTATGGAGTAACAGAAGGAAGTTTAAATTCCTCTGCAGTTTCAGTACAGTAAAATGTTCAGAAATGTATACGTTTTCCTGTCAAAGTACAGATGAGCTCTGACCTATTCTGAGCGTAATTTGAATCATGGTTTCAGCTTACTTTGATATTTAGTGTTTCAGTGATGCTTTACAGTTTCAGTGCACTACAGGGACACATGCAAGACTGGCCCAAGCTGTCTGCTATGATACATTAGCAGTGTTGTGTTTTATTGGCTTGTATCAGCAATTGTGTTTTCTTATGCTTGATTTCTACTATTGCGTAGACCCATTTCCAAAGAAATTTTTTCCTTTTTTCACTTGATTGCTTGGTAAGAAATGTGATTTATGAAGATTTAAAACAGATTGCCACTTGGATCTGGGAATGCATTACTTGAAGCCTTATCTTTGTTAAACTGCAAATTCTTTTGCACTGAATGGTTTCTCTCTGGGCAAGAATTTAAATTATCAATAGCTTGTTCTTATGTGTTGGTGCTGCATTTAACTGATCCACATCCTCAGTACTTGAACTCAAGTAGACCAGGTAAGATTTACAGACATGAGCTGCAGCATTAGGCCAGCTGCTCTAACTGCACTCAAAATCGTTTGTGTGCTCGTCTCTTCCCTTTAGTCTTGTAGCAGCAGCAGCTCTACTAGCAGTCTCAAAGATGAAGATTAAGTTCATGGTTCATTCATCAAACTGAAACGGTTGGTGCTGCAGTAGAGAAAGAAACCAGGGTCTCTTGCTTGTGCATTATGTGCTTTCTTCAGACTGTTCATTATTGCAACACTTTTCTTCTGGTTGGAGCCTTCTCCTTTGATTCATAAATACAAACTTGCTTTCTGTCTTGACGTCCAGAACTTAAGGACTTCAGTCTTTCTGAGTAAGAAGGAACTTACCTTTCTACTTATTTGTGGAAGTTAACACCTGGAATTTTTGTGCTGTTTTCTCAGCTTAGTTTCAAAACAGTTGGATCTTTAGAGGGAACAGTTGCTTCGTTTTCAGCTCAGTATTATGAGAAATCTTAAATGTTTTTTTCTGTTAGCTCTGTGAGCTATTTTTGTCATTTTAACAGAAAATGGCTTAAGGATGCCTACAGCTCTTCCCAGCTGGATTTAGCTGGTTCAGAGGCACACTGGGAGACCCTCAGGAGAAAGCTTATGAGCCATTTTTGATTTGAGTACACTCAAGAGTTACTACTGGCAGAGATGCTGCCTCAATGAGCTTCTAGAAACCTGAAGTAGCAAATAGTATATCAAGCAATATCTTTGTTAATAAAGCTCCAGGGAACTGCTGTAAACACGCAGTATAACATGTTGCTATGATGCCCCTTGGTTTCATGTTTTGAATTAAAAATCTTTCAGTTGTTGCTTTTTTGTTTTCCTAAGAAAAAATAAATTTAAAAGAAAGCCTGGGGAGAAAATTCTATTCAAATGAGAAACAACACACTGATGGAAGTTTGAAATTCTGAGAATCTGGTAAATACTTCATTGCCCAGAAACATTAAGATTTCCTCTTGACAATAAATAAAGCATAGCTCTGCATTTATCCCATACTGTAAAATCTGGAGACTGGTTGAGGTTGCAGGTTGGCAGGTGTGGAAGGGTGGAACTTGCACACCAATTGTATTTGTAGAATGAGGTAATTCTTGGGGAAAAAAATTCCTTTTTGGTTACAGTGGTGTGCTTTCAAACAATACATCTCTAGGGTGCCTTTAAGACTTTGCAACGTTTAGTTTGTATAGCAGATTTTGGTGGGGAGGAGTGTTACGAGTGTGATTTAATAGAAGATTTTGGTACGTATTACATATTTGGAAGTGTTTAATGTTTGAACTCTGTCAGTAAAGTCTGATTGCAGTGGGCAGACTTAATTGATGAGGGTACTGATCTTCAAGGAAGCTGTGGAGTAATTTGTCCCGTAACATAAATGTGCTGTAGTTAATCTGTGTGAATTGTGGCTGTGTCTTCCTTAACGTGTATTAGGTTGGCACGTCTATGGTCTTTTGCAGCGTTCTGATAAGAAATACGATGAAGCCATCAAGTGCTACCGGAATGCACTCAAGTTAGATAAGGATAATCTGCAGATCTTGAGAGATCTGTCTCTGTTGCAGATTCAAATGAGGGATTTAGAAGGATATAGAGTAAGTATTCTGTTTAAACTCCTATTTATTCCTGTTTGTATTCTCTGGTTATGTTCCATTATTAATTCTTTTATTGGTTGTAGTTCTGTTACTACTTGGTTTTGATATTTCAAAGTAGGTGTTTTAAGTTCTTATTTATACAAGTATGAAAATGAGTTGCAGTAAAGCTCTTTATGATACTGAGAGCACACCCCCAGAAGTGCAGTTACTCTTTAAAACTTAACTAGTGAATCACCTCTTAAAATTCAAGTTGTCCACAGTTTTTTTTACTAAAGTAAAAAGGATAAGACTTAAAGCTTAACATACATTTATTATATTATTGGAAGGTACTGCAAGCAGTGGTTTGGTTGTACATACTGAGGGTGTTTTTTGGGGAGAAAAACATTCTCACTCCACGGGACTTTTTAAAATGGTGTAAGAAAAATGAGCAAGGAGATAAAATACCTCTGATAAGTTTATGAGGAATTTTATTTCATTGTTATCACTTGTAGGTTTTTATTAGGACCTATTAGATTAGAGATGCGTATCCTACGAGAAGGGTTTTTGCAAAAAATAAATCACAGAAGTAATTCTGGGTTCCTCTGAAAGGAATTTGTTCCTTATGGAAAAGGAGAGCAGGTAAAGAAGGATTTTTAAATATTTTGGACAGTGGTGTGACTTACAGAATTATGAAACTGCTTTCATTCTGTTTTGAGAGCGTTATTAAATAGCAATTGCTTCTCCCTCACCCCTTCAGAAAAATGCACTCTGTTTTATTGAGTGTATGGGAAACTTGCCCTGTTGTAATTGGCTTCTAGAATTCAAATACTGATTGAATCACAAATAGCAGCTTTGAATTTCTGTAAGAATCGAGTCAGTGGTTTCAAAGTGATTGAATGCATTTGACTGCCAAAGTCTTACTTCCGTCCACTTCGATATGAAGGTAGAGGACTGGGCTGAGGGCTTCAGCCTTAGGTGGTCTCCTTCACTGGACACATTGAATTTCCAAATACAGGAAAAGTGGATAACTGACATAAGGCTGTGGGGTGGCTCAGTGAGAGAGGTCAGAGAAGCACTGCCACAGTGTAAGCATCAGGACTTTGTACCTGGGCCTGAGGAGAGAGGGGCAGCTTTTCCAGTGGTAGTGAGCTTGTGTTTCTTAATGAACCCACCTCTGAGATTTCAGCGTTCCATCTTTGGAAATAAGAATGCTGGCCTTAAGAGATGCCTATGAAAACTGCACTTCTTGTGTACTGAGAAATAAATTTATTTTGTGCCATGACTTCTATGATTAAAATGTAGCTTTTTATGATAGATAACAATGTAATAACATAGTAATTTAACATCTCTTCTGTTTTTTTTTTTTTTTTTTTCAAATACCTTTATTCTTACTCAAGGAGACAAGATACCAGTTACTTCAGCTGCGCCCCACGCAACGAGCTTCCTGGATTGGATATGCCATTGCATACCACTTACTTAAAGATTACGATATGGCCTTAAAACTACTTGAAGAGTTTAGAAAAACCCAACAGGTAAGACTTGCTGTTAGAGAACACTTTAGGGATAAGAGGCAGAATCTGAAGAACTGCAGGTTGGTGATCTTTAAGGTCTCTTCTAACCCAGGCCATTCTATGCATTAGTTCTTCATCATTAGGGAGACCTAATTATGAACCATTTAAGAATTAGGAAGGTATTTCTATTATTTCTGGAGCTTTTTGCTTTGAACATTTAGGTTTCTCCAAGAGCTAGCAGCTGAGGGAAATCATACGGGATCACTTGTTCCCTGGCAGTAAGTTGTCAGGCTTGAGAAAGTAAGGGTAAGCTGATGTGATGTAACTTTGTAACTTAATGTCTGAGACTTATAGCCAAAGAAAACAACTGGTGATCTTGTTTCATTACAGTAGGTAAAACTTCAGAAAACACTTTGATGTTGGATGTGTGCATGCATATTCTATCTTCTACCACAACCTGAATATCATTGTGCCTCTACAAAGATCATGAAAAGGAACTTCTGTGTTTTTTCTATACATCTGTATATTATTAGCTTAAAATCAGTTGTTGGTATCAGGCTGTGTGAAAGCAGAGAAAGAAAGCCTTATGTTTGAGGAGGTCATAGAATCGTAGACTCCTCAGAGTTGGAAGGGACCTCTGAAGGTCGTGTAGTCCAACTCTCCTGCAATGAACAGAGACACCACAGGTAGATCGTGTCACCCAGGACCTTATCCAGCCTGGCCTTAAAATCTCCAGGGATGGGGCATCAACCACAATGTTATGCAGTGTGTTCCTGTGCCTCACCACCTTCACTGTAGAAGATTTTTCCTTATATCTGATCTTAATCTGCCCACTTAAAGCTTGAAGCCATTTTTCCTTGTTCTGTCACCACAGACCCTGCTGGGGAGTCTGTCCTCTTCTTTCCTGTAGTTCCCCTCCTGGTGCAGCCCAGAAAATCTGGTGTTGCTGAAACTTGTTTGAATAAATCAAGTGATACGATGCTAAAATTCCTGAGTGTAACGTTTTTTGAAAGGAGAGTATTTATTTCTGTTACTGGTGATTTGGATTTATAAGTCTGAGTTAACAGAACAGTGGATGTATTGATTAATCTGTGACGTAGAAGTTGAAATGATGTTTTTAGAGATCTTCATGCACAGGTACTAAAATATTACCTGGTCTACAGATTGTGATTGTTGCTTTGTTTTAACAAAGATGTCACATCCTGTTTGAGACGAATGTGTTTGAGGTTCTATCACGCTGCCAGAAGTAGACTAACTTAGGAAAAGAAGATCAGCAGTTGCTAGGAGAGGGACCAGTGTTTGTGTGTTGATCATATATCATAGTCAAGTAGAAGGCTTTGTAAGCCAGGGAGGTATAGCTTGAAGTTACTAAAGAGCTGTCGCTCCAGTGTTGAATAAAAGCTGAAAATAATGTATTTAAATAAAAATTGGGTCATTTTTGAGGTGTTTGCCAGCCAAGAAATTATTGCTCACTAATCAGCAGAGCACTATGTGAGTTCAATGTTGAAGTGAATGTTGTAATCAAAAATAATATATAACAGATGTAAAAACTGCAAATGATGAATTGTAAGAGGTTGAGTCTCTCAAGATCCAAGAGTGTTGAACGCTTGTATTCACTCACTGGAGAGAGTGGAAGCGGTGCTGCGAGCGCTGTTGTCTTTTTGAAAAGGTTGTGTGTAAATATGCTTTTCTGAGGGCAGTCGTGGTGATACACTACGCTCTTCAGTCCAGTAACCAAGCCAGGTTTGAATACCATCTGCCATAGATAAAAAATATATATCTATATAATAGTATCAGTTGAATCTGTGGAAGTTAGCACAGTCATTTAAAAATAATAAAAGCAATCCCGACATCTGTAGGTCTGATGCCATTTTTTAGTAAGACTGGAAATATTTGGGAAAGGTGAGGAAATAAGACAGGGCTTCGTACTTGAATAACACAAGCAACATGGGCTGTTTTTACTGTTGCTTAGTGTCACAGACAAATAACAGAAAAGATGTTTAAGCATTAGAGGACAGAAATATAAGTGCTGGACAGCATGACTTTATAGAAAATCAGTTATGTCAAGCATTTCTTTTTTGAGATTGATAGATATGGATATGTGATGTCTTCTGTTTTCTCCTCCAAAACATTAAAATAAAGGTGACTTCATCAGTTTCCACGTGTCTTGAAAATTGATGATCTTCTGATTGATCACCTGAGGTGTGAGCACTGAGTCAGCTGCAGGAGCACAGGTGAAGGCAATGCACTATGTGACCAGAGGGGGTGGAGTCTGGCTCCACCTCTCCCAGACCCCATTTAAGGGCTGACTGCCACTGGGGAAGGATCTCTTGTTGGAGATCCCTCTCCTGTGGAGTTCCAGGTGAGCCTCAACTGTCAGTGACAGGTGAACCCTTCCTCATTTACCCGTTGTCTTGATATCATCTGGATAAGCCATATAAAAATATACTGTCCACCTTCGTTATTGTGTGTGGGTACTATTCTTTCAGGGTGTTCACCCTACAGCTTGATACTGCTTACAGCTTCTGTTAATGAATAAAAAAGTAAATGTAACAAAACCACGTGAAATGCTGCTGTCATAATAATTAGTTAATAACAGCAATGTAGGATGATTGTAATTGTTTACTTGGATTATTCAGGCAACTTAATCCATTGAAACGTGAATTAACACAGCCAAAATAAAGCACTAAAACTAAGAAAATTACAAAGAACCAGACGTTTTGCTGGTTGTAGATGAGTGGTGAGTGTGTGAAGAAGCAGTATTATGGAATAACAGAGGTAATTAACTGCAAGGTGTTGCTAAAACCAGCAGTCTGACATCCAGTGTGCTCCCACTGCTTCCTGTGCAGCACTGTTTGGCTCGTGGGGGTCTGGCTCAGGAAGCAAAAAGACAGAAATATAATCATTTTTTTTAAGGACTCACTGGCTGAACTGAGCAGCTGAGGTGAGAGGGGAAAAGGAAGGAGAATAATAGAGGGAAGTGGACTGCCTCTTTCGATCCAGGCTGTGGTTGGATTGGTTTAGCTTATTGTAAAATTGTCTCTCAGTGCACACTTCTGGGTGAAGACAGTAATGACCCTCATTTCTCAGAAGAAACAGGGATTTGCTCTATTGAGAGCTGATTACTGGGAGATCAAGAGTTTCTGATGACACTTCTTAAAAAATATTAGAAAATGAATAGCACTCTGATGTTTCTTTATTGCTAGAGAAAACGCTGTTTAGTGAAAGGTGGAGTTTCCTGCAAGCAGGAAAAAAAAAGTGATTCTGGTACAGTTTAGATAATGATTTTGGGGGGTCTGTGTGAAAAATGATAACCAAGAAGGTTATTTAGGAAGGAGAAACTTGAGGACAAGCAGTGGCTGGAGACTGAACAACAAATTATAACAATAAATCACTTTTTATCACTGACAGTTTTATTCTGATAGTTACGTTCACATTAAGAATGGTGGGTTTTCTGTCTCCTAGTCTTTCAAGATCGAGATCAACACCGCTTGCCATCTGGAAGCTGTAAATAAGCCAGATACACAATATTTCAGCCAAAAACAGGTTGTGAGGTTGAGTGCAGAAACCACTACAGGAAATACAGAGCCTGTGCTGTACAAATTAAACAGATGATTTAAGAGTTTCTTTGGAATCTGAACTTTGGGAACCAAGGTGTAAAACAGTTATGCAGTTTGTTTTACTGTTGAATGTTCCATTTTTCCTTTCTTCTTTTCCAGAGCAAAATTTTATATTCTTAATTTTTATTTTATTCCTAATTTCTGCATCAGGCTCACAATTACACATATGGACAGAAAACCTCTGGATTTTGGGGGTCTGCTCTTTAGGTATGTTTCAGCTACATCTTGTCACGTTCTTGCAGTGGCAGTTGTGGTAGGGCATCTGCAGTTGTGAAATGGGTTTTTTGTTAAGGAGAGGAAGAACTTTCTTCTGAAAGAGCAGAATTGAGTTCAAGAGAAAGTTAGACATTTCATATTCAACAAGGCTTAAAACTTTTCTGGGCGGAGGGAGGAGTTAAGATGTTTTGTGTGGCAATAACAGTGGAGTGTGTATATGAGAAGGAGCTTTATAGAATCGGTTGTTCTTTAGGACAGTGTAGTTACTCAGATTAAGCACTGAGATCTTAAGCTGTTTGTCTTCTGATGAGTTGTGTGTTTAAGCAATTGTTAACCTGATAAGATTTCAAAATTTTCTCTAAAAAGAAACCTTTCTGAAAGTATATCTGAAATCACTCAGAGATAGAAAGCGCAGTAAATTTCCAGTGGATTTGCCCTGTATTCAAGAAGGAAGGAGTTCACTGATTCTTTGGTGTTTCACAGTTTCTTTTCTGTTAGTCCTGCCAAGCCTGGACAGCAAAAGGAAGTTAAATTGATGAGTGCTTCTCATCTTTGATATCATAGAATCATTGGAAGGTTTCAGTTGGAAGGGACCTTTAAGATCATTTAGATCCAACCCCCTGCTATAGGCAGGGACACCTCCCTCTAGACCAGGTTGCTCACAGCCCCATCCAGCCTGGCTTTGAATGCTTCCAGGGAGGGGGCATGCACAGCTTCTCTGGGCAACCTGTTCCAGTGTCTCACCGCCCTCACAGTAAAGAATTTCTTCCTGATATCTAATCTAAATCTACGCTATATATATGTATTGTTTTTAAGGTTGTTGAAGTCATCTCTTTATATTTTAAAGGCCAGTGAAATATGATTGATAATGCAGCAGAAAGCTGTGCTACTTGAGAAACTTAAACATAACTGTATTGAATAGGAGGGGGCAGTATTTTTATAAAGCAAGTGTAGCAAAAAGAATGAATGCTCTGCAGTGTGTCAGCTCTGTGGTATTGTGGTAATGATAACCCGGAAAGCATGCATGAATGCTTGTTGTGTGAGGCAGATTTGGAAAGCAGTTAATGCTTTCTAGGTACCAACGTTCTGTTGGTGACTGCTGATGTTTAACAGGGATAAAAAATGAATGAAGGTAGAAGCAGAAATGAAGATGGAGGAAATGTAAGAAAAGAGTAGGATTCTTTCTAACTGCTGACTGTAGCGGGTGCAAGGCCTACTCGTCTTCGTCCCATTAGCCATCTTTTGCAAAGTGTCAGCAGTAAAAAATAAAAATAAAAAATTGAATGCTGTATGCTGTTATTTTCAGCCCCAAACCTGATGTCTATTATCAGACTGTGGGTAGGGATGATGGTGGGAGGATGGTTGGACTAGATGATCTTGTAGGTCCTTTCCAACCTAATGAATCTATGAATAAGATATATGCTTCTTTACAAGACTGTATTTACTTAAGCTGTCCTGCAGAATATTCCGTTCAGAAAGGAAATCTTCCTTCTTAAAAATGTATAGTACTGTAAAATCTTCATCTGAACTGCTTCTTCAAGGCATGTGCAAGAGCATTGTTCAGTCTTGAGGTTGGACAGTACTTAGAGCTGGAAGCAGTAGTTGAGGACAGTATTAATATGAATCTTAGTTTCAGCCAGATAAACCAGTCTGTAATTGTTGCTTAGTAAATTCCTTGTTTTTTTCAGTGAAGATGGTGGAAAAGTTTTACTCAGGGTACAGTAATAGTAAACCATTTGGTGACCGTTGTGACTTACAAGTCTTGTTTGCTCATGAATAAACAGAGTTTATAGTGTCATGGGAACGAAAATCGCTAACAGTTTTCAAGCTATGCTGCTGCTTATCTATTTTTATAACTGGAAAAAGATAAAGCCCCCTATATATAGACTGTGGCTGCCTTTTCTTCTACAACTTTGTAATAATGACCTATTGTAAAGATGTGCTGGGCCTTGTCCATGGCTCCTACATTTGCTCTCTGACATCCTTGTGATTTTTTTCTTCTGTGCATATTAGAGGAGAGCAAAGGAAATTATGACTCCAAGAAGACTTTTCTGTGCCTGAGTACACTTCATGGAGAAGGAAATACTTTTGAATATGTCATCCTTTCTCATTGGCTGATGTATCAGTGGGAAGTGGATGGCTTGCTAGTTTCACTTATATGTATCCAGACCTTGAAAGAATTACCTGTTGCTTGAAAACAGTGTTGCTTCTGCACTATACTTCCAGAGGAATTAAATTGTTGTACAGAGTGTGTTTGGTTACAAAAAAAAAAAAAAGAGCAAGTTTCTTATGTGGAAAAAAAAGTGCTGGATTTTCAAGCCATGGCCAATGTTTGAGTAGCTCCTTGTTCTTTGGAAATAATTCATTCCAGAATTTGTGTTATATTGGAATGCAGTATTGTGAAATCCCAGCAACCTGCTGCAGAGCTTAGGTCAAATGATTGTAGAGTACGTGAGCCCTTCAGAAGGAGTAAGATTACTGAGAGCTTTGCAAGCATAATTCTATTGTCTGAGGGAAAGCAAGGAATTCTGTTTTTAATTACCTGGACACAGTGGTAGAGAAAAGTTGAGTACAGGAATCTCTGAAACTGTTCTTCAACAATTGATATCCTGAATGAGTTTAATTTGTGAGTATTGGGAGTTTTGCATTTTTGAATACTTAGGAGGGTGTACAGTCTTGATGTATTGCATTGTGTGAGTCTTGTGTTCTGTAATATTGCATTAGTTGAGATAGAGATGGATGGCATGTGGTAACTAATCAATTGCTTTTTTTCCCCCTAGATTCCTCCAAATAAAATAGATTATGAATACAGTGAACTGATTTTATATCAAAATCAAGTGATGAGAGAGGCAGATCTGTTTCAGGAATCTCTAGAACATATAGAGACATATGAAAAGCAAATATGTGATAAACTAATAGTAGAAGAAATCAAAGGTAAGTAGTTCTACTCTCATCGAGTTCTGCTTTAAACTTTTGCTACTAGCTTTCATATATCACAGAATCACGGAATTGTCAGGGTTGGAAGGGACCTCTAGGGATCATCTACTATAGGGAGAGGATCCCCTCCCTTGACCTGCTGGCCATGCTCTTCTTAATGCACCCCAGGATCCCATTGTCCTTCTTGGCCACCAGGGCACGCTGCTGCTCATGGTCTGCCTGTCATCCACCAGGATGGTAATGTGTTAAAAGAATAAATGTGAAATCTTTAAATAATTTTGAACATTGGGATCCTGTTAATACAAGATTTACAGTTTTGTGCTCAGTAGTTGGCCCTGTAGTGGATGCAAGTGGCTTAATTTGGGTTGACAGAGGAACAAAGGAGATCTCAAAGGTGGTGGTATTAGTATTTGCATAAGTAGATTTCTTTAATCAAAGCTATCGTAATCCAGTTTTACTTTAATGAAGAATATTCTGTTTGTAGTACAACACTGGATTTATTTTTTTTAGAATGGGATTAATAAATTGTTTCCTTCATGAGCTTTCCATTGCATTTATTTGTATTGCCTGCCTTCAGTGAGTACTGAAGTTGACTTTTTTTTAATTAAAACCAACCTTTAGTTGTTCTCTGGGTTTGAAGTACTGGGTTCTAAATATGCACAATAATGCAGTGTAGTAGCATGTATTCTCTGACTGTTTTTTGTGACACATTTGTGCTGAGCTGACCCTGGCCAGCAGTGAAGTACCACAGCTTCTTGCTCACTCCCATGCCTTGAGGTCCCCTTCATCAGGCAAGAGACAGAAGCAGAAAAGAACCAGTTAGATTAGTTTTCCTTCCTCTTTCCTTCACTTAACAAAAGGGAAGTACATAGGCAATTACTCATCTCTTCCCAGAAGCAGACTGATTCCCAGCCAGTCTTCAAGCAACGGCCATCTGCCCAAACAAACTTTATCTATATGTATTTTTTTTTTTTTTTTATTACTGAGTATGTTGTTATGAAGTTCTGGAGACTTCTTTGTTTCTTTGTAATAATCCCAATATGTTTAAGTATGTAGTTAAAGATGTGCAATCTTATTTTTTTTTTTCTGGTGCTTAATGCTCCAGTGTGTTGAACTGTGGAGAAGTTACCATGCTCATTTGTGTAGTACGTCCTGTGCTTCAGTTTGTGACTGTTACCCCTCGTCTTGTTGCTGCATAGCTGAGAAGAGTCCAGCCTTGTCCCTTTGTCTCCTGCACCTTAGGTATTTGTCGAAGTAGATCCGATCCCCTCTGAGTTTTCTTTCCTCAAGGCTGAACAGCCCCAGGTCTCTCAGCCTTTCCTCATAAGGGAGGTGTTCCACGCCCTTCATCATCTTTGTAGCCCTCTGCTGGACTCTTTCTAGGATATCCCTGTCTTTTTTTGTACCGAGGAGCCCAGAACTGGACACAATACTCCAGGTGAGGCCTCACCAGGGCAGAGCAGAGGGTTCACCTCCCTTGACCTGCTGGCCACGCTCTTTTTAAGCACTCCAGGAAATGATAACTTCAAGTAGCTCTTGTCATTTTGGTAAATGCTTCTGTAAAACGTTTCTTTTTTCATTGTCTACATGTGATAAATCCTGCTTTTATACACCTAGTTTTGTAAGTTTCACAGCCATGCTATCTGTGTCTCCTTATATAATTCACAGCTCTTCACTGCTTCATTTTTTAGGAGAAATGCTGTTGAAATTGGGAAGACTAAAAGAAGCTGGTGAAGTATACAAGGAGTTAATTGAGCGCAATGCAGAAAACTGGTATTATTATGAAGGCCTGGAGAAGTCCCTGCAACCTAGTAAGTTAAAATATACTGGTACATTGAAAATGCCTCCAATCCAGGACGTGCTTAAAACCTTCTGCTTGGTATATTGCAAGTTGAGTTCAAGCAGCAGAAAATCACTTACCATCCAATTTCAGATATGGTATAGTTGTGTTTATCCATTTTTAAAGTGTTCACTGAGAAACTTGTATGCATGAAATCAACAACAGCAAGTCATTGTCTTCTTCTTGGAGCTAAAGCTGTGTTTATTTGAAGGACCTTTCCTTGTCATGCACGAGCTTGGAAACCAGATTGCAATTTGTTCCTATCAAACTGGTTCTCAGAATACTATTATACTACAGGAAATAAAATTATTATTCTGGAACTTGTTTGTGTGGTGCCACTTTACACACGTAGAGAAATACTTAGTAAACATACAATCCTCTTAAAAATAAGAAACTTCTGTTAGAAGCTGACTGCTCTTTGGAAAAGAGTGATACATGTGATGAAGCTTTTTGGTTTTGCCTTTTTACCCCCTCTCCCAGGGCTATTTCACATTACTGCTGTTCTGTCTTTTCAAGGAAATACCTGAATTGAATTATACAAGTAAATCCCACAGTATTGCAATCGTGTATACTATAATGAATGCTTTGCAGTAGGATCTTTGCCAAATGTCTACTTTTACACTGGAATACATTCCTTGTATTTCACGGTTGACTAATTAATGGAAGTTTTATTGGAATAATTCTGATGACATCATAAATCATAAGCCCACCAGCACGTTGTTTGTAGATACGATATCTGCATTGTATTTCTCAAGCAGTTTCCAGAAAGTTTTACGGTTTGGGTTTAATAATGTCTGGGAATTTAAAATGATTACATTTGTTGCATTCACATGGACGCTACTATTGCCCTCTGAATGTTTTTCCTAGTGTATCTGTAGAGGTGAAGGTAATAATTATTAATATCTTAAGTCATCCAAAACATTGATTATTCTGCTTGGTAAAATCTTTGATTTAAATGTATAGTTTTTAACAGGTAATCAGTACTGTAGATGATTTGACATATGAGAATTCTTTATAGATTAAAACTTTACTAATTTATAAAACTAATAATGCTACTTTATTTTTTAGGTGGTCTTAGGACTATTTCCTCCCCCATGGTAAGTTCTGGAGCTCCAACTTGTGACTTCAATTAGGCTTTTTATATGCTTTAGTTCCAATTCAAACATTACTTTAGTGTTACTATTAGATCTGCACATCTCTTGGAGCCGCTGGGTAACATATTTTTTTCCCCCCCTTCCCCAATATCAGAGCTCAGAGACAACATAAATTGTTTTTCTTAGAACAGAAACTGGAATGATTTATTGAACGTATGTTGTGCCATAGTCTTGATGTGTACATTCATTTTTATTTAAATTGCTTGATCGATGAAATAAAAAATATTTAAGCAAAATTGATCCTAGTTACAAGAAAATGGCGTTTCAAAGAGCAGATTATTATTATTTTTTTTTAAGTTCTAACCACATTGGAGCTCCAAAGCATATTATGGGGGAAAGGGGAGGAGTGGGAAGAAAATCTTTAAGAAAAAAAAAGATACTTAAATGTTAAGGTATTGACACTTTTTTGTGCCCAGTGTTTGTGCTGGCAGTGTTGTGCTGTAATTTTGCTGCCACCAAAGGGCTTTATCATAAGACATGCTTGTATAGTTTCTAATCTCTAGGTGTACAAATGGCATACGCAGTGTATTTCCCTGAATGCTTTAAGTATGTCTGAAAGAAATGTGTAGTGAAAAACAGGTTTTTGAAGCTATCGTTGTCAAAATAGTGTATGAATGGGTCTGCAGAGTGTACAATTGAAAGAAAACAAATATTACTGTTTGACTGAATTTGAGTAGTAATTGATTTTTTTTTTTTTTTTTTTTGCAGTTTACCCTTACAGTGATTATGCTGGTACTTTTATCGTAGTAATCTCAGTGTGCTGTTTCACAGTGATTTTTTTAATTAATTGGAGAAAAAAAAAGCTCGAAATGTTTAAAATGGTTCGAAGTCCAAACTGTATACTGAATCTTAACAGTTCTCAACATTTTAAACCTTTAGAAGAATAGATTTTGATCTGTTACTTATATCTATTATATTTACTGATAATAGGCACTTTAGAAGAGAGGCTTCAGATTTATGAAGAAGTTAGTAAAAGGCATCCCAGAGCAGTTTCACCTAGAAGATTGCCTTTAAACTTTGTTTCAGGTAACACGTTGCATATCTGTTCCATAATAATTTTGTTTTTTTCTCTTAATTTTTGATAGGCTCTTAGATGCACATTTAATAGCTACTTTTGCATGTGTACAAATTAGACAAATGCTTTTTTTTGTGGAGTAGGTGAAATTATTTGTTATGTTTTAGGATTTGATAGAGGAAGTTCACGCATTCTAATATGGTGGTACCAACTATGTGTTGCTGCCTTCATTGATTATGCAGTGCAGAATGGTGTCCAGGTTTTTGTGAATTACTGTATATATCTTTTCTACATCAAATTAAAGAGCATCAGTTAAAAGGCAGGGAGTATGCTGTGCTTGGAAGCATGGCTGTGTGTGTGTACGTGTGCACAGACATGTGAGCTGAGCTACATTTTAATGTTATAACCCCAGAAAGCAGTTCTAAAAGATGCATGTAGCAGTCTGGTAGTGTAGGCCTCATTGTAACAGTTGTGTACCAGTAAGCACCAAATCTTTTTCGTGAATCTGACAGCATTTTTTGCAGCAGTTTTGTCTAGAGTCATTTATAACCAAAATCTATCAACTTGTTGCTGGTTATTTAAGGACAGGAACAAAAAGCAGATGTGCACTGTTTCATACTGGGTTATGTTTTTAGTTTTGTAACTAAGTTCTTTTCAGTGATTATGTTCCTTCACAAGTTGTATTGAAATAAGGTTCGCAAATACCCTCAGCTCTGCAAGGAGTGTTCTTTAAAGAAAAAGCACAACACAAAAAATAACTGTACTGTTCCAAGACAGAAAGAGAGAAACTGAGGTTGGCTTTTGTTTTCATTTGTTTAGAGTATTGTGTACACTGTACCTTTAATACTGCCAAACGTAACCAGTGCACTTTACTTCTTAGTAGTCTAAATGTGCATGTTCCTTCCTTATGTAAAAGCATGGAGAGTTTTAGCCCTGAAGTTAACACTTGAGTCCTAATTAATCCCAGATACTTTACATTTTTTGAAGACACGAGGACAAAATGTTAAGGCAGTTTAACTAGATTTAAAAGGCAAATGTTACACTAATACATAGCAAACAATTAGTACTTAGCAGAATGTTTTTCTATATTTTTATTAGAAGTTTGTTTTGTTTTGTGTTGACATCTTCACTGTATGTTTTGCTCTGGGTTACCCTTTCATTGGGCAGTATAGTTTTACAGTTCATCCAGCTAGAGATGTGTTCTGTAATATGCATCAGTTCCTGCTATAGCAATAGTCTAAACAGTGCAAAGTGAGTCACAAATCATCTGGGAGAAATCTCAGTAAATTTGATTCTGCAGGTTTCATAGTAAATAAGAATTTTCCTGATTTAAAACTTCTCTGTTACTCCTTTAAGTTTGCTTTGGTCAGGTTGGATAAGGCTGGTTTTGAGCCTGCAGACAGTTGCCTGATAGGTCTGCATTTGTTTTCTGAATGCCTTGTGTTGGCTGTTAATAGCGTTAACGGTTAATAATTATGTAGAAACGAACTTCTGTGGAAATGTATTTGCAAATTTCAAGAGTAGAATATTTGGTTTAATGAAGTTGCTGTCCTGGTGTGGTCAGTGACCAGATGCTTGCTGCCAACGCTGGTTCATTCAGGATTGGTGAAAAATAACTCACAAGCATGGGCTTACCTTAAAAGGACAGTCCCACCCTTACCTTGCATTCCATCTCAAGAACCTTGTAACTGGTGCAGATCACATCCTTGATTCTGTTGGAAACTGCCTTGTGGGATCTTGGAGGTGATTGAGGATGGAGATAGAGTCTGGCAATCTAGTTTTAGATTTGTTTACTTACTTTGCTGTAGATTCAAGTCTCTTCTGTGTATCAGGTAAAGAGTGAATGCTGAGCTTTATGTTTTAGGTGGGATGCCTCATTGTGTTTCCTAGGTTTCTCAGGCCTTTACAAAGCTGTTCTGTTTACTATACAAAATTCCCACTTATTTAATGGAAACTTGAACCTTGCTTTGCTAAGTTCTAAATTATATATTTTCCATCAAGAGTATAAACGGGAATATTGCAACAGAAGAAATAAAGAATTAAGGGTTTGTTGTTGTTGTTCTTCAGTTGTTTGCCGATGAGCAATTTCTTGTAAAGTGAGAAAGCTTCTAATTAAACCACCTGTCATAAAGCCTGGGTTTATAGTCAAGTTATGGATCACTCATCCATGGGTGGAAGTTCCTATATATAGCAGTTTGTTTTACTAAGGAGGGAACTTCTGTGACAACTTAGTAGTAGTAACATCGCCAACAAGTTGAGGACAATTTGGAATGGGTAGAAGTACATTAGAAATGTTACATGCAGAGCAGCAGTACCTTCTTTCTCTGGATGTTTAAAGCAGCATTACTCAAATTTTGTTAATGCATTCTTAATATATTGAGTCTTATTTTGACAGTTCTAGGAGCACATGTTAGCATTAGGTTTAAAGATTGAGAAGTCCACAGCTTTAATCAGTGGAGTAACAGCCTCATTTCTATTCAAAGCGAAGTGAAACAAAAACAATAAATTGAAACAATTGGAAGCAATCATTGTTCTTCATAGGGTTACAAGTGTGAAGAGTAGCTGTGTTTTTCTGATTGGATATCTTCAAGTCTTGTTTTATTTTTTTTTTTTCAACAAACACCATTTCTCAGAAACATGAAACTGCAAGTACTGTGACTTTTTTAACCTGAAAATGTGATTAAATGTTCATTAGCTTTACTAGATGTTGTGGATACAGTGCTTATCCTTCTGAATAAGTCTCCTGTTTCTGATTCCAGAAACAATCATTATATTTGAAGCCATGTCCTACTTAATTAAAAAAAAAAAAAAGACTAGAAAAGAGGTAGAGGGCTCATTTTATCCGTCCTTCTTCCTCAGTGAGGGATAATTCTTTCCTGTGCTATTCCTAACTCACATTTGTGTAATTTAATCATCATAAAAAAACTTACAGTGATGAAGCTTTTAGAAGAGCTCCAAGGTAATTCATTCTAGTGCTTAGTTACTCTTACGACTATATTTTTTCCAGTGTTTATTTGAACACCCTTGTTAAGGGCTACATAGACAGTAGTTAATCCTTTCCCTCTTCAGTAGCTTTTACAGGTTTAAAGACTATTACCATGTCTTCCAGTTATCAGTTGCTTAAATGCTAGCGAGTCAAGCATTTTACTTTCTGATTTTTTTAAATTAATCCTGGACATATTTGCATTTTATTCTTAAATAATAGATTAAAACCCTTTACTACAGTTTTTTAGTTACTGTGTTATCCGGAATTGTACACCAAGTAGAGATTATATTTATATAACACTTGCAATCACTGACATATAACCAAATACACTTTTGTTTCCAGGTGAAAAATTTAGAGAACTAATGGATAAGTTCCTGAGGGTTAACTTCAGTAAAGGCTGCCCACCCTTGTTTACCACTTTGAAATCTTTATATTACAATCCAGAAAAGGTAAAATTTAGTACTTACTTTGTTTGAATGAAGTCTTCTGTATTGAATTTCTAAGAGATTATCTAAACGTTTGCTTATAGATCTCACTGTTACTTATAAGTAACCACTGCTGAACAGTTTTTCTCCCTAATGTGTTGTTTTGTCGTATGTGAATCATCATTTGGTGATCCTGAAACTGTGACAAGATTTTTATTTTACTTCTGTGAATAGCTGACTTCAAAATACTTTGAAGTCTGGCTTCAGGATGCGCTGTTTTTTATTCACTTTTTTAATCTTTTTAAGGTCAAAGATAACCAGTAAATATGTGTACTCTGAGTGCAAGGGTGTCAGGATTCATTCAGCTTATGGTTTATGATGTCACCAGAAGTAATGATTTTAAAATATCGTACAGATGGCTAATATTCTGCATATATCTCTTGAGTTTCATCAATAGGTTGCTATTACTATTTAGGCTTATATCCCATTTCAGTCTCTGGGTAATCTTAGTCTTGAATTTTTACACTTCTAAATTCTGCTTTTGGCAAGATTGTATCACACTAGAACTATTATTTCAGACTGAGTTATTTACTCTAAGCTTTCAAAAGGTACAGTAAATAAGCTTCAAATTTGAGTGAATAAAATGTGCAGCAAATAAAAGATAATTTATTCAGATGTTCAATTTTTGCTACAGGCAATAAGAACACTTGGGATTCTAGCTGAGAACAGCTTTCATAGCTGGAAGAAAAACTTCAATGCATGGTGGAGCTTTTCAACCAGCTGTGACTATTCTTGCCTTTGAGAGTCTCCTATCGTTTTCAGAATGCTTCTGTTTGGAGATTATTCATAGAATCATTGAATGCTTTGGGTAGGAACCCCAAGGGTCAAGTTCCAACCCCGTGCCACAGGCACGGCCACCAGCCTCCAGATCTGACACTAGATCAGGGCTCCATCCAACCTGGTCTTGAACACCTCTAGTGAATGAGCATCCATAGCCTCTATGGGCAGCCTGTTCCAGCACCTCACCAATCTCTCTGTGAATAACTTTTCCCTGACATCAAATTCCTTCCCTCCTTTAGCTTAAAACCATTCCTCCTTGTCCTGTCACTATCTTCCCAAGTAAATATTATCTGAACTTTTTTTTTTCCCCTTAAGTTGACATAGTTTTTAAGAAACTCTGGCATGGAGTGCTGTACAGGCTCCTTCCACAGCACATACTGTTAATGCGTGTTTTTTCAGTGTAAACTTTTGAAACTCAATTGAATTTTTAAAAAGGTTAGCACACTGATTATCTAGGCAGAAGAATCAGTACTGCAAAAGTTTTACCTCTGATAACAAAGTTTGAAAATGTAAAAGATATAGTCCCATCGGGATGGGGAAAATATTTTGACCCCTCTTTTTTGACTTGAGTACAAAGATGACTAACATGTTTGGGGCCGGATTTACCACCATTGCCTTTCTGCTAGTTATCTTCAGTAAGATCATTGATTGAATTACATCAGATTACTGCCTCTTGAGGAGCTTGATTCTTTAATTTTAGCCCTCATGGTTGACAAATAATTTTTGGACTTGTGTGTGATGCTGTTTTCTGTATAGACATTTTCCTTCTCATTTTTTGGAAGAGAAGCAAAAGGAGTCTATTTTGCATTTCACTTGGTTGAGTATTCATGTAATACAACAGAAATCTGTGTGAAACTGAGAGCAATTTTCATGTTCAACAGTTTTATCAATTCTGAAGTTTAGGGGTTACGGGAAGGAAAAGTGCAGCAACTAATTTTCAAAAGCAGTTTTAATCTGCAATTGTGATCTGAGATCATATAGATAAGAGGATTTTATGAAAGATTTTATATTTAGGCCTAGAAAGTTATTTCTTGAACTCCAGGAGTGTCCAGAATCTTTCATATAACATGGTTTCAGTAAAAGGGGTAAAATAAGCAATGCTCAGACTTATAGAAGCCTTCAGATTGTATGTACTTAGAAAAAATTGTGCCACAACATCATCTGTGGGAAAGGAATTTAAGTGCATGCAATAATATAATTGAATATAAATATAAATAAAATATAAAAAATATAAATGAATAATGGGGAAAAAATGTAACTTCATTTGCTTGGCTGGGAGGAGGATTAGATTTCTGTGTCTTTGAGCATCTTGATGTTAAGAACACCTTTTAAACCCGTGTTAGGAAACAAAAAAGTAGAGAAGCTGGTTCTAAAGGGAAAGTGGTGTCCCTCTCTCCCCACTTGGAGGGGGTGGGGAAAGAAAAGGTTATGTGGGAAGTAAATGTTTGCTAAGTTACTGAGGAAAATGTTGTTTAGTAGCTGATAGACCAGAGGTGGTACTTCACAGTAAATGCTTTACATAAAAACGCTATGTTTTGATTTCACAACAGATTATATTCTGCTGCTTAAGTAATTAAAGACTTAAAAAGGTAAGTGTTCAGCAAGTGAGTAGCCAAACCCAAGATTACTGGAGGAACTTTTAATTTACAAGTTCACCAAACACTACATTCATGTTCTGAGAATTGGTTGACAGAATTCTTTCTGGTACTTTCTGTTACATGGTTTGAGTTGTTCTGGAGAGTCCAGAAGTGTGACTCAAGGGTGCTTATTCTGTTAAAAGAGCAGTAAGTATGAATGCTTAAACTAAGTCATGAGTTAGCACTCAGCAGGCTGCTCTAAACACAGGTACTAAATGCTGCTGCTGTCTTTGCAAGCTGTAGCAACGTAAGGAACAGCCTGGAGGATGTGGGTTAAGGAATACAGAAAGCCAGACTTCAGAAGTGTAAAATCTTAGCGTCTCAGTGTGCAGTACGTGCTTTTTGACTTCACCTACCAGTCACTTTATAATTCACAGTAATAATACTGTAAGATATTGAAAATGGAAGGAACTCAGTCAAGCTGTGTTTTCTTTAAGTCATAACCATACCTTCATGATTATTGCCCACCATATTTAAGTAATAGAACATCATTTTGCAGTTGCTTGCTCGACTACCCCTTTTGTCATGCAATTTTCCTTCTCTTCACATCAGTACACTGCTCACTGAGCTGCTTCAGAGTTAATCCATCTGCAAACAACTCTTTTGCATTAATAGGATTTCTATTCAGAATGTTCTCACTAGATTCATGGAGGACAGTAAATACTACAAATGAATACATGAGTAGTGTGCCAGAGGTGTTGAATCAAGACAGGGATCACAGCAGAGCAGGGTTCAAATGGTTTGAATTGACAAAGCCACCGTGTCTTTGTACATCTAAACCCAGCTAAGACATCCATGTTACTGCTTAGAGCTCATCTGACCAGGAAGCTTAGGAGGCAGCTCAGGTTGCTGTAGATTGCACACTTGTATCTGTAGCCATTGTACTGACTGTTGCTCAGATTTGGTGTAGAAATATGTGAAATCTGTGTTACACTGAGGTTTTTTTTGTTTATCTCAGGGGATGGTAAGTTGTTGGCTTGGATTTTTCACATCCAACTCTAGGGCTCTGAAACCTGCTTGTTTTGACACTGGAATCTTTACCACATTACTCAGTACGAAAAGGAATAATTCACTAGGTTAAGTATGTACGGAATTGAGTGACCCCTAGAATCATGCTTCAGGTATTGTAAATTAAGATGACACTTCAATTTGCATACTGAGATTTAGAAACATTTTTCGTACCTAGTCTTGTAACTGGTCCAAAGAGCAGTTAGCACTTTTCAGTGCATAAATTTTGAAATCACTCATAGGTGATTTCCGAGAATGGTATGTAATGGTAATGTAAATGGGGTTATGTGGAAAAACCTAAGCTAACAAGTAGTTTTAAGTTTTTTCATTTTTCTCCAATTACAACTTTCTGAACTTGTTGAGATTGGATCTTCTGTTGTCTTATTATGGTATGGGATTTTGTTCTCTCCTGGAGCATCTGTGACAGAATGTGTTGGGGATTTAGCTTTAACTTCTTTGCTTTGGTGGAGATTGGAGAGGCAATGAAATTTCAGTCTAATTAAAAACAGTGTGGATGTTTTCGCATGTAGTTTTTGGCTTCTCACTGGACATCTGTTAGCAATCTCTACGGAGATGCTTTTTAATGTATTTGAGTCAGTAAATGCAACTACTTTAAAGTGTGCAACCATGGTGTGGTAATAAAAAAAAAAAAAGTAGATTTTTCTTTTTTGGTTTTGCTACTCCATTGTCTTTTCAGGAAGGCTGTTAAGAATATAGTGCTTATGTCTTATGTACAACTTGGGCAGCGTTATTCTGTCTTGTTTGAATCATTAATTGATTTTTTTGTTTGATCTGTCGTTTCAAATCCTATTAGCTGATGCATCGTTGGAGACTAGCAAGCTGTGTCTAAACAAAGGATGTTAAAGGCAGAGCATTTTTGCTACTCCAACATTTCTAGGAGTACTAAAACTATACATAGAATTACCCTTGCATAGCTTATAGCAAAGGATATACCCCATTTCTGTACGTTCCTGCATTCGGTTAATCTTTTCCCAAGTATTTGGTTTAATCAGAATAGTGTAGTTCCCCTATATTTGTATTTCAGTAAAGATGACTGAAGTGGTTATTCACACTGGAAAGCAGCTTTGCAGAAAAGGACATAGGGGTTGAGATAGACAGCAAACTGAACACAAGGCAGCGGCATGCTGTTGTGGCAAAGAAGGCCAACAGCACCTTGGGCTGCCTGAGGAAAAGCACCACGATGTTGAGGGAGGTCATCCTTCTCAGTACCCTGGTAAGATGCATCTGGAGTGCTGGCTGTAGTTCTGATCTTGCCAGTACATGACTATTGTCAATGACAGGAACAGGTTGAGAGAGTCCCTTGTCCTTGGAGACAGTCAGAGTGTGACAGGACCTCACCCTGATTAACTGACTTCAGCTGGCCCTGAAAAGGGAGGGGCTGGACTAGGTGTTCTGCAGAGGTCCTCTGTGGATTAGGGTTATGGTTCTGTGTTAGTATTTCCATACGGAGTTTTACCTTCAAGTTTAGGATCAGCTTGTAGCTTTTGACTTGCTGGGTAAAAGAAAGATGGACGTGCCTTGAATGCATGTAGACAGGAACACTGAGGTAACTCATAGGCATGTTGTGGAGTCTTTGTGATTTTGTATCTGTTTGCTGGCAAAGCTTCCAGTCAGTTACTTATGTTTCTTGCTTCTCCTTTCTCACTCCATTCTTGAGGAGTTAAATAAGCACTTTTCACAGAACCTGCTTTTTTAGAAATGGATTCACTTCCAGTACAGGTGAATAGCTGCAGATTTGTATTAGTATTAGGTTAAATGTGAGTACATGCATGGTTTGCCACATGTCAAGTGAAACATCTGTTAACTGCTGCTTCAGGGTGGGCACTTTCCAAAAGAGCAGGTTGCTAATTCAAGTGTGTGATCTGGTTAGGCTGAGGGTGCTATCGATAGATAGAAAAGGAACTCATTGTTTCAGTGCAGTCCTCCATTCATCATTCTGGATTTTGGAATCCTCAAAACGGCCTTGATGGCATCCCACTTTAATCCTGTGGTTTTCCACAGCGCGCATTCTGACAGGTAGAGTAATAGTTGTGCATGTGATGTTTTGTCAGTGATTATCTGCTTTTTCTTCTAGGTAAAGAGCTGTGTGAAGATTTACTGCACTGTGTAGAAATCAGTCAGTTAGCCAGTTTATTAATGGAGTTGTTCATTGATGCTGAATTTGCTCTCGTTGTGTTGAAGGAAAAGTGGAGGAGAGATGCCGGTAAAATTCTAGTGAAGTCATTGGAATCATATCATGGAATGGTTTCGGTTGGAGGAGGTGTTAAAGATCATCTAGCTCCAGCTCCCTGGTGGGTCACCACTGCACACATCAGGCTGCTTAGGGCCACGTCCAACCTGGCCTTTAACACTTCCACAGCTTCTCTGGGCAACCTGATCCAGTGCCTTACCACCCTCTGAGTAAAACGTTTCTTCCTCACATCTAACCAGAATCTCTTTTTAGTTTGAAAGCATCCCCCCCTTGTTCTGTCACTAAGAAACTGTGTAAAAAGTTGGTCCCTCCTTGCTCATGAGTGCCCTTCAAGTACTGGAAGACAGCAGTGAAGTCTGCTTGTACATTTCTCCAACCTAAACGAGCCTAAGTCCCTCAACCTTTCTTCACAGGAAACGTACTCCAGGTCTTTGATCATCTTTGTGGCCCTAAGTTACCTGGGTTATTTACCAGGTCAGATAGCTCATGCTTACCATGAGTTGCCTGCAGATGGAGACAGTTTGGTCAGGTGAACCTGCTGATGTTTGTAATGCGTGCAGCAGGAATGATTGATACAATACTGCAATGGGATTGTTGTATAGTGTGTTAATTGTGTTAATACACAACTGTTGGGATGCTGCGTGGAGCAGTTCTCTGCAGTAAAAATACCATATCCTAACCTTTCAGTAGTTAAAATAGTTAAACTAGATGCTGCATTATGGAGGTGAGTGGAGTTCAGTGTTTAATGCCTTTGTACTTCAACCTCTAACTCATGCTCACTAAGCTTAAGTAAATTTTCCCTTCTGTAGTCTATAGTGGCAATGGCATAAACATTACAAGTTATTTCATAGAACAGTATGCAGTGACATACAGTTAAAGAGAAAATGGTCTTTTACCCCAAACCAACGTATTCTTTGAGAAGGTAGGAAAGCAAGTCCCATGCTTTATCATGTTCATCATGGATTTTTAGTTTATGCAAGCTCTACCTTGGAAAAGATCTCTGTACCCTCTGTATGCTGGAAAGATGAGTAACAAACACAGAATTTTTGTGACTTCAGCAGATGCTGCTGCTCAGGGATTTGATTCATGAGTGTGTGTCATGCAGTTCAAGATGGGTTATGTAAGGACCCAGACTTAGGGGCAGAGTGGTTCCTATTCCATTCTCCCCAGGTCCTTCAGTTGCCTTTTTTGGCTGAAGGAACTGTTCAGGTGTTTTTTAGAAGCAGCAATTGATTTCAATTTGTACTCATTTGTTTTTCTTATTATTTTGTACTATTTAGCTTTATGTTTCTAAGCGATTGAACCGTCAATCTCCGTAAGATGCTTGGATCAAAGTTGTGAAAATAAACACTAACTATTCCTATTTGAAAAGTCCTATTGCACGGTTAAACTAAGTTCATGTGCTTTGAGGGAGATGCTTCTGTGTAGCAGGGCTGTTGTTGATAGCAAGTCTTGAGCAACTGTAGTTATTTCTTAAAAAAAAAAAAAGTTCATTTTACTTTAGAAGAATATAATTTAAAACATACTTATGCTGCTTCTGGAGACTATTTATTCACATCATTTTCTTGATCTTGCCACAAAATGCTGAATTTCTGCATCATGAATTCATAAGTACACTGTAGAGGTAACTTGCATATCAAAGTGAATATGTTGTCCTTACTTCTTAATGAGTGGTTAAAAGTGATAGGAATTGTAGATAACTAACTGAAAAGAGTCAGTTATGGGTATGGCAGGCAGAAGGCTGTAGTGATGAAAAGGCATCCGTCCTACGTAAAGAAACTTATGCCTTTCTGGGTTTTTCTTTTCCTCCTCTAACCAAGGTACTCTGTTTTTCCACTAGAACTTTGAAATGAATAAACAAAGCGTGGCTTTAAACATATGAATCACGTGGACTTCTTGTGGATGGCTGATATTTTTGAAGTAGTATTGAGTTTTGTTTCCAGGATTTTGGAATAACCTTTTAAAATGCTGCTATGTGGGTTGAGAAATTAACTTAATGCTTTATATGTAGGTGCCAAGAACGATGAAGCATTTACAAGGATAATGTTTCGGTATGATGCAGCCCGTGTATATTAAATATTTTGATACGGATGTCCTATTCTTTGGTGTAGCACTTACTGTTCCATCATTAGGCTGTTTATACTACAAACAGTTTTACAGGTATTACTTTTTGCCTGGTGCTTTGACTTCTGAAGCTTTAAAAGTTTAAGCTAAGTGGACATTCCTCAAGTTTTCTATACCACTAATCCCTTATTCTGAACTCGTATCTGAAAATTTGTGTCTAGGAGTGCCATGGCATAAGTTATGTTTTTCATGCAAACCTACTGTTAGTGGAAATTGTAGCTGTGGCTCTTGACAGAATCATTCTGCTGGGAGCTAATAACCTTAAGTGTGTGCAAACAGGTGAGGTGTAGCAACTTTCACATTCTCTAAACTGCTGTCTGTATTGCAAATAAGTATCAACAGCCTTATTTTTGCTGTTCCTCACAAGAGGTTTTGAAATGCTAACACCCCTCTTCCCCACAACAATCATTGTCTTTGTACTTGAGCAATACTCAGAAGTGCTCTTTGGTTCTCCATGCTCAATGATTTCTACATCCATGAGATAAAAATCCAGAGAGTGAAGATCTTCCAATTAGTCAACATCAAGGTTTGCATCGATTGTGTTACGGATGTGCTGATTCCATTGAAGTTCAGCACTAGAGGTAACTTAAAACATAGAGTCTGAGGAAATACTGGGTGAGAGAATAATGTCTGGCTGGAAGAAACATCAGAAACAACAGTCCCCCCCCCCCCCCCCCCCCCAAAAAAAAAAGACTGTCTACACAGGAAGGTAGGCTGTCTCCAGTGAAGATTTTTCCTTACCTCTTATAAGAAAAGCAGCACTTTCCCTCCTTGATATAGCAAGCTAAAGGAGTTTAAAGCAAGTTGCAACCATTTCTGTAGTTAGGTGCCCTCTGAACTATTGATGGTTTGTGTAAGAAAGTGAAAAATGTTAGTTCTTCTCTGAATCTCTGTGCATTTTTAAGATGCAGCAACTCTGAGGATGAAGGTCACTTCAGCCAAAGAATACTTTTGTGTTTCTCCTGACTGCCAGTTTATCTATATAGAGAAAAGTACGATGTCAGAGTTACAATTCTAGGAGTGGAGATTTGGTATGTGGTCTTGCTCAGAATGTGCTTAATATTTGGTACGTTCATAGCAATAACACAGTATTTCTGCAGTATCAATGTATGTTAAATAAGGAAAATTTTAAAAGTAGGATTAGTTGATACATTAGCAATTGTTCGTAAGTTCTTAGCTTATTTAGCTTATGTATCAACTTTTTTGTCACTGGTCTTGTGTGACCCGTGACATTTTAAAGCATGTGTTTAACTCAAGTTTATATTTTGAGTGTCTTAAAACCTTCAGTACAGCCTTGTCATGCTGTTAACTTACTCCCTCATGCCAACAATTTTCTGACCATCATTCGAAGAATACTGGTATAATTGGGCGTTGCTCTTACACTAAGAGTATTTCCTGAATGCATTCATATACAGTGATATCATCCAAACCTTTTGTTTGCTGTTTTTCTCACATTCTGTGATTTATGTCACATTTCCCAAGTTATTCATCTTCATGTGGTCCAATAAAGAAGATCGGTATTGTTCCCACTTTGTACATTTAAAACAGTCAGATGTAAGGCCTAGTCGTGGGGGAACAACTCAGGAATTACAGTTTCAGAGACGTTTATCTTTACAATCATTTGTTGACCTCAGTTCATGTGAAATGCTCAGCGCACAGTAAAATCTGATTCAAGACATTTTAAGGTAATATGGAAACAAGTACAGTTATCTGTTTTGTAGGTGTCAGGATGTCCGTACAACATTATCCCACCTCTTTCTCAGCTCCATTCAGTTCCTGGTCTACATTGTAGACTACAGTGTGCAACTAAATTCATCATGTTGTTTGTTATGATCTAAAGTGACAGAAACAGTCATATCCTTTGATTTGTACCTTACAACCTATTTCCTTGAGTGCAATTCAGACAAGTGGCTGCTACTAGAGTAATAACTCAGACAGTCATCTTTGGCTTAGTGTTGTTTTTTCTTCCTTAACTAACTGCCTTATATCGAGAAGATATACCAGTCATTTTAACTGATTGGGTATTAGTTATTATCAAGTATAGGTTAATTTGTGCTGGGGTGGTATGAATTATAAACTTCATGTCTTCATTCCTCCTAACAAAGTGCTTTTGCAGTGCAGCTTTCCAATTAATGATTATATAAGTCCATTTCATAAGGTTCTTTCACATCTGTAACAGTTATGTCTAGGGAAAAATTATGTTCTTCATAATATCCTTCTGAACTAATTCCTAGATGGAACAGCTAATACATGTAACCAGTGTGTTTTTTTCTTTTTTAAGAACTTTCTTTTTTGGTACTTGAAAATAACAGATGAATGAACAAGCCCCTCTTTCACATATCTGGCATGTTAAATCACAAAATGGAAGGAATTACTGGGAATCATCTAGTCCAACCCCCTTGCTTCAAGCAGGGTTATTTAGAGGCATTGCTCAGAATCAAAGCCAGGCAGGTTCTGAATATATCCAGAGAAAGAGAACTCCCTGAATTTGTGCAGCTTTTGAAAATGCAATGAAAGATCAGTATTTAGAAGCATAAAGTCAGAAAATAAAGTCCAACATTTTATTGATTTTTTTGCAGCGGTTTCTGGGCTTCTATTTTAATGTGTGTACATATGTGCTGTACATTTTACAGCTTGAGCAGTGTCAGTGAATTTTCAGGGTATTTCCACCCTGCTGAACTCTTGAGTTCCTGCGCTGAAGTCTTCTAAATTGTATCACATCTTATTGACAGTTTTATTCATTACTGAATGCCTTTGCTTTCACTGCCAGAAAAATGATAGCTTGTTTGGAAGGCTGACACTAAAATCGGTCAGATCAGATTAGTTAATATTCAAGATGGTACCACAGATCATGTAAGTTCTTACTTGGAATATGTAGATTTAGTATAGGAAGTAAATTTGTCGCAACCATTGCCAATCTGTGTTTTCTTTTGAAGTTACTGTGAGGTTTTTGAGGCAAGTTACACTGCTTGTTATACTGGTAATAATAGCAAGATGTGCAGTTGAATTTGAAACAATTTAATAAAGCTATCCATAATTGATTTTGTTAACAACAACAACAAAGTTGTAATAAAAAAGATTCAGTTGTTACAGGATTTTCCTGGCAGTATGGAATTTATGAGTTCATTTCCAAGTCTGGCTGAGTCCTGCATTTTGCCATCTCAGCTAGTACCTGAACAGCAGCACTGTTATTCAGATGCCATAGCAGTTTATGAAATAGATACAAAGAGTGTTGCTTTAAAACAAATCCTTAAATTTAATTTTTATTTTCTTTGTTTTGAAGCACTTGAAATTCATGGCTTACTCTGTATTTGTGGTTACCTTCAAGTTTCTGTTTAACGTGAGACTGATCTTAACCAGTAATTGTTCCTCAGCTCCAAAGGACCTTGTTGATTGCATCATACATAACAAGGTGTGGAACAAACTTTGACTGACAAAAGTAATGTAGTTGCCTTGAATATAATTGGAGATGCTCAATAATCTGCATATCCTATACCTTTCCTTTTTGCACTGATAAATGTGGAGTGTCGTTATCTTACTGTTTAAAAGAAAGCATTGAAAAAAAACCAAGCAGTGTGAGTCATGCTGAGCACGTTTTTTGGTTCTTTCATGGACTTATTAATGCTATGTCTTGGTTATTCCCTAGATGAATTTAAAGTAGTAAGCCCCAGGAAATTGAATTTCTTGTTCAAGTAGCTGCCTGTGTACACCTTCACAGAATCACAGAGCTGTAGGGGTTGGAAGGGACCTCCAGAGATCATGGAGTCCAACCCCGTGCCAAAGCAGCTCCCTAGCCCAGGTTGCACAGGTAGGCGTCCAGGCGGGTGTTGAACGTCTCCAGAGAAGGAGACTCCACCACCTCTCTGTGCAGCTTCCTGTTAGGATACACCGTAAGAACCTGAACTCAGCTTTTGTACAGTGCCAGTGTGCCAGCTGGCTCATGTTTGGCATGCTCTGTTCTTTGCTGCCTCGATGGAAAGCACATCTCAGTTCATGCCAACCACTTCTTGGCTGTAGATGAAGATGCCTCCTCATCTTTGTAAGCGTTAGTAAAACTGTTTTTTTTTTCCTGGTGTGGACCTGCTTTTTTTTTTTTTTTTTTTTTGTTACTCAGTTTCATTAATTGAATGTATAAATTTTTTATTTTAGTTGCCTGGTTGCTGCTTTATTTGAAAATTCCTTTATCTCTGTGTATCTCTCCAGTAAGGTATATTCAGAATCCTCTGGTCTGAAATACTATTACTCACGTGATGCATCTGTGCTGGATATAGATCATCTGCTACTTTGAAATACTTCCATTCTTAAACATTTTTGAGGCCTGAATGTTCAGATCTGAGCATGTATATTTGTAGTGGTGAGTCTCCAGGTAGAAGGTTTACTTTCTGAATGCAGTCTAGCTGGCTTCAAACTCAGGATCCCCCTGTCAATTGCCTTTTAGAACCTACAGGAGAGGATGCAAGTTCCTTCCAAGTGTATGTTTTGTCCACCACAAATAATCAAGTAACAGTTTTCAGTGAGGCTGTAAATATTTTTCTGTGAACACAAATTTTCAAGAAATCTCACTTTAGAAGATGTTCTTTGTTGTATGAGAGCTTTTCTTTTTCTGTGTGTTAAGTTTTATCTACAGAAAGATGTTTAGAATGGTATGCAGGGCTTAGCATCAAAATAAAAGCTAGAAAACACACTTTGCTGTATTCCGCTTCATTACTTTGTGGGTTTAGCTGCTCAATTTTCAGTTCTATAGCTTTGACTGGTTTTTGTGTACATGTATAAATGATCACCACTATCTCAAAGATGGGCTGATAGGGGAGACAACATGATTTTTGTTCGGGGCGTTTGAAGTTTTGCACTACAGTAGTTTCAGCCTTTGAAGTACCCTTCAGCTAAGTTGCAGATGGTTTTTAGATACTTTGAGAAATGCAACTATTTTCCAGTTTCTCATGCAAATGTCAGTATTTTTAACAAGTCTGGTGGATACCTCTTCTGCTGTGTTGGAAAAGTTAGTAGTAAACCCAGCTATGCTCTGAAATATTTTACTCAGTACCTGAGCACTTTTTTCCAAGTGTTAACCACTCCCAGTGCTCGTAATGGCAAATACCTTGAAAATTCAACTTTGCTTTGAAGAGAAAACAAGGAGCTTTGGGGCATACTTCTGCTATTAAGATGGAATTTCCATATCTCTAGGAGTTGTTTTTTCGTATAAGTAGTTCTGTGATTTAAGAGAAGTTTACGTTTTAGATGGCGAGGTCCTGTGGCTGTTCAAGATCTGTTTCTCTTGCCAGTGAAAAACAGAGCAACGGAGGTTGCTTTGGTTTTTCTTGTTTGTTTTAGGAAATAGGAACTTGTGTAGAGACCTTCGTATTTAAGAAGGAAGGTTGATTAATTCCGCATTTACAGAACTGATTACAGGGATTCCACGTTCACAGATAACAGTCATTGGATATGACACACAAACTTGTCTTTCTCATATGCATCCTTTCATGTTAAAAGAAAATGCAATATACAGAAACATGGCTTTTGTAAGTTGGTTATGCAGTCCTCCCACTGGGGATCTTCAGGATGAGCTGAGAAAAACAACCTTTGGTGATGGAAAAAAAACACCCATATTGACACCTTATGTCAAACTGTGGCAACTTCTTATGACTTATGAGCCAAATTGTGAGGTTCTGTCTTGGGAAACATCCTATTTCACATCAAGCACAGAAGTTCATCCTGTGATGATGATCAGTTCCACAACTGGTTGTTCTATCCATTTCCACCTGCCCTTTTCCCTCTTTCATGGGTCCTTCTGCAGTAGAGATATTTTTGGTAAAGCAGAGTGCTTTATCAATTTTGAGGAAGATGATTATTTGCAATTACTCGCTTGTTTTGAGGGGGAAAAAAAGCTTGTCAGTAGCCTCTCCCCTTCTTCATGAGGGGCTACAGCTGACTTAAATTGCCTGTGTACCAGCGTTCAGAAATGGTCTTTGTAACAACTGCCTCTGGATGTTAAAGGAATTTCCACTTGGAAATACCATACTTATGCCAGAATACAGTTAGTGTTTGACCTTTCAGGCTGCTAACTATTTGAAGTATGGTTAGTAATGCTAAGGCAATTCTGATTCCTGGATATTGCTCACGTTTTTCTTGCTACCTAAGGTTTCATGCAGTTCTGAATTGACTGCCTTAAATGCAGTGGGAACGCATTTGTTTTTTTGTAGATAGGGAATGAGAAGTGCCCAGACTTCTGGCTCTTTTTCCATTCGGAGTACTGCTTGAAAGAGAAGGAAAAGTTAATCTCATTAAAATCACTAGATAATTCAAGCTGAGGTCTAAGCATGAAGAAGGCATTTTACAGTTCTTTCTCTTACAGTACTGGAGAGTGTGTTCTTGAGGGAGCTCCTACATAAGTATACTTGCAAATAAGTTGGTATACGGACAGTTTAAGCAGGCTTAGAATAACTGTGGGTGCTTTATTTCTAACACTGCTTTTCCAAAACATCTAAACAAATAACAAAACCTTGGCAGAAGTATAATTCGAGAACTACAAAAGGAGAAATGTTTTTGAGAACAGTAGAGAGAAAAACTAAAGATGTTCTGAGGAATTCAGATGACAGGGAGATGACAGGGAGCCAGTGCCAAATGCTAAATGAGTGGATTGCTTCTGAAACTGCCTAAAGTAGCTCTTAATCTGTTTGTGCACTAGAAGTGCTGATAATTTTGTACTAATTTACAGTCGCAGTAACTGAAACCATGTTACTGGTAGTGGTAATTATATTCGGTTCCTTTTCTTTCACTTTACTGAAGAGTGAAAGTGTTTATTTTTGAAGGTCGTCATTGAAACAGAAGGCTATTAAAATATTCTTCCTTACTGATACAATAAGAGGATATGCAATTAATTTAGTAACCTGATTTGTTAGTAATGAACTGTAGAGTTTGATACTTTCACTTGAAACACTGATGTTTTGTGTTAGTAATTGAAGTGTTTGCTATGAGTTGTTTCATCATCTTCCGTTGCAGATTACAGCTCACCTTTGATCTGTATGTTCACCTCTTAAAAATACTTCCTTATCACGTTCCTCTTTACTTCTGTTTGTCATTTCATTCAAGTTTATGTGAAGAAGAATAAGAAAATAGAATTTAAGCTACTGTAGCCCTAACATTACGTTTTTCATCTCTGTGTCATTGTTCTTGTGCGTGATAGTCCTCTTTTGCTCTGCCTAAAGGAAGATTATAGTGTGTAGCACAGATTTCCACTTAATGACTGCCCAGAGGTTCTACCATAACAGTAGCAATCGACAGTAAAAGAATTCTACCAATCACCCATTTATTTGGAAAACAATTTTCCTTTAGGCCCTGTAGTCTGTTGTAATAGAGGGCACAAAATACTTCTCAGTATAGTCCAGTAAGTAGGACAGGAAGGTAATTCAGAATCAGGATTAGAGTACATTGTGTTATTGTAGTAACATTTAACTCAGAGTGTTGATAAGTAGGTATTTATTGCAGTGTCACTCTATTCCTTAAATGCTTATTTGAAGAAATTGACTCCCCTTTTACTGGTGAAGCTATCCATGTAATGGAAATAAACTGCACAAAGCTGAACTAAAGGGCCACTCTGACCTGTCTGGAATTTTTGCTTCAAGTAGGTGTGTGAAGCTTCCAGGATTACTGCAGGATCTATACTGGTCTGTGAACGTACAGATTTAATATGGACATAAGCTGGAGAAAGGGAAACAAGCATTTTTTCCTCTGTTTATTGGATTCATGCTTCTTAGCTCGTTGTTCCTTTGCAGAGATACTGAAGTCGTAGGTAGCAGCCTATGGAAAGGTGTGAGGTTTGAATTCTGGTTGTGTCCAGGGGATTCTTTGGTGGGTAAAGATGCGTTTTCACCAGTAGTATGCATGTGTAGTCTCTCTGGTATTTGGGCCTAGTTGTAGAATTAGATCCTTTCTTGACATAGCAGAACAGATTTGTTGAGATACTTTTTGCAGTACCTTATATTTTGTCCAATTCATGGCATGGATAAAGCTTTTTTTTTTTTCCCCCCTGGAAAAGTGCTACTTGAAATTAATCAGGATGAATACTATGCTATTTCCAGATATTTCAGTTTGTCTTCTGTTTTTTCAGAAATTCTAACATGATCTTTATGAAGAATGTGTTGCTTTGAAATAATGGAATGCTTAAAGATGACAGTGATGATTCTAGCATACAAACTAGCTCTGTGAAGCAGCCCGTAGACCAGAAATCATCTTCCTAAGTTGCTAGAAAGTGGCTGAGGCAAAACAACATCAGCATAAAAAAAAAAAAAAAGAAAGAAAACAAGTTTTGTGAGTCATGAGAAACATGAAATTAGTTTCATCAGGAATATCTTACAGTACTTGAATCACCTGTTTTGCAGTTTGGTAGTTGTTGCTTTAACTGAATCCTTGCAGTATTTTCTAAATGCGTTGCTCAAACTAGCTTTCCTAATACAAAATCCACCACTGGAGTGTAGAAGCTGAAACAGATTTATGAATTTGGAAGAATTTGGCATTTGTTAAGACATGGTATCTCTTAGTATTGTCAGTCACCTCAGGATTAGAGGGTTTCCTTTCACTTCTGCTGTATGCTGACTTAAGACCCTTCTGCCTTTCCTTTGCCCGCTGCACATTAGGCTGGCAATGGGGTATCCCTACACTGGGGAAAAGCAGGGAGTAAAGTCACTTAATAAGCCTGGAAACAGCCACCAGCACTGACCCAAAGATGAGACTGGCTATGTGTGTGCCTTGGAGCTAGTGGAAATGTTCTTTTGGTGGTGGCATGGTCTGTATCCAGTTGTACTCCCAATCTGCCTGCAGTAGAGGAAAAGCTGGTACTTAGAGTTTGGCAGTCTGGGATCTCTTCTAAAGATGAAGAAATCTTTTTCTCCCTTTGCACAGTTCACTTGAAATCTAGCAAAACTTGCTGATCTCAGAGGTATTTAAGTTTATTAACAGTCAGATGAAGATAAGTGTGGGAATCCTGTGAAGCTGTGGTGAAAAGCAGCAAGGATAACACTCTACTGTGTCTATACTAGAGTCCCACTGAAGTAGGTGCTTACTTCAGCATTCAAGTTCATTTTGCAGAATAGTCTTCAAAGATTTTCTGAGAGTGTGGGAGGTTTGTTTTAGCAAACAAATGTCTGAGGACAGGGAGCAGATTAATGCAGTTATTTGCCTCTGTCCATTTACTTACGATTTCTTACTGTTTCTTTACAATTTTGTAATTATTTGGAGTCTAGTTATGTTTTATTGTGTCTTACGAGATTTTTGTTACCAGAAACTCTCGTGAGATTTGCCCAGAGCTTTCTAGAATGCATATACCTGTTTATACATTTTATTACGTTTTTTGAGACATTTACACTGGCTGCATGTGACTTGAGTCTGGCACCTCTGCTCTTTCAAACAAACACCATTTCTTGCCTATTGTGCTGCTTTGATCTTCTGGAAACTTTGGTCTTTGGGAACAAAGTTCATTTCCCTCCCCTTCCTGCTCTTCCCCAAGTGCATCTTGAAGTGATGCCATGCTTTGACAAATCCTACTTCTTCAATTTTGTTCTCTCCACAGTGATTACTATTTTACTAGTGTAACTGTATATTCTTAACGTGCAATAGGATTGTCTTTTTTTTCCTCATGCAGATTTAGATTTTTACTACATGTAAGTGTGACTTGATGGGTTAATGTAGCTATTATCTTGTCATGTTTACAGACAGATCTCATTTTTCAAGTCCCTTCTGTGTTTTGGGTGTATATACATGGGTCATAGTTCTTTCTTTGTTGGTATTCTTGTTTTATTAAGAGACTTTGTCTGCTTGCTAAGTATGGCAGGCTCATCTCAAATGTTGCAACAAAACAGGCTGAAAGAATTTTTAAGCATTTTATTAATCAGTGTGACACGTGGAAGCCATGGATCTGCGTCTGTAACAGTTCTTTGTCATGAAAAGCATAGATACTGACACTTGTAAATTTCAAACTTCAATAGTGCGAGTCCAAAACTAAGAGTGAACTTTGAATCTTTAGCCTTGCAGTGAGAAATGATGCTATTGACAAGTCATGATGTCAGAAAGTGTTACCTTAATCAGTGTATAGAGGGTATGTAAAAGGGGTGCACTCAGTATTGTAGGCAGCAGTGCCTCTTAACAATAAAATAATAGTACATCTTGAGTAGTATGTATCGTCCTGCTAGAAAACCAAAAAGACTTGGACTGTGTCTTCGTTATTATGGGAGATTTACTCCCAGCCTTTTCCAAAGCAGCTTGTTTCAGTTAGTTCACTTTGGACACTGGAGGACTGATATCCTAATAAATAAAATGTGAAGATACTGATGAAATATGCTTTCTCCTGTAAGTATGCTGCTAAAGATTACACCTGCAATATCACTAGTTAAAACATGTGATCACAGTTTCTGAAAGTCGAAGTAAGTTATCTGAGAATGCCTACAGTATGTTTTAAAATTAATTACTTTAGAATACCTTCTCAAAGTTTGCCCAAGTATTTTTTCAGTGTGTTAATGTACATATACACAACAGTAAAGCTGAAGTTGGTATTTTTTATACGCAGGTCTCTACAATCCAAGAACTCGTTACTGGTTATGAAGCCTCTTTGAGAGCATGTGACCTTTTTGGTCCATGTGGTAAGTTTCAATGTATTCTTGTATTAATTATGATGTAATGAACGTTTATGGCAGTTAAGAAGAATCGTTGAAGTGCTGAAACTTTTTTGCAAGAAGAGGATTTAGTAAATGAAAGCATTGTAGGAAATACTTAATGAATTTGCTGCACTTTGTTTTTTCTGTTTACTTTCCAAGTGCAGCGTTCAGTCTTTCTGGTTAATGTAACTTTTTCCATTTTGTTCCAGAAAATGGGGAGAGAGAGCCCCCAACGACGCTGCTCTGGGTTCGGTATTTCCTGGCACAGCACTTTGACAAACTTGGCCAGTGTTCTTTGGCCTTGGATTACATTAATGCTGCAATTGCAAGCACTCCAACGTTAATAGAACTATTCTACTTAAAAGCAAAAATTTACAAGGTAAAAAGTGAATTTGGGCACGTGGAGTAAGTATATAGTTAAAAACAACAAAAAAAGCCTCGTGAAACTGGTGTGAATGTGTGGATAGCACTATGAGTGCACTATGAGTACTGAGTTCCATGCAGGTTTCTTTTTGTTCACTGTTCTGTCATTAAGAAAATTAAGACCTTTATATCTTGATTAGATTTTACAGAGTGAGTCACAGCTTAAAGCAAATCGTTAAAAAAAAAAAAGGATTTACACGTATAAATATGATGTGAGAGAAAGGAACAAGCAGGGATAGTCTTTCTGTTATTTCTGAAGGAGAAATATCAGTAATTATAGATTTCAAGAGCTGGTTGGTAGAGAGTGTATCTTGAAAGTTAAATATTTCTCCATTGCTACTTTCCTACCAACAGCATGTAGGTAACCTGAAGGAAGCTGCCAAATGGATGGATGAAGCACAATCTTTGGATACTGCTGACAGATTTATCAATTCTAAATGTGCTAAATACATGCTGCGAGCAAATATGGTGAAGGATGCAGAAGAGATGTGTTCTAAATTCACTAGGGTAAGTACACCGCTGTTAAGAAGGGAGGTCTTGTTTGCCTCTTGGCAGTTCATTTTTAACTTTGCTAATGTAAGACTTAATTTTTGACTAAAATCAGAAAATTATCTTTTTTCAAGTGTCCGTTTTTCAGATAATGCATTTCATACCTTTCACATAGAGATAAATATCTATGTGAAGAGCAAAATGGTTATTCAGAGATACTTGTCCAGAAGTACTTATGTAGTGACATACTTCTAAAGTACCTCTCTGAAAATGCCTCCAAAGGATATCTTGTTTGCAAAATCTGCCATTTGCCAATAATATAATCTGAGCTAACTGCACAGGAATAGGCAAGATACTACATTCATTATACCTTAATTATATTACATAGGTGTAGTTTGGGCCTGAACACTTCATTCACTAAAACTAGTACTACAGACTAAAATTTTATAAAGCAGTTCCATTTATAATAAGCAGGGCAAAGAGCTTAAATGTGATACTGTTTTTTGTATTTGTATAAAATTTAGGTTCATCAAGTCTGGGTTTCTATATTATTTGTGTAACTAGCTATGAAAGACAGCTACTTGGGTGGGGTTTCCTAAAGCACATATGCAAGTTAGGCTCTTTAATTCTTCCTAAGTGTGACAAAAGTGGAAAGTGAATCCAAGCTTCCTTGGTATTTCTGCAAGCCGTTTGAAACTTGACTGCTAAAGCTCAATAGGCTTGAGTATGCTCTCTGCGAGTTTGATGACACTAAGCTGAGTGATGCACTTGTTATAACAGAAGGAAGGGATGGGATTCAAGCTTGAAAAGTGGGCCTGCATGAACCTAATGAGGTTCAACAAGGCCAAGTGCAAGGTATAGCACTTGAGTCACAGTAATCTCAGATATGTGTACAGACTGAGAGAAGAACACCCGCAGGGGTGTAGTCAAGGAGTTGGGAGTTCTGATGGATGAAGAAGTTGATATGAGCAAACATTGTGCAATTGCAGCCCAAAGAGACAACTCTATACTGAACTGCATCAAAAGAGAGGGGTGGTCAGCAGAATGATGGAAGTAGTTGCTTCTCTCCACTCTGCCCTCGAGCACTGCATCCAGGCCTGGGGTCCCCTGCACAAGAAAGACATGGAAATGTTGGAGCATGTCCAGAGGAGGGTTACAAAGGTGATGGAGAGGATTGAAGCACCTCTCCTATGAAGACTGGCTGAGGGAACTTGCCCTGGTTAGCTTGGAGAAGGGAAGGCTTGGGGAAGACCTTATAGGAGCCTCCTAGAACTTAAAGGAAGCTTATGGGCAGGAGGGAGACTGGCTTCTTACGTGGTCCAATAACAATAGGAGAATGGGGAATAGTTCTAAACTTAAAAAGGAGATACGGATTAAGTGTTACATTAGGATGAAACTTTTCACTGAGAGAGTGATGAGGAACTGGGTTGAGTTGCCTAGAGAAGTTGTGGATCCCCCAATCTTGGATGCATTTAAAACTAGATTGGATGAGGCCCTGGGTAGACTGATCTAGTTGGTGCAATCCTGTCCACAGCAAGAGGATTAGAACTAGGTCTTAAAGGACCCTTCCAACCCATGCCATTCTGGTATTCTGTGAAGTCACTGTGTATGCTTGTGTGAAGGCAAGGGCAAGAAGGACATAGTTATCCCAAGTAAGATAGGGTAAATCTGTTCTTAAATATTTAAATATTATGAGTTGAATGGAGTCTTCTTTGTGTTGTCATAAAATGTTCTGATTTCATTGACCAGTGTTCTTGATATTTGGATTCTGCTCCCAGTTCTTGTTCTAGAGTATCGAATTTATAAAGAATACTTCTCATGAAGAACTATGAATCCAAGTTGCTTTTGTCAGACTAACAAACAAGTTCTAAAATACTAAAATTATTCATATTATGTAATTAAAACAGTAGCTGTACAGCTGGATTTTGCAGGACTTTGTATGTAAGCAGGAGTTAATTGTAAAGGTATGTTGAAACACCTGCTTCAGACAGTTATTTTTTTAAAGTCATTTGAATTTATCCCTTTGAGAGAAGCATTATGCATTAAGGTATCACAAGTAGAGCCCTCCACTTGGAGATGTTGTACCTATTTTACATGGCATTGCAAGTAGTTTCCTACTGACAAGCTGGAACTAGTCATATATGAAAAAAAGATGGTAAACTGTAATGGCAAAAAGTGATGATAATGCTTATTTCAGGAAGGGACTTCTGCTATGGAAAACCTAAATGAGATGCAGTGTATGTGGTTCCAGACTGAATGTGCTGCAGCTTATCAAAGGCTGGGGAAATACGGTGATGCCTTGAAAAAATGTCACGAAGTAGAAAGGGTAAGTAGGTAAAAACACTTTTTTTTTTTTTTTCCTGTTAATAAAGGTATTTGCAGCTGTGAACAGCACAGTTTTCTTTGCATAGGAGCTTTCTAAAAGGATTTCTAAAACGGGTTAATTCTTGGTGATTTACTGTAATAGCTAAGGATGACATCTGTTATCTATTTTGTGCAAAACTATTGAGAAATAGTGAAAGGGATTCAGTATAAAATGTTATGTCTCTTACCTGCTACTTTTACACTAACTTCATGCTGTCTTTTTGCTAATTGTTTTTTAATGAGACGAATCATATTTCACTTGGCTTTTAAAGAGTGCCTAAGCCTTTGATCAGTATCATTATAGTTTTTGCAAACAAAATGAGTTTTTCCTGGGTTTGTTCTTCCTACTGACAGGTTCTCTTGGATGATCAATATTGTAAGAATAGTTCTGTGCTTGTTAAATGATGCCTATAGTATCAGTTATAACTTATTTAATAAATAGAGTAAGCCAGGGAAGTGCCTTAGACTTGGTTTCCTTTTTTTCCCCTCCTTGAAGCATTTTTTTGAGATAACGGATGATCAGTTTGACTTCCACACATACTGCATGAGAAAGATGACTCTTCGTGCCTATGTAGACCTTTTGAGATTAGAAGATGTGCTCAGGAAACATGCCTTCTACTTCAAAGCTGCTCGATCAGCAATTGAAATCTACTTGAAGCTTCATGATAATCCTCTAACCAATGAAAGCAAAGAACAAGAAGTGAATTCAGGTATCTAGATTATAATGGAGGCTCATGTGTATGAAAAGTAAAAGGTTTTTAAGCAATATAAGTTATGTGCTATAGAATCAGTGAGTTGTAACATAAATGCCTTGTTCCATTTCTGTTGCTTATTATTTGATCAGTAACTGGAAAGAAATCGTAGATAACGTAGTACAGCTTTTTTTTCCCTCTATTCTCCCCTCATCATATTGTAAAACCAATGTGTGAATGAACCTAGTTGGAATATTTCAGAACCTTAAGAGGAAAAAATTAAATAGACTTCCACCATTTATCCATTGAAACAGAAGATAAATGTCATTAAAAGGTGAATTATGAAACGTAATGGATAGATTTGGTGGGAAAGCAGTCTGACTTGCTGTAACGATTGTATTTTAACGTATATTTAATCTTCATAGGTTTTGTAGTATTACTTTTGTAGTAATACCATTTAGTTATTACTGGTTATTTGATTCTTTTTCACATAACGTTGGGGCCCAAAAGTCAATGGATAAGTGTGTATTAGCACAAGTAATTCACTTGTGAATTCATTTGCAACTAGTGTTGAAAGAGAAAGCAGATGAACTTTGGAAACCACTTGTGTGTGGTATGGATGTCAGAGTATTTAATGATGAGTGATTAATGAGGATCTTTTTATCTTAAGAAAATAGTTGGTTGTTCTTTTGTGGAATCATAGTGACCATAAACTCTGCAGTAATAGTTGACAAAAGGGATTAAATTAATGCTTAGCTTTTTGCAAAGGGAAGGATTTTTGACATGGAGATAAAAAATAAAATACAAAGAGAAGTTGAACTAAACCAAAAATGCCACTTTATGTTGCTATTACAATCTTACCTTTTATTGAGGTGGATGAGTTCTTCCCCTCTTTATTTATATGTGACTTTTTATGTGTGCTTCATACGTTTCACAGCGCAGTTCAACTTGCATTATTTTTCTCTCTGATTTTAATTTTGTTTCTGTACGTAACATAGCAGTGTAGAATAAAAATTAAAGTGAGGAAGACTGTGAAGCCATATAGTTCATATGCCTGCTGAACTGAAACTTAATAGGCTTATCCACCAGGGAAGAATGGATGGGTGGCAATGTTTTTCTCCTTGCTCCACCATCTTAGTGGTAGCTGGTCCCAGAATGGGCCCAGTAGATCTTGTGATGCCATAGCCACAAAAAACATGCATGTCCCTCAGTAGCTTGTTCTTCTGTTCCTTGCCATATTATTTGTGCAGATCCTGTTAACTGTGAAATGTGACAGAAGACCAAGTGGACATTACAGTGTAATTTCAGCTAAAGTGAGGATGGGGTGAAGGCTTCTCACTTCTGTATGAACCTGTAGGAAGTCATATTTTTTTGTGTATAAATCCGAACCCACCAAACAGCATGAAGTCTCCTGTAATGGTACTATTTAATGTATACCAGAAAATTTTACGTCTCTGCACTCCAAACTATTGCTTGCATCAATTTATCTATAGTGGTGACGTAGAAAATGAAGATTATTATCAAGGCTGTGTATGGATCAGAGACGTTAATGAAAGGTAGCAGGCTTGTTTTGAGTTGAAGTGTAAATCAGTCAGGGTGCTTTAGATAGAAAGTTGGAAAGAAGCTGAGCCACAATCAACACGTGAGTTCAGTATTACCTTTCAAAGTCATTATTCATCTTCGGTGACAAAATCTGTCATGTGGATTTAACAGCTTCCTGTACTTCATCTTTCAAGTAGCTGAGGCTTTTTTTTTTTTTTAACAGCCATAGAGTAAATAAGCAAGATCAAGTCTTGTGTGGTAACCCAGTATTAAAATTGGATGATATGGTGGTACAATACTCCGGGAAGTATACTGAAACAGATGGAAGAGCATAGTAGCATTCCTGAGTGGGGTTTGAGATGCACATCTTAATGAAACAATTAATGTATTTGTTACTTAATCTGTAGAAAATCTCTCAGCCAAAGAACTGAAGAAAATGCTTAGCAAGCAAAGAAGAGCACAGAAGAAAGCGAAACTTGAAGAGGAAAGAAAGCATGCAGAAAGAGAGAGACAACAAAAGAATCAAAAGAAAAAGCGAGATGAAGAGGAAGAGGAAACTAGTGGACCTAGGGAAGAACTAGTTCCTGAAAAACTGGAAAGGGTTAGCATGGTGCCTTTGTTACCTTCGTGTCATTATCTTAGAAAAAACCTATAATGCAGATTTATTGTCAGGTCTTTCTAAAATAATCCATCAGTTTATATAAAATCATTTCTGCATGCAAAGATGCCTTTTATTTATAATCTAATTATATTGAAGAAAAGCAAGTTTTTTCTCTGATAAATAGAAATTCTACGTTTATATTACTGCTTTAACCTTCTGTTATTGGTAGGTTGTGTTGGACATTTATTTGAATTCTTTACTTGTGTGTTTGTTAACAGGCAGAAAATCCATTAGAAGAAGCCATTAAATTCCTTATTCCACTTAAGAATCTTATTGGAGATAACATAGACACACATTTATTAGCTTTTGAAATATACTTTAGAAAAGGTAAAGTACTGCTTATTTTTATTTTTCCTCTACAAATTTAATTCTTCACTGTGACTGTTGTCTAAAATTGCCTGAAAGAGATAATTCCTTACCTGACTGAAGCAGCAGCGGATATGATCCAGAAATAATGGGCCATATGCAGTACACAGTGCTAAGGGGAGGATGAAGTTTTAGCATGCACTGATGAATACTGTAAAAATACATTTGTAGTGTGATCTTTAACTTGGGGAGCACACGGCCAAACGGACAGTAACATCATCTATTCACTTTTGTCAGTTTGATCTATAGGAATTTCTGGTTTCTTAGGAAGTTCAAATGCAAAAAGAAAATCTTTTTGAACTTTCTGTGGGCCTTGATATTTCTAATGTTTGTATTTGATTTACTAAACAAAACAATAGCTGATTCAAAGAGCTAGAAGTTGCATATTCTTAATCTCAGTATGCTTTTGTTTTTTCCATTCCCACAGGAAAGTTTCTGTTAATGTTACAGTCTGTCAAAAGAGCTTTTGCTATCAACAGTAATAATCCATGGCTACACGAGTGCTTGATTAAATTCTCTAAAGCTGGTATGTGTATAGGAAGTATGTATGCATGTGTAAGGATATAGGGGGTAATGTGAATGAGTACATAAATGGGTTTTGTCATGTGTAAATATACTCTTGAAACACAAACTGAAGTCAAGACAAAAACGAATGGCTTGTTTTTCTGGGCAGTACCTGAGAAAGCACAGGTTGTGCTATGCAAGGTACAACGTAAATGAGTTTAGCATACTCCTTCCTGCATTAATCCACCAGGTGGACCCAGTAAGTCACTGGCTGGATTTCACAGAGTGTTGCAGAGTCCCTTGAAATTCCTAGAAGTTTTAAGAAAACAAGTGGCAAGTATGGGGGAGAGATCCTGACTGAAGCAGAGCATGCGCTGTGAGCTTCTTGTGTTAGGTAGCAGAAAATATACGTAGCAGAGGGCTTATATGAAAGATTCATCTGTGAATGTATCTGTAATCCTTTTGTAGAGCTACAGAGAAGTTATGTAAATGCTTGTTCTTCCTTTTAAGTGAGACTAGGTTGAACTGAACAAGCACCACAGAGTTGATACATTTCTTAAATGTTATATCTGGTTTGGTCTGAAGCAGCACTAACAAACCAAGTGTTTTCTTCTGTCATATGAATCAGCTTATCAGCCTAAACATCAAGTCTTAATTTTTTGGATCATAAACATTACATAAGACAGTATTAAGAGGAACTGTTTGAGTATTTCTTGCTGACATCATTCTCAATTAGATGATTAAAAATCACTCTTAACTAGTAGCACACGTTTACATCAGATTGTATATGTGTTTGCAGCAAACGTTTTTCAAATCGTAGTTAATGTGACAGATTTGTTTTCTGAATTCTGAAGCTTGTGCTAACTTGTAACATTGCTGAACTGGAATTTGTTTCTGGGCACAAATTTGGGAATTAGATGTTTTGCAGGGATAGCTGCTGTTTCACATTGTTTTCTACAGTTGTCTAAAAGTATCTTTTTTCCCATCTCTCCCTCTTACCCTCCCCCTTTCCAGTATCTGACCATAGTAACCTCCCAGAAATTGTGAGCAAAGTCCTAAGCCAAGAAATGCAAAAGATCTTTGTCAATAAAAATCTGGAAAGTTTTAACGAAGAGTTTCTCAAACACAACGCTACCTCCATTCAGCACCAGCTTTCAGGTTTGTTTAGCTTTCTGATGCTTTTGAAAATGAGTTGATTTCAGTGATTCAAGTCACCAGCCAATATCTGTATTTCTTCATTATACGAAATTTGGAATGAGGCAGAAATTTGCCTGTTTTCTTTTTCCTCTGCCTTCTTGTACTGCTTAAGGCAAACAAAAACCAAAACAAACCAAGAAAACTTACTCACTTTGTGTATTAGATGAATAAAGAGCCTGCTTCTTAACTCTCTAAAGTGTAATAGAATATCACAGAACCACAGAGTTGTAGGGGTTGGAAGGGACCTCCAGAGATCACGGACTCCAACCCCCTGCCAGAGCAGCTCCCTAGCCCAGGTGGCACAGGTAGGCGTCCAGGAAGGTCTTGAATATAATGAACATATATACCTTTATACCTGTAATGCTTTTGGTAGCTTACGTACGGAAGCAGTTTTGTCCCTTCTGTTTCAGCTTTCAGTGTTGAAACATTTAGAAAATATACAACAAAGCAAAAATGTTTACCAATTTAATAATAACAATCCTGTGTGTTAGGAGCAGTGCTTTTCCCTGTTTCCTAATTAACTGGAATCTCTCAAGATACTCTCACAACTTTGTCAAGTAGCAATAGCATGAATAAAAATAGAACGTAGGCAACAATGAAAACGTGCAGATATGACAAGTTAATACTAGTTCTGTAGAAAAGTTGTGAGTAGCTGCTGGATTTAAGAAAGCCTGAATTGAAATTTTTCAGTTTTCAGTACTAACCTCACTTAGTTTGCAGAAGTTATCCAAGCTCTGTCAGGATTCACTTGGAGAAAGTTGGAGTAGAAAGCAGAGGTAGGTTAGGTAAGTCACCCCAGACTGTTTCAGGAGAGTGTCTTGAGAGAAACACTAGCTCTCCCTCCCTTTGAGCAGGTTCAGGATTTGGGAAGTCACGTGCAGGTATCTCAGCAGATCGTTGCTCCTTATTCTTTCAGCTGTGGTGTTCTACTCTTGTCATCTTGTTATGCATCTGACCAAATGTTTTCCAGGTTCTACTTTCTCTTCCCGTGTTATTGTGGAGTGCGTTTACTTTCTCCTGGTGGTTGTACGGGGTTTGTTGTGTCTGTATATGCAGTATTGCATTCAGGAATAATTGAACTGTGGCATGCTGTTATCTGAGTGTTGTGTTTTCGTTTCTCTTGTGATAAGGTGCAAAAATGATGTATTTTCTGGACAAATCGAGGCAAGAAAAAGCAATTGCTGTGGCTACCAGATTGGATAAAAACATGAGAGACAAAAATGTGAAGGTAAAAAAACAGTGTGGTGTTGAGAGACAAACGTATGGGGCCTCAGGTTACCTAACTATATAACATACATGCTTTGTATTTCATGATAAATTAATATTCAGAAGAGTGAGGGTTTTGAACTTTTGAAAAGGTATTTCTGAATACCAATACAGTGTTTGTTTAGATGAGTAGAGTTTAGCAGCACATCTTTTTGGTATTCAAACAACTGTAAATCACCTTCACTAACTGCTGCTTTCCTTTCTGCAGACATTAACCAAGGTTTTCGAGGCCCTGCTTGACGGCAGTTTCGGAAGTTGCCACACTCAATGTGAAGAATATCAAGCAGCATGTCATAAACTGTTTCCTTTTACGTCTGCCTTTATGCCTGCCACAAACGAGGATGACAGCAGCATTGCATCTGTGAATCATACAGCCGTTAACCATGACTTACTGTCCAATGAAATATGAAGTAGCATATGCAAGCCCGTGTGTGTGTGTGCCCTCCGTACCTACACACACGTACCAAACTCTGACTGTCATGACACGCTGGCTGCACACGGATCAGGGTTACTTTTCCAGGTTGTATTTTAATATCTTTAACAGGTCTAAAATGAAATATTTGGATAGCTAAATGAAACGGAGTATACTGTTAGTTATTTTTTTTCTTCCTCCCAACAAAAACTGCCAATATTTATGTAAGCATTATCTCTCATCGGTGTTTTTCATGTTTCTACTTGTACAGTTGGAAGTCTTTTAATAATCCATCGGCCCTCCCTCACCAAAAGAAAAATGATGGATGTCAGACTGCTTTCACAAGTGTCACTACGTATACATATAAATGTGATCATATCTTGTTAATAAATGATCTTTTTGAGCATTTCTAGCAGATTCAGACAGGAGCGCTGCTTGAATTGCCCTCTTCATCTTTTACTGTTGTTCTTGGGGTTTTTTTAATTTTATTTTTTTTTTAATCTTTGCTCAGTTTGGTTTCTTTTGAAGCACAGCGAACGTTGGCGGTCTGCATGTTTTTTGTAAGGTGTGTGTCTTACGGAACCAGTGTTGATGGACATGGAGATTAGGTTTGTGTAAAAACTAAGGTTTTTTGAAAGCTGTATTCTATCTGCCTCGTGTTCCATAACTATTATTTCTGAAGTTGATCAGTTTAACATTTTCTGTTTGAGTATTCTCAAGCAGTTCCCTGAAAACGCAATGAATTTGATACTGTTCTGTTTTGTTGTTATTGTTCCATCTTACCCTTCTTTCTCTCGCTTCTGATTTCTCTCCATCTGTTCACTTAAGTTAAAAAAAAAAAAAAAAAGCTGCTCCGCTGTCGGGTAAATGCGTAAGGTACAGTAAGGGGGGATACAGTTCCTCTCTACATCCTAAAAATTCACTACTAAGTTTACTGTATTACCCAACATGGTTGTGGATTTACGGCCGATACGCCAGTACTTCTCATGCCTAAATACTATTGCTTTAGGTGCTGCAAAGCAAGTAGTAATGTGAGGAGTGTGTTTTATATTTAAAAGCTGTTCGAGGGAGCACAAAGAGGATGACTACAAATCACAGCAAACCTTCTTCTTACTCTGCATTCTGGTGCATTAACTATTAAATATACAACACATGAAAATGGAAGTTTGAATCTAACATACCTATTTAAGAGCATAATGCTGGACAAAGTGGCTACATATGACAGCTTTACATTCTATAAGAACTGCTATCAAAATATAACTATACTGTGGCTTGTACAGAAAATCCATTTTCTGGAAACTGTAATGGAATCATTCAGTCAGTTTTGTTTTTATTTCACAGCAGTGTAAATAATTTCAGTAATATTAACTAGCCCCTCTAAGGCAAATATGAATTCACGAAGAGGGGGTTTTATTAAGACGAATAAACTGTTCTAATGAAAATTCTCCTTTGTGTGTCATCTATTTAGATTCAAAATGGTTGAATGGAAAACTCACTGTAAAATATTGCCAACATATGTTATGCTGTAATAAATTATTTTGTACACACTTGCCTTTGCTTTGGAATTCTTGTGTGTTTATGGACATCAAACTTCAGCCCATTACACATCTCTTAGCTGTTTTCAGTTCAGCTGAATGTTCAGTGGGTTAACTCAGACTCTGAGTAGTTGAAAAGTAATGACTGTATTTATCGTGTTGATGTGTATTAGCCTTAGAAAGGTGGAAGGACATTTTTATGTTGTATATTCACCGTGCCATTTGCTGTTGGACAACGTGCTCGAAGACGTCTCAGGCAGAGAATGATACCTGCCTGTGATGGAACTGTTCTGGCTCAGCTGAGCCCTGCAAGTACTTTATCAGCCTGCATTCGGTGCAGACATTGGTACGGTCTTCTCTGTCTTACAGTGATGACACAGCGCTATAAATTTAATTCAGATCTTCAAAAGAAGGCTGCAGCAGTATGGGTAGAAAGGTAAGGCTGCTATTCCAGTCCTCTGGCATCTGTTAAGCTTGAGTTTTTTCAGATCAAACTCTAACAAATATACTTGGACTATCTTTTCAGCAGTTTATTGCCTGAGAAAATAGTTTTGGCTTCTGGGCTTCTAGAACCGTAAGACCTCTTATGAGAATTCTAAAATCAGAGACTGATTCTTCTGTCACCCAGCGCATGGTTAGTTTTTCCTTGGAAGTACTGGAGCTGCTGAGTTTTCCTTGGGACTGTTGTTACAGGTGTAAACCATTGCAAGGAAAAGTGTAAGGTAGTATGGCATGAATAACAAAAGGGGGAACAACAGATGACTAGCACGTGTGTTTTTTCTTTCAGATACTGTGAAAAGATTTGGCGTCTTTTCAGTAGATCTGAATTTAGAAAAGCCATCAAGTTTAACAAGTCTGGTAAGTCTTCCAAGAGGAAACATGCCATAATATGCAAATGCATGTCAAATCAGTACTCTGCATTTCCTCTTACTGAACTGTACGTTCAGCTGGTCTAGATCAGCTCTGCTCAACTCTTTCATTCCGTCTTACCTTCTTCATCACTTCCTTTTACCCAGGAGGTAGCTAGTCTTTTCTCATCAGTCCACTGGCATTAAGTTGCTTGGATGCACAGAGAATCTGTGGCCAACCCAGATCCAGTCAGTTTGTGGAGGTAACTGCAAGCCGAAGATCCTCAGATCTCCTTCACCGCAGAGGTCTTTCCCTGTGCTCTGATCTCAGATCTGAGCCTGGTTATCTGTTCTGAAAGGAGGCGAGCCGTGAGAATAGGTAAGGGCTGAGACTCAGGGTATTGCCTGTTTTCACCACCACCTATTCCTTTGACCCACAGGGAGGTGGCAGGAGTGTCAGACACAGCATGGGAACTTCTACACTGGCTGACTTGTAATTGGAGACACTGTCGCAAGGGACTGGTAAAGCAGTGCTTCGACAAGGAGTGACAAGTGCAGACAGGGAGCCAAGCACTCATCGTCTGCAAGCAGTGCTGTGACCAAGTCTGAAATTTACTCCTGATTCAAACCTGGACAGTCTGGAAGAATTGATAAGGGCCAAAATATACTCCAGGTGTAGTAAGAAGTAAATACACTCAGATTTCTTTTCAATTATTTTTTTTTAAAGCCTTTGACTCATCAAATAAATTGAATTGGGATTCTGTATCCAAATTGAGATTTGGATTTGCTCATGCTTTGTGATCTTTGAAAATCACTTGGTTTGAGCTGGTTTGTTTTTGTTTTCTTCTCTGTGTCCTTACAATTTATTCCTAGCACAAGCCAAATTGCACTGTTAAGAGCCTCAGGGTCATGAAGGCCGATGGAGGCAGCACCCCGGCTCCTGTGGGGTCCTGCTGCAGAACGCTGTAGTTTGGTCACAAGTAATCTGGGCTAAAGCTGACGAGGGAACATATAAATGGAAATGAGTGCACATGAAAGCTTGAACCCAAGGGTTCTTTTCCGCCTGAAACAGTGCTACTTGACACTTAACGTTTCACCGTCATGACTGACTCTTCTCAGCAGTGTGTGGTGATAGGATGAGGGGAAATGGCCACAAACTGAGGCATAGGAAATTGCACAAATGTGTGTGGGAACTTCTTCACTGTGCAGTGACGGAGCACTGGCACAGGCTGCACAGAGAGGTGGTGGAGTCTCCTTCTCTGGAGACGTTCCAGCCCCGCCTGGACGCCTACCTGTGCAACCTGGGCTAGGGAGCTGCTCTGGCAGGGGGCTGGTGGACTCCATGATCTCTGGAGGTCCCTTCCAACCCCTACAGTTCTGTTATTCTGTGATTGTAAGCATTGCTGGCATTTATTTTTTTTTCCTATTTGCCGGTTTCAGTGAAAAGTGGTCAGCTCGAGGCATTTCCACTAGAGGGAAGTCTTGCATCGAGAATGTTTTCAAACAGATAGCTGCAGGTTTTCATTACTGTGTTTTCTGACACTGTGGGACAAACAAGGAAATACACAGTGTCTTTAATTCCTTCAGGCAGCAGAGAGAGGTCGTTTGCTTCAGTGGCTGAACCACCCTTGCATACGCATAGCCCAGGCATCCGCAGGCCACGACTTGTTCTGAAGCTGTGAGCTTGGCCAAATTACCAAAGTGATGGAGAGCAGAGGGCACTGTGAAAGATACCTGGTGCTTCCAGGATGGCTTGCGTATGATAAACGGTCCAACCTAAAGCAACCAAGAGCTGCCTGCCTGTTCTCTGCACAGAGTGCCCAGCACAAACCAGGCCATGAGTTTGCCTTAAAACCTATCCGTGATTGGCCAACTAACTGCGTGAGACCTGGCTCTGTGAATCGTAATGCCAAAGGTATCAAAGCAGCCTGTCGTCACTGCAGGTGTCTAATCAAATTTTACCTGATGCACACGTGATAGAGTACCTCATCATAGAAGCCTCGGATGGCTCAGGTTGGAAGGGACCTCGGAGATCATCTATTTCCAGCCTGCTGCCATGGGCAGGGCTGCCACCTGCTATATCAGGCACTAGATTCAGTTGCCCAGGATGTGCTGGAGAGCTTCATTTCTATTGATATTGTTCTCGACGCGTCTAAGTGTCCTTGCAAGGACGTTAAAACCAACAAACAGACAGATTTGCCGTGGATAGGTTTATGATTTAGTTGGGCACAGAAGAGACCAGTATTCACAGGGGTTAGAGTATGAGGGTGGTGAGGCCATGTGCTGGTGGTTAGCTCAGGCATGGTGCTGCACATGTGCGTGAACTGGCTTAGGCCGTGGGCAGCCTACGTGTAACCCTTGCTATTGTGATACCAAGATGTGTAAGGCTGAAATCCTTTTTGCTTGTGATGTGCGGGCTCCCCTGTAACACGCGATACCTTCAGCCTCTCTGGGGATTTCTTCATTTCCAAAAGCAGAGCAGCAGGTTGCCTTCTCCCCGCTGCGTTCCTCCCCCAGCCTCTTCCCCTGCCACAGGCCCTTGGCACTTGTTCAGTGCTGTGAGTGGGATCAAATCAACAGCTTGCCAGGGACCTAACCCAGCAAACGTGGCTTGGTTGTCTATCAGTAACTGACAGACATCAGACATCACGGTCTGCACCGTCTGTCTGACAGTGATTTTGTGGAGAAGCCCACATGTAGGTGAATCAGGTTATGAGCGTTCTGTTCCCTCACCTACAAACATAGAAGGAATGCATGTTTTTTGGGGAGGAAGCCATGCTCCTGCTAGGATTATTCAGACAGAGCCCCGGCTGTGCATGGTTCATCCTATTGGACAATATCACACCTCTCCCATCTCTGAGGGACAGAAGGTCCTGGGTAAACGGCAGCAACAAATAACTGACTGAAGGTAAGTTTGGGGTAGTTTTGGGTAGTTGGGGCTCCCAACAAATCCTAGTCCCATCAGACAAGGACACATGACACACATGCCTGCAGTTTGGGGCTACTTTGGGGTACCCAATGCATCTCTTTGTATTTATCAGCCAGTTTTATTATCAGTTTATTATCAGCCAACCTCTCCTCAGCGCTGTCCTTCCTGAGAGCAGCCCTGGTCTTCCTTAGGACTGAGGGCTGTGGTGGCCGTGCCAGCCTGACTGAGTACATAACCCTCTGCCGCGCAAGTTGGCTGAGGAGATGTGGCTTTTTTCCCTTTTCCTCTGTTGTCTCATCCTTTGTGCTGAAGGCTTATAAGCCCGCTCTTCATAACAAGAAAGTTACCTTTGCATCAAGTGCTAGGCCAAATACAACCTCATCTAAATGGCAGTTTGTGAGCTTTGGAGTTTGCTTTAAGGAATGCTCATGACCTCAGCAATCCTGGTTCCAATAATATAATCATAACAGGATAAATCTGGATGCGCAGGGCTGCATTTTTGGGTGTCGACAGTGGCAAAGCCTGTATTTTCCAGTGGCATTTTATTTCTATTATTTAATACTCTTTCTTATGAGTGCTCTGAGTAGTTTGATATGCAAATCCTCTACTGCAGAAATAAGACTAATAAACGGGTGCTGGGCAGTAGGCAATTTTGGAATCCCATTATTAATGGAATAATAGTAGAAAATAGAAAATGAGCATACAGAACAGGCTTCTGTAACAGATCATCCCCCTGGCTGGGAGAATCAGATCATGGTTTGCTTAACTTTCATTAGTGAGGAAGACGGGATGCTGCCAGAGGTTGTCACGAAAATTATTCAAGGCTGGGAAAAAGGGAAAGAACCCGAGGCCTTCAAGAATTATTCTTAAACTGAAATGCAATCGTCTCAGAGGAAAGAGCTGGATGTGGTGGTACGTGGTCTCCGCCTGCAACACTGATCCTTTTCTTCCCAACTACACAACCCCTTGTGCGCTCCTAACAAGAGAGGCTCCAACCTACTAAAGCGCGGTTATTTCCCAACCATAAATATGCAAATCCCTGTCCCTGAAGGAAGGGTGATTTACTGGCTAACTAAAGCGCAAGGCTTACCGCTTTTGTTCCACGTTTGTATGGTGACAGGCTCAATGGGGTCCTTGCCCTCGATTGGCACTACAGCAACACAAATACATGAAGCGCCGCGCTTCTGTTCTAACATACGCAGCCGCATGCCTTCGGCAAACAAGTGCTCCTGCTTGTCCTCTGCCTCCTACTGCCTCAGTGCCAACTGAGGAGAGAAAGGGGAGTAAATCTCCATTCTCCTGAGCTTACTGCAGTAGGATGGATGGGAACGGCATCCAGCATCCCCTGTAATTCCTCAATACCTCTATTGTGACCACGCTGCTCCGAGTTAACTCGAGATTGGTTCAGCACAGGAGAAAGATGCTTCTGGACCACGGAAAAGACAAAGCTTCTGTGTAGTCACACAAGAGCAAATAAGGCAGACAAAACGGAACCCCAAGTAAAGCTTAGAAAGGAAAAAAGAAACAAACAAACCCAAGACTCAGATGATATTCAGTGTCTCTAGGGAAATCTAGCAAATATTTTTCTTTCTTTTTGTGTGGTTCGTATCTTTTTGGCCAAGTATTTTGGCCACAAGTATGTGCATATATATATATATATATCTTACCATAGTACTTATTAATTGATTCAATTAATAATCTTTATTTCTTTTCTTTTACTCAGAGAAGAGATGAATTAAGGGAGATGTCTTCTTATTTTAATACTGAGAGCTGCCTTATATGTTTCAGTTCACAAGACTTACAATTTGTTTCCAGAGTGGTTTGTGTGTTAGATGTTTTTCATGTAATACAAGCCTCTCGCGGCATAAATTCCCATTTGTTTCCTGTATGTAATTATCTGCTGTTGAGTCAACGTTCCTTCTTGACAAAACTACAGCTTTGTTGGTTGTTTTTAAGTAATGCCGTACTCAGCAATCCGAGCTCCTCAGTTTCTCAACAACCCAGAGCAAAACCGTGTGGAAAATAGTTTCCCATTCAATCTGAAATGCTTCAGAGTGATATTCATGAATGGTTTTGAAGCAAAACTGGCAGAAAGGTATTGATTCAGCTTCTGCAGTTCATGGTACAGCACGAACCCTATCAGCATCCCATTGCTTACATTGCACTTGTTGTATTTTTGGCTTTTTTGACCTTTCTTCTCTGCTTGGTCACTGGTTATTTCCTTGTACTGACAGAGCAAAGTCTATGAGACAGCATCCTTCCCCCTGCACTAAGGTTCAGAAGCACTAGGACAGCTTTCAAGCGGTGTTTTGGTTGGTTGGTTTCTCCTACATCTGAAGCCATCTCATTCATAAAGGGACATCTGAGGCCTCTACGCTGTCATCGTAGCATAATGTACTGCATGGCTACTTAGCAGACTGTTCTTGGGATACTGTCAGTTGTTTGTACTAATGAAACTTAACATAGGCATCACTAGAAAAAACTGCTGACTGAAGAAGATTTGAAAAAACAGAGGCAGTGGAGGTTCCTCCAGCAGTTCTGTGACAAGCACGTGCAGAGGCAACTTTCCTGAGCATGGAAGAATGAAACAAGCAAAGGCCACCTCCCAGTTTCCAGGTCCAAGCTTTTAGCTGTGACTCATACGTCTCCTCTAGGGTATATCTGGACCAGTTTTCTGGGCAAGCTTCTTCTGGAAGAGAAATCAGTTAATAAGCAAAATGCATATGAACTGAAACTCACAAGAAGGAAATCGGAGGCAATGGTGGCTCTGCTTCTAAATTACCATTGCTTCAAGTCAGATTGATAATACAAGCAGAGCTTTCGTTAAGTGACACGATTCCTCTCATCTCTCAAGAAGGCACTAAACTGAGTCAGGCCACATCATTATGAAAGTTTCTTATCTTGTTTGCTCACTGCCACCCCTCTCCTTACTTGAACTCTACTCCCATCCCCTGCAATACTCAAGGTCCCTTGACCCAGAAATTCCAAACACTCCACCAGTTTTGAGTATCTCTTGGCTGTGGACAGAAGTTTACACTGAACTGTCCCTTCCAGTGATTTTGATATGGATTACAATTACACCATTCAGCTTCAGTGACTTTTAACCCAATTGAAGCAATTATGGTTACGTTTGAACCACCATAAGCACATTTCAGAGTAGATAACTTAAATATATCCGTTCAAAACTCCTAGAGCTACTGTCTCCAGTTACTGAAAGGCAGAGGAAAACTGATTATATTATATTCCCATTTGAGAGGTTGACTTCACAAGCAGGAAGTTTATAACAGTAATGGGCTGGAGAAGGAAAGTTCGGGTTTTGGCAGATTTTAGCATCAAGATGTTTGCTTTGGTTGTGGCCGTGGGTGCCAGTAAGCTGGTCTGTGAGTCTGCAGCTACTGTCAATCAGAGCAAGAGAAGAAAGCGTAAGGTATTGTGTTGGTTTGCGGTCCAGGTCCAGGTTTAAGGAAAACCAGGAAAGGCTGGGAGGAGAGGAAGCCTGTTGAGAGATCTCTGGCAGATTCTCTGCGTGGTTTCTCAAGATTATTTATATTGCTGTGAGTCACGCTCGCTTCCCACTGCTGTCACGGATGGAGCTACAAGTCACTGGTGTTGTTTAGCCCAACCATTAGCTATGGTAGATCGTTGTGCCTCCGACGGCAGCTAGGTACCCTATGTAAAATGCATGGGTGATCTCCACCAAGTTTTAATTAGGCAGCCGCCCTCATTACAGAACAAGTTTAGCGATTTCCCAGCAGCTGCAGCACGAAGGATAAGACAGACTGCTGCGTTAATATAGACGGCTGTGTTAATGACCGGCTCTCTTCACAGAGCAGCACCCCGAGGGCAGGGCCGTGATGCTCAGAGCTGGGGGACAAGTCCTACCTGTGGTGCTTGGGCTACTCCTGCTTTGTGGCTCAAGGACTTGGGTTTCCACAGCTGTCAGGCTGGCTGTGCCCTTTCATGCTGTGGTAGCTTTCATTTTTCTCCTCCACAACTGCCTAAATTTTTCATTCCCTGACTTCCATTCAGCTATCATTTTGACAACAATGGGCTTCTCTTTGTCTTTCCCAGGTTTTAAATGCAGTATCTGCTTCAACCATCTAGTAATGCTACTTTTTAAAATAATAATTATTGTAACAAGTTAAAATCTATTAGAAAACTCCTGGATATTATACGTGAAAAGCTGCAGCTCGTTTCTATAGGCAGGGATCTGACACGTAGCTTTGGTCTGAGATGAATACCAGTGAGAACACGGGATGAAATTTCACAAAACATCTGCTTTTAATTGTGAGCACATGGTACTTACTCAGTGGGGTGAATACCTTGGGGTACTCCTGATCTTTGAGGTGGGGGAAAGGAAGTGATGGATTAGACCAGAAGCTTTCAACCGCCTCTGACACGCAACCCATCCCCCCCCTTCCACAGCTCTGGTTTCCAATGCTTCAGAAGGTATCTATGAGCCTGTAGGTATCCCTGCGTTTGAAAACCACCAAATCACTCAAGCAGCAGCATCCACATCTGTGTAAACCAGCCCTAGGATTCCCTTCTGCAGAGCAAGGCAAGGTTTTGTGTCCCATATTGGTGTTTGGCTTAGAAGACTAGCACCTTGTAAGGCTGCAGTGTCAGAGTACCTGTCGGTGTTGTAGAAGCATTTCCATGAAGAGTATTTACAGAACGGATTTGTTGGTTTAAACAGCTCTGTGGCTCGCAAGTTTGTCAGGTCAAAAACGCAATAGGAAACCACTGTCAACATTGCAGCACCAGCTGAGGAAGGGCTGGAGACACTGTGTCGAATGGTCAAGAAGAAATTCACTTTAAATACGCCTTGGACCGCTGCCTAGAAGAAGGGAGGGATTCAGTAGCCGAGGTTTACATTACAGGCTGTGCTGGAGGTTTCCACCAATAAACAAGAGCAGCCAGACGTGTCCGTCTGCAGCGTCTGAGGGCACTGTGTATAGAAGAGACAGAGATCTCTTTTGCCAGATGTGGGCTGCTCCTCTTGGCACCAATGGCAAAAATGCATCTACTTCAGCTGGAGCATGCTTGGGCCCTGCAATGACACTTACGGTGACCTGTGGATACAGGCACTCTATTACACAGAATGAAACAGACATAAAAGACGGTCTTTAATTCCTCATGCATAAGCTAAGTGCTTATGCAGAAAATTAAAATTTGTTGCTGCTGGGAAGCAGTTCTCCCCTGCCCCCATCCCGGTGCATGTCACTTTTATCAGCTCTAGAGCTCACCTGGCATGGCTGACACAGTTCAACACAATCTAATAGAAGGATGCTCCATCTCTCCCTTGATAAGCCTTCCACTGTTCCAGTGTGATGAACTGGCACAGCATAAGGTGAGACAAACCCACTACAAATGGCACGCAGAAAATTTAGGATGTGGGAAGAAAGGAGGAGAGGCTGTTCCCTGTTCTGTGGCAGAGGATCTGTTGAACCTCCCTTGCCTTGATGTACTGCCTGAGCTTTCATTCTTTGCGACGATGTGGCCAAAAACTCTGTAGGTTCTCGGGCAAGGGAGAACTGAGGCCAGCTATGGGGCCAAATCCTTGTATTCTGGGGCCGTGAGTTCTTCCTAGTCATATGCCCTACAGTTCTCCTTTCTCCATTGTTCCTGTTGTCTTTCATCCTTCTCATGCTCTTGACGTCACATTCTTCTCTCTTCTTGTTCTCTGCTTTTTAACCTCACTCTCCATCTGTGTCACTGTGGTCTTCAAAAAAGATTGTTTGTAACCACTTTTATTAGCAGAAAGGAAAACAAAGGAAGACCAACAAGAAAGGAGGAAACCACAGAATAAATAAGAATTGAACAGCACCATAAGAACCTCTTTTGATCCACAGCAAAAATAAATAAGTGCTTCCATGTCAGCTGTAAGGAAGGGTGAACAAATCTGCTAAATACAGATTATTTGTTGTCTGGAACATTGTTTTTCTTGTTATATGTCTTTGAGGAGCAATGACAATATGTCTCAAAATGTCACTACAACTCAACATTCGAGAAGATTCGATTTTTCTTCCCTCGCCCTGTTCCCAAGACTTACTATTTTAATTCCAGATATCCTCATCAACACACAAATATAATCACAGCCCCTGACGCATACGCATGGAATAGCACCTGATGTCTGCTTTCAGTACTACTGCTTGTAACAAAATGTGACAGCATCTTGCCCAATGGGCATTTTACAGAACAGATATTTTAGCTGCTCAGCCAGCTTTTATTTTAAAAGTCTGAGAGGCAACACGAGATCAGTGGCAGCTGCGGCATGTATAAGCTTCATGTTAACCTGACCTCAGGACAAACTAATATCGTTCAGCTCTGGTTAAGGAAACCTCTCCACTGTAGAGCACCCTTGCTGACGCAGCACAGACTATAGCTCTACATGGTTGAACAGCTCGCTGCGTCCCACCTTCCACCTGCTACTGTCCTCACATCACCCCGCTGCTGCTCTTGATCCAGCTGCCCCATGGCTGTGTCCAGAGCTCAACGATGGGCTGTGCCAAGAAACAACCATAGGACAGCATGGTCAGATTCCAGCACATCGCGGGTAGTGAGCTGAAGCGTAGTGATGTGTCGCTGCCACACGTCAAGCTCACACAGCAAGAAAACATGGGGTGTCTCCTCTTTGTACAGTCACAGAACTGTAGGGTGGCTTGGGATGGAAGGGTCCTTAAAACCCATCCAGCTCCAACTCCCTGCGATGGGCAGTGCCACCCAGCAGCTCAGGCTGCTCTGGAATCCATCCAACCTGGTACTGAGTGCCTCCAGGATGGGGCATCACAGCATCCCCGGGCAGCCTGTGTCAGTGTCTCACTGCCCACTGAGATAAAACCTTCTTCCTAGTCTGTAACCTGAATCTCCCCTCTTTTAGTTTAAAGCCATTCCGCCTCGCCTTTTCACTATCAGACCGTGTAAAAAGCCAGACCCCCTCCTGTTTATAAGCTCCCTTTAAACACTGCAAGGCTGCAGTGAGGTCTCCCCGGGGCCTTCCCTTCTCCAGGCTCAACAAGCCCAGCTCCCTCAGCCTGTCTTCGTAAGGAGAGCTGCTCCAGCCCTCCGATCATCCATCCCCACGTCCTCCTCTGCACCCTCTCCGACCCTTCCACATCCTTCCCGTGCTGGCGGCTCCAGGTCCGTATGGATCCTCGTGAACGTGTCCCTGCGGCCACCTCTCTTTGGGCGCGCTCGGCTTTCCAGGCTGCAAAGCGGCCGCCACGCACCCCCAGAAAGGGGGACCCGCCCTTCAGCACCTGCACCGCCCGCCCGCCCCCGGCAGCGCCGCCTCCCGCTCCCGCCCCTCAGCCCCCGGCCCGGGCGGGCTATAAGAGGCGGCAGCGGCGGGGCCGGCCCGGCAGCGGCCATGAAACCGCCGGCAGCGCAGCGCTCGGCGGGGCGAGGTGGGTCTGGCCGAGGGGAGAGGGCTCGGTTCTCCCGCGGTCAGCGTTTCGCTCAGCCGCCGCTTGCTTCTCCTTCCTCAGGCCGGCGTCCCGCGGCTCCGCCGGAGGAGGCGGGCGGGCTGGCGGAGGCGTTGGGGGAGTTCGAGGCGGTGCTGGAGGACTTGGCCTGCCCCGCCGGACGGAGCCGCTTCCGCTACGGAGAGCACCTGCAGCGCATGAAGCGGCGGAGCAGCGCCAGCGTCAGCGACGGCAGCGGCCTCAGCGACTCCGACAGTGAGTGACACTGTGCGCCTGTGGTCGGCGGCTCTTAGGGAGAGCAAGAGGTGCTTGCGCCGGTAGCTCCGAAATTCTCCATCCAGGGGATTACTCTGCTATTGGGAAGCCCTTACCACTGTGCGGTTCTAGGTCGTATCTCTGGAAGAAGGCTGTCTGTAGTTAGTTTGTGACTCGGAGGACTCGCATCTTGTGCTTAAAACTGCTCGGTTAGGGCTGGGAGGAAAGGCATCTGGGTGGAAAACGAAGGTGTTCTTCCGTCGGGTTCTTCAGACCCGATGGGAGATTGCATGCTCCTGTAAATCAGCGGGTGGGACCTTCAGGAAGGTCTGGAGAATAGGAACTTATCGCAGGGCTGAAGCGATACAGACTGAATGCGTCGATGGGGGATAGCGCAGTACAAAGGATTTGTACAGAATCCCCAAGGGCCTTCAGTTCTGGACTTGTCAATTGCCCAGTCCTGACGTGTGCTTGAGTTCCTCCCTTACTGGTGTCTAATACGAATGGCTATGGAGGAATTGAAGTTTTCTAGGTGCTGACTTAGGGACCTATTAGGATCCAGCTGCTTCAACCGTACAAGGGTTTATTTACAGCAAAAGGAAACAGAAAATCAGTCTGCTTTCCTCCTTTCTCAGAAAGTTCCCAGTAAAGCACTTGCAGAAGGCTTCATTCAGGGCAGACGACTTCTTAGTTTGGAGCAAGAGTAGGACTGGAGAGAGGGACTGCGGATTTATGAAGAGCTCCTTGTATAAAACAGGCTCTGGTGTCTGATGTAATCCAGCTACGCTCCCTGTGGCTATTTTAAGAATAGGTGTAGGGAGTTTTCTACTTACCCAGGCTCTTTCCATTCAGACTGAAGTTTTTTTTCCCCTAGGGCCGCCTTTCATTTGGTCTCTGTCCAGTAGCACAAGTTCAGTGCTGAATCCACGACCTCACTATTCCTGTGGTCACGCATGGGTTAAACATCACTGCAGAAGATGGGCTGAAAGAGCAAGTTATTGCAGTGCATCTGTAACAAGGCAAAAGAAATGCCAACAAGGTTATCTGCAGATAATTTGGGTTATGGTCTTACTCGTGAAGGCTCTGTCTCTGTACAGTCTTGTTCTTTGGTGCTGCGGACTATTCCAAGGATATCTTGTCATATATTTACAGAACAGTTGTGACTGTTACATTGTAGTCTCCCAGCAAGAAGACATAGTGCTAATCTCATCTCTGCTGATGTGGAGTGGCTGAAGGTTAGGCCTTACATCATTGTGCAGCTTCTGTGGTGATATCTTTGAGTGGAGGCTGAGTGAGGGGAGGTGATGTTTTAAGTTGTCGTAACTCAGTTTCAGGGCGCTTGAATTGATCTCAGATCTTACTTTTCCAGTGGTTAGTAACTGATAGCAAATGATCGTAACAGCACTGTTTTACAGTATGGTAAGGAAAGGACTCCTGGGTTTCCTGCTGTGGGGATGATTCTATTTAATTTAAACAGAAGGATTTACAGAAGATTGTTTTTAGTGCAGTTAAGCCTGCGAATAGTGCTGTGTGGGGGTTGTGTGTGTTTTTGTTTTTTTCTTTATTTCAAAAATCTCTTCTTGAGGAATCTGGAACCAAAAGCACTAATGGAAAATGTTCTGTTACGTATTCTGACCTCTTAAGGAGAAGATAAAAAAGATTGAACGTGTTCCTTTGGGAAGTGGATGTGAGAGTGCTTGGCTCTCCCACATCTCGTCCTGTTGTTTGGTTAGATGATCTTTGGACGAGGTCTGTCTTGGCTGTGGTTAAGTATTACATGTAGCACACTAGGCTCTAGATCTTACAGTGATGAAAGTGCTAGCATGTGCAGATGTTCACAGTGATGTTAGTGCTTGGCACGCAAGTGTTACATTAACCACAACAGCTGATTGAGTCAGTGCTGGAAACCATGATGCAACTGGGGGTTCAGAGCAGCAGACGTTCTTGGATGAATACCAATTCTGTTCCGACTTGATGCATTCAGCTGAAAGAATAACAGCTTCATGCTCCAGGTTATTGATTATGCAGGAGCCTCTGAGTTGAGGGATGTCTTTGTTTATTTTTACTATGTATTTTTGTTGTGGTAAAATAGGATTTGGATTAGGGAGTGCTGTCTAGTTAGAATCTGCTAGTGTAGTGTAGCAAAATTGTCCAACTTGACAGGTATCATTTGCTGCTTCTGTGTTGGAATAAGCTTTAGACTTGGGAAAAGGACCTGGAGCTGTGTTGGGGAGAGTCATGTGGGGCCTTAACTAAAGGTTCTTCACTAGAGAGAGGTTGGTGTGGAGCAGGCTGCCCTGGGCAGTGGGCACGATCCCGTGCTGCTGGAGTTCAAGGAGTGTTTGGACACTGCTCTCAAACGTAGGATTTGATGTTTGCATGGTCCTGTGTGGAGCCAGGAGTGGTCCTTGGGAGTTCCTTCTGGCTCAGATGATCCCGTGGAAGAGTAGAGGCTTTGTGCAAATTGTGTGTCCACCTGATGTATTTTGCTTAAGAGCGTGTATATTAATGTCAGGACACTGAAGTTCAGGCTTACAGTAATGAATGGAAAGTGAGATACTGTAAGAGGTTGAGAAGAAAAATGCTTTAGCATTTCTTCTTCCAAACCTTCAGTAACATCTAGAAGCCAAACCAGGCTTTGATGGTGTACTCTGTTTAGACTTCAGCTACAAGATGCACTTTTTCTGAAACAGGTTTGCCTATTAAAAAGTGCTGCAAAATAAAGTGTGTCAATTCACTTCTTGCACTGACACAGCCTGCAGTGCATCGTCATGACTATTTTTAGGGGCATGTAAATGCTTTCTGACAAATGCCTCTCATATTTTAAACACAGTGAGTGCATCTGGTGCTCTTAATTCCTTAATTCAAACTCGAGCAGGTGTAAGTTTCAGGGGCTGAGTTGCATTAGTTAACATGCAATGCCTGGCATGGTGCAGGTGGTCGTGGTTACGTGCATGGAAGTCTGTGGGCTTGGGCTGATGCCTCTCTCTAGAGCTGAAGCTTTAGCCACTGTTAGTACTGCAGCTCTCATCCCAAAAAGCCAGTTTATGTATGTGATCTATTGCAGGAGGTACAGAGGGATGACAGAAGTGAGTGAAGAGATGAAATAGTTTCCAAATGACTGACTAGACTTAGCTGCCAGCCTAGAGATGAGATGGCTTGGGTGGGGACAAGCTGTCTTCCAGAACATCCCAAATAACATCAGGAAAGCAACTGCAACCTCACCCAGTATGAGAAAACAAAATTAACCCAAATAAGAGCTATGTCACCACACACTGCGGAGGGAAACTAAGCTACATTGCCTTAAGGTGTTGTGGATGTTAAAAGCTTATGTACTCAAAAAGTAGCTAGATAAAATCATAGGGCTGTGGGTGGGTGAGACATCCTCAAGGGTTTCCTACACGCTAAGAAACTACAGCTGTCTTAGAAAATGCACTGATCTGAGCGTTGCTAGAGCCTGGTAGAGTTTCTTTATGTGTGCACCTGTACCACTACTGAACTCTTGTAGGCGTCTGCCTACATCTTTTACATCAGGGAAGGGGATGTCTGGGGCTGGCAACGCTGCTGCACCAGTAGTAAGCATGACGGAGTAATAGCTTTGTCTGCAATGAGAAGTTGAGCTTGCACATGTGAATTTCAGCCTTCCTCGTGACCGTTAGCTGTGTGATCTCAAATCTTTCACGTTGTTCAGCCTACACGTGTGGATGAAGAGAGGTGTGAGATTCCAGTGGCCGTGCTAGAGCAGATGGTTTGCTGGCTCGGCAGAAGGCAGCGGAGCGATGCGATGAGATGTGTGACTGTGATCAAACAAGCCCTCTCCTTGAGGGCTGCAACGTGCACGTTGTGAAGTGAGCTCTGTGTGGTGAAGGTTTCTCACTTCTGTGGGTTGTTTTCATGTCCAGGTTTTTTATTTGTAGCCAGGGGCTGTGTTCTGACTTGCAATTAACTGTGCAGTCTGATTGTTAAGTGCTGAAAATTTTTACATAATGAATTCACCGTTCACAGAGACTTAAGTGGAATTGCAGACCATTTTCTCAGGGAACGAGGTATTTTCCTTCAGCTTTATTCACTGCAAGTTTATAGTAAAAGAAATTTTACTGATTCCGGTGCTTCTTTGTTCCATGTGCTGAACTATGGTTCAATAAATAATAAAGAAATTAGACAGCTGATCTCTTCTGTTATCTGTTTTAAAATGAAATGTTTGAGGCTTTCCTCCTTCAGTTAATTACTCTCCAGAACCTTTCAGTTCTTCACATCATGAGGACGTGCTATACTTGCATGGTATTGCACTGTTGCTCTTTTTGGAATGCCAAAGGTCAATACTAACTACAGATTACATTGCCAAAGTAAAATACACCCATATCTGTTGCAACCCCCTCATTTTGCCTCTGTTGCCTTAGTTTAGCTCATGTAAATCAACTCAGTCTCTTAACTATCAGATTTTAAGGTCTTTTTCTTTAAGACAGTTCACAGAGACCTAGTTTGTATGCACACACAGGCAATAGAATCCAACTGCAAAGCCAAAACCAAGAAGGAATGAATGCAAGATGAACTTGCATCGCAGAGGGAGGGAAGGGGCTGGATGAGGAAGGGCAGCAGCAGTGAGATCCCTGGCATCAGCCTCTAGCTATTAGGTTGCTGGGTATGTTGTGTTTGTGCAGCAGTGGAAATCTTCTGAGGCCCCTTTTATTGAAGGAAAGTGAGCGAGCCTGGGCTGTGGCAAAACTGAAGTGTCCTTCTTTCCAGAACTGCCTGCTAATACCACTTACAGTTTTGCACTGCAGGTTTTTCAGTTTTTATTATTGAAGGTGGTATTCCCATCACTGAAATCGCTGCTGCTTGGTGGCAAGTGTAAGCCAAAGGCACTACCTAAAACATCACTTTACTTTTTGAGAAAGAAAAATGGATATTTAGATATTTGCTTGTAGCAGTTTAATATTAAAGCCCATCAGAAGGTAACTCTGAGAGCTTTTCACCTTTTCCTGGTGTTAATACATGGTGAGGTAAGTGGTCAGTACGTTTAAGTGCTTATAGAAGGACCATGGAGAAAAATACAAGAGGAACTGAGGTGATGAAGGATTCAGGTGCATGTGTGTGGATGTAAATAAAAATGTGTGAATGGTTTGAGGTCAGTTTAAATGGCACTCTGCTCTTCTGAAATCTGAGTTGCCTTCACAAGAATTCACAAAAAGAAGCCTTTAATTCAGCTGTAGGTAAGAGCAACTGGAGCTTGGAATATAATGCATGAGAAGCACGGGTTTATAATACAGCTTCTCAACATCACGACATCTGACGTCTGGTTACCAGGAGCATGGACTTTGCAGTAAAAATATGCTCAGTTTTATAGCTGTTGTTCTCTGGATTATTTCTTACTAATTTACCTAACTGTAGCACCTTCAGAATAAGTGTCTTGAAAATTCACAATCTGTTCCTCCCAAATGTTATGTCAGACATGTGTTTCATCCTCAGCCTGTTCTGTTGGCATTTCATTGGGTTGTACTCTTGGCTATTGCCCTCTGTGTGTGAGGTGTTATTTGGCTTTTTCATAATGGCAGGGCTTTTATCCCAGTTAAAACTTTCCATTCTAAGTTCCTTGTTCAATAGGGTTTGCATCTTGGCTAAAAAATGATGTGGTTTTAGCTGAAAGTTGCTCCATTTCAGGAAGAGATTTGTCATATCTTTAACTATTACTTAAAACCGACTCATGTGCTAGGATTCATTTCACTGTACAGTGCTGGTGAGATGATGATGATGCAGAGCAGTGTCAGATAACATCTCTCACTTCTTATGCTGGTTAATTAATCTTTCTAGGAGTTACTTAAGTGTGTGTGTATGTATGTATATATATATATATATATATATATATAGCTTTTTTTCAGTGCTTTTCTTTCAAAAGCTCTTCCCAGCGCAGTGACGGAGCACTGGCACAGGCTGCACAGAGAGGTGGTGGAGTCTCCTTCTCTGGAGACGTTCCAGCCCCGCCTGGACGCCTACCTGTGCAACCTGGGCTAGGGAGCTGCTTTGACACGGGGTTGGACTTGATGATCTCTAGAGGTCCCTTCCAGCCCTACAGTTCAGTGATAATTCTGCTTTGTATTCCTCAAATCTGCCACAAGTTTCAAGTGGCTGGTTCTGATCCTCTCAGGATTAGGGAGAACAGGGATTTAAGAGTGAAGCTGTGGAAATAGTGATGTAAAGCTAGTGTGAAGCACCATCCCACTTCTGCGCAACGGGTGCCAACTGATAGCTGACTTGGCCAAGCCGTAATCCCAGGTAACAGATGTAATTTTGTTTGTACAGTGCTGTGAGTAGCACGTGCACTTGTAGCAGGAGCTGAGCTGGTACCAGAGGGAACTGTTGAAGATATACTGTGATGGGCCAATGTATATAAAAGAGAGGAAAACCTTCCAGGGTGAAACTCTTCATGTAAGCATTTGCAGTGTATGTTGCAGTAGAGACAGGGTTGGAAGCTGATGTAGGAGGAAAAAACCTGTAGGAGACTGGACAAACATGACACAACTCAGCTGGCAGGCTTGGCGCTTCAAGATGCAATTGCCCTTTCTGGTCTGATGTATGGCTTTACTGGTCTGGACTGTGGACTAGGTGAGGTGGGGTGTGGACACATGTCTCTTCCCAAAGGTGAAGGCAGCTCATGGGAGAGAAGTTGTTTGCTGGAGGATGGTCTCATCTTGATGTCTGTGGGCGCCATGGCGGCGTTCAGTGGAAGTGTAGATGTGCAGATTCTGTCAAAGAGAGCTGACACCCTTAATTTTAACCAGGGCAATCATCTACTTGGACAGATGTCCAAGAAAACGTGACAGCTGTGACTTGGTACTGCCGTGTACCAAGCTCAAAACTGCAGGAGCTAACGCGGTGCCAGTTCCTCCTTCTGCTGGAGCCACACCTGGTATCTTGTACGTTGCTTGTGCAAAGAAGGAAAATAGCAATAAGTGTTTGAATCTTACCACCTCCTTTAAAATCCGGGAACATCAAAATGGTATTGGAACCTTTGCCATTGCTTTCCATGGCGCATAAAGCTTTCATTTTATAAGACTATCTAAAATGAGTTCGCAGTGCAACTCGTGTGCAGATTTACTGCTTCTTGAACTCCGGAGTCGGGCAGGTAAGCGTTTCTGTTCTTAATGAGGCTCTGCAACTTTCTGAGTGTTATTGCCACGGTGAGTGGTGTAATTATGCTTTCTGTAATAACAGTGCTTCTGAGGAACTGTTTCTCTCCTAAAGCTCTTAATTAACTTTTAAAATAACTTTTGAAAAGCTCTGATAACTGAGATGTCCTAGAGTGCTGTGAATCATGCTGGCCTCATGAGATTTAACATAGGTGCAGGATAATACTGTAACATTCCCTGTATGATGCGAAGTGCAGGGGAAGCTGATGCTTTCTGGGAGACAAGGGAAGGGCCCAGGACTGCTTCCTTTTTAACAGTAGGTGTGAGAATAAGAGTATTCAAACAATAGGTAATTTACTCACCCCTCTGGCTTTCAAGTCTGTAAGCTTCAGTTCTGCAGACTTTGAAGTCCATATAAGAAACATCCCATTTTTCCCTTTAATCCTGTTGCGAAATCTGAGGTGGTGCTATTTTTAACTTGATTTTTTTTTTTCCACAGGTGCAGATTCACTCTACAGGAGTAGTTTCAGCCTCAGTGATGAAAAACTGAACTCTCCAACTGCATCTACTCCAAGCTTGCCATCTCCATCAGTAACTCCTTGTAAAGGTAAACTGAAATCCTCAGCGTTTCTTCTGAACGCTCATCTATAGAAGCACACTGCGAGTGCAGGTATTATTGCTGATCAACACACTGGCATAAGACATCCATGCTTCTTCACAGGTTATTCAGCAACTTTTGGTTTTGAACTGCCTGGCTACAGAAAGGTTGTTCAGTTGATGAGAATCTGTGGAACTACTACAGAATATTCACTTCAGGATTAACAAGTCTAACTTAAGCAACTGGATAGCTTAAGTATCTCATCTCTATACAGAAATGCTGAGCTTGGCTGTGGGGCTGCAGTATGTGACTTGTTGCAAGTAACAAATAAAAGGTTCTTTTACTAACTACCATGATGACAGGGAGAAATGGGTCATAGTTTAGAAGTAGGGACTTAAAAATGTTTTGGTTAAACTAGTACTACTCAGTTAATACTCAGCCAGGAGTTGCACATGAGGTCAAGACCTTCTTCCTGATGAGAATGTAGAAATGGTTGGGACCACCCTGGAACAGACCGTGGAAATGAGATAAGGAAGCCACTTGAAATAAAGCTAGATGGAATGGAACCAGTGATGCTCTCAGTGGTGGAAATATGAGTAAATGCTTGGATTTAAACTGAACTTGTGTGGACCTGGATCAAAGGATCTAACATCTAGCAAACCACTGATACTGAGGTGAGGTTTGGATTTGGGCACAACTGGGAGCTATCTGAGTAGGGTAGGGCCATGAATGCAGTATTTGAATACAGTAATAAGAATTGCATAGTAGCAAGGTTGCTACTCCAAGCAAAGTTGACTTACAGCTTTTTTTTTCCCCCTTAGTTCTTCAGTATCTTTTAAAGGAAGCTCAACAGGCTTGACTTGCCTTAGTTGAAAAGATTGAAAACTTTACTTTTCAGTTATGTATCTTCTCTGAGCACGCATTTGGACACGGCAGCAACCCTGAACTTCACCAGAAGTAATCCAGAGCAGATTTTGATACCTCTAAAAATGATTTGGGGGATTGTGTGGTTCCAGTGGTTCCTTTTGTCATACCTGAATACTGACGCTCTCTTCCTCATTTGCAGCAAAGCTCGGAGACACAAAAGAGCTGGAAGAATTCATAGCTGATCTTGACAGGACGCTAGCAAGTAAGTAGGATTTAGGAAACTGCATATTGCTTTGTCTGTCACTAATCACACTTTCATCACCCCATGACTGTGTTTCGGTGGGTGGGGACACTGTCTGGAAGTTGTGTATTCCAGCTGTTCTACTGAGCAATTCGTTATGATTTGAGAGGAGTGAGGACAAACAAAATAACCCAGTACCTTGTTCCCTGCCATCTATTCTGCCTATTCTTTTTCTTCCCACCATGAACCCAAAACAAGAGAACAGCACTAGAACTGCAGAGACATGTTCAAAAGCTGTGAACTGGGTTTCTTGTACTCATTGAGGTATTTTTTCCTTCCCCATAGTTCTTGAAGCCGCAAGCATCTGCTTTGGTTTTAACTCAAGGGAGCTGCCCACTTCCCTGTCTCAGAAGTGAAACCAGGATTTAGATATTTCTAGCTTTCTGATCTATTTTACTTTATTTTTTCTTACATCTATGCTTGAGCTAACTGCCCTAACCACTTAACTGACAGATTTCTCCTCTGAGACACTTCTGAGTTTGTAGGTTTGGGGATTTTTGTTTCTATATAAATCTTCAAATTTCACTTTGCTGTATCTTGCACAGCTGTGTTGCAGCTAACTCTGAAGGGGCTGATTACAGTACATTGGCTTCATTGCCTCCTTGCAAGGCATGTCTGAAGCGAGGCCAGGGATTGCTACTTGCTGTGCTACTTCTTACCAACAAAGAAACCTCTAGCTATCTCAGCAGGTTCTCATTTATTGGGTCACTTGTTTTACAGTAATGTGCCATCTTTATCATACATGGAAGTTCTTGGGAAGTCAATTTCCATCTGATATTTATCACTTTTTTTCTTCACACAGATGTTTGCAGATGCTTTTTGAGGCGTAATGCAACTATTAATATAGCAATAGACTTGAATTCTTATGTTAACCTTTCTGCTTTCTAATTAGTAGAAAAAATATACATATACCAAAGAATAGCTGTGGCCTGTCAGGCAGCTATCAATCTTACTGAATACAGACTTTATAGTTGTTCTTTTTTGTTTTTCCAGGTATGTGAAGTGAATCTTTGGCACTGTTTGCGTGTGGATGTCAGCTGAAGGATAAGTGACATCAGCCACGGAGGACTGCTGCCCTTGTCTGATAACTTTATTACACAAGATACTCACTTTCTGAACACAACCTTTGTAAACTCCCACAAGTATTTAACTGGCAAACATCAGTGGTGTTACTTTGCAGCAGCTGGAATTGGATAACTTAAATTTTCCAGCTATATTTTACTTTAAAATATAGCTTGAATTTTAATTTAAAGTTGCTTTTATGAAAATATATTTGTAATTTTATATAGTTGAGAACTTTTAATGCTTTTTCCATTGTAATATATTTTTATACAAATAAACCCTGAACTGGAATCTGGAGCTCTGAAACTTTCGTATGAGCTGTGAAACATCAGCACAGATTATGCACTTACTGAGAACGTGGAGCTTGAAAATATCTGATAAGACTGTATCCTTTGTTAGGCAAAATGTATTACCCTGTCTTCAAACAGAACTTCATATGGTTGCTGTCAAATTGCTTACGTGTTTTTTACTGTGTAGAATTTAATACAGTCAGGAAAATAAAGTTAGTCGAGATTTTATTTATGTTAAAGCTAGTGTGAAATAACACTTGTTACAGATTTGAGCAGTAACACTTATTTCAAACCCTGTCTAAAAGCTGTCTTTGAAGTTGCATGTCATTCTGTGCTGAGTACTAATTAGGAGGTTAGGCGTTTGGGCCTGGGAGTTTAAAGAGTTACTACAGCATCAAGAAAATGCTCAAATGCCCAGCCTCAAAACACCTAAACACTTGTGTCCAAAACAGTCTCCATCCCTTTAAAAGGACTGCCTGACCATTGCTGTTTTTCTGCAAGAGTGGAAGGTGAAGCTGTGTTTTCCTCTTCTGTAGAAGGAACCTGATTCTTTCCATATGCATTAAGCACTGAAGATAATGTGTGAGCTCTCCTTCAGCTGCTGCAGGCATTACACTCAGCTCTGCTGTCCAAGCTGCTCATGTGATTGCCCTCTAATCCATTCAGACAAAGTGAGCTAGACTTGTTTGAGCTGCAGGTCTTATTTTGATTGTAGCAGGCTAGTGCACAGTCGCACAAGTGGTTCAAGTATTGTGCCCCTTGGTTCTGTTATCTTTGGATTTGTTATGTTTAAAAAATGTGTCCGTGGCTGGAAAAGGATGCATCTGCACCAGTGGCACAGTGACCAGCCAGTTGCTTAGAGGCCTAACAAGTGGGTTTGGACATCTTTTGCAACTTGGGGGAAGCCTAATCTACTGTGTTATTTGATAATGGAAACACCATGATCAAATCCAGCCCTCTGCTTTCAGTTTTCAAACACATAATCAAAAACTTGGGTTCTGTTAAGTGTAACGAGTTTGGATTTTTTTTTTTCCCCTCTGATTTTCTTCACCGATGGGAAAATGGAAGTGGGATCTATGTCCGTGCCACAGGGGAAAGCCTCTTTGAGCAGCAAAGTAGGGTTGCTGTGGTTAAGCAAGAGCTCTATGAAAGTTCAGTGTTACTGCACTCAGCATAGGAGCAGATCTTCCTTTTGACCCTTTCTGCCCTGTTTGGTAGGGTGAGAGATGGAATAGCTGTGGATCACAGATCTTACTGCTCCAGAGGCAGAGTAACTGAACTCAACATGTTAGGAAAGCCACGTGTTTCAGAGGACACCAACTCAAATGGTGCGAAGAGGCGTGAGCAGCTGTTTGCTCCTTCATTGGTCAGATCAGATTGTTTGGGGCATGAATATTTTGCTTTCCCTGTGCAGCTGGTTGGTACAGCTGAATGCCTCACCTGTGATCATTAAATCATAAAATCCTTCGAGTAGAAGGAGACCTTTAAAGGTCATCTAGTCCAACTCCCCTGCAAAGAACAGGGATACCTAGAACTAGATGAGGTGCTCAGAGCCCTGTTCAGCCTGACCTTGCATGTCTCCAGGGACTGGGCAGCCTGTTCCAGTGCTTTATCACCCTTATTGTAAAGCCTTTTTCCTTACAGCTAAATCTCTGCTCTTTTTGCTTGAAATTTAGCCCTATCCAATTGCAACCAACCCTGCTAAAGTCTGTTCCCTTCCTTCATATAACCCACCACTTTAGCTTCTGGAAGGCTGCTCTTAGGCCTCCCTGAAGCCTTCTCCATGCTGAACAGCCCCAGCTTTCTCAGCCTGCCCTTGCAGGGAAGGTGTTCCATCCGTTGGATCCTTTTTGTGGCCCTCCTCTGGACATGTTCCAGTGTATCCGCATCTTTCCTGTACTGAGGATTCCATGTGTGGATGCAGTACTCCGGGTGAGGTCTTACCAGTGCAGAATAGAGGAGCAGGATCACCTCCTCTTGACCAGCTGGCCACAGATCTTTGGATGCAGCTCAGAACACGGTTGGCTTTGTGGGCTGCAAGGACACACTGCTGATTCATGTCCAGTTTGCCATCCACCAGTACCCTGAAGTCCTCTTCAGCAGGGCTGTGCTGTCTCCTTACACTCCCCAGCTCGTACTGGCAGTTTGGATTGCCACGACCTAGTTGCAAGACCTTGCAATTGCATTTGTTGAACCTCATGAGTTGCACCTGGACCCACTGCTCGAGCCTGTCTGGGTCCCTGAATGGCGTCCCATCCCTTGGGCATGTCAACCACACCACACAGCTTCGTGTCATCCACAGACTTGCTGAGCGTGCACTCAATCCCTCTGTCAGTATCACTGATGAAGATAGTAAACCTCACTGTTGCCAGTACTGACTCCTGAGGGATGCCACTGTGTCCCTCTGGACACTGAGCCATTGACCACCACTTCGTGGCTACAATTTCACAACCAGTTCCTCATTCATTTGAACAGTTCACCCATCGAGTCCATCTCTTTCCAATTTGAAGAGAAGGATGTTGTGGGGGACCGTTGTCAAAGGCCTTCTTGAAATCCAGTTAAATGATGTCAGTGGCTCTTCCCTTGTCTATTGGCATAGTTATGCCCTGGTAGAAGGCTGCTAGGTTCCTCAGGCAGGACTTGCCCTTGCTGAAGCCACGTTGGCTGTAGTCAGTTGGATGTTTCCCTTTATAGAGTGATGTCACTGAACTGCTCTCAGTATTCAGGAACAGCGGTACTTCATCCTTGTAGACACCCGATCCTGAAGACTTTTACAGCAAAGGTTAAGAGGGGCGTGTTCCTCATTTTGTGTAGTGTGAGGTCAGCTGGGGATGGAGTTGGGGATTAAATCACCATCTGCTTGTTTTTTTAATCTTATTTATGCATAAACAGGTGGTGATTTCTGCCTGCTTATACGGCAGCTCTGGAGATCATCAGCTACAAAATATGGGAGTGTTTTCTGTGAAGCTGTTGGTCTGAATTCCTTTCAGTTTATGCTCTATTTTGAAAGTCTTATTGTGTCAGAACAAAGGCACTAATGTAGATGTCATCTCACTGGAGTATACTTATGATTTATGTTCGTCATCTAATTACATACGTCTGCACTGCTGAGAAAAGTTCTCGTGATCCTCTATCTGCAGGGAGTATTGCTGGAGGCTGTACTGTCCTTGTGGACCAGTTTGACTCTTTAATCCTTGTTCTGACCTTCTTGAAATGTGAGGCAGAATTTGGACTCAGGAAAGTTTCTCAGCCAACACCACTGTTTCAGAAATCAAACAGAGGTTTGGGCTAAGCAGGCATATTGCCACAGTTACATGTATAGGGTGAGGGGCAACCATTATTGCAAGCGTGCTCCTTACCTGCTGCAAATTCAAGGTTAAATGGATTATTTTAAATCTCTATTGCCGAGGCTTGAGCTAATGTGTCTTATCTTGAGTTTGCTATTGACTGTGTGTCCTCAGCATGGTCACCCAGGCTCAGCTGATACGTAGTAACTCATTAAGCTTGCTAACGTACTCATTTTTCTGAGCCTTTTATAGCAGGGAGAGAAGAGTCGAAGGAGGGATTTTTCTCCCCTGTGTGTCTTTGATGCACCTACAGCCAGGTGAGGCTTTGTGACGGAAGAAAACAGTAGTGTTGGCAGTGACTATGCAAAAGGAAAAGCAGGCTGTGCCTTGAGGGGCTCAGCCTCTGCCTTGTCCTAGAGCCCGCTGTCCCCGAGCCTTCTCTAATCTCCTCCATTACAGATAGTTTCTTGGTGGCTGTATTTCAGTTTTGTTTTCCGTATCGGATGTCTGCAGAGAGAGAACACACAGGGACTGCATCTTCCTGGTGGGGAGCGTCTGTGTCTGCAAGTACAGATTTTCTTAGCTCTTACAGCCACTTTTAGGCCATCATCCAGCTGCTTCAGCCTCTCTGAAGCAGAAAGAAAACAGCTCACGTGGGTCTCTGTAGGTGAGCTTAGTCTCCATCAGCTCACAGGGACTCAGTTTACTGCCCAGGAGTTATTCTTGCCACACTGAAGCCTGTTTTGCATGAGGCTCATTTATGTGAAGGTGCTTAAATGCACTAGACATCACATCTGCTGGAGAGAAACTTCCAACTTTACAGTTTGCTGTGTTTGGAAGCAGAATAATTGTCCTAAAGCCAATGTGACAGCAACAGCTCCTGAGCCAAATCCAGCTCTGCACACTAACATTGCAAACGCTATATCCTCAGAGGGGAGAACTCCTGTTTTCTGTGTTACTTGAACAGGCGTTCTATATTACTGACTTCAGCTTGGCTAACAGTTCTAGCTATCTCAGTAGCTTTGCATTCGTGTAATAGCACGCTGGCTGTTGTATCTCGTGGGTGTAGAGCTGTAAAACAGATCACATCAGGATCCTTTTCTTCTTTCAGGTTCTGAGTCACCGGTTAAATACCCTGGGGATTAAAACAGGGCAGTTGATACAAAGGGCTTCCAATGCTTTGGTAGCTTTTGTTCTTTCACTTTTGTTTTGGAAACGGAGGTATTGATCAGTTTGGCGCTCCTGACCTAATACAGGCTTCTGGACACTATTTGAAACATCTCTAAAGTCCAGTATCTGAACCTACAACGACAGAGTTGCTTAAGGGCAGCCCGAAAGCCAGTGTGCCTTACTGCTGTCCCCTGCAGCAGGGTCACACCAAGAGCCAGCCCATGACTTCAGTGCTTTTCAAGCTCTGAGTGTCCTGAGCTTTCCTGCAGCACTGAGCGCTGATCTTGGCAGTCCTTGTTCATAGATGACTTCTTAATGCTGCGTATATTTTAATAGCTTCGTGCACTTGGAAAACTGATTTATGAGCAGTAGCTTTGCTTATCTACAGAGTTTATTGTAGGAAAAAGAATGCGTGTTTTGCTTAGAGGGCTCAGCTCTCTTTCTAAACAGCAATCCCGCTCATTTATTGTGCTGACAGCTGGCACAATGTGCTGCTAATACACCACTGGGTTATTAGGCGTTAGTAGCCACACATCAGCTGTCTCAAAGCTTCTTGGCATGCTCTATCTACTTAAAGCAAAAGCACAAGGCAAATTTCTCCAGTATGACTAAACTCAAATTTAGAGGGAGCTGATGAGAGCTTGGCTGTCATCCCATGGTTCGTCCAGAGGAAGCTGGTGGTCTGAATTAGCGCCGAGTTTGGGATTAGGGACTTGAAGAGCTCCTCTCAGCTGTTTGTGTGTGTTGCTCACAGCACTTCTGCAGCCTTAAACAATCTCAGAAGAAAGCCCTGCCCTGGCAAGGGTTTCTGGTACCCGCCAGCTCTCACTGAACAAAATTGAAAGAAGCAGCCTGGTGTTTTTTTCCAAGCTTGCTATACGGCAGCTTCAGCCTTGTGGACTGCAGTGGGAAGTTGCTTTTCCAGCAACTCATCCAAAAAACACCCGTACCCTTGCATGTTGTTTAATTTAACAAGTTTTAGCATATTTAAGTCAATGTGTAAATTAAATGATATGTGCTGGTGAATACTCCTTACTGGTGCTGAGGATTTCATCTGCTTCGCCAAGCCCAGCTTTTAGTCACCCCTTCCAATGCCCAGCATTGCCCAGCAGTTGAGAGCATCGTGCCTTTAGTTTCCAAAGCATCCCTTGGAAATTCATCAGCACATGCAGCTTTCTGACAGCTCTTTTAGTCTTCCACGCACCTGTACCAGAATTAATGAGAGCAGCATGAACTGCAGAGTCTTTCCAATAATGATTTTGTTGGTGAGAGGTGGGGAGGGGCAGCGTTCCTGCACGATGTGCTGAAATGAGCCTCTCATGGAAGGAAGATGCAGTTGTACCCCAGAGAATTAACATTTTTGCCTCAGGTTAGTCTAGTGTTATTGGACTTCCTTTCCATGCATGTGCCCTTGCAGTCCCTTGCAGTTGTATGCTTGGGTGAGCTCTCTGACTTGTTGAGTCTTCCCAGCCCCTGACAAATGTTCTTTGTAGGTCTTAGGGAAGATGGCACAAGTTGTCCTTTTTTAGTTGCATTTGAAGCAGGATGAATGCTGATAAGGACTTGGTTCAGCTCCAGCAGAGACCAACATTAGCTGCTCACTGGGGCTGCTAGAAGAGGAGAGCAGAAACTTTTGTTTAAAAATCTCAGTGCTCTCACATATTTCACTTCTACATCTCTCCAGCCCAGAGATGCAAATCAGAGGTCTGGTCTAGGAAAGAATAGGACTGCAATGACCTTATATAGAGCAAGAGTATGTGGATGCACAGGAACTGGTTTTGTAAACTCCCATGGTACTCAGTGGTCTGTGCTTCTCTTGTGATCTCTTCTGGACATCCCTTTTTCTGAAATGCACAGTAAAAGATACAAAGGAATGGTGTGGTAGGGAAAGGCCACACTTTTCCCCCAGATTCTTAAATTCTCCTACTGGGAGACACAGTCACCTTAAATATGCACACAAAGGCAGCTGGATGATGGCATTTACCCTTATTGGGCTCTTTGTTTTCCTTATCCCTTGCGGAAAGAAATCTCCAGCAATATCCACAGCTGAGTCTACATCTTTGAGTGCATTTTCTCCCACACAGATTTCTACAGTTAAGGGCATGGACACCAGGTTATTGGAATTTGCTGCCTGTTACTTTTTTTCTTTGTGTTTAAGTGACGCAAATTTACAATCTAGGTCCCATGTGTATGTCCCTGTGGGGATGGGGACAGTTGAGGCAGGAACGTGCACTGAAATAACGGGCAGTCTCAACTGAAGAAGTATTTAAAATGTCAGATCCATTTTAGTATTTATTTAGTATGAAGTGGCTCACTCTTTCCAATTTCATTCCCAGAGTCCATTTTTGGCCTTGTTTTGAAAGCTAACCCAAGCTTTTCTCCTAGCAGGGACTGTGTCTTTCTGCCCTATCCTCGCGGATGAGTGTCTCAACAAGAAGGAGCCATTCAGCCAACCTCAGCATCTGCCAGTTGTGCTTTCTCTTGACCTTTCCAAAAACAGCCTTTTTTTTGCCTAAAAATAAGTTTTATGTTTCCAAGCCAAAGAGACAGACTTCCCCAGGCATTTTAAATAGCATCGTTGTTTTGAAATGTCTCTTGGCTTCCATGTAGTGAAAGCTTGACATTAAAAAAGGTGTTTTAATTCAGTACTGAATGTTGGCTGATACCCAAAATACAATAGGACAGTGGAGCTTCTGTGCTGTCTTGTGATGTGCACTCCATGAAACAAGTTTGGGTAGGGCAGGAAGAAAAACACTCAAACATTTCTGTGAAAATTCCTTGAGATATTTTTTATGCAGAAATGTTCACTTTCAGTGTGCCCCCATGTCAAACCATTTCATTGTAACTTCACATCCAGCTTTTGGCAAAGTTTTCAGGTGGCTTCTTCTCTTCTTCCACTCAGGTGCAAGCAGCTGGTGTAGTGACGGTATCGAAAGTGGGAAACACTCTGACTGGATCTGGTTCCTAAGGGCAGCCTTGATCTGTGGGGTTTGCATGCATGTATCCTTGCATATGCACATACAAAAGTTCAGCCTGCAAGCTTGGCATAGAATCATGGGTTCATAGAATCCTTAGAGTTAGAAGGAACCTTTAAAAGTCATCTAGTCCAACTCCACTGCAATGAATAGGGACGTGTTGCTTGGAGCCCTGTCCAGCCTGACCTTAAATTTCTCCAGGGAAGAGCATCCACCACCTCTCTGGGCAACCTATTTCAATGCCTCACCACCCTCACTGTAAAAATCTTCTTTATATCCAACCTAAATCTCTACTCTCTGAGTTTGAAACCATTTCCCCTTGTCCTATCAGTCATGGTGGTGACAATCCTTAAGGCCAGGGCTGGTCGCAGAGGTAAAGCTGCAGATGCAGGGAACTGATGTGTGTGATGTTGAGGGCATGGGTCTGCTTTGCTTTCCCAGTTGCTGCTCCTCTCTCCCTGAGCACCTCACAGTTCATGCTTTACACGTGAAGGTAAAAATCTGTCTGCAGTTTGTGTTTGCTAGCTCACTGGTATTATTTCAGATGGTTTCCTCTACACTTTGTGGACCATATCCCAGAGTAATAAATACTTTCAAGGTAAATATTAATATCCCTTGGCTTACATGAGCTCCAAATGGCAAAGGAACAGTCCAGTCAGTCTTGCAAATGTCAACCTTTTATCAAGAAGGAGCCCTGATAGGTGGTAGCTGTGTGCTGTTGTGAACCAAATGAGCTAATGGGAGCAGGCAGGAAAACCAATCTCAGACAAGGGCTATTGCTGGATTTTTCTCCAACCACTGTGCTGTCTAACTTGTATTTTCCTCATAATCAGGCTGCTATCATAGGGGTTTGCTTGGAAACTGATGCCCTCAGCTCATCTCTGTGCCAGAATTACAACAATCCTAATGGAAAAAAGATGTCAAACCTCCAGACATCTCCACTTTCTGCGGTGTGGGATCTGCTAGCCTACCTGCAGACTCCTGTTTGATGCCTTTATCTAATGTCATGAAACAGGAGAAGTGGAAAAAAAGTGTCTATTTACATTGTATGTGCACGTATCCATGTTCACCAGGTCAGCGTTTCTCTGCTGCTCCTGTCTGCAGTCCCCATAGGATCTTGCCTTGGTGATCCCATTCTCTTTTAGGCACCCAGTGTGCTGGGTTATCCCTAAAGGGAGCTAAGATGCCTTTTGTTTGGGAGCCTACAGCTGTGTGCTGCTGTGTCAAGCTCTCTACAGACTCTGGCAAGCAACACAATGACTTCTAAGTTTTCATAAAGTTGTTGGATAAATTGAGCAGCTCTTCTGGGAGTCAGCTTCTTGGTTTAAAGGAAGTTTGACCCCAACTCCACCAACTGAAGCAAAATATCCTTCCTCCTTCGGAAGAAGGAAAAGGGAAAGTCAAGATGTGGTAGTAGTGGTAGAGGAGTAAGTCTGGTGCCTTGTGCCTTCCCAACACATCTAGTTCCTGGCCAAAGTTTGGGCAAAAACACACCGTCTTTAACAGAAGCTTGCCAAAACGACACCCAGATGCTGATACCCAACTGTTGCTGCATGACAAGTTTGACTCTACCTGACTTACTGTCTCACTCCACTGTGAAAGCAGCGCTGACCCATGCTGTGAACAACTCGCAACGCGGCGCTCAGCCTAATGTGGTTTGGAGGCACTGTGAACATGGATACAGGCCAGCGAGTGCAATGAAAGGCAAGATTTACTTTAGTGGTGGTGTAATCCACAGCCATTTCAGCCCTCCAAGGCTTGGACTCAGACCATTTTTCCTCTTCAGCTCACTGCTTGCTTTAACCAGCACTGAGAAAGCTGCTGACTGTGCTGGGAACCATCAGCCACCCAGTGCGGAGCTGCTGTGATGCAAAGGGAGAGCAGGGAGGCTGCTTTCAGGCCACTCTTTTGTGTAGTGATGTTCAAAGACCCTGAGCTCCTATGCATGACCCCACATCTCTTCTAGCAGCCCCAATCTGCAAGCCAAATCAACCCGTCTCTAGCAATTCTGTTGAAGCGGTGCCAGTATGCAATTCTAATCTTAAAAGTGGTAATTTTCCTGTGCAAGTGAGCTGGAGTGGATGGTTTCTCCTCCTACGTGGAAATGAGGGGTCCTGCCCTTTCCTTCGTGATGCTAAGGTTGCCTAATATCTGGGGTTTTCAGCTGTTGGGCAGGAAGATTTGGCTCTGCATTGGGCAGAGGAAGGGGCTGTAGTTGGATGTGACCAGTGCAGCTCTTCCAGCCTTTGTCCGGGCACAGGGGAAGCCTCTAGGGAGCATTTGCTGCCCTGGATCCCTTGCAGGCACTGAGAATGCCCTGGGCACCTCAACCAGGCCCAGCAAAAGGCTCTTTTTTCCGCAAAGCCATTAGGGATAGAAAACTAGGATGTAGCACGCAGAGGAACATGTTTGGCTTTCTCAGGAGACAACCTCTTTCTGTTCTTTCTCTCTCCCCCTTCGTCCATCTTCTCCCTTTCTCCCTGTTCTCCTCCCTCCAACAGATGACAACACCCACCCTGCTTGCAAATGGCCGTGTGAACATTTTTTTCCACCTCTCTGGTGTTGCTTCAGCGTGACTCAGGAGTGACTGACCCTGCTGGAAACACAGCTGCCCTTTGCAGCAAGCGTTGCCCTTCCAGAAGCTGTGAGTCATCAGCCATCTCCTGAGAAGTGCTGCCTCCCTGCGGGGCAGCCCCTATCCTCTCCTCTGGAGTCTGACCCTGGTCCCCGGCTGGTTATGGCAGAGCACTGGGCAGAAGGAACAGGTTCTGGGAGGCAACCAGGCTTGTTTTAATCCCTTCACCCAAAATACGCCTTTTAAACACAGATTTAGACACCTTGGACCATATGCTGTCATCATGGCTTGTATGTGGGTCAAGTCTCTCCTTGGTGCCCTGTAGGGCACATTCAAATTCTTCCCTTTAGATCGAGTCCATGTGGCAGGAGAAGGTTAAAAGGCACTAACGTGGGGACTTACTCTGATTTTCTGCACATAATGTGCACCCTAGGATCTACTCCAGCATTACTGCTCAAAGCCTTTGCTGGAAGGCATCATCCAAACCCAGCTCTGTTTCCCGACACACCTCTGCACCCTTTCAAAGCTCCTTTCTCTGTACTGCCCCTCCCCAGGTGCCTGGTGTTGCACAGAGGCATGGGCCTTCCTTGACACTGAAAGACACCCACAACCACGTTTTGAAGTTAAGAACTGCAGTGCAGAAGTGTGTATGGAGAATTGGAAATTGGCGCTTAAAATGTTGATTTAATGCCATAAATGATGCTTAAGGTCGTTACTCCTTGTCATTTCTTTTCCTTGCAAGAGTGGAGACTCAGTAAACTGCAGCCAGAGAGAGAAGTCACATCCTGACACACACACACACAGTGGTTTGACTGGGTGTATTTCCAGTCCTATTTTACCACTGTTAATGGTATCCATGAACAAACCCTCCGCATGCCGAAATAGGAACAGAAGATTCAGCTTCAGATTGCCCTCAGATGGAAAAAGCAGCTGCTGAATATCAGTATTTGATCTTAAAGATTCCCAAGCACAATCCCGTTGGGTTCTAGCAGACCAATGTCTCCTCAAGGATGCGGTGGAGGGAAGGAGTGGTTCCACATCCCTCTGGAATCCAGTGTAGCTGTGCAAAGGGTGGCTGCTCTCGCTCCATCCTTCATCCCCCTCCAGGCTTCGGGTCAGTGCCAGTGACTGTGGGAGCACACAGTGCTCACGTGCTTCACTCATGGCTGGGTTTCTGCTGGGTTAGCTGGCAGCCCTGTGCAGGCCCTGGGCTGCTCTCATGAGGGACACAGCAAATATATGGGGCTGCTGCTTGCCCTCCTTGTTCAGTACACATCAGATGAAAGTAGGACCATTTTAGGGACATTTTACTCTCTCTTACTTAAATACTCTTTAAATAGCCCCATCTGAATCGAAGGTGAGCTGAGAGCTAACCACACTGTAAATCGCTTAAATCACAAACATTTTAACATGTGAAGCTGTTTTCAAATGAAGTAAAACCACAGAAACAGCAGAGGTCACGGGCTGTGACTTTACAGATGAAATGGCCCACAAAATGTGGCCCTGCAGAGTTTTGGCAGGGAGGAAAAATCTCCTTTCCTTCAGCCAGCACCACCAGCTCATGTGAGAGAGAAAAATTAAGGTGTGGAAGACAGTGAAGATCTTCACCTTCTTCTTCAGGCTGTGGAGGGAGGTAAAGAAATGAGGGAGAGCTTTGACACCGAAGCCTGGATGAGTCTGTGAGTGGTACCAGACCAACTCAGTTCATTGCTCCTCTATTTACATACATGGCTTAGGTTTAACTGCACAAACATTATGGTAGAATCAATCAGGTGGAAAAATGAATCTAGCGTAGCTACTGCAGCAACCTTCATTCTTATAATTAGCTGTTGTTTTAAATAACATGTTCTGACATGGGTATGTGGGGAGCCTACTGTCCAGAGGTGTTGGTGGGGCAATAATAAATTAGATATCCTGCTCAGAGAGGGTTTTTGTCAGTGTGGAGAGAATACAGGAAGGGGATTCCTTCTAATGGATGAACTTGTTCCACTTGGAGAAGAGCAAGCTCTGGGGAGATCTCGTTGAGGCCTTCCAGTGCTTGAAGGGAGCTTATAAGCAGGAGGGGAGACCAACTTTTTGTCCAGTTTAATTGTAATAGGACCAGGGAATGGTTTTCACTAAAAGAGGAGAAATTTAGGTTAAATATTAGGAAGAAACTCTTTACTCAGGGGGTGGTGAGGCACAGGATGCTCAGAGATGCTGTGGATGTTCCATCCCTGGAGGCACTCAAGAACAGGTTGGATGGGGCCCTGGGCAGCCTGAGCTGCTGGGTGGCACTGCCCACAGCAGAGGGTTGGGCTTTAAGGTCCTCTCCAACTTCAGTCATTCTATGATTCTAATGGAGAGTCTGATCATCTCCATTTCACCGCATACAGGTGAGTTACACCAGTAATTTATTTTGCTATCCCAGTTCCTGTATGTAACACCTCTTACTGGATAAGTAATCTGGTATGTTAATGTAGGGCATATCTTGCTGCCTTTTATGAACTTTTTGTGCTGAGTTTGTCCCCTTGTTTTTTTCTTCTGACATACAGACTGCAAGGAGCCCCTGATGCTTGTTCTTTTACACCAGAATCCCAAATTATCTCTTGTGAAAACATGTCTTACATCTCTCAAGTCCAATATAAATGATGTTCTGTCCTGGAAACACAAAGCTGCGGCATATTTGTCCCCTTCTTCCCCTTTTATGCACAGAAATCCTTTAGCACCTTCTCCAGTCACCCCAGTGGCTGCTTTGGACTTCAAAGCATCATGAAGAGGGAGAAAAAGCTTTCTAAATCTTCCCAGCAACCCAACCATTAATTTCTCTCCTGGAACCAGTTTGTACTGGTTTCACAATACTTTAGAAACAGATGGTCCAACACTTGCCCCTCAGTTGTAGTGACACTCATACAAATAGCATCCTTGAGGTCTTTGAGGGCATGCCTGACTAAGCAGAAGCAAGCATTCATGGTGGATAATATGAAACCTGGATACAATTTCAAAGGAGTGGGATCCAAATATTTGATCATGGGGAAGTTGCCCTAAAAGTGTCTGGGAAATACCTCCAGTTTCTCACTGTTGAGTGACTAAGGTTGAATGGTGAAGCGCTGAGAACACACATACTTAACCAAAAATCATGCTCACTTTATGGTGACTCCGATTCACCTGATTGATTCAGGTCAAATAATCATCTGTGTTTTTGTCTGCCTTTCCTAGACGTGAAAGATACCTAAAGCTACGGTGAGTGTTCAAAACAAATCAATGAGATGCCAAACTTCCTTGAAACTGATTTCAGAGATCAGGTCTCTTCCTTGCCTTATGGTACTTCAGTGCCATTTAGTACCATCTACTTCTAAATGACCTTCCATGAGTCCTGACCCAAACTTTTTTCCCCAGTGTGCCCACAGAAGCACAGGATTACTCAGGTTTGATAAGACCTTAACATAACAACATCATACATAATCCATCAGCCTCAAGGAATTGCTTTACCACAGGGGAGGTGTTTGTCCATCTGCAAGGATAGAGCCACAAAAATCTCGATGGGAAAGATCTGTGCTGAGGAATGGAGAACACTACACTAATGGAAGACTTGGTGGTAAAATTATTGCTTCTTACTGCTTTTTACAGGCTGTCCAACAGAGCAGCTGACAAATCTGTTCCGTCTGTGCTTTTTGTGTGGCTCTACAAAATTAGAAAGTTGTTTTCCAATGAACATGAAATTACTGAAGAATAGAAACCAAAGTGCCTTAAATAGCACTGTGCTTTCTAACCCCACAGAGAGGAGGCTGATCTGCTGGGAGATGCCAGCCCAGGAAACACGGCGTTTCTTTGTTCTCATCTGATTATCCTGCAGCTGGTGGACTTTGAGCACAACTCCCAGCTTTGCTCGTGCTGCTAATTTGGGATGAAATGGAAATACTGATGGGCTGCAAGCGGGTGCCAAGGGAGATCTGAATCCTTTGACCTGCTGGGATCAGTGGGGCAATGGTTTTCTGAGGAGAGGCAAAGTATGGAGAAGACAAGGTCTGCAAGTAAAATATGGAAGGAAAAAACTATCTGAGCCCCGTGAAGGATACACTGCTGTGTCATCTCAGGAGGGTTAAGGAAATCACAGTTCTTTCTTCCTCATGTCTTGTTCTCCCAGTGCCATTGCCACCAGTGCCTCAGGGACAGTGTCAGGTTGACATCCTCAGGCAGCCACCTCTTCATTGCCTACCGCTCCTGAAAACAGCATTTTGGTGTTTGGTTTGGGCCATTCAGCTCCAAGTGCAGTGAGGAAGCTGATGGAGCTAGTGCTGATCCTGGTGCCACCCAATGTCAGGCAGGGCAAATCACAGGCAAAGTGTAACTTCCTAAGGGTATCAACTAGAAAATGATGGCCAAACTGATCCCAAACACACAGAAGGCATTGTTAGAAGCCCATTACATTTTACCTGATTCACCATATCCTACCTCCCTGTCTGCTGTTTGGATGGCTGATGTCTCAGCTTGAAGCTGCACAGCTCAAAACATCCACCTGCATAGTGCAAGGTGGCTGGGGGCCATGCTGCCTTTACTGAACTTCAAAAGAGTCCTGAATTAATAAATATGTGTGAATTTCATATAGTATAAATTAACACAGCTCATCAGCAGCTTCACCTTCAGGTGGGCACGTGAGATGAAGCTCCATCTTGCCTGGGTGATGCCTACAGCGAGTCTGTGCTGGCACACGGGTAGTTAGTGTGATGGCAGGATACGTCTCTGCTTTAAGTTCTCTCCATAAGGAAATGATCAATGGCAATATCTTTGTGTACTGCGTGGCAATCACCAAGAATAAAAAATTAATACCAGTAATCAAATGGCGTTCCAGAAAAATCAGGTTAAAATGCAGTTCCAGCTGTGTCTTCACAAACAATACGGCATCTGAAGTGAAAGTAATTAATTTTCAGAAAACAGCAATGATTTAATTCGTTAATGTCATGCCTATGGGTAGAGTTAATCTTGAGATGAGCCCTCAAGAGAAAAAAATGCAAAATGCCTTGATTGGTTTGGTATGAAAACTCCAGGGCTGCTGAACTGGATTCAGATCAACAGCAAAGTCCCCATGAGTGTGCAGTGTCTTTTTATTCAGACAGATTTGTGATAACGCTCTCAAATGTTTCTGTGCTTTAATCTTAATCACGGTTTTGTTGCAAGAACAGTAATACCCGCCTTGACCTAGTCCTGCACCATAACACTTCATTAATACCTTCTGCAAAAGGCCCTTATTTTTCCCCCCTTTGTTTCCTGTATGAGGCATGCCTGCCTTCAGAGGTTTGGGAATACACAGATGCATCCTCTGCTGTCGGGAGGGGGCTGGCTGATCAGCTTCCACAAGAAAACAGCCAAAATACCAAAGTTAAACCCAATGAATTCTACCAGCTTGCAGCCTGTGGTGCCTTGGTTTTACAGAAGTGGCCCTGTCAGGGAAAAGCAAAGCCATCAAATGTGGCCACCCTTAGGGCCACAAGTGGTTCAGCACGGTGGTTGGTGGAACGCCTGCAGCACTGAGGGAGCGGAGACCCAGCACATGGCAGTCAGACCCTTCCTATGGGGCCCAGGTCCATCCCAATCTCCAGAGATCAAGAGGAACTGATGGACCAAGTGAATGACATGTATCTAGTTTCTGACAGACACTTCAGCATTTAAACTTTTTTTTTTAAGTCATCAGATCGACTCCAGTTTTGAGGAAAAATGACTAAACTTTGACATTCAGTACTTTGCCAGAGTGAATTTCTCACATTCACACACATACTTTTGCTAGAAGACAACTGTCCAGAGAAACAATGTGCCCTTTGTTCAGGGCAGCTGGTTAAGCTATTTAATGCTGTTTTCAGCCTCCTCCATGGGAACGGAAAAAGCTTGGTGACCTTTAGTTGTGCTGCTTGCCATCTAGCTCATCTCTTTCTGGATTGGGGTGGTGGATGGGATGCCCCTCAGTGCTCTGTAGAGACGCATTTGGTTCCTGGAGTATAGGCTGAGCAGGTTCAGCCTAAAACACACAGAGATGCTGCCTGGGAGGAGCTGTGGAGTGGGTGCAGAGAGCCAAATGCCCTGTCTGAAGCCAGACAGCATCCAGAGCCAGAGCTGGAAGAGATCTTTTAGGATCTCTTTCAACCTGCATGCTTGGGCGCATGCGTTCTTGGCCACTTGCTTTTGGCAGTCTTGTCTTGGTCTTTGCGTCAATCCACATTACTTGTCTTCCAACTTTCTCTCATCTGTGTTGTCTGTCACTTATTTTATCAAAATGGGTTCTCTTCTCTTGCTTTCTCTCTCTCTTGTGTTTTTTTTTTTTTTTCTTTTTTCCAGAGAATCTCAGAATCACATGAGCAGAGCTGCCACTCACCAGCTAAGGTTGCCCAGGGCCCCATTCAGCCTGGCCTTAAACACCTCCAGCGATGGAGCACCACAACCTCTCTGGGCAGCACTGCCAGTGCCTCACCACCCTCATGGTGAAAAATTTCCTCTTCACATCTAGTTTAAACCTCCACTCTTTCAGTTTAAAGTCACTCCCCATTGTGCTATCACAAAGACCCTGGTAAGAAGTCCTCCTCTTTCTTGTAAACCCTCTTTAAGTAATGAAAAGCCACAACCAGGTCTTATGTAAAGCCATAGGAATTGCTATTTCTTTTTTATATTTCAGCTAGGAAGTCCTGCTCCCAAGGCAGTGCCCTTTACATGAGCATAACCACTGCCAAAGACAAAAGATGCTTCTAAACACCATATGCCAATGACAGTTTCTTAACAGGTGTTAGCACAGGTGAGATGTACATCTGGATGATGCTGAGGAAGGAGCTAGGAATTTAGATTAGGAATAGCTAACGAATTTAGATTAAGAATTTAGATTCATTTTGATCAGAACTATGGAATCATAGAATAGTCTGAGTTGGAAGGGACCTTTACAAATCATGTGGTCCAACTCCCCCACAGTGACCAGGGGCATTCAGGGACTTGTAAGCACTGATGATGGGGATTTAACCTCTGGATGAAGCAACAGCTCGTCCACCCACCACTGCTGATCCACTGGAAGGATGGGGCACCGAGGAGAGAGAATGATTATTCTCTTTATTCTAAAGGCTGACAGGCTCTAAGTTGCTGTCACTAAGTTACAGTGCGAGAACCTTCTGAGAGCTTGGGAACCATCCCACTTGATTCATGCAGACATTTTGTTTCTATTTTGTCATCCCAAGTACTGGATTAACTGCATGAAGTATCATTTCAAATGCTATCTTGCCCATTGGCTGTACTCCTCTCCTGCTGAGTTATTTTGCCTACTCATTTGCACGTGGATGAAAATTCACAGCTGATCTCGTAATTAAAACACGGAGGAGAAAGGACTGCTGTTTACATTTTCTTGGTATTGTAAAACTTAGTAACGTCTTAAAAGCTATAATATCACTACTAAAAGCCTAGTTAAAGGCACGCTTAAATCCCAGCTTCCAAAACACATGTCTGGGTATGACAGTTGCAGCTTGTGGCTTGAGGAAGTATGCCCTACCCCCTCCCATGACACCGGGATTCAGCCTCTCCCATTCCTCTCACAGCTGAGGGAGGAACAGGGCTGTGGGCAGAGGGAATGGTGCGGAGCCACTTCAGCTCTTTCTGACACCAACCACTGTTGGAGCAGGACAGCATCTGCAGCACTACATACAAAGGAAGGCAAGATCCTTGCTGTGCAGCTCATGTGAAAACCAACAGGAGCATCCCAACATCCCGATCACCACCCAATCGCGTGTCTCCAAAACCAAAACCTTATTCCGTAATCATCAATTGTGACACTCTAGTAGGTGATCTTAGGGATATAATACCAACCCAAGCTGAAATGCAGATGTTGATATGACACACTGAGCGTGATTTAGTCACGATGACAGGAAGAGGATCCGCAACACCATTCCCTATAACATTTTCCTAACTCCATAATGATGGTTTTGGACCTTTCCCAAACCATTTGCTTATAATACTGTCATCTTAGCCAGACAGACTGTCCAGAGAAGTTCCCATAAAATACTCATTTAATGATTTTGAAAAGCTTGTTGCCATGAATGGGTTTTGTATTGAGTCCTGGTATAAAAAGATTTATTTTTTATTTTTTTTTGGATTTGTGTGCTGGATTACATTTTAGGTTCTCAGTGAATGTTTCATTAAGAGGTTCCAGGGACATTAAAATTTTGGCTTGCACCAGGAGGCATTAACTAACTTGAATGCATTTGAAAAAAAAACACAAGTGTGGTATTGAGGGGGCAGACTTCTTTTAGTCCAGTTCCCTCTATCATTTCTTGATGGGGACAAACCTCAATTCATCCTGAGCACGTGCCTGGGATAGGGAAGGAGTTTACTCTCTGCCCATTTCTAATGGGGATGCTTCAGCCTTGCACTGCTCAGCTTGTCCTCATGTAGTTGTAGGGGCACCTGGCATCATAACTTCACCTTCAAGAACATAAACCCATCATCTTCAACCTGAAGAATGCTGAATTTTCAAATCATCCCATGTGCACTTATTTTTCAGAAAATGCAGCTGACTTGAAGACATTTTACTCAGTGCTGCTGCTGCTCACATTGTCACAACAACCTCAGAAGCAAAAGCATTTTCTCTGGCTATGGGAATTTGTTATTTATTTTGATGACACCATAACTATTGTTTTTTATTTTTTAACATGTTTGAAGACTGATCATCACATGTAACCCTTTAATGATTGTAACGTGACAGCATAACTCTCAGTCTCTCTCTCAGCCTTGCTGGTACAGGATACTGTGTGACACACTGCAGCAATGTGCATACTGCCAAATTAGCTCCTGCTAAGACTGCATTGTGCAGCAATTCTGCAAAATTACCATTGTGGTAAAATGGCAACAGGGCCAGTGCAATGAGATGTTACAAAGAAGAAGATGGAAGGCATGTCACCCATCTCCAAGGATCAAGGCTCACAGGGAAAAACTCCACTAAGAAGGGATTTCCAACAAGAGGTCCTTTTTCAGTGGCAGTCAGCCCTTAAATGAGGTCTAAGAGGGGTTAAGCCAGGCTCCTCCCCTTCTGGTCACACAGGTGAATTGCCTTCACCTACGCTCCCAAGGCTGACCAGGTCTTTTTTCCAGGTGCTCAATCAGTGGTTCAGGCTGTGACTTGGCAGTTGCCACGCAATGACCTTCAAACTGCTTCTGAATTGGTGCACGAATGGGAAAAAGAGAAATCTTTTCTACTTTTAAAGGTTAAAATGCCTGTGCAAAGCCCAGCTCCTAGAAGATGAAGTCCATGCTGGAGCACCTCTTCTACGATGAAAGGATGAGGAAGATGGTCTTGTTCAGCTTGGAAATGAGAAGGCTCAGGGGAAACTTACTGCAGCCTTCCGTATTTGATGGAAGCTTACAAGCATGAAGGGGTATTGACAGGACAAGGAGGAATGGCTTTAAACTAAAAGAGGAGAGATTTAGATTAGATGTTAGGAAGAAATTCTTTGCTTTGAGGATGGCAAGGCAATGGCACAGGCATTTAAGGCCAGGCTGGATGGGGCCCTGGGCAGCCTGAGATGGTGGATGGACTGCCCATATGATTCTGTGGTTCTCTGGAAAAAAACCAAAAACAAAACCACAAGAAATTAGGAAGGCAAGAGAACAGAACAAATTTTGATAAAATAAGTGACAGACAACATAGATGAAAGAAGGCTGGAAGAAAAGAAATGAGGATTGACACAAAGACCAAAATGAGACCACCAAAAGCAAATGCCCAAGCATGCAGGTTGAAAGAGATCCTGAAAGAGCTCCCTTCCAGCTCTGTTTGGTCCTCTTGAGTGCCACAAGCTCCTCTCAAGTCCCGTTTGCTCTCCCTGGTGCTGACAGAAAGAACAGTAAACGATAAAATGCAAATAAAAGAGGTCAACATGGAAATGCTCATTCCAGAAGCAGAACTAGCTAGGAGCTAACAACAACTTCCTTCCCACCTACAGCACACAAACTGAGGAGCCTTACCTATTCTTCATATTAAAATAGTTTTGAAGGCATTAATTACACCTTCAGACTTTTCTAATACAGAGCTTCCATACATCAATCACATTTTAAGTCAGAGTTCTGGGTACAGTCCAGTTTGAAATCTTACATTTATTTTTCAGGCAATACTTTGTACATTCTCACTTTTATGGGCGTGTTATTCTTAATCAACACAATAATGTGCAATAGTCCACACAGCACAGCTGCAAAGTATTTTTTTCACTGTTTTCTGAATCATTTCACTAACTGTTTTTTGTAATCATTAATAAAAATCAAGACTTTGTAGAAGAGCCCTGGTGCTCTTGTGTCTCTCACCCGTACTCCCAGTTGGGCATCAGGTTGGTTTTAATTTTTTAAACACACTGTCTAAATCTGCACGTCTGTTTGCTTGAATACTGCATCAGTGTATTTGATTGGCAATTGTGACCTTTACTCTTAATTTTATCACAACAACCACAACCGTGCTTGACACTTGCTGTCTACAAAAAGAACAAAAGGGGAAAATGAAATGGCTGCCAAAGCCCAAGCTTCCATCCCTCCCACATCTCTGCTCACACCATGTTTCCACAGAGAGGCACCTCAGGCTGTTCACCTTCTTAAATGGAGGATGTGCCTGGCTCTGTCTGGAAGCACATCTGCCTGGGCTGTATCTATATATATTTATACAGATATGTATATATGTATAAGGGAGTTATATATAAGTATTTGCACCTGGGTTAAATAGTAATCCTAAAGCGTATACTCCTACTACATGAATATTTAGTAAGAATAAACATGACATATATAGATAGAATTAGACAAAAGTTTGCATTACAAGAGGTAGTTAAAATTATTCATGATTTGTATGGAGCAATGAAGGCAGTAGTGACAGATCATGACCCACACCAATTGATGGCTCTGTTCACAGAGCAGAATCATACGAGCACAAAACTGAAAGATGGAAAAACTTCTCCATATACCTGCCAAGGAAACAGCACTGGTGCCTGCACTGCAACAAGATTACACTGGCACCACATTAATCCTAAGTACGCCACTAATGAACAAATAAGTGCATATTAAAAAGCACTGCTGGATCTCAGGGCCATCAAAGGACAGTTCCTGTAAGCTGAGCAGTGAGTCACACTGCCAGACCAAGAGGCCCCACTGCTGCTGAGGTTTCTGCTTGCATGATGGGCACTGGAATCATAGAACCATCATTACAATTGGAAAAGAGCACTAAGATCAGCTAGTCCAACTGTCAGCCCATCATCACCATGCCCACTAATCCATGTCCCTCAGTGCCACATCTACACATTTCTTAAACACTTCATAACCTCACTAGAACAGGTAAGAGTTGCTCATCCCAGGGAAATTTCCTACTGCACTGGAACAACTTTGTGAGCTGCTCTCAGGTCAAACACGGCCCTCAAAAAGTGTTAAGTGTTCATTCACTCCTTCTCCCCTCAGAAAGCACCAAGAGCAGCTCTTCATCAGCCCCCCAGCTCTCTACAGGATGGCCGCATCCTGTGGACCTGTGAAATGTGAACTTAAACACACCAGAATATCTTGCAGCAAAGAGAAAAGCCAAAACTTTGAAAGATGGCCTAAATAGCGTGACACTAAAAGTGAATTACAGGGTTACCCAAACAAATGGAATTTACTGTACAACCTCCCTGAAATAACATCAGATTTTATGACAACACTAACAGGATTAGAGCATATGTAAATCTGGAGCAAGAAATTTATCTGCTTGAGTAACCTAGGAGATGTACAGCATGTGATAATTACTGTCCTGCACTGCTTCTTGTCTGAAGGCACTAAAATTAGAGGTGCTAAAGGAATTTCCACTACAAACACGTTTACTAAGAGGGTTCCTAATATACCAGTTCTTTACTGCATGTAGTATCTCACAATGTGTTTATGAGACTGAGATATTTAGGTCTTGATGTGTGTGCTTCCCCTAAGCAGCCATGTTTGTGTGTACACGAGCATGTCTACGTGTGTGCATTTGTCCCAGCACTCCCCTCCCAACTCCCTGCAATCAGGAATTATGTCTTTAACCTCTTTGCTTTCACATATTTGTTCAACAATCCCAGAAACCTTTGAAAAAGGCCTTCCATCCATATGCATCCTGCCTTCAGGACATTTTGGGGCACTTAGGGTAAAGCTTTTCGATGCGGTGATTCTGAATGCCCAACCTAGTCAGGCTGAGGGAGTTGGGTCTGTTCAGCCTGGAGAAGGTTCCAAGAAGACATCCCTGCAGCCTTCCAGTAATTGAGAGGAGTTTATTGAACAGGAGGAAGGCTGGGTAGACATGGGCAGACAGTGGTAGAACAAGGGGGAATAGTTTTAAACTCAAAGAGGGAAGACCTAGATTAGATATGAGCAAGAAATTCTTTGCCATGAGGGTGGTGAGGCACTGGCACAGCTGCCCAGAGATGCCACGGGTGCCTCATCCCTGGAGACACTCAAGGCCAAGTTGGATATGGCCCTGGGTAGCCTTAGCTGCTGGGTGGCGCTGCCCATGGCACAGGGTTGGGACTGGATGGGCTTTAAGGTCCCTTCCAACCCAACCATTCTATGATTCTATGCTTCTATGACTCTCTGATATGACACTTGGGGCACTCAGACTTGGGTGCAGGTTAATCAATCACGTTACACAGTTAGGCTGCTGCAGGATGCCTGGAAGGGAATGGCCACCAGAAACTGGGCTCTTCAAAACACTCATGGTTGATTTAACAAAATCAAATTCATGTCACTTTTCCCTCTCAAAAGTACTGCTCACAATGCAGTTTCAGTAACTTTTAAGACTAGAAGCACTGGAATTCCTCCTTCATAATTCTGAGCACCTTCCCTATGTTTTTTTGTTTTTTTTTATTAAACCAATATGGGCAGAGTATCAGAGATGATGCAACCCCAGCTTAGTTAAATTATAAATTCAGTTTTTCAGGTATTCCTGTGTTCTTGATGCACTACAAGATATCTGTTCTTTAGTATACAAAGAGAGATTATCACCTCATGGGACAAGCCGAACACCAGCCAACTGAATTATAAAATATCTTTACAAATATCTTGGATATTAAAGAACCATAAGCCAACACAGACATCTTGCTAAAATGAGTCTTTTTTTTCTTCATTAAAAAAACCCACATATTTTCTCATGCCTGTATCTGTCCTTCAATTTCAAATCCAAAAGACCCAAGCAATGCAGATCATGAAGGTGCTCTAGCAAAGTGCCAACAATTTTTTGTCTCCCTGTCACAAAGGCACCTCCAGGTACTGAGGCCATCTCAGGGACTCTGGGCAAAAGCAAAACAGGATTTTGTCATCCATCATGCAAAAGAGGTACTGTAGTCACCCCTTCCTTGGACGTGCTGGCACATGGGTTCTCAAGACTGTTTTGAGCCCTTCCCCTTTCTTTTCATGGGCAGAACTGAAAGAGACATTTATTTTTCCCCTCAACAGCCACTTTCCCTAGATCTGACATCTCTGAGCACCGTGCCTGATCAGATAATGAATGTTTACATGTGACAGCCAGTGTTTGCAAACTGCCCCATTGTTCCCAGCCTCCAGCGGAGAAGCCCCAGTGCCCACCAGGACAAGAGAGCAACAGCAGAGGAAGGAAGGGTTTCCTTCCTGATGAGAGCAGCCCTGATTAAATTAAGAGATGGGGTTAACTACCCATTCAAACATATACACACAAAACACTGAAACAGATTGTCTGTCTCTGCCTTGTATAATATTATCTAATCCCAGAGAACCATGTTAGTAAAACCATGCCAGATGATGCTGCAGTGCTGGCAACCCATCAGCCAGAGTAATGATCACAAAGTGTACTTAATTTTTTGTCCCTCTGGAAGAACATCCACTCTGTTACCCCAGCCTCACTGCAGTTCCTTGAACGCACGAAGTTGGTGGAGCTGTGGTGCAGATTCAGGTAGGTTTGCTGATTACAGAACAGGTTGCATTTTATTAATAACTGATAATGCTGAGCTGTAGTTCGTATTTTCAGCAGGAGTGGATTCCATGTTTGAATTCCCACGCCACAACACTGGCGCTGGCTAGGCACTTGACAGCATGGTCGATGTGAAGATCTGCTGTAAAATCTGAGGAATCTCTTTGGTATCCATGGCAATAAAGGAGCGTCCTGCCGGCAGAGTCCTCTGCAGCCTGCAGAGAAGAATGAGGGACAAGAGAGAATTACCACTTCCAATGACGTCCCCTACCACAAGCAGGAGCTCCTTCAGAAGGGATGTTTTCCTTCTGAGTACTTTGCCAACACATGCCATTCGTGCTGCTGCCACCATGCAATTAAAGGCCTGGGAAAGCAGCGGCGGGAGGAAAGAAAGCAGTTGGGTCTCTGAGGTCCTTTCAGCAAGACAATCAAGGCTATTTCTATTTTTCATTCACGTCCTCTTTCTGATGCACATAAAGTTTATTTTGATCAGGGTACGAGTGTCTCGACAAGGTATTAACCCATCTGGTGTTCCAATGGCAGCGAGACATTTTCTCCAGAAAGGCAGATATTTACTTACTCTAAACACATTACCCTGGTGTGATTGAACCCACAGTTCTTTCAGTTCAACTCATTGAGTGATTCTATATGTGCCCTTTCTATTTCCTCTTCTAGACCACAGCAGATTAGATGGAGAGATATTTCTCTGCAAATATTAGCCTGACACATTCTTATTCACAGCTTAAACTCCCTTAACAAAAAGCTAAACAAGACGTACTTCTCTAAATCCATTCCCTCATGTCCAGCCAGCAGGCTTGGAAGTGATTCTCTCACTGCTTTTTAAACAGGTTTCAGTTTATGCTGTGCACCACTTCATAAGATAAGCCAAACTTTTAAAGTGAGTTTTTAAAAAGCTGCTACAAAGAATTTGCTTGTCCTTCCCCCACGGCAGATACAGGAAGGCTTTGTCTAATTCTGCCCTTACACATACACAGATGCATCTTAGTGACAGCACTGGGTGCATTTTCCATAGCCAGTGAACTCGGCAATTACAAGATCTCTCCACACACAGCAGGACATAGTCAACGCTGTTATTTATTTATTACTAGCAGATGTAAAAGGGCATTCTGTAACTATAATCTGCCAGAATGGTGGCATTTTTTAATGCACAGTGCAGCCCTGATGCACAGACCTGGGTTAACGCTGGCAGTGCAGCTGTAACTTTCAAACTCTTTCAAACCCTTTCTGAGTAAAACAACATACTGAGGGCCACTTCCCCCTGGGGCATGCCTCACTCTCCTCCTGTCAAAAATGTGAACAGAAGCAGAAAGAGCATTGTTATTATTTGTGGCTGCAGCAGCTTCCTGTTGCATGTACTGCTCCTCAGTAGATGTGGAACATCAGCTTGGATAGAATTTCCCTATTTTCCCCTGTATCCTAAGAGTTTCAAGTGGAACTATGCAGTAGCACTAAGAGCAAGCATATTGGCTCAGATCCTCCAAAGAATTTAGGTCTCCAACACATGGGAAGTATCTGTGTCAATTTTTTGGAGGTTTTAAAGACCTCTGAACAACAGCTTCTCTTGTTTATATGACTCCTGTCCAGGAGGCTCTGGGAGATCCCCAAGGAGGAGATACCACAGCCTCTGGGCAGCCTGTGCCAGTGCTCTGCCACCTGCATAGCACAGAATTGCTTCCTACACGGTGTTTTTTCCTAACACAGTTTAGCTTTATGATGAATGGAAACAGTTATATTGGGAATATAGTACATATGCTTACCTATCTGCCTGGTCTCCCAAAGACCCTATAAATATGGCAAAAGCATTGACTTGAGTGTTGGTGGTCAAGACCTGGGCAAATTTTGATGGTTCGATGCCGTATCGCTCAAGATTTGCATCACTCAAGACGATAACAAAATACTCATCAGCATCTTCCTTGGCAATTTCCCGAATGGCGTGCTCGGTCCCTTCCAAGGTATGATCTCCACTCATGCAGAACTGAGCATGAGCATGCATGACCTGTGTGCACAACATAGCCAAATGCAAATACGTAAGACGACTTTATGAACAAACATTTATTTTGGCCGGCACAGAAGGAAGCAAATATTCGTCTATGCTGTATTAGGGGACGCACGGTCAGAGTGATGGGCAATGCATCAGATAGCACAGAAGATGCAGCTTACATAATATATTGTATTACACGGTGCATTGCACACGGACAGAATTAGACAGGACCTTAAGAGTGAAAAACACTTTGACAAGCTGCAGTTTGAGTAGCTTTAGTGCTGTATAGTTAAGAATAAAAGAGGACTTAGCTTCTTAATTCTACTCCCACCTGTTTATAATTGGAATTCCAGGTTCTAAAGGTGTCATGGTTAGTATCAAATATCTGAATCCTGATGGCGGCAGCAAGTTTCACAAATGTTGAAACATTCTGTTTGAGGTTTTATGAAATAAATACACTGCCTGCGTTGATGAAGCTTTTTCCTATGCAGAAGGCAAGGAATTTTAGACATGAGAAAATCCAGTCCTTCTGACTCAAATCTTTTAAAAATATTGTTTTCAGGGAAGCTCAAAGTTAAAATGCATCAAGCTGATGAATAGGTAAATCCTAATAATTCCTGAAGGTACAAGGCTAAAACAATGACCTGGGATCCCCCTACAGTTCAAATTATCTAGTAGTATCACCATGTTCTTTAGGTAGGACTATGTATATCACTGTATGATGTTTGGAACTTCCTATCCCATTGATAAGCAGTCAAAATGACACATATACAACACAGCAGACCAGAAAAAGGCATATCTAGCCTCCATTATTTTGGTACAGTCTCCAAAAGGCCCTGCTTCAGCTTGCTGCTTTCTAATCTGTCTTTTATTTCACTCTTCTTATGCTTTGTTGTCGTAAAATCCTTAATTATCCAGCATAGGTTGTTAGTAAGATTTACCTTAAGAACCTCTAATCTTTGCTTATTGTTCTTGGGAACTTTGCTGCTCTCAACCAAGGTGATGTTGAAGCCATCTCCTGAATGTCCAACAATATCATACTGCAAGAAAAAAAACTTTCATCAGTAATCTGTTAGTCACACGTGGGGTTCATGGGTCACCATGATATGAGTTCAAAGGTGATTTCCTTTCAGCAAGAAAACCTGAATGCTCTTTTCTTCTCATGTCTATGAGCTGCTTAAGGGAACTACTTGCAATTTCTCACTGACATGAAAACTTGGGAGAGAATCACAAAATGACAGAACAGCTACTTATTTCTACAACCTGTTCTTTACCTCACTCCACCAACTGCAGAGCAGTGATGCATGAGATCAATAACCTGCCCTCTCACACTGTCCACTTACTTTTTTTCAAGTAGACATTTTCTTTCTTTTGAGCCTGACAAACAAAAAGTGCATTGTTTGAGAGCAGCTCCGATGTCAGATGAATTGTTTTCATGACCTCGTTCCACACTGAAAAAAAGCATTAGCAGCCTTCTTTTTTGTAAATCAACATTCCTCATACTTGTGCACTACAGAGCAAAACCATTGCTAAATATATGTGGAGTAGTAAATTCCAAGAGTCTCCATGTATTTTTGAAGGACAGAGTGTGTACATCATTCCCTCAAGAAAGATGCTGCATGCAGATCTGTGCCAGTTCAAATATACCTTTGAACAAATAATGTTATAGTTGGAAGGCTTTTGTTTTACGTGAGAGTTACATGAAAACCAAGACAAGCTGAGTTATGGCAAGGTCCTGCCCTGCCCTTTGTGTTGTGAATGTGGCAGTCACCCCAAGGGAGAATTCAGCAGCAGGATAAAAGTGGATTTAAGAGCTGTCTGCACCAAGTGATGGAGCACACTGCATGGATCCTGAGCCTGGAGAAATCCCCTGGGTCCTGCAGCTAAATGTGACCTGGTCCTAGAGCATGGACATGCCCTTAGTTTCCCCTGACCAGCTGGTGACAGGGAGCTCTTATGCAATATTTTGCCTTTTATTCATGAAGCGCTTGGAGGTCCCTGGGAGGTTCACCATCCCTAATTCCTACATAATCATACAGTGAAAGGTCTTGTCCTCAGAGCCTTTCTGTCTTTTCTTTCCCATTGAAGATCATTTTATTTGGTACATATCAGGTCGTGGAGATTGGAGAAACAGCATTATTTCTCAACAAAGCTCTTCCAAATTGTTTCCATACGGCTAATTTACTTACAAATATATCAAGATGAAAAGAATGCTATAGCAGCTATAACATTTCTAAATGTGACACCTCCTTCTGCCAAACAGCACACGTGCCACACACTACAGGCTATTTCACCCAGGGTCAACCTGTTTCAAGATGGCCTCACATAACCCAGACTTTCTTCCTCTGGAAAACATTTATTTAATCTAGCTGCCATGTATTCCCACTTCGTTCTGCTCTGCTGGCTTCTCCAGTTCCTGTTCTTAGCTTGTCCATGCCTCGTACCCAGTCTCATAAACCTTCCCGTCTGCCACACGCTTTCTCTTCAAAACCTCCTTCTGCTCGTACACCCTTTCCTCACCCTTAACTCTTCAGACTTTCTTTCCTGATGAATATTCATGTGGTGTTTCTGTTGTCCCCAAACTGGTGTCTTTCCCAGAGAAAAAGCAATAGTAAATGAAAACGCACCAACGTTGAGAAGAATGTTAAGGTTACATTCAGCACACTTTGGAGTGAATACAAGGCTAAATGAAGAACTTGGAGAGCACACGGAGCACCCAAGTGTATTGTTTTAAAACAGTACTGAAATCAGAGGAACTAAATAAAGCACTGGCTTAATGGAGCAGAAAATATACAGCGCTAATGTGGTTCTTGTGTAACGTTAGCAGCATCCACAGATCTTCAGGGTAGGCTCTTCTATTATGAAACACCACACATCCATTGCTGAGCAGTTCTGTACCACCTTTAAAATCAACATCCTGATTATGGAAAAGCATGTGCTGCCATTCTCTGCAAAAGGAAGCCTGACTGCTCCGTAGTGGGCTCATGCCATGGGCCTCATCTCCAGGGTCCTGTCAGGCAGAGCTCGTGGGAACAGGCCGCACTTTGCTACTCGGGAACATCATTTTGGTTCTTGGCACAGCACGGCGAGTGGGTTTCATCTTGAGAAGGCTGGGTTTGAACTCAGTCTGACAGCCTGTGTGAAGGGGACAGCTCTCACTCCTGGTTCAAACCCCACAGATGTACAGATTTTATCCCTCTGCATTCCTGCACAAGCTGGGAACATGGAGGCTGGGTACTATACTGCAAACTATTGCAGGCATGTACAGCTGCTCACCTGGGAACATCACGTCCCGTTTGCTCCGACCTTGGCCACCCGATCATTGTTCTTTGTGTGCCCATGTGTGCACATACATTGAACAGATGTTATCTGTTTTCTTGTTTCCTTGCCAACAGTTCACTAAGCTCTTTGTGATTTGTTACAGAAGTGCGGTCAGGCAGAAGGGAAGAAGTGCCTGCTTGCTTCCTCCTGGCTGCTGCAGTCTGGGTCAAGTGGAGTCTCCCCAAAAGCAGGGTCAGATCCTACTACCTTGCCCACGCTGCTCTGTAGCCATCAGCCCTACTTCATGCTGCCCTACAAACTCCTCTCATCCCCCTGCAAGTCAGGGCCAGAAGTGGCCAAAAACTCAGTAAGAGTGAGGTTGCTTTTGGGGAGCTGTGAGGTCAGATGAGTGCTCCAGCAAAGGAGGGGGTGGAAATGCAGGAGCAGGGGCAGCACACAGCTAAAGGGAAGCATGGAGAAAGAGCCTCTGAGAAGCAGGGATTTACTGCAGTTTTCTCATTAATCCCCTTGGAGAATTTAGAGGGATAGACTTAAAAGAGAGAGAAGAGCTGTGATAAGAGCTTAATGGAATAGAATTTTATTTTGGGTTTCTTGTTTTGTTTTGTTTTTTGTTTTGTTTTCCACAAAATAGAGTGCAAGTATAGGCTCTCAGAACAAATCCAGCAGCAAAATATTTGTTTGCTACAGTGCAGGCCTAATTGAATTAATATACTGTCGTGGTGCACAATGGCTTGTTTTCTGATAGCCTCAGGTTCACTGAGCCAAGACCTGCTCCGTTCAGCTCTGAGTACACAACATGTAAACACTCTGTCTCTGCAAGTTGCTTAATTTTACCATTCCTTCCCACTGGTTAAAATAACCTCTACTCCACGGCTACATTTTGGCTGCTGCTGGAAAAAAATGGAGGACTATGTCCTCTGCAGCTGTAAATCAAAGGTTTAATTTGTGAAGGCATTTAAAAAAAGCTGAAAGAAGATGCATGCTGAATGTCAAAAGGAGTATGAATCAGACAGGCCTCCACTGAAGGGCTGCATCTTCATAAATTGATCTCTTCTTTGGACAACATTGAACATCTTTAAAATTTTATTTCAAGCCTTCTGTTTATTATTTAAAAGTAACTATTCTGTCAAGCACGTGAAACATCTTGTCTTTTCCTGAATTAAGAGCAATAAGGTAATACGATATTAGGTAATAACAGTAATTAGAAGTTAACTCTATAGGTAAATTCTCCAAATGGAGACTGCTGAACTTGGCATACAAAATCTGGATTTTCCGTTTAATACTGCTATAAATAAAACTGCAAACTTTTCCTACCAGTTATGTAACATGCCACTCATTGAACCACTTGCCAATTTTTGAAGGCTTCATAAAACTGCTGTCGTATAATTTAGTGGACGTGCCTCCTAAATCTGCCTTCATGTGCACAAATGACAGTAATTAGGGATGATATAGAACCATATGGTTTATGTGACAGACGCAACACTCTCCCTGCTATAACAAAGAATGAGTTGCCCTTCTGTACATTTTCAAATAACTGACATGTACAATGAGGCATAGAAAAGATGTAAGAACTTTGGTCCTGCAAAACAACTTGCTTATTATAGCTTACAGACAAGTAGATTATGTACCCACACATCTGAAGGGGTCAGGTGCATTTGTAGGAACATATTTAACCTCCACACTAGCACGAGATTGGGAACATGGCTTCTATTACCTCAATCACTCCCACTCTTTTCTTTATTAAAGTACTTCAGGGGAAGCGTGGATGGGATGACATTGGAGGAGGGCTTTTGAAACATGGCTCTTAATTTAAATGGATTTCCTGACTGTAGGATGAGCATCCCATTTCCCCCTTGACAAAGAATGATTCACTGCCTGCACTTATGGGAAATGGAAGGAGACAGTTTGTTCTGCGCAAGCACATAAAGCTGACTAATACCTGCTGGCACTCTTTTGCCTTTATCTGTAGATGTCCCTGTCCATTGCAGGAAGCTGCACTTGATGACCTTTAAGGGTTCCTTCTAACTTGAAAGATTCCATGAATCCATAACATTATCATCTGCTTGATACAGTCAGATACCCAATATTTATCTCCTCTGTAAAGGATGAAGTATTCTCTACCTTCTTTCAGTGACAGACCAATCACAGAACCATAGAATCATGGACTCATAGGGGTTGGAAGGGATCTCAAGAGATCATCGAGTCCAACCCCCCTGCCAAAGCAGGTTCCCTACACCAGGTAAATCATCATCAGTGTTACCAGGGATACTATGCATGGTAAAGCTCAGCTGTCGGGATAAATCAACCCACCTCATACATTCACAGCTTTATTTAGTGGAGAACTAAACCAGGTACCTGCAGAAAAGTGATCTTGAACAAAGGCAAAGAATCGGTTTCAAGAACTTGCACTGTGCTTAGATAAGCGGAGAAGGGAATATTCCTGTGAAAATCCCCTTTGAACGTTCTACTTAACAAACCTGATGGTTCCCCAGATTCAGCACTTGTTATGGAAAAAAGCCCTCAGATTTGCAGCACATGTTGCTGTGACCCTTGCAAATGGGACTAGAACGGGAACAAGTAACATTAGGCATATCTGGAGACCAAAAAGTTGTTCTCTACAAGAGCACTCTCAGAAAGCAAGAAGAAACATGAAGAGAAAGAACAAAGTGATAAAGCATTTGACACTGTCTCACACAACATTCACAACATTCTTGTCTCTAAGTTAGAGAGACGTGGACTAGATGGATGGACCACTCCGTAGAGATGGATGGACCACTCCGCAGAGAAGGAATTGGATGGTTGCACTCAAAGGGTTGCTGTCAGTGGCTCAGTATCCAGAAGGAGACCAATGATGAGCTGCGTTCTTCAAAGGTTGGTACTGAGACTGGTGTTATTCAGCATCTTTGCTGGTTACATGGACAGTGGGACTGAGTGCACCCTCAGCAGGTTTTGAGATCAGTTGAGTGGTGTGGTTGACATGCTAGAGGAAAGCAATCTCATCTTAATAAGCTTAAAGAGGTGGACCCACATGAAGCTCGTGAAGGTGCTGCATGTGGGTTGAAGCAGTCCCAAGAATAATCACAGGCGGAGCCTCTAGTATATTTGGATTTATATTTTATAAAGAATTTTTTTCATTATGAGTGTGGTGAGGTTGTCCAGAGAAGTAAAGACTGGATTTGATGGTATTTAAAACAGATCACTGCACCTTATTCTTTGAAGACCTAATTACATTTAGTAGAAACAGAGGAACTGGCATGTGTTCTGGTTATTCTGGTGTGCATTCTGGTTATCCCAGGTATAGTAAATGCCATAGCAGATTATACTTGAGAAAAGTTAAATTTTAGAGATAGAGATTTTAGAAATGCTATTTATTTTCATCAAAGGAATAACACAAGAAGTCCATCAGCACTCGACTAGGAGATTTCTGATAGGAGTGGTTTGTGCAATTTTAGTTAAAATCTGCCTAATCATTGGATCATGTTAAGACTATGGTTCAAATCTGACAACTTAATAAACAGCTCCACCTGTACTCATTTTGGGGCTCAATTTCAGTGAAATATAAGGCCACATCCTGTTTAGTGTCCTAGTCATCTTTTGGGAGACTGGTAATACTTGCACTGATATTACACTCTGAGTGAATGAAATTCCAATTAGGGAGACAGCAAAGAGTGGTACGGAGGAAGAAAAGCACTTTTCTTTCCTTGAGCAAAAGCAGCTCTGAGGTTGACAGAGTGCACAGTAAATCTGGCCTGCCCTGAATCAGGCTGCTGTTTCTGGCCCATCAAAGTTCCCCACTACAGAGCAAGGAGCTCTTAAATGAAAGACAGTTTGCTTACAGCTGACAGAAGTTGAACAGATGTAGAAGCTGACAACAACTTTTTCTTGTTGGTATATTACTACAGTTTCCAGCATCTTGCTCAACTTCTAAGTAACAAATTAGCCTTACAGCACTCTTGACTCATAGAGATTGTGAGGATAACATTGCTTTTTTTTTTTCTTTTCTTCTGAAGTGGATGCTCTATGGATGTTTACAGTGGCATTCTGATGCTTTCTGCTTTGTTCTCTGTTCTTTTGCAAGTAATTTTTAACATACAATTAACTTTTTGACAGCTGGCAGGCTCTGTGTTCAAAAAGCCATGCAACATATTTACAAAGTTTCTTTGCAGAGCCCTAAGAAATCACTCAGAGTGAGCACCCGTAGAGAGCTTAGAGTTCCTCACTCTGTATTTAAAATTAGGATTGTCTTTTTCCGACTACAACACTTTGCAATTGAAAGCAGCAAACATCATCTGCCATTTTATTTCCCAGTCACAACTTACTGCCAGATCTTTTTCTCCTACTTTTTGCAGTTGTATGTCCCTTTTTTTTGCCCAAGTAACTTCATACAGACAGTAACCTCTGTCACTTGGCTGTCCAGCCTCTTCTCCACATCACTTACGAACATACAGAACAGCACTAGGACTGGCACAATTCCTAATGCAGTTTCACCAGTGACCTTCCTTAACTTCCTCACTCTGAAAAACGGCCACTTACAGTTGTCTGCTTTCATTAGTTAAAGTTGTAGTTCATTTATCTGAGAGCTTTCCCTTTTACCTCCAAAGCAGTTCTATTTCTGTATGAACTGATGGTGAGGGACTTTTTGACAAATGCTTTCGGCTAAGGAGGCAGTCAACAAACCTTGCCTGTCACATACCGATAGATGCTTCAGAAAATACTTTGCTTCCCTTTGAAAAGCCATGTTGACTGTACTCCAATATATTACATTTATCCTTGTGTCCACTACTTTTGTGGATGATTTTATGTCTGATAATACTAATATGTGTACTGTTCAGATAATCCTGATTTACCAAAAGTCACAAATCACTTTGCATAACTGCACTTCCCTTAGCAGCATTTGTTACTAACATTTCTATTGTCAGTAAGCAGGACCTATATGAGCAGCTGACTCCTTTCCCATTTCCTTTTTAATCACAGTTGAGTTCCCACACAGACTCTCCAGGCTAATGTCTAAGCTTATGGTTACAGCATTTTTTCTCAAATAGGAGTACAAACAGAGGCTCACTCTCCACTCTGTCCATTTTCATAACACTGGCAGGAATTTTGTATCTTTGGGAACTCAAGCTCTGTTTCAGATTTGATAGAAGTTGGACAATGTGTTCTGAAGTTCGAGGGCAAATGAGTGCAACTGATACACTATGACAGCACAAGCTTTTACCTAGGAAAGTGGGCTAAAGAAAATGCTTGTTTCATTTTATAGCCTTTTCTCTGACAATTGGAAGTCTAAATGATTGTTTTTTACAAGACATTCTAGGATGACAACTCTAAAGGCTGTGCTCTTCAGAGGAGATTCTACAGAAGAACAGAAACCTATAAGATTACGTTATCAGAGAAGCAACACAAAGCAAACCTGATAGAATCAATCTGGGCTAAGTTTTATACTGATTTTTACTTCAAAGATTTTACATTTTAAGTCTCAGGATTCAGATGCTCTTCAGTAAAGACATCTGTATACTTCCACCAAACATCAAGTTTGTCAAGAATAAACACAGTATTGGCCATTTCTGTCATTTTTGAAGTTAAAGAAACATACCTGAGGCCTTGTTTAGGTTTACAGAGACAAAAATTAGACAACATCTACTGACGTTTCCTTCACAGGCTACCATTAAATAACATCTTGGACCCAGTGTCTTTCAGTAGTTTTCTTGCTTTCACAACTATTGGACAAATAAGTTTGGTCTTTTCCCATCACAAAGTACTGCCGTCCATACTCTAGCATAAGATGGAAAGGCTGGGTGTTTTTGCATGTTCCAAAGCTCATATTTACCTGCGTTCCATAGTCTGTAAGTGTTTCTCTTCCAAGAAACAAATTAATAGATAAACGCAGAAGAAGGCAGCAATCTTAGTCTTGGAGTCTCCCCTGCTGAAGCATGTAATGTCTCTTATCCATTCACTAGTTATTATTTTTCAGTTTGCCAGAAACAGATTAGTGCCTTTATTTCCTTTCACGAATGAATAATGTTCTCTGGCTAGACTGACTGCTGAAACACTTTTTCCACTGTTCCGTATCGTCTGTGCAATAACCACAGACCTCCTAGCACAGCTGTAATTACCTTGAATTTGTGCTCGTAATTCTCAAAAGCTTCCAAGACCATGCAGACAGCCTCCATGGAGCGCTCCAGTCGCCCGTCGACCCCATTAAAGCGGTACATGCTTCCGGAAACATCCACCACTAAGCGCAAGCGTTTAGGCTTCTGCTGGGGGCTCCCGGGCTGACAAGCAAACAGCAGAACAGAAAATCACACAGCAGAAATGGGAAATCTGAACATCACTGCAGGTAACACATTTTGGAAAAAGAACCCACCAGACTGGGCAAAGCACAAGACTTTTATCTATAGCAAAATCTGACTATATTTCTACATGTTTCAAAGCAGTTGCTGAACAGATATCTCAGTTCATTCTCCCCCTTCACCTTCAATGACTGGAAACAAAATACCTTTAAAAATTCCACACATGCTTGTCAGGAAAATACCTTTTCTGCCTTATTTTTTATTCTTCGCATTTCAGAAAGAACACTCTCAACTCTTCTCAGTCTGCCAAAGTTCATATTGAAATGTTCTTCCTTGGCTTACAGTACTAACAGAGATCCTTAGAAGACTGTAAAATCTCATCTGCTGAGGTTTATAATATTTTAAAAATGTTTGAAATCTTGTTCTGATTAACTACTAGATTTCTCTTCATTCTCATCCCAAAACCGTTATTTTTTCCTGAAAACAATCTCCATCTGTTTTAACAATTACTGGCACAGTACGTTCCAAGGAGGTACTTTATACAGCATGCACTGAGATGAGTCTGGATACAAGTTAATGGCTATTAAATACAATTCGTCTAAAAACAGCCACACTGAAAAACAGATACCTAAAAGGCTTCTATTAACTGTAGAGAGCTGCCAGCATTTGTGTGTTTTACTCTTTTATTATTCTCTCAGTGGACTGCTGCACCCTTACGAAGTGGGGGCAGTGAGAGGATCCATTAAATGCTACTGATTTTTAAATGCAAAATCTAAAGGTGTCCTTTTTTTTTGCCTGTTATAACTGACTATACATTACAACTGAACTATTTACATTTAGGAAGTGCATTTGAAAAAAAACAACAAAAACAACCAGAAATAAAGATCTAATCACTTCTCCCTTATTGATCATTCAGATAGTCAAGGATAACTTCTAAGAACTGATCAAAGCAACAGACACGAGGTTTCAGTAGCAGAAAACATAATTCCAGAGATTCAACAAAAGAGAGTACCTGTTGTGCAAAAAGATGTTGCACTCACCTATCTAAAAAAAAAAGCAACAACCCTTAATGTCAAAATTTAAAAAAATATTGCAAAAAACCCCAATTACTCTCTGTCATTAAACGTTACTGTTAAATATTTTTGATTAGCCACACACATTCTGACTGGGTTTTGTTGATCTGATTCAACTGGTTTCACAGTTGTAACCTCATCTCTTGTAAGGCCTATCCAAAATGTCCTCTGAGGAATGGCTGAAATGAGACATGGGACAGACCACTTAATCATACCTTAGTGGCTTTTCCTCATACTTCTTTCTCATTATTTCTTTTATTCTTATATCTAAGTATCTGTGATAGATAGAATACTTTGCATATCACAGGAAAAAATAATAGACTTATACAATGCTTGTCTGTATAAAATTTTTAAGGGTGTCAGGGTCTACATTAACAAAAAATAATTAAATAATATTAGGGAGAAAATCTCCTTCTAATTTTTAGATGAACAATAATATGGTTGGACTAGATGATCTTGTAGGTCCTTTCCAACCTAATGAATCTATGAATCTATGAATAAGTTTTCTGATAATCACTTTCAGCTCATGAAAATATAAAACGAGCATGAAACCTGTTGCACTGGATCAAAGCAAAGGACTGCTTAGATCTCTGAGGATGGCCAACAGCAAATGCATAGAAGATAATAGGAAGAGTTGAAGCATATCTTTCATTTTCTGGCTGTCTCAGCAAATTCTTGAGCCAGAGATAGTTCCTCGTCTCTATACTAGTACAGCCACTAAGAAACCATCAAACCTGTTAAGCCCTCCCCTACTTTCCCCTGCTACTTGTTGGGTACTTACTTGTGGCTCAAGCTCTCCCCGTCGTTTATAAATGGCTTTTTCTCCTGTCAGCCCATCAATGATTTTAGCATCATCTAGCTCTCCAACAGCTTGGTGTCTCATCCATTGTCTTTCCTTACCCTTGGCCTACAACAGAAAAAAACAAACATTAATTCACTCAGTGACTGGAAGGTATTTTAGGCAATTTAGGACCTACTGTGTACATGACAGATGTATTAACTTTCTTTGGCATTATGTGATGCTTTTGGCAAAAGCCAATGAAACCTGAACACATTTTCATAGCTCTTTTCCTCTCTTTGTCTGAAAGAAAAGTCAACACTGACAAAGAATACATTCCTCCTTAATTTTGCCCTCCTTAAGGTCTTTTGATATGTGGCAATTTACCTGTGGACTGTGAAAATTTTAACCTTGTTTCTTGCAAATGTGCTGGAAATTAGTGTAACAAATCTGTGTAAAATTGCATACAATCAGCAGGACATGCATAACTGACAATTTATTATACACTCTCCATTCCAGTAGCACAAGAAAAAAAAGTTGGCTGACTTAAAGGTAAAACTAAGCAGCATTAAGCTTACATAGTGGTAAGTGGCTTCTTTTAAAACAACATTTGTAATACACTATTTTTCTATTTTAGAATTTAAACCTTGAAAACTGTGATACTCAGCAGATATTTCACTTAAGGTTTTTCTTCATTTTATTTGAGAGAACATCAGTTATTTAAGTCCTGCTTCATGAGAATGCCCTACAATCCAGTAACTGGTTAGCAGCTGGAGGTAAATCAAATTTCCAGCAGGACACAAACTGCCTGAGACACTGGATCTCAGGAATGAAAATCAGTTGCTCTTTGAGAAGCAGGAAGTGTTACATTACAAATCCCAAGCAAACAGCAGGCCTGGGATTTGAGAGGACAAATCACTGCAACTTTGTACAGTCTGAGCAGTAAGACGATGGCTTTCTAAGGCTAAGAGAATCTTTGAAATTGCTTTGGTCAAAATTTATGAGGTTTTTCTTCTTAGTGCATATGGAAAAAGGCGTTTTGGATTACTGCCTATTGCCAATAGCTATTCAAGAGTAATGGACTAGATATCTATGAAAATAAGTGTGCAGAAAGAAGACAAAGCCACAGGGAAAATGTTTTGATGAATTCATTTTACAGTATCGAGTTAACATAGCTGAGACAAGCAGAGGTCTTTTTAGTTAGGTTATGTCAAAAGCTTTGCAGATTCTTGCAATACATGGAAACCTCAGCCTCTTAGTAAATCACGTGAGGCTAAAGAGTAAAAGATTTCTTCAGTTATGAATTCAGTCAGTTGTTCCCTCTGATATATTTCACTGGCACTACAGCTAGCCTAAGACTAACCCAGTTTTGCAGTGGGGCATCCCAGAATTTGTACCTTAGCTTAGTAATTTCCATTATTGTTAACTACCCTTGGGACAGAGTCTGAAATGCCCTCTTCCATAGGTTAATTGATTCTTTTGTCGCCCTGGGAGACTTATAATGTTGCAAGAAGAGAGCTATAAATTCCAGATGACCTCTGCATGCTTCACTGAACTGCCACACCATAGGTGTTTTCCTGCCATGAAAACTACAGTAGGATAACACGTGCCAAATTTCAACACCCCAACTAACCATTAAAAAAGGCCTCCCAGAGACAAAGTGTTCAGTGAACAGAGCCTCTCGAAATCATGACACTTCCAGGACGATGTAGATGAGATGACTTTGTTCCTAATAATCTCAACCACCATCATACTGGGACATAGATACATAGATACAACCTTAAGACTTCCTGAGGGCTGCAGCTTTGCCAAATGTTTGCCATTTGATTCCCTTCAGTAGACAGGAGGGAGAAACAACAGAAAATTATGAAGGCTCAGCTTAGATGAGCAAATTCTTACCCACTCTCACTGCAGTTTTCATTGAAAAAGCTTTAGCTTTGGGGCTATTTGGTGTTCAAGGAATAGCAGCATGGGAAGAATATAGTTTTTAATTATGAACATAATTAAAAATCCATGACTGCTTACAACATAATAAAGCTTATGCAATGTTCTGCTGATGCCAAAACAAAAAAAAACAATATTGGAACTGAAATGTTATTATTAGAGGAACACAGAGTTTACATTCTTCTCCTAAAATAGGAACGGACACTGACAAAATCTGACTTAAAATCTTACCAAAAAAATTCTACAGTTATTTAGACTACTTAGGATCTGACCATTCAGTGCAGAATTTCTAAGCATTTATTTATGGAAAGAAACCTTCACCTTTAGTACTTGCGTTATACAGTGCATACACATATAGCTGGCAAGTTTCAAAGTAATTTCAATATGTACGTTTCATAAATTTAAACAAATGACATTAATATTTATGGTTGAAGGAGAAAAAACAGTTTTTCTTTCTATAAAGGGCATATAATCCATTACAACTGCAACACACTGCCACCACTGCAATAATTCTTCTCACTGAAAGATAGAACAGGCATATTTGAAATAAATTTTACAAAATACAACAACGATGTCTGTAATTAACACAGAAAGAGCTGTGTATATAAAATGATCATATTTAAATACGCAATGCTATAGGGTTGTATGAAACACTCCCAGTTGTGGTCTGCATTTGTTTCTGGGAAAACCTTATGCACACGTTCCCAGAAAAACATGGTTGCTGAAACCAGAAAACTACTACTGACAAGGCATGGAGTTTTTCCCAGTGTCAGCTCTGTCTCTATCATCAGATTGCCACTCCTTTTACTGCTATGACCTGATGATTCCCACACAGTCCAAATCAGTCAACCCTGTTAGGCTTTGTGACTCAGACCCAGGCTTGCCTAATTTAAGTGCAGGTGCATAAATCACAGAATCACAGAATTGTAGGGGTTGGAAGGGACCTCTAGAGATCATTGAGTCCAACCTCCCTGCCAGAGCAGTTCCCTAGCCCAGGTTGCACAGGTAGGCGTCCAGGAGGGTTTTGAACATTGCCAGAGAAGGAGACTCAGAAGCTACAAGGTCAGTTGCCCCAGACCCTCTCTGTAATTAATAAAATGAGAAGTACTTTCAGAGGGCAAATAATCTAAAATCTCAGGTCTTTCTGAGTCTCTGATTAACCGTAAGTTTTTAAATCTGGACTTCAGATGTATAAGCTCTATCCAGAGGTTGGTCAGCATTAGGGGAGAGAGGAAAGCTCATCAATGGCTGGACTCTGGAGTCTGGGGGTTGCTACTTTTCCAGAAGATCAAGAACAACTTCTAATGCCTTACCAACTTTGTTCAAATCATTAAGAAAGACTAGTGAGTTACATGGAGTACAATGAACTATGGAATTGCATTCTCAGACTATATTTATGCATTACTTTCAACTTGCTGCTGCTACAGATTTTTGAGGCATCAACAACTGGACCAGAATTCCAAGCTCCAGATCCTTAGGATGTAAAATTTAATCAAAGGAACACATTAAAAAAACAAAAAACAAAAACAAAAACAAACAAACAAACAAAAACAACCCAGCAATTAAAAAGCATATGTTGAAAAGAAAATCCAGGTGAAAGGAGTGTGCACAACGTATTTTCATTACAAGAAACGTATTTTCATTACAAGAACAGAAAGTTCAAAACAAAGCAAACACAAACATTTTTAAAAAGACCAGTGTTCTCTAATGAAAAAATGAAACATGAAGTATGCTTGGATTTTAAGTAACTCCTGTTTAATTTTCCTAGTGCATCTTCTAATAAAATAACTACCAAAACAAGTGTATTGAAATGTATAAAGTTCAAAATTTGCTTTCAATATTGCTTTTATTCTAAGAGTTAGCTTTTCTGAACTCAGTGAGTTGTTTGGTTTTTTTTAATCATACAGTGAGTTTATCATCTCTGAGGTTAGCTGTTATGAATTTGCCCAGGAAGTTGTCCAATTCTCATAAAATACCAAGGCTTATAAGTCTTGGCCTTGATATTAACATGACCTTTTTAACAAAGTCGCAGGATATTTCTCCTCATATTAAAATACATTATATTTTTACTATGATTAATGTGACCCCTGAATATAACAATTTTGGCTGCAAGGAATAGATGAGGCAGATTTTAAAAAGAGTTTAAACTGAAGATTCATTTATTCATTTCTTGTCATAAACTGTGCTTCAAAATGCATATCAGATAGAAACATAGTTAAAAAAAGCATGTGGAGTAAAACAATGAAGGGAAAACAGATTTATACCTACAACTTTCAATGGAAACCTCTCTTTATGTACTGAAAGTCTGAGTCCTGAACTGAAATACATACTGGGAGCCTGTATGAATCGAAGAATATTATTACAAGACCATTCTAAATGAGCAGATATCTGAAACTTCAACAGAAATATTTTTAACCAGAGAGATGTTTAATAAGGAATAAATTTATTTTTCTTTCATTTTTAATGACTAGTAGGTTCTTCCTTGAAACAATGCACTTTTTATTTTAATTGCACTGTAGGTTAACACAAGCATTAATAAGAACCATGGAACCAATTAACAGAAGAGAAGTAAACTGGTGTATTTGGTTAGCTTCCACTTAGTGGCTGGAGCCATGCCTAATTTAATTAGTCAGATTTAAAATTAATCCTGAGGAAGAATTGTCTTCAGGTGCATAAGCAACAAAGCTATGAATGTCTTTTAACACCCATGGTATTTGCATGTTGAATAGGAGGCAAAGAGAAAGACTGTGATCTACACAATATCACATACTCTTTTAATAACATGGAGCATTTCCTTTTGCAAAGTTGTGCTCCTCAATAAGTAGTCTCTGCAAGCTGTGTGATGGTAGTAATGTAACTTGTAAAGATGAGATCTGAGATCCACTTAAAAGCTGCCTTTGAAACAGTAATATGAGACTGTTTTTCCTAAGCATGATTACAACTTGAATCTTCTTTTAACTCTCAAATGTATCAGATGGTAACAATATTAGCAGGACAGTATTTTAAGCAAAATGTAACGAGTTCACCATGCTCCTTTATCAGTGAGATTACCTGCAGATTGTCTAAGATGATGCGGAGTGACTGAACTTGACGTCGCACTGCTCCAGAGAATCTTTCATAAGTAGATGCATCGTACTCACTCATCTGAATCTCTTTCAATCTAGAGCAAAGACCAGAGAGCTCAGAACAGCTTAAGAAACAACCACATCATCCTTTAGCATATATAAATTAAAAGCATGCTTGATAACACGTAAAATTGAGACCACAGTGATCAAAAAACAAGAGGCAAACCAAAGAAGTGGCAACCGCTTTTATGAATTCTTCCAAAGATCACCAACGTCTACACAGATTGCCTCACATTAAAACCTACTACAATTACTAATCCCTTGGCTCCCTTCTAATCTGCCTTAATGTTTGGGAAGTGAATCAGATGTTCTGAAAACTGTGATCGAATGTTATTGGCTTAGGTGTTGCTGTATGTACATGAGTGCCTCTCCATTACTTCACTGTCGGAGTATTTTAAGCATATCACGATCCACGCTTTAACAGAAAGGTTAAGTATAGACATACTCTCAAATCTTTTGCTGAAGATTTACAGTCAGTCACTGTGTCTCCCATACCTATCTTGGTGCTTCATTAAATGAGGAAATCTTGAAACAAAGGAGCTTGAAATGTATGTCAGTAAAAATGTGCTCCCCCACAAAAAATGAGTCATCTCACTGAACTCTCTTCCGTGCAGACATATAACAAAGATCAACATCTGCACTATAAAAAGTAATACAATACTCTGCTTAAAAGTTCTTTACTGTTCTCAACATCATATCTGAGCAGACACTCTTAAGATGGTGAAATTCACAATTGGAACATAACTGCAGAGGTCTAATAGTATGAGCTGGGGAACAGACAAATATGCAAGATTTATGCACCACTCAATATTTTCAGTAGCTCAGAATCATGTAATGAGGCTGTGATCTTATATATCTGCCCATCCAACCATCCACCACCTGACTGGACTCAGTCCTGAGCTAAAATATATGACCTGTCCAGTAAGGGTTGACAATCAGACTAGGTGATCTTAGTGGTCTTTTCCAACCTTTATGATTCTATGATTCTATCCATGCACAGCTTATTTCAAACACAAGCACTTCATAACAGCATAAACTCACTCACATTGTGTTGAAAATACTGATTTTTAAATGAATTGTAAGTTATTAGTAAAGTATGTACAGGCTAGCAATATTTTGAATGACAATTTTTTAAATATCATCACACGTGACTTGTCTGGGATATATACAGAACATGAGAATGAAATATCATAGGTGATGAGGTCCAGATACAAACTCCTGTCTAGAATCAAGCTTTAACAACATTCAAATCAAACACCAAATCTTCGCTGTCTTCAGTATGACTGTATTCTTCTACTTTGAACTATGCACAGACATACATACATTACAGCTAACTATTATTCATTAAAGGACAGAAAATATAACCTTCTGAGCTGTACACTTTAATTTACTTCATGACTGAAACTGAAGTTTCATGACATGAACTGAGTTTAGGATCCTCACAACAGTGAATAGAAAAAAAACAACAAGAACAACAACAAAACCTGACATGCAGTTTTACTTCATTAGAATCTACAACAGTCCATAGTGAGAAAAATACCATGAAAAATACTGTATCTATCCAAGAGTAGTTGCTAACTCCATTCTACTAAAATGGGGTCATTTAAAATGTTTTCCACCAGCAGAATCACCTAGCAATCAAAAAGCAATCAAAAGCATTCAGATTAAAATTATCCCTTCCAGACAAAAACATAAAACAGAAAAATTTGTAGTCCCCCTTTTTTCTTTAGTCTAAAGATTCCAATCTTCCTTTTCCTAACTTTTATTTCTCAGTTCCCACAACTATCAAAGTGGTATAGAATAACAATCCATGTCAAATGTGGTTTCAGAACAGACATGTTATTGCTGGTACATGGTAGTTTGCTGTTTTAGCAGGATATGAATTGTTAACTCATGTGCAGATACTCAGATTGTAGAGGACGCCGCTCCCACAGTGTGCAGAAGCATCTAGAAATTTCCCCTATCATGAACTTTGCAGAGCACCACACAGGCAGGTGGAAACCCATCAAAGTGTGCCATGTTTGCTTACACATAAACAGATGCACATTATATGAGAGCTATTTCTATTACGGAAAAACTGAAAGGGAATTTTGAAGAATGGAGACACAGAAAGGTGGTTAAAAGTAGTCATCCTTTACACGCCCCATAAAACACCAGTAATAAAAGACAGACAAAACAAGATATGTCTTCCCCCTGAGAGCAAACCCTGAACTGATTATTTTTAATTTAAATTTCCGGATGTTGCTTGTGTGAATTAAGTAGCTACTGAAAAGTATTTTTCCTTTCTGAACCTTTTCCTGTGGAGCTCTGACATAATCAGTACACTTTCCTTGTCTTTACTAATCACTAATGCTCTAATGAATACTTAAATGCTTGAGGAAATTTAGTAATAAAAAAAAAGATTAAAACGGAAACTTGATCTGAATGCAGAACATAAATTTAAATGCAGTGGCTCACGTACAGAGTGTGCTCTGTGCTCAAACATCTACATTTATACAACAGTTGAAGCAACTGGCAATCTCCTTTCCTGTGACTTACAGCACCTAGATTTGCCCCCTTGATTAGGAAGCACTATTAACAGAGGCAAAATGTGACCCGACAACGATGATTCTAAATGTACTCGCTCCAATGTTTTCATCTCTCCAGTACACTTCTTTCAGACAGACATTCACAATGTGGTATGGCTTGGGTTGAAAGATAAAGCTCACTTGGTATGACTGTCCGAGCACTTAGCTATTTTTATGGTAGGTGCCAGAGTCTGACCCGAACTTTCAGTTGGTGGAAGAAATCTGAACCTCTGTGCAAACTCTGAGATCAAATACTCAGTTAGTAAATGCAGTTAATAAAGACAATTATTTTCTTTTACTTCATCTAATTCTTCTGGTAAACAGAAGGATAAATAAAGACTTTAACATACCTCTGCTTAAAGGCCTTTTCACCCATCTCTCGAGCAGCTCTCTTAACTTCCTCAGGAACAGCATCCTTTTCAGCTTGAGATACCTGGTAAACTTTATGGCCAGCATCCAGACGATATGGCCCACCCTTGCCACCTAACCCAGCAGTGTCTCTTCCGCCTAGGATGAATTAAAGAATATGCATTCTAGAACATACACTCAGAGCTCTTAGTCCTTAAAGCAATTCATTCAGAGTTTTCCCAAAACTGTTGACTGACATTATTTCCAAACCACTTTATCAAGTGATCCCTACCATGTCTTTTAGAATTAGAAGGCGCTTTTGCCCTTTGTATATGACTACTGTCTACATCACCTAAAATGCTGCTGCTACAGAAGTCTAAGAGAACGGCAAGTGACTCAGCCAGCCTAGCTTCCATGGCTGCAAGGTGCTGGTTCCCTACATGGGTAATGAAGAGAAACAACTACAAAATGTTATTTAAGTTTTGCTATACAGAGTTTAAGTTAGGCACCAGGCACTGCAACTACTTCTTATAGACAATAAAGGCTTTGAGTAAAATAGCTCTAAGCAAAGAGTTGGGTTTGTGTACGTCTACTTTTATCTGGCACAACATCTTCTACAAACATCCTTCCAAGATGCATAAAAAAAGTAGTGAATGAAAACCTGTTCCACCAGCCCAAGTATTTCCACCAACATGAGGCATATTGTCCGGATCCACTTTTCCATGTTTGGGGGAACTGACATCCAAACCACTGTCCCTCTGAATAGTAATCTGTAAAACAAAAATAGAGCTGTAAATACTTTTTATACCAAGTATAACTACTCTTACGACCCAACAATGATCTATTAGACTTTTCACTATGGTGCTGAGTGGCATGTTAGACCCAAACCAGATCTAAGAGCACCACCAAATTTAAACCATGCAGTGCATTCAGATGTTAATCATGCTACAAAAATAAGCATTTACTGAATGATAACCAATAGAATTCAAAATTCCACTGCAGACAGGGCCATCCACAGTTTGAATGCCTCTTGTAGTGTTGGCAATATCTGGCTATGCACTCACTTTACAAACTTAATGAGTGCTCAACTACAGCTTCACATGCTCTACTGATGGGAAGATTGACCTTCTTTTCATGAACAGTATTAAATGAATGGCATGTTCTCACAAAGTACTCATGTAATCCTTAACATCCCAGTCATGACTGCAAAAGTCTGTAGCAGTGAGCTTTCCACTGCAAATGACCATCTAGTGACTGCATGTTTCCCACGGACTTACTGTAGAGCTGAAGACCCAAAGCTGTTGGATGTTCAGGACTGAGTCACTTTAGGCTGAGGTTTGATTTAAACAGGTGAGTGAAGGTAAAGTTACTTTTTTCCTGTTATGAACTCTGAGTCATGCAGTGAGTCTATGATTCATGTGTAAATCGCCTATCACCTACTAATCTTCTATAATTTAATATCAGTTTACTATTACATGAAATTCAATGACATATAAAAACAATGTCTTTAAGTCTAAACTCTATATATTAGTCTTCATTTTGTGAACCATAATGCAGTCATCTCTCTGATGAATTTCTGTATCCCAGTAACGATAATTTATTCTCTTCTCAGAAGTTCACTGGCATTACAAAGATTTTCACCAAAACTGTATAGTAATCGAATCCCTGAACTCTGAGTCTTGCAGACTCAACTTAGCACTGCCAGGAATTCCATGCTCTAACAACAGTGTCTTGGCAACTGATCAAAATAGAATTTACTTCCTCTTTATGGAATTGATATTAATTCAAAGAGGTACAATACATCCTCCATGAACCATGTCATTAGTGTAAAATCAAGATCTAATCTGCTAAATTACATTAATTTAACATTTGTATAGGAAGAAAGACACTTAACCACAACAATATGTTGCCCTTAGGGGCCTCCACTTTTTTGGATAAAGGAATTTCTTCCAACATAAACATCTCTTTTTCTGTACAACAGGCAGATTTCAGAACTGTCAGAAACACCAAGGAAAAAAAAAGACACTGAACTTAGTTTATAATAAGATCTAAAACCAAAACTGTAGTGTCAGCATCATGAATTAAAACAAAATATTCCGTAAAAAGAAACAATAGAAGGATGGAAAATCCTTTACATTTTCATTCTTCTGGATTCTTTATATAAAAATGCACAAAGTTCTGCAAAAGGAACCTCCAAACATAACTGGTGACATTACTATGTTTTTGTCAAGTTTTTCTATTGAAAAAAAACCCCAAAAACTAAAGGCTACTATTTTGAAATACAACTATTAAAATTTTAGCAGTGAAAAGTTCTGAACACAGAAAAGCTTTGCTGCTCACATTAATTTCTCACTTACAAGGTGTTCACATATTTCTTGTAGATATGCATATGTTTCTAACGTACACTTATTTTACATTAGTATTTCTCTAGTTGACATAGGTATTCTTAACTTTGAAACAGACTATGCCTAATAGAAGACCTTTTGTTATAAAGCCACGTATGACACTGTTGTTAAAAGAACAACAGAACATCCAACATTCCACTTCTATTAAAACTTTAAAAACAGCATGAGAAAGAGCAAAAAAAAGACAAATCGTACAACCTATCACAGCTTAAGAATGTGTCCTCTTTCCTAAACTTTTTGTGCATAGTTAGTAGGGTAAAATATTTGAAAAATGTAAGCATATTAGAATGCAATAACATCAGCAGACGTGTAAATGTCAAGGCAGTGAACTGTGGCATACTTCTTGCTTTTTTCAGGTAACATCTATGGATCAAAAAAGGAACATTTTAGCAGGCAATTTATATTAACTCTGGATGACTCCTTCTTTTGTTTGTTCTGTTTTAATTTTCCATACATTCATAATCTATGATAAATCAGAATACTGTAGAGCCTTTTGAAGAAAAACTTCAGGATGTACTCTCTTGGTTCCTTTTTGAGCACTCAGATCACTGCTGGAATTGTCTAGCTGTTTTTTTTTCCTCCTCATCTCTCTTACTTTGGAAGTGTTCTAGGGCTATTTTACAGCTAACAACATCTCTCTGCTGTGAAGGTGCTTTTTTTCCTTTCCTCTAGAAAGTAAAAGTTAGATTAGCAGATAGCTCAAACAGAATGTAGATATATTTTAGAAAAAAAATTAACCATAAATCACCATATCTGGACATGAAAGCAAAAGAAGGATGAGGAAAAAACTGAAAAGAAATTTTGGACAAATATACACTCTTCAGCATGACAGATAAAAAGAGATGGAAGAGCTATAGATAAGTGACTCCTCTGAGAGTTGGAGGAATTCTCAACATTGGAACTGTTGCATAGGTAGATTTAAGGGGAGGATCCAAAACTGTATTTTGAACCCACCAAACTGAAAAATAACCAGAAAAAAAAATCTACTTTGGAGAGAGAAGGAAGGGTAGAAAAAACTATTTAAAATAGTGAATAAGCTCAAATGTATTAAAGAAATTCTCTGTAACTTTTCCAATCTAGTCTGACTGGAATGTCTAAACCTACTGAGATTTCTCTTCCTGTTCTGACATTATTTTCCAAATACATACATAACCTGCTTGCTCAAAAGGTGACCAGTTCCATCACAAATATTTCTATCAACTTTGTTTCTTTCAGCAGTTTTGACTAAACTTTGCATTTTAAGAGAACTTAATGGCTTTATTCATTACTGTGAAGATTTCATACGGCTGGGTGCATATTACAGCAGGTAAAACGGCAGACAAATTTAGTCTATTAGCCTTGTGTTTCAAGTATCAGGTAAGAGTCAGAGTAGAATAGCTGGAAAAGCAGGGACATTTTCCTTATAAGGTTTCCTTTTGATTTCCAAAATAACCATTTCCAACACATTGCAAGAATGTTTTAACTGTGCATTACCTATACTTGTTTATATATATTGGTGATTCATGATTAGAGAATTAAAGTACTTTTTCATTGCCTGTTTGGGCAGGTTCTTCCTCAAGAAGCAGAACTGCCTTGCCCTGTGAGGATGCAAATGTGATTCTCATCTTAACCTCCAAAGCCTGCACTCTTAATAACCGTCAGTGATCCTTGGTCCTGGTTTACAATCTTTTATTTGAGATGACTTTGTGGATGGAGACTGTAGGTGTTCAAAAGCCAATGAAATAAACAAAACAAAACAAACAAACAAACAAACAAACAAAAACAACTGGTAAGAACAGAAAGATTCTAAAGGAATGAGCTTTTCTGAATAAGTAATGGTATGAAGGAAGAAAGTAGTTGAAAGATAAGGAAGTGAAGAGAGAATGGAAAATACCAAGAGTTGTTGATGCTTTGACTGAGTTTTCTGGCTTTGACTCTTGCACATCCACTCACCCCCCACAGCAAGGGTAGCAAGTCAGGAACAGAACTTAATACACATTTTACATTGAATGAGAGATACAAGTTATCTTAGCAGCCCCCTCTATATCACTTCCTTCTAAGATACACAAATGGATGTCAAACAGCTTTACATTTTATTTGGATTATCACTGGGGTTTAGGAGCCAAATGACTAAGACAAACTGATACAAACAAATTCACTTTGGAAACTAAATAATCTTATCATCCTTCATATAGTAATGTAAAGAACACAGTTAAGCCCATAGAAGTCAATTACAGGATTCAATGCACTCTACAACACAATGAAACCAGGTGTTTCACATCTGTGTTCTATTTATGCCAAACACCTATTAAATATATACTGATCTGCAATAGGGGCCACTATGAAGAGGATGCAATGGTTGGCTGCTTTTTCTAGACTTTAGCTGGTCAAACAGGCTATGGTAAGGGAATTAATACAGCGCACTAACCAAATCCTAGCTATGTTCAGAAGTGGATCTGCCACTTAACTGAATGAGGGACTGAATTCTATTTAACTTCAATTTAATAAACTGATGGAGGTAAAGGAACCACTGGCATACATCACTAAATGCAAGGCTCCATTTTGATACTTCTGTCATCTTCCAGAAAAACATTTCTCAAGAATTTCCAGATTTGGTGTCTTCTAACTTCCATTTGTTCAGTCTGATGAAAGATGGACTTCATGGGCAACACTATCCTAGCAACAATGCTGTCACAGCAGCTGTGAAATTGTGGGTCACCTCCGCTGGTGCAGTTTTACAAGCACAGCATGCAGGCTCTTGTTCATTGCTAGCGAAAATGCATAGCTAATGGTGGTTACTATACTGAAAAATAGTGTTCTGCTGCTGAGAATTTGCTCTATGAAACAGTGTTATTGTGACCTTTGTTGTAGTTTCCATGGAAATATATAGGAGACATTACTTCTGAAGTGACCTACATAAAATATTCTACATTTACATCAACATTTCACTCTAACATTGCTTTCACAATTACAGTGCTTTCATTGTGAGCTCACAATTCATTTTCTTTTGATACCTTACAAATAAACCTACCAGGTGATATGAGCAAAACTGATCAAACTACCATATTTAGCTTAAGCTGGTTTTGCATGAGTGAACCTGGCATTTTAGCACTCACTGAACTGAAATGAAACTAAAAAAAATGTCTTTAAATAGAAATTTAACAGCTCAAATGCAGTTTCAAGTAGCCCAACTATGCATTTTTGCATCTCAGCAAGTGTTGCTTGCTCTCAATTTGATTGTATCAAGAAAATAACACAAGAGATAACAGCCGGTCTTCAGCATCATAGGGAATCTCATTTCCTCCTTTATTTTCAGTGGAAATTCTCTCAGTTCCTGAGAATATCATGCTGGAGATGGAATCAAGAACTCCAGCTACCTTTGATACCCATAGCTCCATTGTAATTGTGTAAGTAGTAGACTCTCTAAAAAATGGGCAGACCATGTACTTAGACTTAAGAGAAAGACAGAAAAAGAAGTCATGGTTACCAGTACGGAAATTTCATTTAGACTTCATAATCAGAGGTCTAAGAAGGTTGAAAATCTTTCTAACTTTGAATAGAAAAGTAATAAATGAGGGGCAGCTTTCATTTTTTTCCCTGATGTAGTCTGAGATGCATCTCTGATACAGATCTTTTTTTGCCTGGAACCATTCTTGTCACTCTACCTGGTATATGACACGCTTCTGTTCAGCACAGTAAGTTGGCTACAGAGCAAATGGTCTTTTAACACATCAGCTTACTTCAGCATTCTGATATGGCTAACTTCATTAAAATTCCTGAAAGGCACAAGATGTGTCAGTGCTTCCCATTCAGGAGTGCTTGCCAGAAAAGCTCCTTTGCAATGCCCTCAGCAACAAAAGCTTGTTTCTGCCTGAGGACTGGTGGAAAAAGGATTCTAACGGGGGAGAGCTGCCCCACGCTTGGGAAAACAGAACTTTCCTATTAGCTTTAATGCAGCTGGCCCTGCCAGTACTAACTTGTATCTGGTATTCTTAAGCAACACATAATGCTTATTTTAGTGTCTGAATGCATCTTAAAAGAAGGGGAAAATCAGGAAAAATACTGTAATTCCAGGCTAACATCCTTCAGGTAAAAAGGGATGTAATTTATACTTAAAAATATAGATTACAGTTGCATCTTCAAACTTCCTCAAATTAAATTTTTCTTATCCCATCAAGTATTTTAAAACAGACCTGGCTATTCTCTTTACAAGATAACAGAGACAGATAGACTGATGACATAATATACACACAATAGTGGACAAAACATTGTTATATAAAGCATGAGAAGATAGGATCACAGCTGCAATATTTACAGCTACAGAGAAATTAACATAGGAAGATTTGTCAGAAGAAAAAACAAGGGTGCCCAAACACTTGTTTTCACAAGCATTCAGTAGTAGTAATAATATTGTATGATTGGATGTTTCTTACTTTATTGAAAAAAAATAGGAAAAATAATGTGTGCACTAAGGTGGAATATAGTTCACGTGACACAGATGGTTAGCTTAATGTAAGTTAAACTGGTATAGAACAGATTACTATTTACATGATCAGACCAGGAAAGAAGACAGATGTAGGCGGAAACTAGGCTGCCAAGATCTCATTCTTCATTTACTCTTTTCATCATGAAGGGAAGAACTCTGCTAAGATACAAACTAGAAGATAACCAGTCCTCTCCTAACATTCTGGGACATAGAAGGAAAGAATTAAGTTGTTATTTTGCCTTTCTATTAATGTACAGTGTTATTAAACAGGGCGTTTATAGTCAATGAAGAATATGTGCTACTTTGCACACAACGTTCAAAGTAAATGTTGAACAAAACAAACTCCAGATGCTTACATGAACAAAAATACACTACAAATACTATCACAGAATCACAGAACTGTAGGGGTTGGAAGGGCCCTCCAGAGATCATGGAGTCCAACCCCCTGCCAAAGCAGCTCCCTAGCCCAGGTTGCACAGGTAGGTGTCCAGGCCTATACGGCAATTAAACTGTTAACATTTTCTTAAATAGCTTTCTTCCTTCATTAGTGCATTAGGCAAAGATTGGGCATACGTCAGGAGATCACACAGGGAATGAACTGAACAAATCTTAAACTTTGTTCCTACACGAGATACAAGAGATAATAACTTGCTCATCAAAATCTGGAAAATCCTCTATCCCAACCATATGTTCTTATGAAAGTAGATTAACTTTGGCTGTAATGGAACATGACTAGACTCTAGGTGAAAAAGGCATTAAATAATCCACTTCAAAGTAGCACAAAGTACTAGAAAATGTTTCTCACAGCATGCAGAATGCATTTAGCAGATGCGCAATAGATTGATTTTCCCTGAGATGAAAATAGTTTCATTTTAGATCCTTTCCAAATCCCATCAACCACCTTAAAACCACAGTGGTACCCTAGACTATTTAACAAGGCACAGAAACATCCTTTCCTCCAATACAATATTTTATCAGCAGCACAAATGTAAGTATTATTTTATCAGAGTATATGAAAGCCTAAAATTGGAACCAATTACTTTTTGCACAGAAAGGAATATTCAGTACTAGGGAAAAAAAAAGAAATAATCATATATGCAATCCTCTCTGTCTTCAGTTTTACCCTGAAGTGAAAAAAAACACCACATTAATGGCACTGCAGTATAAAATACATTTAATAGGTTTTTGTCATTCGTTTTGGTTCATTTTGATTTTCTATCTTGTCTGCAAAACTTTACAAGAATTCAAAATGAACGAATGAAGCTTCATGCATTATCTGACTCCCATGAACTCAAATTTGAACTCAAATGGCAAAACCACTTAAAGCATCGCAGCTTCAATGCAGTTTTATGTTAGTATGTGAAAAAGTGAAATTGCAGATAGGTTAATTTGTGTGGGGAAAGAAGTGGAGATTTGGAGAGAAACACACAGAAGGCTGTATCTAACTTGCAATGGAAGGAAGTCTTTATACACCAAATAAAAAAATCCCATTATGCGGGATCCACAAAATGCGGCCATTGCTAGTGTAGGTCTTCATTTGAACTAACTGCTGTCACTCTAACTATCAACTCAGAAAACTCTGCAGCATTAGATACATTAGAATCTGCTGTCCGTGAATATACGCTCTATAGCTTAAAAGTTGGATAAACTAGATTAAGCAGTGATAAAATGTCATATATTTTTTTCTATCTAACAGATCCTCCATTATGTTAACACCTTCCATTTTCATTTCCTGTTATTGAAAATTTCCATGTCAATTATTTTCAAGTAAAAGATGTTAGGTCACTCACTACCAAATTTGATCAGAGCACTCTATGTCTGGCTTTGTTATCTATCATTATTACTCCATACATCCTAACATAAATAAACTGAATTGAGTTTCTTCTGGAGTACCTAACCAATCCACAGCTAGAAAGAAGAGGTATGTGGACATACTATGACAATAAGTATTATTTTGGACAGAAAACTGCAGAACACTGCACAGTCGAAAGAAAGTTGAAAGAAAAAATTACAAATAAAAGCAGTAAAGCTGTATTTTCTACAGATCTAGAACCCAGTCAATTCTGTTTTTAAGAAACACAGATGTAAGTTATTAAAGATCAACTATTTTGTTTTGTGATCTAAAGGAACCCCCCACCCCTCCCCATATTTAGAACTACTGTAACAGATTAGATCATAGAATCACAGAATGGCCTGGGTTGAAAAGGACTTCAAAGATCATCGATCAAAGATCATCACCCTGCTGCCATGGGCAGGGCTGTCAACCAGTGGACCAGGCTGCCCAGAGCCACATCCAGCCTTGCCTCGAATGCCTCCAGAGATGGGGTATCCCATCTGGGCAACCTGTTTCAGTGCATCACCACCCTCTGGGTGAAAAACTTCCTCCTAACATCTAACCTAAATCCCCCGTCTTAGTTTAAAACCATTCCCCCTTGTCCTGCTACCAATCCATGTAAGCAGTTGTTCCCCCTCCTGTTTATATGCTCCCTTTAGAAGAGTTGCATTTTCTCTGCATTTATTCTTTCATTAATTAGAGAACAAGTTTCATAGAAGCAGAACTACCAGTACACATTCTCTTGTCCTGACGGCAGGATTTCACTCGTGTTAGCAGCTCTAGCATGTAAGTCAGCAGTGTGCACTGCTGCAGACTTTGAAATTTGAAGGCTGCTGTGCTGAGATATTACATTTTCTCCCATGAGGACTGCGGTTTTTCAGAGGAGGTTCAGGAGAAGAAAAAGGAACTTTGTGCAGGATCAGCCTTCTCTAACAGAACGTTAAGGTTATTTCCACTCCCACTCTTTGTCTGTTCACCCTAATTAGTCTGGAAGAGCTTTAGGAAATGGAATGTATTTTAAAACTGTTTGCATAGTGCTTCTGACAAGCGCCTCATTTCAACTGAAGACATTTATATGAGAGAAAGCAGCTGTCAAAGAACTGATGATCTTTATCTGAGTTGCTTTTCCAAGCAGAAAATTTTGGTGATGTGAAATTCTCATGCTCTACAGGTTCCTGACTGTCTAGTCTTGTGTTTCCCTACACACAGGGCCTTGTTCCCACTTTGCTAGAGCGAGTCAGGCTGTCCAGGAATGTCGCAGAGCTAAACCCACACCGTGCCCCACGCTTGGCAAAGAAGCCCAAAACACCATCCCACCGAGAACTGTTAGAGGGCAATGAATAGTTGAGGTTGGAGTGTGCGGGGCTCACGCTCATCTCAGCACTTCAAGTGCTACCAAACCCTGTAATCCAGATACTGACTAGGTAACACTGTCATCTGCAACATTTCAAGTTTTTCAGGGCCCTGTACAGGACAGCAGAATGCTCTCATATGGTTATTCCTAACTTATGAAAACATGCCACTGCATCTGATTTTCATAATTTATGGCGTTTCTAACAACAGTGCGCGAGAGAGGACTAAAATCACCGTTATTAGCTCGCTCATGCCCTCGTGCGGTCAGAACCACCACCTGGTCCACAGTGGGAAAGTAAGAACTACAGGTTTGATGGGAGGAAAGGACTATAACACCTATGGCTGCAGGTCATGCTTTTATACGGCAGCAAGAACAGCAGCTTTAATCACTTCAGTCCTAACATCAGGAAAAGGATGTTTTTTTGCTAAAATGTTCTAAAGTACAACGAAAAAGAAATATAAACACTCCAAAAAACAACAACAAAAAAATATATATATGTATGTCAGTACAGATCAAAGTCGACTCTGAGCAGTAAATACAAGCAAGTTGGTAACACTGAGATGCCAGAATCAATTTATACCTAAGATAAATATTGAACCCCAAAAATAAATGTTATCAGGTCAACTTGCATTATCCTAAACTTTTGTGTACAAACTGAAGCCTCAGAAAAAAAGGAAAAGAAAGAATGATTTGGATAACAGCAAAAATATTAACTCATTAAAAGTGGAATAAGTCCTCATACATATACATATGTATATGCACAAACAGTTGAGTGGAGCACAAATAAAATAAACGAGGCTGTTTGAGAAAGGCAGTAAAGCGTTCACTGCTCAAAGATGGGCAGAGAAACAAACAACTACAGATTTTCTGATGTCAGCTCAAAGAAAAGAAATAGACATAAAGGAAATCTCATTTCCAAGATCTATCTATTTCCTCAAGTCTATAAGTGATAGTTTGCATATTGAGGATGGGATTTGGATCCAGACTGCAGACAGCTCAAGGCAGGGATGTCCCAGATAAGCCAGGTGTCTGCAGTTACCATTACAGCTGGTTGTGTTTGAATACCCACACAGCTAGACATGTAGGTGCCACATGTAGGCGGTACATAGAGCCACATGTAGGTGGCTCCTTCAGGGTGAGCTCTTTGGGCTCTCCTGGTTATAATGGGAGCTCTTGTGCTTAGCTCAGAAACAGACACTGAAATGCTTGCAGGTCTGAAACTGGATCCTGCTCCATCTCCTTTCTGTTACTCCTCAGCATTCCCAAGCACACCCAAAGCAAATCCACTTGAGCTGTTTGTGTATAAATAGGCACACACAAACACTGTTTAAAGCAATGAACTGGAACTGCTTTCTCCTGTAAAAAGTGTATCTGGTGCTTCTTTTCATCTAATGATATCTTAAAATGTAGCAGGGTAAAGAGCCCAGTGGACCATGCGTATCCTTCTCTGGAACACAGTTGTTCCAGAGACATCCTAATACATCACAAAGGCTTGCAAAAGGCTGCATTATGTTTAGGCAGAGTGAGTATATATTTAGGTGAAAAACAGTAAGAAGGAAAAAAGAGATAATTTGTAAATGATCTAAGATTTTAATGAGACAGTTTGAAAAAGCCGTACAATTTAGAAGAACTTGAAGCTGGTTTTCAAAGGGCCTAGCCAACAATAAACCAAGTCACAACAGCTGTAAGGGAAACTGTACATTCATTTCATAAGAATGAAATCAACATATCAAACCTTGGCAAGACACTTGGAGTCTTTTTATTATTAATGCTTAATTTTCATAACTGTACAAGTGATTTCCAGAAACAAACACAGAAAGCACCTATATCATTTGTGAAAACTCAAAACCAATCACACAACTTTTCTTTTGTTCTGTATAGCATCATTATGAAGGGATGAAAGAAACAAATCTACCAGTCCTTCAAAAAGTTATGTGATGCTAACTCAGGACTAAAAGCACCATTACATTTCAGCCATTTTCCCTGGCCCTTGTTCTGACCATACAACAGAGAAGTCAAACTGCAAGGATTGTTAATAAGCATGTGAACTGTCTTCAGTGATGCAATGATGCAGGCTGTCTAAGAGCTGGGACCTTCCAGAAAATGAGAAATATTGCTTTTTTAGGATCAGAGCAGGAAGATGGGAAAGAGGAAAGAGGTTTTTTTTTTTATTTGATTGTTAACTACTCAGGCAGATGAAAACATGATTTCTTCACAAAGATGGCTTAGGTATTTGAACATCTGTGAGGAAGGTCTGATATACTGCCAACAGAAAACCAGAGAGGAGTCCACAGACAATTAAAAGAGTTGCAATCACTGAACTCTGTAGGCCTTCATGTGCAAGCACAAATGGCAGAAAGCGATCATGCATGCCTCATAATGCATCTTTTGCAGTCTTGCTACTGAAATGACAAGAGATTGTCCCCAGCTTTAGGATGCCATTTTGCATGGTAATATTCTCTAAATCAAAACTGCACAAGGATTGCCAGTGAAGCTGTGATTGTACTTCTAGTTTCATATACATATAATATCATGCATTATGAGACAACTTTTCTATAATTTTTGAGTGTTTTTATGCACTCAAATGGTTTGGGTTTGTCCTGAGATTTTTTAAAACAACAACATTCTGAGTATTTCCACAGGACAAACATCCTGGGCAACAATTTACCGTAAAAGACAATTAAATGTAATGAATGTAGGTATAAATGGCTTTGCTAGTAATCACATGTAAATGAAAAAATATTTAGTTGCAGAGATTTCAGGTGCCAAAAGAGCATGATGCTTTTCCATCTACAGAAATATCTCAAAATCATGCATCCTTTCATTACCTTTACGTAAGCACTGTACTCTACCTAGATAAGACAAAGACTACTGAAAAACTACAGTCAAGGTATATCAGAATGTAGTCAATGCTCTCTGTATTTAAAAAAGTGAAAATGCTCAACAATTAATGCATTTCGAGTTGAGTTTATAACTTCAGAGAATCCAGTGTTTTATCTAGATTCATATGCTAGCCACTCCAGTTTAATCATTTCTGAATACTGCACTTGTGCTCTGAGTTTAAAACTTCAATAAATAAAGACAATTTCTGGCCTGACTGTTCAAGTGAAAGTTAATATACACATAAGCCAATATTTACAAAAACTATTTTTGTTGCCTCAAGACTTCAGCAGCATGAACTCTGCTGAGTGTATCAACAATACAGAACAAATGTTGATTGTCATGACATTAAATCATAGGAGTCTAATTACTGAATATCCCTGGAACAGCTGTTCAATTTCCTCTGTTTCATCACGTACGTACATGCAGACTGCTTCTGAGATCTAATGTGTTTCTGAAAGCCAAGAAACAACCCTATGAGATAGTACCAATAGTTCAAACTGAAACCTGGTTGAAGACTTCTTTCCATTCCTTTGAATCCTACTTACATTGAAATTATTGTAATCCCAACTTCTTTCAAAGGTTGGGAAAACTGCTTTGCAGAGATTTTTTGTGTTTTTCCAGAAATCAATATAGGTTTCATGTGTTGGTGAAGAAACAGCACTCTGAAAGTGTGGATATTGGGCCATTAAGCTTTGCTAAGTCTGTACTAGCTTTGTGGGATGCACCAATAGAAGCTTTCAGGGAACAGTAAATTGGCATGGGGAATGAGTTCTAGCAATAAGCAGAACACTGACTATTTTCTTAAGTGAGCTTCTGCTACAAGGTTGGGAATGATGGATTTAGTTAAGGAATTGGAGATGCCTCATTAGACTTTGAGATACTTAATATGTATCTGAGCATGAAACATTATATAGAAGAATGTGACTGATACTCTTGAATAAGCAAATCAACATGTGGCTGCAAAACAGTTTTGGAAACATGAGAGTAGGGTAATATTAAGTTGCAGTCTTCTTAGCAAAGCGATTATCTCTAGAACAGGAAACACCTGAGTTCTTGCCAAGCTCATCTTAAGGAAGGAATCCACATGAACACATTTTCAAGTGTACAGCATCCATTCATTTCCAGAAATGAATGCTTTCATAAAGTACTGCTTCTATGTCTGTGTCCATTGAAAAATTATGTTAAGTGGGAAAGGGTCCTCCCCCCCAGATAGCAGTACAGAGTTCTCACAATACCTATTATCTTATCTGAGAAGTACATAAAATAAAAGGTAAGACTACTCTTATTGCTCTGTAATATCTTGGTAAAGAAAGCTTCTTAGGTCTCACAATCTTTCCACTTAAAGCAAAGCGTGTGCAGCTGAGAAACAGAAGTTAGTGATAAACATGCCAGTTCAAAGAGCATATGTGATGCTTCATTTCAGCCCTTAAGTCCAAATCAAACAGCATGCTGTTTCAAATTCTGACAAACCACCAGCCTGAGATGAATATTCTGTGTTGACAGAGGATGGAAAACAGATATACTAAGAAAAATCAACCCAGTACTGTGCCTACTATTTAGAGAAGTAGAGTGTCAGAAGTGAGAAATTCCACTACAGATCTGGAAAACTGCTTTATGATGGTAGGAAAACCTCTGAACCTTAGTGTAAAGTGGCTACTTGACATTATTAGTTAAATGACTTAAAACTCTCTGATGATACTTCACTTTTCAAGGTGGTATTCTGTAATATTTGGTTGACTATGATGGACAGTACAATAATATCGCCAAACGGGACTACAACAGTTAACTAAAAAAGATTTAAAAAAATAAGGAAAAACTTTAAAACAATTAAAACTCTTAACTGCTCCTTCTGCACTTCTCACTCCTACCCATCAACTTTATCAGTAAGTTTAGGGCTGATGTAAGCTGATTGTATCTGACCATAAGATGGCGATAGTGTTACTACATAGGCAACAAAAACAGCACTGGTATTGCAACATGAAACCACAGAGACCTGCTACTGCGTAACAGCTTTCCTCTCTCATGACTTTTACAAAAGGCATTTGCTATGATCCAGTAAGAAGAACATGTCAGTTCTTGCACGAGTGTATGTAATTGTCCTGTAGAAAGAGTTGTTTTCTGCCTAATAAATCTCATTCATGCTTGGAATATCTGGACTCTTTGTAAACAGTAATACAGAAAATATCTAATTTAGAGATGATTCATTCTGTTTTCTCATTTTATCACACTGTGAAAGTGATTACAGAAACCCACAAAGCAGAAATAATCGCAGCTGTAGCTAGAGAACAGGATCTTTCTACTCAAAAGTCTCAGAAGTCCTTCCTAAAGCATACTCCAGTTCCCACAGTAAGAATGACACTAACAAAAATTAAAGATGCCATTGAAAAGTTCTGAATTTTCCATTTGCGTTGCCCTGATGATCCTAAAAATTAATGACTACATTAATGAACATACACACACAGTGTACATCTATATGCAGTATATTTTCAACACCCACCCAAACATTCCATACAAGAACATGGACATAATGAAACCTTCCTAACATTGCTGATCTGCTAGAGTTTTCAAGACATCTTCCACCTAGGTTTTAAGTTTCTTGTTTAAAGTACAAACAGAATGGATTTTTTTTCCAAGTATTTGAACTCTGGAAAAGTATATGCTTCCCTTAAACAGTGCTTTCAGTATTTCATGTTTTGAAAACTGCACTTAAAAATCAGTATGAGGTACAGAATTAATTTACGTGCTAGTGTACTGAAATTTGGCAACAATCCTAACCCTAACACTGAAAGACAAAAAGAAACATCAGTAACCATAATTACAGGGGTCACAAATCAGCTTGGTAATTAAGCTATTGTGTGTGGTTATTTTTCAGTGAAGACACCTATTCAATTTTTCCTGCAGGCACGTTTCTTCTAAATGTTTTTCAATACATCTCTCCCCTGACTCTTCTCACACCTAAAAAAAAAATCATTTGCATCAATTTACTAAATGTTTTTCACTTCAGCTTAGGGAATTCCTACCTGCACAGGCCGACCATCCTCTTGTCCAATCATGTTCCTCCAGTCCTGCAGGGAACGCTGCAGGCTTTCGAGCCCAGTCTCCCAGAGCCTCACACCACCTCCCATGTCCACGCTAACCAAGCCTACTTTGCCCAGTGGTGCCAAGAGGGCATCGGCATCTGAGATCTTAGAGAGCCAAGATGTATATGGAGAGAGAGAACCTGGGCTGAAAAACAAGCGTGGGTGATTGATCTTAACATTGCAATAAAAAAGCGGATGAATAATTCTGTAGCTAAGGTGGCAATTAAATGAAATTACACCCTCACTGCATGAGTGACCATAATTAAGCCCTGAAGATCTACTATTTTATCTGAAAGATTTCACCTACTGAAACTTGCTATGACCAAATGATATCTATTCATGAAAGCCTAGTCCACTGCTGTATCTTATCAATCTGGAGATGATCAGTCTTACAAGAAAAACAAAAAACCTATGAAGAGTATGAAAAAATTAAAATGTGCTACAGAAAAACACAAAACCACAGAAGAAATACGAGAGAACATGATCTGAGAACTGAGCAAGGGTTCTCCACATCAACTTAAAGTAAAGATCTCCAGTGTTTGAGCAGGAGGTGAGGATTTAAACACTCGTTTAAAGATGGCACAGCTTTACGTGTAGAGAATCTTAGTAGTGTTGTAAACAAGCAGTCAATTTGCAGATGAAAATTTAATGCTAAATCGGGAGTCTAACAGCTACAAAATACGAAGGGAAAGTTAGTTGCAATAGGAAATATTTGCATTTTCTTAGTACTACTAATAACATGTACAATGATTTGCAACTTGCATTAATTAATAATATAGTTCATAATTTAGAAGAGCAAAGACGCAGTATAGCATATACTTCTAAGACTGAAATTAGCATGCACTAATTCAGCTGAAGAAGAGTTACGTTAGCATTTGACCAAGCTAACTATGCCAGAAGGAGGAAATGAGTTTAGGTTTTAGCATTGAATTACTGATGTGTATGAAAAGTCACTTAACTTATCAGTTCTTAATAGGGTTCATTTTTTTTATCAGTGCTTCTGCTCAGATTTATTGCACGATAAGAAGCTTAAATCCTTGTACTAGGTAAGGGGGTCTTGATACTGAAGTTTAGCTTTGTACAATAAAGTGTAAAAGAAAGTGCAATTTTCTGATCTTCTACTATTTCAGTGTAAATGCCTTAAATTCCTGAATGACTGTGTAAGGTGTAGGGACTACAGATTCATTACAAAATGGTGAACAGTTCTGAAACTGAGAATCTGAAACTCTGAAAATGAAATGGAAGTTTTCTTAAGGAAGAATATAGTAAGGTTGTTTGTAATTTGAGTGAAGTCCACTCAGTGCACAGAAAGTAACTATTTTCTGCAAAAATAGAAAGTCCAGAAGTTAAATTATATTCCGAAGATGGAAATAATCACATTTTTCAGTTCTCTATTCACCCAAAAATTCCACAGACAATTAATGATACAGAATTATTTTAAAAGACAATCCTTCAGAATTGTTGAAGACATCACTAAGTGGATGGAATTTTATATTTTTTAAAAAGTATAAAATTAATAGTATGTTTCTCATGTTTTCTTTAAACATAGAAATTCAAGAATATCATTTACAACAGAGTAACTTTATAACAGCCGAAAACAATAACTTGTAACCAAAACATACATTTAAATAATAAAATATTTGCAAATAAGCTTTATAATGATGAGAGATGGATATTGAAAGCATGCAGAAGCCATCTTCTGGCTACTTATATGTGTCATTTGAGACACCTGTGAGTAAAGGAATGTACGTTCAAAAGGAGAACATAATTCATAAAGATTCTTGAGTTACTTTCAAAGTGAGCTTTATAATGGAGTAGAACTTGATTCGTGCTTTCCTGACACCTAGCACTGGTTCATTCTGCCTGTCTTTGTTACATCCTAAAGACAAGAAAAAGAAAGTTAGGAAAAAAAAAAACAGGAAAAAAAAAAGAGAGAACAGGGTAAAAAGAAAAGAAAAGGGAGAATGCATGGTGTATGAAAATGAGAACCACAAGACAAAGCTACTTCTCATAATTATTAATGAATGCCATATTTTCATTTTTACATTGTTTCAATGCTCATTTTCATTGTTATTTCATTGTTTTCATGTAGTAAACAGGTAACCAATGTTGACACAAATATGCTGCAACAGTTGCAAAATTTTACATATTGAGTGTAATTTACTTTCACTGTCCACACCACAAGTAATACTGGCTTATTCAGAACTAATAATACACATTAAGTTCTGTTTGCTCATCATGTAAGGCAGAGGCTGCTCTAATCAATAAAACAACTTACCTAGGAATAGCAATGTATTTGATTTTCTTTGAGTTCAGATCTGTTACTTCCAAGTATCCAGCAGCTTGTGGGGGAGCAACATCTGAAAATAAACAAATCTTATTTTCCTGCTACATGATTAACTAGTTATTGCATTTGCATTTAGGAGATTAAATTGAAACATTTCATTATACACGTCATTAAATGATAAACCTTTACACTCAACAACACAGGACTATAACTTGCAAACACTGAAATGTTTTACAATTATTACTGTGAGCAAATAGATAGGCACTCCACTTGGGTTCACAAGTAGACAAGCTTGCTTTCAACTATATGAAGTAAACTGACAAGCTGAACTTTTCCAGAAAGAGAAACCAGAAGACTGAATTACACTGCATTTTATGAGTGCAAAATATCACAGTCACTAGATGAAAGCAAGCCTAGTTTCCTTCTGAATCAATATGCCTTTCACCTCCTTGAAATGGAGAGACTGACGTTACTTGCAGAAGTGTTGGTGCTTGCGTACAGCACACAGAAAGACCAGTAAGACTAGAAATATAAGGGGGCCTAACATTCAAGTAAGTGTAAAGAACAACCCACAGGAGCACATAATGCACATCTACAGTACCTACATATCTACAGCATGCATATTTACAGTAGTTTATTGGCTGTATTTAGTGATCATTCTGTCAGGATGCAAATATGAAACAACCAGAAATGACAAAATCTGATGAAATACATGCTTGTAGGTCACAGCGCGTTTTCTGTTTTGCCTAAACCTTGTTAATGCATAAAAATGTGCTCTCTCTTTGGATAATAACGGAGAGTAAGATACTCTTAAAAAAATTCCAGTAATAGATCTGGAACATGTAGATAGATGCAGAGGTACTGAAGTGGAAGAGGTAGAATTGTAATTAAAAAGTTGTTGATAAATTAGAAAGAAAAATCAATCAGATTAAATTACAAAAAGAAAAGGGACTGTAAAGTAGGAAGCTGAAGAAAAGGTAACCAAATGTTTAAGTGCAATACAGAAACAACTGTCTGGGCCCCAGAACTGCAGTCAATGATCTCACAATGAACATACAAAGTAAATAGATGCTATGCTGCTGCCAGAGTAGGAAAACAAAATGAAGGCTTTATATTAATATGAACATCTAAACAAATATAGTTTGTCCTCCTTCTGCTGAAGCCTGAGGGAGAAAAACAGCTACACCCAGCTCAAGACATCGAACAAAAGAAAACGTAGATACACAAGTTCTGGGTAAGAGGACCTGGAAAAGAGGTTAAAACAGGTGGGCTATGAGAACAAATTCAAGGAATCATTTATTTATTTATTCATTTTTGTCCAAAAAGAGAAGGTTACAGGAAATAAAACACACTTATCAGAACACCTTAAAAATTCTTATCAAGCAGGGAGTGTAATTCTGATTGAGTGGAGGCAACATGATTTTTTTACATTAATTTACAACAAAACAAGATGGATACTACGAAAACCTTTTATTGTTCAAGGAGAGTGAAGCTTCGCAATAGACTAGTCAGGAAAGCCTTAGAATCACTTTAAGTTTTTAAGATAAATGTTTGAAAAACAACAGTCAAGAAGAGTCTAAACATGTGACATCCTGTCCCTACAAACAGGTGGGCCAGATGACGTGTTGGGGTTATTCCTGTAACTGTGTGTTGTATTACATGTCATTCCAGTCACACTAATAGAGATACGCACTTAGTAACAGATTGTTATTTTATACTCATCTATGGAAAGTGCTGAGAATCCAAGTAAATATTTACTCTCAAGCAGCCTTCATTTCTATAGCCTTGTTTTTAGAATAAACATTAATTCTTACTTGTGGGATTCTGCCATGAACTCTTGTCTGAGTTTACATTCTGTGGCCATACATCTATTTGGCAGTCTTCGAGGAAATTATTACTTATTATAGTTTCTTTTCAAACATAACTATTACCCTAGTTTACCGTTTTGATAAAACAAAGGAAATTATTTCTTTCCTTGTTGTTCCTAGGAGAGTTTTGGTAATACATATTGGAGCACACCAGACTTTGGCAGAGCACTTTGAATTATTAATAGAAATGGAAGGCCATGTGCCTGAACTGACTGGTTCTCCAAGAAGATGAGAAAGAAAGCATGATAGATAAGCAAACAGAAGCAAGAATATAAAACAAGTTGTTAGAGGAAACATTAGCACAAGAGCTTCAAGGGCCTGCCACGTTGCTCAATCTTGTGTAATAGGAAGCCTTTGTTTCACTATACCCTCACCCATGACGGGAAATCACCAAATATCCAAAGGTTGTCCATAAATTACGCAGAACAATCAAGCATAAGCAACACGGAACACCAAACAGTCCCAGACTATATGTTAGGCAGCTATTGGCAGCCATTAAGTGTACACTCAATTAAGCATTATATCAGTCAGTGAGAGGCAAACTTCAGAAGAAAAGTGTAGCCCAGCAGAGAGTGCTGCAAATGCTGGACATCAAATTCACACAGTAAGAAGTCAGACCTAATAATCTCACCTGACAAGTGAATACATGTATGTGTGTCTCTTTTCTCTGTGACCCCTTTTCAGTGGAAAGATTTTGGATACGTACTTTAACAGTGACAATACTAGGTCCTTCAATTAGTGTCCTGACTCCAAGTTAGATAACTGAAAAATCTAAGAACTAGTGGCAAGAATACACAGCATATTCCTCAAGACACAAACAAGTTCCAATCCAGGGGCTTCTTGAGCTGCTCGTGGTGTCTTCTGATGAAGTTTTAAGATCTACGTATTTACTAACATTCCATGAGTTTATTCAGTTTTCCTTTGGATCCACGTTTCGGCATTTACAACATCCTTACAGGTGTTTTACACTCTATAGAAGTCCACCAAATTTCTCTTTATCAATCTTGTGTCCTAGTTCAGGAGATATGGCTAAAGCAATATTTCTCACTTTTGTTGTCCTTTTCTGTGGTTTCTCTAGGATGTATAGATACACACAACTGCACAAAGAGTTGTTTTTACTTTGTTCCTCCCTTGGTAATTCCTAGAATTTGATTTAACTGCTGAGATTTGAACTATTTTAATGAAACCATGTGTTACAATTGCAAAATCATGCTCTTGAGATGCAATGATCAGCTCATCATTTTTTCAGATGTAATGATCAGCCCATCATTTTAGACCTAGAATTTAGAAATCTTTACTTCATCCTTGTATGTTATATTAAAACTAAGCATCATCTGCCATTTTTATGCCATTGTCAATATTGTAATAGTACAGGTTTTTGAAGGACTCCACTCATGGCTCCTTCACAACTGGAAAAACTGACCATTAACTTGCAGCCCTGCAGAAAAGCATCTGGGGATTCTGGCTGATGGCAAGGACAATCTGAGTCAGCAGATTGCCCTGGAAGACAAAAGGGCCAACTGTACTTAGGGGTGCATCAGGTACAGTTCTGCCAAAGAGAAAGGGAAGGGATCATTCCACCGTACTCTGTCCTGTGTGGTCCCACCTTGAGCACTGGGCACAGGTTTGGGTGCCACACTATAAGGGCATAAAACTGTTAGGGAGTGTCCAAAGGAATGTCCTCAAGGCTCTAGAGGGCAAGACATCTGCCAGGGAAGGATAAGGTTGGGTGTTAGGAAAAGGTTCTTCAGCAGAGGGTTGTTAGGCATTAGACCACGCTCCCCAGGAGAATGGTCATGGGATCAAATTACTGGAGCTCAAGAAGGATTCAGACATGCTCTCAGAAAACAGTTTAACTTTTGCTTTGTCTTGTCTGAAGGCAGGAGTTGGGCTCAGTGTTTCTTGAGGGCCCCTTCCAATTCAAGATGTTCTGTGATTCTGCGTGTCAAGTAAATGTTTTCAGTTAATTGCTTTTCTACCTTTTTTGTTTGTTTGTTTGTTTGCTTGCTTTGTTTTTTGGTAATTTATAAATAAAATAATTTATCTATAAGGGAAGTTAATCTGTGTTATGTGAGAGTAGATAGATCATTATCTTGGAAAAGTGAATTAGTTTGGAATAAAGCATTTATTCAGGAAGAGAGAGCTCAGATAGCACAAAGCAAGAATAGGTTCTTGTGCTGATAAATTCAAAAATCCTGCCCTTCTACCATATACAACTCTTCTGGGCTTTTTCTTTAGACAGTCATTTTTCCTTGGAGTGGCGCAAAGCTCACAAATTCTGCTGTTCACCACTAAGTGGCACATTTTTAGTTACTGGCTGAAGAAGCTAAAGATGCAGTAACAGAAAACATAGCATCACAGCACAAAACAGTCTCAAAGTCTGTTGCCTATGCCTGTTTTCTAGTGTGCATGGGGAGGGTGGTTTTACTATATGTAAATATTGCCCATCAGCTTGGATAAGAGAAGTAAGGAGCCTGGGTCTCTTCAGTTTGGAGAGAAGGCTGATGTGACTGCAGTTTACAAAGTCATGTAGGTTATGGTTAAGATGAATGCAGAACTATTTGCCCAACCATCGATGCCGGAATAAAGGGCACTTCATAAACCTTGTGAGAGATTGGGTCATGACAGAGAGTAGTGAACTTGTGAACTTTCTGTAGAAACACACAAGTTCAAAAAGGAACCAGACAAATTTGAGCACAACAGGTCCATAAACATAGATTTAAAAAGTGAGGCAGGAATGTACCCTGCAGCATCCTTAATAAAGCAGAGACAAACATTGAGATCTTAAGTATGAAAGCAAAGACACAGAAGTGATAGGGTTACATGTGTTCTCTAAATAACCTCTCCCGCTGCCCCTGCTGAAAGCAGAGCCAGGATTTGTCTTCAATCTGAGATGTATGGACAACTGCTTTGACAAATAAGGCAAGTCTTATAATGGTGCATTTGCTGGGCACTGAGCAGAGGCTGCAAATACAGGAGAAGGCTGACTGCTGAGCTGGAACAATCGCATTCTTCTACCTTGTCTCCAGTGTGGGCAAAGTGAGATGCTATCTACTGGAATATTCATAGCGTCGACAGCGTGTTTAATTCCTCAGAGGTACAATTAAGCATGTTACTGAGATACAAATTGATTTTAAAACTGGCAAAATGAGTGTAACTACTCTCATTTCCCCTCAAATTCTAGCCTTGCAATTCTTTAAAAACATTTTTTAAAAATTCACAAGCGATGCAGTTTACAAAACAAAACCAAACACGTACAGTTGTTGCTGTACAAGGATCTGAACCTCTTACCTTTTGGGTAAATGTCTTTCAAAGGCACATCTCCAGGTGGTAAAATCCTGACTATTTGATTAGAAGCCAATAAAGTCACACAATTGGTTTGTTTTGCAGCTCCTCTTTTCCTCCGGGCTCCATAATAAAATGAATCAGAAGGAGAAGCGTGTTTGCGACTCAGAGAAGAGTTCCTTTTCCAGCTGTACACTTCACTGGGAGACTGCAAGACAGAGGACTAATGAAAAAATCATATCATCACATGACAAGAAAAAGACCTGGGTTATTTTGTCATTAAAGACCCCTCTAAGGAGCTGAAAACAATATATCACCTAAAGAAGCTTTAGGAAATCAGACTCTTTGACATCTGAAGTTGCAAAAACTTCAGAGAGAAATAAACGTACGTATACAGAAATCCAAGTTGCTCTTTATCTCCCACAACAGTCAGCAGAGCCTTGAGAGCAAATCATCCTTACTTGAAGGTCTCCACACTTATCAGAGGAACATTACTATTATAAATAAGAGCTCAGATATCTTGCTCATATATGAACACCTACACCATTGACAACTGAAGCTAGAGATCTGAATCTGAAGTGTTTTGCCATTCATATTTGCATAGACATGTACAAGGAAAGACAGGACTCCAGTCTATATCAAGGAGAACAAAGTGTTTCATCACCAGTGTTAGTGCAGAGGTGTTTAGCATTGTCATGGTTGACAAGCATCTTGGGTACTTCCTCTTCTAGGCTATTTTGCTTGTCCAACAGTTAACTCATATCTATTTAAAACGACTGCATGAATATACTTTCAAGTGAATATATTATACATAATGATTATACTTCTCATATTATGAAAAGTCAGTGCAATGGCAATAACATAAATCCAAATCAGGTAAAAATCAAGAGGAAATGACAAAGACATAGGGAATATCTTACTGACAAAGATGTATTTTTGAATCATTTCGGTTTTCAAAGTATTTTCTTCCACCATTTGTCTTTTCACAAAATTCGTGCCCAGTACCAGCTAGATTTTCTTTTTTGCCTCAATTTATTAAGCAAATATCACATGGAATTTATTACACAAGCAGCATCTTTGTTGTGGATCAGCAAACAGCAAATATAAATGAAGAATGAAGCATACCAATTTTATGCTCCCCATGTTTACCTCCAATCTTTGAAACAGCATCAGTCATTACACTGCAAAGTTTCACTTTCTTTACTAGTACTTTTCTGTTTGTGTCACAGAGGTTTCTGGATACAGAGTGGACTCAACTGCATACAGTATTTATACTTAATCAAATCATTAACTAGTGAAGGGGAGCATAATTCAGTTACTGTTTTCTACATCTTCTTGTTAAATCTAGAGGTTTGCAACCTGCTGCACCCTGAGCAAAAAATTCACAGATGAAAATGATTCTGACAGATTTTTTTCAGTCATTACATTTAATTTAAAACCTATCAAAACATAAGATTTCTAAAATATATCTCTAGCCAGCACTATCTAGCACTTCCCTTCAGTGAATTTTGTCTGTGCTACACATTATCTCACCCAGCTTATTATTATTTCAAATGCCACTGAAAACATTTTAGATTAGACTGTCCTACCAAATAATGTACTTCACATGAGTGCACTATCTACTGTCACTTCCTTCTTCTTCCATATCATTTTGTAAACAGGTACTTAATTGGTTACAGAACAAACGAGATCACATTACTTCACGGTGTAATAATGCTGGGTATTTACCATGAGGTCTGGGAAACCAATAACAACAGTAGCATAATTATGTTCATCTGAGAAAATCCTGTTGGGGGAGCTGATCTTTTGTCCCACAGCTGCACTGAGGTTTTCTGAAGATAGCTGGTCACTTGCAACTGCATGTGGCACACACAGTTCTGACGCTGCACGGGGAAATCAAACAAAAGGAAAGTCATTAAATACGGATATGTAATAGGAAACAACATTAACTGTGTGAGTGCTGAGCACTAATCATTGCTATTTCAGCATAAACTAACTGATAAACAGAAATTTTGATTATACTATGCTATGAAATGGACAGAAAGAAAGCAGGAAATAATGGCATTTTTGTTGAGTAGAGCACTCAAATCAGGAAATACTAGCTAGGAAATATTTGTTTATAGCACTTAATTTTGCCCTCTGCTGTGCAACTGAGGCAGGAAGCCTACAGAATGTAACAGTATGTGATCTCATTAAAGATTTGTTTAATGCACATGCACAAAAAGGCGAAACGTAGGTTTGTTAGGTGTCAGTGGGAGATTGCTCGGTGGCAGTCTTTCTGTCTTTGCAACTTAAATACTCTTATTTGTAACACGTTTCTGGTAAATAATGGCCTAGTTTTCTTTAAGTTAAACTGAATTTTATTCTGTGCATCTGTATCTGCACTTCACCTTGCCTCAAAATACCAGCACAGCCAGAAGCCCCTACCTTCAGTTCAGCAGTGTACTCTGTTTCAGCTGGCAGCAGGAGAAAATCTTTCCTCCCTCAGTGGAGGAACTGACTACCAGCTTGGGTCAGTGGAAACACCACCCCCAGTCTACCTTTTCTTAGCTTCCCTGGCACATGCTCTGCCTCAAAGAATGACAACAGGCTGAAGATGCTATATTCCGGGTTTGCTGGAAGGTAAGTGGAGAGGGGATGTGATAACCTCTCATATTGGGTTAAGAAAGACAACAAAGGATAAATACAGCAGAAAAAGCATGCAGCAGAACACTGCCCACAACAATTTGAGACTGAAAATATCAATAGGGCTTCTACCCATCTAAGGAATGATACTTCATAATGGTTTCTAAATAAGGTAGTAAGAGGAAGGAAACTACTGTGCTCTGATGGAGCTTGATAACTTGATAGAGTAAACTGCACAAATGATAAAAAGGATCCTAGATATTTCAGCAATGAAAAGAGTACTTTGATACTAAAATTTGTTGCTGTTTTTTTTTTTTTTAATAAGCCTTATTTATTGTTTGTCAGTAATATTTCCTTCTATGATGTTTAAACTGTTTATCTCATTCTTCATACTTAGGCTAGCCACAAGGATCAGGAATATTTTTATTATCTCTTTAATGCATATAAATGCAGTGCTTTCTGTATTTTTACCCTCTGTCTCGCTTGGACACTGGAGAGAGGTCAAAACCCATTAACTGTTAGGTGGGATGAACGTACACTTCAAATGTTACTAAACCAGGTAGGCTAAGGATTTTGTGCAACATGATCAAATGTTCAGGGTTGAAAATGTCATCAGATCTGAAGACAAGTAGATCTTACCAGGCAGAATGATGACCAGTGGAGATTTCTGCTTTCTTCCGTAGCAGAAGACGCTTCACTTCCCAGCACCAATTGGGACTTTTAGAGCACACATTTCCCCTTGCTCATAACACAGGTATGATGGCCCCAGTAGCCTCCTGCACACTTCCTGCAGATCTTTATGAACAGTGACTTCCTTTCAGAACTTCTTATTTTTAAAAGCATTAGGGAATGTGTTCTAGCTCAACTGAGTGTGTGTAATAGATTTGCGACACTGTACAGACTCCATTTATCAACCTATGTGATCTCTTCTAGATGCTACTGACTGCCCAGTAATCTTTTTACCTTTTCCTTTCTGTATGCTTCTACATATCCTGTAAGCCCATGCCTGAAGGTCTCCAATGCTTTACTTGAACAACCTGAAGTCTGAGCACGGAATCTGCCATGCTTTGCGAAAAGTTGTTGTTAACCGCATTACGATCAGGGGAGGATGAAAGGAGAATCAGAGGGAAGGTTACCCGGTCCTTTAAAGCAAAAGAGCCTTGTTTGTGCAGCTGTGAACACAGAAATTATTTAAAAAAGGAAAAAAGGAAAAAGAAAAGAACAAGCCAAGCTTGCATTCAATACCCGTTGTTAAGCCAAATCCCATGTCAGCTGGCTCTTCATTCAATGCATACAGCTGGCAAGCCTCACTGTCTTCAGCCTCCATATGGACACGTTTCGTTAAAAGAAATTTCCTGTAAAGGACACATATTTATAATAATTCCGGATTAAGCTTGTAACTCTAAACAAGGACTTCAATTTTCTGAAAACCTTCTACGTTTGTATAAACAAGGCTATCAACACCTTTTTCTAAAGCTAGGTGATTTACCAAACATCTGTGAGATAGGAAAGGGCACGCCAGCCAGAGGCGCTTTGTCTACTGAAAACTATTTACCCACTTCTATCTTCTGCACATTCATATAAAAACAAGAAGACTAAGATTTCTGTCATGTGTCTAGGAAGTAAAGCAAGGAGGCTTTACTTCCCTGGACTATGAGGCTGCATTTCCAAAACTAGGTCCACCAACATTCTAATCGCTAAAAATCAATACCGCCTCAATAAAACATGCATACAGTTGAATCTAGCCCAGATTTTTGGAAGTGTGAATGTAGGTACACTCTGTTAATTTTCTTCTCTTTCACCAGAACTTTCACCAGAACAAGTTTCCATCTGAAACACCAGTTGTTTAAGTCTAGCCATCTCACAGAGGTAAAAAACTGAGACCAGGAATGAATATAAACCAGGGACAAACAAGAAATAATGCCATTAAGAAAAATCAGTTTCAACTGACCGATTTGTTTCACTTTCCACCAAGAGCCACCGGTCTTCAGCCACCAGGAAGACAGATTCCAGATTGATTGGCAGTGAGATGGTATGAGTTTGGCCCTCTAATACATCGAGTACAATAAGATGGTTTCTGTAACAGTAGAAGCCGTGAGAAGAATAATTAGATAGGCATGTATATGAGGTGATCTGTCATAAATCGATAAAATATGAGCAGATAATTTAAATCTCACCCTTTTTCTTTGTAGAACACCAGCCAGTTTTTGTGTGAAAACTCTCGGCACATTTTGTAGCTGCTCTGTACAAAAAAAACCCAACAACGTACAGCAATTAGGGTTTGTTAGATTACTTCCAGTGAGCTTCCCTGACTCTTCTCAAAGCGTACAACTTCTTTTTCCTTCACTGAGAATAACTCACTGCATTAATTACCTCTCAAAATACCACCTAGACTGTCTTGTCCCAAATCATACAAGTGCATCATAATATATTTCATTATTTTGGACATAACCCCTTGTAACAAAATGTTCTATTACCCGTTCTAGCTCCAAAGGGGAAGATTTTAAATATACACATCCTCTGACAATTTATATCTCTGCTGTGAGAGTAAACAATTAAGTGCTTGGGTCCCCCATACAGTAAGTGAGACAATCCTGGGGCTGTTTTTCCAACATTAAGCTATGATTTCCAACAAAAAGAGTATAACAGAGGCAGGTGCTATTCCTCACCGTCTCTTCCTTGCTGCTCCACCAGGATGTTCTCTTAGGAGAATCTTGAGCATCTGGCAAGAGCAAAAGCCGACGAATGGCACCGCTGTTTGTATCCAATAACAACACAACATTGCTCTGTAAAAGAAAAGCAGATCTGTGTTCATCTCAAACCCATTTGAGAGACTACAATAAATCTGTCTGAAGCACTCTTGAAACTCAAGCAGCTTTTTGAGAAGATTATCTAAGCTTCGTTGGAAAATGCAGGCTGAATCTTCTTGGTCCATTTCAGTGCCCATGGAGAAATGTAATTGTGCAAGCTAAGTACATATAAAAGGGCTTGAATGATTATTTCAGTTTTTCCGTGGTGTTTTCTTTACACAGCTCACATCCATTTCTGCATAAGCTCCAGAAACTAGACTAGCATGTCTAAGCTGTAGCCAGCTACATGTGCAAGACATAGCAGTTTTGCTCTGTCAAGCCACTAAACTATTTAGTTTCAGTTTTTATGTTTCCTTAGCATTACTCTAAAATACCCATTGCCTAACTTACAACTGACAAATGTCTTTGTATTTTCTGTCGAACTTCACGGTACAGATTCCTTGGAGCCTATTAAAAATCCCAGTGTGTGAACATCCTGTGACCTGGATGCTCTGAGAGCTTAGCGGCAGGAGGAGGATGCTGCTGGAGGGCAGCAGGATGGCTCCAGAGGATTAATATCAAGACAGGATACTGTGCAGGATTGCAAGCATTTTCCACATAAAATATATGAAGATATGGTATGCTAACTTCTGAACAACTTCAGCTTTCTTAGATTGTTACCCAATGGAGCCACACATTATGTCAAATGATGGGGAGGGGGGCCAACACTTCCCCTTGCCAGCCCCAGGCTGCACACGGGGCTGGGACTGCAGTATGAATGAAGCTTTCCTTGCCTGCTCTGCAGTGCCACAGCTGAACCCACTGCTGTCATCCATGCTCCACATAGTCCTAATGTGTCTGAGGTGCTGCAGCCAAGTCTGGAGTGCATGACACGGATGAATGCACCTGATGCAGAAAGTACATAGCCTGAAGAATCTGCTTTTTTGCAGAGTCATTTTAAACATGTCTTTTTACCAAGTACTGTAGCTGCTCCTAACTTACTGAACAATCATTCAGGGCCAACCTTGCCTGCATCAAATGACATTTAAAAGGTACAAAAGAATACATTAATTAAGCTTTGGGCTGAATTTTTTTGTTTGCCATTTAAGGAAACATTAGGTTCGGCAAGGACATTAGGTTCTGCAAGGGCTTACCAAAAGTAAACTGTCCACGTACAACATCTGCAATAACGCACGACAGACGTTAAGGGAGTAAAACATAAATTCCCACAAAACTGTCCTAAATAAAATGAGTACAAACAATCTGAGTCACAGTGTTTCTGTTCTTTTTGGGTACGCTTCATACTTTCACTAGGATTATTTGAGAGAATTCACTTTATTCAGTGATGACAGTCATTTGAAGCTAAGTATGGTAAAGCATGAAAAGTATTACCACGTTGTTTGGAGCATTTGGGAATTTCAGCTGAAGTTCAATGCGTCTAAAAAAAAGAAGTTTTCTTATGTGTTACAAACCAAAATTATAGAAACGTGGTTCAGGAAACAAATTATGCATTTGCTCAGGATTTTGGTTTTCTGCCATGTTTTATTTATATGAGCGTGCAGCAGCGCTGCTGAACCAAAGAAATGCATTTGCCTTCCACATGAGATAAAGAACACATACGAACCAATTACATTCTTCCACTTAGCGTTAAATTTATGAGAGTAGTTGATATAAAAAGCCTTTCCACTCCACCCCTTTTGATGTTAATGGTTTCCTTCTGCGCTAAGTGACTGATGTATATTCTGTCTGTGTTTAAGAATAGATCTTTGCGTCACTTGCAAACACATCCAAAAGCAGCTTTGGCAACTCTTCAAGTGGGCTGGGAAAAGACGCTGGTGTGCAATTCCGCTATGTTTGTTCTTGACTGGGAGAAAAGTAACCTTTGGGTGACCTCACGACCCCAGTGTCTGGAATTCCAAACTTTGGACAGATGAAATAAGCGATCTCATGAAGTGCCGTGCCTTTATTTTTAGTTACTGCAAAGTTTCCCTTTCCTCACTGCTGTTTTTATTTTAGCAAGCATTTTCCTCTTAAAAGTCCTGAAACCAAGCAGGGCTGTGATTTCACTTTGCTGGTATGGGAAGCTGTTTCTTATGGTCTTGAAGACAGAGCACAGCTACGGGAAGGAATAAATTTCCAATTCAGAGTAAGACAGTATAAACAACTCAGTTTAACCCTCTTGTATTCTTCTTCCCATGCTTACTTCCACAACTTCATTCTTTTCTGTACTCAGTGCTCATGCAAGCCTGCAAACACTCCTTTGCTGTGAGTTTCAGATGAGCCTGATTCTTAGCTCTGGACGGTGTGCACTCACCTGGCCCATATGCACAAGCATCTCTTTTACAAATGGCACTCCATGACCTCTGGGGTGATACACAGGTAACGATCCTGTTGCTGTAGACATTAGGTACAGATATAGGGCAGTTTGGGCACACAGTCAGACCTATCTTATTTCTCATTTGGTGTAAGTGAAAAAAATATGAGTCTATGAACTTACACAGTTTTGGACTCAAACCACCATGCCTTCAGAGGTGAGAAACACTTGCAGGCAGTTTACTGACCTAACTAACGTGAGAAGTATCTTTCAAAAGGCTTGTGACACTTGTTTGTGCTACAGAACATTACAGGAATGGAGAAGTAGAGAATATAAACTTTGTGCTTATAAAACAGAAAGTCTTCACCTTATTTATGATACAAAAAACAACAGACAAAACAGAGAACTTAATGCCTGTTAGTATTTAAAGAAAAAAAACGCATACATCAGGATGTTACACGGATGAGAGGCTTCAGGTGTTATTGCTGGGAGGTTCCAAGTCCTTCCATTCCCTGATCCCCACAATCTTCTTTTAAAGGATGTTTCCATGTAATAAGAAAGGTGGATCCCCATGTCAACTCCTATGTCACATAGTCCCTCTCTCACCACATGCAATCTGAGAGCTCTGACAAAGCTCCAGCAGCACATGGGACAAGGAAAAGAACTTCCCTCCCTTCCTACTCCACTTCCTGACAGAGAAAGATAAAAGGAGAGTTAAAGGAAGCTGGCTGACACTGCCTGGGCAAAGTTCACTGCACTCACTGAGGCAGACTGTTGGTCTGGTTGCAGCCTTTCAACTTGCAAGAAAATATGCAAGTGTGCAGTTAATTTATACGCAAATCAACGCCCAATGTGTATTTTCTTCCTATATATGTCCCGTACGAAATCATACATACAGCTTACCTAAATTCTTTTCACTTGCTATCCTTCCAAGTGGTAAATATGTTAGGAATTCACTCAGAAAAAGTTAAAGGAAATAGGTGTGCTTGTGGCTTTATACGAAATTGGGGTACGCCCTGGAATACTTGAGGGGAGGATGGGGTAGAGGCATAACTACGTTGAAAAGATAGATGTTTCCCCTTTACACTGCCGTTTCCACTTTGCAAATAAATGACTTCAGGTTTCAGAAGACCCTTTTTAAAGTCTGTCAACTCAGATTAAACAAAGAGTCAAAAGAAGTTGTGCTCATTGAGCCCAATGGCCACCACATAATCTACCCTTTCCTCCAAGAAGATGTAGAGATGCCTTAAAAGCAGATAAATCTCTGATTTATACAATTAAATTAAATCCTGAAGAAGTTCAGCTTTAGTAAGATTTTATTCAAAAGGACAAGAAGGAATGGTAATTCTTCATTTTATTTCACTGGAGGGCTCTATTGAATCCAGATGGATGTTATCTGAGAAATAAACTACAAGCTTAATCTAAGAGCTCCAATATCATCATCTCATCCTTTCCAGTGGTTATCAACCATTTTAAATTGTTATTTTAAAAACTTTGTTATAAACATTCATTACCAAAGGCCTTGATTAAACAAGAAACTTGGAAAAATTTTACAGCCCTTGATATTTCATAAAACCACTAATTAGGCAATACCAGCTGTCAAGTGAATTTTTTATTATAATTCAAAGTGGAGCTTCTGATTCCTACAAATACTGTTAATACTTCTGTCCTTTTTTAAGTGTACATAGACAAATCTCTAAAGCATCACATACACAATTTACATTATTTGTCTTTCTACCAGATCTGTTTGATGCACTCTAACACATGTAGCTGATCCTTGGAGCCATGCCCTAAATACAAAGGTGACACAGATCCACCTAAATTAACATGTGCATGCTGCAAATGTTGAGGTTAACACTGCCAGTGATCTTAGCACACCTAAAGGAAGACTCTACAAGTAGTCAAGGCTCCTTTGCCAATGGAAAAGAGACAGGCACTTCCAGAGGGTAATTATCTGTGCTCCAGCTTAGCCAGAATGAATCTTCTTTCAGATCTCCTTAATCAGATAATTAGCACACACCATAAACTTCCTTGCTAATGTCATAAATAGTATCTTATTTAATTTCACGTACTGTAACATCCACTGCATTTCACAGGTGCACTGTGAAAGCACATGACTTTTCCAAGGCTCCATCACTGGAAGAGTTAGGAATAAAACCTAAGCCCTGAATGGAAAAATTAAACTACTTGAGAATAAATCTTTTGATTAAGTGGGAACTACAAATCCAAAGACCTCATCGCAAGTGCTAATATAAGGATGGCAGTGGCTGTGGAGACTACAATAGCTGTGTTTGGTTGTGTTTTGGTATCTCACTTGAAAAGCAATCCCAAATAAATTATTCCTGTAGTCTATGGATATAAACATGCAATACACAAAAGAAACATTTTTCATCTTTTCTTTTTTCTTCTGTGCAAGATGCTTACTGAAGTTACTCAGAGAGTCTAAAATAACTTTTGAATTATGTCCTAAGTATAAAATGACTGTTTGCAACCAAATCTGTAGTTGGCACATATGTTCACGCTCAGTAAGGTCTACCTTAATATTAACCCTGTGTAACAAGTCTTAACATAAAGTGAAGCATTCAGTATATCAAAATTCAGTATTATTTTCCAGCAGAATAAGCAGGATTATTCTCAGACAGGATTTGTTCAATGTAGCACTTTCTATGAAAGGCAAGGCTGGAAACTGACAATATTTAAGCTTTGTCAGGGAAAAAAAACCGAAAAAACATGAGAGGTTACAGCTTAGTGGAAGTCAGCTGGAAAGGGACAATGAGCTACTACAGAGCAACCTTTATGTCAGAGTTAAGTCACACTGCTGTTGAAAAATGCATGCCATAAAGAAAGGCAAAACCAGTCACAGACTTAATTAACAATCCAAAGCTTCATGGACAAATCCCTGATTAAAATCTTGCTGCTGAAAGTGAATCCTCCTGTGATTTGGTTAAAAACAAATTAAACACAGCAATTATTTTCATGGTGGGAATTTCAGACACTTAGAAAGCAAAGGATATTGCAGGGCTTTATACTAAAAAAGTGTGAGACATTCTAAACATTCTTAGACACAAGATAGACTGCCATCTGTTTTACAGTTTCCTGCATTGACTTCGCCAAAAAATTAAGTCCAAGTATTGTTTAGAATTGTACAAATTTGTCATCCGCATCCCAAAATAGCCCAAATTGTACATTTATAACTGCTCAAGATAACCATACAAGCAATCACAATAACAGGTATCTTCTGGATCGTATCTTTACAGTTGGCATTCAAAAGCAGCCTAGGCAAATCTAAAGAAGGCATATGTAGCTCTACCAAAGCCAGAATTGTGTTTCTTGTAAGGGATAAAATTTAACTGCTGTGTTCAAGGCCAGAAAATGGCATCAACACTTGAAAAATGTTTCTGGAACAACACTATCACATATATACTAGAATCACAGAATCATAGAATGGTTTGGGTTTGGAAGGGACCCTTAAGATCATCTATAATGATGCTATAGGAAGGGACACCTGCCTCTAGACCAGGTTGCTCACAGCCCTGGCCTTGAATGCCTCCAGGGAGGGGGCATCCACAACCTCTCTGGGCAACCTGTTCCAGAGTCTCACCACTCTCACAGTAAAGAATTTCTTCCTGATATCTAGTCTAAATCTACCCTCTTCCCGTTTAAAACCATTTCCTCTCATCCCATCACTACCACCCTTAAAAAAAGTCTCTCCTTCCTGTAGGCCCCCTTCAGGTACTGGAAGGCCACTACGAGGTCTCCTTGGAGCCTTCTCCAGGCTGAAGAGCCACAGCTCTCTCCAGCCCTCTGATCATCTTCATGGCCCTCCTCTGGACCTGCTTCAACAACCCCGTGTCCTTCTTGTCCATTCCAGTTATGGAATGACTGAAAACTACTTAAACCACAGTTCAGTGTAGGAAAGGCTCTGCTAAATGGGCATCCCTCCCCTACTGAAAAATGGGAAGAAGAAATTAAGAACAAAAGGAAAAGGAAAAATTAACCAACAACGATGACTAGATAAAATACAAAACCACTCTGACTGGTAGGTAACATGAGTAACAATTAACAACAATAAAACATGAATACTAATCAGCCACATTTTATCAGCTCTTGTCCCTTCTTACTCTTGGGGAAAGAAGTTTTAAATTGGAAATGTTCAACTCACAGTACAACTGACAGTAGTAGAAAGTAAAAAATCTGCGCAAAGTATGTATTACTTGACTCTGAAAAAAGAATTTGAGTCAAACCAAATTCAATGGTTCTAAATTTTCATTGCTGATACACTAAACATCAAGACTTACACAGCCTTCAAGTACCTGTATTTTAGATATTACAGAATACAAAATATCAGGATTCACAAAACAAAGCAAAGACAGTGTCACGAAGCAAACATAAGTAGCACTTTACTTTGTGACTCAGAAACTGTCTCTTTCATATACTGCTCAAAAAGCAAAAAGAGAAGAAGATTGGAGCAGAATTTAAATTCACAGCATAAAACAGCTTACTCTATACTTTTCAAACACATGCTGCCTGACTGAGAGTCCTGAAATCAATTCAGCCTCCTTTTCATTCATAAAGGCCAATCTCTAACAGTGAGAGAAAGAAGTAGGTAGAACTACAGTTCAATAATGCAAAAGGACATAAAAGGTTCTTGTAAATCAGCTGAAAAGTGTAAGAGAAAAATCTCCACATAAATACTAAAGCTGAGGCATCTCTGGCTTCAACTATAATGAAAAATAGAACACAGAAGCAGCTAGACTTATCCAGCCTATTTCTATCTATAGAGGAGACACCTTAGGGATTCTGCCTTCTGTTTATAACTAAAGATTTAGCTGATTTAGCTGCAGTTCTTTGGTTGTGTATTGGTTTTTATTTCTCTTTTATTTTTCTTACCTCCTCTTCATGTAGAATCACTTGACCTTTGAGTGGATTTCCCAGTGGTGCCACAGTCACAAAAGGCTGCCAGACATGTCCAACTGTTCTTGGGAAGATGTCATACAAATCCACAAAGTATCCATTCTTACTAGAAACGTTCATGAAGTACAAGGAAACAGGATTGCAGGTCGTAACATAAAGAACATTTTCAGCTTCCTCTTCTGAAATAAGAAAGTAATAATAAGAGAAGGCAGCAGACATTGCATATCACTCTTCATGAAATACATACATGTCATAAACTAAGCAGATGATACAGCAAAATGTACAGCAAAATTACCATGACAAAAGGAGTTAAAGATGGAGATGAATGGTCTCTCAGTACTAAATGTTAACAAGCAGACTCTTGTCACAACACTAGGAACTCTTTAAACAAGTAGTCCAAGACATTTGCCTAGACAAGACTGCAGTGCCTGCCAGCAAATGCAAAATGTGCCAAGATCTTTTTGTTTGTTTATAATTTCGTTTCTCTGTCTTTCTCTAGCTCATCCTCTCTTTCAGTTATGATGTATTTAATATACACAAGGGAAGAAAGCAAACTTTTCACAAAGAGCACTTCGTGGTGGCCTTTAGGCAACAAAACCAAACCAAAGTTACTTAATTTCTCTTTTACAGTCATTAAAGCTTGTGAATCTATTTGAAACTCTAGTTACAAGTAGAAAAAGCAGCACTCTATTACTAATCACCAGCAATCTGTTTATAATACATTACAAAGTTTAGACATTTAAGGATAAACTCTACAAAAGTTTATGAATATTACCAATGATGCAATTCACTTTGGGACATTAATATGGATAACTAAAGCTTGATTCAGTGAGAGAGAATTTTAATCATTTTAAGCACAGCACTCTGCAAGTTGTAAGATTTGTATTAAAACTGAATTGACCTAGAGAAAGAGAGAAAAAGCCAAGGAGTTATTTTCTGACATCATAAATACTAACTACTGAACATACACTGGAGGGTGTTTTTACCCTTAGAATCACACATTATCTAAATCACACTCTTTTATATTCTGTCATTGGCCATCAACAAGCATTTATTTAAATATATATTTACTCTTCCTCATCTCCAGGATATTTCATATATCTGTGACACAGGGGACCTTTACAAAAGTTACCAGTTTTTCTTACCACACCTTTTGTTACAGTGACATCGCAAACAAGGTTAACTTCACCCAAAGGCAGAGCCCAATAAGCAAGTTCTTCCGTGAAACTGAGGGACCGAGCTTCATGTCGTTCCAGTGGAAATCCTTGAATATTTAAGTACACAGGGCCCTGAAACAAATGGTAATGAAGGCTTGCTAAAATACTCTGTTCACTATTCGTTATTAAAATCTAGACGTCTTCTTCAAAACCATTAATACTAATATTAGCAGAAACAGATTAATTACTAAATAAATGGCAGGGAAGAAGAAATGCTTTTCTGCAAACTTTCTGAATGTTCTTACTGCCATTTTCTTCACAGTATAGCAACCACCATGCCTCCCTCTTCAGTGAGTCGGTTTTCAACCATTATTGCTCAGTGACTTGAAGGAAGTATCGCATTCTGATAAAATTCAATCCATACAAGGGAAAAAGAAATCAGAATATTTTTTAGCTCGAAGAAATTCAATGGCAATTTCTTGTTTTATACACCCCACATCAAAACAGTAGTTCAGGGTTTTTCCATACTCACTGCAGTAATAATTACTGAAGTTAGGCCAAGAGCTCAAAGCTGAAAAGGACCTAAAAGCTTTGGCTGGAGGTCAAATTGTACCAGCGTTTCAGATCCAAGCCTGTCAGTGCCAAAGACAGTTAAGAATCCAGTTGTTTGTAAAATAGATACAGGAAAAAGCTTTCTTTACAGACTCTGATCTCATACAAAAATTGAGGTCTGGGGGCTGAAGACAACCACCTCCAGGCATTCAAAACTGCTGCAGAGCTCTTTCAAATATGATATTTTCAGTGTCCTTATAAATAGCTCTTTTCGAGAACTTCTGAGCAAACACTGTGATTTTTTAAGGGCAGCCTACAAGCTGAGGGTGAGGTACACAAGAAAGTTCATTTTCCAAGTCAGCATTAAAAAACATAACAGGTAACAAGGACAAAACTTTGCATACACTTTTTTTCCTGAAGAAACTACACTTTAGATTCTTCAAATCCCAATACATAAAAAGAGTGCTTTGCTAAAAAAGAAAAAAAAAAAAAAGGAACAAAAAAGAGACGAACCTTTACATCTATTTTTTGAGTTTCCGTGGGACAAAGCAGTTTCTGTTGTGCATTCCCCGGCTGATCGACTTTCCAGTAGCCCATAAATTTATGATCTGGTAATGGCAGCCTGTCAAGCAATGTAGAACAAATGAATTTTTATACTCATTAACCAGCAACTGATAGGGAATAAATCACTTAAACAACAGCATTTTTCCAACTAGTCATATTTGAAGATTTTCTTGCACAAAATGCTTCCTCACTAAAATATGTCATTTCTTTCATCTTTTCAAATCACAAAAATTCAGTCTTCTGGAACACGAATAATGTCACAACCTAAACAACATAATAAAAGAAGGAATCTTTCACATAATATGGCCTCAGATGAAGCACTTTTCCATTCTGAATTATCTAGGGCATGTAGTAAAATATATCCGAGCCATCTCTTGCTTTGCTTTACTCAAGTCAGGCAGGATGTGATAGTACTACTTCAAGGTACTACTGTAAGCAACACTCTCCTCTAAAAACAGTAGACTAAGCACACTAAACACTGTGGAAAGTTCACTATGCAATAAATGCAATGAATTTTTTCCACATATTTTGCCACCATTCACATGAACAATACAATTGTGAGAGGATGCCACTGCCTTCTGCAGCCTACAGGAAGGGCATAGCCTTCTTTAAGGGTCTCTGCTGGTTTTATTGGTCTTCTTTATTTCTGTACCTTTTTATTAAGGGAAGAAACACCCAGGCCACAGCAAAAATCATTTATGAAGGAGAAGAAAATGTTGGCATACGACAAAGTAGCTTGACAGCAGAACAGGGACATTTTCTCCAGTGATTTTGCAACCACTAAAAGCTGTTTGACTTCGTTGATATGCATGAATGCAGTCAAGCTAGTGAACTCATCACTTTTGGTTTCTTTTATTTAGGATCTGTTGCTCCTAAAGAGACCTATCAAAACTACATTCTGTATTACAAGCAGTTGCACATTACTGTACAGCTACGTAACTTGGCAAGAGAACAGAAGACATTCCCTTTCCCAGTTTCTATAAATATCTCGAAAGTGTATTTTAAGGAAGTTCTTTTATACTGTTAAAAGCCTGTGCTTGCTCTCTTCCATCCCATTTGATGATGCTTGTACTTACTGTTAAAATTATTTCCCCTCTCCCCTCCAACCTGGCCACTCTAAACATAAGTCATTGTTTTTTCTTCTTGATACTCTTTCCATAGCAAGGAGAGATCTCAAAAAAAAAAAAAAAAATCTTTGGAATGATATATGAATGTTGGCAAATTTTGGTATTATTTTTTTCATTGAGAACTTGAGGAAAAAGTGAAGGAATGAACACTAATTTCCTCTAATCATTCCAACTCATGCAGGAAAGATGTATTAACATTTCTTACTGGTATACAGCAAACCTCAAATGACCTGGATAAGACAGTACCTACAGGGAGGCAGTCACTCCATCTCCATTCCCGTTCTGTACGTGGACAATATGCCAAGGCAGTCAGATAGCCAAAGCCACTCTGCATTATTTGAAAACAGAAAATGGTCTGGATGCTACAGATCATAAAAACATCCAGCTGCCAGCAGTACACCACTGGGGCACGTAATGAGGGAAGTACATTTCATTATTTCCCTTGTTCAATCAAGGAATCAGCAGAGTATTCACTGACTGTTTGTGGCCTATTTATAGAACCACAGAATTTATGAATATTAATAGATACCAATGTTTAAACACTGATTTATTTTGTGCTTTTTGATTTATTTTCCTCATTTCAGTTTGCATTTTTCAATTCTTTATAGCTAGCTGGACCAGCCATATTCTTTCCAAATTAAGAATAAAATTTAAGTCAGTCTCAAAAGAAATGCAAATACATATATTTCACATTACGATATTCCAGACCATTAAGAAAAAAATGTTCAGGAAGCACTATTTCAACATACACACAATTCTTAGATCAGAAAAAGGGACAGTCCAAGCCACTGGATAAATCAGTTCATTCATGAACTGTAATTTTACTCTAAGCTTCCATTTGGGTTTCAAAAGGATTTGTTGGGAAAACTTTGGTCATATTGAGTTGAAACTGTACTGTGTGCAAAAGAAAATGTAATTTTTTTTTCCTAGGATAACTATTAATAGCAAAATCTCAGATATGTCTGTAATCAGCAATAACTCCTTCCTGTTATTTCAATGGAATGTCAGCTTCCACAAGGATATGGATTCAGCTTTTAATTCCTTACACGTTATTCTAATGTACAACATCCTAGAAATCAGTGGGTTCACTAATAATCGTGAGTGCTTCTTACATTTTAAAACGAAGCATAGTTAACAACCAGCTCTAACCAAATCTCTGTTTTATAAAGCAACAGAATTTCAGACTGCATTCTCAGAGAAACAAAACATTTCCACTCTGTTTCAGCTTTCTGGAGATCTGCTTTGCTAATGGCTTTCTTCCCTCAGGAAAATTAATTTCCCCTTTCTCCCAGATTTTTGAGGTTTTGTTCTCTTCCCTGCTCCTGAATGATTTAGCATCTCTGGGGAGCAGCTTAAGCCATCATGAACAGCAAAGAGGAAGAAGTGGTAGATCAGAATTTAGGAATAAAACATAGAACAGAATTCGTAACACAAAGTTCCTCTGTCAAGGAAAATAGGGCCTGACAATTCTACTTTATTCTGTCTCACTGCACAGAAACCTGGTCTAGGAAAGTCTAGAAGAACTTGGTGGCAGAATGCCTCCTGACGATTTTCTGGAGGGAGAGAACAGAAGAGCAGGACCAACACAACCCCACTAGAGACATGTACGCATCTTAACAATTTTCCTCTACTGAATATATAGGATATTATTGAAGTAGGAAGGTATTTCCTTTTCCCAGGACTTGCAGGTAACAACTAAGTTTTGAAAATAACTTGAAATGACAGTGCTAGTAAAAAGATTCATAAGGCATTTCTTCCCCTCCGAAGTATTTCAAATGAATTTAATGAACCAAACGCTGCTTATATAAAAGGCAGACAGAAAACTATGGAAATGGCACCAGTGGCAAAAAGCTGAGAAACAGGGATCTGGTGAGTGTAGAAAAGAACAGTGGATTGTTAAGAACTGTACTGAAAAACCGTTGCTATTTCCAGTAATGTACAGAACAACCCACAATGTATGCTTTCCTCAAAAGCTGGGAGGAGTTTATAGAGCAGAAAAAATGCACGACGGGCTGCAGTAATCTTGTGAGGAAGCCAAGACATAAAAGAAAGTTCTAATGAATTATTCCTAATCACTTCTTCAAATGTTTGTAGGTTACGAAAAAGTTAGAAATATTTTTATGTTTATTTGCTCCTAGTTTTACATCCTGGTTTTCCTTAGGATTGCTGCTGTCCATGAAATGGTTAGATAGAAAGACAGTTTATAAAAGGTGATGGGCACAGGACTTACAGCGGATGTGACAATTCTACATAAAACCATTATTTAACCTGATTTTGTTCATACACAGCAGACTGAGGGGGCACAATCTGTCAAAAGATGATACTTGAGCAGACTCTGATGCTGGAAAACTTCCCAAAGTGACATCCAGAGTGCATAATTCTTTCCACTTTTTAGATTTAGAAACACGTTCATTTTAGGCTGATTTGAAAAGATATGTATATTCAAAAAGGCAATAGAACTTGTTATATAAATGTATCCATTTACAATGCTGAAAATACACTGGAAAATAGCTAAGAATATTGTAAGAATAAAGTTTCACCGAATAAAAATTCTTTACATCCAGCTATCTTACTCACACAGAATTGTACCAGCTTCAACAGCTAACAGAACTGTTTAGTTCTTGATTCTGAAAATAATCTCATGATGGAACATAATGTAGTGTTCAAGGGCTTTTGCAATGCAAAACTTGTTACTTAACTTTAGAGCTTTGGTATTCCTATCAACACCAATGATTTGCCAAAATTCAGATCCTAAGGGAGTACAGGCTTCCAATCCCCTCCTAGTTTTCATGCTTCTTAACAGAATTGCTCAGCAATTTATCACGGAAGCTAGAAGTCAGACAATATATTACCAACTTGTATGAGACTCTAAGTAGCTGGGAAAGGAAGTTTAAAATTGAAATTGATCTTGCAAAACATTGAAATAATCTGAAAAAATACAATGTACTAAGAAAAATGTAAGAATAAGGGAGTGCAGAAGGGATCTGAAGGTTAGTGTTTAAAAACCTAAACATGAGTTAAATGCTACAGGAAATGCAAACACTGGTATTTTTAAAATGGACTTCTGTATGAAATCATGAAATACATCTCTACATTCTCACACTACTCTACCCAGATCTAGCAGAAACTAGCTTGCTCAGTTTTGTGCGCCATGTTTAAAGACAAACCTGCATGTAGGACTACTTTGTAGCCCTCCACCAGGCTCTCTCTAGAAGTTCTTTGTCTTATTTGAACTGAGGAGCCCAGAACTGGACACAGTATGAGGGCAAAGTAGAGGGGGAGGACCACCTCCCTTGATCTTCTGGCCACATTCTTTTAATGCACTCCAGATACCATGAACCTTCTTGGCCACAAGGGCACACTGTTGACTCATGATCAATCTGTTGTCTACCAGGACACCTAGGTCCTTCTCCACAGAGGTTCTGTCCATCAGGTCAGCCCCTCATCTGCACTGATGTATGCAGTTATTTCTCTTCAGGTGTAGGATTCAGCACTTGCCTTTGCTGAACCTCATAAAGTTCCTCTCTATCCAACTCTCAAGCACACCCAGCAAACTGGGCTGGAACAGACTTGCTGATACTACCCCAGTTTTCTTTTACCTTGAGGCAGAATCAGCCAGATCTAAACCATTCCTGGAAGATGTGCCTGCAATTCAAGGTGATCCACTTGTGGAACAAAAACTCCAGTTAAATCTTAAGACCAAAAGCAAGGCTATTTTAGAAAAGTAGGATAATCTGAAAAACTACATGTGGGAGATGCAAGTGAGATTCTGAGACCAAGATCACAGGACCTCAAGAGCCAGGTGTCAGCAAAGTCCCTAATCTTGCACAGTGAGATCTTGGGAAAGAGCTGCTTTTATGAACTGCTTCTGAACTGCTCCACTAGTTTCTCTGTACTTCAGACCACACAGTACCCACCTGTGAAAGAAATGTCAGTAAAAGTTTTGATGAGCATGTTATGAGGTTCTTGTAGATCTGTCACCCTTGGTGTAACCTGTCCAGTAAAACTTCAGAACAGTTATGAAGTGATCAGATGATCAGATACTTCTGTGTAGAAAAGCCAGTAACAGTAGTCTTAAGTTTCCTAAAACTCTGAAACCTTTCTCACTGCTTGAGAGCCCTCTCTGTTTTATCCACAGCCACCCACACCTAATATTTATAAAAATTATATAAAAACTATATAAAGTGAAAATTTCTAAAAAAAAAGAAAAAAAAAAGACAGATCTCATAAATCTTTAAAACAGAAACTATGGAAAAACTTTCTAGTGTGTACTGTCAATTTGATAGACACTGTGGTTGCTCACATATCAGTTCTACAGGCATGTAATACTTCTATCAGCAAAATGAAAAGGTACACCACAGTCAACTTACTGCCAGTCTCCTTTTAATAGTCATATATAGAATGTTAAATAGGGTAAGAGTGTGCACCAGTAGGAGAACCTACATGTAGACACCTAATATAGAGACATCATGTTGTAAGAATCAGTGCCATCTTAGCAAATATAAAAGCAGTCTGTCCTACAGAAACCAAAATTCTCCATAAATCCATAAAGTTTTCTTCATGAAAGGGAAATATTTGTTTCTTCATCAATAAATTCCATATTACAGTTCAAGCCACATAAAGCTTTCAAACTGCTTTTCAGTAAGATCAACTTAAACCTTCTATCTGTGAACTGCAGAACAGGTTAAATCTGTTTTCCTTTCACAATATACTGTTAAAAAAACCAATCTATTTTGGTTCTAAAATATAAAATGTACCTTTTGTAATGTGTTTACTGTCAATATAAATAAACCAATAGTGATATACACACCCATAAAGAATGATTCCTAGAGCTTACATCTTTGATTACACATGCTGCTCTGCCCTACAGATGTATTTTCATGGACATTTTTGTGAGTATCAAATACAAAATCCCAAACCATTAAATTTGATACTGACTTAGGTGCTAAGTAACAGGACAGAAGCTTATCACAGAATAGTAGAATGGCCTGGGTTGAAAAGGACCTCAAAGATCATCTGGTTTCAATCCTCCTGCCACAGGCAGGATTGCCAACCACTAGAGCAGGCTGCCCAGAGCCACATCCAGCTTTGCCTTGAATGCTTCCAGGGATGGGACACCCACAACCTCTCTGGGGAACCTGTTCCAGTGCGACACCACCCTCTGAGTGAAAAACTTCCTCCTAACAGCTAACCAAAACCTCACCTGTCTTAGTTTAAAACCATTCCCCGTAGTTCTGTCACTATCAACCCATGTAAACAGTCATTCTCCCTTCAGTTTATACTCTCCCTTTAAGTACTAAGAAGGCTGCAATGAGGTCTGCCCAGAGCTTTCTGTTCTTCAAGCTAAACAAGTCCAGTTCCCTCAACCTTTCTTCACAGGAGAGATGCTCCAGCCCTTTGAAGCTTGTTGCCATTCAATTAAAAACACAGGAGAAGAAACAAGTATTTCCCTTTATTAATATATATCTGTTTACCATACATACTATCAATATGTACATGAACATCAAGTAAAGACTAAATATTAGCAAAAAGCAAATACTCCATCATAAAGAAATTTCAACTGTTGTAGAATATAAACTTAAATCAGAATAGTACTTCAAGTACTTCAGGTTGGTTTAAAATAAGTTAGCAGCAAGTTAACATGATAGAACAAATGACCATGAGAGACATGTCGTCTTAAAATGTATCTTATGTTACTCTTACTCCTTGGCCAGCTGTACATTGGTCGGTTTTGCTCCAATAGGTATCCCATATTTGTGCAAAGTGCTGATTAAAATTTCACGCATTTCGTTGTTGTAGGAGTCGAAGTCAAACACATTTCGAACAACATTCGCCAGTCCTTCTGTTGGGAATTTCTGCAAAGGAACGATGTCACAGATTTATTTTACTGAACACCTCTGTTAATAGTTCTAATAGAAACTCTGCTCAACTTATATAAAAGATCAAGAAATCTTTTTAATAAATTTCTGGAATAAAAGAAGGTACATTGCTTCAAGTCAGAACGAAGTTCGTGATACTAAACCTGAAATAAACTAACAGATAGAAGAACTAGTTAAACAACCACTTTCACTCACATTTTGAACAATCATTTCTGTTACACAACACCACAAGGCAGCATAACCATTCAAATACATAATTAAACATAGTATATATTTTTAAATTTGGAATTGCTAACTGGGAAGACCTGACATAAATATATATATCCATGTACTCAACTGTATTAGTTAAGAATTCAGATTCTCAACGTTGAATACGGAAAAGCAGAAGATGCATTGCTTGCTTACTAAAAATAACTTTGGTTTTTGATGGATGTCAGCGGAAACAGCCACTGAAGATGGACAATCTTTTTTAATGATGAAAAATACTACCGGAAATGTACACATAAAGAAAAGAATTATATCAAATTTTATTTAGGATTTCCAACAAAGACAGTGCTAACTGTTGCTACTGGACTTTTGATTTAAGAACTGGACTTTTGATTTAAGGCCAGCATTCTCTTCCAGGTTTAAAAACTGCCCCTCACACCTTTTAATTATTTCTGTTCTTCAAGAAGAAAACACATTTTCCTGCACTCATTTCCCACCAAGACCTAGAATCCAGTAAGACTTCTTCACTGTTTGAATTCATGTAGAAGGAGCAAGCTGAAAAGTAGAAAGTTTTTTTCAGGACTTTCAGAAGGCCCTATAGACAGCTTCTGAAAACAGTTATCAAGTGCTTCATCATTAAATTCCACTGTTTTTTGAAACTCCTATAGCACACATGTACCCGTTCTTCATCAAACTAAAGCAGTTTGAAGTAGATGTAGATTTTTATGCATGCTGCCATAATTTCAAGCTTAAATAACCTTATTTTTAAAGGCACATTTAGGTAATTTAAACAGAATACAGATCATCCAAAATTTAGATTTCATCTACCACTGACGAAAACAGCTGCTGTTCTAAGTTGTACACATTAACACATCTAAATCACTGAGCCTTTTCACACATGTCCTTACTCTTGTAGGATGCAATTGGAGTAAATCAATTTAAAAGAATTTTAAAAACACCCTAACTACTGCATCTCCTAGAACTTTACCACCTAACTGCTTTATTTCTTATACATTATACAAAGCTGAAATCTGGATTGATTTTTCCACATCAGCAAGCAATGGCTGTTACAGAAGCAAATTGAAAAACCTGATACAACACGTCAGAGAAATGTATATATATGTTTTTAAAAGCTATTGAGTATACATATTTGAAAAAAAAAGGTTTTGAGTCCTCAAAGAAATAAAAACTAAAACATAATAACAGATTTTTCTCATGCTTTTTTTTGACCTATACTCTTAATCAAACATCAGCATTAGTGGAGATGTTAATATTTTCCCAAAAGAAGAAACATATAATTTCTTAAATAAAATATCAGTGACTTAAGCAAAGCTAAATTTAGCTAGTTATTGTGGTACAGCTGAATACCACTGCTAGAAATAGGCTTGTAAATAACCTTTTTTTTTAATCTATGGTGTACGTGCCACAGACTATTTCAGTTACTAGCACTGGTATAAAAGTATACTATGTACTACTTTTAATCCTATCCATGAGGAAGCTATTAGAAGTTCTGTTTTATTACAGCTTAGCAAAATACAGTCAGTGTATGATAATGTTTAAAATGCGCATTCCTTACCAAATGAAACAGGTTCTAAAAAAAAAAAAAAAAAAACCAAACAAACTTTTCTCCCAGCAGATATTCCAACTAAAGATTACAAATGTCTTGGATGCAACTTAAATGGAAAAAGGTTTTTTGTTTGTTTGGTGGTTGGTTTTTTGTTTATTGGTAGTGAAAGTACTGAATTCTCTAATGGAAATTTCAACTTAGAGTCATTGCGCAAAAAAGCCTACATACATCAGACATAGATGTTAATATAGATGCAGACCTACTTCATACTCAGTGGGTACAACACTGCCTTGGCCTGTTGTCAAGTGTCTTCTTTCTAAGAAGAAAACATTTCCAGAACTGTGCATATTCTGTATTAACTAAAACCTTCCCCTGCAGAATTATTTTAGAGCATTTATTATGACCAATACTGTGGTTTCTTTGTTACTCCCTTTTCTCTGCAGAGCAGAACCAACAAACTCACACCAAGCTACTCTGTTCATTCACCACCCAACCTTTCACTGCCTTAAACTAGACACTGAAGAAACCTTGATGATGTGCCTCAAGTGTCACCTGGTCTTCACCAGCAGCCTTCAAGGGCTTCTGTGTTTCTCTGAATCACTGTGTAAAATTCTGACATGAATATCAATATCAGTGAATTACACCAACAGCTCTGTGTCTTGCAGTAGGATACCAAATACAATTCATTTCCTCAGTAGAGCTGATTGCTGCCACTCTGAAAAAAAAAAAAGACGTTCTGAACACAAGCATTTGTGGAAAAAAAAAAAAAGGCTCTCCACTTCAGTTATTAAAAAACTGCAACTCTCTTATTCCAATCAGAGCAAATTCAACCACTTTTTAATAACCGCCTGGATAACTGATTACTGAAGAAAGGCAATGACAGTTCACTTGAAGAAAGTGAAGTCTGAACGTTTGGGTGGAACATTTAAAAAAATCATTTGGTTTCTATTGATTTTTAAACAAGATTACTGGAGAAAATCTTGATCTATCATCAGTCTGTCTGGTTCTCATTCACTGATTCTTTCCCTTCAAGTAACACCTCTGAGTGTACTTCTGAGTATTTTTATGGTTTAGACACTTGTCTGTTTTTTTAAATATTTAGTGAATAGTTTTTTTTTTTAACAATTTTTTATTTTATTTATGTATGTAATGCTTTATTTGATACAAAGTTGTGACAGAATTTTGGTGAAAGAGAGGTTTTTAAGGATCCAACATTCTTCAACCACATATATTACCTCAGTTGACTTATAAGTGTCAATAAAAAAGCAGTTTGTTGGTACAAACTCCACAGTATTTCTACCACTACTTGGAATAAAAAGCAACACATATCTGGTATGCAGACTTTAACAAGTCCAGACTATTTTTTTTAGATGTTTACTTTGCGTGTCCACATCCACTTGCCTCTGTATGCACTGCAACGGCTTCAGATGGCTGTGTGTATCCCATGCAGGCCTCCTACAGTGGGCATCAGCTGCCAAGCAAAGCAGCTTGCCTTTTCATTCACATGACATAAATTCTGGACCGTTTCTCTCTTCCATGTAGCTACTGATTCTAATTAAGCCTCATTATCTTTGATAACTGGAAACTAAGATTCAGTATGGTTTTCCAAAAGGATTAAAAGCCTCTGCTGCATGCAGAGCTGCATGGAGAGAAAAGGATGCAAATGGATTTTAGAAACCTAGCTTCCACTTGAGACTAGATGAACAGAAAAAAGGTATTGAGCATCTACTATCTTAGTACAAGAGCTTACTGGAGAGACCTAAAAGCCTCTCTTAACATCTACAAGGGATGCAGGGTGACACTGGATTCTGCAAAACAATGTACAAAAGATCTAGCGAAAGCCTCTAGATAGGTAGTGCAGAAGCAGTCGTATCATACAACACCAGCAGTGAAGGGCAGCATATAGAGCTTCTGGACTTGCCCATAAGCCACTATTAATATCCACAGTTCTGACATTTGACACATGCTGACAATTGCAGGTGAATGAGACAGAAAAGGTATCTTCAGGCTACCTGCCATCCAGAACTACAAGACTCAAATTCTCCACACAATCAGCAGGAAGAAATAGATGCAGTAACCGAGTCAGGCAGTTGCAGCAGACAGTCTGCACTTACAGATTCAGACTAGCTTGATATCTCAAGCTTCACCCACACCCCCCCAAAAAAAACCAAACAACAAACCCCCCAAAAAACAAAACAAAAAAACCCCATACACACACAAAAATAAAACAAAAAAAACTCAAGCCTTCTCTTAGTATAACAATTTCACATAGAAATAATGCATATGAATGCAATCTGAGCTAGAACTAAATTGCCATGGGTTCCCTATTTGCATAATAATTATAGGAAGATACTCTTGTAAACTACACTGTGGACACAATCCTGTATGTCCAATCAGATAAGCCTACTGTTTACATATTGATATCACTGTAATCGGAATATTCTCTTAACTGAAGAGCCCTGATGCTACGACGCCCTCTCAGCTAACAGTAATCAACATTAATTTTTTCTCTGAAATATCCAACTCTTTTCTTACCAGATGAAAAAAATAAACAAACAAAAAACACTCAACTCCCCTCCCTCCATAAAAAAAAACCAACAAAACAACAACAACATAAAAATCCTAAAATTATGTGAAAGAAATCAACACAATGGTACAAAGAAATTGTGACTGTGGAACTGTTATAAGGGAAACTGTTCAACAACATGACTAACTTCCCTCCTTCCTTCCTTTGGATCAGCAATTTCATTGACTCATTTCCCTCCTTCCTCTTTCTTCTCTTCCTGAAGACCTAAAAGCTTTTTACTTGGAATAAACAATATGTTTATATTCATTGTTTACATTTGGCTATCCCCAATCTTTTTGTTTTGCAGACCGAAAAACAAGTTACAGTAAACAGAATATTGCATACTTTCAAAGAGGCTGAGATCTTGAATACTAATGCAACAGAAGTCAAAGGTGCAAGATGAAGATTTATTTGGATATTTACACTTGACTTCGAGTGAAGTGAAAACCAGCAAACAGGGAACTTCCTCACTGGTCTGTGCCCAATGCCCAGTTTGAAGTGACCACACTAATCTACTTAGGTGAAGCAGACAGAAGCAGAGAACAATGGCCCTTACAATACTCAGCAGTGCAGCTCTTCCACTGTTCAACCATATGCTACCTATGATCTAAGAAAAAAAATTAAGCCCATATGTTTCAGCATCAGTTGGCAACTTTAGATTACTTGGAGATAGAAGATGGATGGACAGATCTGAAGAGTCCATCAGACAGTTCATTTAATATAAGCTTTTCAGCAGCACAGTTACTCTTCCATTCTTACTTCCGTTGTCGTTTCAAATGTAATTACATAACAGACATCAGTGATATTGTCAATATGGCATGCATTCCTATCAGTTTGGAAACAAAATACATATCAACTATTATTGGATCCTAATAAAGTATTTTGCACTCAGCTTTTAGTATACAAAGTTGGTCTCCCTCCTGTTTATAAGTTCCCTTCAAGTACTGAAAGGACACAACAAGGTCTCCCTGAAGCCTTCTCTTCCCAGGCTGAACAAGCCCAACTGCCTCAGCCTTTCTTCATCAGAGAGGTGCTCCAGCCCTCTGATTACCTTCATGGCCTGAAGCCACTGACCCACTGCAACAACTCCATATCTTTCTTGTCCTGGGGCTCCAGGCCCAGACACAGTGCTGCAGATGGGGCCTCATGAAGGAAGAACAGAGGGGAACAGTCACCTCCTTTGCCTTGCTCGCCACTCCTCTTTTGATGCAGCCCAAGATAACATTGCTCTTCTGGGCTGCAAGCACACACTGCTTGCTCATGTCCAGTTCCCTCACCCTGCTGGCCATCTCTCTTTTCATGTAGCCCAGGATACAGTTGGTTTTCTGGGATGTAAGCCCAACAGATCCCTTGGACTTGTGCACACTGAGGTTCCTTAGATGGTCTTGAACTTGATGTCCTCCTACAGTGGGCTGTTTTTCTCCCTGCCTTTGAGTTGGGTGGTATGGCTAAAGTATTCGCCAATAAAGGCCAAAAAAGTGTTGAGTACCTCAGCATACTCTGTATGCTCTTAACAAACACAAACCATAATTCAACTGTACTACACCAATGCTAAACAAAGAAACAGTAAGTCAAGGAATGCATGAGAAATTTTCTATTTGCACTAAATCCATTAACATTTCCACCATGCTTTTTCTAGGATTCAGTAATTCAGGAAATACTCTATAAATCAACAAATTATCTACTTTTTGATTATAAACAGAAAATAACAGCACTACCAGTTAAGAGGTCATTGAGATATTTTATAGTTCAAATACATTATTCAAAATCTCTCCTTCAATTTGTAAAGATACAAGTCAGAATGTACCATAAACTTAAAAATAAAGATAATAAAATAATAATAACTAAATCAGAATTTAAGATTTTGCACTTAAAATGTATGTAGGAAGCAATCACAGTTCCTAAGTATCTGCCTGCAAAGTCATTATTCATGTGAAGTCTTCCTTAGACAAATTCCATCTGTGGTGTATTAATGTTGTGCAACAGAGTCTTGTTTCCAACTTGGCAAATGAATAAAAACAAAAATCCCATAGCAGCACAAAGTGCATGGCTACATTCTTCTTTAAGTATTCTATGCTAAACAGGGAAATTTACAATGGATGCTAGTATGAAGCTGTGTACTATGTTCACTTAACATTTTTTTACATCACTTAGCAGTAAAGCAGAATACCTGTGATTTACAAATATTTTAAAGTATTTTACAAAATAAAAACAGCATCACAGGAATTCTGTATATATATATGCTTATGTACATTTGTAATCCTTAACCTGAACATCTTAGTATTACTATACCTTCCAAATGCAAAACTTTTCTTAAAATGAAATAAAAATGCATGAACAATAATGGTAACTTTTTTTTTAAAAGTATTAGAAATGTAAAAGTGGTAAAGTCAGTAAATTCTGATGTACTGTACCTGTAAATGCTTTACAATATTCACAACTTCTCTGGTTGAATAGGGATAGTTAATAATTCCTTGGTCAGCTAAACTCCTCAGTTCTCCAAAAGCAGCTACTAATTTCTGAAGGACTGGCTCTGGAACATCAGGACCATATTGTCGAAGCATGGCCAGTTCAGACTGTGGCTTAGGATTATCAACAGCATGGCAACTAAAAATGTCCCCTAAAAAAAAAAAACAAAACAAAAACCAAAAACAGCATACATTTCTGTTGTTTTTATAGAGACAAAATGCAGCAGCTCCATTATGTTTCATACAGGAACTTAAATGGGAAAGCAACGTATCAAGAGGAAATACTTTGTAAAAGGTGAAGGACCAACTTGCTATAAAGAACACTGAGATTTCAGGAACATGGAGATTTATCCTGCTATTATAATGCATGTGATAACAAGGAAGAAATTAACTTGAAGATGAAACGCAAATCAAACGAATGCAGAACAAAAGAAAAGAGAAAAAAGTAAAAAGAAATTTGTGAACACCTTCAAAACACCACAGGAGGCAGAGAATCCTTGATATTCAGGAAAACCATAATATAAACCCAACTGTGAGGTCTGGAGGATGTACTGGATTTATCTTTTCTCCTCTGTCTAACTTGAAGTATGGTAAGAAATACAGCAAGCTGTCCTTCAAATATATTTGCAATATATTGGCCCCAATCACATTATCTACAAAATTGAGTTCATTTGTCAAAAACTTAGCAGAAGCACAATCAGATTCTGCTGAAAAAGACTTGGGATGAAAGCATAAGGGTCCCTATACTTAAAAAGCCAAATCCATTCAAAAAATCCTCACCAAGCCTCTACAACATGGGGCAATACAATACTAAGATCAACAGTTTTGTTTAAAGGGTCAATACAGGCAGAGAGATTAGGTCATGGAAAATAAATAGGCTATAATAAGAACTCCTTGGGGCAAAGTAGCTTGGTGAAATTCAGAGCCAGAGAGTCTCTGCCATGGAATGCCCATTCATAGGGAACTGCATCACAAAACAAAAAGCTATCATGCAGAACAAAACCAGGCTTCCTTCTGCTTTTTTCATTATATTATTTTTTTACTGAACAAGCATTACAGCCAGAGTTAACAGATAAAGACACACAAATTAAGGCCCATGCACATAGTTCAGGCTACATCAGCAGTGTAGTTTGGAAGGCAATTCAGCTGAACACTGTCAAAGCACTGCCAGAGGCCCATTAGGCTAACACTGGACTATACCTTAAAACAAGACATGAATTCTTCACTGTTCACCTTTAGGGGGCACAGATTCTTAAATTCCTTCATTTACTGCAAGATGAAGCCGTGATGAACCTAACAAAGCTTATGTGTCACATGATAATACACAAACTTTCTAAGAACTACCAAGAGTATTTTTTTTTTAATGAGACTACAGATGGAATGAAAACTTTGATGTGAAATTTGGATAGGGTTACCTAAACTATGATGATTTCAGCATTTTATCAAATATTCTGACTATAAAACTATCCACATGGAGAAACTAATGAGGATTAAGAAGCAGGTACCTAAAGTACTAACACTGTAAAGTCAATAGCCCCCATCTTTAGAGAGAGAAAAAAAAAACCATCCATCAGGCTGCTAATGCTTGTACAAAAGAAGACAACAACTGGCAGTGGCTTGCTTGTACAAGAAAAGAAAACGCTGATCGTTTGTGCTAACCCTTGACATCAGCTATCAACAGCTTACAGCTCATATTATCATTACGTTTATATATATATATATTCATTAAAAATTCTTTTTGTACCTTTATCCATCCTCCATGTTAGTCCTCACCCAATACACAGATGACTAAGCATAGTTGTTAATGTCAGGGAAAGCATAGCAGAAATGTTAAATCAAGGCCTGAAGCAGTGATTGAGCACCAGGCAGAAAGGCAGAGCCAACTCTGGGGAGCTCAGGTGCATGCAATGTACCTGAGGAACCAGAAGGGGTGGAGCCAGGATCCACTCCTTCCCAGACCTCATTTAAGGGTCGGCAGTGGAGGTGAGGGCATCTCTTGCTGGAGGTTCCTACCTACCTGAGGTGTTCTAATGGTAAGCAGCTCTTTTCCTCCATTTCTGTGGTTACTGCTTTTGGGCTTGTTCACATTTGCTGTAGCCAAAGGTTTTCCCACCCCTCTATTACTGTGGTACTTTCCATCATGTTACAACGTGTTTCAGCACTTCTATTAGCAGATCTAAATATACACTTCTGTCTTGGAGCTGAATAGAACCCTGAGCATCTTATGTAAAACAAGTATTAATACACATAAGGAACCCTTGTTCCAAAGAAATAAAAGTAATAATTCTATTAGTCAGTTCTACTGCACAACAATATTTAATATGAATCACTTACCTAACGTGCCAAAAAAGTCATTACCCAAGAAAGGAAATCCAGGTCTATTTGCTAGAACAATCATTCTAAAATCAGGATGAATTGCTATTACATTTTCTCTCCCCTCTATGTGAGCAGGATCTAGAAAAGAAATTCAATTTATTAATTGTGTATTTCAGCTTTAGAGTAATCAATGAATTAAAAAAAAAATTAATTAGAAGATGTTTATGTTACTATGTTTAGTTTCCTCAGAATCCTGAGGTGAAGGGTGAAAAAATGTTTATAATGTTATCTATATGCAGGATTCAAAGTCCTCCTGGCTATTACAAAAATCTGTGTGAAGTCAAAATCATATGTCATCCATGTAAAGGCTCTTACTCACTAAAATGAGTTAGACTGGCTTCTCTTGTTCCCAGCAAGTATGTCTCCATTACAAAATGGTCTTTGAAAATACTTATGCCTATAAAGGACTATAGTAGTAACTGAAACTAACTTCTTTATCATTTAAAAAGTGTATATCTGGAATTTATAGTTGCAAGCAAAACCTGTTATGCCATGTGAGTGCTGAGCAGATGAACAGAACGTTAATGCTATGTTTATTACCTAAACTACAGCATCGACTAAGCTCAGGAGGGCATTTTAAAGAGGATTAAAAAAAGACAACATAAAAATATACTTAGCACCTGCAGTTGTTGTGAATTAAACTCCACTTAATTACAAAGTATATGCTGAAGGATGGATATTTAAATAATAAATGTTGTTGTTTTTTTTTTTAAATGAAGACCTTAGCAACTCAACCTTACCTATATTCTTATCTTTACTGCTGGATCAGATCAAGTTAAATGTGCTAGCTAATCAGATGAATAAAGCCAAGTTCATAACTTGATCCACAAGATCTTTATTTCTCATTGCAAAAAGGAAACAGGTTAAGTTACTGTTATGTTCTGTTTGTTTTTTTTAATTTCTGAGAATTCAATTAAAGAGAATGCTAATTTAAGAAAGCCTTTGTGGTTATGGCAAAATAGTTTTAGTTTTTAAAAATAGAAAATGACATGGCATATTTGGCATATTTTAGATTGTTCTCTACAAAAAAAAAAAAGACATTCACTGTAATTTCTTTAATTACTAACCTTTTAGCATCAAGTACTTTTTACATTTGCATTCTTTTGGGGCTCTACTTAGTAATGAAATTGCTGAAAAACAGGAATGTGATAAATTTTACAATAGGTTATTAAAATGTTTTGTATCTACTTACTGGCAACAATTCGCCTTCCATCTGACAGAACCATCTCTCCACTTTCTACTAAGGTTTTTAAGATACAGGTAACATTTGTTGGTGCTTTGTCTGCCTCATCTACTACCAAAATATGTCCAAACTTCACTGCTTTAACCTGGAAGAGAAAAGAATCAAACCATCACAACCCACCAAAAGTAACTGAGAAACTCATTACTTGTGTGTCAGTTGGTAGTAGGAACATCCCAGTGGCAGTGATATAAAAAGGGTGTCAAACAGGGGTAAGATATGAATTGTAGCTGAGACAAGAAATGAAGGTGCTTGTGTTAATTCAGGACATGGATGGAAGAGACTGCTCTAGGGAGGCAACTGAGGAGCCTGACTTACACCAGGAGTGCTGACAGTAAGGCATGCAGTAGTTCACGTCTAAGTTGTCCACATGAAGCTGAAAGAACTAAAGAATAACTGAAGTTGCTGTTTGGAGTGTAACTTTGCAGGTAGGTGTGAGATCTTTTAATCTTTTAGATACTACAAAATATCACTGTATCAGTTAGAATGTGTCATGTTAACACAAACTAAATTAGCTTTTTTGCCTGTGAGCAGACTTCCACGACCCTGTCGTATCTGGCACAGAAAGCATAGCAAATGTGACCAAAGCAAAAGTTGATTAAGTGCTACCACATTCACTGCCTACCCCATATAAATAATCAAATCACAAGATTTTATTTGAGAAATCATCATGTTTAACTACTTGATTGAACATTTCCTAATATAAACTTCAAATGTTACTACTGACCAGTGGTGAATCTTCATATATAATAAGACCATCCTTAACAGAAGGCTGTAGGGTAAGGCTTTGTACAGTGGTGTCCCTGAAATGTGAAAAGACAGGCAACATTAATTGAAATACAGAGGAAACTGAGTTACAATAAAGTGCAAAACAACTAAATGAAAACCTGAAAGATCTCCTTTCAAAGAGGAACAAATATCTCTCCTTTTCAGATTTCTGAAACACTGAGAACACTGCTGTAATAGCTTAGCAGTAAAAGACGAGTCTCCTAATCTCTGCCACAGCTTATTCAGACTAATTTTTACTGGCACTTGCAACATTTTACATCATATACAGTGTAAGCTCTTAGATGGGACAGGGCCTATAATAGTAAAGAAAAATATAAGATTTTCTTTTTGAAATTCTCTCAATTTTTACAGCTTTACAATTCATAAACAGTTAATCAAAATCTGTAATGATAATATTCCATGGTTTTCATTATCTACTTCAACCTCGACTGAATGTACAGGTAAAGGAAAAGCTATTGCAGTTCAGAATGTTCCAGCAGCAGGTATCGCCAACCTGGATTCACCCATATGCCTTACCTCATAGGTGTGAGATTTGATGCAACAAAGCACCTCTTAACTTTCACAGCTATGCAATATACCAAGTGCTTCCTTAAGCTAGATTGACTCACTGTTCCACATATTCACCTTAGTTCTATCTTTAATTTTCTAACACCTTGTGAAAAAAACAATACACTGATAAGCTCTGTGGATACAGGATATCAAACACTGTACTGTTTGCAGTGAAATATTAAATGGCCAACTTCCAATTATGGTTCAGGGCTGACAGCATAACACACAGATTTCCTTTATTTGAAACTGCTGTCAGCAGGGTTTCTGTGCCCAACAACTGATACTTCCTTGTTTAGCTTTACTAATGACTGATTTATCCCAATGCCTCCTATGTGCTACAATAAAGCACAGTGCAGAAGCAGAGTTCTCTTATTATTTGGCTGTTCCTCTGAATGTTAATCTAGGAGAGGAACAGCTGAAAAGCTGCAGAACTCCACCAAAATACAGTTATATTACACAGAATCAAAGAATTGTAGGAGTTGGAAGGGACCTCTAGAGATCATCTAGTCCAATCCCCCCTGCCAAAGCAGCTCCCTAGCCCAGGTTGCACAGGTAGGTATCCAGGTGGATCTTGAATGTCTCCAGAGAAGGAAACTCCACCACCTCTCTGTGCAGCCTGTGCCAGTGCTCCGTCACTGCGCTGGGAAGAAGTTCCCACACACATTTGTGCAGAACTTCCTATGCTTCAGTTTGTGGCCTTTTCCCCTTGTTTTGTCACCACACACTGCAGAGAAGAGTCCAGCCTCATCCCTTTGCCTCCCTGCTCCTTAGATATTTATAGATGTAGATCAGATCCCCTCTGAGTTTTCTTTTCTCAAGGCTGAACAGCCCCAGGTCTCTCAGCCTTTCCTCATAAGGGAGGTGTTCCACGCCATTTACCATCTTTGTAGCCCTCTGCTGGACTCTTTCTGGGAGATCCGTTTTTTTTGCACCAAGGAGCCCAGAACTGGACACAATGCTCCAGGTGAGGCCTCACCAGGGCAGAGTAGAAGGGGAGGATCACCTCCCTTGACACACACCCTCTAATGCACCCCAGGACACCTTTGGCCATCTTGGCCACCAGGGCGCACTGCTGGCCCATGGCCAACCTGTCATCCACCAGGACACTCAGGTCCCTCTCCTCACAGTGGTTTATGAACCACTTTTTGTTGTATTAATACAAAGCAAATGCAGCTCTACATGCATTTTTAGAATCACAAAAATACGCTGTAGTACTAAATCTTTTTCTCAGAAATCCTGCTATGGAAATAAAAGCAAAGGTTCTACTAATGATCCTTCCTGTTCACCCATTTCAACGCTGGGCAGACAAGTAATAGGCAAATGCGAAGACAGCAACAAACCAGTGACCTTTGTTTCTTGAACACATTACTTAGGGACTAAATTATCAGAATGAACATATCAGACTACCTCCTTTAACAGTTACCAGTCCTTGTTCAGGCTTAAATAGGTGCAGATTTTGTAACTTATAAACCGAGCCACAGTCTATGAAGGCACAGTCACAGGTTGCTTATTAGACAGAAATAATTCTGTATGGAGCAATTCCATATGGAATTAAATTAAGGAGACCAGGGGAAGTAAATGTCAATTCTGAACAGTGACCTCTTTAAAGGAGATAATGCATGTAAAAAAAAAAAAAAAAAAAAGAGAAGTGAACAGAGTACGGCAAGAAAATATGATTTCCCATGGCGTTATGGATGGGCACAGGTGCCAAGAGAAGGAAAGACACAAATGTAAAAAAATGTGGGGTTTTTTGCATCACAAAATCGTGTATTTTGCTTTTAGAGAGCCAGTTAATGCTCTAGCTCTGCATAGTTAACTCACAACTCCCAGTTACAGAACACTAACTTGTGATTACTACCAGACTGCATAAATCCTTAGGATGTTCTCAATCATCCTTAGAGGGAAGATGGAACTTCGGTGGGAACACTAGAAGAGTTTACATGTTTACTTAAGGGCTGGTATGAAAGCTGAACAGATCAGTAAAAATCATAGAAGGAATCAAGATCAAAGAACAACTGACATCTCAACATCCTAAATCCAATTTCCAACCTTTTTTCTGTGGTTATAACTTCTCTTCTGCTTTGTTGTTATTGAGTCCTAATGCTTTAAGAAAATTTTCCACGGGACTTTAAATGTATTTATAAGCTAAGCATACAGCCAAATACGAATTCTGTTGGTTTGATGATATAAGTGAACACAAAACTTCAGTATGTGCTTTGGATGCTACATTCAGCCAACGTATATAGGAATGATTTTGATAGGGGTAGCATACATAAGTACTCCTTTCAGAACTGTAAGCTATACAATTAGATGTCATTATTTTCTGTTCTCCAGAAACTAACTAAACTGACTAAAAATAATTTTCTGCCTTAGTTTTTTTCTCAAATTTCCAATTTGTAATGAATTAGATAAATGTAAAGACACTGGAAGGCAGTAATAAAAATGTTACATCTGAAATATTTCTGAACAACATGGTATGCAGATTTTCCTAAGTGTAAATTATGTCTGGCACTCAAAACATTTGAGTGCAGAATTTCATTCGCACAGGAGAGGTCTAAAACCTCTATTTCATGTTTACCTATTAATATTAGCATCTTAGTGTTAACTAGGCTCTAACAAAGACAAGAATAGAAAACCCTCATCATTTCATCACACTTGGCACCCGAGATGAAAATAGTTCTGACACACAGAGGCAAAACTGTGGGAATGCAGAAGTGGGTGTGAAAAGCTGTCTGACATATTGTCAATCCTGTTCAACTGAATGGATTTATTTACCCATGATTGTGAAAGAAAAAATACAAAAAGCTCACTAATGTCTTTCCTAAGAACATATTTTTATCATGGAAACTCTTCTCACAACCTCTATATTAAATAAAAATACAAATTCTAGTACCTAAACACAGTAATTCCTCTGACAGTACCACTCAATTCATGGCAGCACTCCTGAGACTTCCTCTGATTTTAGTTTTTGTTTGTTTGTTTATTGGCTTACCTCACTGCCTTCTATTTACTTCTTGTTACTGGCGCATTTTATAGCCCAAAGGCAGCTTTTTCTAAGGTCCATAAATTTACTCAATACATGCTAGTCTACGACAATTACTATTTCTTTGACAGCTATACATTATTTCTAGGGAAGGACTATGAAATGTGTCAGGAGAAATTTCCATTGATGACAGAAAACGAGGGCACAGCAGATGAGAGGTAAGTGACATTCCATCTGGACTTTAACCCAACCTTACAAAGCAATGCTAGCGAAAGAGGGAGGCCATTCCTGTAATATACTCATGTTTGCTGTTGCAGTTCTCATGCCTCAAGGAAATGCAAACTCCTGTTATTAATTTGAACAGAGGCCAGCCAGATGGCAATGACAACGGATGACAGTATATTTTAAAAACTGTTTTCATTTAAATTAATAGTGCGTACATATTGTTACATATATCTATAAATCTTCACAAGAAAAGTGAATCAAAACTGCTGTTCACCCAGGTTGCACATGTACAATCTCTTACTGCTAACGTGACTTGTAGTTCAAATACCTCAATCAGAGAAGAAAAGATGCCATTCTGTCCCTGTCAATTATGATATTTATCTAAATCTTCCTAAATAATAGTTAAAAAATAACTCCGAGGAGAGGAACTCAAACCATGCCTACTTTATATTTAAAATAAAATTCTCTTCTACACAAATTCTTTGAGTTCTGCATTTCTTTTCCATTCACTGGAGACAGAAACTTCTCTGCATTTTCTTCTCATGAGGAAATTTGGAGTTCTTTACAAGATCTAAATAGCTCTATCAATAGAGTTTGATAAAGAGATTGAAAGAAATCAATGTCCAAACATTTTGAATATCCAGTAGTGAGAAAGAGGAGCTGAAACTAGACAAAAGGGAAAATTAGGCTGCAATAAAAATGATATTTCTCTTTATCTAAAATTCACGTTAGTTTATCTTAAGGAACAGCTGGCTGAAATACATTTCTTTAGAAAAATTACATCAATGCATGAAATTCTTCATTAAAAATGTAAACGCTGTCCTTAGAACAAATCTGCAAATGTTTGTTGTATGTGTTGACATCTCTCCTTCTCAAAACACTGAGGTGTGAATGTCAAAACAGGATCTGATCCACTCTATAACCTACATGTTGCCATCTAACTTAAGAAAAGCCAAACTTATTGTGCCGATTTACTGTAAAACATGAGACCCCAGGGAGGCTTCTGCCCAAACACAGGACTCAGCGTCAGGACCTCATTTAACATTACAAACCTCTGTATTCACTGGAATTACTGCATCTCACAGAGTGCTGAAAGATGCTGCCTTGGCTTTTCCGTGCATTTGCTGAGGCTGAAAGATAAGAGAATATATCCTATAGGTAACCTTGCATTTTTAGTGTCGGTTGTTCACAGTAACAAGCTTAGATAAACTAGATTGGCCTTCCTCTTATTCCCCAAGTGAAACTTTATGGTGTTTGAAAGGAAAAATCAGACACACGGAATATATGCTATAATAATTGTTCTTCACATCTGTGAGTTGTGTACATCTATCTAATTATCTACATACACAGATGTATGTGTAACTTCTCAATTACATTTCAATCAGAATATATCCAGCTGGAGTGACCTAATTTTAAGAGTATTTGAAAAATAATTAGGCCAAGAGCCATCTGAAGTTGTTAATTGCTAAGTTAATCCACTCATGGACTATCCTGATGAAAAGCAGGCAATCTGCGTGACTTTGACATTTACAAATGAACTCCTTTGGCCAACCTATTATACACGATATCATTGCATGATATGACCACTATGTTCAGGAAAACCTGAAATGCCTAAAAAGTCAAACAGCTTTCTCCTTTCTATGCTAAAATGACAGTGTAAAGCCGTTTTGACTTTCTCTATATGTATGGGTAATTACATCCCTAAATTTTTTCTCCTAGGTCATTATAACCACTCAGCAGGACAGGAATTCGTTTAAAATCCAAAGAATTATTTGGAATATAAAAGTACTTATTACTCAGTATAACTGCGGGTGACAGAACAAAGGCCAAAGGCAATTACATGTTTGATTCAGGTTATATGCTTAAATCAAGTTGCACATTCCACCTTTTAAAATGAGATGCAACACTTGTGCATAATATATTCTAATATAAGAAGTTCACTCAAATTGCAAAATCCACAGATGAAGAAATATGACACCCTACAGCTCCCCTGATTGTGTATAAGAATACATTTCACTGAGTAAATAGCTAGAAACTGCTACTTCAGCTTTAGAAGTAAATGAAACAACCTGGTTTTCTAACCTAAGTTATTTCTTTACAGCGGCCACAGAGTAGGATATTCAAGCTGAATTGAACTCCTAGAAAAAGATAAATGATGTAGCTCTCTAATACCTGGATTCTGACAATAGCAGAGCTGGTCAGACAGTTTATGAAAAGCTAACATTGGAAAAAAGAAACCACTAGCTTATGTGAACTTTTGTAAGCTTTCATTACAACTTATGATACTAGCTAGCACACTGAATACTTCACAGCATAAACCTTCACAATGATTATCTCGCGTTAGTACTTATTTTCAAACTTGAGCAGAATAAAAAATAAAGGATCACTGTAAGTTTTTTTTTTTTTTTTGTAAAATGATAAGAAAATATTCTAGACATACATGCTGTGAAAATTCAGGACTTGAAGTCAAGTGGAACAAATTAGGCAGCCTTTTTTTGAGTGTGTATAAAACACACAGACATCTTCTCTGTGCTCAATGGATTCCCCTAACAAACCACTAAAGCTTAAGAGCATTTTTTCTACATACATAAGTTCTCTGTGACTATTTACTCTGAAAAACAGACTTGCAGAGCTATACTGGCGTTTAAATCATCCTACTTAGTCCTATCTTCTTTCAAAACTAACTCTGGGATCAAGTGGACTATAGCACAACAGTTTTAGGTGTCTATGTCTTGAGTAGCAACATCTTGAGTGAAGTAAGTTATACCTTCTTGCAACTTTTGTTTTTTTAAATTAAGATTTAAAAAATCCAAAGTCAATAAAGCTGAAAGGGTAGATTTAAATGACCTCAATAGGGGAAACAGGTAATTAGATTTTATACTGATTATGTGTGCTGGAAAAGAGGGAAAGAAAATTAACAGCAAAAGATTAATGCACAGTTTGTAGTAAGTATTGCTTGTAGGGACGCTATACGCTCATTTTCCTACCCCAAACCTCTCCATTAATTTGATTGTTAAAGATCACGACAAAATTACGTTTATTTTAAAAGGATAACATATGTAAACTCAGGTAATTTTTGGAAGAAAAGAACAGATGACTGTAATTTATTAGAGAATTAAAAAAGCCACAACCCAAAATACAGTAGATATTTAAAAAGAACCTTGTGCCACACTTTCAAATCATCAGTCACAAGAACAAACACAGTGACTTTGACAGGAAGATGCAATACCTTAGGGAAATTCTTTGAAATACAATGCAACATGGAGATAACCAGAATAAGGTAGTGCATTGTCATATAAAATAATAGAAGGACTATCACGTAATAAATAGAATTCTTATAGGAATTAGTATTCTACTGCCAGTAGAAAGACAACCATTGAAAAGAAAAGAACATCAAACTGCTTTAGACTAGGCTTACATTAATGATTAGAAAAGTGACAAGAAAGTTATCTGAACATGGAGAACTATGATAGCATGGCTAACTTAAGGGTATGAATCCCAAAGCAAGCTCTACATTTTTCCAATAGACTTTTTTTTTTCAAGGCTAAAGAAAAGAACTTCAGATAGTCTCTTGTTTCATGAAAAGGCATCACATCATATTTATCACGCAGCTTCAAGTTCTCAGAAACTATAAGAACAACTCTCCTGCACCAAAAAAATCTCCTCCTTTTTGTTACATAACCTTATAAAGATACATATTTTCTTTCTGGACAAAAAAGCAGTTTGATTTCCAATAATATCTTCTTGATACGCAGAAAGAGAATGCTTGAACAGAACTACTTGGTTCAGACCTCCTGCAGACTCACTGAAGCTCCGAGCAGCAGAAAAAAACCATCATAACCCATCAATAAATTATTGATGCATTTTACACTGCAGGATGCTCATGAAAAGCTTCTATTTTTGTAAAGCGGCCAAAACATTCTTACCCATCTAAATGACTGCAGTTCTACAAACTGAAGATGTCAGACTTAAGGCTGACAGGTTTTACTTACTATGACATCAGCTGCCACATGTGTGTAGTAGCTCAGAGGGAACCTAGCTATCCCACTAGCTGAGAGCAACCAAGTTCCCACAGCAATGGAAAGGACTGGTCGTTTTCATTTCTGAAAGCTTTTAATTGAATAGAGGAATGCCTGTGGCAGACACTCTGCAGAGATGGAGATGGTGAGATGCAATTGCTGCACTTCCTATGGCTGATCAAAGTGGAAACAGCATGAATCTGGGACACATCTCAGAGAAATTTCTGCTCGTTATTTACAATCATAATGATAAAAGTTATGAAACTTAAAGTTATCAATCTTAATGACATTACAAAAAGTACTTTAATTTTAATTGTTCCAAAAACAATGAAGTCTGAAGCTGCTTCTTAATTTCCTCAACTTTAACAATTCTTCTATACCAATGCATTTGCACAAAAGCTAAGGACAGTGCTAATGGACTCCCCACGTGGAATAATCACTGCTGGATTATCTAATTTTATGAAGATGAGATAAATTAATTTTTAACTTGTTTTTCCCTGTTGAACAATTATGATTTAATCTAAAATACAAACTCACAGGTGTCATCTATCTACTGGCTTGCAAAAGTAGTTGATACATAACAGAATCACAGAGTGCTTGAAGTTGGAAGAAGACCCTGGAAATCATCTACTCCAACACTTCTGGCTCAAGCAGGGTCACCTAGAGCAGATTACCAAGGACTATGTCCCCATCCCTTTTGAGAATCTCCAAACATCAACAAATGTAACACATACCAAACTTTACCAAGAAGTACTGACACACAGTAATGCCAATTATGTCATCCTGAGCCAAACCACTGTGCTGCCTGGAACCCAGGCCTTCTTTCCACATTTATTTTATCTTAAAGGTATTACACAGAGAGAGGTTTTCTTTGTTTGCTAACAGAGCAATTAGAAGCACAACACACGATGTCAGTTAATTTCATAAGGTTCCTACTTGCCAGTTGCTCTTTTAGGCTACATAACATAAAATCTGGAGATCTGTTAACCTCCAATTAATGCTGGAGCATTAATTCTTTAATTGTCAATGCACTACATGATGTTACGATGTGGAATACCAACACCAAAAATCATAAAACCATGACACGACCCAACACCAAAAGAACAGAAATGGCAGCATTCAGAAATTGCACAAGATCAGATCTTACAGTTGACACGACATGATCTCCACAGAATTCCTCCTGTTATATTTAGCTGTCTAAAATGAAATTTCAGGTGCAACAAACTCAGAGAATGAATTAAATACCAATCTTATTTTCCCCTTTTAAGATCATATGTTAAAGACTAGAATATTATTTAATGAACACTAAGATCAGATAAAATCATATGACTTCAGAAATTGAATGTATTCAAATGTCTTCAGCATGTAAAACTAACACATCACTTATTCTAGCAGAAACAAATATAAAATGTAGGTCACTGAATTTATTTATTTTTTTTACCTTCCTAGTCAGAACCTAAGCCTTTGAAAAATGCTTTATTTTTTTTATTTTTATTTTTTTGAAGTGTCTTTGCAACCCAAACACAATAAAACAAAACATTCTGAGCCATAAATCAAGTCTGCACTGGAAACAAAAGGGCAAATATTGTTGTTATATAATACCAGTCCACACAAAAATAGGAACTGCAAGAAGAAATCACTGCCATTGTAATTTAAAAAGACGGCCTGATGGTAAGACTGAATTCCAAACAGATAAATAATTGTTTAAATGACAGATAAAGGATATTGTAACTGCAGCAAAACCATTCTTTATGTGCAACTATTTACTAATTTGATGGTAAAAGAGGTAAAATTAATTTACTTTTTCCTCATCAAAGGTGCCAACAGTTTTAAGTCTGTAGTCTTACTTTTTACTGAGGTTTTTACACTGGGAAGGTGTGAGTTTATATTTTATCTACTACTCTCATTAGTGCTAAGAAAGATTTTTATAGTCTGAGTAGGGTATATATTCTTGCCTGAATATTTTCTAAGGCTTTACTGTTTTTTGTTTTTGTTTTGTTGTTGTTTTTTGTTGTTGTTTGTTTTTTCCTGCTGTGGAATCTTCTTCTCTACAGAAATTCTGTAATTTAAAGGATCAGTTCTAATGAAGAGCTTTTTCCTGATTTAGTGAAATCTGTTTTACAGATCCACAATTTGTACCAAGTTTGGTTTCACATTTTCCTGAAAGAACCACGGGTGATTTCACATAAGTCATACAAGAGACAACAAAAGTAGTAAGAGCAAGGTTCATAAAATTATGAGCTTTTCCAGGGTTCACACATTTAGGAATAAAGCAAATACTTGATTCTCTACAACTTTTAACTGGAGGACATAAAAGTTTGTGATAAAGTCATCCAATATGCATCTAATCTCTAAACAGATGTCTTTTTGGCCTGCAGCTGCCTCAGATTTTCACCTTCCTGGCAGCATCATGAAGGTGAAAGCATCATTCAAGGTGAAAGCAGTAAGACCTTAAAGATTAACATTAGGAAAGATAATGCTGTTGTATGTTTTATAATGTGTAGGCAGTACCGTGGCTGCAGTCATCCCTCACAAATAAACAAAATTTGAGGGTTTATATCCCAGAATTTATTCTTAAAGGAAAGGGACTAATTGGGAAATCTCAGCTGATGAAATTTCTGATCCAGCATGGAAAGGAAGCAAGATGCTTTGTAAGTCCAACCCTAGTCAGAAGCTATGCTAAGCCTAACCCAAACTGTCAGTTTCAGATGGAGTCCTGTGACTCCAGTTGTATGTGATAAAATAGATCTGTCTTTTTTCCAGTTTTTATTTTCCATGTCCTGATCAACTGCTAATATTAGGAAGTATGTATGCAAGGGCAGTCAACTTTCTGAATAATTTATAAGCAAACATTTTTCTTAAATTCTTTCCTTATTAAATTTTAATTACAGCTTTATTTCAATCAAGATATTTAGTTTCATGATTCCAAAATGATTTATAGAACTTTAAGTTAAGCAAAGTCTAGTGTGTTGGTTTTCAGGTTGGCTTTTACTCCAAAAATTGGTTGGAAACAGGAGTGCTGAGAAACTAACAGGCCAACCTGCCAACAGGGTGGTTCCAAAGAATGCTTATCAACATGGCAATGTACATCTACATGTACATATGTATGTGTGAATAAATATCTAAATATAAATATATATATATCTTACTCTCTAAATAAAGAAAATCTCTCAGTGAGGTAAACAAGACTCGGAGAAAGATTTATAACCTCCATAAACAATCTAATTCTTAAGGTCAAGGTGACCCTTACATGTGAATCAGTGGTAGACCAAGTAAATACAGACGTTTTTCCTTAAACATCTTTTCTAGCACTCTTTTCTGTCTACTATCTCCTCTTACTATCAGTACAAGAAATAAATTTTAAAATTATTCCTATCAGCTCATTGCCTAAAAGATGCATATTCCTTGATTGAATCTTTTGGAATATGGGTAGAGTTAGATTACAATTCATACAGAATGGCTGAGTTGGAAGGGATCTTAAAGATTATCCAGCTGCAACCTCCTGCTGTGTGCAGAATATTCACTCACCAGTTCAGCCTCTCAGGGCCCCATCCAACCTGGGCTTGAGTGCCTCCAGGGATGGGCGACCTGTTCCCATGCCTCAGCACCCTCTAGGTAAAGAATTTTTCCTAACATCTAACCTAAATTTCCCCCCTTTCAATTTAAAGCCACTCCCCCTTGGTCTCATCACTGTCTGCCCACATAGAAAGTCTGTCTCCATCCTTTGTTTGTAAGCTTCCTTTAAGTACTGAAACATTACAATGAGATCTCCCTGGAGCCTTCAGGCTGAATGAGCCCACCTCTCTCTTCATAGGAGAGGTGCTCCACCCCTTTCATCACCTTTGTGGCCATCCTCTGGACTCACTCCAGTATCTCTGCATCCTTTCCCTACTGGGGACCTCAGGCCTAGAGGTGGTACTCCGGATGAGGCCTCAGAAGGGCTGAGTACAGGGGGACAATTTCCTTCCTTTCTCTTCACCCCTCTTTTGATGTAGCCCAGGATATAGCTGGCCTTCTGGGCTGCAAGTGCACACTGCTGACTCATGTCCAGCTTCTTATTTACTCATACCTGGAATTACCCTGACCCAAGCACAAGAGCATGCACTTGGATACTACATTATACTATTTAGAAATTAAAAAATCAAAATGAAAATACAAACAAAATGAAAACATCCCTCCACAAAACAATCAAAAATCAAACTACATTTGAATAGTATTTCTAGGTTTTTTTTTTTTTTTTTTTATATTGGCAAAAAGCATAAGGGGTGAGTAGTCTTTTATAAAAGACATCCACAGTAATTGTACTTCATAACACACTGTGTTATATTACATGACTGTATGTTTTTCTCCTTCATTTACATCGCAAGATATTGAATGCAAATATTTCTGGAATGTCTTCATGAGTTTGACATTTAAATCTAATTAAAACTGAGTTTTGAAAAATGGCAATGACGTTAAAAAATTACTTAGAATACCAGGAAATTCCATCCAGGCTGAACAGGACTTATTTTTTGCCTGTTATTTATTTGCTTCTTTATTTTAATATGTAGTGATACATTTTATTAAAGATCTTCATTATATTAACTTTAAAGCTCTCACAGTTTTCTCCACTCCAACAATTTCTCCTTTGGCTACATCTTTGTTAGAGTCATCAGCAAGGCTATTTCTTACCCAAGGATATATATCTATCTACTCCAGAACATTACAGATATTATTCAATTGCAAGGAACACTATTCAGTGGAGACAGCAATTCTTTTAGCCCAATTGTGCGTACACACATATTACTTGCTTTATGGCTAATTATACAAAGTGACATTTGATGTGGGCATGTTTGAGAACTGGTGATGTCATCATCCATCTTCCTACATATTTGATACCTCACTGGAATCTCAGAGCCTCAGGATATGCCACTGAGAGCTGCACACTCATTTCTAGAGAGACTTGTTACAGGGAACTAACAAGAGTCTTAAAACTAAATTCCAAGGACTAATGATGAGCAAAATCGGATAAATTTGTGAAAGGGTCAAGAAGTCGCACCTTCAAGAATTCCCTTCAATTTTTATTTAATTCATTACATTTTTTCCTTGAAGAAAGCAATAATATTCTTCCTTTCCCTTCCCATGTTGTCAACTGAAGTGCATGTTTAGAACATTCAATTGTTCTAGATTTACAATTCAGGTACATGAGCAAGAACCATTACATGTATTAAATTTAGGACTAATTTCCTGCTAGCACAGTTTATGAAATTGATGCTGGTTACTTATAAAATCTACAGAATCATCCAGAACAAGCATATACTCTAACATATTTTCTAATAAAACACTCGTGTGCTATAAGCTACTGTGTTTCTCCTCACAAAACTTCTAAAATTGTAATAGTAAAATTTTGCAGTTTGACTGAAAATAATTCTTCTTTGAATTCAGTCTTTGTTTCAGTATACTGAGGCATGTGCCATAAACAGCAAGCAGATAAACTGGTGTCAAATCAGCTTCTGAATTGTTTTTGATTGGTTTGTTGTACTGAAAGTATTTTGTTTTTCTTAGTTTTCATATGAAAAAAATATGATTTCCTAATCCATACATGTTTATAGATGACAAAGAAATACATGCGCATAGTAGGAGTGCCAAAGGAAAAAAAAAAACAACAATATTATTACTGAGAGCATTTCATGTATCTTGAATGATGTATTCAAACAAGAGCCTCTGAAATTCTTCCATCACACAGCATCTCATGCTTAGGGAAGTCTCTCCAGAAATAACAGTGCAGTAGGACTTCCTTTTTAAGCATGGTTTGACATCAACAGACTACAAGTTTTACTTCCTGTTACGCTAAGCGAAGTGATTCCACTAGATTCCTGAATCCCCTCATCAGCCTTGTTGCTTATGCCTAAAAAAAGGATAATTTTTTGTGTGCCACCAAAAATAATATTTATTCAAACAATAAGAGAAAACTAAACTTCAGAAGTGTGAGTTTTGAAACACGTGAAATCATGTTTTACATGATTACAAAGTACAGAAACATAACATATTCTTACCTATGCAGCTGTAAATACTCCCTGGGTCTGTTTAAAAGGTGAAGGAATCTGTCAACAATCTTGTTTTTCCCAACACCCTGCAGTGAATAAATATAACATGAAGACGTTTTAAAACTAAGATACATTTAAGAGTGATAAAATTTCATTTAAGAGTTATTGAAGTTATAATGACATATTTAAAAGTTATAAAAAATATGTAAATTTACCAAAACTTTTCAAATGCTCTCCAGATTCTTTATAGGCAAATACAATTTTCACACAAAAGAGCTGACTGCAATTTTATTTTATTTTACATATGTATGTATCTGCAAAACCATTATCCGTCTTACTAGGAGTAATCAGAAAAAGGATTGATTCTCTAGAATTACATCACTCATGTTGATGCATCTCTTCAACTATTTCTATTTGTTTACAAATCCCACATTTCACAAAGGTACTGCAAGGTTCTGAATACCAGGAAGTTGGCTTGCATTAAGGATAAAAAGATAATTTTTTGTTGGCTGTAGGAAACACATTGCATTCGTCACACAGACTTAAATGTTACCTTTGTTAACACTTACTAATCACATTCTACTGGGCATCAGCAAAAAAGGCCCAGAGAGAATCAGAATTGGGTTGGAAATTAATAGATCCACAACACTCCTATTGCAGAATGACTACATTAGCAAGCTGTGCAGAACAATGACAGTGAGTTTGTGGAGTGAATCAGGTGTAGCTAACACCACTGTGCCTCCTGTACAAGTATTTCAGGACCTGACACTTCAGCACAGGCTTGTCTTGTTTGCAAGGAAGGAAACAGACTGAAGGTATTAGGTATGCTGCTGGAACATGTTCCAGTTTAGTCTCATCCTAAGGGAATCCAGGTCATATGTCCTTTGACATGTACCACACTGCAGTAATGAGCTTCACTTAAAAAATTCTCACTCGTCCTGTAAGAAAGTAGAAAGGGTAATCCCTGCCATGGGAAAAAAGGAAAAAGACAAACGAGCAGAAAGAAAAGTTCAGTTGTAGACTTGCCAAGAACAGTTTGAGAAGATTCCACCCCTCTACTGAGATTCACACTGACTGCGTGAATGCATCATTAGTCCACACCACTGTAAACTAAAGCAGATAAATATAACCCACAGACAGATTAAAGAGATTAGATTAAACCAACTTGAGACCAGCTAATCTGTTTCACTTGGCGCTGAAACAGAATAGGAGCATTCATAACTGTGAGTTATGACATTTATGACTAAATTCTAACTGAAAGATGGCAACTGACAGCTGCAGAATTGCAACGCTGAAGCTTCTCAAAAAGGGACCACAGTCCCTCACACGGCTGCATTTATGAGAATGGAGAATCACACATATGTGTGTAGAAGATGAAACCACGGAAGGAAAGTTCTCAGCATAAGAGCAGAGGGAAAAATATATAGCAGAACTGACAAAAATATAACCACCTAGATCATACTGTAGACTCAAATGGAACACAGAAAAGCTAACTCGAATTAGTGCTCTGTTCACGCCTTCTCATGAATCTTCCTCCATCTGGTCCTTCAGAAGAATCTACAGCTTCACGCATAGCTGTATTAAGAAACTACAACACAATCCCCATCACTAGATAGTCCTGAAAATTGTCACTTGAAATACAATTCTCCACTGCTTTGAAAAAGAGGATAATACTGTGATAACAATTCTAGAAACTCAGAGGATGTACCTATCTGGGGGGAACCACGCAACTTCAGGAACTACATCGGAAGCATCAAAAGAAACCAGAAACAGGATAAGAATCCTCTAGTAGTGCACATGGAACGCACCTTACTTATGAAACGATACTCAGAAGACATAACCCTGGTAGAGGACTACCATGAAGGCAGACAGAAAGCACTCTTAACCAAGTAGCACAGTGAAGTACAAGTTGTGCCATCACCACTGCACACCCTTTTCTTGTGTTTGGGCATCTCAGCAGAATCCATACACACCTGCCTTCATTTCATTTTAAGAATGCCTTGATTTCAGAACATAATACATTTTTAAAGGGTGCATGCAGTATTCAAAAGGCATTCCCACCAGATTTTAGCTATTATAAGTACATTAACATTGCCCAATTTCTTGACTGAACTGCTTCAGAGAGTACATGGTGTGCCTTCATAGAGGTTGTGGTGTACCACAGAAAATCCTTGGCTGGCAACAGCAGCTGGAGCAAAGTTCAACTGAAAGGTCCATGATTCTATTCCTCCACATTCTTACTTCATGGCAAGTTTCCACTTCTCTCTGTCTCCTTTACTCCATTATATGTTAGAGTAAGGAAAAGACCAAAGCCATTCAGAGGAGTCTTTTACACCATTAAAAAACTGCAGGTGACTTCTTTCCTTAAGTACTACTCATTTGCACAAGGCCAAGGAAACCAGATTTATTTCAAACTCACTGGAACCTCATTGGATGAAGATATCTGGTAGTCTTCCTTCTTCAGGTGAACGTGAAGAGTGGAAAATGTTTATTTAATTTAGGAAAAAAACTTCTGAAATAAGTTAGTGGCATCCCAGAAGTAAGAATTTATCATAATGGCAACAAAATTGCCCCTTCCTTTTTCAGTCTATATCCAATGCCAAGGAGCAAGCTCTATCAGACACCCATACCACGTGTAGTCAACTATTTAAATAGAAGGAATCATGGGAACACAGTAAAATAGTGTTGAACTTGGATCAAATTCAGAATGCAATCTCACCTAATTTGCAATTACTGCAACCTAATATAACAGAGGACTCCTTTCCCAGAGAACAAACCAGCTTGCTGTTAACACTTTTTGTGTTATTTTTAGATACACTATTGCAGTTACTTCATGTATCAGAAATATAAAAATATGCCAATCAGAGGAAAAACAGCATCTTTGTTGGTTTTTCAGCTAAACTGAATAAAAATATTTCAGAAAGCAAGTAACAGTTTTTACTCTGTCAGACATATGTGACACGTGAAATAGGAAAATGGTAAGTAAATGTCTGCACTAATGAATAACAAAAAGGAGATTATGCAATTAGAAGGCAAAATAAACGCTTAGTTAAAAATTCTCCTGACATCGTAAACACTTGTTGCCAAGGATAAAATTACTTAATCTTCAAGCAGCAACTGTAGCTTCAAATACAAACAAGGTTTTTACAGGTCTCAGGAGACATTTTGCAATTCAGGATGCAGCTATTACAGTAGTGGGACAAAATTCTCCCCTGCACAGTCCAACTTATGTCAATAAAATTAGAGTCCAAAAGAACTGTGCCCAAGTTTTTTAAATTAACAGTTTGCCTCTTAGGAAAAATAAATCTGAAAATGCTGCCTCATATTCATTTGCTTATAAATAATTTGCAGGTCATAACCAAAGCAGTTAAAGATCATGTGCTCTCCAGTGCTGTCCGTCAGCGGAAGCACTGCAATTGTGGCTCTTGCATTTCAGCACGCAGCCATCCTGTACAGTGTAAATCACCTTCAGCAGAGCACCTGCTTCATTACTCAAGAATGAAACAATTTCTTAAAACTGGGGAGAAAACCACTTTGCCACTTTGATCACTTTAGTCTTTAAGGAAATGTTCTAATTTTAAATTGCATTATTAGGGAAAAAGGGACAAAACAAAACTTTTTGTATCCAATTTTGACACACAATATAAAGAATCCTCATATAGAAGTCATCCGTTTGGTACTACATGTCAGTCCCTACAGGTCTCATTAAGGTATTATGAATTTAGAATCTGGGACAAAAAACAACAGCAACAAAAAAGATTAAAAAAAAAAAAAGTTAAAATTTCACTGGACTATATTTTACCAGAAGTTATGAATTGAATGTTTTGGATACATTTCGAACTACAAATGTAGACAAGCTTGGAGATATCTTACTTTTTTTCCCCTGAATTTTAGTACAAAAATCAACCCAGCACCCTATTAGGGCACTATCACGTTTATATTTTCAGTGATGTGAGATAACACAAGTTCAGCAGAGAGAAAGATATGAAAAAACTGAAATAAAAAGAATCGTGGGTAGACAAATTTCAAAGAAAATCAATTAATTGATCCTTTTTCTGTTCTGATCCTTCGCAATATAACTTGCAAAGGCAGAAAGCGATAATATTAGCAGACAGACATTTAAAGAGAATGCATATTCACACGTGTGACCACAGAAGACAAATATTTTTTCAAGTTTTCCACAACTGTCACAAAAAATTCCTTAGGCAAAAATTACCATAATAGTTTGCCCAATTTAGTTCATTTAGAGCTCAGCTTCTTCATGTTCAAAGGGACAATAATAATAATAAAAAGTTGGTTTACGATAGTATGTTCTTGCTTTGCAGAGGAAGCTGTCTATCTTCACGAGTTGAAGCAAGTAAAAAAATTCTTCTAGAGGAGCGAAGATGCTAAGCATTTAGTATTCTAAGTTTTGCTGATGACTAATACCATTATATGCTTTCACTATCTGTTTAATTCAATTTCACAAAGATATAAGAAGAACAATATTACCTTAGATGGACAGATCTATTCAAGCATGTTCTTTTAAATATCTTTAAGAAAGACTCAATCTTTGCTCTCACTAAACTCTTCAAGATAATGAGAGTTCACGAGTTCATTTAAATTTGTGTCTTACTTGAAGAAAAACAGAAAAAAAGATCTAATCACACGTTAATTTATTTCCTTGATAGAAGAATATATGCCAAGAGGCCATTACATTTCTAAGTTCTTTTAACATACTCGTGGCTGTCTACTTGCCGTAGGCTCACTTAACATTTTCACTGAGTACTGCCAGACATGAATGTTCTTTTTAAAAAATTACTTGCAATATATAGAGTTCTTCATTCTTCTGCTACTACATATCTCTTTCTCATTTCTCCTTAGCTATATGTTATCTAATTAGACTTGCAAAGTCATACAAAGGAGAATTAGTGGAGAGCCATTCTGAACAAGTACAAAGGCAAACTCAAAATCCAAATTTCTGCACCATCAGATGAAGAAGTACAAAATTTAAATGCTCTCAGTATTCAACAGTAGTTGAAACAGTAAATTGTAGTATTTATTATTATTCTCAGTATCAACTTAGTGGGTTTTTTATGATGGTAATACAAATATTTCAAGGATAGACTGGCAAATACCAAACACTTGAAAATGGTAAATGTTGTCAATCAGAGAACTACAAGACAAATGAGCTGCTGAGAATTCTGGAAAGAAGAAAGCAACCAGAAGATGACAAATATGAAATGGTCCTAATGAACACTGAGGCTGTAACAATGTACACCATATTTTCTGATTGTTCATTAGGAAGACTGACAAAGAGAATATTCCTTCCTCAGTTTTGGTAATGTCCATACAATAGGGACAATAACGTTTACACAGACACTTTTCAATGCTACGATCTACACTTGGTACAAGAATGGTACAAGGTCTACAGCAGCTGATCTAACTGCACAAGGCAAAGCACTGTGCCAAAGCTGGCAGAGTATAATCAAACAGAAGAGCAGAAAGTATTTCAGATGTACATACAGATATTATCTGCATCTACTGAAGTGAACTTTTAAAAGTGTGTATTATTTAAAAGACACATTATGGAATGGATAAGGCTTAATGAGGCATTAACCTTAGGGATTATGTATAGTTCTCAAGCCATGGCAAAACTCCAAGGCCTGATACAAACTGCATCTGTCATGCTACATAGAATTGCAATTGGGTTGTTTTAGGTTAACTTGTGGTAGATCATATTAAAAGTGTATTTTATAGATATTTATATAATGTATTCACATTTAAAATATTTATACTATATATATATACAGTGAATAAAATAGAGTAACTATAAGGGCCAAAATGAACACAGTTTGTTATGAAATACTTCCAGCATGATAACTGTGCCCTAAAAGCAGAAATATTCAGGACTCACTGCTATGACAGAGCCTCTTCAATTTATGAGATCAGTTATCTGAACAGCTCATACTATAAATTACAGTGAAAGACTAAGGTCAAACAAAATACTTCCACTTTGTTTAACATGGGGTTAAGTGTCTTAGTACTTCAGGGTTATAAAACACTTCATAAGTGACAAGGCTGTGAGCCTTCTCTCCCCAGAAAGCCAGAAACCCTTTAAAATGATGAATATTTTGTTTGGTCTCTTCACAATAGCTGATGTTTTACTTCACTTACGACCAATAAAGGTGAAACATCCAACGTCTCTCGTGACACAACCTCCACACTCAAGATTTTTTAAACGCTTCTCTAGTTAATATTACACATAAAACTTAAAAAATATGTTTCAGCACTGTTACAATTTTTTCCACATAAACGTTTGCCCAACAACAAAAAATCAAGATATCAACTGACAGAAACTGTACAATATCCACTAGGAAAAAAAATCACAACAAAACAGCTTGAAAGTTTTACTTGGTAATAAGAATAAATAGTTCATTCTCTCCCATGAAACCCAGGGAATGACTTCACAGTAACAGCTATATGGTAACAACCACAAAAACAATCATTGCAAAGAAAAAATAACCTTTACTAAACAGGATTCTTCCAGTTGCCTGCCTGTTGCTTTGAGAGCAATAAATAGCTGCTCACTCTCAGCCAAGGAAGAAGCTGCTTCATAGTTGCTTTGAGAAACTATGGATGGCCTCATTCACACTCAGACTTCAGGCCCTCTCAGGAAGCAATATCAGAAGCTATATTTAAAGTACAGGCATTTCCTTTTATCAGCAACTATTCCACAGCTGAAAATTCTTATCTATTCACCACTTTTCCCAAGGACCCAAAGAAATCTGTTTGCTTATGCATTAAATTGAAGCACATTCCAGTTTGTATCCAAAATAAATTGACAACCAGTGTAAACATTTAGAAAAACCTTTATTTTGCGTAATACATGAATGCTACAAAATCCTGGGCCATATACACTTCAAGGACTACACGCGAATGAAAAAAATAGCTCTAAAAGGACTCTCATTGGTATGCTCAAAAATATACAACTGTGAAATAAAGAAAATAGACTTAAACTAGTAGAAATTCTGTGTGTACATGTGTGAGGAAAATCAAAGATAAAACAGAAAAATGAAATTCGGCCAACTACGAGAAACCAAATCTCTAGAAGAGAGACTACACATTGATCACTGCACACTCATTCACAAAATATCCCTGCACTTAGCATGAAAACATGTAATACAGTTGCTTCTAAAGTACCTGAACAAGATTCAACACATGCTATAGGAATTTTCAGTAATACACATAAGGAATTACCTAAAGGATTCTCTATATGGTTAGTGATCATCTCTATGAAATCAAGGATGTTTGTTGTGGTGTGGTGTGTGTGAAACAATGACAGAATGGCAAATAAAGTACTCAAAATTAAAGACTTTATTTAATAAATCAGTAAATAAATAAAAATAAAGGGCCAGCTGGCCTAATTTAGACACACACAGAAACAGTGGAACAAATTAGAAAATACCAAACCTGGATGTACTCAGAACAAACGTTTGTGATGAAAAAAAACCCAACTCCTAAGTATTACTGATTTGCCAAGGACACAGTGAACTTTAATGGCAGAGCTGAGCTGATGTCTAAAATCAGTGTGCTCTAATACCTGGCCTAATTCTTTAACACTGCCTCCAGTCACAGTTTCACAAGGTTTAAGAAAATTTTGTACAGAATAAGTTGTTAAAATGATTAAAGATGAATATACCTATGTTGGAAAAAATATTTTATAATCCAGAAATCATACTCGTGTCTTTTTGTCAAACTGGTTCAACATACAATGTGCACATCAGGAGCCTGAATGCACCACCAAACTTGTCTACCCAGTACTTAGGGTTTTAGCTGCCTGCACTGAAGGTCAGCTCTCATGGTACAGCTGCAGAGTAAACCACAAATAGCCTCACTGGGTTCCCCCTTCACCCTGTCATATGGGAGCTGCATTTACACTCAGCCTCTTTCCTCTTAAATAAAAGCTCTTGAGAAGGACTCTGAAGAGATGAAACTGAATATAAACACATATAATTTCAACAGAGGTGATTTAACAACAATTAGCATTCTACATTTCTTTCCATATAGACTAGACCATTTGATTTCTGGGTTAGACTTTTTCCAAAGACAAAACATGAAGGTGTTATGAAACAGCAGCCAACTAAAAGAATACGACAGCCTCCATAATTTCACCAGTAACATCAACAAAAATATGTAAAATGAAGTGGATCTGTATCTCTTTCAAGAACAATAGTATTTTGAAATTAGTAAGTAAAATTTTAATGCAACTTATTTGCTCACTTCTTGTCCCCTGCTGGAGCCCCTTACAGCAGAAGTTTAATGCACAGCCAACAAGGATAGAGAACGCAGTTGACTGAAGACTTTAATGGTATTGATGTTACATGTAACCACTACAAATTTGTCTTTCTACTGTAAAGGCAACATAGAAAGATATCCCCAGCACTAAAAGTACTTACATTTTCCACTGATAACGTGCACATCAGTAGACAAAGAACCAAAAATGTATAAATTACCACAGTAGAATCAATAGGTGTTATTTCAACAAAGCAAAATAGAGACTTAGTCTCATTATTTAGTAACGAATAACAAGTCTGTCTTCTGTATTATAAGAAATGCTTAACTCACCTGATTGCCAACTAAAAGAAGATGCTCTCCCAACAGAAAGTCCTTTAGCATATCTTCCATTACCATCATGTGCTAGGGAAACAAAAACATGATTTTCACTCCCATTTTTTATACTGTCTAGTTTATGTATTTGCTAACAATAGAAAGTCATGTTTTATTGAACATCTTAACTACAGCTACTCACTTTATAGCAAGTGTCTCTCAATCAGTAGTAGAAGAAGAAAATTTAGATGGTGACTAACACAATGAAACAGTATCACTAACTACTTATCCTCCAAACGATTCTGGACATTTGATTTCCCTAAACATACGTAACTCTCAGTATTCATTCCTAATGCATTTCTTTCTTAGCTTAGGTGAATGTTTGTCAGCCAGAGCACAAGAACTCTCATCTAGACACACACAACAAATTCCCAGCAACTCTACTATGACAAAGTAAAATGTAGCCTGGTAGCACAGTACAGAATAAAAGGGAGCTGACATGGCAGTTTTTTGTTAGCCTTTTACATTAAGCATCAGGTCTAAATTAGTAACAAATACACTTTCCTACTCTAATTAAGCTTTATTTTCAAAGAAAATAACAATAGGAAAATAGGAAAATACAAGCTCAAGTCTATGTTTCTTATAATTTCTAAAGTAGTATGCCTAGATGAAGTCAAAGAAGAATATAATGTGCATTTTACACACGTATCCAGTATTGCGAAAGTAACACACACAATACAAAATTCAATCACATCATGCTCCTCACAAATAATTTGTTTAGAAGGATCAAAAGGATTTGCGGTTAACGTGGCAATGCTGACTACTTCACTCTAGCAATAGTCTTGCATATTTGTCCACTGTACCTAGTGAAAATAGGTCATCTGAAAGTAGGTCAGACAAGCTACTTAGAGGAATGAATGCTTGTCTTTAGATAAACATATATAGAAAAATACAGTTTTTCACAATATCATTCTCTAATACTTAATTTTGGGGAATAAACAACAATACAGTAGCCCACAGGTAATTTCTGACTATACAGAAATGTACCATTTACAACTGTGTGGAAGATGCTTTAGATTTCCAAATCTCTCCAGACCAGAGGCTGGGGGTGGGGGAAGAAACTCATGTAAACAGCTTAATACAACAAAATCCTAACCAGGCTTGACAAAGAACTAATGAATACCCCATGTATAATTCAAGGGAAGACTTGAAGGCAAATCATTCACTGGTTACATTTTTATTATTTTTTTATTTTACTGCTAAAGCTGAGTACATCCTTCTGATGTATTCTACTTTTTATCCTAAACTGGACAAATATGCACAAATTAAAGTTTCCCTGCAGAACAGCTTTCCTGCAATTGAAAAAATATATTGATTTTTTTTTTTCCTTACCAGGACCAAAATTAACATTGTATTAGAATGCATGCACATGTTTCAGATACATATTTAGGATTAAGAACTGGTTGGCTGGTCACAGCCAAAGGGTTGTGATCAACAGTTCTATGGGTGAAGGCTGGTCAGGAGTGGTGTCCCCCACAGGTTTGTCCTCTGCTCTTCAACATCTTTAACAATATCACAGACAATGGAATTGAATGCACCCTCAGCAAGTTTGCAGATGATTCCAAACTGAGTGGTACTGTCAATACATTGGAGGGGAGGGAAGCCATCCAGAGGGACGTGGATGGCTGGAGAAGTGGGCTTGTGTGAACATAATTAGATGTGACAAGGCCAAGTGCAAGGTGCTGCACTTAGGGAGGCCAGCAGAGAGAGGGAGATGATCGTACTCTTCTACTCAGCTCTTGTGAGGCCCCGTTGGGATGCAGGCCTGGGGCCCCAGCACAAGAAAGATGCAGAGCTTTTGGAACAGGTCCAGAGGAGGACCACTATGATGATCGGAGGGTTGGAGCACCTCTCTTGTGAAGAAAAATTGAGGGAAGTGGGCTTGTTTAGCTTGGAGAAGAGAAGGCTTCAGGGAGACCTCACTGCAGCCTTCCAGTACTTGAAGGGAGTGCATAAACAGGAGGGGGAATGACTGTTTACACGGGTTGATAGTGATAGGACAAGGGGGAATGGTTTTAAACTAAATCAAGGGAGATTTAGGTTAGATGTTAGGAGGAAGTTTTTCATTCAGAGGGTGGTGACTCACTGGAACAGGCTGCCCACGGAGGTTGTAGATGCCCCACCCCTGGAGGCATTCAAGGCAAGGCTGGATGTGGCTATGGGCAGCCTGCTCTAGTGGTTGGCAATCCTGACTGTAGCAGAAGGGTTGAAACTTGATGCTCTTTGAGGCCATTTTCAACCCAGGCCATTCTGTGATTCCATGATTTACATGAAGAAGTAGGCACAGCAATGTTGTATGAATTTAATCTGTGCTCTGTAAAGCCTGGAAAGAAACTCAAATTTATCATATCACCTACAAATCACTAACATCATGCTGCCACTTGTGGGCAGACAGCAACATGCTGTAGCAATGCTGAATTCCACTGGAACACTTAGAAATATCTAAAAGGCAAGTGACAACAGGATTGGGCCAGGCTCCTTTTTGTGGTGCTCAGTCACAGTCCAAGGGGCAAGTCACGAACTGGAACCCAGGAAGTTACATCTGAACATGGTAAACAAATTCCTTACTTTTAAAGTGACAGAGCACCTGGAACAGGATGCCCGGAGGGAACAGATGGTGGAGTCTCCTTCTCTGGAGATACTCAAAACCGACCTGGATGCTTTCCTGTGGAACCTGCTGTAGGAAACCTACTTTAGCAGGAGACTGGTCTCAATGATTTTCAGACGTTTCCCCTAACCTCTGCAATTCTGTGATGATATCTGCACACAGGTTGTGCACAGTTTTATGCAGTGTGTTCAATTGTAATTCCTGAAACTATAAGCAAGAGGATGGAAAAAGCAATGCAGGTATGAGTTCTAGAAATGGCAACACAGACCCAATTCTCACATGAAATGTTACTGGGGAAGATGAAGATGACTGTGATCTGTTCTCCCTGCACGGTCTGTCATCACCTTCAGTAGGTGACAGCTATGTAGTAGAAAGGATAGCCTTTCTGGAAAGAAATTCCAACCAAAAAAAAAGATGAAAAAATAGAACAGGAGAAGAGAGAAAAAAGAAATTCACAAAGGCAGAAGGCCTACACCAAGCCCCTGAAAGAAAAGTATTTCACAGTCTCAGTGGAATATTACAGAATTTCATACTAGCTATCAGGGTTCCAGTGGTCACTCAGAGAGTAACTGGCTAAAGATACTCTCATCTGAGAATTTTGTGGTCTCCGTGCTGGATAGCAAAGACAGCTGCAGTACACCTACCTCTGTAAAAGGAAGGTGGGAGGGGTGAAACAACAAACAAACAAAACAGTTACCAAGCCCTTTCCTGTAATTGTCCTCACTAATTTCTCTTACTCTTTGCTACCATTAACTAATCAATACCGATAACACTAACAACTAACTACTAATTAATAACTCAAGTTCTATAAAATAATGATTAACTAGTGACTGATTAATAATACTAATTACTCTTCATCTTGCTTCTCAAACTTAACAGTGTTAAGATTGTCAACTTGCAAAACTTCCCTGTACAACATTCCCTGTAAAACACTCTGTCAAGGTGAATAGTCCAGACACAAGGAATGGATTTCTTTAAGGAGGAGAAGAAGGTGGTGAGGCACTGGAACAGGCTGCCCATAGAAGCATCAAACCACTTGAGAAAAAATTGTAGCTTAAAGAAACTATTTCAGAAATAGAACCTTAAACATTAGTTAATACACTTTTTATGAGAATATGTATACTAATAAACATTTAACAAACTTTGTAATAGAGAAGCAAGGAAATTCTACTTACTTGAGCATTTTCATAAAACAAAACATCAGGCACTTTCATTTTCTCACTTGGGTTATAAACTGGCATAGTCACAGATCCTATTTTCAGAATCCCATCGTTTATTTCACCTGGACATTTTTCAGGAAACAAAGAAACACATGCATTGGAGCATCCTCTAAGCAATGAATTCCCAATGCTTATAAGTGAAAATCTGCAAATATTTAAAGGTAGTGGGCTGCCTTAAACGAGTTCCAGATAAACAAAATTAATACTTGAAAGAGTATTTTTTAACACATGGTTCTATTATAATGACTTTGATTTCTCCTTATAATAAAATTTCAAAGATGTCTACAACAGCAAATGATGAATAATTGATCTTATGTAAAGATATCATACAGAACATTAGAAGCTGTGACAGTTGCCTTGATTTAATGTCATATTCTTGTTTTGTTATCGGAATACCATTAACACTGTCAGACAACATTTCCTCATCCCACAGGGTTTCTCACTCTCTTCTTATTTTCTATCCCTGTCTGTTCCACTGGGCCTATTATGAAGACAGGAGTGACTGAGAGCTGGGCCAACCCACCACAGCAGTAGACCACAGCTGCTGACTTTTCCTTTCGGATTTACTTCTTTTGAAAAAACTGTGAATGTGTCATGGTTTTATGATTTTTGGCATTGGTATTCCACATCATAACAACATGTAGTGCATTAAGAGTTAAAAAAAAAGTTTAGCAGAGGATGGTTTCGATCCATCGACCTCTGGGTTATGGGCCCAGCACGCTTCCGCTGCGCCACTCTGCTCTGCACAGGGAACCCCCAGTGGATTTCCATTCCATGCCAAGAAGTGAATACATTCCAAACCTTAGTGAAAACATGCTAAATTTACACCTGAAGGTATAACCTTCAACTATAACTTGAAAAAAAAAGTAAAAATCTTCTACATTAAAAGAACCATATATTACTTCTTAGGAAAATAACAGCTACAAGTAAATAATAAAATGATACGAATGAGCTCTCTTCTGCCTTCTACAAAATTATCTGTCACTAATTTCTTAATCCGTCTGGCATTGTAAGTGAAAACTGCACAATTTCTGGGCAGATACCATTATTTGTTTTCTTACTATTGTATATGGTTCTATGTTTACTTTTTCCTCCATGTTTCACAAAGGGGAACAGAGGAATATGATCCATCAGGTTGAAAAAAAATAAGGGGTAAGCAGGTAGCACTGTGCAAGTGGCAATAGTTATAGTTTATAGTTTATTTTATAAATAATTTTTTACATATATATAAATACACGTGATGCAAATACAGATTAAAATGATGCTTGAGTGATACATATTGTAATGTAATTCTATGTATTCAGCAATATATTTGTGTGTATACATATGTAGGTGTTCATGCATTATTATTAATGCTGTATTCTTCAGATCATAATATTATTTGCACTTTAGCAGCCATACACATGCATATATACGTATCTATACACCTATGCAGTCACTGCAGTCATTCAGGCATTGGAAACCCTTAAATATGACAAAATTCCCTGAGCAGACAATGTAGCAGACAGTACAAAAGCATCCACACATTAAGAGCATCATTACATCCTACAGAACGAAGCCAAAGGGATGTAACTGAAGCAAACTATGTTCAGTTGTGAAGACAATTAGATCACCCTTAAATGCAGAACTATGTAAGTAACATTCATGAAGAAAATGACAAAAGATGGCACAAACTTACAAGTGTAATCCTTCTCCTCTAGCTTCTTCATGTTCTCTGGATTTGTTTCTATACCACAATCCTGCAGATTTTTATGTAAAGCCAACCGTGCAAGGTTTGGTAAAAACCTAAGTGATCAAAAAAATAGGTAGGTCATTTCTTTCAGGAAATGTTCCTTAAAGTTTTCCATATTTTCTGCAATGTAAAATCAGTATGAAGCTCTACTTGGATCTCCAGACATTGAATGTCTATGGTCCCCTTGCTTAATCTTCAGCATTTCACCTGACCTCAAGGAGGGAAGTTGAACTAGGTAACTAACTACACTAATAGTTGCACACTGCTTATGAAAGGCTTTAGTGTTACAGAATATTGCAACAAAGGTGCAAAGTTGGATGAATTAGGACTGGAAGTTTGTAATCTTCTTCCACTGCCATTAGGAGACACAACAGAAACAACGTTTATTAGGAAGAACTTCTACCGACTTCCTTCCCTTGGAGCTTTGGTTGAAGTGAAATAAAAGAGTTCTGTGATACACAAAACTAGGCCTAGTTAAGTTTCCATATCTTTGGTGAAGTACAATTTGCTTTCTCTGCTTTGTGCGTTTTGAAACACTGAAGTAATATTGATAACTGTGACATAATTTATATGATGTCATTAGACACCATCATAAAGATGAGAAAACAGTACAAAGCCATTTCTACTTACCTACATTTAAGAATACCAGAGATACACTTCTGAAGAAAGTAATTGGACTATTTATAGAAATGCACTAGAAGGTACCTTGCATATCAGCAATAGACCAATAAAAACTTGAACTTCCACCCAAACAAGAACTTCTACCTGGAAAGGCAGGCTTTATTAACAGCATAGTAAAGGCTTTCATCTGGATGCTGTGACAGTCGACGACAGATTCGCAATAGCTGCCGAGTAGATAAAGATGAAGCCAGGGACTGTGCCTGTCAAAAAATACAAAGTAGTTTAATCTCTGAGACTTAAGCTGAACAAGGCAGGAAAAAAAATGTAATCCAAAAGCAATTATTTCAACTTTCCTCCTAATTCACAAGTGCTTTCTGCCTCCCGTAATGTCTTGTGCTTTTTCATCTGCAATTTTTAAATTTTTTATTTGCTGCAGTACTTCACTGCCATGGAAATTATGTGATACAAAGATCTTCTTTATGATTTCACTTGATAAGCAGCAGAAAGGAAAATATGCTGATTTTCTGTGCCACACAAAACCAAATACTAAACGGTACTAATAACAATAATAATGAGGTTAGGATCGATGTTGTAAAATCTAGTTTTCTCTTCAAAAACTGAATATGAGCTCCACATGTAATGCTTTGGCAAAAGGAACTGGCAGGATTCACAGATTTATAAACAAAACAACACTGGGCAGAAGTAAGGAGATTGTATCACCTCTGCACATGCACTTGGGCAGGCTATTACTGGAACACTGTGTCCCCTTCTGTTGTCCACATGTTAAAGTAAATGCTAAACACTGGACATAATTCAGTAAAGAGTTACAGCAGTGATTCAATGCCTGTAAAGTCAGACCCAGAACAAATGCAGCAACATTTAAAAATAAATAAACAAACACAGCCCCCCAAACAAGTGGCCATTTATTTAGAGATATAAATATTGAGAAAGAAATCATTCTATAATTACCATCTACCGGATGAAGGTATCTAACACAAACAGGTTCCCTGTTTTGTCAGGAAGCACACAACAATGAGTGTGATCTGATAAGTTACGTCATACTTTGCCTGGGTTAACTGAAATACTGTGATAAAGTAATTTCAAAATGTTCTGGTTTGGGTCATACAAATGATTTCTAACTATAATATATTCCTTCAATTGGTAAAAAAAAAAACAAAAAAACCAAAAAAAACCAAACAAAAAACATGTTATGACTTGCAGAATCTTCTTTTCTCTCCTACTAATTTTCAAGCATGAGAAACGTCAAATCATCAACTCTTTCCTCTGGAAAACTAATTTTCACAAACAGGCACTAAAAAAAACACAAAAGCAGTTATATGAGATCTTACATACTCCTCTCAAGAACTGAGAGGGCAAATGGTAGTATTTTTTACCCTAGCAATGAGCAAGAGTGGTTCAGATTGGGCTAAGTGCTAATACTGCTACTCCTGTTTTCATTGATGAAAGACTGTGAAGTATGTTCTGAATCATCACAGTATACCACTCAGCATTACAGAGACTGTGCTGTACATGATGGCTTTTTAAGTATTAGCTGAAGATATACTCAGCAGTGAGAGGAGTGAGTGCTGTGTCTACTATTCTAGATCACTAGCCATAACTCCCACTGCCTTTGGAGAACATATTCTACCTGGTAAAGTATTCTAAACAGCTGGAATGTTCTCAACAGAAGTAATTTTCTTAAGGTAACCAAAACTCACGCCTAACTACCAAAAGGACTGCATTGATCCATACTGGCAACGGGGAACACTAACACAGTACTTGATCCATTGTATTGTGTGGGAAGAAGCAGAAGGCCACTTTTATTTCATACTTGGACAAGTCCAGTCTCCAAGGGCATGGACAGCTCAAAGACAAAATGATATAATAACCACAACAGTGTACTGGCCCATAGAGGAGAGAGTGTGTCATATCTTCCGTATATTTGCAACTGGGAGTTTAAGTTTTTGACTAAAATCTCCTCTTTCCTCTTTACCTGGAACAGCTGTAAACTCAAAACTAGGCTACTGTCTTTCCAATGTATATCTGTGAGGAATCTAATTCAACAGGATCTTGTCTGCGGTCTCTAGGTTCTACTGTAAATCAAACAAACAATTACAATGATGCAGAATACAGCCACAGGCTGAACACCTTACAGGTATTCTATTGTTAACAAAATAACTTTAAACAATGGTTAATATGTCAGGATAATCTCAGGCAGAGGATTACTTACTTAGGCAACTCCATAAATAGCCTGACATACCTTAGGCAAACATTTCAGCTCCGCACACAGGCATGCTATTCCTGACATGTCTCATGTCACTGTTCATCTACAAGAAACTTCCCTCAGTCTTTATGACTCACATCTTATCCAACATTATATACTTCATTTAGATATTTCACAATGCTACAGATATTTACTCATTTGAAAATGACTTCCATAATGCTCTATTCAAGCATGGTATGTCTTCAAATATGTTACAAACTATGCATTTATCAGTCTACAATTGTCAAAGATTAGTTGTAGGTAACTAAATACATACTTACAGCACCTACTGTTCCAAAGGTGTACTTAGAAGTCAGCCTTTTTACCTTTTTTTTTCTTTTTAAGCTCTGGAGAGCACAAAGACTTTTCAACAACCCTCAGCTTCCTAAATAGAAATGCTGCAAAAACTATTACCCATGTTAAAATCATGAAAACTAAGAACAGATTACATTTGCATACCAGCTGAACTACTGGATTCCACTGAGAATGTTTTACATTACTAACATTAAAAACATCCAGAGCGTTAGTTGCCATAGCAATGATTTCTTCTACTTTTCTCCAAGATTTGACTATCTTTTTAAAGAATTTTGCAGTTACTATGCCTGCAGAACTAATTTTTCTTGATAAGACTGCTTTAATAGAAGAGCATATAGCAGTAACTCAGCTAAAAGTCCTGTAGCTTCCCCTTCTACATTCCTAACCTTTGCTGTTTCACACTAGCATTTTATAATGCCCAGGTAGTTCCCATTGCCCCTGAGATTTGGGTAATTTCCTAAAAGCTTTACTTAGTCAGATTCTAAAAAATGTGCAACAAAAATAAAGAAAACTACAGTATATGGTGCAGTAACTGACAGTAATCACTTCCTGGGACGGGTTTTTCAATCAGGCAGCCTCTAAAATAACACTATAGCTTGCTTAGTATGCCTTAGCCAGCCCATCTGAAAACCAAGTGTCATAGTAAAAGAAAGCAAATTTGAAACAAACAAAAAGAACAAAAAAAACCTGACTCACTGTGGTATCATTTGTCTCCCGAAGCTTATGTGTTAACAACAGCAACTGCTCCACAGCAACACTGGGTACATTTGGTATCTACTTGAAACAAAAACAGTATTAATCTGAATGCAAGGTAGGCTAAAGCTCCACATACAGCTACACACGGGTACAATGAGTAGATGGTTGCTTTACATCACTGAAGAAGAAATATACAGCTTTTATAATGCTTTTCAATTACATCATCATTTAATATCATGATAACAATGCAAATCTAATACCACTAAGTAACGAAGAGGTTTTGAAAATGAAGCCTCATTTCTGCTACAATGAAGCAAGGTGAGGAATTGCAAAATATTTTCATGTAGTAAAAAAAACACATTCAGTAATCAGCAAGTGCTTAAAATACTGAACGGACTTACCATTTCTTTAATCACTTGAATTTCTTCATTCTTGCTTAAAGATCGAACATTATGAAAAAGAAACAGTGTCAGAAACTCTGGACCAAGCCACTGTTGGGTACTGCTCCCAACGACAGGAGGTTCTGCTAAGACAACTATTCTGAATGAGGGGTGGATAGGAAAGATGGACCTGCAAAGAAGTTAAAAAAATAAAAATTAAAAAAGCATTAACTGACTTAAGCCGTGAATATCAAATTCATTTTTTTTCAATAGATGAAAAACAACTGTATTACTGAATCATATCACTATGCATTTGCAATGCAACTATATAAAAAAAGATAAAAACCGCATAATAAGACTTATACTTCTAGAAACTGCTCTTAATTTTTCACGCTGAGAAGGGCATCTATTTCTCATCTCCAATATGACCTACATGTCTCAAGATGAGCAAATACCAGCAGCTAAGCTACTGTTTAATGGTCTGTATGCCTTGAAAGGACATATCTCACCAATTAGACAGTTTCAGAAGTGCTTTACCTAAAGCAGTATTTCTAACTGGCATATCAAAAAGGGAGCAGGATCTACTGGTCCTGCAGTTCCTCAATTAGATTGACAGAAAGGGTGACACTGTAGAGACTGGCCTAGGTAACACTGCATCCAATGGAAAATCACTTAATCTCTTGGGGTTGGATTAATGCACCTAACTTTATAATATCCCTGAAAGTTAGTTATACATCATACCTTCACTCATTTTCAAGTCCCCAAGGAGCAAAACAGGTCCCTTTAATGGCTGCTTAAGTCTTGGAAGAACTTATAAAACACCCCACTGAGTCCTTCAATCTATACATCTAGATTGAAGTTACATTTCTGATGGTGGCAGCTGGAAATGCTTACTGTGGCATGCACATAAGCCTTTCCCAAGACTTACGTGAGGGATTGCTATCATCAATCTATTTTCCTCACACTCTCCCAGCACGTATAATCATACATTCAAGGGATATAAGGGCTTATCTTTACTTGCTTTAATGTATCTTCATCCACAACCTTGTCTAATCTCTTTCTGAACTACATCATTCTGTCTGCCTTTGCAGCTTCCTGTGGCAAGACATCCACTATTCATTGTGTAAAGTTCATATTGCAGGATTTGGTGAAAAAGAGTCCTAAATGCCTGACTATTTCATTCCACTGAAGATAGCGGGAGCTTACTGTGACCAGTACAGAACATTTAGACGCATCTGTTTGTTACAACAGTAGAAGAGCAGTGCCTCTGTGGGTGGTTTTGCCTCCTTCACATCTTTTATCTATCTTACCTATGTAGATACACTATTACATCCTTGGATTTGGAATGCGTTGATACTCACTGAACAGCACAATTACATGATTTCTAGAGGTAACAGACACAAAAGTTGGATACAAAACCTAGTCAAATTACGCAAGAATTGCTCTCAACAATTAATTTTTCAGTACTTTCATTAAAGTAGAAGTTATTTTAAAGAAAAGTGAATTTGGATTAGCTTACACTGTTAGATAAGCCTGTTATGATGTATGAGTTTTCATACAAACTACAAAACCTGAAATCAGAACATTTGGAGACCAGTGGGAAAATGATGGTATAAACAAGAAAAACTGAAGACAGAACATGACCATTAAATACAAATTAGCAAAACAAACTGTGCTCTTGGAATGGTAAAACTGTGACACAATACAGTGATTGTAGCAAACAGTCTCTTGATCAAAGGTAAACACAGGGGATGGGCATGAGTTATTCTTAGCTGAAAGCCATAAGCCTAGGAGCTACTCTTTGACTGATATAAATAGAAATAGATGTCTGAAAACATCACATGAAAGAGGAACCAATGGAAATGTCACTGTCACTAAGCATAAAAGAGTATAAGGGAACATTAGCAAACATTATTATAGAAGAAAATGTTTCCTTTCTCCCCATTACTAAGAAGAAAAACAACCACCCTTCCATAATCACCTAAATTCCAAGGACCAATGCTGGTCCTTCTGCAATACTGTAGGCGCACAAGAAGCAGTCAGCTTTCCACAGTAAAGGAAACAGATGTCTCTTGCATCACATCCACCTTAATGTCTGACTCAAATACCACAGTGGAGACAACCAGGGAAAAGACATGAGAGAAGCTGGAGGAAAGGAGATGGACAGTTGGGTCAAGCTAGCATCAGGATACCAGCTAAAGTTACTGATGTGCGCTCGAGACTTCTCTATCCTCTGGAGGCTGTAAATGCTCCCTCCCTGGAAGCATTCAAGGCCAGGCTGGATGGTGCTGTGAGCAACGTGGTCTAGCGGGAAGTGTCTCTGCCCATAGCAAGGGGTTGGAACTAGATCATCTTTAAGGTCCCTTCCAACCCAAACCATTCTATGACTCTCTGACTTAGATTACAACACCTCTGCTGCAGTTTTCCAGTTCTTAAACGCGAATAAAAATACATGGCTACTTCAGAAGCCTATTGTTTGTAATGATGTTTGAAATACTAAAAAATGTCAAGTTCAGTGTATTATTAAAACAAGCACCACAAATAACATGATCCTGTAATGCTTTGAAAGTTCCTAGCTTCCATGTTAGCAACTGATGAGCTTCTAAGTTATCCTTACAGATCAGGTCTCTAAAGGAATACAATAAGCAGCTAATATATGGAGTTAGACTTTATAAATAAACAGCGATCCTTGACATCTAGTATTCTTTGCAGGTGAATACAAATGAACGCGTCTTGCTAAAAACATGGTAATTTTTAAATCACTGAAACTCAAACACACTGGGAAGATGTGGTGCTGTTAGATTACTGCAGAGAATCCCCATTCCTGTCTCCTTCTGTTAAATGTTTACTGTCAACAGACCTAGAGAGCGCTCTCTTGTACTAATATCCATGTCCTTTTGACATCAGTGTTTAATTCCGACCAAGGATTACCACTACTGCCCTGGACAGGAGGATCAGAATGCAGTCTGTTCAGGGTGATTTTAGGGAAAGAATTTCTTGTTAACAACACATGGTTCAAAGCAACTGAAGTTTAAAAGAAAAAAAACATAAAGAGGATGCAGAATGGCATTTTTAATGCCACCCTCTGAAGCTAAACTTGGGCTTGGCTCTCAATTCCCGCAGCATGGTTTCACAAATCCCACTTTCTATCAAAACATCAACAATTTTATGAGTTGGGAATTGTTTATTAGGACAACAAATGACCTATCTTTTTTTCCTTATTGTTTTTATTCAGTTTCACAATATTCTCAGTTTAGCAAATTACTGTGACTGGAAATCTACCAAGCTGAAAAAAGAAAACAGCAAATACGAAGTAAAAGCTAGAGAATTTTTCACTGTTTGTAAAACATATTTTCTGACACATCTTTTTTCTCATCTATCTGTTGTCTTTCAAACTAATCACATGGAAATTCAACCACAGTCTGCAAGGCATTAAGCATAGGCAGGCACGAGTAACTTCTAGCTTCTGAGCAATCCTATTACATGTGTACTTCTAGACTATCTTGTAATAGACACCTTTCTGCTCACCATACCAAAAACTTATCATCTGTGTGTGCACACTGGGGGATATATCCACCTCAGCAGGTTAAAAGAATGTTAACATAAACCAGCACTTCACTGCTTGTAAGAGCCATATGCTACCTTTACAACAACTACCTCTATGCAGAATTCTTGGATATGCATGGTGGTCAAAGACACACTTTCTTAAGGAGAAAATTACTAATAACCGTACCATAGTTTAAGCATTCTCACATTCTTTAGAATAATACTGTTCACATTCTTCATACAGAGGCATGCAACTTCCTTGGACCATAATGTGATCTGAAAAGCCATCCTTTTTTAAATAAAAGAAGAACCTCGTGATTTAACTTAAAGCACTGAATTGTGCAGGATTCTCCCTTCTGTTTCTCCTTTCCATTTTACTATACATATGAATTACACAAGTGTTATTAGTGTTGAAACATTAAAAAGGAAAGGCAATAAAACTGGAAAATGTCTGTATTATTTTTACTATCAAACATTTTCATACAGAAACATGAAAAGTGTCTTGCTGTGCTGATGAAGGGATCTACAAGAACTTCTCCATTAATACCTACAACTTTTCCCAGAAGAATCTTCAGGTGCTTCAAATCCTCTTAAAACATGTGCTAAAGAACTTTCACAGAAGTTTCAGCTCATTGGTTAAGAGCAGTACTCTTTTTACCTATAATGAAATAGTATTTTGTGAATGGAATTTGTGAACAGAATTTCAATCAAAATCTGAGTCCTAGTAGTCAACAAAAAGCATGATCACCAGCACTTTTACATTATGAATGATACACTCCCTCTGGAGTACTACACCCAGGTCTGGGATCTGGGGTCCAGAGGTGGCCATGAAGATGATCAGGGGACTGGAACAACATTCCTATGAAGGTAGACTGAAGAAACTGGGCTTGTTCTGCTTGGAGTAGAGAAGGCTCCAGGGAGATCTCACTGCAGCCATCTAATGCTTAAATAGAGCTTATAAACAGGAGGGAAATCAACTTTTTACATGGGTAGATAGTAATAGGACAAAGGGGAACAGTTTTAAACTAAAGAAGATTTAGAATGGATCTCAAGGGAAAATTTTTCACTGAGAGTATGCTGAGGCACTGACACAGGCTGCTTAGGGATGCTGTGGATGCCCCATCCTTGGAGCTGTTCGGTACCAGGTTGGATGAGGCCCTGGGCAGTGTGATCTAGTGCCTGATTCAGTGGTTGGCAGCCCTTCTTGTGGCAGAGGAGTTAGAAGTGGATGATCTTTGAGGTTCCTTCCACCCCAAGCCATTCTACCATTCCATGATATGATTCTCTATACTCATACAAATGTACCTTACAGGAGTATTTGTACACCTCACTAGTGAGTTCTACATTGAGGCAATAGAGAGACAATAGCTAGGGTGTTTTTTCTTTATTTCATGAATGACTAGAAGTACTACAGGAGAAACGTCAAGCTGTATTATGAATACTCACTACAATCAAGAACACTCAAGTTCAGTACAGTTTCTCCCAAAGATAGCAGTAAGCTATCACTTCTTTATCACAGTCACCTTCTTGTCTCCACCTCATGTTTTATTTCAAATTCTGAAGATGATCTTGCCCTCTCCCAGTCTAATGATTTCCTTATGAAGCATTTGGTTTTTTCCCTTCAAATTCTAATCTTTAAGAAATATTCCTTTTTATCTTCTTATTTCATCTCTTTTCAGACACTCCTTTTAGGCCCTGTCTGACTGCTTAGAGACTGTCATGTGCTTCCCACTGTATCACTGATATGCCTCTCAATGTGTGTTTTCCTCTTCCACCACTTCCCATAAGAAATGCATTAATATTTGAGATTGGGTAGATAATTAAAAAGATAAGAACAAAAGAAAAGCTTAATTTAATTAACTGTATAATATGAATTTTATGTTCCAAGTTTAACGTATATTGATTTCCAATATACAAATGAGCATTGAAGGCTCAGACTTAATGAGTGAGATTTAGGAGGAAAAAAAAGAAAAAAGAAAAAAAAGACTCCTGTTTCAAATAAAACTTGAAACCGCTTTCCATAGGGAACTCTCTTTTGGAAAAGTAACAGTAACATCTCACTCAGTAAACACCCCAGACTGAGTCCCAGCAGAAATAAGAATGACAATGTATATTCTGCAGACCTCTCGAAGAGCAAATACACTGAAGTTACTTTAGTTAAATTCGTAAAATGAGGATAAATAAAGCTCTTTGTCTGACTTGAGCATCAGAAATAGCTGACACTAAGAGGCCACTGATGCACAGCAAAATATACAGCATTTCTCATCAAAACAGAAAGCATCTCCCAGACATGATTTAGAAGCAAGAATTGTCCTAGACAATCTGTTAAAATAAAATTCAAGGTACAGCGTACTATGTGCTCCCTTCACAACACAGTCTCTGCAGGTGAATGATGGATGGCTTGCACCATCCTGTTTTCCTACATTGTGATTAAATCAGCTGTCAGTAGCAAGATAACACACTAGATGAGAAGTTGTCTGGAAAGAACATCTAGTTCTGCATAGCCATTCTGCAACACTGTAAGGTACTGATGATTATAGTGACAGGTGACTTCTGCTGAAAAGGAAGAAGAGCAGTGAGGAATGCAGTACTGGAATCAAAGAACAACTACTGACATAATAGCTTGAAGCTAGTGAAAGGTAGACCAGAAACATGAAGTTCAAGATTATGTCCTGGAACACCTCCAGTTCCTCAAGGGCTGACGAAAATAGCACCCTACGGACAGATGAGTGGTTCACTGACACTGAAGAAAAGCACATTCAATACCAAAGAAGGTGGCAGATTTTTGCACTACCTTACCTTGGATTCCTCTGACTGAGCCAGTAGAGCAAAAAACTTGAACAAGGGCTAGACTGACCACTTCACCCAGAAGATGGATGTCTCAGCAGAAAGGGTCCTTGTTAATTAAGTAGCAAGGATTTTTAGCTGTATCCAAGCTAGTGATAAATGGTAACACTGAGCTTCTAGATATAAGAGAGCTCATGTTGTGGGATGTTTTTTTTTGTTTGTTTCCTTTTTATAAGATCAAATATCAGTCAGGAATGTTGTAAGAGACACCCCTCATTTAGGGTAAAAGCTATTATCAATCAAACAGAACATTTAGTGCTTGAAATTCACAATAAGGTCCCCACTGCAAAATATTAAAGTGGCTAGGAAAAAAGTAATGCATTGTGATTTGAAGGCAAAAGGGACATTCTTCTGAAGAGCATCCAAAATGACTTATGTTAACTCCAAAGCAGTCAAAAGTAGCAGAATGTAATTAACTAGTTTTTGTACCAAAGTGCAAAAAATAGAATGTGAAGTCAGGATATGACCTAAGACAGACCCTAGCAGATTTTTTGCTTCTCTTCTCAAATTCAGTGCTTAAAATCCTTATAAAATCCTTATAAACATTTCTATTTTCTCTGCTCAGACAAAATAAATGCAGGAAATGCCCATCCAGCTGGCTCAACAGCCTGTTGACAATTAGCAACAAGCAGTCATCGACCACACCATATTTTCAAATACGTATATGCTACAGAAGATTTAAAATGAAGTCTTTTTAACGACAGCAAAAAAAATCATTGGTGTAACATTTCAGATAAAAAGGGAATGAGAAAAAGAAAAAAAAAACCAACACAGAATGAACACCTTATTTAATATATACCTGCATTTTAGATTACACTTGCCCTGGAGTACACTTGACAATACACTTTCCAGTAATTACAGCTGGTCAGCAGCAGTGTTTGACTATGCATCATGTACAGCCATCAGAGAACTAGAAAAATGTCACTACCCATGGAATGTTTTTAGCAGACGAGTGGAAGTGAAGGAACAAAAAGAATAAGCATAATGGATCCCAACCCATCCTTAGGATTTCCTGCTCCATGTCGGTTGGAAATTAAATACCAGCTTTCTAGTTAATGAGGAAAAAGGAAATAGTAAGTTATATTAAATTTCAATATGGCTTTATTTTCAGATGCTCTTAATAAATTCTTTCAAAATTAAGTATGAAATATATAACTGTGCTTTTATGTACACACCATTTATATTCAGTATCTAACTCCTTCCAGTCAAGGTTATTTAATGACTTTCTTTTAGTTTAAGCATTCTAAACAGGATATAATTTCCTCACACAACAAAAAGTGGAAAAAAAAAACAAACATTAGGAAACTGATGATCAAAGTATGTTCTCTTAGTGATTAAAAGGTATCAGTTTAAGAAGGAAGGACTTTTGCAAAATATTTTTAAATAAAATAGAAGAGAAAAAGTGCTTTACAAAAAGATGTACTGTCTGCATTCTGAAGTCACAGTGGACACTTTACCTTTCCTGTAGTTTCTCATCGGAGATCTGCAATTCTTCTTTTAAGTTCTGATACCTATCCTCCCTTAGTAATCTGGTGCCATCATAGAGGGTCAGTTCTCTGTCATGTATTAGCCTGTTTGAAAATGAAAAAAAAAACAAAAACAAGCTTTATCTAGCCTTTGATTTCTTTTTATAGTACTTACTTTAACTAATACTTTTCTTATAAAATCTATCTCTGTCAGCACAGCTGACTGGAAAAAGTTACAGCACTTTAAGATGCATCCAGGTGCAAAGCTTAAGTAATATGCATAAACAAATACCTTCAGTGTAAAGACACTTAGCCAATCTACTTATTTTTAATAGAAAATAATGAGAAAATGAAAAAATAATTATTCATACTAAATGACATTAAATAGCCATTCTGTCACCCTGGTACAAGAAATGCGCATGGATTGTGTTTCCTGAAGCAAAATAATTCAGTTGGCTTCGATGATTACTATACATCAAGAGCTAGGTATATACTTCTACATCCATGGAATCTATGAATGCCTTTATGATGAGAGGTACATGAAACATAAGAAAAATTTGTTGTGCTGGTACAGACAGAATTGTATATGTTGTTACTACTTCTGCTTCCAGAAAGATTGATTTTATTTTTTTTTTTAACTAAATTATGAAATAACTGTTAGGAAGAGTTCTTTGCAATCAGAATCAAGAATGCTTTCATATAGAACTAACAGTCCCGTTTTACTTAGCAGCAGAATGCATCCAAATATTTTAAATATTTTCTGCTATCTTGCATTTCCAAATCATTGGACAAATATTACTAATGTTTAGATTTGATAAATTCACAGTAAAATTTAGTTCATTCTTCAGTTCAGGCTTCCACGCTGTCTTTACAAAGAGCTGAAATTTTCTGTATTATTGAAGACTTCCTAAAGAACATGAAAGAATTGCTTCTGCTTTCAAGTATGTAAAGACTGAACGATACACGTGCTACAAAGCTCCAATGCTCAGCTTGATCTTTACAGAATTCTTGAAGTTACGAAATTACATTCACCAGAAAACCTTAATTTCTCAGTATGTGTGTGCTCAGCAAGCAGATCACAAGCATGCAACTCATCTGTGCCCATATCCTGACCTTTGCAGCACAGCTAGAGTGCCAGGGTTAATTCGATGAATGCCATCAAGAATAACAAGTTTTCCTTCCAGGGCTGCAGTAACGAGTGGTGATGGTCTCCAAGCAGTGTCCCCATTAGGAAGAGTATACCTCTGCTGCAGCAGGTCTCTGGCTGTCATGTCCTGTAAGTGCCAATTCATCAACACTGAGTTATGCTGCATTTTATTCATTTACAGCTATCTGCTTTCTCCTTAGAAAACTCCATTCTGTTTTTCCTGGGACTCTACACAAAGAAGATTAGCAGAAAACTTTCAATTCCTTTTTGAAAGAGTTTTATGAGGGCTACTCTGAAAGTAATGCCTCCTATTTTATTACGTTGCCCCATGACATCTGAGGTGGATGGTGGTGATATGGCAGTAGAAATTGAACCTTCCCACCCAAATTCCTTTAGTTTCTGTTGCTGCATGACAGACAGCAGCAGAGGGAGATTCTGACAAAAAGGCATCTGACATGGAAGTACACATGAAGCAGAGGTGTGTCACTGACTTACTTCATGTGGAAAAAATGGCACCCCGATACACTGATGCTTGCTGAACGTTTACAAAGACCAGACAGTAAATGTTAGCAAGTGAGGCAGTGGGTGGTGCACTGCATCTGATGGTGGGGACTACTTAGAAAAACAGACTTTTATAGATGGGAATTTGCTCTATCAAATAGTGTCATTGTGCTCCTTGTATCTATTGTAGCTTAAATGAAAATAAATAGGAGGCATCACTTTCGGAGCAACCTATAAATAACACCCACATGCATAGAAGCTGTGTCACAAAGCCTGTGGAAGTACCAGACTTGCCAGTATTACCTCTTTGAAGCTAACCCAGAAGTTTGGTTGCTGTTGGTTATACCAAAAGTACACAGAATATAGCAAAATACTACGCAGGGAATAAAACATAACCCAAGGCAAAATCTAGAACAGCCTCCAGTATACATATTCTGTTACATCACAACAGATGCACACTGGGGCAACAAAAACATGATACATATTTTGTGACCTGAAAGATGAAACTCCTCCTTCAGGCTGTGCTGCGAACAGAATTTAACCTAAAATCAGACAAGAAAAATATTTTCTATCGTAGCTGCAGCTTTTGCATATGCCCTCTTCACAACTAGAAGCCTTTTGAACTTCCATGAATAAAAATAGAACACATTATGTCATACAGCCTGAATCATTTCCTCTTTCTGTATTTCCTTAAAAGCCTTAAAATAACAGGACAAAGTCCAGTTCTTTCAGTGCTTCCCCATTTCATAATCAAAAATCCCACATTCAAATGTACAAAGCCATTATTTTTATTGTTGTACTTCTACTTTTGAATGCAGTTTTCTCATTTCTAGTATTCTCTTAGAGAAGTAGCCTAAAACATTTTTTAAGCAAGGTCCTGAAAATAGTTGTGTTTTTCTATGACTTGCATTAGAAGCGTGCACTGTGTAGTTAGCAAATGCTTTCAATTAACACACCTTCTGACACTTCACATCTTTAGATGACGACTGAAACAATATAGAATAGGAAGTCATCAGGAGTCCAGTGCACTATACATAATGTCGTACAGCTGCAATTCCAGCAACTTGAGAAATATGCTTTTGTTTTCATGAGGAAAAAAAAAAACACATCAGAAGTGTATTTTGTTGAAAATATTTGTTGAAAAAATGTTGAAAAATATTTTCTGAAATAAAATTAACTTCATAATTTAAATGGCTGAGTTGTGTTAATTTAGTGACACATTCGAATGACAACATCTACTCAAGCTCTGTAAGGCGTTTGTTATGGCACAGTTCCTGCTTAACGATTTATTGCTTTTATTTCTTTAAAGAGATTTTTTAATACATAATATCAAAATTATAATGTTATGAGATTCATGATGATAATACTCTATCACTGAGGAATTCCACCTTCTGGAGGGGGGGAACAACAGAAAGGTATGAATTAATCCCTGTCTCCACACGAATTACCTCAGGCAAAGCAATTGCCTTGTGAAACATTTTTGTCACAGTCACTGTAACGTAGCTTATATTGCATTGTTCATTTTCTGAAACATCTTGTACGTAGGAACAAAAGAAAAGAAGTTGAACAGAGAAACCACTTGTTTCCTCCCTTTCACAGCCACAGCAACACAAGTCTCCAATTCAACCATTTTTATGGTTCTCTGCACGAATCGTGTTCTTGGCAATTACAAGGTGAAAACTCTACGCTTCCTGCATTCATGCCAATTTGGAATTGCATTTTGTTAATTCTCAAGAAACGGGAAGGAGTTAGAAAGAAAAAGTATGAGGTCATAAAAAAAACCCTAGAAACAAAAACATCACAGTACACAAACAGAAGTGATGTGCTTAAAAGCTTGCTTTTGCTGTTCAAGAGGTGAAAGAGGAACAAATTGCAGGAAATTTGTTGTAATGTCACTTTGAATATTGGTTTTTTTCACCTGAAATTTTACAGGCAAAGATAAAAATAGAAGTGAAACGTTTTATTTTCAACAACTGAAACCAAAAGTTCCCTAGCTACAGTCCACAAGAACAAGCTGGCTGCTGCTTCCTGCAGAGGAGAAGACTGAGAGGGGATCTTATCAACACTTGTAAATATCTAAAGGGTGGGTATCAACTGCATGGGGCCAGGCTCTTTCAGTTTATACCATGCCTAATGGTTACATCTTTTTATTTTATTACTAATGCTGAGTACTTCCTTCTGATGTATTATATTTTTTATTCTAAATTGGACAAAGATGTGCACATTCCAGTTCCCCTATAGAACAGCCTTCCCACAAATATACTACATATTGATTTCTATTTTCCTCCTAGCAGGACCAAAATTAACATTGTATTAGAATCTGTGCAGACACTTCAGATACAACATTTACATGAAGAAGTAGACAACAATATTGTAGGAACTTAGTCCATGCTCCGTAGAGCCTGGAAAGGAATTAACATTTATTATATCACCTGAAATGATTTACATCGTGGTGCCACTTGTGGACATAGCAATGAACCACAGCAATACCGAACTCCACTGCACCACTTAGAAATATCTAAAGGGTGGGTGTCAAGAGAACAGGGCCAGGCTCCTTTTGGTGGTACCCAGCCACAGGACAAGGGGCAACAGGCACAAACAGGAACCTGGGAAGCTCCATCTGAACGTGAAAAAGAACTTCTCCACTTCGAGATGACAGAGCACTGGAACAGGCTGCCCAGAGAGATGGAGTCTCCTTCTCTGAAGATACTCAAAACCCACCTGAACCTACTCCAGGGAACCTGCTTCAGCTGGGGGGCTGGACTAGATGATCTCCAGAGGTTCTTTTCAATTCCTACAACACTGTGATTCTCATTTGCTGCTCTTTAACTGCACAAAGAAAACTGAAAAAGAAATCCTTCCTAATCAGGATCGCAGTTTCCTCTGTCAAGAATTTTCCCACTTATAACTGGATATAGTCACAAAGGTGTGCAATGTCAGAGATCATAAATGTTCCGTGAGACAAGTATTAGCATAGGAAATTATCTATATGCTTAAAAGGTTTGGGAACCTTTGGTTTAGATATGTTTGATTCTCAACTCACAAGATTAATGCTTGTAGAGTTTTTTTCTGTAAAAACAATTTAGGGAACTAAGGCTTTTCATGCTATTCAAGCCCTCAGATCAAACAGAGATCGAAAGAAGGATGAAGCAAATACTTAATATAAAAGTAAAAAATACACATGAACATCCAAGAACACGATTCTTCACAGAGAGAAAATACTGCTAATTCTTCAGGTCAAAGAGAAGTGCCTCATCAGAAGCTTTTGTGCCTGTAGAATTGATTGGAAAATTAACACGAACTACAGCACAGATATGACCCTCCTTCATTTTAGAAATGGATTTAGGACAAAATGATCTCACTCCCAAAAAATCAAAAAGATACTTGAAGAAGAAAAATACAGAAATCTATTAAATATAAATCATCAATCTTTTCAGAGCCTTCATTGCCCTATTACTGCATGAATTAATATTTAACATTTTTCCAGTCATTAAACCATGTTATTATTTCGCTATGCAAACCCACCAATGTGTGAAAAAAACAAATTCATTCTTAAAATATATCAAAAGATGCATAACTCAGCTGCATTCAATCATTTTTTATGTCTTGCTTCCTGTAAAAAGCTTTTAAGATTTTCTGAGATATTTTAGATGCGAAATATGAAATCACAGGACTCTTAGTGTTGGAAGGGGCCTTTAAAGGTCAACTAATCCAACTTCCCTGCAATGAACAGGGACATGCACAATCTATTCCAGTGCTGCACCACCCTCAAGGTAGGAGATTATCTCTTTATATCCAACCTAAATCTACTCTCTTTAAGACATTTCTATCACCACAAACCTTACTGGAGATTCAGTCCCCTTCTTTCCCGGAGCTCCCCTTTAAATTTTGAAAGGTACCTCACAAACTTCACACTGAATCCAAGGTGCATGACCTTGCACTTGGATTTGTTGAACCTTGTAAGGTTCACAGCTCCAGCCTGTCTAGGTTCCTCTGGACGGCATCTCGTAACTCTGGTGTGTTGACTGCACCACACAACTTGGTGTCATTGGCAAACGTGCTGAGGATGTACTCAACCCCACTGTCAATGTAATTGATGAAGATATCAAAGAGAATCGGGCCCAACACTAACTCCTGTAGGACACCACTCATCACTGATCTCCATCCAGACACTGAGCCACTGACCACCACTCTCTGGACTCGATTCTGCAGCCAATTCTTTGCCCACTGAACAGACCACTCAACAAATCCATATCTTTCCAGTTTGGAGAGAATGATGTTGCAGGGTACCATGTTTAGTTCAAGTTTATTCAAGCTGGGCCTTGTCTTTCCTGACCCCATCCCTACCAAGCATAGCAGCTCCCTTGTACTCTTTCCACGGTAGCTGTCCCTATTTCCACCGCCCATGCATTTTCTTCTTACTCTTCAGTTTGTCCAGCAGGTCCTGATTCAGCCATGCCAGACTCTTGCCTTCCTCTCCCGACTTGCTACATCCAGGGATGGAGAGCTCTTGTGCCCTGAGGAAAGCTTCCTTAAAGACCTGTCAGCTTTGCTCTGAACACTCATCCGTGAAGACATTTTCCCCAGGGTGTTTTGTTGACAAAAGCCCTGAAGAGATGGAAGTCAGCTCTCCTAAAATTTAGCATCCTAATTTTACTTTTTCTAACTCATATCCCTCTGGAGCATGAACTCAACCATAGCACGGTTACTAAGGTCAAGCATCCTCCAATCCCAGTGTCACCCATCAGTTCATTTACACCGGTAAGCAACAGGTCCAGTACTGCATCCTTCTTAGTGGGGCCTTCTATTAACTGACTCAGGAATTTATCCTCAGTGCATCCCAGGAGCTTCCTGGATTACCTGAAGCTCACCATGCTACTTTTTAATAATTTTTTGATACATCTAACCTGTCTGGAACCACTGCTACTTTAAACTACAGTAGACTTATTCTCCAGCTCACTAGAAACATAGCCTTGGTGATACCCAGAGCTCCTTAACACCACCTCCAAAGCCCATGGAAGCCCTTTGGACTTCTCTAGTTCTTTTCATTTTATACCTAAATGTCGTTCCAAGGCAGCTAAGCCAGCTGCCTGTGTGCCTCACAAAAAACACATTCAGATCTGTCCAAATTTATTTTTAAAGCCACAGCTCTACCAAGATCCCAGACAAAAATAAGTTAGCAACAGTTAGGCTAAGGGCTATTGCACTTAAAAATAATGAGCTCCATTAATATCAAGTGAATGCAATATGCATATACCACATATAAATACCAATCCTCATTTTATATTCCTAGGATCCAACTGCTTTGAATAGAAAACTTTATCTTTTAATTTCCACTGCAACACATTCCCACCAACACTATTATCTGACTAAAGAGAAATGAAAAATAAATAAAAAAGGGAAAAAAAAGAAATAGCATTATTTAAAATCCCATGTGCTAGTCACCAGCAAAAATCAGCACTAAGACAAGAGATCTTGACAGAAGTAAAAAAATAACATAAAATTGTAAACCCGCAGAAAGCAAAAAATAAGTTGAAAACATTCCCAATAAGCTTTAAAAATATTATCTATTCTCAATACATCTAAGAAACCATCTTCCATAACAGTAAAAAAATCAGGTTAATAAAAGTGATCCACTATAAAATTAAACAGCATAGGGACAAACAATGAAAAGGAAAGAGAAAAGGCCTTCAAATATGCACGAATTACAAGAAGTCACCACTCTGACCAAAAGGTGGGAAACATACTTCAAAAGGAGAGAAAAAGTCGGAATCAAAAGACACAAAAGACATAGTTTTCTTTATGATACTCAGCTATGTTAAATCACAAAACAAATTGTCAATTCTCTTTTGCTAACAGAAGCAGAAAGCTTCTCCTTACATTTTGCTTATTTAAGTTACCTATCTTCCTTTCACATTTTCAGTAAAGCCAATGAAATGAAAGTAAAGCACTATCAGGGCTAATTTATAAGTAAAGACTGTCCTACATACATTGCTGTATACTACCCCTTCTGTTTAGGTCTGCAATTAGACAAGATTTTAGATGAGTACTGCACAACAGAGAGTAAAAAATGCTCTGTAATGATCATAAGGCTATTTTTACTAACATTTTTTTAAAAACACATATTGGTGATTATTGATTACAGAAGCTGCAGCTGCATAGAAAGACTGTCTTACACAGAGAACCTACCTGTGTGTTCCGTTTGGATCATATTTAAAGCATTATCATCAGCAGATTGTTTACTTACCTGATACAGCATGATTGGCTCTATGCTATATCCTAGTATATCAGCAAACTCTTTAGCAATAACTGTTTTTCCACAGCCCTATAAGGTTAAAAAAAAAAAAAAAGAACTAGATTACAGTGTAAGGAGAATGGGGAAGGAAGGAAAAAATAAATTTAAATTCTTACTTTTCCTCCAACCAAACACATATCTTTAACCATATGAGATTGCATCATTTCTGCCAACAGCTGATCATGACTGGAAGTTCTTATGAATTTATCTGATTGAGAATGCTGTTTTAAAAGCCCAGTCCCAGATGGAACCTACAAGGAAAGAAGACAAAAGGAAACAAAACAAAATGCTAAATAAGCTGTACTGTGATGCTCTAGGCTTTGTGTGGACTGGGTCACACTTTTCCAAGTAATACTGTAATAATTTGTAGATGATTGTAATTATCAAACCTAAACAAAATTAGCATTGTATAATTTTTCATAGATAGCTTCCTCCACACCTTCTTCTCCCTTTCTTAATGAAAAAAAAAATAAAATAAGAAATGTGAATCAATTCAGTTACAGCATTGGGGTATGAAAAGAATTTGAGACTGTTTGTACAGAAATAAATAAAAATCACCAGTACTTACTGCTTATGAGAGAAAAAAAAAAAAAAAAAAGGAAGAATGTGCCTCGCAAAAAGCTAAAGGGGCCAAAGTTCTGGATCAGAACTTTGGAGAACAAAATATCCAATCATCCTCCACTTTAAGATGCTTGCTCTATTTCTATTGTTCTAGTCTAGGAACTGTTTCATTAGCAAACTCCTCATGTCCTCGTTTGCAAAAATGCATTCCGTAGACATACTTACAGCAGGAAACATCTACCTACATGGTCGAACAAAAAACCTACCTCCTCAGAAAAAAGGCCAATCAAATCCCTACCTCTTTCCAACAAATTCCTGTTTGCTGCTATTCCCCTTTCTGCACTGTCACAGTACAGAGTCTCTGAAGATAATCTTCATCTCTATTAAAATTGTCTCCAACTCCACTAACTCACTCTCTTTAGAGACTCTCTAACCTCCAAACTCAAAATTAACTTCAAATTCTCAGATCAGTGCCTCTTCCCTGAATAGGACCTTCTTTAACAATCTAGCAGGTCAAGAAATTCTCTGGAAGAAACTCAGACTGATTGTATTTAATACAATTATTTTTGTTCCATTTTCCTAACATCCTAGGTCAGAACATTATCAAACACTCCTAAGATTTTATTTGAAATGTAGATACAGACAAACTATTACCTATAATAAGAAAAATGGAAAGCAGCACCCAGAACACAAGTATTGTTATTCTAAATTTCTTGGAGTTTAGTGCATTAGAGATTTTCCTTTCACTCATTTTTCAGCATTAGATATACTTAAATTTGTAGTTTCCTACACATGATTAATTTATTTAAAATACTGCTTATTCATAATCCAATATTCCAGTATCTTAAAAAAAATAAATAAATAATCAAATATTCACCACAAACGTGTTCCAAATCCAAGTGTCAAATTCTTGATTACATGAAATTAACAATTACTATGTAGTTTTATGAATGTGTAATTACCTGGAATGTCACTTCACTTTCTCCGATCTGTACAGTTACATCAGCCTTGAAGGGTTTGTTTCCTGGTACACTTTCTACTTTTGTAATCCGTCTTGGGCGTAATTGTTTGTTTGAGTCCTGAAGCTCAAAACGCTGTAAAATTACAGGGTTGGGGGGAAATTATTTATTAAATACAGCTTTCTTTTTTCAGAACTGATCCTTCTGATAACAAGGCCAGAAACATGTCCAAGATTAATTACTTGTGACCTCCTGAAGTCATTTAGTTCATTTAAACTTCACTTTACACACCTGTGTTTGCACTCTGGGTGGCCTATATATTTCACATACTCATTTAAAACCAAACCAATAAGACCTACTGTCTATTCCAATGAAACAACTAATGCAATTTAAAATCTCGTATTCTGACTTTGTACATACTTACTCTGACTGAAATATTAAAATAAATGGGCAATAGCCTTTAACAGTGTAATAATAAAGCACCTATCTTTGCAGGTCATTATGAACAACTGTAGATATTTAAATACCTGGCTACCAGTAAAAATAACCATCAAACATTATGTTTATGTAGCTCCACAGTCTTATCACACAATGAAAACTGAGGAAGACTTCAACCTATCAAGCCTTTAGCATGTTCTAGATGTACCAAAAAAACAAGAAATGGGATTCTGTCTTCCCAATCCACTTTTGAGCATTATATTCTAATTTATGCTTTATAAATATAACATGAAAAAGTCTGTTTTCCTATAGAAAGAGAAGTCACTATCTAAGGGGCCTGAGTATCTAAAAAGCCACAGTAGCATTTTATTTATCAGAGATGACAGCTGAGTTATCAAGAGAAGAAGGAGTGCTTTTTTGAGTTCCTTGGGTAAAAAGGGAAGTGTGGGTAAAAAGGAAAATTCACTGTGAAATAATTCTTAAAAAGCATGGGTTTCACTACACTGTTTATTACTGTTTAGAAAGGAAAGCGAAATGCATCATAGAAATACTTTTGTTCCTCAAAACTTTGTGAATTCTCTTTCTGGAACCAGAGCTTACACAGACTTCAAGTTTAAACATGAATTTAAGGTAAAAATATTTTTGCAAAAGACAAAAATATGATCTGAGAAAGTAACAGCTTCAGATACCGTTAAACATTTAAATAATGACAAAACAGGAATGCCTACTGAATAGTATCTTAAACTGGGATTCTAAAAACATTTAAACTACAATTTGGTGAAACGATCTACAGATTTCTCACTCTTAAGTCCGTTAGTAAATTGTGCTACTCTTATTATGCTTATTATTATGGCATTTTGGATTCACTCAGATCTGCTTGTATACAAAACCACACACTGTACACTTAAATCCTCTACTTGGATATCGACAGAAGAAAGATTGCTTGCTAAGAGTTACGTATCTTTACCAGCAGCCTCTGTATCTAACTAACAATGAAGATTCAGAGGCAGCAACGGTAGGTTCTGGGAGTCTAAAATTTCAAAGAAATTTGTAGTACGTATATTATTAAAGGATGCACTACAGCTCGTGTTTTAGACCAAATGCAAGGTCTACATTGAAAAAGGACTGTCACTCTCTGTGCAGATCGCTATTAAACTTGAACAAGAGATCTCAATTGTTACTTTTAAGCACAGAAATGCTGAACTGTATAACCTGGAAACTAAACAAATGATCACATTTGCACCTGGGCTGGAGCAGAAAATAAGAAAATGCTTTTTAGTTTTTAGAATACAACAGATTTCTGATACAGTACTACTTTTAGAGTTAAAATAGTTAGACAGAGGGAAGAACAGATTACACTGCAATGGTACTGGCACTAAGAGCACTCAATGCAAAAAAAAAAGCAAAATTTATTAATAACTTTGTGGGTGAGGGATGGAAGAGATACAAATTCTGCCTTAGACTACAATTAGCAACAGAAAGATCTCAGAAGTAGGCAGAATAACAATTGTCTAAACAAGAAAGATGAATCCAATTTTCTGAATTAATAGCTCACTCTGTTACAGAGTGTTTCTGTAGTCTGAAGAGGCTCCTTACTGAGAAGCAGGGACACAGAGGAGGAAGTCAGGCAACATTAAAGAGGATGTGCAAATAACACCCAAAGAAAAAAGAAGAGTAAACTTTGGACAATAAACTAAAAAATAAAAATCAGCATGCAAATGGTGCATGAGAATTTAAAGAGCAAAGCCCAAGACTGCAATGAATCTGAAGTAGCACACTGAAAGCTTATGGAACAATGAAGGATTTAGCTGCAGCCTCTTGTGAGCCACAAACTCAACCTCACTAACAATGGTCAGTTTTATAAATGCCTATCTGTAGTACATAGGAAAGAAAACTTCATTACTGTGGGAGATATCATACTTACTTAAGCTGTCTGTTTGGAAATACAGATCTGATCCACGTCCCATATCTCTCTTCAACTCTGATCGCTGAACTTTACATTTATTACAAGAAGCTTCCTTTAAACATTAGCTGATGTTAAACAGCGATTCAATCCTCACAAATTAATTCATCAACTCCAAATACATGTCAAGAAGACCTTTTTTTCCAACTCTTCAGTCCTACCTAGTTGAGATTGCTTCCACGAGACTCCTTCACACTTCTTGTGGGATGGTAAAAGACATCTTATTCTGTTCTGACAACGCTACTACTAAGATATAATTATAAACAAGAGTTCCTCAGTAAAACCACGTAGTTTCTGTATTTTATGAGAGTGCACGCAACAAAGCAGACAAACAGAATCAAATTCCTGGTCAGATTATATATACCTGCTAACTTAGAGGGACGAGCCTGTTATGATGATGAAGAATATCAAAATAAGAAAAATTAACACAAATCTAAATGATAAAGAGGATCTAAAAGTAGACTCGCTGGGAAAGAAGTTGTAAGAGTTAAATCAACCTTCTCGTATAAGAAGAAAAAGCATGCACGGCAGAAAACACATTGAAAGAAATGGAAAATGAAGGAAGCTAATGGTACAGAATGTAAAGATCTATATTATGTATAACTGATAGTGAAAAAAATGACAAAGAAGATAACAATGAAGTACACTGAGAGCAGAAGTGACTGTTTCTGCTCTGTTAACAGACAGAAATCTGTATTTCCATCTAGATCCTAGTTCTTTCAGGCAATTTCAGTCACCCTGATGTGTGCTGGAAGGGAAACACAGCATGACACAATCAATCTACCCTTCTGCAGGTAGTCTGGAATAAATTCTTAACACAGGTGCTGTGCTGGAGTGATGCACAGATGGCTCTGCTATTCACAAACAAGGAACAATTGGTTGGGGATGTGGGAACAGACAGCAGCCTCAGTTTTTGCAACCATGAAACAATGGAGGTCAAAATTCTGAAGAAGAGCAATGAAGCTAAGAGTCCAGATCTTGCATTTCATAGGATCAGAGTGGCTTACTCAGAGAAGTAAAAGGTAGTATCCCTCAGAAGGCAGCCCTGAAGGCCTGTGAACACTAGCAGGATCTCCTTCAAATGCAAAAGCTCAGGAAAACAAGCAGATGAGCCTACCTAAACTAGGGAATACAAGACTAATTTCCTATGCAGAAGACAGTATTTGCCAAGTGGCAGCAGGGAGGGACAAGAGTCATTTCCCTGACATGAAGACATGGCTCAAAACAATTAACTAGCCACTAATTTGAGTATTCCTAAATAGGCAGATACAAATGACTTCCATTTTTCAGGACTGAAAGAGCTGGGTGAGATGGCCTAGGCTGCCAATGTTCATTTCCAATATCTCCTACAATGTATTCCAAGATGAAAGAAAGCTAATACTGTGCTACAGTTTTAAAAGGATGAATAGAATAACTCAGTAAAATTACAAGCTTGATAAGCTGGTATTAAACACAAATCTAATGTCAGAACAGATCTGATCAAAAACAAACAAGAAAAGGCTAATACAGACTAAAGCCAGAAACTAATACGTTCTTTAGCTATACAATATCAAATGCTTTTCTTGTCATGTGATCTGTTTTTTAGTACTCCCTCTAAAAGGTCATGTACCAAATGTATTAAGTGTTTAACTACTTTACCTGTAGAAGAAACTACTCTCAAACATTTCTACAGTAATGGGTTTTATGCAGTCCTGAACTAAGGGCTAGACATTCCATAGAAAACAGAGGTTCCTTTTTCCACTGTAAGGGAATCATTGAGCTTTTGAAGTGTTTCTGACATACGGTTTTACAACCAGCAATAGGGTAACCATCTCATTTACTTAAGATTTTTGATTTTTTTAAAAACTGAAACAACATAGCATCAACAGCCATCATCCCCTGGAATCACAACATGCAGTACTTACTTTTAGGGCATCTTCAACTGCAGTTCTGCCTTCCTTTCCAAGGAAAACATTATAGGGGTAAAGCCGGTCAATAACATGCTGGACTGACATCATAGGAAACGAATCCTAATTCAAATCAAAAATACAAATGAAAGAAAAAGATTGGCTCATTCTTCATCAGGTGCTAAATCCAAAATAGTGTTAAACTTAATATAAAAAATTTAAGGGCAATAAACAAATGACCAGCTCATCCAGCAGCTGGTCAGGCATCAGAACAGGCATTATAATGTAAATATCTAAAATAGGTTAGATAAATGATGCCATAACAATCACTTTTGCTCCCACGCATAAATGGAGGGTACAGTGACTGGCTCAGTATCTTAATGCCATTTGAGGCTAGAAGAGACAAATCCCACCAATGGCAACTGAGTTTCATAGTAGGAAAAGATTCTGTATGACAACAATCTGTAATAAAATAATGTCCCACTATTTCATACCAATCTCTAATACTTAATTCTAATTCTATTACATTGTACAGGTTCCACTTAACAAATCAATTTCTAGAAAATTCTCAACAATATTTGTTTTGCTTTGAAATGTGTTACTAAAGATGTCTGCACTTTCCAAACAGCTACAAACTTTTTATACCTCCTTGATAATTGCAAGTAATAATTATTCTGTCAGCTGTTATCTGAACTAGCAAAGACTCCTGTTATTTTGTCACAGCAATAGAGAAAGAAAGTGAAGTACTTTGAGAATAGTTAAACATAGACACAACTCCTCTCACAGCAGAAAAAAAAGTGTTTCAAAAAGTCCTAAAGTAATGCTTGATTGCTTTACAAAAGATATGCAAAATATTAACAATTAATCGTGGTTAACATTAGTGAAATAACAATTAGTGGACTGTCACTACTTTCTTAATGCACTCCAATAGAATTTAAATAAAACTGATCACTTTTCAATTACAGACTTGGATTACGCATACATTCAACTAAAGAGAAGAGTTGCTCAGAAATGAGATCAGGAGATGCATATTTTATGAAATGCATAATTCAATTCATAGTTACAATCAGTAGTACTATTTATAATGTTCCATATTAAAAAAGCATCAGTAAAAATAAACAATTTAAGAGCATTGTAGTAAATGTGCTGCCTAAAGCATCAGACAGCCCATTATTGCATTTTAAAAGCCCTCTGTCTATAAATAAAGATGTAACATATAATTTGTCCGCATTATCTCAAATTAATAATAATTACAGTGGCATACCCAAAATTAGCCTCTTCAGAACAGCATCCTACAAAAATATTCAGGAGATAGGAGTTTTCAGCCTAAGAAATACATTTTTGGAACTACATTCACTTATACAGAAGACAAGGAGACAGCCTTTACGACATATTCATTCTACGCTGCTACACGGTTTGGGTGTACTGGTGGATGCCAATTTGCACATGAGTCAGCAATGTGTCCTTGCAGCCCAGAAAGCCAACCGTATCCTGGGCTGCAGCAAAAGAAGCATGGCCAGCAGAGCAAGGGAGGTGACCCTGCCCCTCTATTCCACACAGATGAGGCCTCACCTGGAGTACTGCATCCAGATGTGAAGTCCTCAGTACAGGAGAGACACGGACCTGCTGGAGCAGGTCCAGAGGAGGGCCACAAAAAGGATCCAAGGGATGGAGCACCTTCTCTGCAAGGACAGGCTAAGAAAGCTGAGGCTGTTCAGCCTAGAAAAAAGAAGGCTGCAAGGTGACCAGATAGCAGCCTTTCAATATCTAATGGGGACCTCCAGGAATGAAGGGAACAGACTCTTCTAAAGCGTCTGTGGTTATAAAACAAGGGAAAATGGCTTCAGGACTGAAGAGGGTCGATCTAGGTTGAATATAAAGAGGAGGTCTTCTATGCTGAGGATGGTGAGGCACTGGAAAAGGTTGCCCAGAGGCGTGGTTGATGCCCAATCCTTGGATCAGGCCCAGGGCAACCTGATCTAGCTGTAGGTGTCCACGTTCATTGCAGGGGAGTTGGAGCAGATAATCTTTGGAGGTCCCTTCTAACTCTAAGGATTCTATGATTCTACAACTCTAAATCAACTTATGGTTAAACCATAAGTTTTAAGTAAGTAATGTAAGTAGAGGATGGTGAGCCAGCATGTGAAAGAGAAATGCTGTAGCTAGAATCAGTGAGAACAGTTGGCTTAAAAAACTGAGTGATTAAAATTAATTCTAAAAGAAACAGTTCTATCCAAAAAAAGACACTGTCATACAATGGTAACATTTTCACTTTCTCTAATATAAAATAAAATGCTTCCTTCATTCCATAGTTTAGACAATAGCTTAGAGCTCATTTTCTTTCCGTAACTCTGAAAGCTATCTGGCATTCATTTAAAAATAATTTTTCACTACAGGGCTCAAAGAATAAGAAGTTGCAATTTATTTTAAAATCCATCATGTACTTCTTTCCAAAGCCTTTTATATACTCTTTCAGTTCTCTAAACCTGAATCTTAATCACTTCATACTATCTGATGTAATATCACTAATTCAGACCAAAATTATATCTGTAAGTACCAGGCACAATAACTTTCTAGTGTACTGTTGAGGGAATGATCATAACAGTGACACAAATAACTGGCACCTTTTAATATGTACAATCCAATTAACTGTAGGCATAATCTGCCACTGAGCAATACCACAGATAAGGTATTTATATGGAAGATACAGTACAGAATTATCCTGGTAGACTTCTCCACTATGGATAGTAGCTGCCAGGAACTATTCTACTTTCAAATACACTCAGCCTGCATCTCCTGAGAATGCCCCTATCTACGTTTATTCACAATTCACCAGCCAACCCAAAGACCAATATGGGATTTACCAACAGTCTCTGACACAGGTGTACCTGCATTTGAACTTTCAGTTGTTAAAGGAAAGTAACACGTCTTCGTAATGCAGCCAATCTGATTTACAACCACAGTATTCTAACAGAAAAATCACAAGCTACAAAAACACCTATTTGTCTGCATAAAGAGCTAGATGACAACCTCACTGTCATCACATATGCTGCATCTGAAGTCACAGGAGCTGATTAAGCAGAATAGAAACATTATTTTGAGAACACTCAGATACCATTTCAAAAATATTGTACTGTGCCATTCTTTGTCCTCCAATATTATGCCTGGTTAAAGTTCTGTTCTTCTAAACCATCCTTAGGTTTTTTTTTTTGTTTTTTTTTTTAATGATCTTGTTCATTTCCTTCCAGACACATAAAAAAAATCCAGATCTAATTCTAAGAAATTTTAAGCTTGTACAGTTTCACAGCACATGTGCATTCACATACCAAAATCTGAACTGCAGCAGATAAGCTGTCTAAAGGAAAATCTGGAAGTCCCAGTGTAGAAGATTCTTGAGAGCAGAGAGTTGTAGCAAAAGACAGGATCTGAGAAATTCTGCATAGGAAAAAATAATTACAGGGTTTTACACATACCAGCTACATCTAAGACACTAAAGCCTAAAAAGTTAATTACAAGTATAAAATCAGTATAAGGTGCTGAATCTATCTGAGCACAAAAAATAATGCGTGATTGAAGTCTAAAGCACTAAAGATTCACTATGAAAGCTGCATATAAAAAGCTGTTTGAGCATACACCCACACATATTAAAAGCTTCTTCAGCTCTGCTGTGTAGTGACACAAGTTACAAAAATAGCAAGGAAACCTGAAAGGACACCACATTTCTTCATTAATTTTGATTTTTCTTTTAATTATGAAAAATTACCTCTCTGCAGAAATGTTTGATCCAATTGAATATAATAGCTGAAGATGGTCCTGAAAATAGAACATAAAATCATACAGTAAATTCATTTTTGGGTCATCCTGTGGGTCACAGCACATGATGTAGAGTCACTATCTACTTTTTTTCCCCACTAATTTAGACATGAAGAGTCTACTCACTCCTGAACACAAATTTAATTTTATGAACGGAAGGAAATATTATCAAATCTTTCTTTTAGGGCCATATTGTCTAATGGAAGTTATTTTTGCACTGCTGCATTCCTTGGCAACTCCATGCTTGCCCCTTCAGAAATTTATGAAAGTATGAAAAAAAGCCATTTAAGATGCATTTATTATTTAGGTATCCTTTTCAGAGGTGAGCTAAGTAAAACAATGTCAAAATATTAGCTCTACTCAGTACAGACAGTCCAACTCTTCCGTTAGGATGCTTACCTTAAAAGGCAGGTGATAAATATCTCTAGCTTGAAATCTAGAGCGAAGGGGAGGATCCAAAGGGTTACCAGAGTATTTAGGTACAGGCAGGCCCAACGCTATTACTCGAAAATCTTCACTGACCCGAACAATCCTCCATGCATCCAACTCTGTTTTTGTGTGATCCTAAATTAACCAACATAGAGAAGGTAAAAAATTACATCATTAAATACTCCTCCAGACTAAGCTGCAGATAGACTTACTGGTGCCTGTTTGTCAAGCTAAAGATGGTTTGTTCCCACCTTTCATTCAGAAAGGCTAAAAAGAACTGAACTATTCTAATTTGTGGATGATAAAAGCAAGGTATTCCAAAACAAAAATAGACAGAACATTTGATTATGTGCAGCTGTCAGGCAATTTGATTAGAGACCCCACAGACGGTCATGGCTCAGAACCTTGCTTTCAGAAGGATCAGAAAATAAACAGATGACAGAATTTATTTTAATCTGAAGCACCAGAAGTGTGTTACTGTGAGTACATTTTTTTTTCTTCTTCTTTACCCTTCTTCTTATAACTGTAAAGAGGACTGTTGTTGCTTTAGAAGTTTCATTTGCAAAATAAGCCTTATTACAAGCAATACCAAAACCGAACGATCACTGAACTCCTTCACGAGAACAATTATGTTGTATTTCAGTTGCTGTCCTGTAAAAGATTCAATGCATACAAAACAATACACTCTTAAATCTTCACACATCACAGTTTTGTCTTCCTCGACCTTTTTATATAGTACATAATTATTCACACAGAAGAAGAGAAAGTGAACATTAGCTTATATAATGTAATATCCACCAAACAACATTAGATTTAGTATTATAGCAGGAGATTTATTGAATTCATCAACTATTAACGGTGTGCCTGAGGCACTCATTCTGAAACATTTTATCATTAGGAAAGTGTTGTAAAGGAATAAACAGAAGAGGAAGATGCTTTACTTAACTGCAACAAAATCTTATCCAAGTCTGAACTTTCAGTTTTTAAATACGATCCCAATTTAAAAGCTTATTTTTCAAAGTCAGTAATAGCTTTCCCAACAATTATATCTACTAATTAAATACCATGAAAAGGATTTTTGAAAAGGCACAAATCAGATGATTTTGAACTAGGAATAAGAAACAGAAGAAATATCAATGTATTTTCAGAAATCTGCTATGGTACTAACATAGGAGGCAAGTTCATTTCAGCAGCAGATAATACAATCCCATTTACTACCAGAAGTAAACTCACTAGCCATTTCTTACAATTTGGATTGGCTACTCACACATAACTTACTAAATTAAAGGTGAGAAAGCACTGAGAAATACTGCGTCACCAACCTTTTACAATCTCTTTGTTTGGTATCCTAACATTTAAAAGCTGATCAACAAAACCATTACAGTGTTGAAGCATTATCTGAACTTCATGGGGACGCTTTCAACTGTGATCTCTTTTCACAAATACATTTTGTTTAATCTCAACAGCTTCCACATTTTACAAACATACAGCATAAAGCTAGCATCAACAACTGTTTTTATGGGGACAGAGGCAATATAGGTTAAAACAATTTTTTAATTCCAACCAGTAGTGGAATGCTTGACATCTCAGCTGGCTCCAACCCTAAAATGTCAGCCTGTGCAACATCTCGCACGCACACTGTGTCCAATTCCAACCATTTGGCTTTTAATTACTATCCCGTTGTAGAGGCAAAGGACCAGCACAAGCAAGGAGATGGTACAAAAAGAACAACAATCTAGGCTTAGAGGGAAAGAACTCTAAAGGAGGAATCTCCAAAAAAAAAAAAAAAAAAAAGAGCCTTCCTCAATGGCAATCAGCCCTTAAATGAGGTCTAAGAGGGGTGGAGCCAGGCTCCTCCCCTTCCGATCACACAGGTGAATTGCCTTCACCTGCGCTCCCAGGGCTGACTGGGTTTTCCCTTCAGGCACACAATCAGTGGTTCAGGCTGTGAGTCAGCAGTCCCCATACACCCCTTCATAACAGTAATGAAGCACTACCAAGAACAGGAAAGCAAGAATGAAAAATCCAAACGGTATTTTCCTACCTGCAGAAGTTTGTCATAACGTTCTGCGGACATGAGAAAACGACCATCTTCAAGCTGCATTTCCCTATTTTCCAGCAAATTGTTTAACACGGGCAAGACATTCCGCTCAGCCTTCTCCAAACCTTCCAACACAAGGATTCTGCCTTCTGTAGCCGCACGAACTGCACACTTTTCAGAAGTAAAAAAGCAATATTGCAAGAGAAATAAACATTACATATCTCATGAAATTCTGCTGAAAAAGAATTCACAGATGATTTCCAAAACATTTATTTCCATAATAATCAGTTAAGATTTTACATAAGTAGCAATCACAAAGAATGACAGCTGAGTGTATTAACATATTCATAAGTTTGACTTCTATCTCATAACTGTTACAGGGACTAAAAAAGAAATAATAATATCAATAATAACGGAAGCTACTCTAGTCTCTCGTATCAACAGAATAAAAAATAAAATCTTATTAACATTTTGGTGCACAACCAGTATATGGTAATATTTAGCACGTTCTCTTTTTGATATTGCATAATATTTTTCAGGTATTTTAACTCCATCTGACAACTATGACATAGTTGTTTATAGAAAACACAGTACGGAAGTGGTTGTGCACGCGATGAGAACAACCATCTGTTAAAACCAGTTATGGGAGATAAAAACAAAAAAAAACGAATAAAAAACATAGTCTTTCACTCGTGGATACTTTGGAGCACTTGGGATAGGAAGTTCCTTCTTTTCTATGTTTCACTTCATTAATGACTTGTGAATTCTTACTGTTTCTACGTGCCTAATTTTTATCCAAAAACTCCTACAGGCAAACATTTCATATGATACTACATGGAAATCTCTGATGAATACAACAGATATCAAAGACTAGGACATAGAGAAAGAAGGAAGGAATGAGAAAGAATAATGAAAAAGCACAAGGACACAAAAACACAAATAAAGAATTCCACATGGAAAAATAATAATAATAATAAACAAAACAAAAAAAATGTACAAAGGACAACTGGATGAATCTAAGCTAGAGACAAAGAACAGTTTAGTGCAACAAAATTGATGCATGGTACAAATCATATGACAGAATCAGAGGTCCATCTGGTAACACTAAAGATAACACTAAATGGCACCCTAACTAATTTGTGCTTCTTATGCATGCTGTAGAAGTATACTTCTATACTTCCATTCTATAATGAAGTAGAAGTATATACAATTATAGCAAAATAAGCCATAATGTAAGATTTTAACATCTTTATTAAAATAGCTATAATTCCTTTACCTAACTTCATAAATCCCAGCATACACCTGCATATCAATTCTTCCTCCCTGACACTTTCAGTATCTAGCCTCATAATCAATATCTGAGGAACGCAAAATTATCCCACTAAGTACAGTCCTAAGACTATTTCCCTTCTACTGAATCACTAATTCTTTCCAAAAGTAATCAGCGAGTGAATTGATTTTATTGGTTAATTCAGAATATTATGCTTTAACAGGCAATAAAAAATTACACTCTCTTCATTCCATAAGATTTGAACAAAGGGCAAATTTTGTACTAACATTCTTCCCTAGGAAGGTCACTGGTCAAGACAAAAATGTGCTTCAACCTGTTTAAATAGAAAACCTGAGTCTCCAGCAACCAGTCCAATACCTGGCATGAACAAAATGCTATATTCTCCAAATGCACTTTGGAGATAAAGCCAAAATACATTTCAATAAACATTTCACTTGCCAAGTTGGTTGGATTCTGCATATTATACGTCTATGAAGACTTTATGACCAGGTTTTACTAGCCAGAGGAAAATACACATCTTGTTCATATGGTGTCAAAATATTTTCAGTATCCATAGAATCTTGTTGACTCATGCTGTGACATGCACACTGTGAACGAAGGCTTACTGAATTAACAGTCTTCCAGTATTACAGAGTCACAATGAGACTGAGGCTGGCAGTGCCTTCTGGGTCCCTTTGCTGCAACCCCTGTCCCAGCAAAGACAACCAGAGCAGGGTGCCCAGGGCCACATCCAGGCAGCTCTGGGATATCCCTGAGGAGGAGACCGCAAAGCCTCTGGGCAGCCTGTGCCAGTGGACCTTCACCTGCACAGCACAGAAAGGCTCTGGCTGTTCAGAAGGAACCTCCTTGTGCTCCAGTTTGTGCCCATGGCCTCTGGTCCTGGCACTGGGTACTGATAAGCCTCTCTCCTCGACTTGCAAGATCTGGTATAGGTTTAGACTGGGGTTAGGGACTGGTATAGGTTTATACTTATCGGGAAGTATACAATCACAAAATTCAAAAAGATGTTCTCTACTAAGCACCTATTAAAGCATCTTGCCTGCAGATCAATTCAGAAGATCACAATTTACAAAGAAAGCAATTTTCTGAGCTTGTAAACTATTCAAAATTTTTATTCAAAGTTGTGTTGCTCAATACAATACTTTGAAATGGATGTTACAGATTATAAGAGAGACATATAGGCAGCCAAAGACCATCAGCTTCAGGAATATCTGAGTGTTCAACTATGCTTTTTAAGTTCTTAACCAAAGAATCCCCATAACAACAATAACAACATCATCTGCGTCCTAATTTATTGATTGGCTTTATTTATTTATTTATTTTAAATAGTGCTCCTTGAATATTTTTAAAGCGTTTATGAAATACTGTAGACTTTTCTCCAAAATATAATGAAGTATATACACAATTCATCTAACTCCAAGGCTTGTGAAAAGTACTAACACCAGACAGTATAAAGTCTGCTCTTAAACAGCTGCGTATCCCTGGCTGAACTATGATATTTATGCAACCTGTTTGGTAACGAGTAATAAATTTCTGCAATAAGCTTTGCACACTACGAGGTATCTTCTGAATCATTATTTCAGTCATATCTGTGCAGTGATGGATTGTTTTGGAAACTAAAATGCGTAACAAATAAGAGGAAGGCAAGTAAGTCTGCAGTCTGTCACTGTAAACCATTTTTTAAAAGGTGATTCCAAGAAACTCATATTCATAATTCTATAATGAAAACCCAAAAATAGCTGTGTTGTCTCACTCTCTCACTAGCCTCATTTGTTCAAAGTGTTTAATATAAAATATAATTCAACGGGGGGGTGTTATATTATGCAACCTTGGAGGTAAACCTGAGATTAAAGGTATTAATTCATGTTAAAAGGCTGAGAGGGATTTGTTGAATGTTTATCTTCAGGTTTATTTTAACTGTAGCTAGGGACTATTTTGCTCATCGAACGCAGAACCAAGCTCACTGCCTCCCACCTGTGCCCCCACGGATCTGAAAGAATGGTTACCTGGATACCTGCTCCAGGGAATACATGAACTTAAAACAGGCTGAGTTTCTTCTCTAAGAGCAGAAGTCCTTAACACAGCATTACCCCCACAGTAATAGGACTTAGGCAACAAATATGTAATGCAGATTACTTACTCTGCTTTCATAATGAACCTACAAAAATATTTTTCTATCTCTAAAGGCAGAAACACCTTAGAAACTAAACAACACGAGAAAGGTTTTTACAGTCTTTTGCACAGCTGAGCCCCTCCACTTGAGCAGTGCAAATCATGACAACTGCAGGAACAATAAAACCCCACTCGTGAAAAAAGTCACACAAATAACTTTACGGAGCAACAGAAAGAGGTGACAGAAAATAGCTCAACATAACGCACATGCCTAAGTGCAAACACCAAATGACATTTTTATAAAGCAAACCAAAGCAGTCTGCAAGAACGTAGGAATTTTAACAGTGTTATTTGAAATGCCACCACTGGAATCTAATTTGGTTTTCTCAGCAGAATGCACGAAATAAAACCAGAAAACTCTGGTCACTCTGAAATTTTCTGAGATTTTGAGCTATAAAAAGTTTTTTTTTTTTTTCACTTGTGCATCATTGTGAATATGATGTTGTTTCCAAACTGTAAAAAATGCTCCAAAATATTGCTGAACATTAATTAGCAATTAAAGCATCTCTTTTCCAGGAGTACCTGGAGACTTTTTTTCTGTCTGCGTGCTTTTGTCGTGAAGATGAGCGCCCTTGCTCTGAAAACTGTATCCCTGTAATGACATCTCAAGCACAGCAACCAAAACTACAACATGAAAAAATAACTGAGAAAGTAGCTCACTGAGAAAGAGAACTAATGAAGCAAGGCTTCCCTGCATCTGCAGACTACATTTCAGATGTCCATTCCACAGCAGTAACTTGTTCCCTCCACCCGCACAATATCCCACACAAACTCATCCAGCAGAATCTTTCCTGTCTCTCAAAAACTTTCCAGCAATGACATGTGCAGACATCTCTTATGCTAAAAAGAAATCTTCAGAAGTCATCCGGTAAAGATAACACAAAACTTTAGCTGTTTTTGAGTTAACACTATGGTGTGCGCCTGCAGGAGGATGAGAGAACTTCAAAAAGTAAACTCATGGCGAAGCGATTGGGGGTGGTCATTGATTTGAGTACCCAAAGCCCACCAAGACAACAGTGCCACAGAAGTCAGATGAAATTGCTGTCGTCTGAATTACATTCCATGGGTAAAGTATAATCATTTTTTTTTAATGTTAATCATTAAAACGAACCAGCAGGTAAAGGAAGAGGAGAGGCTGGAAGGTCGAGGGAGGAAATTGTCACCCTCTACTCCACTCTAGTGAGGCCCCATCAGGAGTACTGCATTCAGGTCTGGAGCCCCCAGCACAAGAAAGATATGGAGCTGTTGTGAGAAGTCCAGAGGAGGGCTAAGAGGATAATCAGAGGGCTGCAGCACCTCTCCTACGAAGATGGGCTTAGGGAGCTTAGCTTGCTCAGCCTGGAGAAGAGAAGGCTCCAGGGAGATCTCATTGAGGACTTCCAATATTTTAAAGGGAGATCATAAAGAAGAGGAAAAGCAGGTTATTTTACATTGATAGGACAAGGGGGAAATGTATTTAAACTAATGGAGAGGAAATATAGATTCGATGTCAGGGGGAAGTTTTTCCACTCAGAATGTGGTGAGGCACTGGCACAGCTGCCCACAGAAGCTGTGGGTACCCCATCCCTAGAGGCACTCAAGGCCAGGCTGGATGGACCCCTGTGCAGCCTGAGCAGGGTGGCAGCCCTGAAAGGGTCTGGAACTTGGTGGGCTTCAAGGTCTCTTCCAGCCCAAATCATTCTGTGATTATGTAATACCAGAAAAATAAATGGCAAAGATTCAGAATGGAGTATACAACGAGGTTTTCCTCTTCACTTTACTGGGGAAGAAAGAGGATATTGACCAAAACTTGCAATTTTCTCAGGTTATTCTTTAATCTAATCAGATCATCATTTCTGTATGGAAATAGAAAGAAATAACCTAAAAATTTAAAGTGAGTCTAAAGATAGATGTACAGACATGCTGAGACCAGTAAAGCACATAAAGCTATCACCAACTGAGGAATATACTTGAATTTAAAAACATCTGGAGGTTAGGCAGTATGTCTTAACAGTACATATTTACCAAATAATAACATTTAATATATCTGTTCAATTTTTAGGATGCTGAAGCCCTTTCTTCTTGTTTTCCCTCAAGAGTTTAGCAGATGAAAGCTGCTGAACAATACTGAAGTGTATGCTTAGTGAATGAATCAAAGCGATAAAATACTACGTCTAAAATAAAATTAGTCAAATATTTTGTAGTAATTTGAAAGTCTAATAAAAATAACATTCAAACCATCTCAGTGCTACAATGCAAAGCTTTGTATAAAAACTCACTATCATCTTTCAATATTTGTAAGATCTGTCACTCATTCTTTTCAATACTGTTTAATAGAAAAAAACTGCTTTCAAACCCACAATGTCGTTCAAAGATGAGCTTAGACATTCATCTGAGAATGTCTATTCTATTTTTTTTTATACAGAATTTTGCAGATAAACTTTTTTTTTGCACTTCACAAGTTAGGCCACAAAATACTAAATTATATCTGTTGTAAGCTTGATGTTCAGGTTTTATTAGCAATAAAATAGTAATTACTTTGGTTAATTATTTTCTTTAAAAGTGTAAGAGGAACCAAATATTTAAAACTTTTTCTTCCCCCATAATGGAGGGGAATATATTTTCATACTTCAGCCCACGTCCCTTGCCAAGCCAATCAAATGTTTTCTAGATGGATTTTATAACTCCTTTTCTTTTCCGAGGCTAGAAATATAAAGGGTAGACTGCATTTGTTTTGAATAATACTGTAAGCAAAAGGAAAGGGAGACAGAAATCACAGTATACCACAGCACCATCAGACAGGATATTTAGTAACCAAAAAGACACTTCAGATATCAGAAGTCTCATTCAGGGTGTTAGATAACTACATTATTATGTTGTGGCTTGCAAGCAAAGAGCCTCCTAGACAACTGACAGGCAAGTTTTATTTGACCCACAGAATTCACCCAGTGGATGCTCAGGAAAACAAGACTTAAGAGCTTTGCTGCCTTCTATATAGTGTCATGAACAGCAAGCATAAGATTCCACCAGAATAAACAGTGTATAAATCTGAGAGATAATTTACCTTAACTACTCCGCAGTAAGCATGAGGATGAGACTGTCTATAACAGCAGTTAGCCATGGAGCTCTTGAGTTAATAAGTTAGCTCTATAGCCCACGTAAATGCTTTCATCCTCTGGTAAATGAGAACTCATTTACATCCCTAATCCACCATACAGTGCTTTATATTATCTCACACTGTGCAACCCTCATACATCCAGATAACCATTAAATAATTTCAAATCTGAGAAGTAACTTCAAAAAGATTACTTAAATCATCTATCACTCAGAGTCATTTTATCATGATTTCAAGAGAATATATTTTGAAGATTGGTGATGCTAAAAAGAGATCAATTGTACTTTTTTTCCCTATTTTAAAAATAGTAAATTATTTTTTAACATAGAGAACAAAATTCTTAGGCTTTCTTCCCTCTCCTGTTTTCATTCTACTTTCCACCCACAAATTACTCATAGGATGGTGCTGTCATTAACCTCTATTGTACTAACAACTGAAACCCGCTTTAGATAATGCATTTAAATTCATACTACATCAGAGAAACCAACCCACTCTATTTATTTAGGCATCTAACTTGTACACAAATTAAAACAGACATTCTAAGCAAAATGTATATTTTACCTGTGGACGTTCCTTTGATACCTTACAAAGAAATTTTTCCTAACTTAAGTCTCTCTACGTTTTTACTTAAAGGACTGATGCACTGGGAAAATACTGATGACAGGAGTGTTTAAATCATTATTATAATTCTGATCAGAAGTGATCTTCTGAACCAAATCTCCCAGTTGTCTCCATCTACTGTGCTTGAGTTTTACAACGCAAAGCAGTATTAACATAAATGAACTAGACTCTTTTTCAATGATGTTAGATCAAAATCATTTTGAAAATATATGTAAAGTGCTACAATTGTAAGGCAAGAGCAATATCAAGAGAAGTTCTCGTGAAACTACAGTCTATCTGCACAGAATGGATTTCACTTCTTCCCATTATAAAAAAACATAATAAATTGTTTCCCTAAATAAAAGGGTAAAACCTCCTGGTACACTTAAGACAGGAAGTAATTTTGGATTTGGGCAAAGATAACATTTTCAGTAATAACAAAATCAGGGGTGCTTTATGACACTTTCTAACAATCAGAAACATGCCATTCTTGTTTGTTTTATTAGGAAAGACTGAGAGATCTGGGTCTGTTCAGCCTTGAAAAAAGAAGATTCAGAGGGGATACATAACTAAGGAGCAGGAGGCAAAGGGATGAGACTGGACTCTTCTCAGCAGTGTGTGGTGATAGGATGAGGGAAAATGGCCACAAACTGAGGCACAGGAAGCTCTGCACAAATGTGTGTGGGAACTTCTTCACAGTGCAGTGACGGAGCACTGGCACAGGCTGCACAGAGAGGTGGTGGAGTCTCCTTCTCTGGAGACATTCCAGCCCCGCCTGGACGCCTACCTGTGCAACCTGGGCTAGGGAGCTGCTTGGGCAGGGAGTTGGACTCCATGATCTCTGGAGGTCCCTTCCAACCCCTACAATTCTGTGATTCTATGTGATTCTCTATGCCATATGTTTTCATCATTTAAACCATGATTTCCTTCAAACTGGTTGCAAACAGCAATTAAGTGGTGTGTGACTGTAACTTGCCTGATCAATATAAAAAGCACTGCCTCCTCGGATCTCTCGTCGCTGTTTGAGGTCTGTCTCAGTGGTGTCCCTCGATAGTGCAATGTATTCAACTTCTCTCTTTGTCAGTTCCTGCGGGCAACAAACTGAGGTTATTATAAAACATACAACTACAGCCCCAGTAAATGAACTTTTAACAGTAAGTCTATGGGTATAATTGCTCAAAAAAGCTCTAGACAGCAGCACAATGATCTGAACTAACTCAAACAAAATCTAATAGAGCTTATTTTTAAAACGTTTTCATTGTGTTCTGCCTCAAAAAAAAACCACAGTTTGAATTTCTGCTCAATAAAGTTTTATTTTCCCCAAATCTGTTCTAAATACATAACTGGCCACATAGATGTTCACCTGAACATCTATAAAGTCTTCTTTATGGCTAATTTTCTGGTTCAAGACACTGAGAAACAACCAGCATCCACAAATCATGAATAGAAATCCAAGTTTTCCATAAGTTATTTGAACTCAGTAACACTCCGTGACATAGTTACTGTCATTACCTGCACACACTTTGCCAGTATACTGACGAACTATATTTCTCTCATCACCTCTGCATTTAATAACACAAGATGCAGTTTAGTTCTGTAAAAAGACTACTTCACAAAGAAAAATCTTAAGTTTTTTTTTAATTTTATTTTAATTCAGTAGGAGTTCTATTTAGAAATTTATATCTCAAAATAGAAACAAAACAAAACAAAAAAATTACTTATATCTGATTCTCCTGGTACTTCTTTATCTGAGATATAATGCATTCTGCTAGGAAAGAGATTAATGCTGAAATACCCCTAGTCCTTGTCACTCATGAAAAGGTATGAGATCTCCCCTTAGAGACACCTTTTAATTATAGATGTTTGGAAAAATTAATTAAAAAATGAAGCAAATATATTAAAAAGGGACAAAGAAAAAAAAAAAACAACCCATGAGAATTATTTCCTCTTCATCTTTTCTGTATCTATCTGGCTATGATGCAGACGGGTACAATCTCGTTTTAGTACGTTAGAAAAAAAGAACAAAAGGGAAAATACAGTTTTCTTTAACAATTAGCCTTGAATTGTAGCAACAGCAGATAGAAGTCCTCCAGGTTACACAGTTTCAATAACGGGACCGTAGCATGTAGTACCTCACGTGTAGAGATCAGTCCTCGTGCTATTTTCTCATACTGCATTGAAAGAGGAAGCACAAATCTTTCTAATAAGGCTCAGGTGTGTACACACTCTGGTCTAAACAAAGATACATCCTGTGTCCCACGCCTTAATATCACGTATCTCCTCTTTTTAGGTTACACCAAATTCTTCTCATCTATTCTAAGGAATGCACTGAGCTACCAAGTAGCATATCTGGTCTATGAGTGCAAGAAATCTTTTATCTCCTTTCCAAAATACAAAATCATACAGATTTCTCCTGCGTGCTTTACCTCAGAGAGCTTGTCTTTGAATTCCTGTCTTTTGATTTGAAAAGAAATGGCTGATCTTCATGGTAACTGTTATACACCTTCATATGTGATCCTTGTGCACAACCAGATCCTGGGTAGAATTCATGGCAGACAAAACCCTGTGTGCATTTTCTTTTGGAGCAGACAGCCACTGCCCATCCTGGTCATTTAAGAGCACAAATGACTTAAATGTAAAATCCTGCAAACAGTGCTGCCATGGTTCATGCAGATGGATGTAGGCAAGTTCTTCCCACATTCCAAGTGTGGATCACACTCAATCTCTACTTTCTGATCACTCACGATAACTGTTCCCAAATGTTATTTAGAACACTCTTTTCCCAAATCCTTTACTTCATTTCTTTTTCTATAAAAAGAAGCAAAAACGATTTGTTGTCTGTACTAGGCAGATATCTTAATCTTCCAACATACATAATGCCTAGAACAAACTGTTTCTCCATTTGTGATAGCATATGGTAACATAGTCTTCCAACTTTCTTTTTTTTTCTTGGAGTTTAGGCAAAAGAACGTATTCAATGTCTGCACTTTTTATTCATCTAAAACAAACTGAACTCTGGAAAGAGTGTTTATGGGAAAACTTATTTACCTCATGAAGTTGCTTGCTGTGGAATTTATAGTAATACTTTCTTCAGTTTAGCTAGTAAGGGAATATCTCACTGACTTTAATGGCTATTTCTCTAAGAACTTAAATCAACATACATACCAGATACTGCATGGCAATGGATCGTCGCAAGGGTCCAGGAGGTCCAATAAGAAAGACATCCTGGCCAAGAAGATCTTTCTGCATTATCCATCTTAAATGCTGTACTACAGACTGGGCCAAAGAATCTGTCACTTTGAAAGACAAATAAAGACAAGAACATATTATTCAAGTCTGAAAAGCATTAGAGATATCTGGTCATCCATGCCTTTTTTTGTTCTCATCTCGATAACTAAGACAAAGACATAAAGATGTGTTATCCTAAAGCCAGATAACGGAAGAGTAGAGAATTCCATACATTTTCTCTTAGACTACTTACTTTACATAACAGTTTATATCTTACCCACTGCCTTTCCCTCTGTGTAACTTGCTCCTTTACAAGAAGTGAAACAAAACAAAAACAGGAAAAGGTTGTCGATCTTGATTTCACTGAGCTCATTAATGAAAAGACTTCTCAGCATCAGTTTGATACAGGAGAGACAAGCTGATTAGCATTTGTATAAGACTCATCCAACCTACATCCCAATGCTTCTCTGAATAGAGAACTTTAAATAAATAAATAAATATTATGCTTGAATTGCTGTAAGTAGATTCATTTTCAGGATATATTTTACTTGGTACTTTCTTAAAAGTCAACCACATTCCTGCTTACATTTTCACACAGTAGCACACACTGACTGCCACAGAAAAGCAAGACTCACAGTAACACCACGTGGCTTATCAATACCACGTAGCTCTCAAAATAAACAAATCAAAGCAGATCCATGTATTTCTGTAAAGAATATCACTGACTGTATTTAACATTTACCACATTCATTCAACAGCTGGCAGTACTTGAGAGCATCATGCACTCGGAAAGAGGGGCACCATCCCTGCTGCCATACATCACCCTCTCCCCATACCTTCACGCAGCCCCCAGCACAGCCCTTCCTCAGAAATGAGCAAAAAGCATTAACTAGCACGAGGAGAGCAAGAACACAAGCAAGCCAGAAGGAGGTTTATTTTTGCATGTGTGTATATGGTTGCTTTCAGAACGATGTGACAGGACCACTGATAGAGTTTGAAGCAAGGGCCTCAAGGGCGGTTACTGGGATGCTGGAGATGCATCTAAAGAGCAGTAAGAAAGGAGTGGGAGAAGATGAAATCTTCACATTAGTAGTTGCATATTTACCTTTTTTTTTTTTAGCATGTTTACTGGTTTCAATTAGAAACCAAAATTTTAAAGAAAAACAAGCCTTGTTTCTACATTAGCTCTCCTGAGGCTGAGAAAAGGACAGAGTTCAAGGAGAGCAAGCAATGGTATCCCTCAATTCTCAGGGCGTCCGATTTGCCTTTGTATCTTTGTGTACCAGAAATGTAACTCCTTCTTGTAAAAACATAGAACCAGTATAAAGTGATCCTGGGAGATTCTAGTAAGATGTTTCAAGCATAAGGACGACTAAGGAAAACTTTATTAAAATGTTGAGTGAAGACATAGATCTACCACTCAGGAGGACAATCAGAAATCACGTCCCACTTTCAGTGGGATCTGCTACCACCTCACTACCGATATGAGCATGAGTAACATACACACATAGATAGGCAATCTATGCATTAGGATCATCAGATTAACTTTAAACAATCATTTTAGGGTTCGGTTTTGTTTTAAAACCACTGTCACTAACATGCCTGGGATTATGGAATACATGGCTCTCTCAAATGTTGGTGCAGTAAGACCATATGAATGAAGGCATACGTTCTTCCTTACTGCAATACTGTTTTTATTCAAAAGCAATACACATCACATGTACCACACACCATCGGCCAAATGCAAATTAGTCTCTCACAGAGACCACGCTTCTTTCTATGAGACTTCCAAGAGATAAAGAACATTCATATTACATATAATTCTCATGAAATAAGGGCTAATGAAGCACACCAGATCTGCTCTGTACACATTCTGCTGCTTTACAAGTATGCTAATTTGACAAGCATCACACAAACAGTGTTTCACGAAAGGTACCATTAAAATTCCAAGACAGGGCCACATTCATTATAATTTCCACCTGTTGTACGAATGTGTGCACCATTGGTGCGTATTTTTAACAACTGCTACAAAATAAAAAGGTACATTACCTAGATTAGATAAATAACCTTGCAAATCTTGCTGGAACACTGAATTCTTTTCACATCAAAAGTCACACATTTGAAGCATCAACACAGCATGACTACAGGCGCCTCTGGTGTATTCCACTTAACATGTGTAGCTATCTTTTTTATTTTTAGGATGGCCTCAAGAGAAAAAAACAAAACAACTCAGGTCAGACTTAAAAGCAGCACCATAAATAGAAACAGGATTTTAGAATGTTCAGCAGCATCTGCAGGACAAACTGTCATGTAAATGGGAACATAAGCACGCAGCATTCAAAATCTAACCATCTCTGGAACATGACCCCCACCCCGCAAACCTTGAGGTGTTTCGGGACACTTACTTATGTTCCTGTGATTTCCTAACTTTCTTTTTGAAGATAGGGTCACAATTTCTTCATGATTTAAAGTTAACTAGAAAGCAGTTTCATTGCTTCATCATTCGAATCATTCTTCCCACATCCAGCTTACAGCTGGACTGATTATAACACATCTTCAAATCACACAGTCACGCAGACCATCTACAAACTCACTCAAATGAAGCCTGTTATAAATAATGCCAAGAAATCAAAGAAAGCATTCCATAAAGTGAACGGTCATGACAACACCTTCCACTCTTCAGTTCCTTCTATTCTAATGTGTAGTACCTGTACATCTTTCCATATATTAACTCTGTTTCCTTCTAAAATCAGAAATACAGAATTTTTCTTTGCTTGCGAAGTCTCTGCTGTATAAACTGCTCCCACAGCACAGTAGTCTTTTCAAAAGAAACTTCAGATGTGCATATGCAGTATCTTGTGTGTTATTTCTATATATTTAGACGACTTTCACTGTGGTATCTGCACAGCAAACTTCTTACATCTATAACAACTTGAAAAAATCCCTCTCTGTTCAAGTGTTATATATTAACTTCACTCCAAGAGGCACGTAACTATTTTCTGTGACATTCAGAAGACTAGGCAAATTAGCTGCAACAGCATCAGCATATATGATGCAGCAGTTTTTATTAACTATCCCACAAGATGGATAATATCTAATGCAATCTGGGTCCGCACAAGCTGTTCAATGGCACTCTGCTGACTGCACTAGTTGGGTAGCTGGCCCCATAGTCTTCATCTGCAGGGTGGTGCATTGGAAACCTCCACAGTGTATTCTCAAAGACACCATCTGGCACACACAGAGAAGTGTCAGTGCTACAGTTTGCTGTTCCTGTTTATTGACAACAGCCAGGGAAAGAAATTGCATTAGATTGCTTTTTAATATGTGGTAAGTGGGAAAACACCTAGCAAAATCTTTGCAAACGTTTTGTTAAGTGAGCAGCTAAAGCAGAATGGAGAAATCTTCAAACAAGAAAATAAGAAAACATTGCAGATAGATTTTGAAGCAAACACAGCAGCTTTTGATAAAAACAAGACTGAAATGGATACGTTAGCCTCATAAATTTTCCAGTTCACTCATACTTGAATTCTTGGCAAATGCTATGCTCACTGAAGCCATAAGATTCAGTGGAGACAGCAGACAGTATCTGCTGGCAAGCTGTTGTATCCCACCTACAGAAGAAATCCCATAAATGACAGAGACACCTCTTCGCACTGTTCAGATGCAAACAGGCAAATAAACCCATTTCCAAGAATACCTAAGCCAGATGTGGTACAAAGTATGTTACAGCTCATGTCTCTGGATAACTCTGATTTGGTCAATCAAACAACATCCAATGAGCACTTATAATCATAGAATCTCTAAGGCTGGAAAAGATTTCTAAGATCATCTAGTCCAACTGCCAACCCTCCATGCCTACTAAACCACGTACCACTTAGAAGATACCACCATGTGTCATCTGAACAAAATAAAAAAGGCTACTGAATACTCACACATTTGCTACAGCACTTGTTTAGAGTTCAAGAATGGCTCCTTTATTTCAGGAGAGGTGAAAACTTGTGAGGGAAACACGATTTCCCTTTTGTATAGTTACCGAGGGTTCCTTCAGTTTTACACACTTGCTGCACATCCAGCGTAGGGATGGCAACCTTAAAACAGGAAGCAGAGGGCTTTGTTGATAAACATGCACGTAGACATGGGGACATATTTCACAGCTTTTGTGCGTTAGGGGGAAGGCAGGGCAGAACCGAAGAGGAAGGCCCTTATTTGCAGCCTGCTTTCAGCTGCTTTCATTTAGCACTTTACAAGGAAAAATCTGTTTCTCTTCCAATTTTATACTAATGCATGGAACCCAAGGAGTTTTCAGAAACTCATAATGTGGTTGCATCACAGTCAGTTTTCATTGGAACACTACTTTTCCTCACAAACTTTTCATGGAAACGGTCTTCATTCCAACAATTTTTGGTCTTGCAGTGGGAGGGAAACAAACAGTGAATCTTTGCACGGGCTTAGAAAGGGGGAAGTTACCTCCTTGGATTAGACTGTAAATCTATTTATCATTAATTCCTCCAAGCCGATTGCTTCACAGGAAGGTCTAAGATCTACATAGGTAGGCCATTGTCTCCATTTGAATATAAATGAAAAGGAAACATAAAGGAATCACATTAACCAAACAGCTTTCTAGAAGAAACACTGAATGGGATTCAGTAGACTAAGATTCTCTTACTAACCTACAAACATGGAATTAATGAAACTGTTATGAGCTGGATGTTCAACTCATAAGAAAATATACAACCAAAGCAGTCAGCATCCAACTTGTGGGCCGTATTGTACCTACTTTTGAGCACAAGAGCTCCATCCAGTACAAACACATTCACGAGATTCAAGAAATGACCAAGAAGAACAATAAAAAATCTAGAAGATGACAAAGAAGTAAACATATAAGAATTTAGACTAGGGAAGAAGTGAATTATAGAATCATAGAATCATAGAATCACCAAGGTTGGAAGATTTCTAAGACCATCCAGTTCAGTCACTCACCTATCACCAACATTTCTTACTAAACCATGTCCCTCAGTACAACATCTAAATGTTTCTTGAACACTTCCAGGGACAGTGACTCCACCACATACCCGGGCAGCCTGTTCCAGGGTCTGACTACTCTCTCAGAGGAGAAGTATCTTCCTAACATTCAACCTGGTGCAACTTGAGGCCACTCTCTCCAGTCCTATTACTGGTAACACAGGAAAACAGGCCAACCCCCATCTCACCACTCTGTTTAGCAAGCTGCAGAGAGCAATAAGGTCACCCCTGAGCCTTAAAATCTTGTTAAAATCTTAACAACTGTTTTCCAATGTACAAGACATAATTACAGTGAAAAAAAAAAGAAAAAAAAAAAAACAATCTGTCCATCATGGTTATTATGAATTAGAAGGATGTCCACAAAGATCTAAATGTGACATGGCTTATTTTTTTTCTCCACAAAAGAATTATTAATTTATGAAACAAACTGAGCAGATTGGTTCTGGAATCTACATCACTGACGCATTTTAAGAATGTAGAGGGTAAACATCTACTAGGAATAGTTAGGATTCAGCTAACTCTGCTACGAGTCTCTAGGGACTGTCTTCAGCACCCAGACTTTTTTTGAAGATTTCCATGACCGCGTGTCACCCCCTCTGCTCCAGTCTCATATAAACAAAATTGGGATAACAATACAAAATGTTGACAGCCTTTCTGACAAAGAAATGCTCCTGAAGATTCTGCAAGAAAACTAAGTGCTGAAATAATCACTATCTCTGACAAGAGATATCTTTCCTCATGCTAGGAGAGAAGAAACGTAATGACAAAAACCTTCGTTAGCATGAAATTATAGTCATCTCACAATCCAACCTATCTCAGTAATGTGCTGTGTTCGGTAACTTGTACATTTGATGTTAAAAAGAAAAAAAGAAAAAAAAAAACAAACACAGATTCCAGCACAAATCTGAACCCGCTTTGAGCAAGAGCTGAACACACACACTTGTTCTCCAATTCTGCAAATGGCACACATTTCTGGGACAAGAATACAGAGGCACTTTACACTTAGGGCAGTACTGATTAATAAGAAAAAATACCTGCTGACACCACTGATCCTACTACACAGAAACAGCTGATTTCCTCAAGATTAAAACAATTCCCCTTCAATTCCAGTTAGTGCTGTTTTCTTTCCCTATTTCATTCCCATATATTTCAACTGAAATAACTAACAACTTTTGTGACTTAACAGAGACACACGGAAGGCATATATGCATTTTACTTTTGAAGGGAGAGTGACATAAAACCACAAACTTTTTGAAACTAGATTTCGAAATTCAACAGTTATCTGCAATAGGAATACAGACAAATTCTCCAACACATGTGCACCTTCAGACAGCAGAGCCTATACGGCACTGCCACTGAATGCCACATTTCCTGCCTTAATGAGGACTCACACTCATTACACAAAGCCTTCTGGAAGAGCTATGTTAGGAATTTTTTGGTCAAGATTAATAAACATGAAGTAACACAAAAAGCCATACAAAGTTTCTCCAAAGAATAATTAGAGAAAAGATCACACTTTTCAGGCATGGTGGGATTTGAAAAATGTAGGTCTTGTTTTTACCAATAAAAGAACAAGCAGTGCAAAACGAAGTGCCTGCTTGCTAGAACGTGTCAGACATAGTTATGACAGAAACCCCATTAACAAGATTCCCCTGTGTATGACTCATTTTTACTTGTCACTTAGAAAAATTTAAAACAATTCAGATTTTACGTACCTTTAATTATCATCTTCCAAGAAAAAGCCATTTGCCAACAACAGCAAAACAGGATTTTATATTAACACACAAAATGGAGTGCTTCACAGAGAAGTTGCTACATACGTAGCATAAAGCCAAAAAGCAAGGACATCAAATATGAAGGTAACCAGCAGTACACATCCTATGTGATTCAGTAGCATGTAATAACATTCAAAGAAAGGCTTAAAATTTGATCAGTTCAACATAGTAATAGAAAGAATGCAGTTATTTGGCATTAATTAAAGATAAATTGACAAAGCCAAGATTGTGTAGGTACTTAACATATTTACATTCCTTATTGTGCTACATTTTTTCCTCCAGACTCCTAAGGCCATTTTTAAGCCTAGAATAATAATGTAGAGTTAAAAATAAGTTAACAGTTTCCCTAAAATTTGCTGTACATTACAGATGTGCACTTTCAACTTTAGAGCATTTTACCATGGTCATTATCTGGCAGAATAACAAGAGCAGAAGCATTGCATCCTACACAGACAGGAAGCTAGAAAACTGTATTATTTGCAGTACTAGTAAATGAACTGTAGCTGCTTTAATTCCCTCTTAGCTCTTACTCCACGGCAAACATCACAATGGCTAAGTGACTCCAGACCATTTCAAAAGCATTTCCCATGGAACTGGGTGATTAAACTACTTCTAGTCTTAGTTTAAGGAAAATGAGGCAAGAACCTTGATCAATTTAAATGCAGTATTAGTTATTACAGTAAAATGTTAAAAGATATGACATCTGAGTTTACAGGTGAGTATAAGTATGCGATTACATTCATAGATTTTACACCAAGACATCTTGTATCTACAGCACAGTCTTTCATACTGCAAAACAAAAACTCTCTTAAGAACAGATACACTTGGTAAGTGATGTCTGTGCTCTATAATTGCCTCACAACAAAGATATAGTTGATGTGGAGCCAATATGATCAATTTAATTTCACTAAAATAATAAAACCCCATTCTCCATGGTAATATAACCACAGAACTTAAAAATCATGGCATAAAAATTTCCTAGATTAAAACTATATGAAAAAAAAACTGTATTCAAATATTAGAGATGGATTTTCTGCTATTAGGCATGTGAATATTCTACCTTATTTAATTTTAACTAACTTAGTATTGAGGTTCACAAGCAAAAGCACGTACCTTAAATAATCCTACTGTTCAATAAATACTAATGAACAACAGTATCTCATGCATGCCACTTACGATTATTCAAAAAGAGAAGCAAGTAATAAGGTATAACAATATTTAATTATTAGAAATGTAATAATTTCTAATAAATTTTAGTTGTAGAATCAGATTCTAGCTAAGATCCCACAACTCTGTAGTCCTACTTTAATACCTTTTGTCACTAGTTTTCAACCACTTCTTCCTTTTTAAAATCACTATGTAAAAAAGCATTCTTCTTTGATTTTACCAAGCATTTTCATACTCTCTTACCTTCTCTGTCCAAAGAACTGAAAGAGATTCTGTTGTTGCAACAGAGTTAACATATACATTGCTGAAAATTTACCAAAGCTTGTAACAGTGTCTGCCATGGTAAGGAAAAGTGGAAGGTATGGAGGCGTTGCTCAAATTAATGCTTTTGGTAGAGCACAGAAAAGAAATAACACAGAGCAGCATTTCTCAACTGCTTGGCCCCATTAACAGGGAGTTCACAAGGTGTGGGAAGTGCTGTTACATTTGGAAATGGGAACCCTTCCTTAATGGGCTACCCCATAACAGCTAGGACTGACACATGGCATAGGATATCTTTGGTAACTTACATCACCTTGAAGGAAGGTGTCACAGTGCCATGCCTAATGGGGCATGGGAACTAAGCAGTCCATAACCCAGATGCAGAGCACCAGCCAGGCATAACAGCCTGCTGGCAGACCTGAAAACTAATCACTGACGGAAAGCAAACAAAATCTCCCTTTCTCTGTTACTGCTACAGTTCCTAAACGACAAACAGATCAGTAGGTGTTACTTCGTTGTGTATCTGATGTTTATATTAAATGCAAAGAAGTGGCAGAAGTGTTTTACATCACAGAAGAAAGGCCGCATTCCAAAAAAGAGGAGGGTTAAGAAACTTACCTAAACATGGCAACTGTAACACAGGTTTACTATCCCACAGTTAGTAAAAATAAGGAATGCCTGACAAACCAAAGTACTACTGCCTAAGGAAGCAACAATATAAACCTTCACGCAGCAGTTTCTGCCTCTTCCAATACTGTATGCCTGTAACACACTTAGTGAGCATCTCTCGCAGCAGTTACCTGCCATCCCGCCAGCTGTGCAGTGGCAAGTCTACTTTTGGTATTACTGACACCAGTGCAGTAAACTGAAAAGAACTGCACTCACAGAACCATGATACCACAGAAAGATTAAGGCTAAAAAAGACCTCTAAGATCACCACCTCCCTGAGCAGCCATTCACCACCGCTCTCTGGGCCCAGCCCTCCTGTCAGTTTTCTACCCAGGTAGGAGAACACCTGTCCAAGCCATGAGCTGACAGCTTCTCCAGGAGAATAGTGCAGGTGACAGAGTCAAAGGCTTTCCTAAATTCTAGGTAGGCAGTCATGGAAGGAGATCAGGTTGGTTAAGCAAGAGCTGCCTTTCATGAATTCATACAGCCTGGGTCCGATCTCCTGGCTGCAGTGCCGTGTCATTGCACTCAAGATGATCTTCTCCACGACTGTCCCCAATACTGAGATTAGAGTGACAGGTCTGTAGTTCCTCCGATCCTCTTTCTGACCTTTTCAGTCTCAAAATTACTTCTCATCCCACCCAAAGCAATCTGCAGTTTTCTTGGCGTCTTCTTCAAAATGCCACAGAAAGCAAATTCACTTGAAGTGAATGGCTACACTCATATTCCAGCTGCAGGACCTTGCAGGTCTAGGGAGGACAGTGACCCGGAGGTGTCAATGCTTGATCACATCTAAGCATAGTCTAAGGACTATATCCTTTTAGAACAGCATGTGTGCTTGATTTTTATCTGAAGCTGTATCTGTGTGGAAAAGTAAGATTTGGGTTTGTTGTTTTCTTTTGTTTGTTTTTATTTTGTTTTTTGGGTTGTTTTTTTTCAAGTTTTGGATATCCAGTAGCCTGTACGTGGAAGCACTGAACAAGTGGCAAGTGACCACTCTGAATTCACAGGCAAGATCTGACCTACACTGCCTTAGGAAACAGCACAATCAAAGTGTGATTTCCTTGATGATCCAAAAGGAAAAGCTGGGAAGCACATAGACTCCACAAGGAGGAGGAAATATAGCTGACTACAAATGCGTGGTGTTTTTAATAAGGTAACAAAATGTAGAAAAACCTCACGCATCTACCATATAGCAGAAAACTCCTAGGATATATTGCCACTGAATTATAAACTTAAACAGCTCTCTGATCAAACAGTTTGAGCTTACTCTTGCTTTATGAAAAGTCATTGAGGGATGAGTCAAAACAAGCAAACATATATGAATTCTTTTACCTTCCCATTTATTATAATGACAAGATACAGTCAAAGTTAAGAGGTTCCAATAAAATCTGCTGAGGTATCTTAAAGAGCTCAGTGAAAAAAGCCCCCTCCGACATACATACTTTTCAAAATATATTTATTAAATAACTTCAGTAAAATTAGAGCAATTAGAGCGAGTAAAGTTTTTGGAACAAAACTTCAACATCAATTGACAAGGAAAGCAGACTCTTACTGTAGTTCTGTGGAACAAGTTCTGGGTTCTTCGGTGTTTTGAGTTTAAAAGACACATCTCCAATAGTGACAGTATCACCTGAAAAAAAAGGAAAAGAAGTCTTTTAGTTCCCTGACGCTTTTGATGTGTACAATATGTTCACTTTAAGTTTACATCACAGGCTAAGGTAACTGAGAGCCATTAGTTTACCAGTTAGGTACTGCTGCTTTTCAATAGGTCAGGCATCAGCAGAATACTCCTCAACTTTTTCCTTTTATTTTTATAACTACAGTTTACTTTGCTGGGAGCTATGGAAGTCGAGCTCACTACAGAACCCTGTTACAAATACCACTGCTGGTTTCTTCAAATGAAATCCTCAGCTTTTTTGCATGCAGAAACAACAGTGAGAAGCACCTGTAGGAATGATGACTTTCTCACTTTCAGGCAGCCCAAAACGGAGTGTCTTGGAGATACAAAATGATATTCATGCCAATGCACCTGACCTGCACTCTCCAGCCGTGCAGCTGAAGATCCTGGCACCTTTTCAAGGCTGCAGAAGTCTCACACATTTCTTGCTCTGGATCTCACTGAAAACTGAAAATACTAAAGCACCTGCCACGTAATTTACTGGTTACTTACTAGGACCTGCCTGTCTTGTCTGTCTTGAGTTAAATTGAAGGGAATGCCCTGTGTACTTTCTCACTGAAATGAGAACTGAAATATAGCTTGAGCCAGGAACGGGCAAGCACCAAGCAGGCAGTGGTCACACAGAAACACAGAACTATGGCCAATATCTGTGAGGCCAAGAGAAGAAGCTGCAGAGTGCTATCAAACTCAAAGGGTATCTTTTTCATGAACATCTGGGCCACACAAACAAGTTCAGAAGTATTAAGACCACAAAGCTAAGGGAGTATTTTTGCCATTATGGTTGCTGAAGACCACACCACCTTCACTGCCTAACAGCATGTGGATGGAGAGGATTACAATGACTGCACCACGGTGCAGCACTCTGATTACACTACCTTTCCATGAACTGAGGCCAAGTTTTAGAACCGTTTATGCCTGTGTTTGTCTGAGAAATGAGACACAGAAAAGATGTGGCCTGTGAACAAGATCCAACTCCAAAAATTGTTCTATTGGTTTGCCCAACAGCATCCAGGGGGATGCATAAATGGGTTCAGAAGGTTGATATTAAAACTGGAAAGGGGGATGCTGCAGAGGAAGCTTGTCCAAATTGGCTCCCACACAAACAGCAGCTCTCCTTTCGTATTTTGCACTCCAGTGCGGCCCATTACTGGCACACCCATATGTAACTGCAGATCTCATAGGACTGAGAACTCACAAATTCTGATGTTATTCAAAAGAACCATAGGAAATGCTACACATTTAGAACTGGATTCACAGCAGCCAGCGAGGAACTACCTACAGCAATAAACAGGAGGCAATGACGAAAAGATTACAGATCATTTCCTTCCAAACTGAAGTGCTTAACAATGCTATGAGCCTGGGATTCCCAGCCTGACATGTATGCCCACTCTTGGGTCTTTATGTTGCTCCCAAAGTACAGATATCACCCCAAAACATTTTTCTTTAAAATACTGGCAGAGGACATATCATGATGGTTGCTCATGCATTTTATGCAACAACACAGTGCTTAAATGTCTTTACAGAAAGTGGGAGACAACAGCAATACTGCCGTAAAGAAAGTGGCCATGGGTTCATTCCTGGTCCAGAGGCCAACTGTCACCAAGCAGCTCCCACTCTCCCTGCTTAGAGCTGAGCACCCTTCTCTTCCAGGCTCATGCAGGAGCCAGGAAGCACAATGGTCCAGAACAGCAGGGGCTAAGCTAACTATTAAGCAGCAGTCCAAGGCTTCAGCTCATTTCCTGGCCCTTCTTGAACTGCAGAACAAATGCTATTTGCAGTTCACAATTCAGAGTACTATGCCCTCTTCAGCATGACGTGTTCAGAGTCACTCCGAAAGTCCAGCAATAGTTCAGGAGTATTGTACCTGTTCTGAGAACTGTTACGTATTTTTCAATTAAAGAGCTGCCAAACAAAAAACACATCCACTTACAGGAGTGCGACACTGCAGGCTTTGTCGTTCCCAGGACTTTGCCCACTTCTCTATGTTTAAAACAAGAAAATCTATTTTTCTGCACAGCCGTTGTCTCCTGTTCCCTTTCCTCTGCAGTACTTCCAACCACTCCTTCTCACTGGGAAACAGCTAAAGGGTTTACCAAAACGCCTCCAAGTTTATGAAAACACCCTGCAGGCCCACTGCTTCCTGCAAAAATTGTCACCTCTCTCATTAGCTCAGCTAGGAAGAATTTTAACATTCTAAAAAGAGCAGGTTGCCTGATATATCCTTAGGAAACTACTGCCAGGTTGGTTTTTTTCTCACCGTTCCTCAGCCAACATGCAAAGAGACAGGAGTACATGACTAATTAGCTTCTAGCTGAAATCACCTCAGCTCAAGATGTAAATACTCTTCCATGCATATACAGTCTTCCAAAACACAGCAGGGACAAGATGCCAGCTGCTGAAACAACAAGGTGTCAGACTTCTTTAGCACATCGGAATGATGATATCATCCACATAAGAATGCTTTAATTACCTATTTTAATGGCACAGCACTGAGAACCTTCGCTGACCTCCTGTAATCTAAAATTAAGAATTAAAAAAATAAATTATATATATAAAAAAAAAAAGTTAATTTGCTCTAGTTAAAAAACAGAGAATGCGTCTCTTCTGGCAGAATTCACTTCAAACCCTAAGATGCTAACCCTTGATCTTTCCAAAAATTCAACAAGTATTCCAGCCATCATCTGGCCCTACAAAGTCAGGTAGGAGGGAACTATATGAGAGTGGTAGAGAGAGCGAAGCACAGCAAATCCCTAACACAAGCTAAATGCATTTCTCTTTTAAGTTCTGTTGCTGCCTGGAGACAAACATTGCCTCAAACTCCCATCAGTCCACAAAGCAAAAATATTAACCATGTTTAATAGAACTATGAGCAATATCAAACCAAAACAGCACTGTCTGTTTTCCTAGCTAAATGAGCACAAGAGGGATTAGTACGCTAATCTTATCGCACACTTCCACCTGGGCTATATTTTCTTGTCTAATTTGTTTCTCCTACAATTCATTTTAAATCTCATGTTTGGTTATGCCATTTCCACTGCATTTCCAAACTCTTTGAGCAGAGTTGTCAGCCCAGATAGGCTCTTTCCAACATTTCACCAGCCGGCAAGGAACTGACAACAGCCTGCCTGGTAGAAACGTGGTGTTAAATCAGCTGGGCTTGTCATTTGAGAACATGCATCCCAAACAATTTTTCTCCACTGCAAATTACAGAATACTCCATAAATACTTCAGTTCACAAGCTATTGCTGTACTCCCATGAATAAAAGCCACAGAGGTGAACAGGTGGAGACGTGTCCTGGTTTCTTATCTCTCACACAGAAAATAGTAATCTTAGCTACCAAAGTCTCCAGGAAAATGGTGGGATACAATCAGTGCCTGATGTACAAAGAGCTATGCCTGCTACTGTAAAGCAGTTGCCAGATAAGCCAGAATCTAAAAGTAAGTGGGACGTCCCATTCAAGGGCTGGTCAATATACATACACAGTTTGTAGAGCCTCATGCAATACGAGTCAGAAATTCAGGGCACATAAATGTAGTGACCCAACAACAGGAACTGGAAGAGACTCTGAAAAAAAAAAGTTATGAAAACAGCCTCAGTACATGCAGTGAACTCTCCCTAGAACATATGGCTTGGACAGACCTGCACTGCCATGAGACAGGAGTCCACATGTGCACATGCAGCTAGCCAGAAACCACAACGCACTAAAATCTGATGTACCCTCTGCTTCAGAGCTGCACTGTAGATATCAATACGCATATCTGCTTTTTCCAATTAAAAAGGACAAGAGCTCTTCAGGTGAGCAGGCCTACGTCTTCTACTCTGTCCACTGAGGGTTTGCCACCGTCACAGAGATCAGAGCTCAGCGCTGCTCCTCCGCTCCCTGCGAGGAACAGCAGCCACCATCAGGCCTCCCCTCAGCCTCCTCCAGGCTGAATAAACTAAGGGACATCAGCATCTCCCTCATACGTCCTGCCCTTCACTACTCGTGTTGTCCTCCTTTAGACACATTCAGTTTTACATCCTTTTTATGTTGTGGCACCCAGTGCTGGAGGTGAGGCTGCACAGTGCACAGAACACACCACCCGTCCCCTGACCCTATGGCAGTGCTGGGCCTGCTGCACCCCAGGGCACAGTTGGCCCTTTAGGCTACCGAGGCCACTATTCTGGTCAAAACAAGCTTAAATAGCAACACTAGCTTTAACTAGCACCAGCTATCCCTCTTCTCCTCACATCCTCCCAAGACAAAGAACATAACTCTACTCACAATTTTTTTCTATATGTTGAAGAGAAAAGCTATTGCTGTTTGTATGAAATTATTTACAGCAACACTGGTCATATCTGAAGAGAAACAGACTGCATCTCAATTACTATTAATAACTTTAAAAAGGTTTCATTTCTTGGGCTCAACAAGAGGGAAAATAATAATAAACAGCCCTTTCAAATGCATTACATAAAGAAACTCACAGCAAGGGAGAACACCCTACACAAATGTACACATGTATTTAGCTTTTGGATAAGAATTCTGCACAGAGCAGTTCCAGTCTCTTGGGAAAACCTTCCTGTCATCAGGCTTTTCATAAGATGCTACAATGAAGCTTGAGGAATGCTGAGTTTTCAGGCAGCTGATTGCCTTTTGGCCTCTTTAGTCCTCAGCATATGTGAGATTACCACACTCCAACAGCGGTTTTAACGTATTACACATTCCCTTGTACGCAGACCGTCCATCTGGTCTCAAAAGCCAAAACCAGCAAAAGCATATTAAAACCGTGAAGGTGCTAAGCTCCACTAACATTCATTTTTGTGGGATTAGATCACATCTGTTAGAATAAAAGAGTTTGATTTCTAAATTATATTCCTCTGTGTATTTCCAGGTTTTCATCTCACTACATTGTGAAGGAAAAAAAAAAAAGAAAAAAAAGGAAAAAAAACAGGCTCTTGACTGATATTTATCCATCACATGTGCATGAGCGTGCACCGAAGGGTGTTGGCCCTCATCCTTGAAGAGACTTTTTTCTTTAAGAAACAGAAATGATGCTTTCAAATTCCTTTTCCTCACCTTTTGTGGATATATCACTCACGTTTTAAAACGTTTAATGCTATGTATGTAATGTATGTACGTAATGTTCTCACACACACCCCATAAACAAATTTCAGAACATGCCTTAGTAACTTGCTTACCATGTCACAAACATGCTGAACTGAATGCTAAAATCAATTATCAAACAATCTTAGAAATACCGGCTGGAAGGTGCTCTGAATATCATCTTCTCCAGCATCCTGCTCAGCTTCAGCTTACGAGCAAGGCTAGATCACCTAAGGCCCTGTCTGATATTGTCTCAGAAACCCTTAAGGATGGAGATTCCACAGTTTCTCCACTTAGCCTCTTGCCCTGCTCTCCTGCTGAAAAGGTTTGTCCTGTTATTCACCTTGAAGCTCATGAGCCTCAATTTATGAGCACTTACTCTTGCTATGTTATTTGCCACTACTAGGTAGTCAGTCTTCATCTTTGTAACTATAACTGCAAGTTGCAAATAGATTTCTCTCCCCTCTTCTCTCCTCCCTTCTTTGCAAGACTACCAAACCCAGCTCCCTCAGCTTCTACTCACCATCTGCTGCTCTGGGTCCCTAACAATTCTAACAGCCCTCAAGCAGATTTCATCAGTTTCTCAGTTATCTCCCTAGAACTGGAACCCACAACTGGATCCAGCACTCCAGGTGAAGCCTCAATAGAGTGTTCTAGAGATGAACCCTCCCTCCCTAATCTAGCCAAGTTTGTAGTTTGCTTTATGCTACGAGGGCAGTGCTGGCTCATATTCAACCACACATCCACCGCAACCCTTCAATCTTTTCAGCAAAGCTCCTCCTCAGCCATTCCCATGCCAGCCTGTAGTGCTGTAACACAGTAAAACTGAAGTACAATTGGTAGAACTTAACCCTACTCCTTGAACTTTCTGAGGTTTCTCTGGACCCAAACCTCCAATTTATTGAGGCCTTTCCAGACTTAAGATCTGCAGTTGACAAAGCACAGCGACTCTGTCCCTGCATGCAAATAGTACTTTTACAGTCCTCCTCTGCTGCCTGTCCTTATTTCACTTCTCTATGCTCCTTCTTTGTGTTTTAGTCCATTGAGAGGTTCCCTGCTTGACCAAGCAGGCCTCCTACTCAAACACCAAATCCTCCTACAGTGAGGGATCATTTGTTTCTGAACTGCCTTCATGTTCTCTTTAAAAGTGATCCACCTCCCCCAGGTGCTTGGTTGTTATCCAAGGTATTCTACCTATCAGCCCCATGAAAAAACAGAAGTCTAGAATCTGAATTCTGCTGCTCACCTTCCCAGCCTTCCTCCATCTTCTGAAATAATTCATTACAAGGTCACAGACACAGGCTACCACCTATGATCAGATCAGTCAGCTCTTCCCTACTTGTGAGCAGCAGATGAAGTGCTACCCTTGGCTGGGCTCCCTGGCATTTACACTGCAAAACTGTTACCAGCACTGCCTAGAAAACACTAAGAACTCATGCAAATAGCAGACTGCCCTCCCAGTAGATGTCTGGATGGTTGAAATCCCCCAAGAGCGTGAGGGCCTATGAGTGGGAAGCTTCTGCTAGCTCTCTGTAGAAAGCAGTATCCATTCCATCCTCTTAGTCATGCGGTAACAGATGCTCACTGCATCCTCAGGGTTCCCTTCCAAAACTTACTGGCATGGTCAGTGCTAATTACATGAACACCGGATCACAATGGTTTAAAACTGTATAAAGATCCTTAAAGAACAATTTGCTCAGTGCAGGAAAGCCAGACTATCAAACTATTCTAAACTGAGGTTAAATATCAAGTGCATTAGCAAAATGTCAATAATGTGCTTCAAATAAAAAGAAACAATGACTAAAAATAAATACTGAGTTGTTTTGAAAAGTTCTTAGTTACTGAAAAGACAACAAAACAGAAGAAACAGACTACAGAATTCACTGTGGCATCTCCTACGCAACCATTCTGAGTTTGTTAAGCAGGTTTGACTTCAGCCTCATGGATTACGATGGACAAGGCTTGCAAAACTCATCAACAGGTGCCCTGACTGTAACAGTTGCTAAACAGGAAAACTTAAATTCTGAGCAACTGCCAAACGTTAAAACTTGGAAGCTATTTACTGACATTTACTCACGGGAACAACTGTGAAACTCCACTGAAGACCACGAATACTCAGAAGCTTATCTGCCTGACAGCTCATCCCTTTCTTCCAGTTGTATCAGTGAGTCTAACAAATGACACGGGGCTTTTTTCGTCACTTTTCTTTCTTAAACATTAGAATAACATTAAATAACTCGGACATAACTCCATACACTTCCAGGGACAGTTGGCTTTAAAAGTTCCCCATCTACCTTTTCTGCTTTCCCAGCTGTGCTGATGCAACAAGCGTAAGGCCTTGCATTAAATGAGATCACTGATACGATTTCAGCCATCACAAGGCTCGTAAACACAATTAAAGATGCAGTGAACAACAGCACGGCTGTTGTCTTTCAGATTTCTCTCAAACTATACCACTGAAGAGCTCCAGCAGTTCCCCCATGGCCTTCCGTGCACTACCAAGACAAATGTGCTTTATGAAGACAGAGTTAAAGTTGCTGAGCATGACACTTTCACATAAAACAGGACAAAACAGACAACAGTTTCTCCCTTACACTTAAGAAGTACTATCACAGAGAGTAAATCAGATCTGGCAGAGATGTCAGATCCAAATTACTGGGTACACAACAATTTGCTCTTTGCTTGACTGTTAACAGCTTTCGGCCCTTACAGAAATACTTTGCCTTTCAGGAGGGAAGAATGCAAGATCGAACAACTCTGATATCACCCATTTTTCCTGTCTCTAACAAGTACAAGATTGCCTAGTTTTGAGGCAAAAGATTTAAATCTTCCTAACAAAACTACTACCATTATTAACACTAACTGGGAATACTTCTATTTTTCACGCACATATACAGCATACTCAGGAACACTGTTAAGCTGTTCACTTCCATCCCATAATACTTAATTTTAGGAAGTACTTTCAGTAGTTCTGTTTTTGATGCTGTCCCATTTCACTGGGCTTGTCCTTGTATGGGAAGTCAGTCATCAGAACTGATCTACCGTCCTCAGGCGCTTGTTTCACAAACTGTTAATTTGTTCCTTTATTATTCCTGTTCTTAAAAATAAATTAGCTAGCTTTATTTCGGTACTTTTTTTTTTTTTCAAAGTTAAATATTTTTTTTTTTTCCAGATTTCCATAAGGACTGTATAGTTATCTGTTCTTCAAAGGTTCCTCGTGAAGGAAGCAGGTACACGTGTCAGATGTGAACTTCACCAACACCTAAAATCAAGCGGCAGGAACGGAGGCGAAAGGCATCAAAGGGGCGTTCAGAAATCACCCCCCACCGCAATCCGTCGGCAGTGTTCCGTTTCCTTCATTCCCAGCTGCTCATCGTTGACTATATTTAGCAGTTTGACGCTTCTGGCTTTGGTCCCAGCTACCGTGGGCACATGTCAGCACTTCCGAGCGGCAGTTCTGCTCCGCTCGGGCCCAGAGGGCATCAGAGGACAGCGCGGGGCAGCCCGGCTCACCCCCCCCCCCCCCCCCCCCCCCCCCCCCCCCCCCCCAACCCGGGCACACCCACCGCTCATGGCAATCCCCCGGCGCGGAACCGGCAGCACCGCGCCTCTGCGAGAAGTAACCTAGCCGAGGAGAGCGATGCTCTCAGGCAGAGGGCTGCGTCTCTCTGCGGCTGAGACGTTTTGGAAGAGAACGCCGAGCCAAGACTCAGCTCTCTGCCCTTCATCGCACGCGGCACCCGGGCACGAGGACAAGGCCCCGCGGTTACCTGAGCCGTGCAGCCCCCGCACCTCCAGGCGGCCGGGCCGGGCCGCGGCCGCTCCGCCGGCCTGCAGCTGCCGCAGGAGCAGGCGGACCCTGCGCGCTGCCGGAGCCCCGGCCCCGCCGCCCAAGCACAGCACCCGCGACTGCATGGCCGCGGGCAGCGCCGGGCCGGGCGGGGAAGGGAAGCGCTGCCGTACAAAGTCCCACCGGAAACTGCAGCCGGGGCGGGAGGAGCCCGTGGGGCGATGAGCTGCCGGCGGAGCCGCGCTCGGCGGCCTTCGTCTCCTCCAGGCGCGGCCCTCGCTCGCCGTGCTGCAGCCCCTGCCCCAGCAGGGACACCCGCAGCGGGGTGCCCAGGGCCACGTTCAGGGTTCCCCGAAGTGGAGACCCCACACCTCTGGGCAGCCTGAGCCGCTGCTCTGTCACCGTGCTCCTGGTGTTCAGGGGAACCTCCTGCGCTCCGCTTTGTGCCTGTGGCCTCTGGTCCTGGCTCCGGGCACCACTGACGGGGCCCGGCTGCAGCCCTTGGCACCATCCCTTATGGGCATTGATGAGGTAGATCCCCTCCATGCCCCCTCTTCTCCAGATCCTCATCTCACATTTGAGCTTTTTTCACTTTTCCATGCCCCACTGGGAAGGGACTTATGTTAAAATAAGAGGCTAAATCTTGCTGTTTATAGACTCAGAACACAGTGCAGAAAGCACTGGAAGTGACTTGCCTTACAACTTCACCTCTATTTTTGCTTTTAAGTGTCTTTCTACTTCAGACAGAAACAGCTTAAAGTTTGAAGCTTTTAAGCAGGAAAAGCAGGAATTTATGTGATAAGAGGGGTAAAAAAAACCCCACCAAACATTGCCAAATCATGCAGCAATACAGTAAGGATGGTTGCAGTGCTCTCTGTAAGAAAGGAATAATTTTTACATGAAAGTGTCTGAAACCCATGACCAGAGAAGTTTAAAACACCCAAGAAAACAAAATATGGGGAGCAACTGCTGAAGTAAATTTACACGTATTAGATATTTTCTAATTTCAATATCTTAAATTCTGTCACAGCTTGCTATATTAATATGCCCTACTGTCCCAGGGCCACATATTCGATATATTAATAGAAAAAAAACCACATTTTTAAAATGTTATCATTTAAATGTTATCAATTGAAACCAAGTTGAATTCCTAGAAAGTGATATTTTACACACAGTTTAGGTGCTATGAAAATGCAGTTCAAATGTTTCGTATTTTAACTAAAGTTAAAAGCTGAATACCTTTAGAAGTGTCATGGTTGGGAGTAAATCTTAGAGTAATTCATTACAGCCTGAAACTTTCATTAGATTCCAGTGTCAACAAAAAATGTGAGTACTTTCAAGGGAAATCCACTTGAGGTTTGGGTCTTAGCACTAGTAAGAATGAAGATAGTTAATGAGAGAGGTTAACCAAAAATTGAATCCAGAGTCAAGTCACCAGCTTTATTATCTGTATCTGTATATTTTTAGGTATCTCGGATTTATTTCTCCAGTAAATTTCCCATTTCTTGCCTGCTTTAAGCATTAAACAATTATCCCAAAGGACAACTGCTGAAAAATCGCTCAATAATCTGTTCAAACGTAGACAAGTTAGACTTCTAAGCCCTGAAAAAAGTTGTTCTGAGTTAGCAGTTTTTAGTCCTATACGCATTTCTGCTGCTCAACATTGTGCTCTAAACATGAGTGATGAAATGTAATGATCTTCAGTGTTTCCTATCAGCTAGCGTGTGTATAAATTCTTTTCTTAGTACCTAATGTAGGTTTGTGAAGCTGCTTTCTGGGTCTAAAGCAGGGTAAACTAAATTGAAACATCCTTTTGTGAACATTGCCTTTATTTCTTGTAAACTGACATCTTGAATGCTGGAGGCTAGAGATAGCATCTGGAGTACTGTGTTCAGTTCAGGGCCACCCCAAGACTAAAGAGCTGAGTGCACCCAGGAAGGAGTCCAACAGAGGGCCTGGAGCACCTCTTCTGAGGGGAGAGGTTGGGAGAGCCCAGCCTGCTCAGCTAGAGGAGTCTCGGGGGACCTCATCAATGTTGGGTCTTCTTTGTTTTGTTTTGTTTTCACAATAAGGGTGGTGAGGCACTGGCACAGGTTGCCCAGAGAGGTGGTGGATGCCCCATCCCTGGAGTCACTCAAGTCCAGGCTGGACGTGGTTCTGAGCAGCCCGAGTGGGCTGTAGGTGTCCCTGTTCACTGCAGGGGAGTTCAACTAGGTGACCCTTAATGGTCCTTTCCAACTCAAATAATTCTGTGAAATCATGAGATATCTCCAGATTTTGTACAGGTACTTCCACACAGTAAAAAAGCCTTTTATTTTTTTTAATCCACGCTGTACTTGTACATATATACACCTGTCAAGCTAAATGCTTTAGATTTCAGTTCTTTCTGAGTCATGTATCTATAAAATGTTTTGCCTTTTCAAACATTATCTTAAAATTCTAAATTAGTCAGCTTTTCCAAAACTTGAAATTCAACTTTAAGTACAGCCTCGAATTTCCATTTCCAGCATAAGAAAAGTATTTTTACTGATTGTCAAGCTATTGCTGAAAAAGTTATAATGGAAACGTTGCCATTTCTCTGCATAATTATGAGCAGACATATTATTGAATATATATGTGTGTGTGTATATATATACACATATATACGCAAGCAATCAGATGTATAACTTGAATGTTGCATTGTTTTTGTGCTATACTGTCAGTGGTTAACCACTAAAAAATGAGTACAATTTAATAGAGTGAGACTATAGAGCCTATTTTTTCTTTACATGTATGTATATGTCTACGTGTGAAATATTATCTAGTTCCACAGCATTACATTCTTGCTTGAACATAGCATCTGCTTCACTTGCAAATCGTAACTGAAAGTTCTGAGCAAGTGTGTATGCTTCACATACATGATACTTGCTCCCTCCTTTTCACTGAAAGCATGATTCCATAAGTAGTTCAGTCCTGTCATGAAGTGGAAGGATTTAGCAGTCTGCATCTGGTATGTTGGCAAGGCTTTTCCCAGATGATTTACAACACCGGTAACAAACAGCTATTTCATATTTTCATTCCCTGGCTTAACAGCATTCTTATTTGGAACGTGAAGTTTCTTAACGAAAATACTTTTCCTTTGATTAAACAGAAAAGAACTTACTCCAAAGAGCGAGAGCTCAGAAAGTATCTCTACGAGTTGACAGCTTCCAGACTCTTCTCTGTAGTAGCTGTCATCTACTTTGGTGCATAGCTCTAGCTGCAAGACAAAATTAGACGCAGGTGCAGACTATAAAGAACAATGCATCATCTTTTCCTACTTATAGTCACTTCTCCTACACAGCAGGATAGAAGACAAGTGAGATGAAATGCTGGTTTTATCTTGAGTTTGTAGGAAATCTTTTGAAGGTAGCAAGGCCTGAATTTTATGGCTGAACTGAAGTAACATGAGTTAGTCAATCACTCTCCACTTGCTGTTACCTCTTTGTCTAGAATGTAGGTCTGTCATTAAACTCCTTGAAAGCTATGGCCAGAAAGAAGCAAAGAAAGAAGTCTATTAGAGTACGCACAGTTCGCCACTGTTGTGGGTTCCATCTGGTGATGCTAACAGAGAAAGACAAACCACAGAGACAGGCCTTGCTCACCCATAACTTTCATTCCCGGAGCTAGAGAGATTACTTTGTACCTCTCCTTAGTAAGGCAGAATTCCTTTCCTTAGATTAAAACTTGTTTTCCCAATCTGTGTTCACTCATTGCTGCCTTGTGTTAGAGGGAGAGGCTGGCTTGTTTTCTTTTGGCTTGTATCAGTTTTGAACAAGTTCAAGTACCGATTTTCATGGAACCACTTTTATTTATAGTAATGAGAGTATTTCTAATACCAGAAGGTGCTTCTCTTGGATGGAGTCAATTTGGAACAATATAAATCAAATCAAAATGGTAATGCACAGCTGTTCCTGTGTTGAATTGAACCCTGAATTTGTCCTCTGTTTTAATCTAAGTTGGTTTTAAGAATGGATCAACATTGAGATACTAAGAATCTATTGTAAACTCCCTTCTTATCTCCTGATTCTTGCTAAACCTGCTTTCACTGGCAATTTCTTTCTGTGCATTTCTTGATTATTAGTACATTATCCTTTTTCTTCTCCACTGTCATAAAATAGGCATGAGTGAAAGCTAGGTTATGTACTACAAATACTGTTTATAACAGATTTTCCACTGAAGAAGAATGCGTAATTATCACCTCTTCAGTTAAGTGTTAAAAGATTTTTGCTCTCTATCTGTATGACAACATCTTTCAAGAAATTACCATTCACTCCATTGCCTTTCCCAGTGTCTGTTCAGAGCCATCTCTCTGCACGTTATGCTGTGCTGCTACACTGAACTAAAACAGGATGAGGGCATTATTGATCTCTTTTGGTTTTGGTAAGACATTGAGATGAGGAGTTTCTTGCCACCTGACTGCTCACTAGAGCACCTAGGGTTGACCTAGCAGCCTCAAGCTACTTGGAAGTACATTTCTCAAAGATCATCACTGCAGTCATAAAACGTGCACATATTTTTAAAAGCAACAAAGAAGGTAAGAAAAGCAAGTACCGTGTTCAATGGTACTGCATCTCCGTATCCAGATATGTGTATAGTACGAACACTCAGAGTATGAAGGCCATAAATGAAGGCATCTGTAATTTCTTATGCCAAACTCCATCTGTTTTCAGTAGTTTGTAACTCCACCATTCTTTAATAGTTTGCACAGAAATTTCTCATGCTGAATTTCTGCCTCGGGCTGAAGACTTCTTTTGAAAATTTGAACAAAAATAGCTTAGCCACTTTTCAGGAAAGAAAAAAAAAAGCATTTTTCTCAATAGCAGCTGTAACCCCTATATTACTGGGAAGGCTACACAACTCAGCAGCCCCATCACATGAGGGAAATGCATACAGACTTTCCTGATCCTATTAAAGGGCAAGGAAGAGGAAGAGCTTTTGATGACCCTAGTTTTCAATGAACCATGAGCTTCTGAAAACTAGAGAGACACATTTCATTACAGTTCAGCAGTTAACTAGTCCTATTCTATCTGAACAAAGTCATACGTAGGGTATGACTGCGTTGAGCCAGACTTACCCCTCTTTCTTCTCCTTCAAAGCCAGGGAGCAGAGCAGACAAAGAGATTCACATGCTTTCATTGGTCTTCCTGCTTCTCTCACTAGGCTGGGGAAGCAGAGGGATTCATAGATTCATAGATTCATATATACATTAGGTTGGAAAGGACGTACAAGATCATCTAGTCCAACCATCCTCCTACCACCATCCTGTATGAGGAGCCAGGCCTGAAAGGATGGCTAAAGAGCGGTGGGTTGAGCACAAGGAACTCTAAAGGGGAAGAGAGCATGTGAAACCACCAGAAAATGTTACACACAGGTAAACCGAGAGCAAAAAGGACATGATCTAAAGTCATGAAGGATGAGGTTAAAACAGGCTGAAATCAGCGTGACTGTGCTTTGCAGGTACTGGGGCCTCCAGTCTTCTGCTGCTGATAGATGCAGTCGTGAAACCCTCTGAAAATAGACATCCTGGTTTGCTCATGCTGTTAGTCTGAGTTCTAGGGGAATATGCACTATTCTGCTGATTCATTAATGAACTCTGGGATGGGAGAGTTGTTTTTGTTTCTTATCTGTAGCTATTTAACTCTAGAAAACTACAAAATACTAAATTAAAATAGGAGTAATTTTCATAGATTCATAGATTCATTAGGTTGGAAAGGACCTACAAAATCATCTAGTCCAACCATCCAGTCCAACCATCCTCACATCACCATCCCTACCCATAACTTTCTAACTGCACAAATTCAGAGTCAGGTGTTTAATGCAAAAATGGAGTATATCTAGTGTTCTTATTGTAACTCCTTTGCATTAAGACATCACTTTTAATTATTTGGTTACATATTACATACCTCAGAGAAGGAAGCGATTGACATTTTAGGATTTCCATTCCACAAGTTAGGAAACTTGAAAAATCTGTGGATTTGTGAGAAACACTAGAGAATTGTTAACATACATTTACACAATAAGGGAGGCACCCTATTTTTAGGCCATAAGAGCAGGTACTGGTTGGCTCTAAGAGAAGAGTAACAAACAGAATGGGGAACAAGCGTACATTTATAGTCAGAGCTTCAACAGAAAGGACTGATAGGCAAATGATGATCAGAAAACCATAGACAACATGCACCATCCTTCAGGGAATCTCTAATGCCAGCAGCTGCCACCCAAGTGGTGATGGTGGGGATGAGTACCCTTTTCTGTCAATACCAAAATACTCCATAGCTCATTGGGATGACATTGTGCCTAACAGAGCCCTGCTGTGACTCATGAGTGGTGAGGCAAGAGGAGGAGCAGCTATAGGTACAATAGCTTGGGCACAGCTCTGTGGCAAATGCGGTGGGCTTCCTAAGGGCAAAGGTGTGTGTTAACATATGTGATATTTGAGTTGCAAGGGCTTGCCAGCTACAGCCTAGCATCTGAACTGCAACCATCTTGATTTAATTGTCTTCACAGATATACATACCCTGGGAAAGTCCAGCATGCATTACCAGTGTGTGTGTGTGGGAGCTGACGGAGTGAGTGAATATGTAGTGCAGGGCTAACATGGGAAATGACAATGACTGCTTCAGAAAGAGCGAGCTGTAAGAACCACTTACCAAGATCGTGTCTGTCCTGTTGAAGAGCAACCTAGGCACTGACTGCTACCCCTCAGGGAGCTCACTGATGTGTGTGTTAATCATCAGCGCAGGGTATCAGATCATTTATAGCTTACTCTGTTTAGCTGTACTTGCATAGAACATATGCTCGTTAGCAAACATTTCCAATGTCCTTCCTCATGTCCTTCATGTTGCCTTGATTCCGTAAAACAGTTTTTGTAGCATCTCACTTCAAACATTGATACCAAATATTGGCTACATAAACTGCACTTCTTTGTATTTGGAATTCTATTTTGTATCTGGGATCAGCTACAACTACACAAAACATGGGTTAGTGTGGTGGATGGAAAATAGCTTGGTAAAAAGTGGTAGCTCCTTCACAATGCCACATACCCATATCCTAAAAACTTTCCTAAGTAAGCCCACAGCTCAGGGGCAGCCACAGAATGTTGGCAGAGCTGCCTTAAGAGGTAAGCAAAATATATGATCCAAGATTACCTGAAATAAATCTTGATCCCTTTTCATGTTGAAATGATGTTTGCCTTTTTTTTTTTCTTAAGTTATAAACACCTTGTTTCTTTCCAAATATTTTTGTCTTGATAAATTGCATATTGCTGTCTATGGGATATTGCACAGAATAATCTGGGAAGGGTCACAGACAGCACGAGCTGCTGAGGTAACATCATCAAGCAAAATGCCCAAGTTCCTGATGACAGGATTAACCTTACCCCCTTATAATTCAGCACTGTCCTTGTTTAGCTCAGGCCAATTCTGTACACCACAAAGATCATTTAAATTTACCGGAATTGTGAGGCAATTTCACGTTTGCCCTGAATGAACAAAGCTTAGCTTTACTCTTTACTTGCAATGTGACTTCCAAAGGGACTGAGACCATCTGTGGGGGTTACGCAGTCCCAAAAGATGTAAATACTTATTGCCTTATTCCTAAACCTTTAAACTCTCTTCAGGCATTATTTTCACAACAACGAAAAAAAAAAAAATCATCAACCTGCCTGGCTGCTCACAGAGTAGAGCTGTGGGTGACACACAATGAGAGATTTAGCCCTGAATGAATGCTGAGGTGAGCACCCAACTATTCCATTTTGCACACAGATATCCTAAATCTTTGCTGAAAGGAGCTGCCAGCAAATACCCTGCTGGCATATGTACTGGGCCCATCCAACAGCAGATCTTGTAATCAGCTGCCCGACCTCTTGACCTTGTCAGAGTGAAAAAAATGCACAAAATTCTGCCTGCGCTTCTGTCATCTGGGAAAAGTCTGCACATCGCCATTGCATTAGCACCGCATGAACACTAAATGAAAATCTTCAGGCTGTGCATGCACAGAAGTATAGATTTAAAACAGCTCCTACTGACCTGGTCTGTGATTTGAAATGCCACGCAGAGCTGCATTGATATTATCTCTTGTTTGAGTATAAATCTCTTGTTTTTAGTATAAATTAAGATGAATGAGATGATTATTTTTTCCAGGAATTTTAAACTGAAAATTGATTAAATCCGTATTTAAAGAATCAACCTGAAGAAAACAAAGAAACAAACAAAAATACAAAACCAGCTGTCACGAGGCTGTGATGGGATTTGCTTCGTAAAGGAAAAGGAAAAGCAAGTCTGATATTCATCTTTCATAAAGTCCATATCTGAAAAGAATTTCTCTGGACAAGACTATTTAACACAGATCCTCCAGGGAAACTCTGAGTTGATTGGAATTCTCTTTGTATTTGCAGTAACGTGGCATTGCCTTTTACAAATTAGGCAAAGAGAACTTTACACAAACCAAGTTTTTCACCTGTTTGTTTTGCTTCTCAGTTATGTTCAAATGTAACCTTTTAAATTTAATCTAGAAATAATAACCACACTAAGTGTGGTTACCTTTATTGTGAGGGTGATGGAACACTGGCACAGGCTGCCCAGAGAGGTGGTAGAGTCTCCTTCCATGGAGATATTCAAGACCTGTCTGAATTGCTACCTGTGTGACCTACTGTAGAGTACCTGCTTTACCACGGGGGTTGGCTTCGATGATCTGTAAGGTCCCTTTCAACGCCTGCACTTCTGTGACTCTGTGAAGTGAGGATAGCTTCCAAAAGAAAATGCAGAAAGGACAAAAATCTCTTTCTTTTTAGGTCAGCCAGAATTACATTCTGTGAACACACAACTTGCTTTCACCTGCTATCCCTCAATGTACTATAGCTAACTCTGTCATTTTATCAGACAGTCTGGAAAGATTCAATTTTATGAAAAGTGAAAGAAATGTCAAAATGGTAATTATGAGGAGATTAAAGTAATGCAGTACAAATTTAGCTCGTACAGAGCATGATTTTTTCTTCCTTTAGTTAGTGGCTGTAGGATTATTTTCTTTTTAAAACAAACACATTTAAAGTGTAAAAACACTTTAAAGAGTAAAAACAACTTTAAAGAGTAAAACACATTTAAATCCTGATGGAGCCTCCCAAATAATAGACGATCCCAATTTTCTCTAAATACATTTTCAAAATTGAAATACAGTGTCTCACTATGCGGGAAGGAGTAACCCAGCCCATCTCAGCTTTCACTTGCTCTTCTCAACAATGGTGTTTTGCTGTCCTAATATCTTAAATGGCTTAACGTTCTAAGGGTGCTTAAATGGGATTGTGGAGCTTTCATTCACACTGGGGACACTGTTCTTCAGTCACCATTCCTTTCTCAGTGTTCAACATTAGTTTTGCCTGAAGGTCATCAAAAGGACTTCTCTTCATTTATTTTCTCAATTCACAGTGCATTATAGAAGTTCAGGAGCACTGCAAAGCACATCAGATGCAGTTGTGACTTCAAAAACTCAGAATTCAAGAGCTTAACCCAGATTGTGTTCAACTAGTCAGTCAAACTGTGATTTCAAATAATAAGTACAATTACTCATGTGAGTGGGAGTTAGCAGAACTGGTCCACGCAGCGCAATAAATCAGCTGAAGGGAAGAAGGATTTGTTTTGTACGAACTAAGAGTGCTTGGCCTTGACACATATTGCACAAGGTGAGTTTGACAGCCTAGCCAGTTAAATTGTATCATATGGGAGATATATGGATGGTATGGTAGGTGGTGGCAATATCCTCCATTCCTCACAGTAATTCAGCATCTGAAATCCCTACCTAGGTCAACACAGCTGAGCTCCTCTGTCTGCTCTGGGCTGGGGGGTATGAAGCAGCTCACTGCCAAACTGAAGTGCCAAAGTAAAGGGACTTCAGCTCAGTCACTCAGTATGCAGGAACTCAACAGTTACTTTTAGTTGTTATTCTTCATTATGATTCCCGTTTCTAATAGAGGGCATTTGAAGAAGAGAAGATGGGGTCCTAGTGAACAGGGAACACATGACCTGAGTGTCACTTCAAAAGCTGTTACTGAGTGCAGCTCACAGCATTTATCTAACTTAAAGACTTAACTGTCCAGCTAATTGCTTAATTAAAATAGAATCTGTTTAACGTCCTACTTGAACAGCACAAAAGGAAGGAAAATCAACAGTACAATTTGTATGTACACCAAGGAAAAAAACTTGTGCTGTGGAAAAGGTGTGCTCCTTTCAGTGCCAAAGGGCCACTTTAGTGATGGGTTTTTCCTCCTTCAGATCTTCATGTGTGAACCTGAAAACTTTCCCCTGCCTATAAAATATCTCAGTCACAAAGATGCTGGCATCAATACTAATAATATTCAGCAGCCACTGTCAGTACCATCTGGTCCAGGAGAGATTCCATTGTTACAATTAAATATGTATTTATTTTCACATACATTACAGAGATCATGGAGTCCAACCCCCTGCCCAAGCAGCTCCCTAGCCCAGGTTGCACAGGTAGGCGTCCAGGCGGGGCTGGAACGTCTCCAGAGAAGGAGACTCCACCACCTCTCTGTGCAGCCTGTGCCAGTGCTCCGTCACTGCCCTGAAGAAGTTCCCACGCACATTTGTGCAGAACTTTCTTTGCCTCAGTTTGTGGCCATTTCCCCTTGTCCTGTTGCCACACATCACATGCCACACCAGCCTCTTCCCTTTGCCTCCTGCTCCTCCGGTATTTATAGACATGGATCTTTTCTCAAGGCTGAACAGCCCCAGGTCTCTCAGCCCTTACTCATAAAGGAGGTGTTCCATGCTCTTTATCATCTTTGTGGCCCTGTGCTGGACTCTTTCCAGGAGATCCCTCTTTTTTGTACTGGGGAGCCCAGAACTGGAGACAATACTCCTACTAATCTTTTATCCATCAACCACTAGAATATATCTACGCACTGAAAGATTATACTAGTTCAGAAAAGGTGTTCCAAGATTGTGACACAATTTCACTGTGCCTGGCTTTATGCCTACTCAGTCTACTTTTCTCAGCCAGACCACCAAAGAGTCTGCTGTACACTGACCCCATACTAAGCCAGTCTCTGAGCTTATCTGGGAGAAAGAAGAATCAACGAAAAACAATATGGTATAATGATGTTTATTTAAAGTGAGGAGGACTGAGAACACTTGCATGAATTGCAGCCCAGACCTAGGGCAATAGGAACAAACATAAGTTTGAATAATGAAGTAAGCATTACTATATAAGGATTATTAAATTTTAATGGCAACAATGTATCACTGTGATAAAAATGAGGAAGAAAAAGTAAAATTCAAGATTAAAGATTTCTTCTGACACACATAAAGGGTAATCCACCAGAGGGAGACAAACAGAAGAAACCATTGAACTCAAATCACAGAAAAAAAAGTGGAAGAAAGAAGAATTGTGTAGAATTAAACACAGTAATTTATATTTATATATATTTTTATCATTAATTTATTAAAATTTCTTACTTATCTTACTTTCTTGACAGTATCAGGAACTCCAGATATCTATTTTAATTTTTTAATTTCTTGGTAATTATGATAGTTAAGTTAAAGATGGTTGTGCTGTGACTTCATGAAGCCTATTTCTTGGTTCTGGATGCATTTCTCATTCTTAGTGAGTCAGTGTGAAAGAGCCATCATTTAGATTCCTACTTTTTCTTGACAGAAAGAATGCGCAGTGCAAAAGAAGTTTAATAACAGGAGTATTTCAGATTATTTTTATATCTTCAGGGGTTTGCAAACTATTGTTCAGCAATGTTCTGCTTCAACAAGGTTGACCAATACGTGTTTGGCTGTTGGCTGGGGTCAACCCACCACAGTCCTTTCAGACCCAGACAAGTATTTAATTATCTGATTTGAAGTGTTCCTTCTTGTATGGCTTTTGATACCTTTTCAGTGGAGTCAACATGAATGTTCCGTATCACAGTTCAGATGAGTTTTCTCTTTATCACTTACTTTTGCTTTTATATATCAGTATTTTTGCAGTGTTCTGATATTATTTCTAATAGTATGTACCCCTTTCTTCACTAACAGCCATTCCTTACGTTAGTTGTAACATGCTGTACTGATAAAGCTGTAGTCTGAGTGGATTTAACAAAACAAGAAAAGGTTGAAGCATCAACAGTGATGTATGCTCAATTTTCAGGTGCTTCATGTGCTTGCTTCCCCATTTCACAGCTAACTACCACATTTATCCTGAAGTATTTGTGCTTCTCTTTCTTCACTGGTTAAAAGGTTAGTTTTTTCTGAGGAATGAAAGGAAAAGTTTTCCCTACATTCTTGTAAGGACAGTGTACTGATATTATCCCACTTCTGCTCAAAGAAGATCAGTTAAAGTCTGTGCTATTGTTTGTAACTCTTTTACAGCATTTATCTTATTGTTCTTTTTTCTTTCTTTTTTTTTTTTTTTTTTTTTCTGTAGAATTGGAAGCCCTGCCATTCTGAAGAACTGCAAATGGTATTAGGAATAGAAACTCATCAAAACCGGTGTGTGACTGAGTACTCCCTTGTACACTCTGTACCCTTCCTTCTTCCTTCCTTCCTTCTCTTGACCCTCCTTTCTTCCTCTTCACCCTTACTTTTTGATCCTTCTCTCTTTAATTCTTCCTTCCTCTTTCCCAAGCCTTTTAATCCACGAACTGTTTTCATTTTACCAGATGTTTCCTACCTTCTCTGCTTTTATTTTACACAATCTCTGTTTCTCATGGTGGAGCATATTATCACTGGATGTTAGAAAACCCAAATCCAAATTTAGTAAAGGTTAGAACTGCAATTTTGTTTAAGGTCAGATGTCAATTTCAATTTACTGAAGTGAAAGGCAGAACTTTCCCTGACTAAACCAGCCACTCTGTTCTAACTTATTTTTTGAGACTCGTGTTGGTCAGGGGACTGTAGTAGGTTCATCTGGAACTTTTAACCTGAAAGGCAGGAAGTTAACTGAAAACGAACTCTTGTTTTGCAGTCCCTAGTGGATAACACCCACTTGGATGAAGTTGCCATCTGTTGTTTTCTTGGATTGTGCCAGAATATGTGAAACAAAGTGAAAGAGAGAGAGATGCAAGCATAAAATATTGTTTGGAAGTTGAGGTTCTCCAAAGCAAGAGAAGGATGTTTGGGGTTAGATTTGGAAAAGCCCTGCTGGGGTAGTACAGGTGATGGCACTGATCACCAAAGAGTGGCTGGAGCAAAAGGAAAGCTCCCTGGTGATTGGTGGTCACCAATGGTGATCACCATTGATCTGGTGCCTTTGCTCTTTATTTCTTTTTCTAATAGCTTGCTATGCATAAAGAGTGCAGGCAGTGGTAAGTGGGACCAGAGTCATCCTTTAGAGCAAGGCAAGAAAGACAAAGCAGAAGAGTGGCTAGAGTAAACAACACACAGGCTTAATATCAGGAGCTAGGAGTGTGACATTCCCATTACTCTCTTCACTTCATCAAGCCTGAGCTGTATTGAGGAAGCCAGACTGCATCTTATAGCATGTACTAAATTATATGACAAGAGAAGAAGAATCATAGAATCATAGAACCATAGAGGTTGGAAGGGACCTCAAGAGATCACCGAGTCCAACCCCCCTGCCAAAGCAGGTTCCCTACACCAGGTCGCACAGGTAACAAGGAAAAAAGAGGAAATATAGTGTCATGATTGGAAGTTCCATCAGTTTAGTGATAATACCTATCTTTTGACTTACATTTAGATTTAAGAGTTTTAGGATTCAAAATTGTATAGCAGCAATTCTGTTGGTGACCATGTAAAAGCACCACTTATACCCATTATAAAGAAGTGCAGTTATCTCAATTTCCCTTCTTTTGACTAACAATTTGTATATTTGATATATAAAGAAAATACCTCTATTCTGTGCAATATGGCACAAGACTCAAGTTTGGTATATTGTACAGAAAGTACATTTCTTGAAAATCTTCTCAGAAATTTCTGTAATAGCAAATGCTTCATCAAGCTGTTATACTACATTATGTAGAGGAAGAGGAAAAATAGTTCATCTGCTAGCTTCTGAATGTAAGCAACATTTAATATACCCATTGTTCAGTGTTTCTATAAGATGTTACAAGTTTGTGTGTAGCATTTCAATCTGATTCTCTTAAACAAAAATAGTTTTATCAACTCAATAATACAAGCATTTCCTGAAAAAAGGATATATTTCCTGTGTTTTGTTCACGTTCAACAGAGCTGACTTTAAAAAAGTAGCAACATGACACTGATTTCTAAGACTGACTTTAAGGTTGGAATTCTGTATTGTTGTATCCCACAAAAACTCAGTTACTGAGCTCCAGTGATAATAAATTCCATGTTAAAAACAACAACAACAACAACAAAGACACTGCTGTCCTTATTTCAATTATAGTATTAAGCAAAGTTATAATGGAGAGAGAATCTTGCAGATGAGCTCAAAGATGAAAATGCTTTCTGTCCATACAAAGAAGTTTCTTCACCTTCATCAGTTTGATCAACAGAAGTAAATTCCATGCTTTGGGCTCCTCAAAGGAGTGGGGTTTGCCTTCATTGCTAAGGTGCAAATTAGCTGCAAGTTAACCACAACAAACAAGCCAGATGAAGAAAAACTTCCCAACTGGTCTTCACAGAAGGGATAAAACTCATTGAGATACTGAAAGCTTTTAAATGTTAAGGTCAGTAATTTCAGTGGAGAGAAACAGTATTTTCAGAAACAGGCCTCAACTTCTTTGCCCCAGATATTGGGAACTGACTACATTCCTTCTCACTTGGAACTGGAGGAGTTCTAAGTAACTTCTGAGTTCTGAGAGGAGTAACTTTAGACAAAGCACAAATACCACATATTCCAGAAAGAAACCTTCAACTCAACTCTTTCATTTCACAGAAAAACTTAGAGCATGCAGCAGGAGCCAAAATTAATCTGAAGATTAAAAAATGGGCATTGCAGTTAGAAAAATCAATATAATTTCTCACTCTGTTTCCTATTATACAATAAAAATTGTGACCACCCTTACTGAGAGGATCAAGCTGAGAGCATATGTTCAGCTCTCCAGCTTCCATGACCTCAGATGATTTGCTTTATAATCACCGAATCACCAAGGTCAGAATAGACCTCCAAAGTCATCTGGTCCAACCGTTCACCTTCCACCAATAATTCCCTACTAAACCATGTCCCATAGTCCAACATTTAATCATTTCCTGAACACCACTAAGAATGGTGACTCCACCAGTACCCTGGGCAGCCTTTTCCAACCATTCCTGACCACTTGTTGTTCTTCACTGAATTCTATGTAGGTGCCCTCAAACTTGTGTAGTTAGCTTATCAAATGATGGAGAGGGCCTGCTCATCTATATTCTTCACCATTTGCCACTATGCAAAACTTGTGCCATCTGGAAACAGTTGTAATATGCTGTAAGTTTTCTTTGGAATTACTGATTATAATATCATGCTGTAGAAAAAGAAAAAATTCCTTTAGGAACTAAAAAAAAGCAACTTTTAACAATAAAAAGGCATCTCTCAGTGGATTTTCAATCCACTGATTATTATCTCAATTTCTGATTGCTCTAAATTATCAGCCACATTGCCAAGAGTTATCAGATCAGATGCGTTAAGGAGTACCCACACTTCACATATGAGCTGTCTGTTTGAAAACCGCATTTAATACAATTCTATCCATTACTCTGTTTTCTATCACAGTCTGACTGGAAGTGCACAAAGAGGGACAGAAACTTGGTGTCATACTGACGTGATGCACTTGCTAGGATTACAGTTTTGTGCCTTCTGGTCAAAGCTCTTCAAAGGTGTAAGGTGAAAAGCAGTTTCCCACACATTTTGCTGAAAAGTAGTACCATCCTCCTCCCTCCCCCTCCCCCCCAGAATCTGTCACTTTTCATCGGACTGAGTGGTAAGGGCTCTGAATTTCCCTCAGCAAAAGTTTGTTACATTTCTTGTCTAAGTGCCACCTAACTTTGTATTGTCACAATGTAAGAATCGATGGCTGGCCAACACTCAGCTTTTCTTTTTCTTAGGAAACTTAGGAACAGAGTCCTAAAACTATTTTCCCTGTTCGTGGCTCTAGATGTTATTCTTTTCCTATTCAAATTACCACTTTTCTTCATGTTTCCTTTTGGTAGTCTCTTCCCAGCATTGCCTTTACGGCCACCGTGAGGTTGTTGATTAGTTGCCCAATTAATCAGAACCCAGACTGCCTCATAGGTTATGTGCAGGTGAAATGCCTTGTAAACTTTTTGCCTACTACTTTTCCAAGTGGATTGTGAAATAATTGTGCTAATAATCTAATTTAAACTTCAGAATTCAGCTACATGTTAGTGTACGGGTTTGCTTTAAATCCCTGTTCCAAAGGGTTGCAATCTCATTATTTTGAGCAACAAAAAACCCCCTGTAAAATAGAAAGGTCTCTTTCTATAACTTGTGGAAAATCAAAACTTTAAAATCACATTTCAAATGAGTACATATATGGTCTATAAATATCAGTAAGTTACTAATATTTTGAAGTCTTTTTTTTACAGCAAGTTAAAAAGGGCACTCACTTTGTGTCTAGACACAATGGCAATGGCAGAGAGAGATTTTAATAATTGTGGAAGTAGATTAGTGGCAATGCAAGATAATACCAAATTACATCACCCACATTCTGCCATGTGACACATGAAGGGTATTTTTGTAATATCCGGGTGAGTAGCAGGTTGCAGTATCTTCCCTTTTTCTCTCAGAATACAGTTTCTTGTGACGGTCATGTCAAATATGAACTATGAGACAAAACTTCAGTCATGTAGTACAAATGTATCTATACCGCTTTTATTTGTCTGATGGAGAAAAGTTCATTTTCTACAAAAAACATACCCTCTTCTAAAGACTTTTCACCCTACTTCAACACCAAACAACTTGACATAGGTTACAGATCAGCATGTCAGAAGTATGGTTGTGCAGATATTTTTGCAGTGAAGTTACTCAGAAAAAGGATTCACGGCCACACTCAGCAATGGAAAGAAACCATAGTATTTGTTGGGACACAAACAAAAAACTGCTAATTCTGTTTAGTTTTGATCTCCAGGAAGATGGGACAATCATTATTTACAGCTGGTTGACTTGCATTTGTACCAAAATCAGAAAGAAATTCAAGTTTTGCTTAATAAAAGAGAGAGAGAGAGAGAGAAGATATTCTTTGGGTTAAAAGAAGTGTGTAGATGAGGAAAAATAAATATACTTCAGTATGTTAAGACTAGTTCAATGTAAGAGGTTTGTTTCAGACTTTTCCTTCTGTGCTCGGCACTGGTGAGGCTGCACCTCAAGTACCATGTTCAGTTTTGGCCCTGTAAGAAAGACACTGAGGCCCTTGATGGTGTCCAGGGAAAGGCAACGAGGCTGTGAGGGGTCCAGAGCACAAGTTTAATGGGAGCGGCTGAGGAAAGTGGGATTGTTCAGTCTTGAGAAGAGGAGGCTCAGGGGAGACCTTATCAATCTCTACAACTGCCTGAAAGGAACTGTGGTGAGGTGAAGGTTGGCTGCTTCTCCCAGGTAACAGAGATAGGATGAGAGGGAATGGCCTTACATTGTGCCGGGGGAGGTTCAGGTTGGACATCGGGAAAAAATTTTTCTAAGAAAGAGCAGTGAGACACTGGCACAGTCTGCCCAGAGTCACCATCACTGGATGTGCTCAAGGACCGTGTGGATGTGGCACTGAGGGACATGCTCAGTGGGCATGGTGGGGATGAGCTGATGGTTGGACTAAATGAGCTTGGTGGTCTTTTCCAATCTTAATGATTCTACAATTCTATGAGTTTTTCCAAAGATGATGTTAAACTCCTCGCAACGTGTTTTGTGGTTTGCTTTTTTTTTTTTTTTTCTGAAGAGAAAACTAGCTGAGGCAAAGCAACAGATGGCACCAGATTCTGTGGAGTCTTCCTTCTAGGTGAGCTATATAACAACATAGTGCTGCATTACATTAAGGAATGTTTTATTGTATGTAGTGAGAATGATGACTTCTGACAAGGTAACATATTGCCATTTCAAAAAGGTGTTACATTCATTTAATGGAAAGGTAGAAGTTCCTTCTCCACAATCCTCTCGGTCTGCAGAGATAATACCAAGAACATCAATAAGGGATTTCCCTAAAACAAATTAAAATAGCTTGGATTTGCTGCAATTAGCTGCTAGCTTCATTTATTATTTGTCAGACTTCTTTCCATCACATTTGACAACCTATAATGGCAAGGGACACATCTCAGAACTACTGCTGCTTATGCTCTACTCCTATGGCAGGGAGAGACAGGAATATAAATACTTAAATTGATAGCTTGGATTCGTCAGGATCTGAATGTGTCATGCAGCCATTTAATTATATCAAGCTGGCCAATGAACATGGCTCGGAGGGGATGTAAATGCATTCTACATGCGTGAAAGGCAGCAGATGGATTTATTGACTTCAGATGCAGTCAGCGGACACAAAGTGACATTTATTCCTTAAGAACCAGAACCAGCAGAATTCTCTGGCCTGCGCACTAACACAACAGATTGTGGCTGAAAAGCTTAGCCCAGTTAGGTACCTGTGTTTAATTTAAGTAAGTTATTATTGTGTTCAATGTTTGCGTTTCAATCCTGCTAATCCGATTTTTCAGATCTGTTTGCTTTGTTTCCTTTTTAATGAAACCACATGAATTTGGAGCTTGTTCTATATGAAAGGCTACTGACTTCCAATTCTCCTCTACCTCACTGAATTTTCTATTCCTTCAGGAAGAAAACCCAAGAGTTCAGCCCACCTGAGTCTGTGTTTAGGACGTGGAAGTGAAGTACAACAAAGTCAAGTGGGTGAATACTTGTGTGTAGGCAAAGAACCCAAATTAGCAAGTTTGGATTGCCCATCATCCATACCAAAGTTGTCACAGTGCCTCTACTGCATTTCGTATCTAATTTCCTCCTCATTTTAACACATAAAAATGGATATAATTAGTTTGCTTGTGGATTGTTGCAGACTATTCTTGTTTGTGCATGTTTCGTTTGTTCATTTTGTTTATTTTACTGCAGTTTCTACGCTTCCTCACCCCTACTGTATTTTCTAGACTTTCCCTGCTTTATTCAAAAGTTGGTACCTTTTGACTCTCTTTCCCACACTTTTTTTTTTCCAAAATAATTCTCTCATTTGTACTGAAATTTAGATATTTCCTTCAGCTTTTGGTATATCTTCATCTAACAGAAGTAAACAAATAGAACACCTCACCCTTAGGGATGAACATAAACTATTTATACCGTGTTTTCTGGATGCCTAAAAATCACTATGCAATACCATAATCCATGCATGAAGAACTAATTTCAGCTTCACTGCCTTCTGTGGAGCTGCAGAAATTATACATTTAGTCTGATGATTGCGAGAGTATGAAAGAGTGTGTCTTACATTCTCATTTATTTCTGTCTTCTTGTATCCCCTCGCTTATATGAGGTGGAAAGCAATATGTAATTGGTGGGGCTGAGGGAATTTGAAAGGTATATGTGCAAAAGAAATCCATATACTCTTTTCATTTCTTTTCTGATGTGAAGGCTATATGCAGGCATACAGAAAATAGCTGTGATTCTAATGTAAGTAGACAGCACGATGACTGCTGAAAACGCACTCCTCCTCTCTTCAACCCTATAACTAGCCTTCGTTAGATTCCTATTTGCATTTTCACTCCTTTGAAATGTCATCTCCTTTCTGCTGCTCAGCTCTACCACTTTATTACTTCCACTTCCTTCCCCATAACAGATAAATATAGCTGAGTAAAGCTGTAGTTCCACCTCCTGTGAGGTGTCTCACCGGTTTGGAGGTAGACTTTGCTCTCGGGAACCACTGGCTACATGTAAGCAACAAGAGGTGTGAAAGGAGATGCCGCTCTGCTCAAGTACAGCAGGTGAAGTGCTGCCAAAGTCTGCTTTCTCACAGCAAAATGGGGATGGGGGAGAGGAGGGTCACTGTAGTTTTTGCTGCACTGGGGCTGATCTCTCCGCGCACACCTGTGGTGTGAACAAGCTTTGAAAGGAAGACTGAAGTTTCAATGCACCCTTGAGGAAAAGTTAGCTGTTAAAATTAGTAATGAAGTACCTCTCCTGCTGTTTGTCCTCAATTCATTTCCAAAACAAGAATTTTCCTGGCCCACGTGGTGCCTTAATTTAAAGATGTTCCCATTTTTCTGGCAGCTGCAGTTTCCTCACCTTCAACAAATCAACGAGTAAAATTGCTATCAGCACTAGGCAGGCTGTGCACGCTTTCATTCCATGACCTACGAGGCGGTCGATCTTATCCCTGGAGACGAGGATTACTGAGGCTCTGTTGGTATCGTGATGCAGAAAACGCTGGCTCAGGACAAAGGTGGCCGCTCTCCTTCCCTGCCCTCTCTATCTTTGAGGCACTGGATTTGGAGAAACCTGCTAGGGCTTGTTTCCTTCACTCCTTCCTGGAAGGTGTAAGTGCTCCCACGTCCTCCCTAGAGGCCAAACAGGCTTGTCAGAAAGATTTCTGCAGCCAAGTGCCTGAGGGCAGCTCTGAGGCACCGTGCTTTGTTTGTTCCCATTAGCTTAGCAAGGTGTGGTGGTTTGGTTTTGTGTTTTTTAGGAGGTATGGGAAGTTCTGCAAAGTTCTGCATGTCAGCATCAAATTTCTCCCTGAATCTGTGGTTGTAACTCAAGTGCAAAATAGGATGTTTGTGTGGCTCTTAGGAAGAGGTCAAACACTGTGAATTACAAGTTCTGCTTACTATCTAGAGGTTGCTTTATGAAAATGAGAAACTGTATGTCCAATTAACATCCTTAATCATTGCATCATTAATAGCTACAGCAATGCTTTGCATTAGACATCCGTTTTTTGTGAGGATTTGCCAAACAGAAAGAGTTTTCTTCCATGCTCAAAGACTTTGGGTGTTGGGAATTTTACCTACAGCCTGGTATGGATAAGGTGCCTGCTCATGGAGACCTGGCAAGTGGTTGAAAGTCTGCCTGTCCCTGGGAACAATGCTACGGGATTCAGCCTTGTGAAACCAAGGACAATGGAAGGAGGGATTCTCACTGACTTGCATAACACTTGCCATTATTAGGGATATTGGGCCTTTGTTGTTTCACATGAGGTGTTTGGGAACACAACAGGGAAATGCCCTAAAATAGAGACGAATTAATTCATGTGTATGACTTGTCCCTTGAAGTTCTGAACATAGCTTTGTCACACTAGGGAGGGAAGGTATGCAGAGAGGATCGGGGTCAGTGTTGTTCAACTAAGCGACATTCAGGCTGACTGACTGCTGAGACTTTTAGTCTCTGTAGATGGAAAGTAAGGGGTAACATGTCAAGCCACAAAGAATGCTTACAACAAGTGAAGAATAAAAAGAAATATCGAGTAGCTTCCCATCTGGTATATACACCAGGTATGCTCAATGGAGTGAATCAGGAGGGGAAAAAATAGGCTGTCACATAATGAGAGACTAGCTCAGTCTGGGCATTTGCACAATCATTCTGAGTTCCCATAGACTACCTTAATTTTGGCATTTCATACCTCTGTGATTGCTTGCTTTTGTAACCTCAGCATTGTTTGAAGGTAATTATTCCACCGTATACAACGCACAGCACATATTAGTAACTTATGCAGCTTATTCATGGAGGAACAGCCTGTCACTGGAAACACTGGATGCCTTGTGGGTTAAAGAATGTTAAAGAGGAACATCTTGAGGGAGGGGATATGGGTGATATTTCATGGAAAACATCCGGAAGTATTTTTAGCTACGCATTTTCTAAATCTGTGATGAAAAGAAGCAAAAAATCAGGCTGCATACATCCTATGTCCTGTTTGGCTGCATGAGAGACTCAGCTCTAAAGCTACACAAGAATGGGACCTTATTCCAAAAGATCACCGGTCTTACTGGGTATTTTTGAGCAATGCTCCCATGGTTTCTCAAACTGATTTTCCATAAACTACTCAGTGATATTGAGCGTTTTTTTTTCATGCTTGGCAAGGTTGGCACACAACTGACCTAGCCACATAAAGGCTTGAGCCTTTGTGGATTCACGTAAGAAAATTCATGCAAAATTCAGCAGATCAGAAGGTGACCCTGTCTTGCCTTGGAGGATTGGCTGTTCCACACCCTGAAGAGTAAAGTAATGAAACAGATCCCGATCATGCTTTCACGTAGGCAAGTTCATCTACCAGCATAAAGACCAGCGGAGTAACTCTAGATTTCCTCTGCAAAGACTGAGCTTGCTGTCTGTTCAGACTCCTTGAAGTCCTTGTTTCTCCTGTTACAAACATGGTAAATATTGTAATTTCAGACACTGAAGGGCATTAATCCTTAAAAATCAGTCTGCCACAGTTCCTCCCTACACCGACCATACATACCAATGCCTATATTATTGTGTTGGCTTTTTAAATGGAATATTTGCTTCCAAGCTAACATCACAGTTCTCTGTCACTATGCCTTCCAGCTTTGAAAAAATAATGTAACCATTGTGATCTAACTTCCTTTATGGCCAACTCACCTTTATGGTTTCCAAAATGAATCACTACGGTGTCAAAGAAGTTATTTACTCTTGCAGATCACTCATTTACTACTACTTCTACCATGGTTAAAATTAATTGCCATGTCCAGCTCATACAGCACCTTCCCAAATTCCAGAACTCAATGTAGGTCAAATATGGGGGAATTTAACCTATTCCAAATAATGGTCTACATCCAAAGAGACAAAACTGGATTTTGAAGTTTCAAAATAAACCATCCTTTCCTCCAGCTATTTTACTGAAAAGCGTTCCTGTTTTGGATGGAGTCTTCAGTTGCTTTTTTCTTTTCAGGAATCGTTAACAGTTTCAAAGGTATCAGAGAGCTTGACAGTACCACCAGTTGTGGTTGGAGAGCAGGCATGATGAGATTATTCTTTGGTGTCACTGTTTCTGTCCTAAGTTCAGCTTGACTCTCAAGCTGCGGTTTGACAAGACAGAGTCTGTTTTTCAGTCCACTTAGTGTCAGATGTCAAAGGTAATGCAATCAGAAAAATGTACACTGGTAGAGAGCCCCTCCAGTGATTCAGATTTTTTATCACGGTTTTAAAGAGAATATTTTGTCCTAGTAGATTTAATATAGAGCAAGAATCCTTTGTCTAGGCATCTCTAGCTCCATGCTGTCTTCCTGCAGTCAGCAAAGAGCCAGCACTATAAAGTGAACATAAGTCCTATACTGCATGCTCTGGCTAAACCAACAGAAATGAGACAATATGTTCCTGCCTGATTTTGATCAAATTTGTACCACAACATGATGTATAACCACATAGAGCTTGTATTAAATGATTACAGAGCCACTGTCTTGGTAGTCTACCAAAGCAACAATTCTGTGGTTAGAAGATTAAAGACATTTAATCATAGCATCTGCTCTGCTCTTAGAATTAGAAACACCCCCACCAGTGGAAGCTGTCATATCTAATAAATAGACAGTTTCAATCATTACCATATAGGATGTCATCAGGAGCACAAGATGGAAGATGCAGATGACGTGTTTCAGATGTAGGATTCTTAATGCTATTTTTATAGTGAGCCAGACCTCTTTTAGTGACAAAAAAATACCACTTTTGGGGCAGGGTCAGTGTTTGGCATGCCTCTATTTGCTCTAATAAAATCAGTATTTTCTCTCATCTACAGATGTACTACAGTTCTGTGATTTAAACTCATAAAGTTCCCTAGGGATTATCTAGTCAGTAGAAACTACACAGCATAGATACACTGTATATAATTTTACATGTGTAGAATATTGGTAATTGATTATTTAGTCCTGAATAGAGCAAGTCATAAGATGCATACGAAGCAGGAAGTGTTTGAATTAAAACTTCTCTTAAAAGATCACATAGTCCTTAGAACAAAAATGTTGAACTGCTGAAGTGGCTGGTGAATTCCACAAACTTTAGTATGTGGTTCTAATGGTTCCAGTGTGGTTCCAATCCATGCACCTTTTCTAATTCTAAAATTACAGTAGTAACTTTACATACAGCTTGTATGTAGAGTGAAGAACAGCATTCCCCTTTCCTATTTTGGGACTTAGAGGCTTTGATTAAGTCACCTCACAACTTTTCTTGTAAATCAAAACAAACTTCTTGAGTCTTTAATTCAGTGTTATTACAATGTTGAGCTTAATCTTCTCTGGTCTCTCAGGGGCTTTGCAGGTGCTTACTTGAACCTTTCCTAAATAATAATGATCTGTCTTGAGCTGTGCACAACTGCACCAGAGGCCATACCACAACACTTACCCCAGCACCACACACAGAGAACATAACTCTCAGAAATCACAGAATCATAGAATCACCAATGTTGGAAAAGACCTATGAGAACATCCAGTCCAGCTGTCCACCTATCACCAACAGTTCTCACTAAGCCACTAATCCTTCTGCTTATGAATCCAATTCTATTTGGAAATCTAATTTACCATTTTAATTCTGGTTCTAGCTCTTAGACAGCTGATGAATCACCATGACCCTACAGAGCTTTTAAAAATCAAAGCATGCTTCCTACAGACTTGAAGTGCGTATCTTTGCATTTGACTGTTAAGGTACATGTATGCTTATGCTCCTCTCACCAGACAATCCAAATGATTACAGTGGTTCGCCCTTTCCATGATTTATGATTCCCCCAGTCTTCCTGACGCCTGTAATTATTGTCAGTTAAAGACTTTCTCTCTCTGATTTCTCCTCTGCTTGTTTCCATGGGATTCAGCTGCTTTCATCTTAGAATCTGGTAGCTGATAAATCTGGCTGACCAGGAACCACTCAATACTTTCAGGTTCATCAGGATGATACTTCTCCATTCAAACCACAAAGATTTTCTTCTGGTATAGCTTTACTCACAAGTCACAAAATAAAAAATACTCTTCAAGTTTCCTAACGCTCACGTGGAAAAAAAGGTTGGTTGCAACTCATATCCCTGTTCCTACTCTGTATGGCTGTAGAAATACATAAAGCAATCTCCGAGCTTTGTCCTAAATTCATCTTATTACTGTTCATCTCAACAAACATATTCACTAGATCCGAGGTGCACTGTTTTACCCTTCCTGGCAAAGGCACAATTAACTTCTGAGGTATTTCACGGTCTGGCAGATCCATATGTGTGACATGGCAAACAGACCTATCAACCATCCAAAACAGGATCCTGGCTACACAATGCTCCCAGACAACCCAGGCACCTTCCCCACCATCGCATGACCTCCACGCATGGGCTGGGCAGATCTCATCTAACAGGCAATGCTTCCTATTCCATCCTTCAATTAAGGATTTCCACTACTGTGGGAAAAGTCTCATGTCTTACCTCACTTCCATCCGAAGTCAGCGCCCTTCACCAGGTTTTCATATTAGCAAACTGACCACTGCTTTCACTGTTACCCCTTCTTCCAAGTACTCAAAACAAGACTGTTAACATCAATAATAAGCATAGAGGGGACTGTGTTTCTCAGAAAGGAACCTGTGCCACTGGCTTTTCTTTAGCAAGTGTGTATGAAGCACTGCAAATCTCTCCATCGAGTGCTGGTGTCATTTCTCAAAGGACAGATCTCATGGAAGCACAAAACTTGGGATGGAGAAGAAGCCTCCTTATCCTTAGCATTTAGTTGTTCCCAAAATAGCAAGTAAAAGGGAGAGGTTTGCATGTCTACCCTACCTGGTGTAGGGAACCTGCTTTGGCAGGGGGGATGGACTCGATGATCTCTTGAGGTCCCTTACAACCCCTGTGATTCTATGATTCTAGATGTGTTTTTATTTGGCAGCAACAGTGGAGATTGATAAATTCAGATCATAAACTACTTACATCTACAAACCCCATTTGCATTCATCACACTTTACTGGAATACTAATAGTATCAAAATCTTAACTCTGCAAATCTTCTGTAAACAAAGATGAAAACATTATTTTTGCATGTTCAAGGGGTATTCATAAAAGTGTTTCTGAAGTTCACCTCTGTGCTTTTCTGCCTTATTGATCCGAAATATGCAGAAGCGACAGCACTTCTCCTTGCTTTTTTGTTGATCCGAAGCAGGCTTGTCTGTGTCTAGCCAATTTAAATTTGGCATGCTCACGTACACGATGGTTCTTCCATGGATTGAGGCTGTTTCTTTAAATTTTGAATGCAAATTAAGTAACTTAAACAAGGTTAAAGCATCAAGAATATATCTGCTTTTCTGGTAAACCATGTGACCTCCTCTCTTTATTAAAAGGTAAAAATAGCTGCACCAACCATCCGATGGGGTCCCTTGAAAGTAATGCAGTGACACTATTACAGCAATGACAGAATTTCAACTCCCCATTAAGTAAGTTAAAAGAACTTACAAAAAAAAAAAAAACAAAAAAACTTTGCAGAGCACTTTGTCCCTGAAATATCTGAATTGAAATCACAGAAATTGTAGTATCAATTGAACTTGATCTTGTTATACTTCTCTCAGTCACTTAAAACGTGGGTTTTACTTAATGTTGGTATTTTTGGGATTATGGCATGTCATTTGCTGTTGTCAGAAAAAAATGTATCATCTTAGCAAAGCAAACAGACACATCCTCCTTCCTCTTCTGTTTCACATAGCTGTCCCTCTTCCTTCCTTCCACGCTTTCTCTATACATCAAACATTTCTCTTCTCCAATCTGTCAGTTTGCAGCATTCCCCACTGAGAGTATATGCTTTCAGCACATGCTGGAAGTGAAATAAATGGGACAAACTGTGTGCTTAAAAGAATATACCTCACAGTGTACAGTGCTATGACCATGAACTCTGTGAAAACTTACTTTTTTTCTGTGACAACGGAATTTGATTCAATGCACTCTGTCTTGTCTTAGAAGAAATCAGGGCCCTGGCTGTGAGTTCCTCTTACTTGTTCTAGATGACCCTACGGCTGTGTTTATAGGCCACTCATCTTGTGGCTTCTTCCTCTCACTTCTGCTAGCAAAGAAAACACCACTGGGATAATTCTGTCTCCATATGTTTCCTCTGCTCAATAGCCAGAGAAGGTTTATAGCTTGTTTGCTTTTGGAAAAAAAAGGCCTGCTTTAAGTTTTTGTTTGAACGTGTACCATGATAGATTGCAAAAAGCAGACTGACCAAAATAGGAATTCTACATATTGATTTGCTGTAATTGGAAAGCTCCTAAATGTTGTGCTTAGTAGAACACATAAAAAAGATAAAAGGAATGGCATTGCTCGGTGCCAAGTTGTTGGGTGGGCTAAATTCTTTCCATTTTCAAAGCAAATCATTTTGCCACCTGTTTTCTCCTTCTTAAGTGTCATGAGGGAGGCAAAGCTCTTTTCTCCCTCCCTAGTTTTTCTCAATAAACCATTCATATTTTATAGGTTGTTTAAATTAAAAGTTTATTTTTGTTCTGAATGTTTCAGAACTAATAAAATCCTCGATTAATTAAGATGTGACTTTAAAGTATCACCTTTCTCAACCCATATGATTTGCTATTTGTTTCCATTTTCTCCTTCTTTTAAAATAAATGTTTAGCAGAAAGTTGCTTTGCAGAGTCTGAATGACCTGACAGAAGGAAATGCTGACATTTGTGCCAGGCTTCCCAAACTCTGTAACCACGAATGCAAAAATTGTGGTGACTGGCTTATTGGTAGAGATGAGGAGAAGACACTGCTTGTGTTTAATCAGTTCTAAGAGTAGAATAGGATTGAATCCTAGAATCATTAACGTTGGAGAAGATTACTGATATCATCTAGTCCAACCAACAGTCCATCCGCACCACGCCCACCGATCATGTCCACACAGTTCTTGAACACCTCCATGGACAGTGACTCCACCACCTCCCTGGGTAGCCTGTGCCACTGCCTCACCATTCTTTCTGAGAAGAAATTCTTCCAAATACCCAACCTGAACTTCCCCTGGTACAACCAAATGACATTACCTCTTGTCCTGTTGCTGTTATCTGGGAGAAGAGGCCAACTCCCACCTCACCACAACATCTTTTCAGGTTGTTCTTGTATTGTGAAGTGAAACTTTAAAAAAAAAAAAAAAAAAAGGAGCAAAAGGAATAACTGAAGAATTATTGATCCGTTAAATAAACTTCAGCACTCTTTGAAATGAAAACAAAACGTTTGTGAGTACTTATAAGATAACATGGAGAGGAACAGCAAACATGCCTTCTTGAAAGACAAACAAAGTCAGACTAACCCAACTTATTTCTGAGACGAGGCAGCAGTAGATAGGTTACTCACCATGTACAACAATTTACAAAAGCTTTTGATACTGATGTGCCATTTTCTTAGGAACCCAAGTTTCAGCTGAAGTATTCCCATGAACTCACAGAGCAGACTGCAACTGATTGGGGTTAGTCCTGGTTCATGTGCAAACTGGAGGATGCTCCAGCATCTCTATTAGCAGTAAGGATGTCATGGTCATTACACCTGTAGACCCACCCAGGCTTAAGCAACTAAAGGCAAAGGCTGAGCTGGATTATGATCCCCTCAGATTCTCAAGTCAAGCGAGATCCAGGCGTCAGCTTTAGAGTGTTCATTGGGAGGTCAGTGACAAGATAGGAATGGGAGTGGTTTACTCCAGGGTAGAAACATCTCATAGTAGACTCCAAATACCCACAAAAATTATCAGTAAAGTGGCAGGGAATGGACACTTCTCCATACTCACAGGAATGAGATGAAACTTTCAGCACCACAGATTTAAGTCATTCACTGATTACACTCTCTAGGAAAGGACAGAAAGTCTCAGCCATAAGGGTCTGAACAGACAATGCCATGTCAGGATAGTACAGATGCAACTGGAGCTGCCTTGGCTACAAGGATGGAGTGAATCACTTCTTGTCACTCTTTCCAGTCGTATTTTTATGAAACCACTTGTGGAAAACCTTGAATTGGGTTCAACAGTATCTTTAAGTGGATGTACTAGCATGAACACGAGTGATTCTACTCACTTTAGTTAAGCTATCCGTGTCCACAAACAGGGGCACCAGCACAGTAATTGGTGAATGTCAGTGGCGGTTGAAGAAATCACTGTTTGCAGTGGTCCACACTTCAATGTTTTTATCTGCTGATTTTCAGGTAGCCAAAGGGGTGAGATTATAGGATCACAGAACCCCAGCACAGTTGATGCTGGCAGGGCCCTCTGGGTCCCTCTACTGCAGCCCCTGCCCCAGCAGGGACACCCAGAGCAGGGTGCCCGGGCCCACATCCAGGCAGCTCTGGGAGATCCACCAGGAGGATACCCCACAGCCTCTGGGCAGCCTGTGCCACTGCTTCATCACTGCAAAGCACAATAGTGCTCCTGGTGTTCAGACCGAACCTCCTGCGTTCCAGGCTGGTCTCACATAGTCTCTGATCCCAGCACTGGGCACCACAGACAGAGGATGCTTGCAGCCTCCTGGCACCCTCCTTCAGGTATTTATGGGCACTGATGAGATCCCCCTGAGCCTTCTCTTCTCCAGATGAGCATTCCTGGCTCTCTCAGCCCCTCCTCATAGCAGAGGTGCTACTGGCACTTGCCATCTTAATGTCCCACTAATGGACTCTTTCCAGTACATCCAAGTATCTCGTGTACTGGAGGGGTCCAGAACTGGATGCAACACTCCAAGCACATCCTCACCAGTGCTGACTAGAGGGCAAGGATCATCTCTCTTCAATCACAGTATCATAGAATCACAGCCTGGAAAAGACCTCTAAGATCATCCAGTCTAACCGTCCACCAATATTTACCCACTACACCTCATCCCACAGCACAACATCTAAACGTTTCTAGAACACCTCCAGGGATGGTGACTCCGCCACCTCCCTGGGCAGCCCATTCCAGCACCTGACCACTCCTTCCTAACGCCCAACTGGAATCTCCCCTAGCACAACTTGAGGCCATAAACACAAAACCTGCTCTTAATACTTTTCCTAATGCACCTGACAGCACTGAGTGAGAAACACATCAACTTCCTGCTAGATATCTCTGATTAAAGTCAACAGAAAAACAAAGCAAGTAGGAGATGATAACATCTGAGAAAGAAGAAATACTGAGAAGGGGAAGTAAAACGTGAAGAAGGCAATAAAGTGGCAGTGGATCGTCCCTCCACAGCTCTGCTGGTCCTTCACTAAAATGCTTTTCCGAGGGCAGGGCTTTCTTCTGACTGTGATTTCTTTCTTCCTTCCCTAAGGCAATAGACACATTCCTGCCAGTTGCAGAAATAACTTCCACCTTGTGACACCGAAAACTCCGGGGAATTGTTTAAAAGCCTCCTGTCTCATACAGATACACACAGAAGCAGCAATTACAGTAACAAGAGGAGTAATGATGACAAGAAAAAGCACAAGGTGGAGAAAGTCTGTGAAGAAAGTGTAGGCGAAAGCATTTTTCAGGTTCCTTGTGCGAAATATTCCCAAGCAACAGACACTGAAAAGTGGGAGAAATCCAGAACTTCTACAACATTTTGTCTGAACGCCCTCACAGAGAAAAAGGAGTGGGCTTCAAGACAGGTATCAGGTTTTTTGCCAGTAACAAGATATACCTTGATTTTAAAACGTGTTTCTTAACCCATCGTGTTACTTTGGCTCTGTCTGAAGAGCTGAAAGCTTAGTGCGTTTCACTCTGCTTGTAATACATTTAGTGTGAGTTGTTACCACCTATCTGTCTGGCAAGAACTACCCAGTTACTGCGCTGATCAAACCTTAACTTTGGGTGTTATCCAAAACCACTTAAATCCAACTGGCAGATCTACTATGAGGGGAATGAGCAACATTTCCTTGAAGAATTTACTCAAAATAGGTGCATGTATTATGTGCCAAGAAAAGAAGGAAATCTGATGCTAGCATCAGCTGATAAAAATTAGCATATATTCTGTATATGGTTCATGATAAAGGCAATGCTGGTGAAAATATGTAGGAAAAAAAAAAACAAACATGAAAATAATCATTGTTTTAAAGTCTTTCTGCATCAATTTAGGGAAAGAAAATGGAAAGTTTTCTTTAACGGAAAGTTACTTTATTTATTTCCCACAAAGAGAATACTTAAAGAGATAGGGGTTTTCTTAAGAATGTCTACACAAAACATTTGCATTGATTTCTAAATCTGTATGTTTCAGCGTGTCCAACACAGCCAAAATATTTTGCTTAGAGAGCAGGCATGTGTTACTATTTTCAATGCGCTTCATGTAAAAAAAATGTCAATAATGAAGCGTTCACTTTGTTGATCCAGTTCTCACTGAGTCATTAAGGGCAGGGAACAGAGGAGACAGAAGGATATGAGGCATCTTTGAACACAGCACATACAGCAGACTACTGAGAAATTCAAACCCCAATGTCTAGACTAAGTGGAAAAAATTGAAGGAAAAAAAAAATAACAAAAAAAAAAAAAAACCCAACACACAGAAACAGAACTTGGAACGAAGTCAAAAAACCAGGATGAAATGAAACAACCCCCCAGGCTGTGTTGGAGATGTTTTGATGCAGTTTGGCAGACCATCTATAGACTCGCTTCCGGATCCCAGGCCAGCTGTGAAGACCTCTCTCTCAATTATGGACTCATAGAATCGTTAAGGTTGGAAAAGACCGTTAGGATCACCTAGTCCATTCACAGACCTCTGGCAAAGTCTCCTCCCAAACCACCATTCCCTTCCTCCAGGGGACAGGTGCCATGGCTTATTTTAGTGCGCAGTTCTTCCTCAACTGAAGTTCCCCCGCCTTCAGTTCCCCAGCCCCTCTGAAAACACAGCAGCATGGCCCTTCATTAGCTAGTAAGAGCTGATTTCTTTCCTCCTTATCCAACATGACCTTGAAGCTTAAGTAGGTTGTTGTAGCCTTCGGGGGCCTATACTAGCTTTCCACTAATGGAAACCAAGTTTTGAACTCCAGGGGATGAAATGAGGTGAACATAATTGTCTACCTATCTAGTCACAGCTATAACATTTAGGGCATATGAAATGAAAAATGGGGCTAAAAGGACACCAAGCACCAGCTTGAACTTCAAGGTAGCAGGATATGTATAAGGATGGAGTTGAAGCAAGTAACTTAAAGTGTCTTGTTTCTAAACATGAGTTTTTGTTTTTTGTGGTGCAAGGACAAAAAATATTTACTAGCAGTCCGTTTTTGTCACAAAGCATGGGCCATGGCTAAAGGGGCTGGATGATGTCAAAGGGTACAAGCAGCCATCACGTGAGAACCCCCAGTGTGTATCATGAGGAAAGTAGAGGAGCTGACTAATATGACTCTGACACCAATTCTTAGTCTACGGCCCGTCGTAGGATGGCATTCCTTAGCAGTCCCTCTCTCTTGGGGGTAAAGGGAAGGAGACCAAACCTCCTCAGACAACCATGTGCAATTTCTCATCATCATCAAAGAAGCAACCTGCTGTCTGCATCTTGTTTGCTCCCTTCTGAGGTTACAGCCCTACAACAAAGGCAGTTCATCAACAGACTCCTCACAAACTCACAATCAACAAAAACAGTTCCTTTTCTACTGCTGGAAGAGATGCAGCAATTTCAGTCTATGAGCTACAGTTTCAGCTGTGCCACTGCAGCACTTCTTTGGGCTTGAGTTAGTGGCACGCCATTTTAACTTAAGAAGGTATTCTGTAGGCTTAGTAAAATACAGCAGGTACTTCACCTTTTTTTTTTTTTTTTTTCTGAGTGGGGAGGGCAGGAGAGGCAATAGTACACATACTAGTTTTTCTAAACTACCAATGTATTTTGCAAAAATTAAGAGCACAGTTTGCAGAGTCCCGATTTTCTGCCTGAAAGCCTAAAATCACGAAGAAAATGACTGGATCTTCAAATATTAGGAATGCAATTTCTTTTCTTCTGTTCTTGTGAACTCCGACTGCTTTCCTGATGTTTGCACTTACCAAGCAGACGACCCAGAGATTGCTTTCTGCGATCAAACCCGGCAGCTGCAAACTCAAAAAGGGCAGGTTGGTACAAAGAGTAATACAAAAAACCTGGAGAAGTGGGCAACGTGACGTGGACACGGTGCTTCATTTCCTAGCTCCTGTGAAATTCTGCTTTCACATATCCTACTGTCCTACAGCAAGAGGAAAAAAAACTGAGAAATCAGTGAAAGTGTTGAGTTCGTAGGAGATACGAGATCCACTTGAAGAGCCATGAGACGCTGGCTGGCGTTCAAGGATACGCTGGTAACTCGTAAACCGAGAAGCCTCAAAAGTAAACACGCCGCGTGTTAATAAAAGCCTCGGTGGAGGGCAGAGAAATGTGCTGCTCCTTAATTAAGGCACGGTGTCCCCAGAAATGGATGCTCACGGCGTCCACGTCTGGTGCGTCGTTAAGGCAGAGGCCACGTCCCAGCCCGGGGCCGTTTCCCAGCTCTCGTCCTACACGTGGGACCAGCTGCCCCAGCGGGGACAAGGGGCTACCCGGTGGGGCTGCCCCCTATGCTCTCACCCCCTCACGCCCCTCCTGCGAAGGCAGAGGGCGCCGAGCTCCGAGCCCGCCGTCTCTAACGAGGGCCGGGGGTCTCCGGGCGAGGCCGGCCCGGGGCAGCGGGGAGGCGGCTCCCCGACAGCCCGAGCGGCCGCAAACAGGCTTAAGGCCGAGGCGATTTGCGTGTAATCCCCGGCACGGCCCGGGGAAAGGGGCGCGGTGCCGGGGGAAGAGGGGGGGGGGGGGGGGGGGGAATGGGGGTGCAGCTCCGCGCCGCGCCCGGGAGGACCCCCGGGACTCGGGGGAGGGAGCGGGGCCGGGCGGGGAGGGAGGAGGAGGGGGCCCGGAGGGGGCCGGGGGAGAAAAGGGAGGAGCGGCGGGGGGTGGAGGGAAGGAAGAGCGGCGTGGGGAAGCGCCGAGCGGCGGAGGGAGGGAGGGAGAGACGGAGGGACGGACAGGAGGCGGCGGCGGCGGAACGGGCTCGGCTCCGCGGGCCGAAGGTTGGGTGATGGAGGAGCACGGGGAGCCGTCCTACAGCGGCCGCAGCCCCGCCTGGGAGGAGCTGGTAGGTACATGCGTGCCTTGCCGGGCATTTCCTGCGTTCCTTCCCGCTCCCTGTTGTGCGGCTCGGGCTGTCATCCCGCGGCGCGTTCCCCGGCCCCGCTGCCCCTGTCCCCGGCGCGGCCGGAGTTGGGCGTCCGGCGCCGAGCTGCACCCCGAGCCCCGCCGCCAAACTTTGCCCGAGGAGCGGGGCGGCATTGGGGGTACGGAGCGCCGCCCTGAGCACCGCGTCCAGCGAACGGCGGAGATACTCCTCCAGAGAGAGATACTCTTCCCATTGTTATTTGTTCCTACTTAATTTCCGCGGCCGGGCTGGGAATCGCCCCCCAGGTCCGGGTTGTTGGGGTGCCCGCAGGGAGCTGGGGGGCACGGGTGCCTGCGATTTGGGGGGCGGGGAGGGGTTCCCGAAGAGGCCGCAGCTTCGGTGCGCTATCAGCCGCTCGGAGACCCTCCTCCCAGCGAAGGAAATCGTGTCACCGGCATCCTCCGCCGGCGATAACATCAGATTTCCCCTGTCGGCGTCCCGCCGTTGGGCTTTTCTCCATTGTGCAAACACACGCACACGCACGGCGGGCGGGGAGGGATATTAATAGCCCTTGGGTCGCCGCTCGTGAGGTCTCGGGCTGCCCGAGAGGTCAGGGCTGGGCTGTCCCTGGCCGTGAACTCTGTGCGGTGATCAAGGCCACGCTCCCCTGTAGGTGGCTGCGCCTTTTTTGTTTGTTTGCCAAACCTGCCCGGGTCCAGCTCCCCGCTTCTGTTTCTAAGGGCAGTTTCAAACAGCGCAGTGGGAGTGCCACGCTTTGCCAGTCCCAGTCTGCGCACTCCCAGGGATCTCCCTGGAGATACCCGTGGTCACCCACGGCCACCCTACTGGGATTTGCAGCCCCGTGCCCTCCCAAGTACATTTTTGCCTGCCTCGTATTCTCGTGAAGTTGAACAACCCCCTTTGCTGCCCTCTGTGGTCCTCAGCTGCTGAAGCTGTGGCCGGAGATGCAGCTGTGGTAAGGGTGCGCAGCTGGATGCGATACGTTCCAGCAGCGTGGAGCAGACAAACACGGCAGCGTGCAAAGGCAGACCCCAGGTTTTGCCTGGAGAGCTGAAAATGCCGTGTGAGGAAAACACCGAATCCCAATCCCACAAACGCGTTGTCCTGTTGAACAGTGACATTTACATTGGCTGCCATCAGCCAAAACTCAGCCCCAAGTTGGCAGGCAGATGGATGGTGGCCCCTCCACATGGCTGGAGCTTGCCAGCCTGCTCCCTTCTGCGTGCAGATACAGACAGAGCACCTCCTTTCTTTTTTATTTCCCCTCAGTCTCCGTTGCTGCATTTGTTGTGAATGCAGTTTTAAGGTTAACCACTGCACTCGTTTCCTTTTACAAGCTTCGAATTTCAGTCCGAGCACTCAGCCCTCTACCTGGTAACCTGCTGGTAAAACAGCAAAAAGTGCATCGTTCTTCTTCATATAGATCGTATCGATTGCCTTCTTTGATGTGGGCTTTGTCTTGGAAGGGGGACAAAGGGAGATTTAGGTGAGGAACTGCATGGGGAAGGAAAAAAAGTACCCAGAGCTCTCTCTCCCTCTCTAAACATAGAAAAGGAGCAACAGAGCGAGGGAAACCATTGTGGGTTTGAAATTTGTGCACGGTGATAACCTCTGCAAGTTGTCAGGTGTCGTTTAGGAGTGCTGTTCCTCTGGCTGTTCTGGGGAGCAACTCTCTGACATCAAATGGAGCCACAGGTTCTCCTTGAAAATGTCAGGGTTGAGCTTGTCTGTGCAAAATTTCAGATATCTGTAAAATCCTGACCTTAATTCCCAGCTCACTGTTGAACGAGGAACATCTTCCCACTTCAGTAAGAGCCAAACAGAAGTAACAGAAAGCATCAGGTTCATCTTCTGCTCTCCAAAGGGAGATTCAGGGGCTCTGTACTCCAGGCTGCAAAGTCCTACACCCTACTTCCACATCTCATATGGGACCCCAGCCTTGACTTCACCTTTTGAGGTGGAGAAAAAAAAACACACGCATTATTCTCCAGCTTACAGACGCCAAAGTGACCTAGAGAAAGAGTGGTAAATACGCCTATTATGGTGGGAGTCAATACTAGAGCTGGAATCATCTCTGTTCCTGGAATCAAATGATGCGTTAATCTGCATTATAAACCATAATCTCCAGAGCAGCTGGAGTGTGTATCTGGGTTTTTGGGACATCGCATATGCTTTTTAGCGACGCGTATTCTATTATCAGCACTGGAAGCTGTTTGGTGGAAAGATTCTCACAGTGCACATATTTACCTGGGACTTTGGAATTCTTTGAATATTAAGGGCAGATCATCAGCTGATACTAACTGCCATGACACAAGTGACGTCAGTGGGGCTGTTTCGTCTCAGTTGAGAATCTCCCTTTCAGTGCCAACGTTTCTTTACTCTTTTCACCACTCTCCTGTTGCTTTAGTAAGCAAATGTAAGGGAATTATTAAGAAGTGTGAATTTATGTTAGATGAAAGACATAATTCATGCACGTGCTCTTCAGGAGCTTGACTTAAAGCTTGTAGAAGACTGGAGGATTTCAGTGGTGCCACTCACACCACATCATCCAAATCTGTAGTCTCTGAGATGAAATCTGCTCTACAGTGCCTCTCATATTGAGTCTGGCATCAGTCACCTGGGTAAAATACAGCTGAGAGATGCAGGTGATGGAGTCAGCTGGCAGTTCTTATCAGAGGCAAGTCCCAGTGGCACCTCGAGTGGCTTTACCTGGTTGCAGACCAGAGCTGGATCCTGAGCGTGTATTAATGCCTTTGTAAAACAGAACAAGTGGGAGCACTGAGAGCTTTAAAACTTTCTTTGTGCATGACAAAATATATAACTTCCTACACTAATGCAAATGAATAACCCAAGCACTCCTTACAGCATGGAGCTTGGCTGGTGTTATCACTGGACTCGCCTGGTTTTCTCTGTTTTGAGGAAGTCTGAAAACTTCAGGTGGCAGCGGATTTTATCACCTACAATTTTCCAAGTGCATACTTTGTAGATCCCATATTCACCTCAGGCTGTGCTTCTGGGGCTCTTCCAATTATTTGCTGAGTTCGGTTGTTCCCACTGACCCCTCCGCTTTAAGTGAGAAGAGAGAACATTTTCCAGTGCTTCAGTTCTGAAGTTGATCAAGACAAAGTAGAAGGGACTCAAGTTGAAGTGGCAGGTATCCAGTGTCCTCCCCCTTGTCACTGGAACTGGATGACCTGTAAGGTGCCTTCCAACCTAAACCATTCTGTGATTCAGCGGTTTTGGGGATCGGGCAGGCGGTGGAGAGGAGGGTGACCGTGGGGACGTCCGTGTGGGGATGTGTGACACCGTTTGCGTCATGCACTGTGCAGGAGCCAGGGCTCATAGTTACACTCTGAATGTGAACACGAGCTAGAGAGCCATATTTATTGCCCATCTGCATTGCCCATTTCACCTACAGATGTTCATTTAACAGCTTTTATGCATTAGGAATGAATTGTAGTGAAGGAAACCTGAGCTGGCTATGCAGGTACCTAAGGAGATCTGCAGCAAAGTTATATTTTATTCTAAAAAAAAAAAAAATATCTCCTGAAGGTGCATACTTCAGGTCACCAATACAGCCACCTTTGTGACCTCTCTAAATTCAAAGGTGTTCATCCAGAATTATGGATAATGTTTCTCCTTTTCACCTTAATTCTGGAAGGTGGGTGAAATGCCTGCTTGTTAAACAGCCTTGCACGCAGCTTTGCACAGGATCCTGGTCATGTGGTAGAGACACAGCTGTCACATGTACCGATATTTTGAATGCTTTTTTAGCATGGGAACAAATTTAACAGTAATAGTGTTGTTCATCTAAGCACTGCTTAATTCAGTTGAATTAAATGGAGTTAGTGAATGTTGCATTCTGTTAGCACCCAGCATTCCTCAAATCGCAGTCCCAGCTCTATGCAAACTGCACTAGCATTAATTAGCACACTGTTTTGTCACCTAGTTGCAGTGTTCAGTTGTCATTTACCTTCAGAACGCTCTGCTACCTGCAGGCTGTGTTCTGGTGTAATTTGCTGTTTCTGAAGTTGCTGGGGAGGAGGAAGAGGAAGGAAGGCAGATGGGTTGACTAAGTGTGTGTGAGCTTCTCTCTTACCCTTTCTTCTCGTCTGTGTCTTAAGTGAATTTAGCACGCACTTGCTCTCGCCCAAGTTTTATCTCGCATTTTCAAGAAAGAAGTCTCAGGGGAAGAATGAGTGAGGAAACGGGACTACGTGAGAACTCCATCTAGCTTCAGATCAGCAGTAGGACTTGGGCCCAGTTATTACTGCAATAAGAAACGCGGGTACTCAGTTCCTTTAAAAACGTTGTCTTGAAAGAAGCGATCCTACACAGAGAAGGGCAGTAGAACCTCACGGAAGCGCCTGATTTGGTGACACCTACGTGCGACCAACACCGGCACGGCTTCATGCAGCCAATTCATTTTCACCTAACGCCCCAGTGAAAGAAATGGGACACTCCAGTGTCAGAAATCCAGCTTGTGGCACGGTGTTTGCAGCATAGGATGGGCTCCGTGTTACGCTTTCGCTTTTATTTCTCGTTTGTTGCTCCGAATTTAGGTACTGCGGCACTTGTATTAGCTCATTGAGAGACGGCAGTTCCCTTTCAAGAAGTATAAATAGACTTGCGGGAACAGAGAAGCCGCAAGTATTGGTTGCTTTCTCATCTTTAATCCGCTCCATGCCGTTGGGACCCGCGTGTTTTATTTGGTGTTGCCGAGCCTGAAGGCTTGTTTGGAACACTTGACTACACGCGAGCCACAGTCGTTTCAGAGCCCCACAATTCAGAACATGTGGTGACATTTCGAGATGCTGGGAGCTGCCAGAAAAAAAAAAAAAAAAAAAGGAAAAGAGGGAAAAGTGACCCTTTCCTCCCACAGCTCCCCTTCCAGTTGACCACTCTTTTGCGAAGACAAACTACGGACAAAGTAAAACCAAAATTAAACGGACACGGCAGAACGAGCACGTCCCGCTTCGAGTCGATGGGTCACGCACGTTGCTGCCCGAGCACAGCCGCACACCTTCCCGCCGCACCTGCACAGGTGCCCCGCTCCATGCCGCTGGGCTGAGCCGCCGGGACGGTGCTCACGGGCGGCAGCGCCCGGGCACGGGCCGGGGCCCGTCCTCCTCCGCGTCCCTGAGTGCCGCCGCACCCTTCGCCGCGGTGAGGGCCCCGGGGCCGGAGCGGGGAGCGGCAGCCGGCGGGCCGGGGCGGCGGAAGATGGCGGCCGGGCGGGCGTCCCCGCCAGCGCCCGGCTCTTCCTCGGCGCCGTCCCTCCCCCCCCCCGCGCCGCCCCTTTCCCCACCCTCCCGCGTTCGCCTCCTCCCTCCTCCCCGGGGAGGGGAGCGGCGGCGGCTGCCCGGGCTGAGCCGGGCTCGTGTGCTCTCTCTCGGCAGGAGTCCGGGAAGATGGCCGGGGCAGAGGCGGGGATGAGCGGCGCCGGGATCCAGCAGCAGCCCCAGCAGCAGCCCCAGCAGCCGGCGGCGGCGGACGAGTCGTCGGACAGCGAAGGGGAGCACGAGGGCCCCCAAAAACTCATCCGCAAAGTGTCCACCTCGGGCCAGATCCGCAGCAAGGTAAGGGGCGAGGGGACCGGAGCCCCGCCGCCTCCTCCTGCCCGCCCCGGCGGCCGCATCCCGCTGCCCCCGGCCGAGGGGAGGCAGCCGTGCCTCTTCCTTCCTCCCCTCCGCTCCTCCAGCTGCTGCGTCCACATCTGTCCCCGCTGGCAGGAAGCCCCCTGGGGCGGCGGGGCCGGAGGGGGAAGCCGCCTGCCCGCGGCCGGCAGCCGCCCTGCCCTGCCCTGCCCTGCCCTGCCCTGCCCTGCCCGCGTCCTGGGTGTGGGGGGAAGCAGCCTCCCTCTGCTCCTCTTCCTCAGCCGCATCCCGCCCGGTCCACGCTCGCTGTTCCCGCCCCGGGGAACCCCTCGGGGAGCTGTCAAAGTTTTGGGGCAGTGCGTTTTTCGACTGCGGAGCCCGCCCCGGTGGGACTGCTCGCTTAACTTCGTGATGGATGGCGCGTTTGCATCACGGTAAAATTAACTTAGGCGAGCACACGTTTAAGGCTGCTTTTCTACCCAGACGTAACCCAAGCAGAAGGATCCCGTAATCTCTTGCAAAACACGGTCCAAGTTCCATGGATGCGCAGAAGCCGGCTGAGGTCATCCTCAGGCAGATCGCACGTAGGGCTTGGGTTCTGCGCTGCAGCTCGCGTGTTATTCCCTTTGCCTATCAAAGTTAGTGAGGATCTGCTTGCCTGTTCGTGTGGGCTTGTGCTCTTCCTCCCTTCAGCTCCACGCGCTACAGCCAAAGTGCCTCTCCTACAAAGCGTTGGTTGCTTAGCAGTGGCATTATCCTGCTGTGTCAGGTGCCAAGCCTTTTATTCCCCAAACCTTCCCGAACACCAGGTGTCACTGCCTTTTGTTCCTAAATCGTACCCTTGCCTCGATGTACGTTACCTGTTGGAGTAACCCTTCAGCCGGGCCTGACCTCTGCTACAGTGCGCTGCAAGTCGCATACAAACTTCCAGCTTTAACAGAGGGAAGTGGCTGTCTTCGGGGTGACAGAACTGGTGCTTTGTCATCTCTGCTCGTGCCAGGTGTGTGCAAGGCTTTGTTGTCCTAGCGGCTGATGCTTGTGTAGAGAAGATGTGGGGATTCTCTACACTGCTGAAACAGCTTTGTGACCTTGGGATGCTGATGAGTTCTTACCCAGTGTTACGGGTTGGTGGGACCTCGAGGGCTGAAAATGCATGCCAAGCTGATCTTCTTTTAGGATGACTCTGAAAGCGGTGCTTTTGCTTCTCTTAGTTTGCGTCCCAGCCGTGTCTCTGTGAATTGGGTTTATATGGGGAACGCTGACTACTGGCCTTCCATAAAACGCTGTTTTACTTGTTACAGTTTACAGTAATACACAACTGAGAATATAAATAACTTTCCATTTAATTAAAAGTGATATATCTGTGCTAAAGATGAAACCCGCGTTAAATAATTCAGGAGCACTTTATTTTATAACTCACAATGCATTATTTAAAAGTAGCTGTATTTAGACTGACAACTCCCATTTAGTTTGAGGGTGTTGCATATTTGCTGTTGTAGTGGTTGGTGATCAGTGGTTACACGAAACCACGGGAGCCAGGAACGCCAGGGAGCTGCTCTTTCACCCAGCCAGTCCCTTTCATTCAAATTAGATTTGTGAAGCTTCACTTACTCTGTGAATGTGTTTGTAAGCTAAGGTTTTAATTAAGTGGAGGAGGTTTGACTTAACAGCTAAGAATAGACTTTTGGAAGAACCCGAAACGTGTACGTTAGTTACATTTATCATTGATGTTCCTGGGCCATTTAACACTGTGCTGTTGTTTTCTGGAGCTTGCTTGTGTACTTACTTGAAACATTTCAGCAACGTGGTATTGATGCCTTAGCACGCAGCTGCACCCAAAGGTCTCTGCTGGTAATTGTTTTTATTTTACTTAAGGAAGATGTTATTTTTAGATGTTTTGGTACAGTTGATCATTTGTGAAAGCTCCCATATGGTGATTCTTTGCAGACAGAATCCTTCAGCAGTGGATTTTTCTAGCGTCAATATAATAAGATTTAGCAAGCGTATGTATAACAGCAAAACCTTTTCCCTGGCCTAAACATCGTTTTGCTGATTTCTAACACCTGCAGTGCTCAGAGTGAGTTTTTGAGCTTTGTCTTCTTCTTCCTATGTACAATTGATTGCTTGACCGAGAGTGAAAAACAGAATGGGAAAATGCAAGGGAGGAATACCACGCTTGAAGATGTAATTACACTGAAGTTCATTGCTTCTTTATGATATGCTGATCACATGCTTACTTCTCTACTTAGAAATCTGTAGTCCGGTTTTGCTTACTCACATTGAGGAGTAACTTCCTCTGTGAATGGCTTGGCTGAATTCAGTGAAGCTGCTTTTGCAGCACACTGCTCCTAGAAGTGGATGTGTGTGGGTGGGTGATAGGGCTGAACAACTCTGTAACTTTTATTCTTGATATACTTGTAAGTTACACGTACTCATTTCTCATGTTTTTAGAATGTGTGCAAGGGATGTCTTGTGCTGAAGTATGGCCACTGTTTATTTCCCTGGTACAGAAAACCTGAAGATCAACGCGCTGTAGTTTCTGCAGAATGGAGGAGGAGACAAGTATTCAGTGGCATAACACCTTGCCTGTATCTAGGAGCTGTTCACTCAAGCCACACACTTGTTTATAGGATGATGCTGTGGCAGTAGGGGAGCCAGGACTGAAAATATTTCACACTTGTACGAGACTAAAGACTGGAAGCTGTTGGTTTTGTGGAGCACATATGTGTTCCCCTGAGGAAATGCAGCAGAACAGACAGGTGGCAAGTACCCAGTGAAGTCTGAGCGCTTTTGAGCTGAAATCCCAAACGGAGAGTGTTGAAACAGTTCTTGACTTCATGATGTCTGCTGGCAATTTATCTCCGAGACCTCAGTATCTAGTACATAGAAAGTGTCCTGCTAGAATTGTTTTTTGGAGTATATGTGCTTTATTATTTATTTTTGGTGAGGATATTTGAAATCTGCATTCAGTTTTGAAGTGGTGTGTATGATGATGATGATGTACCAACGGTGTTATACTGGGGAGTTAAGTTGTGCAAATTCTCCTTGCATCTGCATTAAATTTGGCTTCTTCACTTTTTAAGATGCTGGTTAAGGCAGTCAGTGCTCGTGCCTTTCTTAAACAAAACAGATGATTTCATTTCTTTGGGGCTGCAGTATGAGAACTCTGCCTGTCGTCAGCTAGGTCCTAGTTTCTTTAAAGTTAATTGCTGTAGTGTGAAGTACATTCCTCGCAAAGATGGTCTTGTTTTAGTTCTTTATAGCTGGAACCTGTTGAGAAAAGAAGGCTCCAATTAGAACTGGCACTTGGGTTTTTTTTTTCTTGTTCATCTTGGGGGCAAGCCTGAGAAAACAGATGAAGTGGTGCCTGGATGCTTGGAAGCAGAATAGTTAGATGAGCATGGTGATAGTTCCTGCTCTTGTCTTGAGTACTCTCTGATAGAAAGTGGATGTGAAAAACAGCACTTTCATTACTGACCTGGCTTCCCACTGTAATGGCTCCGTGTGTCATTAACAGAAAAGCTCTGTTGGGTGTGTGTTTTGCTCTCAAATCTGCTATTGGATGTCTCACCTGTGCTTGTTTTGGGATAAAGCAGGCATTCTGGAGCAGGGAGCACGAATTTGGAAATGCTAGAAAATACAGTGTAGCTGGTGAGAGAAACACATCAAGGAGAATGCTTTCTTCACTTTCTTCGCCCCAAAGTTTTGTTTTTGTTTGCTTTTTAAACAATGAAATTACTATAATGTAGGGGATTTTCTGAAGTGTGGCAGTGTTATGGTTAGCAGAGGTGATAGTATTATTTAGCTGAATTGCAAGACTTACGACTAGAATCATCTTACCTGAGGACTTAATGTATATTTTTTTAGATATCTTAAATCATTATGGAGTAATAAAAGTGAATTAATTAAATTCCCACTGCATATTTATTGGTCTTAGTGGATAACACCAACCATTTAGGAGCTGAGCCTTCAGAAAGTTTCTAAACTCTTCCATATGGTGACATTTCACAGTGCCAAGTCCCAGTAGTTGCTTCCTGTTTGTTTCTGGTATACATCTCTCTTCGATTACTATAGCTTGCTAGTTCCCCTAAACATAACGTGCTATTGTTGGTGTTGGTGCTAGACCTCACAAACGTCATTCTCTGCAATGTCATCTCCTCTATTTAGCTTTTGTTATTTGGTAGGTGCTGATCTACTCAGCTAAGTTGTGGTTGATTTCTTCCTGATTAAGGCAACGTGACTTTTATGTATCAGAAGTTGTCAAGAGAACGCAACGGTAGAAAATGTAACCCTGGATTCTCAGTGTGCATTAGAATTGTCTGAATCTGCATGGCTTCAGAATGCATTGTAAGTTGCATTTTATTTTGCAACTGCAGTAACACAAGTAGTGTTGCTAAACTGTATCATTGTGTTTATACAGCATGGGGCAGCACTGAAGCGACCCGGTACATAGCAATCATCCTTGACTTCTTGGCACCCAGCAGCGCCTACTGAAAAGATTTAAGAGTGCCACAGGACATTTGCCTGCAGTTTTATATTTTCCATAATTTTCATTCCTCAATTAAATGAGTTGCCTGCTGTATGCTCTGTATATCCACTGCGGTGATGTGTCCCACCAACAGTTGTTTTTTTTTTTTTTTTACAACTGTTTTACAACTGTTGTAAAATCCCTAGCAAATCTGTGGGGGCTTTAACCTCATTTCTAAGTTAAAAGTTCAGAATCAGTCGTTGGTTTCATGTGTGTGTGTGAATATTCATACAGTCACAGGATGGCTTGGGTTGGAAGGGACCTTAACGCTCACCCAGTCCCAGCCCTGTGCCATGGGCAGTGCCACCCAGCAGCTCAGGCTGCACTGGGTCTCATCCAACCCGGCCTTGAGGGATGGGGCACCCGCAGCATTTCTGGGCAAGAGTTCTAGAGCACATCTGGGAGAAGCGAAATAGTTTTTAGTGTGTGATTCTATGTAATATTTCTTGCTTTTCCTACTTGTCTCTGTGCACTCTTTCAAAAGAGTCCATTAATGGAAAATTTCAGTCAAAGACGCGGTGGTTCTGGGAAGTTAAAAAACCACTGAATGTGCTTTGTATAGAAGGGAGTAGGGTTAGCCTGGAAAGAGTTACACTGTTTAAGGCAGAGTGGTCATTAGCACTCCAAATTCTGACACATGTTTGTATAAAACTGAAATGAAATCTGCTAAGGCATTTTAGTGATGCATGGATTGGCAAAGTTTGAATTGCTAGTGAAGTACCAGGTAGGAGGAGTTTGTAACACTTTTTCAGTGGATATCTGCAAGCAGGTCTTCAAAGCAAATGTTGCTTTTGTTTTTTGTTTGTTTTCTTTCTAGAATTGTTAAAGAATTAATGTGTTTTTCCTGTTGAAAAATGGCATGAATTACACTTTTTTTTCTCAGACAGCTAGTGAACTGTGAATGTAGAGGGAAAAAAAAAAGACATGATAACCACGCTCTCATCTTTAAAATAAGAGGCTCTGATTTTGTTTTGTGTTTTGTTCCAAGGGAATGCCTTTCTGCCAGAAGGATCAGGTGGAACACATTGAGCTTGTTCTGCAATTTAGAGAGAAATTCTGGTTTTAAGAAACACAAGCAGAGTCTATTTCAAGAACAAATGACAACTGTGAATCTCTTTCTGAGGTGTCTTATCTTGTGAACTTCATGTGCACAGTCCACAGTCATGCCAGAGCTGAAGAGTGGACTATTCTTGAGCTGAATCTTTATCCATGTAAGGCTATATAGATAATTTGTGGACATTTTGATTTGTTTCTAGTAGCTACATCAGGATCCAAGATACCACAGTGCTGTATGATTGCTGTATGACTACTGTATGACTAGCTGAGCTATCCAGCTTAGCTTTGTGTGTGTAACAGCACAATGAATGACAGTGATTTTGTAATTGAAGTAGTGATCAAAAGAATAGTTTGTCTGGCTATCACAGAGCTTTTATTTGAAGGGAAGTATCAAATCCTCTTGACTAGCTGAAGACGATAAAAGGCAGCTTAGACCAGTGCTCTTGCTCTGGAACGTTATAACGGGCTAAGGGTTTTCTTTTTAATTATGTTACTTTCATTTTCTTTGAACTCTGACCAACTGCCCTTCTGGCAAGAGTTCTACAGAACAGCGTGTATAGTCTGCAGGCTTCAAAACCTAAGCTCAGCAAGGAGGTAATACTGTGTTGTGTGTTTATGTGTGGATTCATTGAAGCTCAGAATACAGAGTTTTGGGTGCAAGATCATGCTTCTGGAGTAGTTTTGATGATCTGGATTTTTTTTCTCTTCAGGTAGGGGTGACTAATGCAGGACTCAGTGTATTGTGAAGGTAGTTCAGGAGCTTACCGAGAGTAATGCTAGTCGAGGAGATGCGGGAAGTACATTTTATTCTGCTTGGCCAGCATTATTTTTTTTGGGGGGGGTAATTCTTCTGTTCTTTTTTTTCCATGTGACGTTCACTACTGTTCTTTCTAATACAGGTGGATGTGATGTTAAAAAGCTGTTGACAGTGTGGCTAGCTTTGTTCACTTCTTTCAGCCCAGCTTGGATCTTGTAAGAAACAAAAGGTCTTGAAAGAAACTTTCTGCCTTTAAACTTTGCATCTGCCACCTTTTTACATTACCACTTTATCCTTTCTCATCTTGTCTTCAAAGTATAAGCTGCATTCTCCAAAATCTTCAAAACTGAGGGTCAGGCTACTGAATAAGAGAGCAATAGCCATAGCTCTGTCAGTTCAAGCCACAGCGTTCAGTTTGCTAGCAAAGGCATATTGGCCAATCTGGGTGGCATCCATAACGTACATCCCCCATATTACAGTAAGAAGTGCCATTCTTTCTTAATGTAAACAATGTTTATTACATTATTTATTACATTATACATTACATTTATTACATTAAAAATGTAGAACCAACAAGCTTAACACTGACCCAAAACAAATATTATTTCACTGATGAGAGCTGAAAATAAGAAGGATGAATTAGACGGTATTTAAAATGCAATAAGAGATTTATTCTAGTAAAACAGTTAAGCATATGCTGAAACACTTCAGTTGTCCTGTACACTTTTACATGATTGATTACTTCTTAAAATTAAGCTGGCGTTTAAGTGCTTGTTGGATGTGTGCCATAGAGATTTTGTACGCAAAGTCAGAACATGGTTGACTTAAAACTTTTACCGTGTAGGAATTATCCTGATATATTGCACAATTATGAAGAAATAGCAAATGTTTTTTTTTTTTTTTCCCAGCGTTTTTTTTTTTTTTTTTTTTCATTTGACTAGTGTTCCTGTTTGGAAATATTTCAGTGCTTAGATACTGAAGGCACGATAACTGGTCTGTGCTCCTGGGACATTTAAGATTATTGTAATGAAATAGGCAAGGCTTCCTAATTGATGAGAATTGATTTGTTTATTACAGGAGCGGTGTGAGATTTATGATGATCTGAACCATTCATTTCCTTGCCTTTAAATGTTTGGGTCTCGTAAACGGTGTGAGAGAGCTCTGCCTTGTTGTCACTAAGCAACCTTAATAGGGTTTTGGAGCTGAGGAGCAGCTCACTGCTGGTTGAGCCTCCCCTTGCTTTTGGTGACTGGGAAGGAGGATGAAGCTTCAGTGGTAGCTGCTGGAGGATGCTTCCAGCTGATTGCAGGGCTTGTAGAGATGTCCCTGCTGAAGGAAGCCGGCCGTGCTGCCGGTGTCGTTTTGCGCTTCTGGCGCAGCTTCGTGCTGGGATGATCTTCCTCGGCCTTTCATGCCTGTGGAGAATTAAGTGGATCTAAAGGGCCGTCATGCTGCTCTGGTCAGTTATGTCCTGTTGTGTGGCTGCTTAAATTTAGCAACTCTGTTTGGCTGTCTTCGGTCTGACAGCTGGTAGTCCTGCGAGCTGCCGTAGTGCTGGGGAGCAGGAGGAAGGTCAGCGGCCTCCCAGCTCCCCGTGGCACAAGAGGCTCAGGACATCCACGAAGCTCACCAGAAGCCATCAGGCAGACTTCTTCCCTCGCTATGCGTGCTTCATGTTGATCGTGAGGACAGGCACACGCTTCTGTGTTTGTTTTAATGCTCCCATAGAGACATCTTCCTGATCGTCTCCTTTCCTTCCCTGCTGCTTTCCCTATTTCTTCAGGAACTGCAACTGAGAAAGGGTGGCATCCCTTTCCCCTTCATCCTGTGACTCTGCAAGTTTCTCCCTGCAAGTAATGCTCCTGGAGGGAGGAGTTTCGAAACCCTAAACTTTGGCTGGGTTCAGAGTCTCAGAGGAGGTGCAGGTCTAGGAGATTGCTCCTCTGGGTAGCTTCACTCCCTGCTGCCTGTTTTGAGGGCACTGATCTGTTGTGTGAGCAGACATTCACCGAGGAACTGTTGGCTTGAGAACCGGCGTACCTTTTTTTTGACAGATTTTCCACTGTTACTGTCATTTTTTGCCTGCTGTCTTGGAAGGCGTCACGTGAGTTATTATATTGGCAAACATTGATTGCCTCTATCTCAGCTTTCTGGTTAAGCGAAAATCACAAGTGATTGTGATGAGTCAAGCATCCCATCACTGAAAGAATACCATAGAATACTGTGAGTTGGAAGGGACCCATAATGATCATCCAGTCCTACTCCTGTATGATGTCCTTGGTGAATACACTGATCCTCATGTTAACTTGCTGTATTTGTAACACACAAGTTCTTCCTGTGAAGAATGCTGAGAACTTAAAGGTCTGCAGTGGGGAACTGGTATAACTGAATTACTTGGGTCTGAGATGAAGAGCAAATGGTTTTGGTTAAACCACAGCTTTTAAAGAAATGCAAAATGTTTTTATTGTTTACACAAGGCAAAACAAACAAAAAGAGCCGTGAAGCCTGAGCTCCTGTCTGATGTTGTTAACCTCCATATTTTTTTCTTCTCTCAAATGAGTTAACTTGCCTAAGCAAACTGTGCATGAAATCTGGAAGTTTGGATTATAATGCTTATGTGGGGGGAAAAGAGAACTTAAGATAGGTTTCTTATGTTGCTCAACTAACTGCAGCTTGGGGTTTTTTTTTTTGCTATAAGGAATGAACTATGAATGAATCCTGGGCTAATGTGAATACTTGTGTGCTGTTTCTTGTCTGCTTCTGGAAAAAAAGGGGCTTTACCTGTACTGGTTAGCGTGTTAGGACCTGTGCTTGCATCCTGTCTGCTAGATGGCAAGCTTCCTTCCTTGCCCCACTTGCTAATTTTATAAAATCCCTAAACGAATGTCCTCTGGGCTTCAGAAGGTTGTCAGTTTTGCACCTACGTCCCCGATGCTTCATTGAAAAACTGTGTTCTGCTGCTTCCCCAACATTTCAAAGGAAAAGAAGATAATAAGAAATACAGAACTTCTGATGAGCTCTTGTCAAAAGCAAGCTATTAAATGTGCTGGCAACCATCAAGCTGCGTGGTTAAATCCTGTGGGTAGTTTTGCATATTATCTCATGTTACCTGGCGTTCCCAGGTGAACGCGATAGCAGCACATAGCTGTGGGTTTGAAAAGAATACATAATCTCTGTTCCAGTTTCTTTAACCTTTGTGTAGTTCTGATTACATGTGCACTTCAGACAATCTTAATTCTCGCCTAAAGAGATCAGCACTTCGGTCTGTCTGTGTGTATGAATATATACTGATGTTATTATTATTATTTTTTAATCCTTTTTGCTTGCATTCTTTAGGGCAAAAAAGAAACCCCAGCACATCAAGTCAGTTTTGCTCTTGGTCGATGAGGGTAGGCGACAAAAGGAGTTAACATTGCGGGTTCTACTCCTTTCCCACCTTTCCTCAGCAGTTTTACAAAGGGCTGCTATTTCAGATTACCCTTTGAGCCTGCGATAAACGTGTGTCCCTGGGAGGCTGCCTCACAGCAAGCAGTTGGAAATGACTGGGAAATTTTATTTTTCTCTACTTGAGCTTAAAAAAAAAACAAAAAAAACCAAGCTGCAGCCAGGGAAAGAGGTAAACGAGCTTCTGCTGAGTTTTATGCTAAAGATGATTATACTTTTTCTTTGAAATACACGCTAGGTTATTTATAGCTCATCCGCAGTTGAAATTACCATGTGTAGGTGTGAGAGAATACAGAAAGGGTTTTTTCATAGGTAAAACGTATTTATGGGGGTTGGTGCGGAAGCGTAATAATTATTCAGGTTGGAAAGGACTTCCGGAGAGCCACGTCCATGCTTAGAGGAGGGAGGCTTTCAGAACAACGTAAGGTTGCTCAGAGCCATGCCTTGCAAATGTTTTACGCACCACCAGAATGAATCTGGCTCCTGATACATTTTAAAATAGGCACTCTCTGTCTTCTTCATACTCAAGGTTCAAGGATAACCTGTGTCTGCTGAGGAAGATTTGTCAGCAGGTTTACTTGTATAAATACCATAAAATTAAATTCTTTTCAGTGGTACAAGTTTCAGAAAGATTATGGAAAGTAAAAAGTGCCTTTTCTTCCCTCTCTCCTCTATCTCAGAGCATGAAACAGAAGTGATGTTCTGGCTGTCGTGTAAGGTGCCAGAGTACGCTTAGCGTACCTAATTTGGAGTGCTTTAAATAGCTTTCTGTTTGCATTACAGATAAGTGTGTGAATGCAGATCAGTGGTATGGAATCATGTCACGTCCTGTCAAGTTCGAAAACCTTTCTCCTCTCTCTAAACCTCTCTAGACAGATTTCTGTCTAAAATAGCACTGGCTGATTTGCCGTAAGACTGATTCAAATTAAAGTTTGAATGGACGCTCCTGGGAGCTGGGAAGCAAGCTGCTTTGTGACTAAAGGAAATGACAAAAAACTGAAGTTATTTCCATGCTGTTGTTCTGCATTACTTCGGGTGACCCCAGGTTTGACCGAGACGCAGAGCAGTGCCGTGGAGGGGGACTGCTTCATGCTGCACCATCTCCACAGTTCCTCTCGTATCACCGTTCCACCAACAGAGGTGACTGCGCACCTCTTGCAGGTGCTGAAGGGTGACTCAGAGATCATGAGTGGCTCAGAACAGGACCCGTGAAAGGCAGCAAAGCGATGCTCAGCGTGGGGACTTGGTGACAGTAGGCTTTCTGACCCTTTGTGTCCTGGAAGTACTTAGTGTTTTCTCTCTCCTGAACGTTTTCCCATTATAAAACATCTCTGGTAGTGTAGTTTATCTGCAAGGCTGTCTGTCTCCTCTTTGAGCCTCAACTTGATCTTCCCTTTTACTTGACCTTGAACCACTTAAACGCTGTGAGTCTTGAGTTGTTGTTAATAACCACTAATCAGTCTCACTAGGACGTTTGATTGTGGAAGAATACCGTTGTCAGCTCTTCTCCCCAGGGTGTTAAGTGATACTCAACTTCTGATTCTTCGTGTGCACAGTTTTGTAGTATACAAAAAGGCATTTATGTTTTCTCTCACTGGAGAGGCATGTGCAATGTAATTTATAGAAGAATAAGCATATTAACCTCTATGACAAAATTAATGCATAATATCCACGGGAAAAAAAAATAGTTGTTGATTATGCTGAATTTAACGATGACTTTTGTTTTAATTGGAAAATTTACGTATTTTTTTAGGTGGAGAAGTTAAAAATCACAAGCATTATCTTGTTAAATGGCATAATAGCCTGAGTTCTTTTTAATCACAGAATGGAAGAATTATAGAGGTTGGAAGGGACTGTCTCATCCAGCCCCATGCTGAAACAGGTTCCCTAGAGTAGGTTACACAGGAAATGTAACTGAATTTGCACTGATTTTTTTGCCCTAGGGAATAGTGCTTACAGGGAGAATTTCTCTACGTTCTTTGTGAAAATGTTTATTATGTGTGAGAACTGCTCCAAAAGTAATGCCTCCCATATTATTATGTTGGCCCATGATATCAGAGGTGGATGTCTGTGGTATGTCAGTAGAGGCTGAACCTTCCCACCTGTATCCCATTATATATTGTTGCCAGAGCAATATATGGCAGCAGAGGGGTGGTCTGAGAGAATGGCATCCGACACAGAAGTGCATATGAAACAAAGGTGTGTAACTGAATTCCTCCATGTGAAAGAAACAGTAACATCCATTAACATTCATCACTGCAGGTTTTCATGAGCGTGGCATGCAGGCTCTTGTCTGTCACTGGTGAAAATGCAGAGCTAACGGAGGTGATTGTGTTGAAAAAGAGTGGTTTGTGGCTGAGAGTTTGCTCTATTAAATACTGTTATTGTGCTCTTTGTACCTGTTTTTTTTTTTTTCCATGGAAATAAATATAAATTTATATATAAAATGTATATAATTTACTTTCAGAGCAAACTATGTGTGTCTGTGTGTATGTATTGTATACATAGTTAAGCACTGTGTATTGCTTGACTGTTCTTCTCTTCCCAGATGTTTCTTTCAGGTTTAACATTTGGGAAAAGCCATGCCAGAGTGAAGTCTGAAGTTCAGGCAGTTCCCTGACAAAGTTCAGAGTAGTGCCCATTATAGAAACACTGTTTATATTGCTCCAGTTAAGAGCATCATAGCATGTCTATTACAACTTTTGCCTTTTATATGTTGGCTATAAAAACTAATTCTAAACTGAAACAAGAATGTGGTCTTGACGTTTTATTACTTAGAGTTAATATATAGTGAAAGGCCATTCGAGAGTATTCAGGAATAAGTGCTGCTCCTGATTGCAGTCTCTCTTGGCAACCTAGGCTGGGCTCATTGCACGCAGGCAAGCGACTGCTGGAGCTTTGGTGGGAGGCTTTTGTCTGCAGTGTTGTTTTCCTGAGTTGCGTAGAGAGGAGTACAATTTGAAATGTCAGCATCCTGGGATTTGGACAGTGGGGTTGGATATGCTCAATGTTTCTAAAAGCTTCTGTAGAAGAGAATGGAGAGGGCAGCCAGCGTGATTCCTCAGTGCAATTTAAGTGCAGTACAATGTGTGGGACATTCCTTCTGAAACAAGATGAGAGCACAGGTAGAAGGTACTTCTCTGTTTGCATGCAAACTTGGGAATTGCCTTGTGGGCAGTGTCTTGGACACTTAGAACTATCAAATCACAGTAAATGCTTAACTTGACTGTCTCTTTCAATGACCTGAAAGTCTCCCTCTCTTTTTTTTTTTTTTTTTTTTGGCCTAAACATGGACATAATGTTGTCGATGAATGGATTATTATTTTATTTGCTTTTAATTTTTAGGGTGTCTTCCTCTATGTTCATGGCCAGCAGAAGCTTAAATGAGAGCTCAGTGGAGGAGAGTGAGTGCAGTGCGTCATCCAGGGGGAGGGTGTAGTAATCAATCTACTGGAACCAGATATAAAGAAATAAGGAGTAACACTGGAGCAGGTGTGTGTGACTTAGTGCTTGTGCACAATGCTTCCTGCACACCTTACCTTCTCAGTTCACACTGAGGAAGTTTATAGCAAACAAGAAACTGGGATTTAAATGCCTGTAGATTGTGCTTGCTGCTGCACACGCGTCCCTAAAGTTACTGTGGGGCAACTTGGCCAGTAAGGTGATCTGGGGGTCTTAGATCCATTATACCATATCAGCTGTTGCACGTAGTAGTGGCTTTTAACAGCTTTTCTCCCACAAATTTTGTACGTGACTAGTTGATGCTTATGGGACAAGCTTAATTCTGTGGGTGGATCTTAAAAGGGAAGATGTTGCCTGGAGGGCATATTCAACCTATGAAAGTGCTCATTATTTTTCTACAGTCTGTAGCTCTTGAGGCGCTCAATTTTACTATTTTTTTTTTTTTTTGCCTTACTTCTCCTCAGGTGGGTCCCTACCCATGAATTTGTGATGTTATTTCAGTTAAGAGCGTGTTTTTAATTGCTGTTGTCTGAGTCCAAATAGTGAAAACATAACTTACTGTCTTCTTAGAAATGCAGCTAACCTGTTCCCTTTTTATGGAGCGAAATGATGATTTCCAAAGCCTTTTATGCCTTCTGAGGATAAGAACCTGTTCTCATTTGAGGACAGTTTTTTTTCTTGGTTGGTGCTAGAGGGATGTGGAAGGTGGTCCAGGCTAATGGGATCAAAGGACTGGGATGTAGTTGCAGATATTGGAAGCCCTTCTGTATGTCTAAACTTTTCTTTTTGCAGGCATGTGTATCTTCTGAAATGTGTATTCCCCTGCTGATATACCTGTGACATTAGGTTATATTTTAAAGCCTGTCTATCAAGATAGACAGGCTGTATTCTGCTCCCTCTCAGCACCACTACCTGGAATGATCTTGGGGATTCTTCAGAAGAAATTTTGATTTCTGAGGAGAAAACTACAACTCCTAAGCAGAGACAGATACTGTAGAATTTATTGAACAGTTGTTTACAAAGTCTTTTAATTTTCTCTTCAGTTGAACTGTGTACTTCTGAGCTGTTGTGGCATGTCTGTGAGGTCTCTTGGTTGCTCTGGTGAAACAGGGGGAATGGCCACGGATGAACTCTTTTCAGTTTAAGTCATTTTCTGTTTGTGTGTTTGTCTTTTCTAAAATGACTGAATGGGTTCAAAGGACTTCAGTGCGTAAGTGGACCTTGGGATGGGGTATCGGGCCACAGTGTCAATCAGATATGACAGAACAGTGGTCAACAGCTGTATTCTTGGCTAGGTTACATGTAATTACCTATTGGGAAAGCTGCCAAATAGGAATCCTGGGCTGCATTGAAAGAAGTGTGGCCAGCATGGTGAGGGAGGTGATCCTGCCTCTCCGTTCTGCACTGGTGGTTGCTCACCTGGAGTAGTGCATCCAAATATGGAGTCCTCAGTACAGGAGAGACATGGACCTGTTGGAGTGCGTCCAGAGGAGAGCCACAAAAGTGGTCCGAGGGAGGGAACACCTCTCCGAAGAGGACAGGCTGAGAGAGCTGGGACTGTGCAGCCTGGAGAAGAGAAGGCTCTGGGGAGACCCAAGAGCAGCCTTTCAGTATCAAAAGGAGTGGCTGTAAGAAGGAAGGGAACACTCTTCAGCAGGATTCGTTGTGAATAGGACGAGGGGAAATGGTTTCAAACCGAAAAAAGGGGGAGATTTAGACTGAATGTAAGGAAAAAGTTATTTACGGTTAGTGTGGTAAGGCACTGTCAGAGGTTGCCCAGAGATGTGGTTGATTCCCCATCCCTGGAGACACTCAAGGCCAGGCTGGACCAGGCTGTGAGCAACGTGATCAAGCTGTAGGTGTCTCTGTGCATTGGCAGGGGAGTTGTACTAGATGACCTTTAAAAATCCCTTCCAATGGTAAGGATTCTATAATACTATGAATTTGTGCTGAAGTGGGAGTCCATACGCTGCTTGTGCATGTGTCAGATGTGGGAGACCTCGTGTATTTGTGAAAAACAATCAAAATGTTGGGGTGTAATTATATGTTATGAGCTTTCTTTTTTACAGTGTGTACTCCAGAGCTACTTTATCAGAAAAATACATGCAATGTGCCTCTTCCTGTGAGGTGTTTTTTTTTTTTTCTTTCTTTTTTTCTTTCTTATTTTTTTTTTTCCCTCTGTATCAGCTTTATTTTCAGTTATTATACTGAAGACATGTCTGTCTGGAAGACGGTGGTGGTGCTGCGCAGAGATGCCCTCACCAGCCCCAGATGAACTTGCTTGCCTTCTGGATCCAGCGTAGCCGTGTTGTGCTTTGTTCCCAAAGGAGCTAATTAGCTGGGGTGTTACATCATGCTACAATGGTTATCTTGCTTCCAGTTCCAATGTACTTCATTTAGCGATAGCTCACATATCTCTGCAAAACACTGTGTTGTATTGTTCAGGCCTGTCCCAAAATACAAGGAGAGATTTATAGCAGGGTGCTCAATCCTACTTCCTTATTTCTTCGCCCTTTGTACTGTGGTGAATTAGCTCCTCAGTTTGGGATGATTTCTTCCATGTTGTTGAAGATCTCCTTTTGCACATGGGGCAGTTCTCTCTCTTTTTGTCTTTTGGGTGGCTCATCACTAAGATGCACATGTCTGCATCTGGAACACCCCTCACTTCTTCACCTGCTCAAGGTGATGACGATAGCCCTAGGAGCAGCCTGCTGCAGTTCTGGGAGCTTATTTATAGCATGATATTTGAAGGACTGTGTGAGAGGAGAGAGGCAGTTGTATGCTTCCTCTAGTAAAGGAGAAGAGAATCCGAAACCTTTTTCTGCTCTCTGTATGGGCATTATTTGTTCTTTCTCACCTGAATGGTGTAATGAAACATGCCTAGCAGTGTTGTGTCTGCATGCATTAGGACTCTGGGAGAATCTTGGTTGCTGTCTTCACACGAGCACGTAGGTTAGAGGATATGGAAAATGGTATTAGGAAGAACTGTCTCATGTTTTCAACACCTTCATTTTTTTTTTTCCCCAGTAAAGAGTTACGTAAAGCTGAAGCAGAAAGAGATTGGATTTGCCAGTCCAAATAAAAATGCCTACACCATGAGGTGGTCTAATCAGGATCAGAGCTTCCTTGTTTCAGAATTTTCCAATGTGTGTTAGTTGCTTTCTTTATTTGTTTGGATTTTTAAGTCGTTCATTGACCTAAGAAATATAGTTATTGCAGTTAACAATACTGTTATAACATGCACTGACAAAATCCAGATAACTCAAAGTTGGGCTGACACTTGATCCTTTACTCATACTATTGTTCCATAATATTTTTTCCTCCATGACATCATGAACTATGAAGGTGCCAACATTTTTTTTTCAAGCTGCCTAGCCTTTTCTTCCTTCGTGCCATAACCTTTATGCTTAAAAATAACTTATTTTTCTTTGTGTTTAGTGCATGTTTTGGGAGGAAGCTGATCACCATGTGAGAATGTTTAACATCTGCAGTGGTTTTACCACCGCATATTCAAAGCAGTTGGCACATGCATTTATCTGCAGGGGTACAATGACATTTTTCTCAGCAGCTGTATCCATGACAACAACTGGGAATGTCCATGCTTCCTCTTTAGTTTTCAGGAGGATATGAATTCTTACCTTCCTAATGAAATGCCTGGAAGAAAAAGCAGTGCATTATTAGTCAAGCTATTTTCCCTCCAGCCCTTAAGTGCTGGGCTCTCCCAAGTGCTTTGGTATGAAAGTAGCAAAAGAAGGAAACTAAAATGCATATATCCACCTGTACTGAGGGAAGACTGAACGAGCCTTTGTTTCACTGTCACCTACTACAACCTAGTGTGACTTGTGCAAGTGTTTGAAAAGTGAAGTACTTGGAAAGTTCATTTTATTTTCAGTGTTAACATCTGTACCAAGTATGTAATTTAAAGTGCTAAAGTTCAGAGACGCAAGGAGTAGTGTATTGTTAAGAAATTCATTTCTGTAGCACAGCAAAACCGTTCTCCGTGTGTGCAGAAAGATGGAAGTTACTCCTGAGTAATTTGCTGTCCGTGTTCAAACACAGCGAATGGTACATGGAGTGGTACAGTGGTACAGAAACAATAGATTGGGTGCTCTTTCAGAGCACTCAGCACCCAGAAAATCCAACATGACTTACATGTCTGAACTAGAGTCATTCATAGTGAATGTTCTTGAAAACCAGATGATGTTTAAGGCGTTCTGTTAGGAATACAGCTGAAGCAGGAGAATGGAAAAAAGGGCCATGTAACTTTATTTTCCTTTGCACAGAAATCTGAATTCAAGGATGAAGCCAGTGTACACATCCTGCTAATATATAGGCTGCCAAACCCCAGCAGTTTTTTAGGAGCTGAGATTTTGATTGCTGTGAAAATGAAAGTGTGAGGCTTATTGCTTTGAGAGGCTTAACATCCATGTTAACACCTCTTCTGCATGCTCTCTTTTCGGACCTTGTGAGCAATTTCTGGACTTCCCAGAACATCCGGCTTTACTTCATACTAGGTTTCAGCATAGGAAAAAAAACCCACACTGACTATGAGAGATGATAGAAGTATTTAAATTGATGTAGTTAACTCTACAAACGTTGTATAGATTTTGGTCAGAGAAATGTGAGTGTGAAAAGTGAGGCAAAAGACAGCTTTTGTACTATTTTCTGTCTCCTGCTGTCTTGAAAGGAGAAGAGAGGATCAGTTAGCACCTTTACTTTTGGGAATCTGCAGGGAAGCCGTAGAAGCGATGGAAGGAGATTGAAGCAGACAGTTTTCTGAAGCCCAGAGCAGGCTCAATTGAGGAAAGCCCTGAGAATTGTGTCTACGAGGAAGAGTTCAAAGAAGGGGCTTGGTAGTCCCATGGTTAGGCCAGGAGAGTTTGCATGGAGTTGTGAAATGTTTCACTTTGCTGTTCTGAATTGATGCTATTGATAGAAGTAGCATAGATTATTAAGTATATGTTGTCATAAAGTATTAGCTGCAGGATTGGAACTGTTTGTTGTCTTTTGCTGTGTGTACATCAAGGGAAGGAGGGTGGAGGATGACTGGATGGCTGATGGCTCTGTCACACCACCCAACCTCGGTTTATAGCTGTGATGAAAGGTTTCACCATTTCCAGACAAAAGGAAGCAGCTGTGACAGACATGGAAGCTCCTAAGGACCACTGGGATCTCCTAGAGGGAAATGCATTTTCTGAAACAAGAATAGTGTATCTAGAAGAGGCTAGATACAAAGTCATTACATGGAAGAAGTGCAGGGATAAGACTAGCTTGTCTGATGGCTCATGAAGGATGCTAGAAGCAGGCTAGGAGCCCTTGGGATGGAGAGAGGTAGCCAAATGTGTTTTGGAGTGAAATTAACAAGAGGTCCCCTCTGCCCTCAGCTTCTCCACCAAAGGGAGATGAAATGGTTTCTTGCTGGGAAAGTTGTCAGGGTGATTTCTATTCTGTTTCAAGCTCCCAAGATCTATGTGAGAGACCTCAGGGGATCTATGTCTGTGATTCCAATTCTGAAACTTTCATCTTTGCTCTTGGGTTTGGTGAATGTAGTAAATGGAAGCGTTTGTTCTGAGCAAAACCCAAGCAATGATTTCAAATTATGCAAAATCTGGGGAGTTACTACAGGGTTAGAGAACGTGGCCTTTTTATACAGGCAGGAAATGAGGAAAGCCTTAGCAACCAATAAAAAAAAGCTCACAGCTATTATATGAGTGCAACTGCCTCTAAGAGAACTTTGATTTTACAAGCAAAGCTGGTAGAATTAGACGTTTTATTGAACCGGAGTAGGAACTTGACATCCTGTTTGCAAACTTATGTTTCTGAAGCAGTTCTTTACCATGGGGTTTATGAAATGCTGGCAGTTCTGACTGTGCATCCACAGGCGCCTCTTTCTACCGCTGCTGAGGAAGGTGAGCCTGGAGAACAGCCTTTGGATACAGCCCATTGTTTGGGTTTGCTCTCACTGTTTCGCTCTGTTTGCTGGTTTTAGGTGGCACGGCTGGAGGGGTCACCTTCCCTTGCCCCCACCTTCCCCCCCCCTCGGTGAATTGATGGGCAGCACCTGCCACAGTGTGTCAGCCGGGCTCGGCTGGCATCTGCTGTGGTGGCCCTGCACCTGTTAATGGCATCTGTCAGCCAACCTTCCACAGTGTCAAAAAATAATGACTCCAGAAGCAGCAGCCTGCTCACAATTGGTATTTTATTGCTGTGTCCTGCCTTGGTGCCCTGCTCCTGTTGCAGAGTTGCTGGGAGCATCACACTTGCTTCTCTTTCACAGCTTTTTTATTTATTTTTTCAACTTTTAAATTTGTTGCATCACCTCCTTGCAAGTGATGTTTGGTTTATGCTGCATGCATACCTGATGTAACTACTCATTTGAGTGCTTGGTCTCTCTGCCAATAAACAATATACCTTGGAAAAAAGTGCTCAGCACTGCCAGCGAACGTGTCGATAGTTGCAGCGAGTGGATGGAAATAAAAAACTCACGTATGATCTCCAAATAAGATGGGTGTTTTTAACAGTTGCACCACATTTGTTTTTTACACTTTGCAGCTGTTAGGTGCAGCGGTTTTGTCAAAGCCAGTATAGTCAGTTTTCTCTGAAAATGAAACCCGTACGCAGCCATAAGTTAGCAGCTCGATAAACTTCTTCATTTTAAACCTCAGTATTAGTTTGATGAATCAATTCATCAATAGAACAGGCTGTTGTGCTAGGAAGATCTGAAAGAGGAATAATTAACTCTGTTACTGATTCTGTCTGTCTGTCTTTTGTCTGACGGAGTCTGGAAGCAACTTAATAGAATATAAAGTATTTGAAATTTCATTATCTAAAATTGCTTTCCCTAATTCCATTCACTTTGCATGTTGTGACACTGAATTAGGGTGTATTCTGTTCAGAGCTGCTAATGAACTACGTTCCATTTACCTGCTTACTCCTAGGCCTCTCTAATAAAGTCATGAACTAATAAACTTCAAAGCTGAGGTACAGCAGATGTATCTGGAATAGTGTCTGGTAATAATGGGCCGATTTTCATCTGTTGTGTTACAGACAACATTGGAAGAGTCGAAACCAATTTATTTTTTGAGGAAAAGGTATCTTTTTGTAGCATCCATACAATCTTACAGCTTTATCTTTTGGTTCGGGTTAACATCATCCACATAGAATGTTCATATAACATTTATCAATAAATCCTTGAGTACTTTTAAATACAGTTTCCTACATTCAGATGTTAGTATTGCTCTCATTTGAGAATTCATACTCCTTTTGTTGTACCTTACCTTCAGAAAACCTCTTTGCAATGCAAATAAATATAGATGATTTTTGTCATCAGAAATACGTTTAACCATCTGTTTGAATTGTTTTTTCAAGAGAAAATAGACTAAGTAGGAAAAGCAGTATGAAAAATTGATTAAAAAAGTACTTTGCTCAACTAAACTGTTTTACCAAAAAAAAAAAAAGAAAAAAAGTAAACATAGCTGTCAGGGGATGACAGAAGGTAATGCAGCCTTCATATAGCAAATATAGAACCTTTTCTTTGTGAGCTCTAAGAGGAGTCTGTAAGATAGGATGAATTTCACTTTGTTTTACTGATACCATCTGTTTTATCCGTTGATTAACAGAAAGAAAGGTGCCTCTACAAGGCAGTTTATCCCATTTCCCCTCATCTTTTGAACGTCCCTTTTTTTTTTTTTTCATCACTTACTGTTGTGTGGTCAGATTTACTTTGCTCCGGGATGTCCATGCAGTGGGATTTGTTAACATGGAGTCTGATGGCATCAACAGCAAACTATTCCAGAGATTTCTGTAGAGTTTCACTGCTTTTATTTGCCTCTGTCTTCCCAGTAATTCAGTTTTCACCTGTGCATTGGCCATTCCCATGTATGCTAATTCTCTTCTATGTACATAATTTGTCTGGGTAGGTTGAGGTGAGCTGCTGGGATCCTGAAGAAGCAATTGTGCTGGGGCTTGGCAGGGAGGGAGTTACAAGTCACAGCTAGCATTTAGGTCACCTGTGAGAGGCTGTACTAATTACCCTCAAAGAGTAGGTTAAATGAGAAACCTGAACAAGGTAGCAGTGTTTGGGCAGCAGGAACAATTCGCTCACAAATAACTTTCTCAGTGCTCTCGCTGATGATTTCACTTGCTGTTCAAGGCAGATCTAGGCTACACAGATCTTATCTTTCCCATGCCCTTTTCCACTGCATGAAAATGACTTTCGATAGGGCAGTCCTACCAGTTTAAGACCGCTGTGCAGAAGTACAAAGTGTCAAGTGTTTGTGATTGATTGTGTTAATATCTTTATGGAAAGTATGAATCAAAATAGCATGGGAAGTAGAATTGTATTTTAATTCACTGAGTATGTTGGCGGATTGAATTTGTATGGGGATTAGGAGCTCAGCTAACTTGTGCAGTACTGCAAACACTGAGATAATGAGCATTTCAGAAGGATGCTTGCAAAACAGGAGAAATGCTTCTTGTAATGAGCATCCAAACATTTTAACTTTCTTCGTTAATAAGTGAGTAGATGATATGTGTAGATAGGCACGTTTCATGAGAGCAAACCAAGTGCAACTCTTTGCTGGAATATAAATAACAGATTTCCCTTTTTCGAAGCAGTGGTTTAATGAACTGCTACTTCAGACTGGGATAAAAGGATTTAGAAAAAGATGTTAATAAAAACTAATCAGGGTGTGAACTGATGAGGTGACCTTGGAAGGCAGGGGGGCTTTGGTTTAGTGCAAGTTCCAATATTGGCCCTTCTTTGTGTGTTTTTCATTCTTAATCACCCCCCACGTCTCGTTACACTTCTTTTACACTTGGGCCTCCTGTGCCACTGTGTCCACCTCCCTTTATTTTTTGCCTCCATGTCTATATTCTGATCTCCTGCTTGCATCTCTTACGCTTTTCATTTTTCAGTCCTGAATTTACCCCTAGGAGTGAGGCCGTTCAGTGCAAGGAAACTTTATGGGAACACAGATCGTGCTGGAAGATGAGCACAAACGCTTCCCTCTTTGTGCCTCCTGTCTTCTCTCCCTAGCCCCTATGTTTTCCCTATGCTTTGGGAGGCAGTGTGGCACAGAGTGGCAGAAGGAGTGGCTGTGCTGTGCTTTGAGCCACGCACTGCTGCAGCCTCCCATTGCTCTTCAGATGGAAAGCAACGGGTGCTGATAAGAAATGCAGATGTTTAAAAATATCTTAAATAGCTTGAAATGTTTTGAGTGCCGCTTCTTATTTACTTGTAGATGGGAATTTTCTTTTCCTTCAAAGTTTTGTGCTCACGGAACGTCCAAAACTGGAAGCTCAGAGTATTGCTTTATATAGAAGCATTTCGCTCCCAGCCCAGCTGTGCGCTTTAGCCAATCGGATGAATTCTTTCTATATTAGATTATGTTGGGAGTAATAAATTTAACTGAGGGTGGTGGCATACAAAAACCTTGAGAGACATAGGATCCACAGCACGTACTGGAGATCTTGTGTTTAGCGGGTCTGTGGGGATACTCCTGGCAAGCAGGCTTGGGCTAGACCCTTGGTGTTGTAGAAGACATGGTTCTGGGGAATCAGTGAAGCAGTAAGTATTGTAAGGAAATTAACACTGACATTGCAAGCGCGTTTAAGCAAAAACAGACTGAGTATAATGTATCTTAACTGAGCTAATTTCAGTAGTAGAGGTTATCTTCGGTAAACTTATGGACTGAGCACTGTTTCTCCTAAAATAGATTTGTGTTATAATCATCAGTGCGCTGGAGGAAATCAGGTTGGTCACAGTGTTTCGCAGATCTTTCAGGTCCTTCATCTGCTTCATCTGCTGTTTCATTTCCATCTTAATTATTATTTTATTCATCTACAGCTACCTTTCTTTCTCTTTGCAACATATGTGGTTATCTACAGCTGGTTTAATTTACTAATATGCAGTGGAGTCATGGTTCTTCTGTGCAGCATTTGTCTTCTAAAATTGTCTTTAATTTGGTGCATATAAATTTCACTTACTTGAAACTGTATATACTTCTCGTAATATTTTCTTCTCAAAATTTGTATGTTCACTGATAGCAACAAGGAACTGGAATGTTTGCTGTGCAGGAATTGAAACGGTGGCTTTGTGTTGCTGCTGGAGGTACGAAAATATTATCCTATGTTTATTTTGATCCCTATTGCTGTGAAGATGGAAATGATTAGTTATGAACACTTGGAGTAAAACACTGCATAATGAATGAGTCGCTCCAGCAGAAATGCTCTGCAGTTTGTGTCTGCCTTCATACTAATTTTCTTAATAATAGTGTCAATTTTAGAAGACACATTTTGGCAAAGCTGACTGATCAGCCTCCTCTTGAAGCTTTTTACTCAGGTTCCAAAGTATCTGTCTTCCCACTTTCCTGAAATAAGTACGTACCTGGCACTGCAGAAACACAGGTGTTTAGAACCTATCAAGGAGAGCATTGTACTGTGCTGCCAAATGCTTACCAATGTGTACTAGTAGATAAACTGGTATTTTAAACTGCTCTGTTTCCAAAGCACAGAGAAGCGAGGTAATGGTTGCCTGTTGAACACAGCTGCTTTCTTTTTTTTTTTACTTCAGTTACTTGCAAAATGGCAACTTCTAGCGTTGTATAGTATTAAACAATTTCATTTACTTGTTTTATTGATGTTTCTGTTATCATCTGCATTGCACTGTCTGTGTTGCTATGGAACAGAGGTGTGCTGTGGTAAGATCATCATCACAAAAATATCTTCTTTCAACTGTTCTTTTCATTGTGTTGTTTTAATAAAAAAACTGTAGAATACTAAAAATAAGTATGAAAAAACTCCAGTCTTAGTCATGACTAAATGAGTTTCTGACTTTGGTATTATAAAAAGTAATATAAAAATCTGAGTGTGTTCTCAAGTTGCTAACAGCCCAGAAGTATCCCCACAGAAAGAGGTTATTATATATTAGCATATAATGTTCTGTATTATCATATAGATGGTGTGACTGATTTCTCCAAGCCTGAAGTAGATAAAACACGAGGGTTGTCACTAAGCTGCCTAGGTGGTTAGGAACAATTGCCTTCCTAGGGTGTTCAGTGAAAATGCAGATAAAGGAAAGAAGAGGAAAAACCTGAAAGGAACCAGACAAAATAGGTCATTGGTAAACACACTGCATTACTTGCAGGAGGGGGATGTGGGCTAATTCAAATTCAGATCGAAGTTATGAAGAACAGCAAACTCCACCGTATGAAAAGGGAGCTCTTTTTCCCCTTCCTGCTCCTGTGTTTGACATGTTGGTTTTTCAAGAGTTTGCTCCACTGTTGCTAACTAACCTGATTATGTGAGTCATTACCATGTTTGAAATACATCTGTTTTTCCTTCTTCTCAGCTTTGTTGAACTGAATGCTTTATCCACAATGCTTTAATTTCCCCCTAAAGTGGTACAGCTGTTAGGAATTGCACCTTCCTCTGATTTGTAGTGAGGTTTTGCAAGCTTTTTATTTCTTTTTTTTCTGTTTTTATTGCACCCAAGCTGCCACTGTGGTGAAACCATATTGATGCTGTTCACCATTCACATCACCATTCATTGATGAAATTTCATTAACAAATTTATGCCTCCCATCATGGTCATTTTCAGTGGGTCCTTGGTTTTGTGTTGCCAATTGCTCCTCTTAGTTATGCTGATGCAAGTGAGATTTTCAAAGATATCCCAGCTGAAAATAACAACTTTTGAAATAAAGTAAGAATAATTTGACCTGAATGATTTCATTGATACAAGCTGCAGTGCATCAGTATAGTTAACAGGAGGGCACAATACAGGGCAGCGTTTGGAATGAGTGGTTGGGAAGGGGAGGGAGAGATGAACGTTTTAACACTGAGTTTGCATGCCGAAGCCCAACCTGCTGTGAGAGGAAAGTTTCCTGCTTTGGCAGGAGTAAGTGGAAGATGCCTCTGAAGGCCTCCAGAGGGAGATACTACCCACCTAAGTTTTGGTACCTCAACTTTGAAGGGAATTCAGAATAAAGTTTATAACACAAGAAGGATTGTCATTGAATTCTGTAGCAGCTGCTACAGCTCCATCATTTAAAGAAAAGAAAGAAAAAGATTGTCTAAAATTAAGCAAATCGATTTCCAATAAAAAATTGGCATACGGTACCAAGTCCTGAAAATCTAATAGCTACTTCAACAGTACAATGCTGTATTTCACTGCTTCTCAAACTCAAGATATTCCTATTTATAAACTCCAAATTCCATGTCCCTAAATGTATGCGAAACAGGGAATATGCTTTAGTTTTTTATCTGCGCAGCTCTGTGTCGATATCCAGATTGCTATTTAAGGAAATAAACTGTAAAGTAAGGCAAAACAGCTAAAAATAGGAACCACTAACTAATACATGCTCATCCAAATGGAACATGTGGAAAACTTCCGTTGAGCGTGCTGGAGATTAATTCTACTTTAAAAAAAGAAAAAGAAAAAGTTAAATTTGGGATAAACACAGCCTTTTGACGGAGGAGGGGAGCGACGTCAGTCTCTTCATCCTAAAACTAGGAAGGAAATGGGGAAAGGAAAAGGGAGGTTTGTGCAGCCCGCATGGTGAGCTTGATCTGGCTCAAAAATAATCCGGGAAAGTTTGGGAAAACAGAAAGAAGTGAGAAAATAAAGTGCGTGGTGTTCACTTGTGGGTTTTGTAAGCCCCGTTGGCTGTTTATGTATAACTCTCATTTTCACAGTGTCTTAACTCAAAGTGCGTAGCTCTTTTTTATCACCAGTTGAGTGACTGGAATTTGGGTAATTGACACATAAGAAAGAACCTGGAGATTTCATGATGCCTGTGCAACTGTATCACCAGAACTTTAATTCCCCTTCTTCTGCTTTTTACACACTTTTTTGATCCTTTTATTTTTCAGGTTTAAATATTTTCATCTCCATACAGCTTTTTTTGTGCCTGCTCGTGTGAAGGAGTAATTTTCAGGTTACTACGTCTAATTGAAAATGGTCAGACCAGGAAATGATCTGTTTTGAAATGAGACTGTTGAAAAGAGTAGGTAAAAACAGACCAATGGTGTTAAAAAGGCAGAAGCCTGCTTAGAGTGAGTAAGGGGGAAGAGGGGAAGGCACGAGCTGACCCAGCACTGTTGGTTATTGCAGCTGAGCCAGTGCTGACAGAAACGCAGTACACCAGGAAGTTGCAAACAATTATTTGGAGAGCACGAATTGTGTGGGAAGAGGGATAAAGTCCAATCTTTCTGCTTCATTTATTCCACGCAGAGATCCATACAAAGGCCTGGTTTGACTGTTCTATCGCTTGAGCAAGGATGAGGTTAAAATTTCCATCAAAGCTGTACGGTGTCTAGGCAGTGGAATAGATTCCAATATCTTGAATTTTGTTGTTCATTTAATACGTGATTTAATAAGCATGCCTCCTTATTTTTGTGGCTCTTGATAGTATAAGTGGTTTTCATCTCTAGGTTTGATTAGTACAAGTACTGACAAGACAGTTTTGGAAATACAAGGGACAAGAATTTTAGCTCACAGCTTCAGTATCTGATTCTATCAGAAACCTGTTTTTGAAGTTTTACTTTCTTCATTTTCCACAGCATGTTGACATACTTTTCAGTGGAACGTTTTCAGTTTGCATGTGACATAAAGCATATGGGGAAATTTATTTTGAAAACTTGAGAAAAAAGCTGCAGATTAGAAAGCTGTTACACACTGAACAGAAGATGTTTGGGCACAGGGTCATTTTACTCCTAATGAGTATTATATTTTTTTTATTTCTTAAATTTGAAATCTGTGCTAACCAGATCACCAAGAACTGTTCGATTATTCATCCAGAAAGAGAACACCTGCCTAGGACCTAATATATCATAACTGTACCTCAAAATTTGCATTGTGTCGTGGCATTTTCCAGTTTATCAAAGCCTCAGAACTCAAGTCATTGATAGCACTGATCAATAATTAATAATAATAAAAACAGGAAAGGAACTACTTGGGGTAGAATTGAGAGTGTTTATTGTTTGTAATAAGTGAGCTAAGTGGATGCTAGCAAGTAACAATAACTTGTAGGAAGTCAAGTCAGACACAGGGAGCTCCTGCTATTTGTTGTGATTACTCTGGTTTAATAATTGACTGCTTCCATGTTAATTCAGACAACAGATGTTAAGATGGGAGAAATAACCCATTGTTATGTTTTACCGGTTCTCTTGCAGTTTTTTTTTTTTTGTTTGTTTGTTTGCTCAGTGTTTGTAAGTCCCAGTGCAGCTGAGGGAAGACCTTGGGGAAGAGCTGAGATGATCCTCCAGCCTCTGGTTGACTTTCCCAAGTGCGTGATATCCATGTCTGAAATTCTGCATCTAGATGTTTTGCTGATAGCCGTTCTTTCTCCCCTGAGGTGTGAGTCCTGCTAAATGCAGCACAGGTATAATGTCAGAGAGAATTTGAGATAATCTGCTGATCAACTAGTTATTTTCCTTTATTTTATTTATCGGTGTGTTTATAATCTTTACTTCTTCTTGCTCTGAAAGCGATGCCTCCTATTTATTTCCATCCAAACTACAACAGATACAAAGAGCACAATAACACTGTAAGATCAAATTCTCAGCTACAAAACACTTTTTCTACATAGTCACCACTATTAGCTATGGATTTTTGCCACTGATGAACAAAAGACTGCATGCTGTGCTTGTGAGAACATGCATGGCTGCCTGGAACTTGGCTTGTCTTTTAAGTCATTGTTGCCACTTCTGAAACACACCACCCACCACCTCATTGTGCTTTTACCCACTCTTTGGTCTCCATAAACCTTCAGCAAGCACCAGTGAATGTCAGTGGGCGCCATGTTTTCCTCCAGCAACACAACTGTGCTTCATGTGCATTTCCATGCCATCTGCCACATGGCAACAGAATGCATCTGGGTATTGTGGGAAGGTGCCGCCTCTGCTGCCATGCCACCAACATCTACTTCTGACATCATGGGCCAACTTAATAAAATAGAGGCATTACTTTTGAAGCACCCCTTGTACTGTAGGCTATTGTCTGTCCACAATGAACAGTAGGAGTGCACTGCTGAAAGCCCATGACATGCAGAGTAGAAAGCACATGTTTTCAAAAACCAGGTGATTTCTAAGGTTAAGGTGCGAAGTGTGATGTAATGGGGTCATCTGAGAGATGCATTTTCTTTGGCCAAATTTGGAGAAAAATACATGGCTGAGATTTTGTACACACACATATATATGTACAAACAAAATATGTATAGAAATCTATGTGTAGGCTGTCATGAGGCCTCCCCTCAGCCTCTTCTGCTCTGGGCTGAACAAACCAAAACCACTCATGATATGTCTTACCCTTCAGAATTTTCTTTGTAGCCCCCCTTTGTAGAACTTTTTTGGACATACATGAATACATACATAGCTGTACACACTACTTCTATGTATGGAAATTTGTAGGGATTTTGGACACATTTTCCTCTTCAGGGGAGCATGCACAGTAGGAGTTTTCACTTTGTATTTTCCCCACTGCTTTTCAACCCCAAAAACCATTGAAGTGAATCAACATGCAGTGGAAACCCTGTTTTATTTCAAAGAGGAAAAAACTGTTTGGACATTAATGTTGGTTTTAAGCTCCATGTGTTCAGTGAAGGTTATAAACAGCCATGTAATTGGTGGATGGGGCTGGCTGCTTTCTGTCAGTACTGTGTTAGTCACTCCAGCTGCTAGCTGGCAGTATCTTCTCCATCATACTTGTTTTCTAATTATCCATTTCCAGCATCTTCCCATTTAATTTAATTTGTCTTTTTGTGTGTGTGGTTAGGGCTGAATTATTAGCAATGTAGCTGTCCCCTAAGTTTCTTAGTTTTTCTTGTAGATACATCTATTTTGGTGATTATTCTTCTGCTTAGTAGCCACTCTTACCCCCCCATTCTACTTCTTATTTTATTTTATTTTATTTTATTTTATTTTATTTTATTTTATTTTATTTTATTTTATTTTATTTTATTTTATTTTATGTTTCCTTTTCATACAGCTACTTGATTAGGTATCTCAAATCATGTTATGGTATATGATTTTAGATGCCTTTAATATTTGATTCTGTTTGAGTGATTGTTAGTGCAGCGTTCTACAGTAATCCATCCAACATGGCTATTCTTCATAGTTTTTGTGGTGCTGACTTTCCATCTAACATGCCTTTCCTCCACACAGTTTGTGTGAAAAGTTAAAAAATACGCAAAATATGATCTGGTTCCTGCAATCATTTGGTTTGGGGATTTTTTTTAGATGGAAAATAGCTGATAATTTCTGTTGTACATTTCTGATCCTCTAATTTAATTGTATTTTGCTCATAATTTACTGAACTGTTGCACTGATAATGTTTAGAGAGAAAAAGAATAAAATCACTGTTTTATAAGTGCATGTTTATGTTTGATGTTGGTGGTGCTGTGTTGGGAATTACAAGGCTTTAGCAGTAGTCAGAGGTGGTTGCCCTTGCTTTTACAACTTATATCTGTCCTGTATTTGACTTAAGTTTCTTCTGGAAAGCAAATGGAGCTTGTTTAACTTGTTGGAGGATCTTTATAAACTGAGACTGCAATAAAGGTATATTAATGTAAAGTAAAAAAGAGTTGCATCTTTAGTAACCATAAATCTTGGGATGTATTGTCTTATTATTTGTTTTTCAGTTTACTGCCTTATTTAAATTAGAAATGTAACGTAAAATCCCTACATCTAGAAATTGTAGATGTTTTATTATCAGGTGGTGACACTACCTGAAATTGGCTTTAGAACATCTTGATACAAAAGTTCAGGGATCAGCCTGTTAACTGTTCTCCTTTAGCACGGGATATATGGCAAAGCCTGTAGAAAACCAACTGAAAACTAAACGTTAACATCTCCCTTAACATTCCCTCTTTTGTATAGAAGAAAAACCAATCCATTTTAAACAGACAAGTTCAATGTAAAGTTTCTTCTTGTTATTAATTAGCAGATCTTAATTAAAGTGGGAGTTTTGTTCCTGTTCAGCCTCCTGTCTCAGAGACTTTTATAACATAGGGCTGTTTTGTTAGTTATCTTCATTTTCTGCAATGGAGATGGGTTAACAGCAGTCCAGCTATTTGTTACTGAGCAGAGTGACTACTCGGGGTGAGCTCCAGTTGACATGTCATCAGTCTGCAGTGCTGTATGTCTCACGTTCTCCCTAGAAGCACTAGGACCCACAATCTTGGTCGTAATTCATTTGATTTGCGGATATTTAACAGCTCTGAAAATTAGAATTCTGTTATCTGAACTTACTGTAAAAAAATGAATTAAACAGGATTAGGGACACCTGAAACATTCACCATAAATACTTCAGCCTAACAAGTGGTAGCACCTGCAGGAAAGCCACCCATATTATATTAATATGACTTTCTTTCCTTAGAGAAAGTGCATGTTTAAATTGCTGAAATAATCTGTTTAAACAGGCTTGTTTTAAAAAATTCATTGCTGCTCACTGCTGATCAGTGATCATTTTGCATATTATTCTTCTGATGTGTGGGTTTTGTTTACTAAATGTCAGATTGGAATTTGGGTAGATATAGAGGGCATAAAAATGCAAACTGTAGAATGAAAGAAAAGCTGTTTTTGAAACATTACTTTTAAGTTTCTGTGATTGACTTTGAGGAACAAACAGATCGTTTTTAGACATCCTGTTTGATGCATCTTTTCTAAGCTGCACTGTGACCCTTTTGGTGCAGCTGTTCATAGCTCTTGCATGCTGACTGTCCACATACCTGCTCTGCACAGCATACAACCTGTGCCCACCTCTGCATACAACCTCTGCACACCATACAAATCTGTGAGGATGTGTGAAGGCTGCTGTATTTCATAAACCTGCCAGAAGCCATCTGAAGCATGAGATTAAAGGCTGAGTGTCTGTGTCTGGAGTAGCGTTTCACTTCCTTGGCTTTGTTAGATGTACGACTGAAGATTTTACATTTTGAGAAGAGTTCTTTAAATAGTCAATCCATCAGCTTGCTTGTTCTGCCCATGTCATATTTCTGATGAAGAAAACGCACAAGAAATCAGTGGATCTGTTTTTGTTGCTGTTGACTAAGTTAATCTGAGATTTCCAGCTCTTCAGAGTTAATTGTTGTTGACATTTTTATGGATGCTAGATTAATGCTAACATTGTTTTTTTTTTCTTAAATATAATTCAGAATTAATTGATTTAAGCACTGAAGCACAGAGAAAGCAACTTACAGTTGTTGTTGGCCATCTGCTGAGACCTTTCTGCTGAGATATATATAAGTACTCTTTCAGCAGCTTGAGTCCCAATCTTAAAGCACTTTATCAAAGAAGCAGAATGTGAGAAATTAAGTGATTTGAGCCTGCTGTTCCCTATTTAGGCTATGGAGTACCCTCCTTGTTCTTATCCATAGGGAGAAACCAGCTGGGAAAATTGGAAGCAGAAGAAGAACGGCTATATTGATATACTAATGTACATATGCAGAATAAAAATAATTATGAAAAATGATAATAGGTAGTAATAGATGTAGCCTAGATCTGTATTCAGCCCCTTTTTCAGTGAGTCTCATCTCTGCATTCATGCCACTAAGCCTCTTGCAGTTTTACAGAATACATGTAAAAACAAAGCACTTGCTTGGGTTTTTGCTGTCAGGGTTGACTTCAGTCTCCTTTGATCAAAGTAAATCCCTAAGTTTGCCTGTAACCAAAACTCTGGATTCAAATGTTACATTTATAATTAGCTATTGTGTTTTTTTTTCTTTTTCTTTTCCCAACTAAGATAGTGTCTTGCCTGAAGAAAATTAAACTGAGATTTGGTTAGAAGTGAGTGTCCACTAGTGGAAAATATTGTTGTAACGTGGAGAGAGAACTGACAGAGAAATGCACACGAAAATTAGAAGTATGCAGGTTATGCTGTTCAGTAACAGGAAAAAAGACAAAATAGAAATGAGTCTAGAAGACTGAGATGAAACGACAAATAGAGGTAATATTCATCTTACCTAATACCGAGCTGATCTTTTGCACTTAAAAGCCAGCAGAGAGAAACAGACACCCATAGCATGATGTCTGGCCTGTTTTCGGTGCCTACTTGAAGATAAAGTACACTGACTGGTAAAAAGAGCCTTTTTTCTGCTGTCTGCACTGGTGGACTAGGAACTGGCTGAGATGAATCCCACAGTGGTGTCTGCTACCTGCATCAGCCTACAGGGATAACAAAAGGGTGTTAGAAAAGATTCTTCGCTCGTGGAGGATTTTTATTGCGTGCTAAAGTGGAGCTTGTAGTATAATTGCAGATAGGACTCTGAATTACGAAGGAAGCAGCCTAATGACTCACAAAATGAAGCTCATTAGAGGGAAAAGTCTCCAACAATAGGGAGAAACCTAATGAAGTGATGACAGAGGGTGAAATAACATTTTCCAACTTCATCTTGTTCGTAGAGTTCATTCCATCTGTCCAGAAGAGGATCCAGCTGTACTCTTCCATGTGTTTACGAAGCCTGTGCTGAAAGCACAGTTCAACTTCAGGCATTTTTTTTTCTCGTGTGTGTTACACTGGAGAAAGAGATCCCACACTTTTCCCATGATTAAATCATTCTGGCTCTGAGAGCCAGGAGGTGGTTTGCTCTTGCACAGCATTCGGCTGTGCTGGGGCAGGTTTATGAGGAGGACGATGAATGTCCTGTTTGCTGTTTGCCTTGTTAGCACATGCAGGGGATCGGCTGTGTAGCAGTTCTCTGTCTTCACTTTGTATCTGCATCCAGATGTGTCACACGTGCACTTCCTATTACATCCCAGGTTGCTTCTTAGTGACAACTGAGAGCTTGATTGCAGTTTTCAAAGACATTAGTGGACCGAGGCGTTCCTGTATCGGAGACTGCTGTCTGTCTATCCTTAGAAAAACAGTTTCCTTCCTGCAGCTAATCAGATACCAGGGAAAAGTGTTTGAATTTCAAGCAGGACTTTCTAGGCTTAGGATGTGCATTTTGCCCTGGTTCAAAGAGAGGACGGATGCACATTCCTTGTTGAGTCATTAACAATAGAATACTACGCTGGATGTTTTAGGGCAATCTAATGTTGTATTGATGTTTCAGAGCAATTCATCTGCTGCAATTAAGACCCAAATCAGACCTGTTGAATGCATTTAAATAATGAATGTTTTGAAGAAGTATGCCTCTGTGTGGACGTTTTATGAATGCTAAGATTTGGCAAGATCAGTGAAAATTAAATCATTCACACAGCTTTGAAAAAATTGCTCACAATTCTGTGTAGCCTGCATTTTAGACTTTTGAAACACTCTTGATGTCATTCCGTTGAAGAAGGAGGGCTGCTTTTTCACTGAGTTTAATGTTCTGAGTACTAGAACAAGATTTCAGTGCTGCAAGTTACATCGTTAGGGAACATTTTACCTCCATGTCTGTTTAAAGCTGCCTTATAGGATGTTTTCCATAGAAAGCTCCATGAAGCTTTATTTGTACAGCTTTGTAGTTTAATACGTAAGATCAAAATAGGGATGGGCTTCTGTAACAAGGGCTCTGCTTCTGGCAGCTACCAGTTCAGCTCTCTTCTCTCCAGCTCCTCGCTGGATCCCTCTGGTTTCCATACTATATGCTTGGAAAAAAAGAACCTATGAAAGGAGTGATACAGCCTGGGCAACGTTATTTTGGTTGCACATAGATGTTAGATCAGGAAGTGTGTGGGACAGAGAAGGAAGAAATGAGGTCAGCGTTGCACAGATGCAAAATTATCATCTCACTGAGGTAAATTTGAGATTTGTACATTTATCTGGCTCCTGCTGCTGTCTGATGAAGTACACTTTTAATTGTTTTTCAAGGACACCAGTATCCTGCAGTTTTATTTTATTCCAGGTTAGGTTGTCTCATACTTTTCATTATAAAAGCTTTATGTACTTTGTTATTTTTCAGAAGAGTGTTCTATTAACTCTGTTATTTATTGTAGGTCTTTGGAATTCAGCAGAGATAACCACAAAGCCAAAAAAGTGCTTTTTCTTTGTTGCCTGAAATCCTATAGTGTTATTTTAGCTCAGTTACAAAAGATTGAAAACAGATTCTTTTTTCTCTTGTTGCTTTTGTTGCCTGCAGAATTTTGGCAGCTTGTCAAAATAGTGCCTGAGCACAAATACTCTTATCAAAATCTAGTCCCACACTGCTGTCAGCAGCACACAGTGCACTACTGGGAGAGAAGGAGGGAATGGTGACACTGGAAAGAAGAAACTGCAAGAGGAACAGGTGTCTATATTCAGTAAGAAATGGCTAACAGAAGATGGACAGTGCTCAAGATACTTCGCAAGTGTGACTTTTGGGACTGAAGTCTGTAGGTGCCATGTCTCACCTGATAGATCATCATGTAGATTAGATGATTGAACTAGATGATCTTAGTCGTCTTTTCCAACCTTAATAATTCTGTGGCTGTGTGGTTCTATGTATGTAGGGAATGAAGCTGGAAATTACAAAGAAGGTAGGCTGTTCTTGACAGACAGTTGGCATACAGCTGACTCTGTATGAATGTCTTACTACCTCCTTGACTTTATAGGATGACTTTAAGGCATTTTGGAATTGATGGCCTCTAAAACTGCAAATCATCTGGGTTGGATGCTATTTACTAAAGAACCAGGTTCTAATCACTTCTCCTGAGGTCCATGGAAACATTAGATGCCAAGTACATCTGTGATCCACAGGAATGAGGAATCATGTCATGTAGTGACAGGAGACAAGTTTTGAAGTTCTGCCCTTCAGTGATTTACTGTGTTAAAGAAGAAGAGTAGCATATTCTTGATCCATAGGACAGATAAGAAGATAGTGCACTGATTCTTGAATAGCGTGATGGTGAGAAGTTAGAGAAAATAAATTAACAACTCTGAACCCAACATAAAGACTGAGTAGCATGGCATCTCCAGATGATGAAGATGAGAAAGTTAATACAGCATTTTCTTGCATTTTGAACATCTTAGATCCTGCTCATTGGCTTGAGTGAGGCTTCAGTGGGAAGAAGTAGCATGTCACTTTGTAATTACAGGACTGTAGATATATACATATGTTCTTCACAGATCTAAATTACGACTGCTAAGCCAAATTAATCTGAATGTATTCAGCTTTTTGAGTGCTTATCTTTGTCATGTTAAAAGATTTTAATAATTGTAATGTGATCGTACTTTTGAAATACAGACAGGCCCAGTATAAATAGTTCTTTGTTTCTCTTCTTTCCAGTGATTGTGAAATGCTTCTGTGTCTCCAAATAGTAACATCTGAGTTGATAATGATGATTGTATAATTGTGGTTTTTAATTTCCTGTATGAAAAATGGGAGTGGTTTTTATTTTGCTTGTTGCTGTTTTAAGTAAATAGCAAAGTGTTATGGAGTATAATTAGATGTCTCTGATGGCCTGTCTTGTTCCAGGCAGTATCTTCACTGTTTGGTTTTGTGTAAATTCTAGCTAGAAGTGGAAATTTTGCAGGTTGCAAGGGGATTGTATGAGACTTTCTCTCAGGATTCTTTCAACTAAAACTGTTTACCAAGAAATTCTAATAATAATTTTAGTAGGAAAAAAGATCTATTTATAGCTCAGCTCTCTGTTTGTACTTCTGTGGTTTTTGTTGTTGTATTCCTAGAGTGCTGTAGGAACAAAAGAAAGTACATTTACCAAAGTATTCCTTATACAAGCTTACTAATATACTACGTACAATATGGCAAATGTTTAAACAGATTTTTTGCCTCCTATGTGATTTGAGAACTCGACATTACCTGTTTTGAGATAGTTATGCAGCAGAAAAAAGCACTGTCTGTTGCTCGCTTCCAGTTACGAATTCATGGCACAGCTACTCCTACTTCTGTTGAAAATTTGACTAGTGTCATAAGTTTAATATTAGTATTTAGTATTAGAATAGTTAGATTAGCATTAGTTATTAATTAATATTAGCACTTAACATTAGAATGCAGGCACATTATCTGACCAGCCAGGAATCAAGCTAGGAAGGCTGAAGCTCTGATAGAATTGAATCTGGACAAGGGCAGTGAGAAGGACTTCAAGTACCTCAGTGACAAAAGGTAGACTGTGGAAAACTTGGGCCCTCTCCAGAAGGAAAAAGAGGACCAGATTACCTGGGACAGTGAAAAGGACAAAGGACTGAATCTCTCTTTGCTGCAGTCTTTACCAGCAAAATTGACCTTTGGAAATCTCAGGTCCCAGAGGCCAAGCTGAAAGTCTGGAACACGGACGACATACCTTTTGATGAAAGAGGACCAAGTCAGGGAATACTCAAGCGAATTGGATATTCTCAGTCCATAGAACCTGATGGGATGAGCACCGATGAGCACCACCATGAGCACTGATGGAGCAGAGGGAGGTGCCTGAAGACTGGAGGAAAGCAAATGTTGCTGCTGTCTTCAAGAAGTGAAAGAAGGAGGATCCAAGGGACTGCAGGCCAGTTAGCCTCATCTCTGGGAAGATGATGGAGCAGCTAATTCTGGAAATGATATCCAGGCACATTAAGGAGAAGAAAACCATCAAGAGCAGACATCATGGATTTGCCATGGGAAAGTCATGTCTGACTAACCTGTTAATCATCTGTAATGAAATTGGCAGCCCAATGGACAAGCGGAGAGTGGTGAATATTGTCTTCTTGGACTTCACTAAGGCTTTTGATACTATCCTTCATAAGATCCTCTTAGAGAAGCTGTTGAAATGTTGGATGAGCAGGCAGTGAGGCTGATGGAAAACTGTCTGAATGGTTGGACCCAGAGGGGCAGTAGATGAACATGACGTTGGAGGCCAGGAAAGAGTGGAGTACAGCAGGGGTCAGTACTGGGTCTAGTCTTGTTTAGTAACAAGACAAGATTTACTAACAAGACAGTACTTCATTAATGATGGAATGCGCTCTCAGTGGATTCATAGATGACATGAAAATGGAGGGAGTGGCTGACTCACCAGAGGTTGTGCTGCCATCTCTTCTTCTCGATACCTAGTTCATTCTTAGAAAATAAGTCTTATGCTGCACAAATAAAATAATTATATCGAAGAGAAAAGATGTTAAACACTTAATGTTCCAGTTTCAGTCAGTAGCTGCTCTTAAAGTATCTTTCCTTAACGACCTGACCTTTTGTATAGTCTGTATCAGAAAATTAAACTAACTGTAGCCTATGGATGAATTGGTCTTCGTTCAGATTACTAAAGAGGGAATTTATTTCCAAACAGATCTGGGAGGTCTGTTACACAATTTAAAGGACAGTTTGTTTAAAATCACTTGTATTATAGCTTTGGTTGTCAGTTGTAAGTAAGAGAGGACACGGAAGAAAACAGCTTAAATCGCAGAGGATGCATCTCGTTTTGCTGGTGTAACATAGTGTCTCTGCATTTTAACAATCAGCTGTTATAGCAGGGGATTAAGATCATGCCTTCTCTTCAGTTCCTTCTTTTAGTGCTTAACACCCTTAAATTTGTTTGCAGACTCTACAGGAACAGCTTATGCTTTGTGTTCTCAGGCCAATATGTAGAACGATAGACTAAAGTCTATATTGCTTGTGTTTACTATTAGCATTACAATGTTTAATTGTAAATTCTATTCAAATATATGCTCATACTTGCTATTATGAGAGCGTATCTTTCCTTTATGGCCTTGAAGTTCATGAAATTTATAAATAACCCACATTACCTTTCTAAATGTCTTGTTTCTATATTTATTTTCCCCAAATGGAGCTGCCCAAGGCACTTTTACAACCACCCGAGACTAACTTCTTATCTTTCAATGAGAATGTCAGGGATTGTCAGAAGTCTTGTGGATATAAAGATATAGAAAATGTTGTTTTTGCTATATCCACAGGTTTATTATCATATGAGAAAATAAGTTTGATTTAACATATTTTTCATCATTTTCTTAGGAAAATACTTCCATGATTATTTTTTTGGCTCTTTTAATCTCCTTTTTATTAAAGAAAAGGACAGCATTTTTCTCCTTGGTTTTCCTGAGCTGTACTTCCCTGGCTCCATGACTTCTTAAAGGTTATTGCTGATGTTCTGACATCACTTCTGTCAGATGCAAACAAGCACTGAGAACTGATGTACTTCGCCAGTTGTTTCTGGGAAGGTGTGAGAAGGAGGTTAGAGTCTCTACTTGTGCAACTGCTGCTTGACAGCATTCGTTCTCCCTCCTTACCCCTTTCCAGCAAAGAGTCTGTCAGTCTCACTGAAGCAAAATAAGACCTACAGATTTTTTTCCTTTTTTGCGCTATATTCGTCATGTATTAATTTTGTTTTAATGACATGCTGCAAATGTAAAAAAAATGATACAGTGGAAAAGCTTTCCATTTGTAGCAGAGTCTGTTAGAATCAGATTAAACGATGAGATGATTGTTGTTTAATGGTCAAACAATTTCAGGAATAAATGTCATGTTGCAGAAAATAACCTCATCAGTGTCCTTTGGTTATCTTAAGGTTATAAGCTCATTTGCCTATGTCTCTGTAGTCTGGAAATCAGTGTCAGCAGAGCTAGCAAGTATGGGCTATAATTGCTGGTTTGTGGCAGGATGTTGAGTGTGAAAATAACTGGGTGTCACTGAAGAGGTTAGGTTAACTGTTAGAGCTGACAAGATATAATTGCTTATGAGCCACTTTCTTTAACAATGAAAATTGCATTACTTAAGGCTGTTTCTTTTTCACATAGCGTCTGTGTCTGGCTGTAGAACTGGTTTTAATTAGAGGTTGAGATAGCTGAGAAGTAAGTGCTCACTTATTTTTAGCTAGGATAAATATCACCAAAATAGACTGTCCTCAGAAGTACATTAAAAAAAAAGGATAATGACAGGCAAATATTTGAAAATGGAGATACTGGTAGCTTAATTGAGTTTGAAACAAATGACTTCAGTGTGTATGGAATGCCTCTCTTGTAATTGATTTTGTGTTGATGATGCTGAATCTCTGAAATTATCGCACTTTTCTTCATGAAGTTCTCGATTATGTCATTGTGTAGACTCCAAATAGAGCTTTGAAATTGTCTGGCTCTGAGTAGCAAGAAAGAGTAGTTCGTAGTGTACATCTGACACACGTTTTCACAGCTCCTTTATTAGATTTGGGTTTGGGGAGGAATGTTTTATGTATCATGATTACTGTAGGATGCTGACAATGTTCTGACATTTTAAAGTTGTGATAAATTACATATACAAAGAGGCCCCAGCTAATTTCGAATGTTGTTCCGAACTAGACCTTAGAAATAACTAATGCCTGTTTCCTCCTTGTTTACTGCTTTTTGTGGGACAGTACTCAATTTGCTCTGACTCAGAAGGGCTTGAGTTACTCAGTCACTTTTAACAGCTCACTGTGGGCATCCAGAATGTTGTGCTTTTGTATTCGTATTATTATTGTGATCAAAGTTAACACAACACATCAAACAAATCCAGTCCCTAGTATTGTAACATATTCCTATATTATATATATTTTTAATACATCTCCATTAAAACCAAATATGACCCTAGTCTGTTTTTCTTTTGTGCTTAAAGAGAAAAGGAAGGGAAGATAAATCACTTAAATCTAAACTCACAACGTCTGGATTTGTGGGCAGTTGTACAGATGAATGCAGAACAGCTTGTCAAAAAAATTTAATGGAACTTGAACCAATCTTGTGTGACTGTGCTCCATAAATTTGAAATCTGATTCATTTTGGTGTAGTTCATCGGATTACAAAACGTTTGTGTGAACAGGATTGATACGTTTTAAAAAGTATGTATCTGTGACATTTGAAATAGAGGTTACCCTGCACTTCAAACGAAGCGCCAACTTATACAAATTCCAATATATGCTGGTGCCGTCAACATAACGTGTTGGCTGGCAGAGGAAGGTCCTAAAGAAGGTAAAAAAGTCCAGCATGTCTGAGAAATTGCCAGCCATTAATCTCTGTGCTAATTTGAAGCGGCCAGTTGCAAGCTCTAACTGAACTTCTGCAATGAAAGCCAGAGCAGAAAGCTTGCAGCTTTGTTGGTAAATTTTACTTTGGAGTTTTTCTACCTCCACTGATTGGGTAGTCCTGAAAATTTGAGTTGACTTGTAGGTAGAAGAAGCAGATTCACAGTAAAGTCTGGACTTGCCTTGAAAATAGCAAGCTATCTCTTTGTGCCCTGAGGCACGTTAAGAATACCAGGTTTTTCTCCTTTGAATGTCTAGTTTGCTTCTTGTGTTCTTCTGATGAATAGCTGACCTGGTTGATGTGGGTAGGTGGAATTTCAAAGCTACTGTACCAGGGAAGTTTGTGCTGCTCTGAGAGTGCTTTTCTTTCCTCGTCACAAGGTGGAGTGCCACACAGGCAGTTTTCCTGGTAGGTAATAGAGGCTGAGCTTTCCAATTATACTGGCACCATTGGAATATCTTTACATTGAATCTCAATGTGAAACTCCTCTAATGATCGAATCTGCTTTTGTGACAAAGAAAATTTTGTTTCTGTAGTATTTTTGGAAGAACACATGAGTGAAAGAAAGGAGCACCAGCCATTTTCTGGGTAGTTACAGAATTAGAATGGAATATACATTTGATAAAACAAAAGGTGAATTTAGGTACCTGATGACCATGCTCTGGGGAGAGGGAAAGCATCTGCCCTCTCTGTTTTGTTTTTGTTGTTGTGGTTTATTTTGCTTTGCTAAGAGTCTTCTGAGAACAAGGAATCCTGGCCTGTGGATATGGGCAGAGATAGATAACATGATGAGCTGTTTCATGAATCTTTTGAGCAGATGGAGGGACTCTTAGGGACTCTTTCTACAGATCGTGTGTCAGGAAACATCTTACTTTGCTTGTGTGTAAAAGCCTTACTGGCAACATTGCCTGTGCTGTTGTGTGCATTGTGCAAAGCTGGAATGTTTGCATGAAATTACAATCAATATATTATGGTGGCTGTTCCAAAAGTAACGCCTCCTATTTTATTATGTTAATCCACAACATCAGAGACAGATGTTAGTGGTGTGGCAATAGAGGTTGAACCTTCCTACCGATACTCCGTTCTGGTGTCAAAACACACTCACTTCTAAAATTGATACAATGACATGTCTAAAACATGTGGTATTTTTTAAAAAAGTAATACATCCAGATCTCCGTGTTTCAATTTAACTTGAGTTTTTTTACATCTTACAGTGAAGATAGCTATAACTTAAGACATGAAGTAGCACTGGGAATATCACTAAGTCGAGTACTTGATCTTGATGCTTTGATCTGGATCAAAAGTCAGTTTTGAGATTCTGGCTGTCTGAAATTCATTCTATCTAGTATTTAGGTTAGCATATCTGACCTTGTTACTGTTTTAATTTCTGACTAGTTTTTAACAGCTTTACGGATATTAATCTGAATGCTCTCAAAACATTCTTCCTAGGATTCCTGCAGCTAAAATCATCCTCTTCGTCTAAACAGTTCAGATAAAAATTGTCTGCTTTGTGTAAAGATTTTTAAACATGCAGAGAGAAAGGTTTTATATTTAGAAATAAGCTGTGTATTCTACTCTAGAAAGTCCCCAGTTAGTGTCCAGCTTTCTCTCTTGTGTAAATGTAAGCAGTGCTTCCCAATTTGTAGACTTCTAAAGTAAATGAAGAAGCTGTTACGGTCTGTGCAGGCACTGGACAGACTGGATGTTTCTGGAAAATATAGTTATAAAGCCACTGCCTTGAAAGATGTACAAGGGCAGCTCTGAAAGTAATGCCTCCTATTTTATTATATTGACCAATGACATCATTACTGTATGTTGGTGGTATGGCAGTAAAGGTTGAGCCTTCCCCCCATTATTCTGTTACATTTTGTTGCCATGTAACAGATGGCAGTAGAAGGCCAGTGTGACAAAATGATGTGCAACGTGGAAGTGCATATGAAGCAAAGGTGCGATATTGAATTCCTCCATGAAGAAAAAATGGTGCCCACTGACATTCAGCGACTCTTGATGAAGGTTTATGGAGACCAAAAAGTGGATATGAGCTCAGTGAGGCAGTGGGTGGTGCTGCATTTCAGCAGTGTCAACAGTGATGTGAATGACAAACCACATTCCAGATAGCCATGCACAGCTGTCACAGCATGAAATGAAGAGCTCTCTATCAGCGCATCTGTACAAATGAGCAGATTACAGCCAGGGAACTGTACACGGAGCTGAATATTGTCTTCACTTCATTGGAAGCGATGGTGGCAATTTTGGAATATCGGAGTTTATGCCAGGTGAGTCCCATGAATGCTCACAAAGGAGCAGAAAGACCACTGTATGCAAATTTATCCAGTCCTATTGAACCCATATGAGGCTGAAGGTGATGGTTTCCTGGATTACATCATTATTGTGACAAGATGTGGTGTCACCACTAAGAGCTGGGGTCAACCATGAAGTATGTGTGGCAATATGTGAATTCCTCATCAACGAGGAACCTGGGCAAACCATTAACTCTGACCACTACCTCACGATGCTGACTGAGCTGAAGGCACCAACTTAGAGGGTGAATCCAGAGAAGAAGACAGCTGTTCTCTTGCAACATGGTGATGCCAGGCCCCATGCCGATTTGAAGACAACGGAGCACGCTGCCAGTCTTGGCTGGACTGAGCTACCACACCCACTGTATAGTCTAAATTTGGCACCTTCAGACGTCCATCTTTTCTGATAAAAGTTGGACTGCATGGACAACGTTGTTGTCCATCCTAGCAGTGATACCGTCATAGCAGCTATGAAACAGTGGATCACCTCTGCTGGTGCAGATATTTACAAGCACAGAATGCAGACTCTTGTTCATTGCTGACAAAGATGCCTAGCTGTGGTGGTGACTGTGTTGAAAAACAGAGTTTTGTAGTTGAGAATTTACTCTATAAAACACTTAATTGTGTTTTTTGTATCTGTTGTATTTTCCATGGAAATAAATAGGAGGTATTGCTTTTGGAGTGACCTACGTATATTAAAAAACACTTAATAGGACAAAGTACTATTTAACACTGCTTTAATGCTGTGTTAAATTAATCACACTGTACATTTCTCTGGAACTCTTGTATGAATGGTTTTTAAAATAACAGAAAGTTCAATTCTGAATGTTTGATAGACTGCACTATAATAACATATTGCATAAGGAGTATTTGAAACTCCTGTCAGCAATGCATATCTTTCTTATTCTGGATATCAGAATGACTCCCATTGCTTTTGTGTCTGAATGAATCATAAAAATAACTAAATTTATCTTTTCCCTCTTCTATGAATAAGAAAGTATTTTTGCTACTTCCAACTGTGAAATGAAGGTAAAAAAGAAGAGCGAAAGGCTGCCTAATGCAGTAATGAGGAAGCCTGAGACAGGTGGAAATTGAGTCCCCATCCCTGATTCACAAGTAATGTCTTTGCCACACTGTTTTTCTGGGGTTTCTTATAGTGTTTTGTAAAACCACATTTTCAGTACTGTCTACCTTCCATAAGAAATCTGAACTTGAAAATTTACTTCTTGCTGTGACGTGAAACTGGACAGGATGAGCTTCATTCCCTTTGTCTCTGAGGCTCCTTTCTTCTGTGCTGATATGAGCTAAGAGTCAACACCGGTCCTATAAGGTGACACTTAACACATCTGCCCATGTGAGCGTTCATAAGAAGTGTTGATTTAAGAATCACTGGTAAATATAAAGTAGTAAAATATATATATATATATATATGTGGAATGCAGAAAGCATGTTCTTGTACTTACAGTGGTTTTTGGTACAAAATTTTAAATCTTAATGTAGATTGCACAGCCTGGTTCTGAAATTTTTGTTCTTGACTAAATGTCATAGAAAATCAACACTTGAAATTCACATGGGTTTGAGCAGATCTGATTCTATGCAGGATACATTATCTGTAAATACGTCAGTATTTCATTATCACTGAATCACAGAGCTGTAGGGGTTGGAAGGGACCTCCAGAGATCATGGAGTCCAACACTGTGCCAGAGCAGCTCCCTAGCCCAGGTTGCACAGGTAGGCGTCCAGGCGGGGCTGGAACGTCTCCAGAGAAGGAGACTCCACCACCTCTCTGTGCAGCCTGTGCCAGTGCTCCGTCACTGCACTGGGAAGAAGTTCCCACACACATTTGTGCAGAGCTTCCTGTGCCTCAGTTTGTGGCCATTTGCCCTCGTCGTATCACCACACACTGCAGAGAAGAGTCCAGCCTCGTCCCTTTGCCTCCCACTCCTTAGATATTTATAGACGTGGATCAGATCCCCTCTGAGTCTTCTTTTTTCAAGGCTGAACAGCCCCAGGTCTCTCAGCCTTTCCTCATAAGGGAGGTGTTCCACGCCCTTTATCAACTTTGTAGCCCTCCGCTGGACTCTTTCTGGGAGATCCCTGTCTTTTTTGTACCGGAGAGCCCAGAACTGGACACAGTGCTCCAGGTGAGGCCTCACCAGGGCAGAGTAGAGGGGGAGGATCACCTCCCTTGACTTTCTGGCTGCTCTCTTTTTAATGCACCATAGGATCCCATTGGCCTTCTTGGCCACCAGGGCACACTGCTGGCTCATGGCCAACCTGCCATCCACCAGGACACCCAGGTCCTTCTCCTCAGAGCTCCTCTCCAGCATCTCAGTCCCCAGCCTGTACTGGTGCATGCAGTTATTCCTCCCTAGGTGCAAGACCCTACACTTGCTCTTGTTAAACCTTACCAAGTTAGTGTAAGTGTATCTGTAAGTGTAAGTCAAGACTTGGTGTTACCACATTTCAGTGCTTTCTTTATTTTCTCTGACAGAAAGGTTAATGAAATAACAGAATATGTATTTATGTTTACTAGTTGTTTACAATCAGCATTTCAGTCTTGGTTGTTTTCTGTTTAGAAGGAACTTCTGAGAAAATGTAATTTGGGAGGCATTAACTTTCTAAGGGTTAACACATGTAAATTGCTACAACAAATGCACTGCAGTAGTTCTGTTGTCTGTATTTAAAGAAAGAGTAAATATGAGAATTCTTCTGTAATACAGTTCTTCTTAAATTTCTGCACTGGTCTAATGTATAAAACTTCCTTTTTATTCCACACTTGCAGACTACATATATTGCAATGAACATGAATAACAAACCAGTAAGTTGCCAAAGAAAACATTTGTAATGTTGTCTGAAACAGCAGTCCCTTGTCCCAAAGTACAGAAAGATACATGATTTCAGTCTAACGCATTCTTTTTCATAACAAAAAATCATTCTGACTTCAGGTGGCAAGAGGAGGAAACGTGCCAAACTATGCTGTGGACTGATCTAAAGTGCAGTGGGAACAGATGGGACAGCACAGACGCGTGTCTGAGTTAGCATAAAGTTCTGGAGTGCTCTGAAATTTGCATCTAAATGAAATGTGCATTTTATTTGATTACAAGCATGCACGGAGATTTTCTGTTTGTACAGCTGAGCTGAGGATAGGGAAGATGTGGTGAAAAGCTATGTAGGGCCTGGGGTATGAAGGTACCTGCAAGGATTTCTGAACTGTGAGTTCTTGGAGGAGATAATCCTCCTCTTATGGAGAGGAAAACAAATTTTCTTGTTGACTTTGAGGGGACTTTGGATCAGACCTACACATTGCAGGTTGCCAAGTCTGCCTCTGGGACTGCCTGTATCAATGCAAAAAGGAAGAAGCTTTGCTCCCCGTTGAGAGCACATGCTGGAAGAAAAGCAATTCAGCAGCCAATATTCAGAAGTACTTCCCTATACACGTCACTCGTGGCAGTGCTGTCAGTATGCATAGAACAGGAAATCATGTATTTTTCTTGTACCTTAAATTTAATCCTCTCACCTTCACTCTAAATGGCTCAGTAACTCTTGAAAACATCTATTTGGAGTTTATCTGCAGGCTTAGACAGTAGGGATTTAATGTGGTATAAGGTTGTTTTTTATTTTTTTTTCCTACAGTGTTCATTTTAAACAGATGAAAATTTCAGCAACCAAAATACTCGTAGAGATTAAAATAGATGTGACAAATTGTAAACTCACTTGCTAAACCAGCATATTAATTGGCACAGGAGTGTCAAATATGGCAGATCACATTCAAAAGAAGCTATTTTGAGGTATGGGTGATTAAGGTAATTGACTCCTTGACAGAATAAGAACCTTATTGTCAGAGGACTTGAAGAGATATAGACATAAAACTGAGATGGTAATCTAAATATTTACAGATTTTTGTGGTCTAAATACATCAATGAAGCCAGATGTTCATTGTTTCATTCTGGAAATAAAGCTGCACTCATAGGGTTTTTTTTTTTTTTTTGATTCAAAGTTTGTGGACTCCATAGAGGTCAAGTACCATTTCTGGATGTGCTATACCCACCACTTCTGGGTGCGAAATACAGTGCAATGTACCGTGTTTTTGCAGGAATAGAAAGAAAACAAAGGCAAAGCAAATAGAAAGTGCTGGCTTTCTTCAGAGATGCAGATTGTGGATGAAAGTTTGCTCTCATTTTGTTTTAGATATTGTGCATACTTCTGTCAAGAGTTGAGCGGCAAAGATGTCGTTGTGACTTCATGGATGAAAAATCATAGTATTAACACCCCGGGGTGATGGGTCCAAGTAAAAAACACCACAATTACAACTGAGTTTTCAGTGGCTGTATAAGATGTACTGCATGAACAGTTGCTGGAGCCAAGGTCAGAAGCTGGGTTTTCTGCTTTTTGGGGAAGGATCTGTCAGCGCATGAAGTCATGCTGCTTTTTGGAAGCCCTTTGAATGTTGCTAATTATTCTTCGCAAAGTGGCACAGTTTCAGCAGGATGAGTATGATACTGCTTCAGAAGTAGACAGCTTCTAGTGGAGTTATCATCTCAAAAGGGACATGGGGGGTTTGAGCCCTCTCAGCTGGAAGAATGGAGCGCAATCATAGATTTCTTGCATTGTGCAGCCATGGGCTAAATTGGAAGCTACTGGACCATCAGTCCTTTTGTACACCCCTGAATAGGAGTGATTGTGATTGCTCTTTTGTGCAGACCTCTTTCTCAGTGTGGGTTCTGTGCAAGTTTATGTTGACAGCACCTACTAGATCAGATATCTCTGGGATATGCTGAGAATCCCAACTGTGTTACAGTGTTAAGAGGGAATTGGGAGTGCTCAGTGCTGCCAACATGGTGCCCAGTCCAGACAGTAGCAGAAAAAGAACTTTAGCCCTCCTTGCAGAACTTTACTATTCAGAAATTGAGGAGCCTGAAGGACTGTGTCGTGTTTTTTCAGTCATATTTTTGGAGCTTACATACTTGATTGAAATCACTTATTCCCAAAGTGGAGAAGAGGGCTTTTTTCTTCCATCATCTTAGGTCTGAGGAGGATATTTTTCATCTATCAAGATCACGCTTAGAGTTTGGTATTACTTTTATTTTAGTCTTTGTGGTAGAGAAACATTAAATTTTGGGCTACTTTTCACCAAATAGCATAGTTTCTGTTGAGAGAAGTTGGCTTTTTTATGGCCCTCTCCATTGCTGGTATTAAAACATGTTGGATAACACGTTTTCATGAATATTAAATTTAGAAATGCATGGTACACAGGATTCAAAGAGTAAAAATCTGTAGTTAGTTATCCTCAGGGCTGATGGAAGAAGTGAACCAAAATTAGGGTATTTTGAAAAGTGCCAAGCAGAAACTGCATCAGCTCTGGTACTTAAAAATAAAGTGGTAGGTACACTTTCATGGATGGTAAAAATAGAGAAAGAACAATGCATGAATAAAACTTACGGAACATAACCTCTTTGCCCTACAGAATGATTCCCAAGTTTGTTATGAAACTGTGATTTTTCATGACCCCACTGACTGCTCTCAGACTGCAGTGAGCAATGAGGCATCATCATAATGGGCAACAGTAGAGACCCTTACCATGGATTTAAATCATAGAATCATAGAATATTCTGACTTGGAAGGGGATCATCAGTTCCAGTGTCATAGAATCACAGAATGGCCTGGGTTGAAAAGGACCTCAAAGATCACTGAGTTTCAATCCCCTTGCTGTGGACAGGGTCTCCAGCCACTAGAGCAGGCTGCCCAGAGCCACATCCAGCCTTGCCGTGAGTGCAGTGTACAATGTGAGTGCATCCACAGCCTCTCTGGGCAGCCTGTTCCAGTGCATCACCACCCTCTGAGTGAAAAACTTCCTCCTAATCTCTAACCTAAACCTCCCCTGCCTTAGTTTAAAACCATTCCCCCTTGTCCTATCATTATCAACCCGTGTAAACAGTGAAGAAATCCTGTACAGTTTCTTTTTTCCACTCCCCTATAAGCTTCCTATGTTTCACAGGCTTACTCAGCTGACACACAGACAGATCTATGCTGGCAGTGTCGATGTGTTAATTGAAGCTCAGAGCTGGGCTCAGCCTTGTGCTGCCGAGCCCGTTGTGTCTCCACTCTGGGAAAGGGTAGAAATAGTTTACATTATTCACATTAAATACTTGAGGTAATTCTGTTTCAAATTGTCAGTATAATTGTACCCAAAGAGCAACAAGTTGCAGAATCCTTTATACTCCAGAAACTAATTGTGGGTTTTTCTTTTTGTTAACGTTTATTCAGGCTGTTATTACTCACCTGCAGGTTGAAGGCTTACATAAAATTCAGCTCCTCTAAGTTATGTTTTCAGAGGTATTACTGTGGGGATGTGAGGTTGGTTATGGTAGTGATTTTGCTGGAGTTTTTCATATTTAGGAGGCACGTTCACGTGAGCTTTTTCTTAGTGTGCTCTTGCTTTTGGGCAATTTATTTATTTATTTAATGATGTCTTCTTCCCTCATGTATGTGCACATGATTGTTAGTTGTTCACTTATCACTGGAAGACCTATAATGAAGCCTGGTATCACGTCTGCTGCTATTTTCCTTTCCCTCAGAGAAGTGCATGCATTTGAAGATGTAAAGTACGTAGTGTGTATTGTAGTGGTACTATCACAGTTCCTATGAGTAAAAGCTAAGCATTTATCATGATTATTTTTGACCTTTATCCCTGTCTTTGGTCTTTGGTAAATCTTACTGTCACTGCTGTGCTTCTGGTGAAAGACCTCGGCTATTTACTGATGTGGTGCTTCCAGATACATTTGTATGGGCCAGTATACATTGGGGATTTACCAAAATAATAAGCTCTATGTGTAAAAGCTAGCTTTTCTTCAAATTCCCTCTCACTGGCACAAAAATAAATTTGATAGGTCCTGATATACCTTTTTCATGTTTGGATTTCCCAGTGCATGGTAACCGGAACCAATAGTTTATCACTTGAGAAAGAAAACCTTGGCACATCCATGTAATCAGAGGCATGATTACGTCAATCATGAGCATTAGAAAGACTTCAGGGGTGCTCTGGGATTTGAGGGGAGGATATTTTTTTTTATTAGTTTGCTTTTATCCCTTTTACTGCTGGCAGTTCTGCCTTCTTACCCCTCACAGTGTCACCCTCTCCATATTAGAGTTACTGATCACTTGTATTTACAAATGCTGCACATTCTTTGCAAGGGCAGTATTTATGACTCACTTGACCAACCACGTTCTGTTCATGCTTGCCCACAGATGCACACTTAACAAGCAGGGGCCAGAAGGAGGAATAGTTCATGACTGGGTGTTTTGGCACCTGGCTGCCAGCCTCTTTATCCCTGTGCTAGGCATGGACTCTGTTTCTCCTAAATACACAGTGGAGTTCCCGCTCCCTTGTATCACAGCATAAATATGTGAATGTTCACAGAAGACCTTTCAGGTCTTCTGTTAAGAAGCTTGGTGTTAAGCTTTAGGTATTGCTACCACTACTGTCAAAGTGCTGGCTGTCCATCAGCAGCAGGTATCTTCATAGCAATGAAAAAAATCCAGTTTCCAGGTGATCTCCAGCAGCCTCAGCCACAGGATGAGAAGTGGCCTATGAGCAGTGTTAGTGTTTGCTGTGGGGGAGTACCAAGATTCAAAGCTTGCTCTTTCTTCCCGCTGACCCTTTGAGAGGACGTAGAGTTGCACGTTGTCTCCATCATGGAAGTGTGGCATGGAGAATGAAAGTGGTGATTTTATGGTTGCTAAACAGATGTAGTATGACCTGGGTACTTAACCATCTAGGTCCTCTTTTAATTATTATTATTCTATTTTTTTGTTAAGAAATCACTCTTCTTAAAGCCTGAGATTAACTAAATCCTCCCACTACAGGTCACATTTTAGCCTTGGCCTCTGTTTCCTGTGACCATGATGCTTAGAGATGTACGGCTGAGTTATTCCATCATCTTGACATGGCCCTGTGCTGCTGGCTTTTGTCCAGCAACATTAAAGAAATATTTTTTCCCCTAAAAATAACAGCTTTTGAAATATTTTTTTTTTCCATGTATAGATGTGACAATACAATCTGGTCGAGGTCAGATTGCATCAGTCTGGCGAATAAATTAGGTTTGTTGTAGCACTGCTTAGCCCCGTTTCTCTTGTGCAATGAGTTAATATTCTCTGCTGAATCCCTCAGGGTTCAGTTTGCTAACTATTCTTGGAAAAACATTCTCCCAGCTAGGCGTTTTGTTCCACTACAAACATGAAATTTTGCTTTTGGTCCTCAGCTGAGTAGAGTGTTTAACACTTGTGGCAGCTGTGCCCTGTCCAGTTGGAAATGTTCGGAGGTGCCCTTTAAACAGCCTCTGTTCTGCTTACAGAAGTTCACCTCCCACCACTGAGCAGATTATGGAACCTTGCCAGTTAGAAATCTTAGGGGAAAAACACTGTGTTCAGAAAACGCTGCTGCATTCGGAGTCCTGGGACTTGTTCTAAAAATAAACTTAATTGAAAAGATTTGTTTTCTTTTCTAATGTGGTTTACATCACTGTTTTATTAATATTGAACTAACAGAATGTCGTAACCCAGAGTACAGAAATACTTCTGTGCAGAGCTCCCACCAGAATCACAGAATTGTAGGGCTTGGAAGGGACCTCTAGAGATCATGGAGTCCAACCCCCTGCCAAAGCAGCTCCCTAGCCCAGGTTGCACAGGTAGGCGTCCAGGCTGGGCTTGGAAACCTTACATGAAGCATTCTGATGTTTGTTTTTCCACTGGTGATTTTGTTAGTTTAATGTTGCAGCACAAAATCAGATGACACACTGCGCTTCCTCCAGAATGAAAGCCAAGTGATTAACGGGTTAAATGGGGAAGTAATTTTACCAAGTCATTATGCTTACTCAGGGGTAATGCTTTATTTGTCAGTGTTATTGCTTTTGAGCATCTCCAGAAATTACTTGAGAATTTTCGCATTTTCCCCCCAAGCCTCACAGTGTCTGAAGCTTTATTTCTCTGCTTTTAAACAGAGAATAAGCCTGATATTTTTGTCTCTGTAATACCTCAGTCATGAAAAGTGTGGATTTGCTGTGCTCTCAGATATATCTGCAAAAGAGGAAGTTGAGTTTGTAGAATCTGGCCTTAGGTTCTATCTGTGTCCTGGTATCACACATTTTTAATGTAAAACTAACAAGGGGAACACATTTGAGATAGGTAGGAACTGATGGAACTTTACTCCTTTCTATGTTATTTTTTCAACAGCACGTTTTTTCCTAGCTCATGCTAAGCAAAGACCTCTGAATTCAGATATAGGTAGCAGGAGGTCGGCATCATGTTTCCTGTCACATGCAGGAGGGAGGAAGGCTGCTGACTATCTCATTTGAATGCTGGAAGCTGTATTGATGTGGTACCACCATCATTTCCTTAGGAGTTATTTTCCCTGGATATGTAGAATAGAAATGAAAAGACATTCTTTGCAAACATTCAGTAAAACGGCTTCTAATTGTGATGGGAGAAGTGCTTTTGTCCAGCTTTCAGTTCTCGACAGCATTGAACTAGGAAGGCATTTAAAATCATGGCATCAGTAAGGCTGGAAAAGACCACTCAGATTATCTAGTCCTACTGTCAACACAAGTAGCTTTCAGAAGCCTCCTCTCTGACACCCAACTCAGAAATGTGTCAGCAGCATGCCAGCAGTGTGCTCTTGCAGCCCAGAAAGCTAACTATATCCTGAGCTGCTCAAAAAGGGGTTGCCAGCAGGGCAAGGAAGGTGATTTTTCCCCTCTGTGCTGCTCTCATGATGACCCATCTGGAGGTTGAGGGTCTCCAAGACAGGAAAGGTGTGCAGCTGCTGGAGTGGGTCCAGTGAGGGCTACTAAGATCAGCAGAGGGCTGGAGCGTCTCTCCTATGAAGGAAGTTTGAGGGAACTGGGTTTGTTTAGCTTGGAAAAGAGAAGGCTCTGGGGACAAAGCCATATGTTGTTGCCTTCTAGTATTTAAATGTAGCATATAAACAGGAGGGAGACTGACTTTTTACCCAGCCTTAAAATGGTAGGATGAGAGGAAATGGTTTTAAACTAAAAGAGAGGAGATGAGATTAGATATAAGGAGGAAATTCTTTGCACATAGAGTTGTGAGGCACTGGCACAGACTGCCCCCAAGAAGCTGTGGGTGCCCCATCCCTGGAGGTAATCAAGGCCAGGTTGGATGGGGGTATGGGCAGCCTAAGCTGCTGGGTGGCAGCCTTGTCCGTGACAAAGGAATTGGAACTTGCTTTAATGTCCCTTCCAACCCAAGCCTTTCTATGAGTCTGTGATTCAGTGAAGTTGGGTAGTGGTGGCCACAACCCATTGCTTTCTCTTGGTGTTCAGTCTTCCAAGTTGAGGAGACACAGACAGCTAAGAAATGTGTTTTCTTTAAACTATTAAATAACAGAAGAAACCTGTTTTTCACATCCTTCTGTCTTTGGTTTTTTAGATTCTGTGAGAAGAATCCACTCAAGGAAATGTACTCAAGCTTTCCAAGGGCTTTACCTTTACCTTCCAAAGGCTGAATATTTGAAGAGAACCTAAAATGAGGCATTATATTTTAAAATATAAAAAGGGATACTGTTCTGTCAGGATTACAGAGTCAGTACTTAATATTTTTGTTGCTTAGTGTTGTTAGAAAGTATTATGTGTAATTATCTTTACCAGATGTTTCTTTTTACTTTAAAAGGATGGAGGCTTTTAACATTTTTTTTCCCTCTCAGCAGTTCTTTTTTAACATGAAGAGTACTGAACCGAGTCTTATACCCTGGCAAGAAGCAGAATATAGATAAAGCAAAATTTGATAAATTATTTTTTTAATTTGCAATTATTTCACTATATTAAGCACAAATTGCCTAGCTTTCTATCTGTTTCCCAACAGTTATCCTCCTATGTTGACTTTCAGTAATTTGAACTGAAATAATTGGATTAATGCATAAGTCCTGTGTCTGTCTTGCAAATGAAAATCAATTTTTCTGAAGGAAAAAATTATTTTTAGTAGCTTTGCAGTTGCAGCTTCAACTGAAAGGTTATGGCAAGCTGCAGTCTCTTCCCGTGGCTATCTTGGATATATTAATATGTATCTATTGAGCATATTGATTTCTTTTTCCTTTTTTTTACCCTGATGTATTGTCCTCCCATAACCTAGTATTATTACAAGTGTAGTCGTGATGAAAATAGGTACTCAGTAAACTCAGACAGGGTTAATTTAACATAATCAGGAGCTTATGGGCAGGTTTATGACCTAGGTTTTATCTTGAAATGCTTGAGTGGCAGTACAGTCCAATTTGAGGATCAGCCAGTCATTTCTATTTGATTTTGGATACTAAAGTGATGGGGAAGCAGTGAGCAGCAGCACTTCAAATGATCACTTTACACATGTGTGTAAAAGTTTGTTATTATTTGAAAATTCCATGTATAAACTTGAGGATTTTCTTGAAATCGTTTTTAGCTACATGAGGGTGGGAATGGAAAGCTTTTCTTAAGCTCAACGGAAGTAGTATTCATTATTCCTGTTAAAGTAAATCATTATTTAAATGTGATAAAGATGAGTTACTTGGACACTGCAGTCATCCCCACAAACTATGTCCCTCAGTTCAACATCTACACTTTTCTTGAAAACGGTGACGGTGACTCTACCACCTCCCTGGCAGCCTGTTCCAATGCACTGCCACTCTGTCTGAGGAGAAACTTCCTAATATCCAACCTGAACCTTCCCATGTGCAACTTGAGGCCGTTTCTTCTTCTCCTAACGCTGTTACCTGAGAGAAGAGGCCAACCCCCACCTTGCTACAACATCCTTTAAGGTAGTTGTAGAGAGCAGTAAGGTCTCTCCTGAGCCTTCTCAAAGAAGATTGGGATATTGAGCTATCTCTGTATGCAGATATGCTTGTATAGTGGATCTCTGGAGTTCCCTTCCAGCCCCTACAATTCTGTGAATCTGTGATAGGATTTCAGTTAGCATTCTGTGCATTATTGGTGATCACGCTCGTGTATCCATGTACCTACATGTTCTTCTTCCATGGTTTGGTAACACTGGACAATATTCTCTCTGTTCATGCATATGTATAAACTATATTAGCCTTTTAGAATGAGTCTAAATGTTCAAAGATACTGTATTATTTCCCTAGAAATAAAATTTCCCTACTGCATCATTCATTTTTAAATGGTCATCTAGAGAAGATTGTTGAATGGAAGTAAAACTAACGAGATGCAATTTATGAAGGTTTTATTACAGTAAAATTTTGACATGAATAATTTTACTAATGCAGGTATAGAGTGGAAGGTACGTTTGAAATTGTCACGGAAACACCCACCTAGCATCCAGAGGCATTTCTCCCAGGCTACTGAATTGTAGTGTTCTCTATATCACAGCCTGAAAAGAGCATTGAATTCAAGTAAAGCATTTGAGTGATATTGCTCGAAAAATTGGAAGAATATTCAGAATCTTCAGTGTGCTTTTGTGCTCTTTTTTTCTTCTTCTTCTTTTTATTTTCCAAATTATCTTTTACCAGTGACTCTAAATTGGGTGAGGTTTTTTAATTTACTTATTCATTTATTTATTTAATTTAAAAGGGTATGATTGGTCACAATCAGAGAAGTTGCAGAGAACTGCTGTTGGTTTCCTGGTTGCATAAACCTTGCAGGAAGGTTGTGGGAGGTCACACTGTGGGGAGAGCGGCTGCTCCGGGTGTGCTCTGTCTGAACTGGGCAGAAAAAAAATGTTTGTAGAACCAGGAGGGGGTTCCCTGTGACATTTTGTGTGAGGAGATGGACTGCCCACATCATTTTTTCTCTCCTAGGCAATGAAAGAAGGCTCAGTGGATGTGATGGCTGTGCAGATTTTGCATCATGGTGACGAATCTGTAGGCACCTGTGGAGGCATTCTTCAGGTTCCACCTGTGTTACAGGCAGGGAGATCAGCAGAAGTCATATATATACAATTGTATAGACATTGAAAAGCAGCCTCAGAACAGTTCTTCCAAATTAGTGGAAGAGCGTTTTTACGAGTAACGTAGCAATATGAGAAAATGGTATTGCTTCAAATGGACTTCATCCCCTTCTTTCCTTCCTTGGATTTTCTATGCTGAAAAATACTTAGGAAATTTCTCAAGGTGCCTCACAAGTAGTGGTTTACTTACAGCTGCCCCTCCCTTGCAACCAGCATTGTTTTAACTTGCAGAAGGGGAGGATGGATAGTGTGTTAATACGTTCTTTCAGTAAACTCAGCTCTGCTCTGGATCAAGCAGCATTCCAGAAAAGCAGGATGAAGCAGTGTAGCTTGCTGGGGAGAGAAGCTGGTGTACCCCTATATTTGTTGTGGCTCTGGAGATGCAAATTTCTGATGGCAGTAACTAGAATAGGCTGATTTGTATGTTCCACCATGAGAGATGCAACACAGCAGTGGAAAAACACCTGTTCTCTGCATGCTTGGAAGCTTTAACCAGCCCCTATTTATTTATTAGGTAGTAGAGAAAAAAAGATGCACGAAAGCCTGCTCCTTCACATGTGCCAGAACATACAGATTTTGTACAAGTGACATACTGAAATTAACCACTGTTGACTGCATTGCCCCTCTGCACTCTGCAAATTGTTATTTCTCAGATTAAAAAAAAAAAAAAAAGCAAACGCTTCTCATAATGTTTTCAGATCTTTTCTACATATGAAACTGATTTTCCATTGACGTTTGTGAAACAGTCTTGTGGTAAGAATCATATCATCATAGAATCATAGAATAGTTTGGGTTGGAAGGGACCCTTAAGAACACGTAGTTCCAACCCTCTGCTATAGGCAGGGACACCTCTCTCTAGACCAGGCTGCTCACAGCCCCATCCAGCCTGGCCTTGAACACCTCTGGTGGGGGCATTCACAACCTCTCTGGGCAATCAGTTCCAGTGTCTCACTGCCCTCACGGTAAAGAATAGTCCAGTTTTTTAAACATTTCATCATAAATAGTTCTAACCAGCACGAATAATGACTGTATTTTTGTGAATCTTAACGTTTTATTAAAATAAAAGTTGTTTTCTTTGTCATTAAAAAAAAAAAAAAGAGAAAGTATAAGGAGGATATTTATGCTTTGGGAGATCATTACTGTAAAATTTTGTAATAAGCAAGAAGTAGTGATCTGGGTGTGAACTGTGATCATTTGGTTTATATCCTTTGCAGAATGCACTGAAAATAACCTGGCATGCTGTAATATACTTGGAGATCAAACTATGTCCAAAGGCAAAATAATTCCTTTTCTTCTCTGATGGCAGAGGCACGATCTGCACTTCATATCCTGGGAATCTGGAGTGCTAGAAAATAGTAAAGGCTTCCCAAGGTTATTTAATGAGTCAGAAGGGAGGAGTTTTGAATCTGGAAAGCTTAATCCCAGTCTTGTTTGTCTAAAAATACCATCTTCTTACTCCAAGATAAATATTTGGAAGTATGTTTTTTTTATAAGCTTTGTTTCAAAATCACACCTGTCCAACCAATAGATAATGTATCGATCAGAACCAGTCACACTTTTTATTGATCTGTGGTGTTCTGTGCTCTGAGCCGCTTCATTTTTTATAACACTGATATATATTTTCTGATGGATGGGAGTGCTCTTAGCAGTATTTTAAATAATAATGGTCGTCATGAATTTGACTTTATTTCCAGAAGTGTGATGCTGACCAGAGGAGCTCTATTTGCTGCTGTGCCTTGACTTTTTCAAGTTTTCCTGTTTAATTCAGAACTATTTTCTGTCTGTGTGTCAGCGTGCAGCATGGGAGAGTGCAGTCTGTGCTGGAATTTACTGAGTTTGTTATTTCCATGTTCTCATCTTATGTATATTGGGTTTGGTAAAGATTTGGGGCTGGCTAATACTTAAATTGTACTCATGGAAATGGAATGGAAAGGTCTTGGATGTGGACACCAGCTCCAGCTAATAGAAACTCTTCATTCTGTCCAGCTTTAAAATGGTGAAGTGGTTGGAGTATGCAGTGTGATCGTCTCTACCATTGACAGACTCATTTGACAGCTGAGAACAACCTTTTTTGACTCATCTCCTTCAGAATTAGGTTTAGACGTGCTCTTGCAGAAGCTGCTCGCAGTTTTTTCAGAGGTGCTGAACCTCTGTGCAGATGCACCCGAAGAGAAGCATTGGTCATTGGGCATGTCAGCCTGAGGGGTGTTAATTGCTGTTATTTTTGCATCACGAATCTGATCAAACCAACTCCAAAAAACAACTCCGAAACAAACAAACAAAAAAAAAACCACCAAATTTTTTTTAGAGTAGAATTTTTAATACTTCTCTAGTACAACTTATAATTCTTCAGATAACCGATACAACTTCTGCTGGCAAAAATTCAGTTTCTGATAGATTTGTCTAACTTCCACAGCATCTGTGAAAAGCCATTGTCATACAGAGTTGTGGGCCATTACAGCTCTACCAAAGTGATATTTCTCACCCAGTTAAAATGCAGTGTTTTGGAGAGACCTGTCTTAAAAGCCTTGCTGGAAGCTGTCAGTAGGTATGTTTTCTTCTGTTTCTCTTCTTTATTCTGAGCACTGAATATACACATCACGAATATTGTGTTCAGTTTTGGGCCCCTTGCTACAAGACAGAAGGCCCTGCAGCATGTCCGGAGAAGGGAAATGGAGGCATGTGGGGTCTGGAGCACGAGGAGCAACTGAGGGAACTGGGACTGTTCAGTTTGCAGGGGACTCAGCAGACTCTACAATGACCTGAAAGGAGGTTGTAGCAATGAGGGAGAATGCCACTATTCTCAAGTAACTAGCGATAAGATGAGAGGGAATGGCCGTAAGTTGTGCTGGGAAGGTTCAGGTTGGAAATTAGGAGAAAAATTTTCTAAGAAAGGGTGGTGAGGCACTGGCACAGTCTGCCCAGGGAGGTGGTGTAGTCACTGTCCCTAGAAGTGTTCAAGAAATGTGAGGATGTGGCATTGGATGTGAGGATGTGGCAGGGACATGGTTAGTGGGCATGGTGGTGATAGGCTGACTTTTGGACTAGATGATGTTAGAGGTCTTCAGCTTTAATGATTCTGTGGTTGTATAACGTTTTCTTCTAGAGTAGTACCATGTATTTACAGCCTTGTGAGTATGAGTAGTGCACGATACCTTGTGTGTAGCTAATGCATCGTTGTTCAACTCGTGAACAACTGGTAACAGAAAGTTTCAGTTCTGTACCTTTAGAAGAATGGAAAGACAGAGAGCAAGAAATGCATGTTGTAGTGGTCCCATAACAAGTCTGCTTTTTTCCCTTTGAACTTTTGTGTTCTTTACCTTTCTGTGTTTCTATTTGAGAATTTTCTCAGTTGCTTTTGCTTTAAGTATTTTAAAGGATGTTTAAAAATATATGTAACATATATTTTATTGTCATCTCTCAGGTACTTTAGAAGGCCTCACACTGGCAAGGATACTCTTTAAATTGGGTCAGTGAACTACCTGATAAGTGTATAGACAGCTTCACACAACCTATCTTGCATCTGAGTTTTACTCTGGAAGTAGAACACATGGCCTAAGGAATTTTTGTGCGATGACAGTCTCTGGGCAGGATGTTGTCTTTCCCACTCCCCATTGTGTGACTGGTAGTCTATGCTGCTGCAAACTTAGAAGGTATGGGGAAATTGCAACAGAATGATAAGAAATTCAACTATTTCCTATGTGCAATAGTTTAATAACAACAAAGTTCCTTCTGGTTTGCTAGCAAACGAAGGAATGAAAGAGAACTTTGTATGTATGTATAATGTAGCTGGCAAATGCCAACATTAAAAGTAATTCTGATTCCAATTAACACTTCAGGGTGAAGTTCTTTGACCTGGCTGGTGAAATGCTTTGGGTATCTAACAACCAGTTTGGGTTGCGTTCACTTAGTCCTGAGACCTATGAGATTCTGCTGTACAGGAATTGATTTAATGCAGTTATGACACGCTCTTTGGCTCCATCAAAGCTTTCAATTTTGACAAGGAAAGCAGCTTTTACTCCGGTCAGTGAAGTTTGAAAATTGCAGGTTTACAGGTGTGAATGAAGTGCAGAGAAAAAAAAAGCCCTTGGTACTTATGTAGAATTTTATCCATATTGTCCATACCAGTTGCAGACAGTGTGAAAGTTAGACACTGCTCTCTTTTCAGCAGATAATGCTAGAAATTCAGTGATGAGAAGCTGGTTTTCTTTCAGTCTTTGTGTGTGTGTGTGTGTGTGTGTGTGTGTTTGTTTTTTAGTTTTTCTTTGGGGAACTATCATGAGAGCTTGGAGAACAAACTTTCTTGGGACGTTTTATTAGAATGTTTTGGCATTTGGAGATGATTAAGTCATCTTGTGTTAATTCTTTCTCTAGCCCAGAACAGTTGATTTCTGAAGCATATTCTGTGTTGATTTAGAGATGTTATGACATGTAAGTTGTAGCTTGTTCAGTTTGTCCTGAGTTTTTGCAGAGACTTATTCCTGTACATATTCGTAAGAAGATGCCTTAAGAGTAATTAACATCAGTCATCTGGAATGCTGAACTTGACTCATTTATCTAGCATTAAAGCAAGGATATACAGAATGACTTGGGAAGTGAGATCACGAAAGTTCACTGAAAAGTAATGAAATGTTTCTTTGATTTACGTGAGGGGACTGCAACATGAAAAATTCCATTTACAAAAGCAACTTCATGGTTTGAGTGATGTATTGCATAAAGTAAAAGCACAGTAACTTAGATGTGGGAAATGAGTCAATCCAGTAGTTTGAGAATGGGAGTAGGATTTAGGTTTGCTGTTCTGTTGGTGCTGACTCACCACAACCTTACGCAAGTCATTTTGGTTTTCTACACATCAGCAGCTTAACCTAAAAATGCGCTACTCTTCTTCTTTTTTGCTTGATGGCTTTGATTGTCACAAAGCAAAGGGCAGCAATAGAAATTATAACAAAATTTCAGTACTTGTCATATTCATAAAGCATTCCATTTTTTCAAGCAACTTTTTCCTTATTTTTATTGCTGTTTTGCAGTGTCTTTTACTGCTTCTCTGTGGAAAGCTTTCCAAAGGGGAAGAATTGAATTCAAGTGACAGTTTTATAAAAGATTTAGCAAACATGTAAAGTAAAAACAAGAATAACTTTTTCTAATCTCCTTTGATTATGGTCACTGTAAGCCTGATTAAAACAGGCATTTTAGTTGCCAGCATAGTTTTGCCGGCACAAGTTGTTCAGCCTTGTCTGACTCAGGGAAAAGGACATCAACTACCAAGTGGTGCCTGGAAGGACTGCAATGAAGGGTAAAATCATTCAGATAAACCAAGATGACACCATACTGAACCAGGCAGCTGAAACTCCTGTTTAAAAGCAGCTCCATCTTCTCTAGAGAGCATTGGTGTGGTGAAGGAAGTTTTGTGCTCTTGAACTGCATCAGGTTTCACAGTAACTGCTGGCGATGATACAGCCCTCACTTGTCCATCATGATTTTTTTGGCTTTTACCACAAAATGCCTTGCCCCATTCTGACCGTTTTTTTCATGACTTGACAGAGCTGAATTTCTTTTGAGAAGGAAATATTTCAGATGTAGCTGTTGATGTACTGAATCATCTTGTCAAGAAAGAAGAAGTTCTTGAGCTGGGGATTAGGCAAAACAGGAATGTGATGCCTTGGCTTGTGGGTAGGAATGACTGCACATTGGGTTATGAAGCAGCTATTGCTCATTAGTGTCAAACACTCCCATAATCTGCATTCACTTTCAAGCCTGGGCAGGCCCCTAGCAATACCTATTTAGATTTTAGTACAAACACTGCCTGTACGTAGCTTACAGCAAGGCTGGTGTTTATTGACTTTGCAACGGATTATGTGCAGTAGCGTAAAGAAAGAAAGATTGGAGAGGAACAAATCAGTACAGGGTGGCTCAGTTTGGTTTGCCAACTGAAAGGCTTCTTTATTTTCTTACCTGTATAGTCTTGATGATCTGTCTCTAACCATGGATGGCAACACTACCAATTGAATTCTGGAATATTATACTAGTAAAAACAGTACATATTTGTATGTATAACAGTGTATGTTACAATACAGAATCATGAGTCAAATAATCAAAAGCGTGAATCAGCTGAATAGGGACAGTTCATAATGCACATCCAATTTGTTATAATGCTTAGCAACACTGTATGATCTTGTATGTACTTACAGCTATTTATATAGCAGGTCACCACTTTCGCCTTCTTTCCTCTGTTTTGTTTGTTTGCAGTACAAATCTAATAAATATTTATACTCTTATCTCAAAAAGGCAAGTGACTTTCAGAAGACTGGCTCTTTTATGTATGTTATATATGATACAAGCTACTGTATCTAACAGAAAACTAGACTGACGCTATTTACATTGAAATAGAATTGTAATTAACCTTTATTTTGATGAGAGTAAAACACAAGGACTCTCTATTATATATAGAAGATTTAAATCAATAGTTAGGCCCATAAATAGTTAACCACTGGTAACTTACTGATTTGTCTTAGCAAAAGATGTTTACCCTTTTGTTACATAGTGACTGGAAATGTCAGTGTTGAGATTGCCAAGTACTCTTTTATGTATTTCCTCACTAAATGTAAATCTACGACTGTTCCATTTTTCCATAGTAACTTCTTTATAGAAGGAAGGGATAACTCGCACCATTTCTTCCCTGAGTCTCCAAAATTTTGTATTTTGATAAGGCAGTCAGCCACATGAAGGTATGTCCTGCATGTGCCATAAAGAATCCAAGATGTCCAAAACCTGCAGCAGAGTCGGGCTCCCAAGCAAGAGCTCGCTCACTGTTCATGAACGTTGCCATCACGCTGCTACCCCCCTGTGGCCAGGAGTGGGCATTCCATTGTATAAACCAGAATAAAAAACTTCAGCTGTGGATTCTATTCGTTTAGCCAGTGCTGTTCTCTGTTCACTACAGAAAGCAGAATTAGTAATTATTAGTGGGCTTATTATCTTTTCCTGGGACGTAATAAGTTGGTATTAATTATATTGAATATATTAGTATAAAATGCTCACGGTAGATTAAAAAGTCACTTTTACTTTCACCTTATACTTTTTATCATTTCCATATGTAATTAATTTGTAGGAATAAATGCAACGTATTATTTGAAACACTGCATGAAACTTTTGACTCTTAATGATTTATTGCTTCATAATTATCTCTCAGAACTTACAGAGGATTCAAGTATATTAATACAGGTTAGTGTTACACCTTTCCAGTCAAAATTATCGCTACCATTTCTAAATTCCATCACAATTCCTTATAATTAGTATCAGCCAGGTAGTGGGAGCTGTCTTTGCATCTTGCCTTGCAAACTGATACTGGGTTGCATACCTTTGGGCTTTCCATGTAAATGATGATTCCTGCATATAGATAGTTCCCGTATCATCTTCCTCCTCAGTCTTGGAGCAATAACAGCATGCCATTTCCAGGGTTGTTTAATGGGAGTCCTTCTCTGCCTTTATGACCCAGAGTAGTCCTGCTGCATCTGGTATCTATAATTTAGCACCATGGGATATGCTGGTGTGGTTTGTGGTGAAGAGGGCTCTTTCTTCCTTCTGCTTCAAGACCCTGCCTCAGTCTTCTCTAAATGTACGAAAGAGAAGTTGGTGGTTGTCATTTATTATTCAAGTCATAACATTAATCTTTTTTATAAGACAGAAATCTGTGTTAACCTCTCTTCTGGAATAGATGATGGTTTCCACATTTTTTTATTTCCAATTTTTGCTGTTAACGTATCCAGTCGTACTCTGATTGAGCTGTCTTCATGGGTCATTTCATTTCCATACCAGACAAATGTTAGAGCAAATTAAAAATTGGTTACATTTATTTTTTTTTTGTGGCTCTTTTTCAGACAAGTGGTGAGAGCCAGCTTCCAAACAGCAGTATTTAACTTTGTGTATTGATGGATGTGGACGTGCATTTTGATATCGTCTTCTTTTTAATACTGCTGGGGCTTTCTTACCCAGAAAGATTTATTCGCTCTTGATAGCAGTACTGATGCACATTTTTTTTTTACAAAGGTTTATGCTTCAATATTAATTCTGTTTGCTCGTTGAACAGGTTTCCAGATAGATAGGTGAATTAAACAGCTAAACTCAACTGTGTGATGTCAATGGCACGGTATATGAAATAGCAGTAAATGTTATTAACACATGTAGGCTGAAACTCCAACATGTAGTTGTTCTCAGTGCTTGATTATTCATAAAATATGTGAATGGCTACTATAAATTAGAGGCTGTATGCTCACACTATGGGAGACCCTTGCTGATTTGTGTGTGGCTTTTCCCAGCATGTTAGAATTTATAATCCTGTCTCTTTTCTTGTCCTTTCCTCTGTGACACTGCTGCTGTAAGGACCTTTCCTTCACATTTCATGCGTGCCACTTATCTCTATTCATTGAAATTCTCTCATCTCCTTTTGATATTCAAATAGCAATATAATTTTGCTTAGTTAAAAACAGATGCATTTCTTCCTTAGGGATCATAGTGCATCCTTTTTGCATCTCAGTGTTTATAGCTGCAGGCTCCTTGGGGCAGTAACGTCCTGTTTTGTAGCTTGGGCCATATTCAGCCCACTTTTGGACCAAATGAAAATAGCACCAAAGGATTCTCCAAGGCACAACAGGTTCAACATGTGATTAAGAAAGCAAAAGTAAAATTACTCTAAAACTTCTTTAGAAAAGTTTTGAAACCTAAAAATAAAGCACTTTCCCCCTCCATTTGTTGTTCTTTATGTGTCAGAATATTTATTTTTGTTATGCTTTTCATTGACCTTATACTCAATTGAAGTCAAGTATTAAAATAGAGGAGTATAGGATAAAAAGGATTTCTGCCCTGGAAATGTAAGAGAAGCATCCCTGACTGTCTCTCAAACTTGGACAGATTTTTTTTTTTTTTTTTTACATATAGAAAATAAGAAAATAAATAAATAAATAAATATACATATAGAAAATAAATATTGTGATTCCATCAATCTTAAAGAAAAATTAAAGAATGAAGAGACCACCTGCCTTCTCATTCAGAATGATAACCCATCCAGTCCCTAATGCAGATGAAAAACAAAAAGTCTGCTGCCTGGCAGGACCCATAAATTAAGTGGGCTTCTGTGGCTTGGTGCTGCACTGCACATGGATGGCATGGTCATGGGGAAGATGTTGGAGCCCCTTAGGCCTCCATCACCAACCCATTCAGGGCTCCCTGCCATTTCTGTTGTGTATTAGCTTGTCAGAATCAGTTCATGCTTTCTCCACTGAAGGCTTCTCTCGCGAGTTTAAGCCCTTCATTAACTAACAGGTATATAAATTAAACGGTCACTTCCCATGAAGAATAGAGGGACTAAAGGATGCTGTGTCTGCACCTTGTGCATTGTGCTGACAGCACGTACGTTTGTTGGCCATTTACCATGTCAGATAATGAAAGGAAGCATAGGCTCAGTCCTTCATATGCATTCTGCCACTTCTGAGAGTAGAGGAACTGTGTTTTGATGTATGAGCGAAAGCCTTTGTGAGGGTTCAGCAGTTCTGATGTGTAGTTTAGAGAGGAAAGCCTGGTAAGTAGTAGATTCTGATTTGTGATTAAGGAAAACCAATTTGAGGTTGTAGAAACAACTACTAACACCCTAACATCATACTTACATAGCATTTCTTCAAAGCCTCATAAGTTTGAAAGGAGTTTGGAGATCATCCTGAGCATTTTAAATTTTGATCATGCAGCTTAAATTTGATTAATATATTATTTTAACAATTTTTGGCTTGTTCTCTGTGACTTTCTCTGTGCATAGATAAAAGTTCTATCATTCTTCAGCCTCCAGCGCAAGTGTGCAAAGAAACAGGATGCTCTAGCTCAGGCATTTTGGTGGGTTTGGTGATTTCAGTGCCAAGGAGCAAGTACTCCAGTCTGCTGGCCCTTAAACATGGAAGGCCAGAGGCTGAACAGTGGCCCAAAGGGTGGCTGCCACAGGATCATAGAATCACTCACATTGGAAAAGACCTTAAGGATCATCGAGTCCAACTACGACCTAACCATACTACCCTAACTCTAACAGCTCTATGCTAAATCATGTCACTGGGCACCACAGGACAGTTTCCTTCTGTGAGTGTCATAGGAAATGGGAGAGGCAGGCAGCATGGGCATGATTTTCTAGGGCTTATCTGCTAAACTTCACATGGAAAAGAACAGACCTCAGACATTCCTCAAGTACTTAATTGCTTAGAAACTGTACGACTGTATAAGCTGATAGTGCCTAAATTAAACGCACGCAAGCAATAATGAGCAAACAAGTATTTTAAGCAGAAGAAAGTCGATATCATAAAAACACAATGAGGAGACATAAGAAGAAATCTGACTAACCACATCTATTAAAAAAAAATTTTTTCCATGCTTTCTACTTTTGTGTGAAAGGCCAGTTAAAAAAACAGGATACTCATTTCACATCTCAGAGGAGAGCAGAGCTTCTCATGCATAAAGCTCTTGAAGACGACTCTTCATTGAGTGGTTTCATACTGCATGGGCAACACACTAGGCCTCGTGCATGGCCAGATGTAAGACTTTTATAACCCATATCCTCAGTGGAAAGACATCTGCAATTCTCCATTTTTGTTCAAGGACTGTTTTTTCTTTTTAAAAATACCTCTAGATGTAAATTCATTAATTTGGTTAAGGAAGCAAAGCAACCTTGTGACTCATTTAATAACTGCAAGTATGTAGTATTTTCTAATGTTGAAAACTTTGTGATTTGAACAAAAGATAATCAGGATATGCCAAGTGAAGTGTATCATCAAGGGATTAGTGTTTTCCTTGTTCTTTTTCTTAAGAGGTACTATGAATAAGGAATTGCTTTTGAGCCAACTGAGAAAATGGGGCCCCTGATTAAAATGATAGATAACCTGTTTTTGCAAATCTGTATATGGCCGGTCCTCACTTAGAGAAAAGCATGGACAAAAAGATCTTTATTATGCCTCTTCCAAGTCCTTTATGAGCCTCTGATTTTGTTAGTGGAAGATGTAAGAGTATGTTTGAGGTTTTATTAAAGCTGAAATAGAATTTGCCTTTTTTTAGCTCCCCTGAAAAGCAGCTTTTGCATAACAATCTGCAAGCAAGCACACTGTGAAATACATCCATGCTCTTACCTTGAAAGTGCCATGTCCTCTTACACAATGGATATGCAAAGTGACAGGTTTTATAAGACTGAGGTCTTGGTTATCTGGAAGCACTTTCCTCAGTAATAATAATAACGGAGTGAGAAACAAAAAAGCAAACAAATCCATGTATTCAAGTTGAAGTTTAATCATGTTTTATTCTAGCACGTTTGTAGTTTCATTTGCTTTTACACTAGGGCTATTTTTAATAGCAGTTTGAATTAAGTGGAAAAAATGACCACTGAGCTGTTTAAAACTGAAAAGGCAAAATCCATACTTAACTGCTTAACTCACTGAAAGAAAAAAGAGTGACTGCTGACTACTGTTGATATATTTTAGCCACGAGGGCTGCTAAATATCAAGCAGGGGGTGCTATGTGATTTTCTCATGCAGGGGTCTTAGAAAAGATTCCCTCGTGTTTAAGCATGATTTGCCTTTGATAAGTCCATATCGGTGATTCAGAGTCACCACATACTCATTTGTGCGCCCAGGAATATATTTCAAGAGGACTCCCTCCTGATTTTCCAAGAGACTGAACGAGGCGTTGCGATGTGTTTCACAACTCAAGGGTTTGACGCAGTGTAAGAGCCTGAGCTTGCATTCTTTGTTGGACAAACAAGTAGGGCCGTGCTCTATATAGCTCTGCGAAGTACTGATCTGCCCCTTTCCAGAGTTGTGTGCTCTGGGAGAAGCTGCCTCATTATGTTTTCTGAATGAGAGAAAATAGCACATACATGAATGAGCCTTGGCAGTGAGGGAACATGGATTCACAAGTAATTGCAGGCCAGTATTTCCCATTGGTAAACAGAAGGGAAGGGAGGGACTGATGTATGTTATTCTTCTGCTTTCCAGTCTCATGGGCTCAAGTGAGTTTCCTCCTTCAGCTGTAATATGAGCGTTCTGCTTCCACTGTGGCTTCTGCTAAGGGCTGTAGAGTAAATTACAATTTTACCATGGGAAATGCTAGAAAAAGCTAGAACCACGTCATACTCTGTCCTTTACAAAGTGTTTTGCTATTCTGGGGAATTCACAAGTACTCCTGCACTAGTAACCTCTTCCCTAAATACAAATTCAGTAGGTACAAGTGTAATTGTTAGATGTACCTGCACAAATGCAAACAAGTGAATGTGTCAGCATAGCCTCCCTTTGATGTAAAAAATCATTCCTATCTGCATATTAGGGTCAAGGGACAACAAATTGGCGGCCTACTGGAAGATACAGATGGTTGTCGTTTCCCAGACAGTAAACTTCAGATCTATTTGGCACTCATTCTGTACTCCATCGTAGACTGTCCTTTATTTTCCTCCAAAATACACCAAACCATAAAATACTTATCCACTAAATTTAATAACTCCACATTATATAAAGTATAGTAACTGAAGCTGGGATTTTTGATGCCAGTTTGAACTCCAGACACTGCCTAGACTGCTAGTGTTGTGTATTAGAAGTTCTTGATTGGTTGAAATGGTGCAAAGATAACTCAATAACATTTTTAAGGAATTATAAGAAAAATAAACTTAGAAAAAGTTGGCTTTTTGCTATGAAGAATTTCATTCTTAGAACTAACAGAACAGTAGAGTGAAAAAGGCTGAGAATCTGTCTGTCTGTGGTAATCCTACAATTTTAAGAGCAGTCTACTGCTTGGGTGATCAAGATGCTTCTGAAAAATTTCAGACAGAAGAAGGAAGCATACAGAAGGTGGAAGCTGGGGCAAGTGAGCCGGAAGGAATTTCATCATGCAGGGATGGGATTAGGAATGCCAAAGCCAAAGTTGAATCTGGCAAGGGATTTGATGTCTAACAAGAAGGTCTCCTACAAGTACATCAGCAGCAAAAGGAAGAAGGAAGGGCATATGTATGTCTGCTGTGGGCTGAAGTAGGTGACCTGGTGGCAAGGGGGAAAGCCAGGATGCTCAGTGCCTTCTTTACCTTGGTCTTTATCGGTAAGACAATTCTTTAGCAATCATAGGTCCCTGAGAACAATGGCAAAGTTAGGAACAAGGAAGATTTACCTCATCTGGAGGAGGATCAGTTTTGGTCTAAATAGTATAGATATTCACTGGAGCTGATGTGTTACATATCTTTGGGTTGGTAGCACTGCAAAGCCATTCTCCATTGCCTTTCAAAGGTTGTAACAACTGAGGACTGGAAAAAAAGGAGAAAGTCTCATTTTCATTAAGAGCAAGAAGGAGGATCTAGCCAGTTAGCCTTATCTTGGTCCTTGGGAAGGTGGTGGAGCAAATAATCCTGTAAACAGTTTCCAAACGTGAACGGTGATTAGGAGTAGTCAGCATGGTTTTATGAAGAGATATAATCCCTGACTAATGTGATAGCTCAGCAAAGGCAATTTCCACGTTGTGCCACTGATGAGAGGCAACCTTAGCAGGCTGACCATGAGTGCACAAATGCCCTTGCAGCAAAGAATGCCAGGAGCTTTCCCAGCTGTATTACAAAGACTTGCCACCAGATTTAGTAGTGATCCTTACCTGTGGATTGTATTGTGGTTGTTCAAGTTAGCTTCCCAGTCTACTTACTGAAAGATTACTTTCTGAATAACTGAGAGTATAGTACTTTTCTTCTTCCTAAATCTCAAGAGATTGTAGGTAAGAAAGAGATTCTTGCTTGAGAATTATTATGGAATTAAAGGTTTTGTTAACTGTTCTAGAAACAGATGGTTAAAATAAGACTGTTAAAAAAAAATAAAAAATGTAATTCAAAACATGATTAATGTGTATCCAGGATTTTATGTGCCATCCAGTAAAACAAAATTGAGGCCAATATAAACTTGAAATGTAATGCAGCTACTGAATTAGATTAAAGCGTGTACTCTCTATATCTGCAGCAATAGGAAACATTATAAAAATTCAGGAATGTTTGGGTATTAAGTTAATATGCTTCTAGGTTTATTGTTCTTAACTATATAGAATCTGCAGCATGTGTGAAATTGTTGGCTGTATGTCTGTATAGACTTGAGTATTTATGCAATGACCAATCACTTTCTAAAATAACTAGGAATTTAGAAAAAGTTTAAGAATGAATGGAGTGGCAATTTTAGGTTTTTCATAGAGTCTGCTTTTCATGAACACATTTATATACTGATATTTCCTAAAAATGTATGTTTACAGCTTTGTTGACGCTCTGTGAATTGTGCCCCAGCTTTCCCTGCAGAGTCACAAGCTTTAATTTGTTCTGCGTAGGCTCTCTTTGGCCAAACGGAGCTTCTTAGAAGTCTGACCTCATCACTGGAATTTGTTTAAACATTCTCCAAGGGGAAAAAATTAAAACTGCAATAAGTAAAACACTGAGAGTTTGTTATGACAAGTTTAACTTGTGATTTGTTTGCAAGGAAGAACCGCTTGAAGTTTGTAGCAGTATTTAATATATTTTTGTTATACGATGCTTTTGTAATTTCCTCAAGTAATTGATCAACAGCTATTTGCATACTATCACTAGACAGAACTAGAGGAAGAGTTTTCTCTTCTCTATGGACATTTCCATAGAGAAATAAATTTCTCATGGTTTATTTTGGACCTGTTCTATGCAGACTTTGCAGACTGGCCAATGCATTGATTGCCACTCCAATTTAGTTGAAACAGAGACCAAGATCTAAATAACTGTGGTAAAGAAGAATATCTTGCCTGCCGAGTGCTTTGACTGTTTGTTATAATTCGTATTTTTCCTTTTTTATTTTCTGAGATATATGCCGTTTATATCCTTTTATCTCAAGACCATTTAAATTTAGCTGTTTTAAAACTTTTCAGTCAGAGCTTTAAAAGGAACGCCTATTGGAGCTCCAAACAGTAGCTGTAAAATATTACTCTATTAGCTCTGTTAAGAAATGAAACCCAGATCCTTAGATATTTGCCCCCAAGTCATGATCCTATGAGTTGTTTCATCCCTTTTCAGTATATTATAGCTTTTTCATTCCCTGATTAATGAGTACACGATCTGAGATCAACATGTTGTATAGGGGTAGAAATTACAAACTTAAACACTTGAACTACAGCTAAAGTTTGTTCTCTGATTCTCAGTCAGATATTGTTTATAACTAAGATACTTTATTTATTTTTTAATTCTCAGTGTAGTTTTTCATCTTGGTATGGCAGTGTCCTTTTAATTTCTGATATTTTCTCCAACGACTGTTTTTAAATCAGTTTGCTAATTCAACTTCGCCTTGTTTCCAGTATATTGTTATTACGGCAGTTTGATGTTGCCTCATGTTTTATTGCATTGCCAACCAGATGATCCTGAAAGTCACATTTTTTTTAGTCTAACAGTAATGCAAAATCTGTGTATTCAGCATAGGCTGGAAGGGAGAAGCAAGGTTGAGGAACTGTGTAAGCTGTGTAATCGCTTTCATTTATATTACAGTTTCACTTAGGCTAGAATCCACTCACATAAAGGAGCCCCAGAAATGCGTTATGTAATAACTTTGGAAGAACATACTGTTTTGTAATTATACAAAAAATGTGTTGCTTAATCATAGGTTAGTCTTGTGGTAGGGAGTGGGGGGAGTATGACTGGCTTTCCTTCTGAGGTTTTGGTGAAATGGTTTCTCATACGTAGCTAGATGTTTTATTGGGGTAACTGTCATCAACAATGGCAGGTTGACCATATGCATTTTGACACTTTTGTGATTTCTCTGTCACTAATTACATTTGCTCAATCAGTTTTTAGAGTTCAGTTCTTGATGATTCTTATTTTATCAAGATATACTCGAAATTAAAGTAGTGTTTTGTAGTCAACATGGTTATTTGGTTTTCATTTTCATTTTTTCTTTGGTTGTTTTTACTTGTATGTATTCATAGGCATGACATATTTCTTGGATTGGTTTTAATTTTCGTATGTCAGACTCTCTGATAAGGAATCCTCAGTAAAAATGTAACCTTGCACTGAGCAGCTGATGACGTTTTATTCTCTGAAGATAAATTTTGTTTTTATTTTGACATAATTAATGAAATATGTGTTAGGATAACTGACAGTAATGGAGTCTGCTGTGCTGAGACTGTCAGGAAAACAAAAAGCCTAGAATAATCAGGTCATAATTTTAATCAAAATTAAGAGTGTGATTGTCAATTTTTGATGATAATAGAAGTCATTTTGGATCTACTGAACACTTGGAATATTTTAAGAGGCTCAGAGTAAATCAGAACTGCGAGACTTTACCTTGTAAAATAATGAAGATTATGTCTGCCTGCAGCCAAACCTGTGCAGTCTGTTAAAATGTACCAAATCCTCCGTGATACTGAGAGGGAGAGGGATGATTTTATTTCAGTACTTAGCTTTGTGAGGTTGTATGAATGGAAATTGTCACGGGAGGATGATAAACAATATTAAATGCTGTCTTTTGAAATTGTTGTTACCCTTCAATGTTTTGGTCTGTCAACTATCCAAATACTAATTATTTTGGTAAGTGAAGGCTTAGATACACTTAGAGACACATACATCAGACTTCAAAGAAGTCTGATGACTTCATGCTTTCAATGTGGCAGGAAAAATCCATCCTTAGAAATTTCTACTATGAAGTCAGACCATATTCAATCTATTTCAATCATATTCAATCTATTTAAGTGTAGGAACGTCTATAGGAACAGCATGCAAGTTTGCCTATTCGGTGATCCATTCCTGTGATACTTTCCCACAATATATTAAAGGGATTACATGAAGGTGTTGTTTTTCAGTTTATCTAGGTTTTTTTTTTTTATATTTGCTGAGACTGTCTGCCTCTGCGATCTCCTATGACAGCAAGCTTAAGTCACTACCTGCTTATTATCTTTGTTAAGCTGGTCTTCACTTGTCACTTTTCTTAGTCACACTCAGCATGTAGTTCATTTTTAGGGCTGTGGTTGAAAACTGAACTGTGGATTTCAGAGAACTGTCAACTATGACTTGGGGATATTTTCTCCACACAGAGTTCATGTGTGAGAATGTTAGTGAGGATCAGATTATTCTTTCCTAATCAAGTCATCTTATATTGACTTGGGCTGAAGATTGTCTTCTTGTTAGCCCACTTGTTCAGTTTTAAAATTTTAGGCTCTTTACCACTGACATGAAATTTAGCTGCAGACCTTAAGATTTTGCTGTGCCATCATTCCTTGTGTCAATGGTGTTGAATACTCTCAGTCCTAGTCCCGATTCCTTGGGAACCACATTGTTAAGACTTTTTCATCCAGTAAAAAAAGGTGACTATTAAGTCATACTTGTGTTTCCTATCCTTGTAAGTCCATAAAAATCGTGTTTTTTCAATTCCATTCTAAGTTATTGTTTTCAGTAATCTTTAGTGGGAAGCCTTCTCAAAAGATTTCTGAAAATACAAGTCATCTAGGTCTTCGTTTACCCATGCACTTTTCTCTCTACTCTGTGAGCGCCTGCCAGTCATAAGGTAGTATTTTCCTTTACAAAATCTTGTTGGTTTTTTTCTCACCAGATATGTGTGGGCTCAGCAATCTTATTCTTTCACGTGGACTCTACTGTTTTACCAGGAGCTGAATTTAGTATCAGTGGTCCTTTTGGGATCTGCAGGACTCATGGATCGGTGCCATCTGATGCATGTACTTCCTGTGCATGCGCTTCATGTTGATGTAGCTACTCTGATGTTACAAAGATGTGTTGTGTGAGAAGCCGACTCATCAACTTCATCAGTAATGACAGATGCTGAGAATTTGCTGTACTTTTTTGCCGTGATCTTCCCATTCTTTAGTACTCTTTTCATGCCTCTGCTGAAAAATAATCCTGCTCGGCTGCCTTTCATCTTTCGAAGTATTTAAAGAATGTTTCAGTCTCAGCGTGATCATCTGCTGCAAGGTGATCTTAAAATTCTTCTTCATCCTCTTAATTTCCTGTTTACATTTGACCTGCCGTGTTTTATGGCCTTTCCTGTCCTCTTTTTCATTCTGGTCATTTTCAGAAATCTCCTGTTGTTGTCTTCTGCAGTCTCCTGACGCATTTTGAACAGCACATGCAGTTACATACCTTAAAATGAGGGCAGAGCTTCATGTTTAATTATTGAGTGTTTTCACTTGCTGTTGCCAGTAAACTGTATAGAGGCAGTTTACTATTTTGAAAGTTCAGAATCTTTTCTCCTTTCTTTGGATCTTTCTTGAAGGAACAGAAGTACAAATTTTGATTGTGGCACAAATATGGGACATCACAAAATGAGTGAATCTGAACTATTAGCAGATTAACTAATGACTCAGTTGGCAGCTGGGGTTTTTCAGCACATTTTAAAGGCTACATGAAGTTAATTAAAGATACTGGGCCAAAGCTTTAGGCCCAAATTTGGAGTCTGCAGCTGTGGAATTGGCTATTGGACATGCTTAAGCCTCAGTCCAGAATACACACTTGTCGTAAAATGTAGACTTCAGATGTATGCTTCATGAAGTCCTTACATTCCTCGGGGAAATGTTTATCAATCTAGTATTTTTCTAGCATTTCAATACAAAAATACATTCTGCAGAGCCTACACAGTTATTGGATTGGAGTGAGATAATTTTAAGGGGCTGAATGCAAAATGGATTTAATGTAGAAGCTCTTGGTATGAATTTAGGGATAGAAGTGTTCTAAGAGATGAATGGGTTTAATGTAGAAGCTCTTGGTTTGAATTCAGGGGTAGAAGTGTTTTAAGAGATTAATGGAAATAAGAAGAAATAAGCATTTCTCCTTTCTACTCCTTACATAATTGTAAAAATGGCATGAAAGTAAGTTTGATTTTTAGCAAGTAATAAATCAAGGTCTGAAGAGGTTTAATATCCTTTGACCAGATTTTTTAAATTCCTCAAAATATGCAATATAATATGTGTGTTCTGAGTTTCTTAGTAAGTTCAGTGTGTTTCAGTGGACATGGGTTTCTTTCCATTTTGGAAGTTTTTCCCCTCAGTCACTGCTTGCTGTGCAGGTGGATTATTGTTTCCTTTGACAAACACAGAAGCCATCTAATCCCATCGTATGTGATAACTTTGGAAATCTCAGGGAGCGCTGCCAAACACAAGTGCTTCATGGCTACAATAAACAGTGTCAGGTATACTCTTGCACTTGCAACTGGATGAATTGCTGATTAAATCTATTTATATCATGTAAAAATAGCTTATCATTGGGCCTGGTCAGAAAATTGCAGGCAGTCATGAAGTTGTGTGTGTCAAGCATGCTTTCCACTCCCTTTCAGCTGGGAATTACTACTCTTAAGCTAGTACAGAGTGACTGACTGGGTGCCTTGCTCTGAACCACTGACATGTAAAGTGAGATGCAGCAAAACTTTCATCTGCAGTATCTCATCTGAGAGGACTGCCTTTTAGAGAGCGTTAATTCTATTGTTTTGTGATCATAGGACTGTATTCTTAGTTTATTGCATTAGGAGTCTAAATGAAGGGTGTGATATTCATTGCAATGATGCCTCTCGTTTAAAGGAAATGGTAGGAACATTTAAGTGCTTGCTGTTTTTTCTGTATTTTTATTACTTGCGTTGAAGTTACGAGCAATTTTATATCTCATAACAGACAAAAATGCTTATGGACTTTAAGTCAGATCTCATTAAGCCCCTTAAAGTCTAGAATAACTTCAAATTGTACTTATATCACTTTATCTAGAAATTGCATTACAAGATTTACATCACATGGCTGCAATACAAATTGGAAATATTATGCATTAGAGACCATTTTGGAATATAATACCCAAATGCACTTGCTTTTTCTCATACTCTTTGCAAGCTTCAAAGCTGAAGAAAATGGATTGCACGATTCATGCAATTAGCAAGCTGTGTCGTGTCATTTTGTCTGATTAAGTGGAGAATTTATGTCATCGGGTTGATGAATCTCACACATCCTGGCTAAAGCTGCGTGCGCATTTAAAATATACTCATTTCTGAATTTCAAGGAATGGGCTGCATGTATGCGGGGTTCAGCTTGGGGGTTCAGGATGTTTTGGATTGGCAAACTGCTTTTTGACTAAAAATATCCCTAGCAGTTACAGCTCTCACACTTCCCATAACATAATAAATCCAGTTACGATCGGACGGGATGGTCTTGGAGGTCTTTTCCAACCTTTGTGATCCTTGGATTCTGTAATTCTATTTGTACACTGAGTGCATGCTGGAGAGCTTATTTCAGCAAGGTACGTGGAGTCACGCACAACTTGCGTAATTCCTGTGCTTGAATGAGACACTTTTAAAGACCTTGTTGAATTACAGTCTACGTGGCAATTATTTTTTCTGCTCGATATAATCTGACTGTGACAATGGAAATGACCCCATGTAGATTATTTTGTTTTTAGCATTTGTCTGCATTGTGCCACCATCAGTTGGTTCTCGCTTTAATATTTGTGGTTTCGTAGCTATCCAAACACTTGTGTCGTGGTAGTCTTCACTACAGTTATATGCTTCTTGATTGCCTTTCTGTTTTTCATGCAAAATTAGCATTTAGTCAACATTGGCACTGTTGAAAAAATAGCTTTGCAGAGTTTGCTTGCCCAGAGAATTAGTCTCAATTTAATGTGAATAGTTAGAAATCTATGCAATATGTATAACATATAATAACAGAAAAACAAAAAAAAACCAAACCAATAACCATGATCTGATGCTTTGCTATTTAGATATGTATTTACCTTGTCTACTGTATTTTAATATTTTTCAGACAAGTATAAAAGAAGGATTACTACTGAAGCAAACCAGTTCTTTTCAGAGGTGGAAAAAGCGTTACTTCAAGCTTCGAGGTCGTACCCTATACTATGCTAAGGATTCAAAGGTAATTCAGTGTTATTAGTATCTAATGCCACGTACTTCAATTTCACTTAGGTTTATAATGGGCATATCAATAATCGAATGATTCATAGATTCATAGATTCATAAGGTTGGATTTACTGTTGTTTATTTCAACAATAATATCCTGTATAAGCTGCGTGCTAAATTAGCTTTAACTAAGGAAGATGTGATATCTCTTTATTTTTGGAAGTCAGCTTTATCACTGTTCTTCTAACTTCTTGGACTGTTCAAACAATTAGTTCATTGTCTGCAGTTGTTCTTAGAAGGTGGTGGTTCTCAAACAAAGCCAGGACTTAAAAAATAAGATAGAAATTAAATAATGCTCAGAAGCTATCATACAAATTTCATTAAAGGTCTTTGATTTTGATGCCCATATTTCTCTTACAGGGGTGAAAATGGTTACACAAAAAAAGAAAAAAAAAAAAAAGAAAGCCAGAATGTATTTATATGGGGGAAGGGTGCATCCCAGCAATTGAAATTCGTAGTGGGAAATTCTGGGATGGACAGAGTCGAATGCTTCTGTCCTTTCTGGAAGGCATTTCCTCCTTCACCCTCATGACTGGAATGAGAACATTTTGGCTTTTTGAAGAGGCTCAAATTGTGCTGTTTGATAGCAGTTGTCATTACTTTTCTTTATCCTGTGGTGTTGCAGCAGCTGACTGGAGATGGTGGTGACGTGCTTTAAGTCTCCATCATCTTCTCTAACCTGGATCTCTTAATAATGTTCTATTACTGAGGCACAGAAACCTCTCAGTCTGCCTCTTGACTGTGGTTGCATAGTACACAGTTGTTTGGCTGTGATGAATCAAGGAAGACATACTCTGCAGGGAGTCTAGCTGGGCGATTCTGTTGGTCTTTGATTTGCTTTATGATCCATTGTGGCTCTTGAGCTCCATTTTCCCTCTTTACAGATACCGTATCATAGATTCCCTTTCATGACTTCAGAATTCCATCCTACAACTGATTAATACATTTTTATCTTGCTATGTGTGTTTATTTTGCTTCTGATTCCACATTTAAGGTACACAGTAGATAAAAAGTTTTAAAGCAATATCATAGAATCACAAAATGGCTTAGGTTAGAGGGGACCTTAAAGATATCTAGTTCCGACTCCCTGCCATGGGCAGAGTAGCCACCCATCAGCTCAGGCTGCCCAGGGCCCCAAACACCCTGGCCTTGAATGCCTCCAGGGATGGGGCATCTGCAATTTCTCTGGGCAGCCTGTGCCAACACCTCACCACCCTCTGAGTAAAAAATTTCTTCCTAACATCTAACCTAAATCACCCCTTTTTTAATTTAGCGCCATTCCCTTTGTCCTGTCACTGTGAGACCATGTAAAAAGTAATTCCCCCTCCTGGTCGTAAGCTCCTTTCAAGTACTAGAAGGCTACAGTGAGGTCTCTCTGGGGCCTTCTCATCTTCAGGCTGAACAAGCCCAACACTCTTAGTCTTTCTTCACAGGAGAGATGCTCCAGCCCTCTGATCATTTTCATGCCCTTCCTCTTCTTCCTGTCTGGAGCTCCAGGTCTGGACACGGTACTTCAGATCAGCCTGTACAAGGACTGCATAGAGGGGGACGATCCCCTTCCTTTCCCTGCTGGCCATTCCTCTTTCTGATGCATCCTAGGATGGTGTTGACCTTTTGGCCATGTTTTCATCCATCAGGACTCCCAAGTCCTTCATGTCAGAGCTGTTCTCAGTGATTTCTTCTCACAGTCTTTACCGATATCTGGAGTTGCCTCAAACCTAAGTGCAAATATGTATTTGGGGAGCCAGTGTTTTGCATTCTCTTAGTTAGCAAATACAAATGTATTTGGCGGCGAAGTAGGAAGTTCTGTCACCTCATTAGTATTTTCCACTTTTTCTTTTTTGTTTTTATTTTAATTTCATTTTCCAAATGGAGTGTGCTTGAGGAAATGAAAGCAGAGAGTGCGCTTGAAATTGGAACCAAGCTATATTTAATGCTTTTGTGTTCTTTTCCATTCACAGTCTCTAATATTTGATGAAGTTGACCTGTCTGATGCCAGCGTAGCTGAATCGAGCACAAAAAATGTCAACAACAGCTTCACGGTATGGAACCACTATAATACCAGTCTTCAAAGCTGTAGATAAAACATTATGAAGAAAAACAATAATCCTCAGAATACTTTCTCATTTTCCTTTGTTTGGAAATGGAATGTCCTTTATTTGAAAATGATTTATCTCATCAGCTTTTGATAATTTTGTGGGGTTTTTTTGATGGAATTTGGATTGTTAGATATCTGTCATTAGGTAACGTTCACTTCAAAAGATGCTGATACAAGGCATTAAAAATCTAGCAAGCTTTGATATTAATACTTTTGGTTTTATCCTGTAGTTTGTCTTTGAAGCGGCATGCTGGATTGATTCAAATGTAATTATGTTATTGCCTTAATTTCCTATAATAATATTTTTGCTATTCTGTCAGATCGAAGTCTATTCTATATTTGTTTCATTGCTGTTCATATCCCTATTTTAACAGTTCCTAAGTTATGTGAAAAACCGGTCTCACAACTGTATCTTGAATCTGATAGTGGTATAAGAAAAAAGGGTCTTCATAAATCCCCATTTTTATAAGCTCACAAGTGTGTTTTAATTAGAGGTCTTGCCATCTCTTGTTTAATTACATTGCTGGAATTAAATGAGGACATTGGACACACTTCCTGTGCTGGAAAAGTGAATTTTTTTGAACAAGAACCAGCAGTGGGGAAGACTGTGGGTCATGTTCCCCTTCTGAAGGTCACAAATTCTCCCACTAACTACAACAGTATAATTTCTCATAAACTACAGATCCCTTATTCTATACTAAAATGCAGATTTGCTGTTTTCCCAAGGATTTCAATTATCACAGGTGGCCTGTACTACCAATGCTATAATTCAGGGTAGTCCGCAAGCCTGCTGAAAGCTTTGTCAGCTCTTTCCTGTACTAGTACTTAACCAGACAGCCACTGAAGCATTCAGTAAACTTCAAAGCAAAGATACATTCATATTGGTCTGAGCAGCCCAGTATGTTATAGTTGGAAGGAACCTTTAAAGGCCATCTAGTCCAACCCTCCTGCAATGAGCAGGGGCACCTACAGGTGTCCCAGAGCCCCATCCAGCCTGACCTTGAGTGTTTCCAGGGATGGGGGTGTTCACCACCTCCCTGGGCAGTGAGAGGACATTCTGAAATCCAGACAAAACTGTTATGTCAGTATAAGCTTCTTTGCTGACAAGTAAAAAAGACTAATTACATTTTAATTAAAAAGCTTGATTTGTCTGGAAGTCCGTGATGAGTGGTGACGGTGTGATGTACTAGCTCGCCTTTCAGAAAAGTCCTTCCTGGTGCTGGAAGCTGCTTCCGTCTGTCTCCTGGACAGAATTACAGCTGTCAGGCAGGCAGCAATAGAGCTGTGGAATCAAGAGGAGTACAAAGACCATGAGTTAGAATCCCCAGAACTATGACTATAACTTGTTATTCAGGAATACTCAGGATGTGAGACTCAGCACCCCCTGATGTTCTAAAATTCCCTCACTGTATCTTCTTTAATGGGGAAAAAAAAATAAAGAAGTCTCTGGCAATTAAGTTACTGCATCACAAAATGGGATGTTCATTTTGGTGAAATTTTGAGGGAGGAAAGTGTTATGATTTTGGCTTTTTTTTCCTTGCTATTTCTTGAAGCAAGTGTTTCATGTTTTAATTTCATATAGAGTCCTTTAAGTCCATCCATTGTTCACCAAAGTTGTGCTTTATAACTAGCGTTAAAGTTTCTGGGGAAGACAGCAGTGAAAAAGAAATCTTGGGGCCTACAGCTTTAACAGATTAGGAAATTGAGTTTATCTTCACATCCTGGGTAATTTGGAGCAAACAGTGCTTTCTCTAAGGAGTGCTAAATTTCATTTTGAAAAGTTATTGGTGTGTTGAGTTCAGGACTGAAGTACCATCTGATTTGACTGTGAAATATGGTAATAGTTACCGTCTCGCTTAATCTTTTGGCTTCTTCCTTTGTGTTTACTGAACTCAGTCTCCCAGCAACACGACTCAGTAAAGTAAGATGCCTCTGGCCTTGCCTCTGCTGGTTTTGAGGGGGTGGTGGTGGTAGTGGTAGCTTTCCAGCAGTACTCCTTATAAATGAAAATAAACATTTTGTTATTCTATCTTTAAAAGCATAATCTGACCTTTCTTAAAATTCCTTTATTTTTTCCTTTATGTTCTGTTTTACAAGTGTTATATCACTTTCTTATGTTCCATGTGATCTGTTAGCATTTTATTGTGTTAAAACTCTTGCCTTCTCCAGTTAAATGTATTCCTCCTTTTTCTTTGGCCTAATAGAATATATTTTTAACACAGACTTCATTAGATGGAATGTCCGCCATAGGACATACAGTAGTGTTTAAAGAAAAGCATGCTTTTAAAAAATGTACACTAAGCTTCTACTCCATGGCTTGTGGAAGCTACTGTTTTGCTTTCTTTTGCCCCTTCCAGTTTGTCCATCTGGGGACAGAAGTGTGTCAAGATTTTCCACGCTTTTTTTTTTTTTTGGATAAAACTCAAGACCTAAAATTAGTTATTAAAGAGACATTTAAGGTTGAGTTTATTTGTGATGTGCGTGCTTGTAGAATAATTTATGTAACTAAATATCAGTGTTTATTTACCAGAATTACTTTTCCCTTCTTGCTACAAACAAATTGAGGCTTAGGGGAAGGTAAAGGTAAATAAGTAGATGCTAATGAAAATCAGGAGCTACAAAACTGAAAACAGCTTATCTTTTTCATTTGCTTTTTCTTAATTACTTTATTCTTTATTACTTTCCAGTGAACAGCAAACTCATTTCTAGCAAATAGTTCCTAGTGAACAGGCTTGTGCTAGCATAGCTTCTGATAGATTATAGTCATGTTGTATTCCTATCTGCTCTCACCTACAGAGGAAATGATGTCCTTTGGCTTCAGCAGGCTTTAAGTCCACCCCTCAGGGCTGGATTCTTCTCACTTGCATGTTAGTCCATAGGAAGAGAGAAACCCATACACTGTCTTCTCCATCAGCCACACAGGAGTCCACTGGGGCTCTACCTATGCCTACAGTTTGGTGGAGCTGATGTATGCTGAGTCCTCACTGATGTTTTTGAGTGCTCTGCTGAATGTTTTTTCCACTTTGCTTTGCTTCTGCCTCCATGGATTGTTTTTCTTCTCTGCATATCCTGAGGAGCATAGCTGCACAGCATATTATCTCTTGGGGACACTATTAGGATGAATCAGTGTCCCCTGTTATTGCCTGAAAACAAATGGGGCAGTGACCAATTATGCCCAGAGCTGTAATTCCTCACACATTTTGGTTTGTAGGGATGGCAGATGAATTGCTAATATTTCAAGTGCCTTTAGGAAAGTATATTCATTGTTCACTAAACAAGACTGAGACTGAATGAGCCTGAGTGTCTCCAACATGCGAGCATGGAGTTTTGGGCAAGTGCAATGTTAGTGGTATGCTTATGTTCTAGTAGATTTTAAGAAATCAGATTTTTTTTAACTATATAATGACTATTGAATTAATGAAATTCTTTAGAGCAAGAAAGGTGACTATGAGGTACTGTAGAATCACAGAATGACTAGGGCTGGAACGAACCTTGAATACCATCCATTTACAGCCCTCTGACAGGGCCCCCACTCACCAGCTCAGGCTGCCCAGGGACCCTTCCAGCCTGACCTTGAATGCCTCTAGAGATGGACAACCATGGCTTCTCTGAGCAGCCTCTGCCAGTGCCTCACCACTCTCTGAGTAAAGAATTTCTTCCTAAATAAGTCTTGATAGGCTAATTTTTGGATTAGGTATTTACCTTTGTCCTGCTTTTGATGGTGAAAAACTTTTAATGCACATCAACAAGAAAAAAAATTGTAGATGTTAGCCATGCTGCTTTTCAATGGCTGAGCCACATTCATGGTTGAAATATCCTTCATAATTATAAATCCAACGTAGGCTCACATAAGATGCACAGTGGCTGCATCTGTATTAAATTCATCCAAACTGATGTTTAAAACGCTTGATTTAATTGTGCTCCTCTCTTATAAATATGATGGCAAATAATAATTTCAGGGTAAAATTTCTAACTTTGGGGTATTTTTACAACTGCCTTTAGTCATTTGTTTTAAGTTAGGCAACTTCTAGTTCATTGAAGACTTTTACACAAAGCCATGGATGCTCAATTTCTTACTTACATCTCATTTCTTTCTTACTTTCTTATATTCTAAAAAGTGAAAATTCTGATAGGATTAAACCTTTTATCCAATTGCGTCTGAGAGTGACAGAGGAAGTAATTTCACTATTTTTCTGGAAGGTGCCCTCTAGGAATATGGTAATTAATGTACCAGATAATACTTGAATTTGGGATTCAACTTGCCATATCTTCCAAGTTTGGATTCAGTGATGGGTTTAGAGACCCTTAAGTCTGTGCAACAAGAATAAGATTAATATCCATTTAAAGACCATTCCAGTATTTGCTCAATTAATTATAGGCTCCACTGATAATTAACAAAATCTCCAATACCTGTGATAGGAGCTTTGTCATCCAGGCAGCAGAAAACGTAGACTCTGACTTTCAGCTTTCTGAATCAAATCCATTGATTGAATATGCAGCTTCAGAGAATGGTCACCTTGAGGGGATAGAAGCTGCAGTAGACAGAGTGGCTGCCCTGGAAAGCCTGTTGTAGTTCTTAGTAATCAGAAACTGGCTGGAAATGAAGATTTGTATTCCAGCCAATTACTTTGATTACAGTGATTCTGGATAGGCTTGCAAAACTGTCCAGTAGCTTTGATTTATTTATTTATTTTCCTTTCTCCTGATTTATTCGTTTCAGTAATGCTATAGACCATATGTGAGGCTAATTACCCATTTTGTGGAAAAATATTTCCTTAGGTAGAAGCCTGGTCTTTAAGTGTTCTCACCTAGTGCTAGGCAAAGCCAGTAGAAGCCCATAAACTTGTCTTTGTCTTTTCCTTTTTGTTGCCTCCTTTGGATTTGCCTATTTTCTGAGATAAATAATCTTTGTAAATATTCTTTTGTACTCTTACTCATTCTTGCTCTTCTCCTGGCTCTTTTTCTGTAGTGTCATTTTGTGAGTGAAGTGACCAGATTGACACTAAGGGTTCCAAGTGAATACAAGTCATAAACATTAGAGGTTGATAATTAATTTTCTAATTTATTCTCCCTTGCATTCCTGTTGGATTCCACGCTTTGCCTGTTTGCTGCAGCTGCCACACATTATGCATTTTTTGTCCTGTGGGACAACACAGAAGTCCTTTTTTTCTGTTAGTTTTATGCTCTCTGTAATTCAGATGCACTTCTTATTTTTCTGTATTTCTGTTGTTGGTTTTTTTTTTTTAAATGAAATTCCTCTATCAACTAGTGCTGTTGTGTTCTTTGTATCTGTCATAGTTTCCATGGAAATAAATAGGTGGCATTATTTTCAGAGTTATCTACATAGATTGGAGAGACCAAATAACCCATTGCAGCCACAACATTGGTTGATGTTTATCTTGTTTTCCTCTAGAATTCTGATTACTCTATTTCCTATCTATATTTTTGACTGATCCTTCATCTTGACCATAGGTGTAAAGTTTACCAGTGTATAAATTGTGTGAAACCAATTTAAAGTATAAACCAGTTCTGCTCATCTTGGAATCTCCCTGCACACTTGCTGGTTTTAATGGGAGATTGCCTGGTTGTACTAGAAACTCAGCTGTTTGATTTATGACATTCAGCAGAATTTTAAAGTTGAATATTACAACAGGGGCCTGAAGGCATATTGCTTTTTAGCAGTTTATTTCAGCGCTGCTTCTTCTGTCATCAGTCAGCACTGTGCCCATTTTCGAGATGAGCTGCTTCTAATTGATTTTAGAAAATTAAATTTTAATATTAACTATGGGCTTTTAAAACAATGTGTTGCCAGACCTTTGCAATATGTTGAGTAGATGGTGTGAAAATTTCTTAGAGACTTGGACAGGTTTTACTTCCTGTCCTATCACCCAGACTGAGTTCCAAATGAGGCTTTTTTTCAGGGACTGAGAGCTTCAGGGAACTCTTCAGGGAACAGGAGAAATGTTTAACTTTTCCTAAGCTGTATCAAGGGGAAATGAGAAGAGCATTTTCCCAAAGGAGTCTAAAACGTTTCCCCTTTTCCCTAGCTTTGGGCACTGTAGCCTTCTGTCTTTTTGAACGTCAGAGATAAACAGAGAAAGTTTCCGAGGTGGGCATAGTTATCCTTGTATTGTTTCTTTTCCTATTTGCATATCTAAGACCAGTTCGATTTTATTATTGGAAATGGTTGCCCAAAGTTCAAGGTCATAGAATCATAGAAAGGTTTGGGTTGGAAGCTTTATATATTTATAAAGTGCAGAAGTGCTCATGGATGACAGTGGAGTTATGTCACTGATGCTGTCCTTGTTTACAAAATACAATTTGCTGCAGCTCAGTCTCAATGAACATTAGATTCTTTCTTTGATCATAGCCTCAAGCCTCTTTCTGGCAGTATTCTAGAATCATGAAGTGGTTCATATTGGAAGCAACCTTTAAAGATTATCCAGGCCAGCTCCTCTGCTGTGGGCAGTGACATCCTTCAGTAGATCAGATTGATTAAAGTTGTATTCAGGATGACTTTGAACACTTCCAGTGATGGGGCAGGTAGTTATCCTTCCAGTTGACTTCCTTCAGTTGCTGTCACTGAGTGTTTGCTTCCTTTTCTCAATCTGGCCAGAGAGTTTCCATAGTAATGAGATCTAGGGTAGCTGTTCTCAGTGCTCTGGGCCAGGACTTCTGGGCCATCTGCTTCTACTCCTGCCCAGCAGGGATACCCAGAGCAGGGTGCTCAGGGCCAAGTCCAGGCAGCTCCACGCCCAGCCTCCCCGGTGTGACTCAGTCTTGAATGGACAGCTAACTATTTGGATGTATTCAGCTTTTCCCCAGTTATGAGCTATCTGCTATTCCATACAGATGCTGATTAGCCTCTAAATGACAGAAGGCTTTTTGATGCTCGCAGCCTAAGCAATATTCAAACCACAGAAACAGAGGGAAAGTGCTTTTATTCCATTTTGTTCAATTTTCTAGTCCATTTTTTCTCTATTCAGGCAGCTTAGAAACAAAACAAATACTAATATAACAAATTAATTATGCTGCAGAAAAATAACGGAGAGACAAAAGCAATTAGTGTGCAGTTGCGAAGCACTTAGATTTTTTCCTCCATTTCGTATTTGCTCATTTTCTCTCACCCTCTGACAGTGACAAGAAGAGGTAATGAAGCTGAGAGCTCTTTGGGAAGCTTTGGGTGTGACTTCCAAGTTTTAGGCTTCTTAGTTCTGAATGATGCACTGTCTCCCTTTCCCTGGAGTGTCTGGAGACATTGAAGCTTTATGTTTCATTATGAAAAAGCAGTAAAGCATTTCAGCTATGAGGCTAAAATCCATAGATAAAACACTAGGGATTGAGCTATTACAATAAAGCTGAACAATTGTCAGAAGAGAAAAAAAATGGAGTCATTAAAATGTGGACTTAGTGATCTGTGTTGTATAGTTTGGTTCTGTTTGCATTTACCTGTAGCTTACTTTTCACAATTTGGAGTTTAAACAGATTTTTTTTCTTAAATAGGTCAGGGAAATGCGAGTCTTTTTTTATTAATTTAGTTTTCTGTAAGTTCTTTTTTTTTAATTATTATTTTTGAAACACAACAAAAAGACCAAATAAATTGAAGATATATTTTATTTACTGTGTGACACCAGTGTAACAGTGGATGTATCTGGAGAGCAAGCAGGGCTCTACAAATTAGTGACAGGATTGCCAGCTTTCATTCTTCCTGCAGTTTTACACTTCACTGTTCTGTTTTGTCTTTCTCTTTTTGCTTCAGAAGTAAATAAAACTCCTGAAGAAACTTTAAAATGTATTCTTTGGTCCAGTTCCAGTATACAAAACAATTTTATAAACAGTACTGTTGGTGTAAGCTCTGAATAAATTTCCTGCTTCTCCTGAACAAAGATCCTTTACTTCAAGCAGCTGGATTATGTTCAAACAGGAATCTGTTATTGCAGAAGAAGAAAATAGCTGCTCCTCTATTTTACGTAAATTTCACCTAATGCCATTGAATACATAACTCGGTGTTTTCCTTTAAGCACTGAAGCCATCCCATCTGCTATCATGTAATGAGGTTGTGACAGGAGCTAAGAGCATGCTAAGTGACATATAACACAAAACTTGACATAAGGACTTTAAAGAGAAGTACAGACCTTGCACTTTACGGAGCAGTCCCCAGTCTACATTTGCAAAACTGGGTGATTGCTTTTTTTATATTTAAGCATTGATTAAATACAAATTTCTAACGCTTCAGTCCAAATTCATGAATCTTTCCTACACTGGGTCTTGTAACTGTCTCATTATAATGTTGTATGTCTGAAGGAACAGTGTTTTTGCAGTTGATTGATATTGCACACATGAAGTAAAAACTGAGAAACTAATGATTTCTGCTGCTATATTGTTCCAGGGTGGTCATGTTGTAGCTGGAGTTCTTGATTTACCTGGTTCCTGTTTTCACAGAATCACAGAATGGCTGAGGTTGGAAGAGAGCTCTCAACGCCATCTGGTCCAACCCCCTTTCTCCAGCAGAGCCATACAGAGCTGCCTGTTGAGGCCTGTGTCCAGATGGCTTTTTAATATACCCAAAAGGGAAACTCACAACATCTCTGGGCAACCTATGCCAGTTCTTAGTCACCCACACAGTAAAGTGCTTGTTGATGTTTAAATGGATCCTACTCTGCTCCAGATTGTGCCTGTTGTTTTGCATACTGATGCTGGGCACCACTGAGCAAAGCCTGGCTGTCATCTTTGCACCTTCTTTCAGGTCTTGGATGTTTAGGAGATCCTCCTGAGTCTCCTCTGGCTCTCTTGGCTTCTCCTTACAGGAGAGGTGCTCTAGGCCCTTCTGTAGCCCTCTGTTGAACTCCTTCCAGGATGCTCAGGTCTCTTTTTTACTGGGAGTAGAGTGGAAGGATCACCACTTTTGACCTGCTGGTGATACTCTAGCTAATGCAGCCCAGCAGCGTGCTGGATGCTTTTGCTGGAAGGGCACGTTGCTGAATCATGGTTCTTTTCTGCGTAGCTGTTTTCCAGCTGGGCAGTCACCAACATATTACTGATGCTGGAGGTTATTTCTCTTCAGATGCAGGTTTTTGCACTCCTTGTCTGTGTGGTTCCCATCAGTCCATTTCTTTGGCTTGGCATGGTCCCTCTGAATGTCAGCCTTCTGGTGCACTGGCCACTACTCTTGGTTTTCTGTCATCTGCAACCTTGCTAAGGGTATACTATGCCCCATCATCTAGGTCATTAATTAAGATATTAAACAGGACTGTACCCAGTACTGACCCTCTGTGGTGCACTGCTAGTTACTGGCCTCCAGCTAAACTTGTGGTGCGGAGACACTGCATGGGACCTTTTTTTCCCCTCCTAGGATTGTATTGTGGGGACCACACATTATTTTGTTACTTGTGAAATTGGGAACAATGAAATAGAAGACCAACAAAAATAGGGAAGCAGCTTTTTTTAGTGAAGTAGACAGGTAACTCATATGATTACAAATTCTGTACTGTAGTCAAGCAAATATAATAGCCATTCATTACTCACCTTGCTTTTAAATACTCAGCTCCTTCTGTTTGGTAATTTGTACTTTTGCCTGGCTTGGATCATCTCATAAAATAATACTGACAATTCACTATAAAGTACCTACTACATATTTGGTAGCGAAGCACTGTATCATTTATTTAGTATTCTTAACCCAGAGGAATTGAAGTACTGCAGAAAGCTGCCCAACTGTTATCACTGTGATGTTTGCAGACAAGTTCTGGTAGATTCACATGCATCAATGACCCAGTGGCCTACCCCAGCACCTGTGACAGAGATCACAGAATCACAGAATTGTAGGGGTTGGAAGGGACCTCCAGAGATCATGGAGTCCACCAACCCCCTGCCAAAGCAGCTCCCTAGCCCAGGTTGCACAGGTAGGCGTCCAGGTGGGTCTGGAACGTCTCCAGAGAAGGAGACTCCACCACCTCTCTGTGCAGCCTGTGCCAGTGCTCCGTCACTGCACTGTGTGCATTTGTTCATCCTAGAAGGCCCATGCGAATGTGTGTCGGGGTTCTCATTTCCATGAGGACAAGGAAATGGAGAGGCAGACAGACAGCATGGAAGAACTGTTGTCCTGCCACAGTGATATTTCCCAGAACTCACTTCCCAACATCTTGTAGGACAGAGAAGTCAAAAAGCATTCATTCTCTGAAGTTCATGCCCCAGGCATTAGACGCTGTCCCTAAGTGGAAAGGTGTGGGTGTGCTCTCTCGTTAAATTGCCTTCTCTTCATTAGTTCCAGAAATATATTTTTAATATATCTGAAGAAGAGGAAAACATTCCCCCACCTGCTTCTTGTTCTAAGTGATGTTTCTCCATTACTAAGCCAATTCAAGACCCGTTATACAAAGTGCTATTAGTCTAATGCCTGATAGTAGTTCAGAGCAGCACAAGGTGCTTTAATGCAAATATCATGTTGCAGGAAGTAGGGTACTTTGCAGTTGCTGCCGAGATGTGGACCATTATTTTCTTGATTAGCAAATGTAATGCGTGTGTTTTCTTTGAATTGATGCTTTGGCTTGGTTTTCGATAGCAGACTGCAGTGTTGTTCAGCACTTGTGAAATACCAGTTTTCCCAAATAATTAATGCAATTTTTAAAGGTGAATTTGTGATTTCAGGGACATTCACACATGCACAAATGAAACACAAGGATTTGTTTCTTAAAAATTTAATTACAATAAGAAGGAAAGCAGAGGAAGTGTATTCCAGACGATCCACAGAGGAGCTGCCATTGTACTGCACTGTTGACAGCAATGATTTTGTAATGTCATACTCTTGTTTTCTTTTTGAGACCACGTAAGTATTCTAGACTGTGCTTGATACAAGTATTAATTGAAGTACCTATCAATAAGTACTGTCTTTTAAGAATACTTATTTAGAATACCCTTGCATTATTTTTTATTTGATTTATCTTTCTTTGAATTGATGGTAAGATGAAGAGTGATTGTTTGGAAGAGAGATGAAATATCTTAATTCATGACTGTGCAAGGGAGATGTTTATAGCAGTCTCTTTGTTCTGTACAGCAGTAAAGAGAATGAATTCCAAGCTGTTTCACATTGCCAGCCTGTAACATCCCTAAATGAGCCCGCTCTTTGTAGTGTATAGGACTTACACAGAAAGGCACCAAGAGCTGTAGCCACCAAGCTGTGGGTCCTGTATTTTCTGAAATACTGCTGACATGATAAAATGTTGAAATGTGGGAAGTGTGCTCTGTTTGAACTCTTGTTCTTTATTATTTCATTTTGCAGAGCCTAAATCATAGAATCATAGAATGGCCTGGGTTGAAAAGGACCTCAAAGATCATCTAGGTTCAACCCCCCTGCCATGGGCAGGGTCACCAACCACTAGAGCAGGCTGCCCAGAGCCACATCCAGCCTTGCCTTGAATGCCTCCAGGGATGGGGCATCCACAACCTCTCTGGGCAGCCTGTTCCAGTGTGTTACCACCTGCTGAGTGGAAAACTTCCTCCTAACATCTAACCTAAATCTGTCCTGTCTTAGTTTAAAACTATTCCCTCTTGTGCTATCACTGTCAAGCCATGTAAACAGTTGCTCCCCAAATGTAAGTCCATGGGGTTTAAGACAAACGGAGTGTTATTGGTAAAGTTAGCCCTTTTGACACCAAAAGGTACTTTGAAATCTGCAGTGAATTTAATGTTAATTTTATCTCTTTTTGAGTGTTTAGCTTTTTTCTAGTAAGTGCTCTTAGAAATAAAAGTCGCAGTAGTGGTGCAAAACTTGACTTTGCCATTGTCATGATCATAATTTCTAGGTGTGTATACGTGTGTATGAGTATGCACACCTTTTTAAGAATTTAAATTATCTTAATTTCCCTATATCAGAAAATCCAAATTTATGGCAAGTTTATGTTTACAGACTGGAAAATGTCATCTTCGTCTGTCCTTTATTCCCAATGAAAATGCCCCTTATTTTTTCTGAACAGAACAGTAATGTCACAACAATGGGCCATTTTTCTTTCAATACAGACATTCTCTATTCCCTCTGATGTTTTAGGATTTATATTGTTTCCCTTTGCCTTTTCAGAATGTACGTCCTCTCTCTTTCCCTATACCTACTGCATTAGAAGTGTTTTTTATTCCCACTACCTCAATTTCATTACTTTCCAGCATACTGAAGTATCTGACTTTGGTAATTTTCTCTCCCCAAACCAGCAATGACTTCTTCCTGGCTACCTGACAAGGGTGAAAATTTTCAAAGCAACTTAATCTTCTAAATTAAATCTGCTTATTTTAAAGCCTTTTGCCTGTCTTCATTCTTCTTGATTTGTCTGCTGCTTTGTCAGCGTGTGAACCATTAGCACTTGATTTCTCTCAAGATTTAAGAATTCTTTTATTATTTTATTCCTTCAGTCATCTTCCAGTGGTTTCTGTCGTACTTCCTTTGCCATTGTATTACACAGTTTCTTCTTTTCACTGGCTATATATAATAATATATGAGTGATCTATAAATAATATTGGGGCATTAATCAAGAGAAATTGGTATGTGTAATATGGAAGAAAAGATAACAGACAACAGGAGTATGAATATGGCTGCATGCAAGAAGATGAGATTACCAAGTTCATGTGGTCACAAATTAACTTTAAAGGCAATTAAAACCATTTTAATTTTGATTATGTCTGCATGCAGGTTTATCTGTCTTTGATTCTATGAAATAAATGCTCTCTAAACATCCTACTGCAGTTAATTTATCGTAGTGTTCCATGAGCATTTATAAGAAAGCATGTCTTTTGTGTAAATGCAAATAAGATGATCTAGGAAATCATTCTCAGCTTAGGATAAGCAAGATAGCAAGTCACTGAAAAGCTCATAAAAGTGTACGGATTCAGAGTAATATAACAACAGTAGCAGTTGTTCATGAAAGAAGTTTAAGAAGCAGGACATGTACAGCAGTCCTTCTTCTTGCATAACTTTGTAACATTTAGTGATTTTTAGACTTTATGGACTTCCCAAGTTGAAGGATTGAAGATACTGTTTTACAATATGTGGCACATCTGAAGGTTTATGGAGACCAAACAGTGGATTTGAGCATGGTGAGGTGGTGGGTGGTGCATTTCAGCAGTGGCAACAGCGACAGTAGTCACCCTCACTGGTGAAGATTGTTACGAGCAGAGCATGCAAGCTTTTCTTCATGGCTGGTGACTGATGAAAAACAGTGTTCTGTAGCAGAGAATTTGCTCTGTCAGATAGTGTTCTTGTGCTCCTTGTTGTAGTTTCCATGGAAAGAAGTAAGAGGCGTTACTTTCAGAGCAACATTTGTACCTAATAAATGATAAGAGCGCATCATGGCTTCTCTTTCACTCTGCTGCCTGATCTTGCCAATATTGTAGCACAGAAAGCATTTTGTCTTCTTCTGTGTATCGTATTCTTTCTTGAAGTTTGTTGCTAGAAACATGTAAAGAGAATGTATAGATTAATCTTCATCATGCTATATTTACACATATGTACCTTCCAACTTTATTTTTATAGCACTGATCATTCATCTGACCATCATTATATAATTTAACTCTTGGTTTCTTGAAGTACTCTGAGTGGATAATTAATAAGATCTTGGGATGTAGGAATTTTTGCTATTTGTATGCCCTGTGTTGGTGCTTTGGATTACCAAAGGGCATCTCAGCTGGCAGTAGGTAATTCTGCATGAGAACTGAACTGAGGTCTTGATTTGGGGGGGGAGAGTGAGGGGATGCCTATGGAATTTCCACAGCGTTAAAGACATGAGCAGTATAGATAAATGTTGCTTGAAAATACCAAGATTTTCATTATTGTTCATCACTGAATGCAGCTGTTGTTGCTTAATGGCATTCCACAACATCTGGTTACAGGGTTGAACTAGGGTTGAGCACATATTTGAAGCACAGCATTTCGGGTGGGCTTTGTCCTTACTTAATCTGTATATAATGTCATGCTAGATAATAAGAAATAATCTGGTGGCTGAATTTGCGCAAATAAGATTTCTGAGTCTGCTGAAACCTGGAAATTCCTGAAGAATGCTGATTGTTGTTGGAGCCAGGGTTATATTATGATTTAATGGCTTTTCTGGGCTTCATTTGATGACCTGGCCTAGAAAAACATTTTGAAGTAATAAAGCGTCTGTTTGGCTCCAAACTAATGAGAGAAGCATTGCTCTTTGCATTAACTGTTCTTTAGGAAGAATCACAGATAGCTGCTAATAAACCTTATTAAAAAGCTTAAGCAAGATTGAAGGAAATAGAAAACAGAAACTATTCCCTTTCATTTGAAGTATATACGTTTGCAAAAAAAAAAAAAAAAAAGAGGAAAAGAAAGCAAACCCAAAGGGTTTTGCCTCTCTTCCATGTGACTTGCAGCTTGCTGCACTTCAGTTACATTGCCTCTGAGATGCGTTAAGTGCAGCTCAGTTTAATGAAGAAGTGGGTAGGACACATCAAGGCTAGAGACTACTTACAGCAGAGACTGGGTAAGTAAATGCAGATGTAGGTGAGTGCTTACTAGTGCTGTGTAAATGTTATTATCCGCAGCTTGCAGCATTTAAAGCAGTGCTCAGAGATGGCATGTTTTGGTGGTCCTTTGTTTTATTTAAATAATGTGCAGGTGTGGGTTGTATGTGCTATGCAGTGTGAGTGATAGAGATCGCATTTAATTTTATCAGACTTCCTACAAAAAAAAAAAAAAAAGCAAAATGCAAATAACTTCCCTCTAATTTCGTTTGACTATTTTGTTTTAAATTCTTTGCTGTGAAACTAACTGCTTCGTCTATTTTTGTGCATTGCTCAAAATAATTTCAGTGGGAGTTAGCTGATGATAGTTTCTGATGCCTTGCTGTTATTTTAATTATTTTCCTACTGTTGAGGGAAAGGGAGAAACAGCTTCTGCTCTGAATAAACCTCCTAGATAGAGCATTTTCAGAATTCTAGTATCTAAAGCCAGACCACTGAAATCTTCTCAGCATCAACTTGCTCCAGGAATTCATTCAGCTGCTCCAGTAGGATCACAGGATTTGATTTCAGATGCTTGCATTTGTTCTCTGTGTCTTTCTATAAAGATTTGTCTGTGTTCCTAGACCGAGTTTTATATATAAAAGTTCTGATTTAACTGTTCGTATGTGTAAAATTGCCTAAGTTTATTGTCAGTGTGCAGCATAGGGAAGTATGATGAAAGCTTTTGCTGTTGTTGTTTTAAGACTTCTGGGCTTTTAATTTTTAAGGATGTATTTATTTGTTTGTTGTCTTGTAACTTGAATGGACCGTGCAGTTTCTGTAACTCTGTTATGAACTAGGATTGCAATCTTAGTCAGTTACTGATTTCTAGAACGGTTCTTTCAGTGGTTTCAGTGCCTTCTGTTTGAGTACTTAAGCCTCAGCATACAAAGAGCTGAGAAAGAAGCATGATCGATAGACGTTGTAAAAACCTATATTGAAGCGTGATTAGAATCCTAGGAACTGCAGAAGGAAAAGCAAACTCTTTCATTGTTGGTAATGTAGTAAGGAAAATATTACTTTATTACTAAACATTATTACTGGTGCTGAACATCTTGTGGTCTAGGGCGTGTCTTCCTTTTGCATCATCTGATGGAAAATGTTGCATTAAGTGCTATATTCTGTCATGGGTTTTACCGCCTGGAATCACCAGAATGCAAATCTTTTTCAGATAATCACTCCATTTAGGAGGCTGATATTGTGTGCTGAGAACAGAAAAGAAATGGAGGACTGGATAAGCTCTCTGAAGTCCGTACAGTCCCGGGAACACTATGAGGTAAGTTGAGATCCCTATTGGTGCAACCTGCTCCAGCTGAACAGATAAGCAACAGGACATAGAGCTAGAGTAGTTCACCCTTCTTAGTGTGAGAAGTCTAAGTGATGACAGGATAAAGCTTCGCCTTAAGAGCTTGCTACGGGATTCCTGTGGTACTTTTGATAAGAGGTTTGGAGGTAGAGCAAGCTAAGTGTCCTTCTGAAAACACTTGTCTCTAACATTGCACTGTCCCCTGTAATGTGGAACAGTAGGTAATTTCAGTCACCGTAGCTGTGTTCTGTACTTGCAAATTTGTCTTAACTTCTCCTTTACTAGACGGCACAGTTTAATGTGGAACATTTCTCAGGGATGCATAACTGGTACGCCTGCTCCCATGCCCGACCCACCTTCTGCAACGTGTGCAGGGAGAGCCTCTCTGGAGTCACTTCTCATGGGCTGTCCTGTGAAGGTAAGATGAATGCTTTCTTCCCTCCATTTATAATGCTGTGTACGTATATAAATTACCGACAGCTTAAGACAAGTAATGATTCTGAAAATAATGAGTAAGCAAAAAGCCTGAAGGGAGAAATCTGTTCACTAGAATGGCTTTCTCTTGGCAAGAGTGGCCACTAATGATATGGCTCACTCTGTTCGTGCTCCAGGTGCCTTTTTCAAACTCATTTCAATGAAATATTTCCTCCTGTTGCAGCTTCCAGTGTGGAATGTGCTTGCCTGGGTGGATGGTTTGCAAGGAAAGTAGGATTTCTTTTGATTTGCGCTTGAAAAATGCAGATGTGTAACAAAATAGTCTTACTGGTGTGCAGAATCAGCATTCCTCGGAAAAAAAGGGTTCATAATGGTACTTTCTGCCCCATGTCTCTAAAAATTATTAATGCACTGCTCTGCACTGAGGAGAGATTTACTGCTTTAAAAATTCTGTCATGCAGTGAGGGGATAGGGATGTAAATGTCTCTGTAGTTTATGGTTAAACAGATTAAATGCAGTAGAAACAAAAAGGGGGAGTGACTAAAACTTCAGAATTAAGCTGATCTGGAGAAATGATCTTTTGCAAACAAGTATCTGTAATAAACCTGAAACAGCTTATGTATTTCCTGCTTCAGGTACTCTGAAAAAGCTGTGGCAAGTCTTCTTGTGTTAAAATACAGCAAAAAAGAGAGCATAATTCTGACCTTATGCCGTATATGAAGTGTAAAGGCAAGTTTTGGTGTCACTTTCTTGCTTATGTATGAAATACTTAATTAGAAAATAGCTAACTATCCAGAAAAGAGTAACTGCTACTACTGCACTCAAGACTTCATTTTTGGATGCATGTCATTATACTGCAAATACATTTCTTTTATCAGAGTGTTATAACACAGAAAGCATGTGTATGATTGGGAGCATTAATATTACCAGTGCCTTTAGGTAGCAAATGGTGCAGTTATCAAGGAACAGTATTTACTGATTTCATAGAAGTTAGAAGTAGCATAGTTACATCCAGCTTCTCTGGAATATGTGCATAAGTCATTTGGACAATTTTAAGACAAGTATGGTATTTCGCATGTCTCATATTGGCAGATGGAAGTATCATGTGCTTAACTAAAACGTAGTTGTGTCACTTCTTCAGCTATATTTGTTCAGGAAAAGGAACAGAAAGGCACCTTTCCTTTCATAATGTGTTTATCCTTTTGTAAGTTAATATTATAGCTATTTTAAAAGATTGATTAGCAGGTGTTACTCTTGTAAGATCATTGATATTAATGGTGGTAGCTCATCATTTTGTGTTTTGTTGAGTGTTTTCTATTTATGGTTTTAGTGCTTCTAAGTATGGTTCTTATTTCCAAGAGGTTGATGTTAACTTGAAGGGTATTTCCCGGTTAGGACTTTTTCACCTCACTTATTACAAAATATTGCTACATTTATTCACTTTTCCAGTGCTAATTGATACTTTTTCAGTTCCTACCAATCACTCTTAATGGTAGACTGGATTGACTTCTCTTTTGCCCTCAGTTTCATAAACATTTATGGCCTGGATTGGTTTAAATGTAGATATTATGATACTCATTTATCTGTTAAGAAGTTTACCTCCGCTTTCTCCTTATCTACTAGTTAATATCTATTTTATCTTTTTTTCCCCCCAGTATTATGAAAAATAAAAGGAGTACCTTAATTATCCATCTAATCTAAATTAGTTGATGGTTGGCTGGCCTTGGAATACTAATACTTTTCCCCCAGTCTGTAAATACTCGTTCTTAATTTCTTCATGTAAAAGTGTACTTTGGTTTGACCCTAGTTCTTCCTCTGAAATTCTTACATGACTTGAGTTCATATTTACTTGCTTCTGTCGTGTGCACTTTTGATGCATTTGTCCATCTATTTTTTACTTATCCCGTGCTAGCAATATATATTGTTTGAAAAGATGATGTTGTAGGTATTGAGACTTAATATTCCCCAGACATGTTCTGTTCTACTTTTCTCATCTTTAAAAAAACTGTTTAAATATTCATGCCTGACATCTGAAGCCTCCAGTGCTGCTTTACTCTGAGAATCCATTTGTATCTATACTAAATTCAATTATTTGTGTGGTCATTGATCCCAAGCTTCTCTATTATCTCATGTGTTGAAAAGTGTGAGAGGCTTCTTCGTGAGAGATACTGAAACTCTTCCTCCTTTCAGTGGCTTGGGTTACTGGCATACCCAGTTATCTTGAAAGTAGCCTGGAGACTTCATACCCTTCGTGGCCTCACTCTTCACTACTAGCTGTAGGTAAAAATAAAACCCAGTTTCATTCCTAATGTTTTGCAGTTAACAAGACTTCAGAAGATTAGTCCTCTAATATTTAGTTTGCTTAGATTTGCTGTTCTCCAGCAGTGCTACCCAAATTTTTTTTCATTCGCGATCGCACAGGCCTCATTTCTTTTGGAAATGAGGTGGGTGCCTTGTTTTGTCAGCACCTCTTCCCTTTCAGTAACCTTTGGCAAAAGTTGGCAAGATTAATAGCAGGCCACCATGAAGGTACCCATGTGAGTGTTGTGTAAGCCAGTATTGGGAAGAAAGATGTATTAATGCCTTCAGTAAGAGGACTGAATATAGTGTGAACTTGCAGCTCTTCAGAAGTCCAAGAATTGATACTTTTGTCAAACTGAAGATGTAAATTCATATCAAAGTAGGCCTCATTCCTTGTATTGATAAAAAAACAAACAAACATATTTGTACAGAGTTGTACAGTGCTCTTTCTCCCACCAATTTCTTTCTCTCTGTCTTCTCAAAAGATGATGTACTTTTTAAGTGTTGCCTGTGAGTGACGTTTATGAACAAAGATATTCCTTTAGCTATCTGAAGGAATGATCTCCTTTGCATTCATCCACACTATTTACTAGGAGAGGGAGATTAAATATTTGCTTTGGAAATTGTCCCACGTAAGCTGAATCATGTAAGGCTCTTGTTCTGTATGCTCCTCGAATGTTTCTGTTATTCAGAGCTTAGTTTGCTTACAGATGCAGGATTCCAATAGGCTGTCAGGTAAAGATAGGAATATGTGCAGTGTTTAGGCCTATAGGTCTAGATTACTATCTACAGAAACTCTTGCAAAGCTCTTTAGCCACAATTACTCTGAATTAACACCACTTTTCTGTCCAAGTCTTTGACAGTGGAATGCAGGTGTTTTTTTTTTTTAATTATTCTCAGATATGTATTTTCTTTGTAGCATTTTTGTTATCATGACTGAACGCTGATTGCTGGTTATATGCAATAAGTTGAGGATTGCAGTTTAAATGAGTTGGTTTTTACTATGATGAATTGCACAGACAAAGCCACGTTGAAAGAACACTTTAGGATCGTGATTCAAGCAATAAAGAAAATTCTGGGATTAAATTATCCCAGCAGTCGCGTTTGTGCGCTTGGTCTTTTTTCGTTGATTGCTTTTTTTTTCCCCACAGAACTCTTACCTTCTTATCCACTGTACAGGGCATTGCACATGTGCTAGTTGGGTATTCATAATTTCCAGGATTTTTGCCACATTTTCTAAAGACTGGATGTTCATAGTTAAAGAATTAAGCTATAACAACAAACTTTATTCTGTGCCTTTGTATCACACTGTATCCCTCTGTAATCCTGGTGAAATCGCTTAAATGATACATTTTGGATCAAATCAGTAGCTACGTGTTTTTTATTTTCTGGACACCTCAGTTGATAATCTGAAACCTATAACACAGCAGGTCTTCATTTCCTTCTTGATAACCAAAATTAGTGAACAGCATTGTCCTTAAACAATGTAGACTTCACTTACTCCTTTATTCAAATGGGTAAATGGATACAAAACAAATCTCATGTTTTGACAGTACACTGAGAAAATGAAGTTGCATTTTTCAGCGTTCAAAAATTGTAGTACTGAACATAATAATTAAACCAAAAGGCTGGAAAGAAGTGAATGTTTGTGTCTAAAAAGCAGTATTTAATTAGCTTTTGTTAAATAAGACAAATACCTGTTGAAGATTGCTACAAATAAGAGTACAGTACAGCTGCATACATAACAAGAATCATCTGTTCCATGAAGTGAATGAGGGTCCTCTTCTCAAAGTCTATAATCATGTAACTGAAGACTTCACACCTGCACATGGAAGCTAAATTAAAGCTGGGTGACTAACTGAATTTTGCAGTCCTTGACTTTTTAATATGAATATTCTTTTAGCACTGTCTTTTTAAAATAAATTAGTTTAGTTACTGGAATGAAAATAGTGAAAGGATTTATTGTATTTTCTCCTTCATAACATATGCACAGTCAGCAAATAGGAGTGAAGTTAGGTTACTGTTCACATGTGAATCACTCCATTTAAGGTTTTCAGTCCTGTATGTTATCGTATTTTTGAAAACAAAATAACAGGGGTCATAGAATACTCTCCAAGATAAATCCTTCCATCTCAACATGCAGATTCTAGCTCAGGGTTCTTCGGATCAGTTTCAAGATTTCGGCTTTGGCCTTTGAAGCTGGACAAGTACAGTCTGAGTTTCTTGGTTTTTGAAGAATACAGATTGGAAAACTCGTAATAAAATAGGTGGTAGAGTGGTAACTTTGGCAGGACACTCAATACCTTTTCCCTGATGTAGTTGAGTTAATTGATGGATCGATAGAATGAAAGGCCTTTGAGACAGAAGTGTTTGTTTTATAGCAGAGATTTTTATTTTGAATGCAAGAGATTCTATGATGACATTCAGTAATGTTGACTTTCCTTCATTACAGATAATAATAGCTGCAGATTTAATCACTGTCTGACAGCAGATGTTGGTGCAACTGTGACAACTGTTCTCTAATTAAGTAGTTCTCTTGGTTTTCAGGGAGATCGGCTTCATGTTCCAGCTAGAAATATTTGCGCAGGAAATTAAAATGTAGAATGGTGTTCTACAAATAGTCTAGGTTTTGATTGGCTATTTTTTTCTCATCATTTAAATTTCGTTGGCAAACTAATGGCAATTAATGCTTAGCAACATGCCTGAGTGATTTCAAAAGATTTCAGATATCAGATTAACCCATGAATGGAATCCAATATCATATGAGATAAAAGAAATAAGTGGGTAGTGGTTGAGATTTGATTTAAAATGTCCCTTCTTTTACCCCTCTCTTCTGTACAGTGATGTGATTTCCTTCAAATTTCCAACTGTGCCTTGAGATCATTCTTTCTATAAATGTTTTTTCAGTGCTCAAAACACCATGAATAGTTGTTTGCTGATATTGGGGCTGCAGTGGGGTGATTTTCAGAAAATCTGGTCTCAGATTTGATAAATTATACTGTGCCTACAAATAGAACTCTGTTTGGAGCTTGCCACAGTATTTTCCATGGTGTGGCTTTCTGCAGCTCTTCAGATTCTTGGTTTGAATTTGTTCCTGCTTGGTTGAGAGAGCAAAGGGTGACAATATGGCCCTGATACCTAGGTGGTAGATAGATAGGGCTTGGAAATTGCTGTTTTCCTGTGCCTTAGTCATTTGGAATTTCCTGTTGCCTCTCATGCCTGACGTACCTTAATCTGCACAGCAAAGACAAATGTGTGTCATTTGTGAGTTAGAAGCTGAATTTGATGGCACATCTTCTCCAAAGTATTCAAGAGGCACAACTGCTAAGGCCCAGCACATTTGAAATGCAGCCTTTGTTTATGCTTTTCTCTAGCAGCTGAGATTTGAGGCAAGTGAACCAGCTTGCATTGGCAAACACACAATATGATGCTGAACTATTCTGAAAATGGAAGCCTTGTCCTGTTGGTTGGGTACTATGAATGCTGCTTCTTGAAATGGGCAGGCGAGCTGCTGTAAAGCAACAAATCTTCTTTTTTCATTTCTTTCTTTGATCTAAACACATGTTGTCACACATCTCCCAGAATAGGGATGGTGGCTCTCAAATTCAAATGTTGCTTACCTAGTTTCCATTCACTTTTAAATGGGATAGCTCAGTGGAATTAAAATGAGAAATTTATGATTCACAAGACCTTTTGTACCATGGCTTAATGTTTTTAATGGTGGACAAGTGATGGGCCAAACCTTTTGATTGTTTCCTGTCAAATATTTGTTCCAAGGAGACTACTTCTTCTGGTCTGCTGGCTAGTTCTCATAAACCTTTAATGGTCTTTGCTAAAATAATTTATATAATGCACTCTAAACAGAATGATCTCATACACTTCCAGTAAAAAGAAATGCCCACAGTTGTATGCGTCACTGTGTTTGGGGTAGAACGATACCATTAACTAGTGATACTAATTAAGTGGAATGAAATACAAGTAGTTATTAGTTTGTCTGACTGTATTAGGCTGAGTTATTACAGTTTGTGCATTTTTAATAAATAATCCAGTAAGAAGTCGGGCCTCACTTACTGTAACCTCTGAGAAAATACTGTAACCACTGGTTACCTGAATAAATATATCATCATTTAATTCTACTTCTCAGCTTCTGGGAAAGCTGGCACAGTGCAGCGTGTAGAAGGGATCCTTTAACCAAAGAAGCAGAGCTCCTGAAGAAAAACCTTTCTCCCAAACACTCTCCCACCACACCTTAAGGATTTATAATGCTTATCTGAGTTGTGCCACTGTAACAACTGAAAAGGTGAAAACGTAGAGGTGTGTTAGGAGTATGTTAGTACCTTAGTGTGTTGCATAGTATGTGAAAAATGGGTATATTGATGTGAATTTGAGGGCACAGTTAATGTGGGCTACAGCTAAGGAAACAAAGCAGGGTATTTCTGAGCTGCTGAGCTTTATCACTGTCCTTCCAGCAATGCCTCTGAGCCTGGCTACTTCCTCTGAATTGTTGTGGAGGTTCTCAGCCCCTGAGGTTTGCAAATGGTGAACTGTTTCACAGAGCACATGAGAAACTTTGAAGGCTGTGTACAGGATCTGTTGACCCTAAATCCAGTTTCATGAGTTAATGCTGATGTGATAATAAAACACATTTTCTTTTTGTTAGTTTGTGTCACATGTGCAACAGTAAGTGAAATATACTTGGCTGTTTTATGGAATATTTCTACTGAATTTTTTTAGGATATATATCACTGAAATGCAACAGATAACACAGTTTACATGTTCATGTGTGTCTTGCAGTGTGCAAGTTTAAAGCACATAAAAGATGTGCTGTCAGAGCAACAAATAACTGCAAATGGACTACATTAGCCTCCATTGGAAAAGATATCATAGAAGATGAAGATGGTGTAAGTACTATTGTTATTTACAGTGCTTTCCAATAGCTGGTTCTTCTTAATGGAAAAAATGGCTAAGCATAGATTTGTTGTTGTGAGACTTACTGAAGTTAATGGTACATGGCTGCATTCCCAAACACTTTTCAAAGATTAACGTGGTATGTAAAACAAAATGTTGTATTTCTTTCTCACAAGACAAACTTATTATCTGTGGACCCTAGACAGCATGCATGGTATGAGATTTTAAAGACCACGTGCAGAGAAACTGAAGGTGAAGAATTGCTCTGAGAATTTCTTACTGCTCTTAAGCAAGGGTGGTATTTTACACCATTATGAAGCTGTTTTGGCAATCTATTTTGTGTCCTCCATCCTGATAGCAGTTCCCCAGGAGGTCTGTTTGGAACTAATACAAAATTGCACGCCTTGGAGTTTCTTTTAATGCACAAGTTGTTATTGCTAGGGCAGTGAACACATGGAGAAAAGCTTTGTCCTGAACCCAGGGGCTGCTAATAGAGCTGTGACTTTTCAGTCCTGTCTGACTGAGATGGTACCTAAAGCCGCAGACGTACTCTGCTCTCCTGCCTGTTCTTCTGAATTTTAGTTGTTGTGATGAGTTTTGTGCGGTGTAGTTTGTATCAAGAGAATGGCTAAATATTTGTCTTAAAGAATCTCTGGATTTAACTGCCTCATTGTTTTATGCTAGTTGCTAGCGTAGTGTCATAAACATTTGAGTGAGAAGTGTGTCCCTTCTTCAGCTGTCACGCTTTCTACCTATCACGTGAAGCAGCACCATACTCCACTTTGATAGCGGCTGCCTGCCAAGAGTCATTGTCACTTGGCTTACTTTGCCACTCCTTTGATGAAAAGATAGAGCTATGGTAGTAGTTATAATCACCCGTAACTGAGAGACGAAAGCTGTAATTTCCATGTTTAACTTCTATGGCTACTTCTTCACAGATAGCTATGCCTCACCAGTGGTTAGAGGGTAACCTGCCCGTCAGTGCCAAATGTGCAGTTTGTGACAAGACCTGTGGCAGCGTTTTACGCCTGCAAGATTGGAAGTGCCTTTGGTGTAAAGCTATGGTAGGTGCCACATCCAAGTGCCTAAGATTTTGCCAGCTCTGTTGCTTGCCATTATTTTTATTTTTCCATTTCATAACTGTGCTTTTAGATTAAGTAGGAAGAGGCAGCTTGTGCAAACTCAGGTCTTTCTGACATTCAACATCGCTCATGAATGTCCTACTTCTTCTGCTTAATATTTAATACGCCCACAGATGCAGCTTTTCTTTAATAGGTGTTATCCAGTGTGATTTCTCTGCCTTCTCCTAACTGATAACTGAAGGTTCAGATGCCTGTTCTGTATGCCTCATAAACATATGTTGAGTTTTTTGTCTCTTTCATAACAATTAATTTGCATTCATCTTTAACAATATTACTGCAAGACTCTTGAAGTTCTCTTCTTTAGTATACTTTGTAGATGGATGATATAAATTCTCTGACAGTGTAATTGCTTTCCTCCCCAGAATATAATTTTTTTCCTTATTTTATTTAGCTTGTCTAAAAAGAATGCTAGAATATACTTTGAAAGACATATATATATGCTAGAGAAGTCAGCAGATTTTTTACTGTTGAGGCTTTCAGCATATAGATGTCCAAGGCTCTGTGTGTTGGCAGTGGGAAGTGATTGGCATCTCTAGAGGTGATTTGGAATTTAGATGAACAGCACTTTCCATATGTGTGCCTGATTTTCCAATAGCTATGGAAGAAGACAATATAGCACATAGTTTGTGGGACAGTGGATAAGTTTTCAGCTGGTTTGGCTGGCTTGTTTGTCTTCTGGAATATCCAAGCGAACTACAAGTACAGAGCAGTAGCTTCGCATGTGCAGAGCATTCCTGCTCCCCTCAGCAGAGATGCTGGCTGCTGGGAATTCGGTCCTAACTTCCTAGGGGATGGAGATAAGCCATTCATTTGATTGGACAGTTCATTCCTGCCATAGGGGTAGTCAGAGATTTAAGTTCTCCAAACTTACATCTTGTGGAATGTGTAACCAGCTTTTGTGATTAAACACTCATATATATTTGTATAGTCACTCAACACGTAAATGTTATATTTTAGTCTCTTTTTGTTCCACGGACACTGTATCTGTTATAGTTCCACCACTATAGATAAGGGAAGTAATTTTTTGTTTATTTTCTAGGTTCACACTGCGTGTAAGGATCTGTACCCTCGTAAATGTCCTCTTGGCCAATGTAAGGTATCGATCATACCTCCAACAGCACTAAACAGTATAGACTCTGATGGTACGTAGTATCATAGTGTGTTCAGTGGTAGTTCTGGACTTGGCAATGGCTAGTGCATTCTGTATGACTAAGCAGGGCTAGAATCCCTCAGTTGAACAGGTGAACGTTGTCTTCACAGTTAGAGAGTAGTGCAGTTTTCCATGTAGCTTTTTAGAGGATTATTTATTCCAGGAATTTTTTATAAAGTATTAAAAGTTACCCTGCTAGAAATTGTCTTCATTTTTATTTATGACTCTTAGAAACTTTTCAACTGAATAGTCCGCAGTCCTAAGTTAGAGTAGTCCAATGCCTCCCTGACATGTATCTCTTGTAGAATGGGCTCTCAAATTCAGATAACTTTGCTTGATACTACATGCTAGCCAGTGTAAGCTAGCTGAAAGGCTCAGATTCAACAGCTGCCTTGTCAGGCTAAAGAGCAGAATGGCTTATGTGGTATCTCCAAATTTCTTTCAAATAAAAGTAAGAATCCTGAAACATACTGATAAAGAAACCCTGCAAACGTTCAAAACCCAGAGGTGCTCTTTGATGTCTCAGAATAGAGATATGTAAGCAGTAGGAGACTGCACTTGAAGGCAGGGATTATCATGAAATCCAACAGTTTTTAGAGTTCGTGTTGATGTCGAATGAAGACCAACAGATTTAACACAGTGTAATGACTTCTGTTGTATGAAGATAATCTAAGTCATTGTTTATACTGTCCGTAATCTTTTCTATTTATTTGCTATTTGGTGCAGACCAGAGCACCATGCTACTATCATGATAAGAAGATTGTTCTGTCTGAAAATATTTTTCTTGGTACTTTAATAAATTAAACAAACTTTATGTAAAATTACACAATATGATAATGTGGAATTATAGTACCATCCTTCAATGCCATTTTTTATGTATAGCTTTTATATTTGTTTTAGGCAATAAAAATGGCACTGTTATTTTAATACTGCATGAAATAAATGCCAACACCTATGCCAGTGATGTCTGATTTTGAAGTGTTGCTGGGAATGCACCACTTCCATGGAATGTTAACTCTGGTAACAAGAAATGTCCATTAGGGCCTACTGAGAGTCTTACTGAGAGTCTGCTGTAATCATTTAAAACTTGTGTTGATATTAATAACCTGTGATGACAACTGAAGGTTTTTTGATGAGTCTAGCATAATTAATACTCTAACTTCATCCCCCAAAAAAGTTCTCATGTAAAGTAAAACTGAATATGATAACTTTTAAAATCTGTGAGTGTTCTTAGGAAGTTTAGGCTTGGATGATCCAGTTCAACCCAGAAAAGAAAAATGAGATGTAAAACGAAACACTTCCAGCTGATGTATGTATTTAATTCAGTGATAATCTGTGAAGAGATTTGAGGAATATGCCAAAAAGTCTACCTTGTTTGCTGTGGAAAAAAATAAAGCTATTGTCTTCAGGATTTTACTAAATATAGACTCTGAAAGTGTTAGAGGGAGGAAATGAACTGGTAAATCCTGAGTAGTTACGTTTTCCTTGGAGGGCTAATATTCAGTTTAGCATTTACACAGTGCATGATAAAATGTACTTCTTTTGTCTTTCATTCCTTTCTTTCTCTTTCCCATGATTTCTTTTTGTGTTGTTCATATTAGAAAGCCTTATTTATTTCATTCTTTCTAACTATGTTTGCAGGTTTCTGGAAAGCCACATGCCCGCCATCCTGTGCCAGTCCTCTTTTAGTTTTTGTTAACTCAAAGAGTGGAGACAATCAGGGAGTAAAGTTTCTTCGTCGATTCAAACAGTCGTTAAATCCAGCTCAGGTGTTCGATTTAATGAATGGAGGACCTCACTTAGGGTAATGACCTTGGAAATCTTGAGCAATCCTTTCTGCAAGGGAATCCAGTGCAAAGCATAGTATTGTGTTGTCCCCTCATTGCAGTAATTCTATCACCAACGTCTAGCATGTATATTTAAGATTTGCGATAGATAACAGAGTTTCAGTATGAGTTCTGGTGGGTGAAGGGATTGCAGGTTAATAGTTTCATTTCAGAAAACCTCATCTGCAGCAGGTGATCAAGTACACTGAAACTCCTGTCACTGTAGAAATACTTCAGATATAATTTAGATAACAAATGCAAGAGGTCATGAAAACAAGCATCTCATAAAAATTTAGAGTAGTACACAATTAAAACAGGCATTCTACAGAATCTGAAGGTAAATTGCTGGGGAGATACAGGTGAGATCTGAATAGTGGTGACCACAACCCAGGCATTTTTGCTCATTCGTAAAGAGAAATTCACATGTTTTTCTGTTGCTTGACTTAATTCTGCTCAGATGTAGTTTTGTGGTTTAGCAGCCTACTAAAATCATTTAAAACAACTGGAAACAATATTTTTTGTAGTCTCAAAGATGGAGTATTATGCTTGCATGATAAGAATTAGGACAAAGCAAATGAAAAACTAAACAGTGGGCAAATAATACAAATACAATGGAATACAACTTGTATTTTTAAAGTTAGTACTGTGTATTAAGAGTATATTAACTCTTTAACTTGAAATGTCTTTTTATCGTAATCTTTTATAATTTAAATCTTAAAACTGCATTGAATCTAAGTAACTTTCAGCTAACATTCTGTACATGTCATTTTAATAACAGATAAAAGTAAGGAAGGCTCATTTTAACTAGAGAGAATTCTGAAGCAATCTGAAAAATTCACCTGTTTGAAAGTTCTCTTTCTTTTTATGCTTTCACCTATCAGCACCGTGATTCAAAAGGTTCACTTTGCATTTTGCACAGTAATCCTAGGTCAGGTTGGTTGCTTTTAAATGTTTTTCCTCAAACAGTTTTCAAAGAGAGGTCCTTAGCAGTTATTCTCTCAGGTAGCAACGATGTCTTCTTTTTTCTAGTTGATCTAAAAAGATTAGGTGCATTCTTTCCTCAGATAAATGTATCTTTTGTTCTGAAACTGCCAATCATGTATAAATGACGTTATTTACTTAGAAAAAATATAAAAGCTTCAAGAAAGTGTGAATTTAATATGTTGCTTTTTAGAAACAGTTCTCAAATTATACATATTCTGGAAAATAACATGCATTAAAAATAAAGGCATTTATTTTAATTATTTTAAAAGCTAACATTTTTTATTTATTTTATTTATTTATTTTGCTTTTAAATCCCTGTTGTTTTTACCTCTTGGTTGTTTCTTCATATCTCATTCCCCTTTCCTCTCTGTCTGATATTTCGCAGAATCACACAGAGTCACAGAACTGTAGGGGTTGGAAGGGACCTCTATAGATCACTAGCCAGTGCCTGCTGCTAAAGCACGTTCCCTGCAGTAGGTTGCACAGGAAGGACTCCAGGCAGGTTTTGAATGTCTCCAGAGAAGGAGACTCCAGGACCTCTCTGGGCAGTCTGTTCCAGTGCTCTGTAACCCTCAAAGTCAAGAAGCTTTTCCTCATGTTCATATGGAGCTTGGGTTCCAGTGTGTGCCCGTTGCCCCTTGCTCTGTCACTTGTGCTTATTCTTTCCTGTTCTCCTTTTCTGTGCTGGTGAAGGGTATTATATTTTGTAGAGCAGAGTGAGGAACTGTAGGAAGTAAGAGCAGGATATTGCTTTGACTATGTAATATGAAATGTAGTATTTGTTTTCTGTTGTCATCACCTTGCTTGTAATAATTGCCTCCAACTGTCCTTGCATTTATTCAGTGACAAGCTGGCAAAAGCCAACTGGTGTTGTGGAGGATATCCTGTTGTTACATCTTAACCTTTTCTTGTGAAAAAATTCCCAGTGGCACCCTGTGCTTCTGACCTTACTGGGAAGCACAGAACAGCCGTAATTCCGTAGTTTAAAGTATTTTTTAATAATAACAATAAAATCCTGAAAACAATATCGAGGGAATGTTTTTAAAGCAGAACTCTGCATGTTATTTGTCGGAAATGTCAGTATAAAAGTGAAACAAACAGCAACAAACGGGATATGCAGATAGCTTTATCACAGTAGCTGGTCGCATCCACATAACTCATAATAATAAAAGACTCACCGTTGAGGTGCCGGATACCGCATGTTCGTGTAATGTTTGCTCACAAGTGTGACTGGTGTCTTCGTGGTGAGCACGACCGGCTCTAACAGGTTGCATTTTCTCTGCAGTTTGCGGTTATTTCAGAAGTTCGACAACTTCCGGATTCTTGTGTGTGGTGGAGATGGAAGCGTGGGCTGGGTGTTGTCAGAAATCGATAAACTCAGCTTGCACAAACAGGCAAGTGTGTATATTTACATTCCTTTGCTGCGCTCTTCCTTAATTGGGTTCTTTCTCATTTATGTGTTTATAGTCCAAACTCTGTTAAAAGAACTTTTGTATATGAAATAAGCAGGGTAAGTTGTACTGTAATTGCAGTATTTGATTTGCAAGCTTTTGACGTCAGCTAAATAACTGACGTTATTGAAATAACAAGTATTTGTAATAATTGTACTTTCTCCTTCTAGTTTTCAGTAGTGGATTTGCTTCTGTGTTGTGTTTCAGTGTCAGTTAGGAGTGTTGCCCCTTGGTACTGGAAATGACCTTGCTCGTGTCCTTGGCTGGGGAGGATCCTGTGATGATGATACTCAGCTTCCTCAGATTTTGGAGAAATTGGAACGAGCCAGCACGAAAATGTTAGACAGGTAAACAGTCGTGTGTATACCTGTTTTACTGTGAGATTCAAATTGTATTTAGGTTTCTTGAGGCCTAAATCCATCATATAAGGTTAATCACAGAATCACAGTATGACTGAGGTTGGCAGGAACCTCTGGGTACATCTGGTTCAGCCCTTGCTCAAGCAGGGACACCCACAAAAGGGTGCCCTGGACGTTATAGAGATGTCTTTGTCTGTACAAGGGTACAGATCCTACTCATGAGGAAAGTCAAGACAGTAACTGGGACAGTTCTTCACCATCGGTTTCAAACCAAAGACTCAGAGGGGAGGGCAGTTGATGAGAATTGTTTTTTTACACAAAGGTGATAAGGAGCAGATATTTTCTTACATAACTGATGAAGCTGAATAACTGTTTGCTTGATGTTATAAACATTAAGAAATGGCGTAGATTCAAAACCCTTCTGGGCAATTTCACGAACTCCCTGTGTGCTGTTAAATACCATTAAAGGTGTGTAATTATTTAGGAAATACCTGGGCTCTGTATCTTCGAGCATGGGGAGAATTTGCACATTGTGCCTTCACTCTTGTATGCCTGAGGCATCAGCAGTTGTAGGCAAGATGCCACGCTAAGCAGATTTTTGGTTCGATCCAGTACTGCTCTTTCTGTTTGTTATGACATTTTCTTAGTCAAGACCAAGTGACCTTCCCATCCCTGCTATCTCATTCTATGCTAGTTGCTGGCTAGATGATTCTGTACATAAAGCAAATGAACGATCCTGATTGCAGACTACTTGATCATTCTACAGATAAGTGTATACAGAAATACCTGTTACTGATCTTTAGAAATTATTGCTGGCCTGGGCTCTCTGAAATATTCACAGATTAAATCGTACATTCTTCTTCTGTACTGAAAAGAACTTAGTTCATTTTTTACTCTAACTTCAACTGAGTTGCTCTCAAGGCCATTTTCAGTGATCTCTTGTTCTTCTCAGCAGGTGTGAAGAGTGTTGTTATTAGCAATTTCATACTTCCTTTGCTGTACTGTCCTTTATCAGGGAAAAAAATATATGTCAACGAGAATGAAGTTACATCAAAATTTGCTTTGCGCTCATACCTCCATCCATGGAAAGCTGATGTGAAGCTAGGGCCTTTATTTTTTTGTAGAATAGTTGGAAGGAACCCATAAGAATCATTGAGTCCAACACCTGGCTCCTCCCTGTGAGGAGCTGCAGCCACCATGAGGCCTCCCCTCAGCTCCTCTGCTCTGGGCTGAGCAAACCCAGGGACCTAGGTAGCCCCTCATACATCATCCCCTCCAGATCCTTCATCATCTTTCTAGCCCTCCTTTGGATGTTCTCGAATAGGTTTATGTCCTTTATGTAATGTGGTGCCTGAAACTGTACACAGTACTTGTAGGAGGACATGCATTTTCCTTTGACTTCTGCAGTTTCTTTGAATTGATGCAAATGTTGTACTGGAAAGTCCTCACTTGGTTCATTAAACGTCCCACAGTTTCTTCACAAATAAGGGTCAAATTATTAACAAAAAGTAATAAGTGTAATAAAATGTCTTTCAGCTATTTCACTTGTGTTCAGTTGTCTTATGATTAAAATGTTAGCTTTTTAAAAGAGGTTATTCTGTAGCGTGACTGTATTTTCTTCTTGTTGATATGCTTAAGTAAAGATAATTAGTAATCTGGGAACATAAAAGCCATTGTGTTTCTTTTAGGTGGAGTATAATGTCATATGAACTAAAATTACCAGCAAAGCCTTCTATTCCTTCAGTCACTGTAGAAGAAGAGTCAGAGGAATGCCAGGTGAAGTTTCACTTTTGATTTCTTTTACACGGGCTTAACTTTAAGCTGCTGGTATGACAGAGTTTGAAATATAATTAAAACACTTCTGTGAAAAATAGAAACTGATGTTTTCTCTTCTGCTAACTTGATACAGTTAATACCTGCTCACTGTGGATGTATCAAACAATCATGGTTTCAAGTTTTGTGTTTTTTACCAAAAGTAAAGGTGAGGAATCTTCAGCAAAGCTGTAGAAATAAATTGGTTCTATTAATACGTACTGAAAACAAAACAAAACAAAACAAAACAAAAAAAACAGAATGTTTTCTACTAATCTTAATTTTGGAATAAGCATTGAGAAAAACATTTTGAAGGTGATAGTTGTTTTGTGAAAGAGAAAAGCTGTTGGAACTTGTAGAAGTCAGATACGTCGGATGATACCACCTGTTGTTCCTGTCCTTTCAGAGAGCTTAGAATTGTAAGTGACCTTGGAAAAAGGAACGTGTAGTCTATCTGTAAAACTAGATTTGTGTTTCTACTGTCTGATGAGGATTCGATTTTGTTGGAGAATGAGATGCTTAAATCAAATTAATTGACATAAAAAGATTGATTAAGATGACAAAGTAATGTATTCCTGAGGAAGTTAATGCATGTCAACTTTAGCTCAAAAGTACTTGAGAAGCAATAATTAATCAGGAGGTTCTTGAATGATTTAATGATTCAGGCAGTCTTAATTGGCATTGAGGTTATAACCTTTGGCAGCTTGCTGGATGTAGATACAGAAAGACTGGGGCTGCTCTGTCTGTAATTCTAAGCTAGTTGTTTCCAGAGTTAGCAACGCAAATCTGAGGCTTTAACTTCTCTAATTTTGCAAGACTCATAACATTTGCAAGTATATCTTCACCTCGTAAGTGCATTTTCTTCTTGTTTGTTCTGGCTCTGAAATTATGTTTAGCCTCTCCTGAAAACTGAAGTAAATAGTTATACAGAACCTCTTTTTTGGAAGGTCACTTCTGCAATCTATTACTCTGATTTGGAGAAAGCTGTTTTCCTTTGAGCATACTGTTTAATCACTTTGTGTGTTATTTATTGAGTTACGATATTTCAGGTAACTAACCTTACAGTAACTAATGTATTCAAGTGCAGTGCAGAAATGAACTATAAGTACATAGCTGATTCTTTTTCTTTCTTTGAGTTTCAAGAGAACTGTTTCACTTGGTTTGGTCCCAGAAGATTTTACTATTGGTCAAACAGTTCTTCATTCTTACAGATTAGATGTTTAGGTATTGTTCCCTTGATATTAAAATTCATAGAATCACAGAATGGTTTCGGTTGAAAGGGACCTTTAACGTCACCTAGTTCTAACCCCCCTGCTATATGCAGGGACATCTCCCTCTAGACCAGGTTGCTCACAGCCCCATCCAGCCTGGCCTTGAACACTTCCAGGGCTGGGGCATCCACAGCCTCCCTGGGCAACCAGTTCCAGTGTCTCATCACCATCATAGAATTTCTTCCTTATATCTAGTCTAAATCTACCCTCTTCCAGTTTAAAACCGTTTCCCCTTGTTCTGTTGCTACACGCCTTTATAAAAGTTTCTCCCCAGCTTTTATGGAGGGCCCCTTCAGGTACTGGAAGGCTGCACTTTTCGTGGCCCTCCTCTGGACCTGTTCCAGCAGCTCCATGTCCTTCTTGCGTCGCGGGGTCCAGAACTGGATGCTGTGCTGCAGGTGGGGGTCTCATGAGAGCAGAATAGAGGGGCAGAATCACCTCCCTTGACCTGCTGGTCATACTTGATTCAACTCAGGATACTGTTGGCCATCTGGGCTGTGAGGACACCACACAGCTGATTTACTGTCAAAGCTCTACAACGATTGTCGGGTTTTAGAAGTTAAAAACATGATATATCTGGTAAATATAAAATTAAACGTAAAAATGAACACTAAAAAAATGATAGGTGCATCCAAGTACGAAAACGCACTGAGGCATCTTAAGAGATTCCTTAAGAAGTCATCAGAAAATTTCAAACTGCAGTTATTTTTAGCTTTAGCTTTGGAATGTGATCAGAATTTTCTGTTAAAAATGAGAGCTGAATCCATGCCTGTTTTGAGGCAGGATAGCAAGTGAACATGGTTCTTATCTCTTCTGAATCTTTTCTAACACTCAGGAATTCCTCTTGGCAGGAAAAGGAGGAAAATGCACACTGTTTTCTTTTCAGACATTTTAATGAAATATAGTTAAGGATGAATCACTAAGGATTTTCTTTGGTAGTCAGTAGGAGTAGGAGTACTTTGGAAGTAAGATACCATTTGACAGGAAAAAGAAAATTCAAGATTATAACCGCAAACCTTTGACTTATTCTTAGTCAACTTGATAAGCTTCATTGAAACTTTGTTTTGGAATAAAAGAAATTAGATTATGGTTGTTTAGTATGTTACAAATCTGAAAAGAAGGTCGATTGTTTCTACCTCCTGGTCTGTTTTTAGTGTAGAAAAAAGGAGAAAAAGAGCTGTGGATCAAGTTCTCAGATTCAGTGTTATTTTGAGTGTTAAAAATTGGTTATGTGAAATTTATTATGAAGATGAGAGCAGCATTGCTTGCCCTTGCAGTAGATCTGCCATGGAAATCCTTCTATGTTTAAGGTATTTTGACTCAAGTTAGTGTTAAATACTGAAAAATGTGGAAATTGAAGTCTCCTTTTCTCTCTGTTTTCAGATATCTGCTTATGAGGATTCAGTTGCTGCTCATCTTGCAAAAATTCTCAATTCTGATCAGCACTCAGTTGTCATATCTTCTGCCAAGTGAGTTGGTCGTTTTTATGCACTGCGTAGGATGAATCCTCTGTGTAACATTACAGCCATGCTAACCTTCTGTCTAAGCCCAGTTTGCTTATGGTTGGCCCAGCTGGTTTGACTTAATGCTTTAGAGTGGATGTTTGTTCTGTAAAGGTTTTATATAGTACAACTGCAAATAGATCATAATAAAAGCAGTAGCGTTTTAAAACGTATCACATAATATTGATATAAAATGCTTTTAATTCACTCAAAATTCACACATTTCACATGAACCGTGTAGTTACTAATGCAAATAAGTGACCTCCTTCACATCACATTTATTCTGTTTTGTTTTAAGCATGCCTGTATCATTAAGAGGACAAACAGCTTCACTGCTGCGAAGCAGAATTTCAAATCAGTAGCTTTGTTATAGCTCTGTTTGTAACAATTCTATAAACAGTGGTCTCAGATAACCAGCTGTTTTCTCTTTCTGCAAACAGAAATTTACAAATGAGAAAATTGCTCTACACATCGCGGACACATCTGAAATAACAAAATTCTGTGTATATGTTCTCACAGAATATTCAGGAATACATCTGACTATCGTTACATCTCATTTTCTTTTGCTAAAAGCAAGTTAACAAAAATTCATTTTTAAAGCATGCATAGTGCACACTGAAAATTAAACTGCAGAATTGTATTATTACTCCACATTCTAAATTGTATCTGTATCTTGTTAAATCTATTTAGTTCATGTAAAATAAATTAATATTAGTTGTGTTAATTTATGTTTTTAGAAATAAGATGCATGCAAAGGCTTTAATAAAAGGAGAAAAGGAAAAGGCTTTTTTAATAGCTTTTCCCTTGAATTTTGCAAGCCATGGAGAAAAATAGCATTTGTAGAATTGATTTGACAACAAAAATAGTGCATGACAGTATGCATATAAATCAATTGCCATAAGAATTTCTATTCAAAACATGTTTATTTTATTTCATTTTGTTTCCCTCCTTTTCTATTATTACCAAGAATATTATGTGAAACTGTAAAGGACTTTGTTGCCAAAATAGGGAAGACTTACGAAAAACCGGTGGAAAATGCAGATGAAGCTGATGCCATGGCCATTAAAGTAAGACTATTTTCTGGGTTAAAGTTTTTTCTTTTTTGTTTTCTTTTGATTTTTAAGTTTCTAGCTCATGGGTGTTTTATTTTCAGACAGCTTTAGGATGCCCATCTTGGCTTCCGTTTCATGCAGTGACTTTAGTCTGAGTGGATAGACTGTCTTTGTACTGTAAGATCTCTGTGAACTCTACACACTTCTTGCCTTCTCATAAGATGAAGCCTAGTATATGCATAGAAATGGAATTTATTGGTATTTATATTTTTGTCGGAAGGTGATTACATTAGCATTCGGAAAACAATGAACTAGAGAGAGTATGCTGGGAGAATGAAGGGAAGAGAAATTACAGTATTAAAAGTAAAGGTTTAAGTTACAAATTCTAGAGATCAAGTTGCAGAAATGTGGAAAAAGAGAGGAAGATTCTGTTTGAGGAGCAAAATTTCATGAACTGAAAAGAAGTAAACAAAATCGCTAACAGTGCCAGAGTCAGGAAATCGACGAAGGTCAATTACTTCATGATTCATGTTTCATAGAATCATAGAGTGACTTAGGTTGGAGGGAACTTTAAAGATCATCTAGTTCCAACTTCCCTGCCATGGGCAGGGTTGCCATCCAGCTATTCAGGCTGCTCATCCAACCTGGCCCTTAGCACTTCCAGGGATGTGACATCCATAGCTTCTCTATGCATCCTGTTCCAGCATTTCTGTACCCTCTGAGTAAAATAATTCTTCCTAACATCTAACCTAAATCTCCGCTCTTTTATTTTAAAGCCATTCCCCCTTGTCCTACCACTTACAGACTGTGTAAAAACTCATTCTTCCTCCTGCTTGTAAGCTCCCTTCAAGTACTGGAAGGCCGCAATGAGGTCTCCCCAGAGCCTTCTCTTCTCCAGGCTAAACAAGACCAAATCCCTCAGCCTTTTTTTGCAGGAGAGATGTTCCAGTCCACTGATCATCTTCATGGCCATCCTGTAGACCCTCTCCAGCAGCTCTGCATCCTTCCTGTCCTTGGGCTCCAGGCCTGCGTGCAGTATACTAGATGGGGCCTCATGAGGTCAGAGTAGAGGGGGACAATCCCCTCCCTCTTGATGCTGACCACCCCCCTTTGGATGCAGCGCAGGATACTGTTGACCCTTCAGGCTGCAAGGCTTATATCCAGCTTTTTTTCACTGTTCCAGGGCAAAACAGCCCTGTTTCTCTTAAACACTGCAATTTACCTCTTTCCCTTGGTTAGGGATAGAGATGTTTGACAGTGTTTGCTCAGTTCCAGTTCAGTTCTTTAAATGTACAGATGTGTTGTCAAAAACCAACACCATGTCTTTTCAGTCTTAACAGCTAGCATGACCCCATAGGTTATTTCTCCATACTGGGGTACTGACTGTCCATAATTTGCTGTACTGTATGGTGTGGACGAATCTGGTGGCCTTGTCTGTGCTGCTGGCCATCAGGAGAAGAGTAGGATCTAATCTCTATCACAGAATAATAGAATATCTTGAGTTGAAAAGGAGCTCATGGATCACCTAGTTCCAGCTTCTTGCTGTGTTGAGTGCCACCCACCAGATCAGTGTGCCCAGGATCCCATCCAGCCTGGCCTCGGACTCCTTCAGGGTTGGGGCATCCACAGCTTCTTTGGGCAAGTATCCTACTTAAATGGCAGGCTGAGTTTAGCAGTATATTGTTCTAGTCAGAATGTAGCTTTTTTTTGGTTATAGTTGCTACGAGCAAGTTGGATGTTGCAGGGGCCATCTACAACAGGCCATGCAAACCTACTCATAATCTGTAGTACAAAATGTCAAATCCATGTTAAGATTTTACAGAGATAATTTCATAGAGATGTGGACGCAATTTTAATTCACACCATATGGAGAATGTAGATCTCTCTCTGTAATATCATGCTTAATTTCCTCAATATGTTCAGCTTCGTTGGTTTTTAGTGTGTGTGTGTTCTTTCCCCCTTTTCTTAGTGCTCAGAGTTAAATGAGAAGCTCGACCTGTTGCTCCAGGCACTTCACACAGAAGCCCAGGCTGCTCCTATTCTCCCAGGCATCACTCCCCCCATTGTTGAAGAAGAAGGAGAGGAGTTTTCGAGTGAGGAATCTTTGTCTGAAAGCAAAGAGCAATTAGTGGAGTGTGTTGCAAAGTCTTCCACCCAGAAACTCGTCAGACCAAGAGAACAGTTGATGCTCCGGGCAAACAGCTTGAAGAAGGCTGTGAGGCAGATCATTGAACAAGCAGAAAAAGGTGCAGATTCGTCTTTACTGATAAGGATGCTTTTTTTTTTCTTTAAGCTAGCATAAATTTTAATATGAAAGCTTGATTTATGTATATGCTTATTACAAACTGCAAGGACAAGAATGCGGCATGTTTAGAAGTCGATGATGGTCTGTTTGCATATATGAATACATATTTGTGCATATGTGTGCATGTATACAACTGCATGTCTTTTGTAATGATTAACCTTCAGAAAATAACAATTTCTGGTGGAATTTTATCAATGGGCAAAGGACTGCTATAGAATCTTTTTCACTGGAGAGGCAATAGATATCTCTTGTTAATATTCTTACATTTAAAGCTACAGAAAAAAACAGATGCTAGTTTGCCTTTTGTTGTCTATTTTCTTTAAAGACCTTTAAAATTATTTTTATTTTTATTTTATTTTATTTTTTGAAATAAGCAGTTGTGGATGAGCAGAATGCTCATAGTGAAGAACAAGTGAACCAGTCCCCAGTAGAATATAGCAAAGAGTTGGAAGAATCCAAAGAAGAGGAAAAAGAGGAAGATACAAAGGAATTTGAGTCCCAGACAAGTGAGTAAAATAGTAATAAAATCATTTTAAAGTATGCAGTCTTCTGATGTAATTGGTTGCATAGTTAAAAACAGTTTGACCATTTGCATTGTTTTTATTACTCTCTGAAAAACATCTTTGTCTATGTTTCATTTTGACTATTCAAGTGTTTGGTTACTGTGTGTCAAGTACTGTTGCCAACTTATGTCCTGACACAGAATAGTACTAACTCACACATTCAAATGATAGGGCAAAACCTCTCTTTCACCTGTCCATTACAAAATCTGTCAGTGAGTGGCTGCAGTGAAAGATTATATGTATATATATTTATATATATTTATATGTATATAAACCCTGGTTTCTTGGTAGTATGATTTCTGTGCTTATTGTAGAAATATGTTATTCTTCATACATCTGAAATATGTGAAATAAGAGTGCATATTAATGTTGTCAGTGGGAGATAGCTGCTTGGGGAGAAAGCATGAAACATGGATTCAATTATCTGCAATGAAACATCAGTTCTGCTCATTAGGGCTCTGTTGTTTTTATCAGAGCATGAACAGCAAAAGTTTATCTTTATTGTTGTTATCCCCATGAGCCTCATCTGTCAAATAAAGAGCAGCTGTTCTGTTGATTTTCCTATTTAATGTAACTGCCTTGTTCCCAAGTATAGAGAGAGCAGACTGTATGAATTAGCATTGTGAATTTTTCAGTAGCTTTAAGAAAAATGTAAGTTAATTGTGTTCTGAATATTACATTTTACACTCTGAGATTATTTCTGGTCACGTCATGAGGGTAATATTTTTTCATATGTTAATTAACTTCATATAAATATTTCATGACTCCTGTTAGATATAGTTTGCCAACTTTGTTTCATGTTTTAACACTATAGTACAGTATTTTATCATGTCCGTGTACAGGTAGTTGTACTTTACTATTGTCCTTCTTGGCCACCTGGACACACTGCTCTCTCATATTCTTATCATATCACTTTCCCCTTGGTCTTCTTCCCATTCTTTTTCCTGGGCTGTTGCCTGCCTTAGTTACCAACAGTTTGACCAACTGCCAAACTTTGCTGCAAGTTGCAAGATTTTATTTATCCATATAGGGTAGAATGTTTAACAAATACATCTTTTCAATTATTTGGGGAATTCATGCTATTTGTGAAAAGAAATGGTGGCAAACTGATCTCCTTTGTGATCTCTGTAATTGCAAAAGACAGAAATGTCTGAACGTGGCTTTCCCTTCCCTTGCAGTTTTCAGTTCTGTTGCAGATAAAGATGTCAGAGTTGTAGTTGATGTTTTCAGAAACCTGGTGCAGGCAGGAAGTCAATTTTAGCTGCTTAGAGCGGGGACTATGGCTGTTCATCAGGTGACCTAATTTCAGCCCGAGTTTTATTATAGCTATCTATAACAGAATTATTATAAATATATAATATTTCCATTTCTATTATATTTGATGTATAATACAGGTATATTTATAAGTGAATGCATGTTTAAGTTCAAATTCATATTAAATCGTTGACATTTACTCTTTAATAATAATTGATTTTTCTTTTTTCTGAAGTCTGCATTTTTGTGAAACTTGATGTTAGGTTTTGTCAGAAACTTACTACAGTGTTAAATACTATTATCTTTTAAGTCAAATATAGTTTCATTGATTGCAGGTAGCTTGAAGCACAAGTTAGGAATTCCTTACACCAGTGACATGTACACTCATCCATTTTTATTTGTATTTGTCACATGTCTCGTTTCTGAGTTTTCTTTGTGGTATTTAGAAGAAAAAGTGTTGTGTGAGGAACAAGGATGTTTCGCACTTAAACATATCAGATGCTTTTGAAGTACTTTTAAGGCTTTAAAACCAATGTATTTACCACAATAGACCTAGTAAGGTAGTAAGTTCTCTTTTTCTTCTGAGCAGGTAAAACTGCCCCAAGATCTCCAGATCGACGTACAAGTCGAGGTATCCATTCTCAGACAGGTTCCTTTTCTGCTCCAGCTTTGGCTGCCAGCAAAGAGAACCTTCCTGTCCTTAACACAAGGATTATCTGCCCAGGTAATTGTGATTTTAAAATCTGGTGCTCCTCACACCGTGTTAATATTGCCTTCTGTTTTCCTTCTTGCTGTTGAACAATGATTTTTACTTCTCACCTTGTGCTCTATGTGAAAATAGAACAATCCAAATTCATCTGAAGTGACAAACACTCCTTCATGTTGTAACGCATAAAAAGTGCAAAGAAATGTAGAATACTCCTGATCATTTGGCACAGAACCAGATGTAGCAAAAGTATTGCATTTGATTCTGGATGGTGAACAATTGGAATTCAGGATACTCTATCATTCATGCTAACCAATGAAGGCTCTTAAGGGTCTGAGGGACAGAGCTCTAAGGATCAACCTACTGAATAAGAGCTGTCCACCATTACCTCTCAGGAAGTGTATAACTGAAAGCATATGAAGCTCCTGTGCAGCTGAAACAGATTTCTTCCTATCCAAATGCTATTAATAGTTGGGGGTACCAATAAATCACTGTTTTAACTAACTTAATTAATACATTTAATGAATGTTGGTTATGAACTTACATTTTTCTTTAAGTCAATTTAAGCAAAAGCTTTTAGAAGGTACTTCCTTCTATTTACTTGCATTACATAGTATTTTGTGTTGTGTTCAGTGATCAGAGTTGGCATGGAGAGGCCATCAGGTCTTCAGGAGCCTCTCACTCAGCTCATACTTATCCAGCTAAATATGTAAGTGTTCACTGAAGGATAGTTGCTAGTTGCAGAACCAACCATGTGAATGTTGCTGTTACGACAGTTGCCTTCCAAAGGACAGGATGAAAAGAAAATTGTGGTTATGAAAATCAGACTGGGTAAAAACTCTAATAATATTTCTGAATGTTGGATGACTGCTTTGGTGTATGCCAGCCATTGAATGTTAGCCTGAAATCTTGACTTTTCTGCTTTATCTTTTTCAATGGTGGTACCTGAAAATTTAACCACATCACAGGAACTTTCTGTTCAAGAGAACTGGAGTCCTAAAAAGATAACCAGATTAAAAAAAAAAAAAAATGGATAGAAATTAAGATAGAATCTCAGTCCCTCCATACATGGGTTGGATGAATATTTATTATGTCACTTACATTATGACAATGCATGTTTCTCTGTTTAATAAATCAAAATTTTTTAGTTATTTTCTTGGGTTTTTTTTTTTCTCCTTATCAGGTTTAAGGGCTGGCCTAGCTGCTTCTATTGCAGGAAGTTCAATTATTAGCAAAATGTTACTAGCTAACATCGATCCGTTTGGTGCTACACCATTTATTGACCCGGATCCAGACTCACTGTAAGATAATCATATTTTTCAGAATTTACTGTTTTACTTTACGTAGCTTCACTTAAGCTTTTTAGCTTGCCGTAGTTTTTTGTTTTTTTTTTTTCCACTATGAAATTCTGTCTTGCTATCTTTTTTTTTTTCTGTAAACCTCAAGGTCTGAAAACATGTTGGATTGTGCCATTTTAGAATAAGCCCTTAGTTATGAGCAGCCCAGGATTGTCTTGTAGCAGCAGAAATAATGGAAAACATTTGCTCACTTACTCCTTGCACTCCTTGTCTTTGAGAGAACAAGAACATCAGTGCATCAGAACTGGATTCTCTTGCCTGAGCTGCTGGTCTGCACACAAGCTAAGGTGCCAGCAAAACGTTGAAGCCTGCTTCAGCGTCTTGGAGTGGAGGAAGAAGTGTTTGTCTAAGCGTTGGGACAGTAAGGCAGAAATTTTGTGTCCCTAAGTTGTCTCTGCTTCCCAGCACTAAATGTAGCATTGACAGAGACTCACGGGTGGCATCTGGGCTGTGGCTGTGGCCCTGCATGGAGGCTCTAAAACGAAGCACTGCTGTGCCAGGAGCACCAGTGTGTCTGAATGCATCCTGGGTGCTCAGCCCACTTTGGTCCTGTTGTCTCAGAGCTGTGTACAAGGCAGATCTTACCTCCTATTCCACTGTTATTTTGGGTTTGGTGGAGATATCGGGGTATGTTACAGTTTCTTCTTTGTCTTATGTGAAGCTACTTGAACTTGCAAGGGAGACAGAAGCCAGTCTGTCTTTTTGACCACCTCAGGGTGGGTCACATGAACTGTCTTGAGATGTATCCTGTTGATGTATCTGCTCTGAGAACATCCAGGGTCTTGGTCATAGTTCTGTGTCTGGGAACTGTAAAAATGTGCAACTAATTCTCTCTTTTCTTCTAAAAGGGAAGGATATTCAGAAAAATGCGTCATGAACAACTATTTTGGAATTGGGTTAGATGCAAAAATTTCACTTGAATTTAATAACAAGAGAGAAGAGCACCCTGAAAAATGCAGGTAATTGTCACTAACAGAGCTGTACGTTTTATTTTCCTTATCTCTTGATACGAAGTTCTTCACTTTTTCTTTCTCCTACAAATACAAGATATGTGTATTTCAGTATGTTATTTTACCTATTTTCAGAAGTCGGACAAAGAACATGATGTGGTATGGAGTTCTTGGCACAAAAGAGCTACTGCAGAGAACTTACAAGAACTTAGAGCAAAAGGTTCAACTTGAGGTAATCTTTGTTCATAGGTAGAATGAACTTTTTATGTAGTGATGAATACAATTCCTCTTGAAAACGTTCAGAGTTTCTGCGTCAGCCCAAGCTTGTAAAATCCTTCCCTCCAATGCACTGTCTAAAAATGTGCTATGGAAGAGGCAATTCCCCAGGTGATTTACTGGAGTTAAATGTCAGTATTTAAACATCTCAAAAATATCTGTTTTTGTGTTTGTTGTAATTGCTTTAAAAAAATCGTTTAAAATGTCTTGCATAGGTAATATATAAACACTGTTTTTTAATGTTCACTGCATTAAAGCAGAAGATCAGGTTTTAAGGATAGTAACAGAAATGTACATACGCTAAACAGAAGGAAAAGGTTATGGAATTTTAATCCTGCAGGTTCATTTTAAACTATCTGACAGCTTGATTACACATATATAGAGAGCACACAGATGGCCTTAGGAAAGAAAATCCTGACAGCAGAGGAGAAATTCTGAGTGAGCATCACAAGAAGCACAGCTACACCTACAGAGACTTTCTCACATAGATGTTTGAGATAGCCACACAGAGCAAGAGCAAGGTATTATCACTGCAACAACAAACACAGCATAAATTATCTGAACATAATTATTTTTTTTTAGGTTCTAGCACCAAATCTAAGTGTTATTCACAATAGTAGGACCTTACAGGAGTTGATATAAACAGTTCCCAAATGCATAAAATGTCTGTGCGACAGTCACGGTTGCGTTCACCCAAAGAATATTTAGGCTGGAGGTTGACAGAGAAGATAGTTTCTTTTTTTCCTTCATGCTAAGTATTTTAAATGGAATTTCATCATGTTTATATGAAGATGAACATCATAAATTTACTTTATGATATATCATTATAAGTTCATAGAATTATTAAGGTTGGTAAAGAACTCCAAGATTATCCAGTCCAACCATCCACCTATCACCCGTATTTCCCCAGTAAACCATGTCCCCGATGTCATGATTACAAAGATCATGAAACCATGACTACCACGTTTCCACCTTTCTTGAGCACCTTGGAACTCTTTCTCTGACTGAGCTTTAGGAGGATATTGCATGGTAGAGCCAGCTTGTTGTTATCTAGAGATTGAATAATTATCAAGGAATTATGCAGTAGTTGGTGAATATAATGACAGCAAAGAGCATTATATGTGCTGCAGATAGAATTCTGATTTAGCTATATTTGATTAAGATTCAAATAAGATTCAAAAAGGTATTCATATCTGACCTCTCCGTTATTATTTTTGAATATATCTGCAAGTAAAGCAGCAAGTAAAAAATTCATGTTTATTATTGCCTTGCATAATACCAGCCTTATGTTAAAAACTTGTGATGAGGTGCTTGGCGTTGGAAAATTAAAAATATCAATTTCAGGAATTGGAGGCAAAGCTCTACTGCAATACAAATGGCTGTGCAGCATCTGTTAATATCAGAGCATATGTTGGATACTGACACATTTTGATGAAAATGTTAAATTGTGTCTTGTTGCTGACATTAAAGCATAAAAAGAAAATGCTAATCATATCCTGCATCTCCTTCTCCTCTTGATAAATTGCTGAAGATTTCCTCCTTATTTTCTAGGGATTTCTACTTCGTTTGTGTAATTCTATTTCCATGGCACTAGTGACTTGGACATTTAGCAGTCTTTGAAATAAATTTTACCTGCAAATTCCATATCTCCAAAGTGACATTGAATCTAGAGTGTGGGTTCTTAGATGTCCTATTTACTTCAAATACGCACTCGTGGCGCTGCTGCAGGACAGCACTCTTGGCCAAGTATTTTTTGACTGTACATGTCTTCTGATCTCAAGTAAAGCGAGACTGACCTGTCTGTGGTCATACTGAGTAGTACTTGTTGTTCCTTATGACTTTTAAAGGATAAAGAGGAGCAAACTCTAGCCTGCAAGCCTCAACAAACTCCTATAGACAGCCAAGATGACAAATCTGGAGTCGGTCCTAGGTTTGTCTTTCAGTTCTGGGAGGAGAGTCAGTTATTTTTACAGGAGGCTGCGTATACAAGTCCTAACAGTGTTCATGTTTAACTGTGTTTGTGGATATGCCATAATGCCTTCTTGTATTTTATAGTTTGTTTAGTGTTGTTGTTTTGGGAGTTTCTTCCACTTAATGGATTACCTAAACAACAAGCAAACTGCAGTTTTGGCAATGCAGATTCTGGATAGGTGAATCAAGCTTTTGTAATATCAGTGGGCATTGCTGTCTTACCATGTACACCCAAAGAATTAGCTCTCCTCATCGCAGAAACATTTGTTGTCCTTGATAGACAAAGCATGGTTAAAATGTATGAGAAATTCAGCAGTTAGAGCTGTTAAAACTCTTCTTGGAAGAATTGTGGAACGCTTCTGCTGTAGAGACTCATGTTTTGTCATCTCTGCAAAAACTGTTGTTGAAGTTGGTAAGGAAAAGATTGTATTGGAGCTGCTCCTCAGCGTGGGTGAAATAAGCTTGTGTCAACCTATTAATGAGTCTGTCCTCCCCGACAGCTCCAGTGATTCTTCACATATTAAAGCAGCCAACTGCTTTTATCACATCATTCATACACTAAATGAGCTTTTATCCATTACAGTGTGATGGACAGTACATCCCTCTTCCAAGTCTGCAGGGCATAGCTGTGCTAAACATTCCTAGCTATGCTGGTGGGACCAATTTCTGGGGAGGAACCAAGGAAGATGATGTGAGTAGTACTGAACAGAGCTAACCTAGGGAGTCTGCTCAAGTTTAACAAATTGTATTGTGTTTGGTTTTTTAATTGAAAATATATATACCATGATTTTGCATTGTCTTGTGCCTGCTGTCATGTCCTGCTCTAAATGAGGTTTCTCAATGCATAGGTTCCTCTGTTACGTTGTGACAAGAAGAAAAATGGGCAAAGATAATTGCACAGTTTATACCCAAATTTTCCTCCTGTTTTTCAAATAGCTGTGGACAAATGGGTGGTCATTCAGAAATTGAGGATTGGATACATTTACCAGTTGGTAATTTAGTGGGGGATAGTAATCTGCTTTTTAAATACTATTTTTGGTGAGCTTCTTATGTATTTTGTAAAGATACCTTTTTTCCCTTCTGCCTCAAATCTCCGAAGAAATGTTGCACTTCATAAATACCCAAATGTTTTACAACATGAAGCAGCCTGACTGCTGCTCTCTGCTTCATGCCCAGTGCAGCCATTGTAATTGCTAGCAGATTATCTCAGTTCTGAATGTCCTGATTCACTGTGAGGTCTGACTCACCTAAAACTGTACTTGCAAATTAGATTGTGGTTTTAATATCAACAATCCAGGACTTTTTTCACCAAAATGCTTTTGCTTTCTTGCGACTTACAATTCTCTGGTTAATACATACATATAAAAAGTATGACTTTTATGTCACACACAAATCCTGAATGTGTTTCAGTGTCCTTTTCTTATTTTTGGTATATGTCAGAGCATGGCAGTTATGTTTATATTTGGCGGTGGGTATCTTAATGTTTTGATATTCTTCATGCTCACATTCGTAGCCTTGAAGCATCTCTAACATCTGCTCAGCTCCTATTCAGGAGATCTTTTTCTCCCTGGTCTGCTTCACTGAGAGAGAAGATCTGTCCTAGCTGTCATACTGGCATACAGCAAATGTGTATATAACAGTTTTATTGATATTCATGGTTGTTTGGTGCCAGAAAAGTGACATGTTTGTTCTGGACAAAGTTAGGAATGTAATTCACTGCTTTACTGTGTTCTGAGTGACTGATTGTCAGAGATGGTGGTGATCTGAAATGCTGCCAGTTCTGCTTAGCTGAACAAATGGGAGATGTTGCCTGGATGGCTGTGACTCTAGGCCCAATGAAGTTGCATTTTCATTCTTTGACATTTGTATCTTCAAGACTTACCTGGCCATCCTGGGATGCACTGAGGACAATTGCCATCTGTATGTGGTGCTGAACTATGGCAGCTGTGCTGCCTTTTCCCTGATAGGGCTTCCTCAGTTTCTTGGACCAAAGCCACCTCACTGCACTGGGGTGAAGACTCTCATTGGCCAGGGGAGCAGCACAGACCAAAGGTCCTCCTCATTCCTCATCCTTTCCCTCCCTAAGACACTGCTGCAGCCGTTAGCTGATTTTTGCAGTCCTGGATCTGCACTCTCTTATTCTTCACCTCCAGGAAGTCCAAGCTGACTGGTTTTGGCTTTGGGCTCCTTTGAAGGATTTTCTCTTGTATGGCTTCAGGTGCTCTTAATGCAGGTTACTTTACCCATGGTGCCAGTTAAGTTTGCCTGAGTACTGCTCAGAGAAATGGTCTTGTTACCCACTGTAATCCTACTGGAGTGATACTTGCTCATTTTTCTCCCTTGTCGTTCCCTGTTCCATGTCGATATGAAATGGTCAAGCTGCAAAGGTCTTAAACCCAATTTCTCTTGAACAAATTGAACTCCAGCCTGGGATAACCCTCCAACGTGAATGAGTTTTGCTGCAGGACACCAGCTGCCAATGGCACACACTGGGCTCTGTGCACTTTTGTAAACTCAGGGAAATTCAAAGCCTTGACTGGATCAAGATGTTTGTTTCGAGCAAAAGCAGCTTTCACATTTACAGCAGATAATTATTTACACTGAAAACAAGATTCTTCTCACTACTAAAGCAGCATTTATCAAAGCTGAGAGTGGGCTCAGACATTGGTTTCCAGAGTATACAGACTAAGGGAAGATAAGCATTTCTGAGAAAAAAACACCATTACTCATCTTAACTTCAAGAACCTCTTAGATATTAAATAACTTATCTGAGTGGAGGTTTGAACTAGCCCTTCATCTTGCATTGAAAAGCATTCCTTAGTCTGCACACTGAACTGTGCCATCCTTTATGTAAAGGGATGGCATTCAGATACTTGAAGTGTTGCTGTCATTGCTGTTTTAAGGTAGTATTTGCCTTCTGTCTATATTTCACTCATATAGTGTTTGTAGGGATGGTGCAGTTATTCTAAGACATTGTGTTGAATTTAAATGTTGAAATTGAATCTGTAAGTGAACCTGCAGAAAAGAAGGCTGAGTTTGTTTGTCATGTAACATGCACTGAATTAACCGTGGAAAATTGAATTTTTTCTTTTTTTCTTTCAGATATTTGGGGCCCCATCTTTTGATGATAAAATTCTGGAAGTTGTGGCCGTATTTGGCAGCATGCAGATGGCAGTTTCAAGAGTTATCAAACTGCAGCACCACCGCATAGCTCAGGTCTGTTTCTTACTTGGAAGCACGTAACTGAGTTGTCATCAATTTGGGATGCTGAAGAGTGGGGGTACTTTTGATGATCTCTGCCCCATACATTAATAAAGCACTGACATTATTTTAATTTTAGTGGGTAATAAATTGTCTTAAATGATGGATGAAGTATGAAAGTGCTTCCCCCTTGAGTCCAGTCTGGAGGGATGCCACAGCTCCTAGTGATCAACATATTTCAGGTGGTCTGTCAGCTTGATTAATATTTATGGCTCTGTAAAATAACGTGTTTGTTCTTTTCCAGTGTCGGTCAGTAAAGATCACCATACTTGGTGATGAAGGGGTTCCAGTGCAAGTTGATGGAGAGGCGTGGATCCAGCCCCCAGGAGTCATTAAAATTATACATAAAAACAGAGCTCAGATGCTAACACGAGACAGAGTATGTGGCAGAAAGTGTGTTACGATATACCTTTGCTAAGATTATTTTCTGTAGAAATTTGATTTAGTTAGAACGGGAAAGCACTGCTTCTGAGAATGTTTTGTGACTGTTTGTATAACTTAATTAATTGTAGCTATATCACTCCTGGAATAAGCCAAATAGAGAATTGTTCTTTTGTATGAGTGATACAACTCTTTGTTGGCTTTTATCAGTTATGTTACTGCTATTCCTGTTTTCTTTTAATACACGGTAAAAAGAACAACATTTTATATATTCTTATTTCAAGGCACTAGGTCTATGCACAATCTCATACAGTTTGCAGAAATAGCGAGGTTCTATGATGTCTGTTTTTCATGATAGCTTTTGCAGATTTCTCTCCTGTCTCTCTGTCCCATATGACAGTTCAGAAAGAAGAGACACAAGCAGAATCTAGTCACAAAACCTCTAGAGTTCATGCTTAGCATGAATACCATGCTATAGGCTTAACTGTCCCTCTTTCCTGTAATTGAATGTTGAATTTAGTGTGGAATGAATGGCATTGGAATTGTATTCCAATTATTATTAAAATGCATTATTAAAATGCTAACTTTTTTCTTGAGGTTTGAACCATGAGTTATTATCAGACTTCATCTTGCTGTCCTCACAAAATATATTTGTGTTTTTATGGCCTTTGTGTTCTTACGACTTCGGAAGACACTTGTTGATCTGAGAGGGAGAGAGGGGAAGAGAGAGAAGTGACATTTTCAGAAGTGACTTACTCTCTGTACTAAGTTTTAAAAAAGTAATTAAAGATTTAGAAAGCTCATATTATTTATATCAAACTGTGTGCATTTCCACATGCTTTTACGTATATAAATAGAAGTGTCACAAATGCTATTAACTGAATGTATAATTCCTTTTTATCAGGCCTTTGAAAACACCCTGAAGTCCTGGGAAGACAAACAGAAGTACGATTCCTGCAAATCTGTTATTCGATCTCCCTTATACCCTCAACAGGCTGTTGAGTTGGCTACAGAAGAAGAAGTCTCACAGGTCCAGCTGTGTTCACAAGCTGCAGAAGAACTTATTACCAGGTACAATAAAACTAGAAAATTCAGTTTGGCATCCTGTGTACCAAGACTGAATTATTCTTACAAGTGCATGCGTAGACTGAGTAGTGTGTATTTTATTTTAATGTTTTAGTTGTTTTTTGAGGCTCAACTTGTTTGTGTATGTAATTAATCAGAATTATCAGTTGTGTGACAACTGACTTTTTGAAGGAACAGTGGTCACAGAAGACTGGAAAGCTTCTTTATGGAGAGATATTTGATTGAAGCATCTCATTTTAATCAAAAGCAAAAATATATTTACTGGGAAAAAGAAAACCTTGGAAATCTACATTAGAAGTTAGTAATGTGGATGCATCCATCTTACCTACTAATGCCGTATTACCTAGATAATCAATTAACAGATATTTGTAGAACTCTATACATCTGACCTGCTTTTTTGATGCACATTTTACAAGAGGTGCCTCTGTTGTGGAATATCTCTTTATTGATTATAGAGGGAATCTTGACTGTAACATGTACAGGCATCTACATTCCTTGTATTTCATACTGTGGACAGATCAATCTCAGGTGTTTGACTCTTCCTATTTTTTTTTAATAACATAAAATATTTTCCTGGTCCAGCAGCTTCTGACCAGTCAAATCTTTTCCCTGTTGACTTTCTGTTCCACCCTTACTGCTTCCTCGTCCATTTTTATTTCTCCTTAAATTCCTTTTATTCACATTTTAAAAAAAGATAAGCACTTTTCAATAAACATGAAAGTTTTTCTAAAATATTTACAAGTAATCAGTTAACACAGTAACATTCAAAGAGCCCAAGTTGACAGATAAACTCTCCAAAACTTTTTTCATTCATCCACTCATTCATAGTTATTTTAGCTTTTTATTTCATTCTTAATACTCAGAATCCTTATTTCTGTGACCTTGGGCACTTTGGTAATATACATGTATTGAGATACTAGTGAGCTGCTGGTGTAAAACTGATCCCACAGCCTTGTTTTCAGTAACTGCTTTCTTCAGGAGATATTTTAGTAAAGAAGATGCAGCAATTTTCACAGAAAAAAAAAACAACACTTTAATTGAAACATTTTATGAAGCTGCTATTAAATTCATCATAGTGGTCATCTGTCTTAGGCATTAAAAGTAATTCTTGGAGTGCGGCTACATATTCTTTCTGTGCTTTTGTGTATTTTGTGAATTTTGTATATTTTTCCCCTGATAATATTGTATACTCTTAAAAATTGCTCTTTAAGGTAGGTAAGAAATATTTTTCTCTTTTTCCTCTTTTTTTTAGAATCTGTGAAGCAGCAAAAATACATGGCCTCTTGGAGCAGGAGCTTGCTCATGCTGTTAATGCATGTTCACATGCGTTAAATAAAGCCAACCCAAGGTTTCCTGAGGTAAAGAAAGAGCAACAATTTGCGTTAAGTGTACATTACATTTAAGCAAATGCATTACAAAGAAGTGTGTGAAGCTGTGACACAGGATCCATATTGCAACATGTTGGGTGATACTTAATGGCATTTTTATAAACAGGGCTCATAAATATACTCCCCATGCTCAAGTTTAAAATGAAATTGCTTAACAGATGAATGGGTGCTGAATCCTCTCGTTTTTGTTCCTTCTTCTGAGGTGGAAGTGAAGGGAAAGTTACATAGATCACTCCTAAAGTAATGCCTTTCCTATTTATTTTCATAGAAATTGCAACAGGTACAAACAGATACAATAACACTTTTTGATAGAGCAAATTCTCAGCTGCAAAACACTGTTCATTATCATAGTTACTACCAGTAGCTATGCATTTTCTCCATCAGTGAACAAGAGTCCGCATGCCGTGCTTGTAACAATCTTCACTAGCAGAGGTGACCAACTGTTGCTGTTGCCACTGCTGAAATGCTCCACCTGTTGCCTCCCTGTGCTCACATCCACTGCTGGGTCTTCAGAGACATTCAGCAAGCATCAGTGAATGTTGATGGGTGCCATTTTTTGACATGGAGGAATTTCACGTCACACCTTTGCTTCATCCACACTTCTGGGTCAGACACCAGTGTGCCAGACTGCCCTCAGAGTCCCCTCCTGATGACAGATCAGTGTGGTATCTTAGAAAGCAGAAAATGAAGTTTCTGCATTGATGGATATCCCCCTCAGCTGATGGTCCCTTTTGTGAATGTTGGTGTTAAAAAGGCACTTCGATGACTCTAAATATGCAGAACTTCTGAGTTTTGTTGTGGTGGGGAAATAGCCAAAGGGAAGGTTGGATTGGGGGCACAATGAAGTTATGTCTGTTGTCTTTTGGAAGCAGCGAAGAATTCAGTCCATCTGCAGAGGAGCTCTGTAGCCTGGGGTGTTTCCTGAGGTGATAACAGCAGTGCATATTAGATCAAGCAAGGTGGTGTGCCAGTGTAGTTCTAAGCAGGAGTAAACCAGACTCATATCAGCAAAAACAGTATGCAAAGTAATCTGACACCTAGTTGCAGACAGTTGTTTAGACATGCCTCCAGACACAAGTAGAGATATGATGAAGGCTCAGCAAACGATATTGCGACTACAGGTCAATTCTTGTGGATGTGTTCACAGAAATTTTCATGCTTAGTTGCTATCTGAACAATATGCAGAGAATGCCAAGGGGGCAGACGGCTGAGTCTCCTTCATGCTAGGCAATGTTGTTTTCAGGGGTTGGACACACAGATAAATAATTAGGTAGAGTCTTTCTATATAGTTTTAAATAACCTAAGCTTATTTATGGTAACTGTGTTAGTAAACCTTTGCTTCTTAAAGTAAGGCTAGCTGCTAACTTAGTACTAAGGATAAGGTGTATGATTCAGATCAGCAGTCCATTAAATGAGAGCCACAGCTTTTGTACTGGCCTTTGCCATCCATGAAAATCATCAGTTCATCTCACAGATGGCTGCTTACTGGCTCTTCAAGATTGTATGAGGTCATATTACATGAAGTTGAGGAAAGATGGTAAATAGATATATTTTTCTTCTTTGTGATTTCAGTGCTGAAGAAGTTGTCAGTGTAGACCTATAAATTTATGTATTTCTTCTAGAAGAATACAGGGTGAATGGTGTAAGCACAAAGTACTTATTGTCAGTCCAACTAGCATCCCATCAAATAATTTTTATGCTTCTTATTCCCCAGAGCCTTACCAGAAACACTGCCATGGAGATAGCTGTCAACGTGAAGGCCTTACATAATGAAACTGAATCTCTGCTAGTAGGAAGAGTTCCTTTGGTAAGTTGACAAAATTCATGATTTTATTCCCTCATACTTGGTGTGATTTGTTCTTTGATTTAGAATAGTAGCACAGAATTTATGATGTGTAGTAAGCAGCTGTGTAAGGCCAGGTTGAAGATTTTACACTGCATTTATGCTTGGAATCAGAATGAGGTATGAATTCTTGCCCTAGATTGGTGTGCATCTTCCATCACTCCCGATATCTCTAAGTCATTGCCTGGGCTGCCCTTTTTATTAGTCTGTGGAGAAAAATAATATCCCTGTTGAGGCTGATTCACCCTCTGCTGTCATAGAGGCGTATCTTAGAAAAAGATAAATCATCTCCTGGAGGTTTAACATTTCAGAGAACTTACAGAGTTCTATTATGTGACCACCTTCAGAGTTTAAATAGAGCCTGGAGTAAGAGCTTCAGACTCGTAAATTCAACTTCTACAGATCTAATTTGGGCAAGTAAACCTGACCTTTATTTTAATATCTAGCAGGAATTAATTTGTAACCTTTAACTGGTAAGTGTTCAAGAGATTTCTGATGGTACTTTTCATCTTCTCCTTTTTTCTGTTTCTGTTCCTTCAGCAGTGAAGACTTATGAATTGTTTACCTGGATGTATAATTAGAAAATTCCTTTATCTAACATTGTGAAGAGATAAGAGAGGTCAGGTTTCCTATCTGGGTCCAGTTTTAAAGTAACAATATAGTCAAAAGTTTATATTTTGTTTGGATTCAGAAACAAATGTATTAATACCTTACTCTTGAGTTTATAAGTAAAAATGGATATTAATAGGTGTTTAAGTTTGGCTCAGTTAGGGTATGAAACTTACTGGGGCTGGTTCAGATACATTTTGCAGGTGAAAAATGGTATGAGTTTGTTCTGCGATTGTTTCTTGTCCCTCCAGAGAGTAGTAATCTGAGAGTGCATCTCAGATTATTAAAAATGTCAAAGATTGGGCTCATATGAATCCTTTTTGAAAGTTCTCGAAGGGAAAATTATTAATTAGTTGTTTTTGTCCAAGGAATTGGAAAAATATCTCTTGGTTTTTTTTTTGTCAGATTGTTATTACTGATCCCCCATTTCAGATTGAATGAGGAATCAATAGAGAAAATTGTTCAGTTTTTTAAATCATTTGGTAAGAGCAATTGGATAAGTTTTAAATTGGTAATGCAACACTAAGACTAATGTAACTTACCAAGGTAGAAATAATCTAGAAATAATGTTATTGTGGAAACCTTCCAAGTGAAAGATCTCAACATGTTGAACTGTCCCGTGTACAGACTCTAAAGTTTAATTTAATTCATTTGTCCATGACTCATTTTTACATACTGTAGTTCTGCTTCTCCTTGTGGTCTGTCATGTATCTTCATGGGTCTACATCCAACATATGTTGTTTCCATTGCACTCATGTGACAGCATTTTTTGTTCCAATAGTACCCACAGTCCACAATAATAAGGCATCCTGGCAGCCTTATTGGCATTTATTTGATAAATGCTGGGGCTCCTTGTATTTTAAACTATATAATCACACGATTAAATCAGAGTTATATGAAGTGTAAGATGTTTCTCAGTCTGTCAGCTGCTACCATAGTGCTCTTCAGTCTTTCATCTCTGACAAAGAGGAACATTTTTTTCAGTGGTTTTCCTCTTTTTTTTTTCTTTTGTACCTCTTCAATTCTCTTTCACTCCCTTCTTCTGTGATCAAAGCTCCCCATAGCTGTAAATTGATGCCTTTGTTACTTATGCTACTTGGTAAGCTTTTTCTTTGGTTGTCATTTCCCAGCTCTGAGTCTTTGCTTCTGAAGGTGACAAGAGAAATGTAACACATATACATGGAGGCTGTGAATCTTTTACCTTCCATAAGATTAATAAATTGCATACATTGGTATTAGCTAAGTAACATCAAATGGTGAATTAGCAGGAATGACATTTTTAGTGAAATAAAAATACAGGACGATGAGGCTGATTTGTGGACTATTAGAGATGGTTATGGCTGGAATACAGCTTGGAAAAATTATAAGAAGTTATTGTGATTTGTCTAGATATTTTCCAAATTCACCATTTTAATTAATACTTCTTGAAAAAACATATCCAGTCTGAAACAGAGCAAAATTTTCCAGCATACTAAGGGAGAAGTATGGCAAAATTCTTCATTTCAATTGAACAAAATAATCTGAGCTCACTGAAATCAAAATATTTTCGTGAGAGATTTCATTTGGCAATAAAATGGAAAAATCCTTTATTTTAAACCCTTCATTTCTAGTGTTAAATCTTATCTTACATAGAAAAACCTTTTTTAGAATTTACCCTAAGTTTCCCGATTCTTCTTTTGCCAGAAATGTACTATATGTTTCTGTTGGTTTTATTTTTCCAAGAGCAATATTTATAATGCGTATATTCTCTCACCATCAGATGAGAGATTTTGGCCTCAAGCAAAATATTTTCCTTCAAAAATCAAGCAATTAGATAAGTGAGAGAGATCTTCATTCATGTTTATAAAAATAGAAGACTTCATAAATATTTTTTTTCTTAATGAAAACATGAGAAAAATTGTAACTTCTTCAAAGACAAGTAGGTCATCCTCTCTGCTCAAAGTTAACTGAACTGATCAAGTTAGAATAAACTGAAGTGATGAAACTGAAGGTTAAAGAAAGATCAGAGTCTGTTTATGGGCACCAGATTCTTTCCCTAAATTCTCTGATCCTTCGAAGAGAAAAAAAAAAAACACCATAGCAGTATGGAGCTGGTATTTCCAATGTAGCAATATCTCAGTAGTCCCTACTCTGAAAAGTGATAATATGTGCTAACTGCTGAAGCAGAGGAAAGAAGTTTCTCTTAGGTAAAATAAATTCATGTGGACCAAATCCTAAAAAGTCAGAATTTCTTTCCAGCACTGGAGATCAAAGATTCTCTTACAAATCCCTTTTTAAAGGCACATCAACCTGTATGTAACTTCATTAGATCTTTTCAAAAGGATATTTTGAACTGCTTTGGGCCTACTTTTACTTCAGAGAGAAAAACTGGTGTTGAGGTTGCTTTATAAGCGATCCTAAGCAATTTAGGATTCATTTTCTTACTTCATAATGGTGCTGTGGCAACATCAGATAAGCCTGGAGCAGTTTTGCCATGAATGAGCTGTTTGCCTTGCCTCACAAGTTTGATCCGTGCAACAGCTGAACATGAACAGCTTTCAGATCAAGGGTTTAAGGTTCTCACAGTGTTGATAGAGCCAAATTCCTGTAGGCCGGGAAGTCTCAAGCTTTTTACAGTGCCTCCACTTTATTCATAGATTCATAGATACATTAGGTTGGAAAGGACCTACAAGATCATCTAGTCCAACCATCCTCCCACCACCATCCCTACCCACTAAGCTACTAAATCAAATCCCTTAGCACCTCATCTAAACGCTTCTTGATCAGCACTAGGGACGGTGCCTCAACCACCTCCCTAGGCAGGCCATTCCAGTGCCTGACCACTCTTTCAGAGAAAAAAAAATTCTTTTCTGTTTCTCTTTGGCCTTTATTGATAATTTTGGCTTTTTTCTCCCCTGTGGGGCTGCAGTCCTGTCCCTTTTCCAGGTGTGATGCCTGTTCTGCTTCTCTCAGCCCGCAACAGTGGCATCACCTGCTAAGAAGGCATAGTGAGAATCTTAGCACCCCTTTAGGGATGGAGTGTCTTAGCTTAGGCACAAGATCCATTTCCTCTTATCAGACCGCAAGAGTGATCCATCATATGAAGAATTTTGCAGATAATAACTTCTGCCTACTACCAAGTACTCAATTCTTCGACGCCCCTTTTCAAACGAAGACTTTTATTTCACTGTTTGTTTGTGTTGGTTTGTGTGTAGTAACAACATATCTAGATTTAAATGTTACATGTCAACAAAACTAAAAGTACTGTTTTTCTGGCCTGCTTATAAACAGCAGTTAGAAGCTCCCCATGAAGAGCTGTTGTCTGATGCCTTGCACAGCGTGGAAATAGAGTTGAGAAAACTTGCTGAGATTCCTTGGCTTTATTATGTTTTTCAACCAAATGATGATGAGGTGAGTTTGATTAATACTTCCTGTTTCTAATTAGAATTAGCAGAGGCAAGAGTAAGTTAGACTCCTCATAATCTAGAGATTCAGTCTCGGTAATGATGCTGTCTGCTGTGAGCAAGTTTCCAAGCTGCGGGCATATTTTTATTACATATATTGCTCCTTCCTTGAAAATGTTTTGAATGGTTATTTAGGAAATGAAACGGCTATGGAGATAAATCCCGATATAATGCTTTGCAGAAGTAAAATTTGATCTTGGTTTTTGAGATTAACTATGAATTACTGTCTTAAGCATGCTATTTAATTTAAAGTTAAAAGTTAATTAAAAGTAACTATGTCCGTTCTTTCATGCAGGATCCCCCTCTGGATTATGCTAAAAGAAACAACAGAAGTACAGTGTTTCGCATAGTGCCAAGGTTTAAAAAAGAAAAAGTTCAGAAGCATAAGACCAGCCCTCAGCCTGGTATGTGTTTTGAAATTACAAGAGAAATAGTAGCATTTGAGGAATATGTGTTCAGGTGTTTGTTTGTGGTTTTTTTTCTTCCTTTTTTTATTTTCCTGGTAAAAAATGAGATGATGTACTCCACCAAAGTTTAAACTCTTGACCCTGATAAAGTGAAAGGCAGCTGAACTAGCTGGTGTTTTCATTAGGATGAAGATTTCCTTCAGTGCATTTAGAAAGCATTCAGTGTCATCCCGAGACTTTCAGATGAACCAGAGGACTACTGCAAAAACATTTAGATAGCTACATTTTTGTCATGAAACGGGACCTGTGTCTTTGCTGATGGTTACAGTTGATTAACTCTTAGCAATATAAGCCATACATAAGCGCATCATTTCCCCATGAAACTTCAGTTCAGGTTTTTCAGGTTAGTTTGAGGAGCTGTGTAATGCCTTTATCACACTGGTTTAATTAACCAGCTATTCTTAAATTTCAGATAAGTTTGAGTTCAGTGAGTTGGGCAAGTCAAACAAAAAGCCATGATAGTCAATATTGATCTTTTAATTAGCTGAAGCTGAACAAACTCCACTCTCCTCTCTTGCCTCTGTTTTCCATGAACTTACATCCTTAATATTATGTCCAGGAGTTAATCAGTGATCAAATGGTCCTAAAACTGTTTCTAATTTTTTTTAATGAGCAGTCTTCAAAATCTGCAGAGTTTTGCCATTGTTGATTAGAGTTCAGATTTCAGATTAGACTTCAGATTCACTTCACTGTAAAACTAAATCAGCATTGGATGATGTTGCAAAATTGTACCAATAAGTAGCATAGCTGTTTTTTAGAACTAATGTGGGCAACTAACCTTAGAGAACAATGTTTTACGAGAGCTTATTCATGGCCTACGTAACACAGTAGCTTAAAGAATACTTGTAGCATTAATCAGCACTAGAAAATGTTAATTAAATCTGGACTTGCTTGCTGCCATTGCTGCATATGATGTGTGGTTTATATATTAATTTTACATGTTGATTAGTTTTTGAAGGCTTTCTCCTCTCCCTGGATGATTACTAATAAATAAATGGTATAAAGGAAAACAACATTAGACTTTGCGTCACTGATCCTAAGATGGTTTAATGTGAATCTGTAGAGTCATGAGGTTTCAAAGGCTTTACTGAAGAAACCGTAGTAAAGCTGAAAGCATGGCTGCAAAGCAAAGAACCCCAACTTTGTTTAGATACTTTCTCATGTTAACTGCTAACCTGTAACCTGCATGTGAAAAGGAAATTGTCGTTTTTTTCTGGAAATGACACTTCTAACCTTTCCCTTCGCTAGCACGGCAGTTCTACTCTGTTTTCCATTCTCTTTGGCCTAACCTTTGCTTGTAATGCATTTGAGCATGTAGAAATTAAGGGGGTTTTGCTCTTAACTTTGGTAGTTCAAAAATGGGGCACAGATGAAGTTGCTGCTTGGCTGGATCTGCTCAGTTTGGGAGAGTACAAAGAAATCTTCATCAGCCATGACATCCGAGGCTCTGAGCTTTTACATCTGGAAAGGCGAGATCTTAAGGTATTTCCTTTGTGCTACTTTTCTGCTATTGACCATTTTCTTTGACAAAACAACAACCAACTTTTCTTCTTTCCCTGCACTTTTTAAATGCTTGTAGCTTGGCTTACACTGTGCAAATATGCAATAAACTAATATGCGCTGTCCTTTGGCCTGAATTTCTTAGTGCTGAATTGTAATTTGCAACCAGGAATACCTGAATTATGAGAAATTTCCTTTTTACACCTCATGTAGAATGACAGCATTATAGTTTATGTCAGAAGGCATAGGAAAAGTGTTTTGATATCTTACTGACATCAGTGTAATATAATGTTATCTTCAGGAGATCACTGTTTCCACTAAACAGGATCAGTATGGATCAGTTTCTTAAGCTGGCATGATGATTTTGAATATATCTCCTGCAAGGTCAGCAGCTGCAAGCTGCAAGCAGCTGACCTGCTTCAAGTGATTTATTGTGCATAAACTGGATAAAGTGTGTGTGGGAGACAAGGAGCTTAACAAATGATGCCATTGGACACACGTGGCATTGGCATTTGTGTGTCAAAGTAGACTTTAACAGTAGCATTTCTCATTCCCAACCAACCTCTTCCTGCTTTTAGCTATATAGATTTAAAAAAAAGAACATTTTCTTTGGCCTTTCTGACTACCTTGAAGCTTAGCAGAGAGAAATATTACCTAGCAGTCTGAGATGGTTATTTGAGCTTGTTAGTCTTTGTCAAGAATGATTTAAGTGCATCCATTTGCATGTAATAGAGGCCATATCTTCGGGGATTCATTACATCAGTTTTTCCAGGAACATGGTAGTAATGAGTTCTTGATAATGCGTTTTGCAACTGCTTTTAGCAGGTAAGAGAGGAAATAGGATACTGTATAAATCTCAAACATTTACATTTAGAGTGCAAGTCATCACTCCAGCCACAGTAGTCTCCAGATATGGGCAATACTTCCATGCGGATGAGCCATTTTTTAATAAAGTTTTTTACATGGTTTGAAGTCCTGACACTATAAGGTAGTGCTTGCATTCTGTGAGAGTTGCAGTAGAATGCAGCTGCTGAAGACAGATATGTCTGATAAAATGTGTTTAGTTGTCGTATATTATTTTACCCTTTGGTACATAAGCTGCTTTCTCTGGAAGTTAAATTCCTTTCTTTCAGGATTGTACAAAATAATCCCTCCCTGCAGAAAACAGCACAGCAGTCCCTCCAGGCAACCAATCATAGTGCTCCAGTGATGAATGTTACATATAATGCTTAACAGGGAAATTTTGCATCATACAATGCAAAATTTTGCTGCACCGTTAAGGAATGTTTATAAAAATAAGCTGTCAAGTTTGTTGAAATGGAACAAGTGGAATATTTCAGTTGGAAGGAACCTGCCAAGATAATCAGGTTCAACTGCCAAAGGTGGTAGTTAAGACCAGTGTTAAACTAAAGTGAACTTAACAGAATGTAGCACTCATCCTGCTCATTGCATGTGGGGCCTGGTCTCTGCAGGTGGCTGACTAAGGGTGGCTCAGGTGTCCTGCATTTATCTGTGACCTTTCAGGAAAAATAGTTGCCCATATTAATTCAATCCCTCGGGCTCGCCTTTCTATCTGTGTCAAAAGTGGAGATGGAAAGCAGTAAGGAGAAGGATTTGATGAAACTCTCTTCCTTTGCAGATGTCACTTAAAAAACAATACTTTGACTGAAGAGTTGGGTAGGATGTCTGTCTTTATATACCTGCATAGCTTGTGGACCTATTCCAAGTTAGCTCTATGTGTGGCAGATGGCACATGTTTCATGAGGAACCGGATAACTCTGTCCATCTATCCCTTCCAGTAATACCCTTTCTCTAGTCTCATATTCCTGATTTTAGTTAGGGCAGTCTTAGACTTTTATAACCATTTGATTTTCTTTACTTTGAGGAAAGGCTGGAAATTGTGAACTGAGCTGTAGAATCTACAGCAAAAGGGCTCACTGTGATGTTTTTTTAGCCTTCCTTCACAATTATGTTGGAGACTAGACTCTGAAATAGATGCTGGCATTCATAGCATTCACAAGCTTGTCTCTTTACATACAGTGTAGTCATAATCAGAATGGTAACACATTTAGTAGGGCTAGAGTGATGTCTCCTTAGAACTCCATAGCCATTAGTCTTCCTTGAAGGGTTTTCATGTCTCTTGTCAGCTTAATGATGAGTGAAAGTTAGGCTGAAGTCTGTGCTGGGGACCGTGGCATCTCATCTATGTCTTTTGTAGTATCATGTTTAGGAAAAGTTCTAGCATGGAAACTGGTCTGCAAGATTAACTAGACTGTAGGAACATGTGATGTCCTTTGACACTGGGAATGCAACTGGGGTAGGTTCTAATCTGGAAGATGTCAGCAGTAAGTTGTGCTCATGTAAGACGCTTAGTAGTTTCACACGTACGTTTGGTACGTTCTGCCGAGATCTGTGGGACAGAATAAATGTGTTGTTGGCTAAGCAGACAGAGGGCTAATCACTACTATGTGATGCAGATGAAAACCTCCAGCAAAGTTGGTGCAATAACTGTCATCAGCTTCTTCTTCCCCCACTTTTTTTTTTTTTTGTTTGTTTGTTTTTTTGAGGATATTTTGAGCCTTCCCCGCTGAAGACCTAGAGATGGTCTAGTGGATAGGGAGGGCATAAGGAAAGGTTATCTGGTAGTTTTAAGGCCATAGCTCAGGAACTATAAAAGGATGATTTCTTCCTCAAACTCTGTCTAGTTATCTTTGGAGATCATTTTGGGAATGATCCATGGAAGGCTTCTCCAGCAAACCTTTTTAGCCTGAGATGAGAATTCCTGCAAACTTCCCTGAATCAGTAGTGAACTAGAATAGCATCTAGTGTCAAGAATGTGTAACTCCTAATTTCCTTCAAACCAGGCTATTACACAAACATGGAATTTCAGAGGTAGCTTTTTTGTGGTTGGTTGATTGTTTTTTCCAGGGTAGATCTCTTGAGATTTGCTGGTTTCATCTACATTATAGCAAGTTCAACTAAGATGGAAAAACAAAACGAAAATCGGTTGTCATAGGCATTGTTGATGATACTTTGTGAAGGCTGGTGGAAAATGTGGCTAAGCTTTCTGGGAATTTCATAATATCAAATCTTCTTTTCTGATCTTTGAAATCTGACCGTACGTTGCTGTGTTGCTTATCCAACAGTTCCACTCATGAAAACTGTCCTGAAAGATTTGGAAGTTTTTAAAATTTAATGCATGTTGCCTCTTGCAGTTTGGAAAGTATCCTACAGGTTCTTCATTGGATTGAATTTCTGCCACAGAGCAACAGGGCAATTTCAGTAGGTTCAGTACTCCTGCATAGAATCATAGAATTGTAGGTGTTGGAAGGGACTTCTAGAGATCACCTAGTCCAACCCCCTGCCAGGTTGCACAGGTAGGCGTCCAGGCAGGTCTTGAACGTCTCCAGAGAAGGAGACTCCACCACCTCTCTGTGCAGCCTGTGCCCGTGCTCCGTCACTGCACTGGGAAGGAGTTCCCACACGCATTTGTGTGGAAGTTGCCATGCTTCAGTTTGTGAATGCATGTGATGTGGAAAAATTAAGGTTTTTTTTTCTGATGGCTTTAAGAAGAGCACTTGGCTTGAGCACTTGAGCTCACTGTGAACTCTTTCACATTGACACCTTTGTGCCAAAGTGCTGTAACGGATATTGACTTTTTGAGGTATTCACACTTTTCTACTGAAATAACAGCTAGGTGTTTTTTTGTTTTCATCTCTAACATTACCAGAGTTCAGTTTTGACTTTGAAAATTAATGCACCTTTTTGATCTGCGCGTTTACCCCAAAATAATTAATTCATGCCAACCTTTTCTTGCTTTGCTGAAATGCAAATGCAAAATGAATTGCACAGTTTTAAGTAATATGCAGTGCAGATTTTCTGAGGTTTCCGTGGCTGTGGAAAGGTAGATGCAGCATTTATGTAAACTTTTCAAAGAATGTTCTAGTTTAATTTTTCATTCTGTGTGAAAACAATTATTTCAAGCCATTAATTCAACTCCATTCCTTTTTATGTCATCATAATGAAATAATCTCCTACTAAAATGAAAGGATTTTTATTTCAGAAAGTTAGATATAGATATTTGTAACGATTTTTATTTAATCACAGTCTGTTTACTTAAGGTTTATTCTACAAATTACTATCCTTGTTGAATTTACCACTTGCTCAACATGACCAATGTAAGGATTTTATAGAGTTTTTCAAAGCTGGGTTTTACAGACAACAGAAGCAGGTTTCCACCAACGTCAGATGAAAATTTGTTAGTGCAGTTGGGGATCATTAACACAGCTGGGCATCCCATTCTGTTTCTCTGATTATTGGACCAGTGAAAATTGGAAAAGAGTGCTCTTTAAGCTGTTGTTAATGCTGGAAGAGTTTTGCTGCAAAAAATTTCTGCCTGTTGAAACTTACACAGGGATGCATCCAAGAAGCCGATATTAGAAATACTTCAACTGATACTTTTACATCAGTGGTGGCTGAAAGAGATTTTCATTTGTGTTTCTACCATTTCCTTTGGGATGTGACTATCATGTCTGTAAGAATATTTCTTCCAGCTCTCTAATCATCAAGGCAATCCTTGTTAGGAGGCTGAGCTATTTTGGAGTGAAAAATAAATGCTTACCTTTTCTATTGTTCTCTGAAGGGAAGTTGTCCTACATGCCAGGAGACATTACATCCACTTTCACTTGAGAAACTGGGGATGTGTGTGCTATTAGCTCAAGTCAGACATCACAGGGCCACAGATCAAGTAAAATAGCTGGACAGAACCTCTGATCTATCTCATCCTACCAAGTATTTGATTGCTGCATTAGAGAGGAGGGGGAGATTGTTCATTTTTCTAGAAATTATGAAGAGATTTGTACTTAAGAGTCAAGCAAAAGATGTTTCTGAAACATTGCAATACTTTCAGTTATATGTTCATTGCAGGTAAGTAATTTCCAAACAGAGATACAGTGGTATCTCTGTGTTACGCTGTGTTACACTGTGCGGTAAGCATTTTTTTTAGGTGATATTTACTAGAGCCATAGATGAGTTTCCAGTTAGTGTTGATAGCAGTTAGCAGATTTCTAGACATCTTTTGCATGGCTAGATCATGGCCTTTAAAAAAAAATGTAAATCACCTTTCTTCTTTCTCTCTCCTTTTTTTTCTTGATTTCTCTAGGACCTGGGGATAACGAAAGTGGGTCATATGAAACGAATTCTCCAGGGAATTAAGGAGCTCGGCAAGAACCCCCCTTTGTCTGAAGTGTAATTGTGCTGGTGCTCTCATAAGAGAGAGGGAACATTGCTGGAGAAGAGAAGCTGTTGCAGGCACTTGGCTGTCTTTGTAGTTTACTCTATGGAAGAATAAGTGCTAGTGTGTTCGTACAGGCTAGCGTTGCTGAATACTTGTATGGCGAAGAGCTTGTCGCAAGAGCATAAAAGAATTGGTGCCAAAAAAAAAAAAAAAAAAAAAAGGAAACGGTTATATGTTCTGTGGAGGAGCTTTCTTGGTGTTCACACTTGGCCAGTCCAGATAAGCACATTCTGGTAAATCAGTTGCTGGTGAACTGCACCGACTGGAAAATATATCGAGAAATGATCGCTTTGCTTACCTGCAGCTCAGTATGCCTCTCATACAATGCAACAAGATGCCGCCGTACAGCACGAGGTTGTCTGGTTGTCCTTCCTGGGCACAGATCCCCTGCAGCTTCCTGTACAGGAGCCTGAGAGGTGGCCGCATCCGAGGTCCCACACACGGGTCTGGCAATGCCTCAGGTACCAGGCGCCCACGGGCCACGCAGGACGGGGAAAGATACCTTCTTGTACTCTGAATGCCAACTATAATGCATGGTGTGCCTGCCTGACTTGTCTGTCGTTCCGTTGCATGACACATCTGATACTTTAAACACTTGAACAACTTTTATATCGGTTTGAATGAGAATTAATTTATTACTATTTGAGTGTCCTTTTTCGGTTCCAGGCACTTTTCTATTCTTCAGTGTCGTGTTATTACTAAGTGAGTTCTATGGCAAAGGACGTGTGGGTGTGGAAACTTAGCATTTGTGCCATATTCAGCAAGTTATATGCATTATATATGATCGAGACGTTGTACAGTTAGATTTTTAAATATACCATGTACAGAAGGTATATCAGGTAACTAACTTACGAGTATTTTTGAAAGACCAGTACCTCACAAAAATATCAGTTGGCTTCCTGCATGGAAAATGATAAGGAATTTTCTCATGGTGCATTTTAATGTAGTTATCCACTTATCTTAAACACCTGGAGCATATCGGCGCTTCTAGGAGCTAACGGATTTATTTATTCTGCTGTGCAAAAAGCAGGCTGAAAGAGTAATGAAAATTTCTTACAGGAAAACTCGATTTATTTATCATACGTAAGGAAAGTGTTAAAATGTAGCAGCTGATTGGATTTTTGTGGGGTCAGCTTTTACTCATTACTAACTTGCTGTTAATTTAAAAGTTTGTATGTATGCATTTCTTTACAGAGGCATTAATTTGTTTGTCGGGACTTCTACATCAGTAGATCGTAAAAAAAATTAAGAAAGAGACTCTAAAGTTTTCCACTATGCATGCAAATACGATTCACACGCAAACTAGTGATCTGTGAGTGTTAAGAGGTTAAAAATGAAAACCATCTTTGTTTAGTAATTGCATTAGATTAGAGTTTATAAGGCTATTTACAGTTTACTTAAACAAAACTTAGCTTCTTAATTGAATTTCCTGGTTAATTTCTCACAAAGTATTAATCTAGTAGAAAAATAACATGCATATATCTAGGGGTTAAGACACACAGAACCTACCTAAATGGCCGAGGTGAGGTGATACTGCATCACATGCCAGAGAACTTGCACAGGACTGCTTGTCTCCTTGCTGCTCCGATCAGTGCAGCATTCCCACGCCAGGTAGTCTTGATTTATGCTTTATTGAGTGTCTTTGTCAGTTCTTACAAGTTAACTACCATGTTAATATCTATTTCTGTTTTCCTAATAGACAGCAGAGTAAGGGTTCGGTTGTTTTGTTGGAAGCTTTTCCCTACTTAAAGGGGACAACGCCAAGTACCACAGCCAGGTTTTGCCCTCTCTTTCTCAGGAGGATGATGGGATTCATCCCTTGGAAAGTCAGATGTGCTCCTCTCATTGTTCTGTTGCAAGAAACATTAAAAAAGGAGGAGGCAAGCTTCATTTATATCCATTTATAGTACCACACGTTCTTGCTGCTGTAGGTTAAACTGTCACCGCTCTGGGAGCTTTGTGAACATAATTGATAATTCTGATCAACAAACAAAAGTAAAAGGCAATGTTCTGTTAGTTTTTCAGTTCAGAAAAAAACAAAAGCCACTCACCAAGAGATACTATTTTCATTCTGTTGTATTAAAAGCATATCCAAACAGTAGAAGCTTTTTTTTTTTCACGTACTTGACGTTGATCCCTTTAATGATGACCAAATGTCATCTGTCAAGTCTTCACAAGTTAGATTTCCTTTTCTCTTTGTTTCTTTGTAAGCTAAGCTATATTTTAACGTGTGGCACAATTCCTGTATGTCAGTGTTGCGGTTGTCTGTGCAGTTAGTCCTTCTGGTCAAGTTGAGGACAGAATTCATGAAATAATTTGCTTTGCTTTCCTGTTGTAGGTTTCACTCTCACCATGGCTTTCAGTCTTGCTATATGCACTGTGGTAAAATGGGCTCTAGAAGAGGATCAACTTAAGGCCACGCGATGATGTCTGTAAAGGCCTACACTGAGTATAAAAAAAGCAGAGATGCTTTTAGGCAGGGAGAATGACCAAGTGTTTTTTTGGATTGCTGCTTTCTTATGACACTCTTCAAATTACCTCAGTATACAACGATTTGTTTTTACAAAGTTCCACTTTTTTTAAATGACCACCAAAGAATTCAGTTCTGATTGTCCTACAGGAAAGGGTTTTTTTTATAAAAAAATATGTAAGGAGAAAAAGTGATTTAAGCATCAGTTATGCTATATTTAATAGAGGTCCTGGACAGCACGTTTCATGCTACTCTATGCCTTAGAATAGTTTTGAACATCCAAATTTGAATTGAATTTCCAAATGTGTTGGACAAAGAGGCTCAAAATATTGTACAGAATTTCTTTGTTGAGGTCATGGTTTGTATCTGTGTTACAAGCTGTGGCTTTTCTCAAGGAAGATTTTCAAACACAGTGTTACTATCTCATGATCATTGTAGATTTCCAGGTATTGTTTTTTTTTCCCTAGAACTGAGGACACACACCGTTTGGTTTTTAATGCACAGAATTCTTTATAATTTATTCTCAATGCTTAAAGCACTCCAAAGCATACTTCCTAACATTTTATCACAAAGAAGCAACTTCCCTAGAAGTAGTTAATTTTCTGGAAAACTGGTTATCCCAGCAGCTTTTGTGGAGACTAATTCAACATGCTAGATTCATTAAGATAGAAGGCACCATATAGTAATTACAGGATTCATTTTTTTCCATGGTCAAATACACTCAACGCCGCTGTCGTGTGGTGTACCTTAAGGTACATCCATGAAAGCAACGCCAAGCAATCAGCATTTTTTGAAGTGGATGGTATTCATCTTCTAAAAAAAAAAAAGAAGAGAAACAAAAGGAAGGTTGTAAAATGGCAGCAGATTGCTCAGTGTGCATTTGTTTTTCGTCGTTTTCAGGTAGATTTTTCCAGCTTGTTATAGTCAGGTGTTGTCACAGCCTCTGATTTTGGTGATGCAAATATTGCCTTTGTAATACATAATGCCTTCCTTTCAGAAACTGGATGATGTCAGTCAAGCGTGTGTTTTTAGGTTTTTGGTGTGCATTATTTTTACAGTTCTTTAAAGAAAATTTGTGCATTTTGTTTTATACGATGGCATTTGCAAATTTTATTCTTGATATATTTTTATGTATTTCCCCTTAATCATCATTTCTTCTCCTAAACAACTATTTCTGACTAAGAAAAATACAATAAACTTATGGAAGAACAGTAAAATGAGAAGTGGGTGATCAGAAACCCTGCTAGGCTATGTTAATGCAGTATTCCTTAATTTGGGACTGGAGTAAATATCCTTGGGTCCTGTAAAAAATAAATAGAAAACATATTTGTCACTCCATCCCTGCCCAAAGAAATTGAGACTGAAAAGTGGTACAATTGTTATTCAGGCAAGAGGAATTGATTTTTTTTTCTATAATGGCCCATTTCATATTTTCCTGTGCTTTTTGTCTAGAAATGCAAAACCTGCCAATTTTTACTCTCTAATTGAACTCAGCGATACTAATTTACTTAATGAAAAATTCATAATGCCTTGATAATGCATAGATCTTATTACAAGGGTAGAATAATCCATGTTTCTTAGTGCATCTGTTTTTCTTTTCCAGAAGACTGGCAGAAAAATTTCACACACATAATCTAAAAGTAATATATAAAACAAACAGGAGATGAAATACAGCACTGTTGCTTTCAAAATAAATTTGAAACTATATATTATACATAGATAATTCCACAATGGATATGTAAGAAAAAAAACCTCCAGACCCCAGTGATTCCATTTTGCTCAGCGTTCGCTATTAATGATTACATTACTGATGTTTTTTTCCTTTGCTCTACCCATACCCTTGAGTATTAATTTATTGACTACAGGTTTGACAGTTCTGGTAACTAATAATTAGCAGTGTAAAGTCTGTTTGTGAAAGTTCATGTTACAAGCCGTGTATGTTGTTGAGGGCAACTCTGCTGGAGGAATACGGTTTGCTTACAGCTAGGGAATCATCTGGTCACTTGTATAAGTGAGAGCCACAGAAATTTGTATGAAGTTTTGCTTTTGTTTTTTCACCCCGATGTTCCTCTCAGCTGCAGTGCCCTGAGTGTTACATGTGTGCTGTGGGCTCTCCCATTTTTTGCTTGTTTTCTCAGACTGTATGTTTCGTGTTTTGATTTCCATATCATCAGTTTTGATGCTGCTTGTGCTCACTGCAAAGATTTAACGTTTGCGGGAACTGTACAGGACTGTATGTTTGTCTTAAGCAAAAGGAGTTTTTGATCACTTGAGGATAAGCAAGGAGTTTGGACAGGACTTAAACACTGCCTGCTGCCCCTTCAGAGTTGAATGGTAGTGTCAGCAGGATTGATAGAGCATCACACAGTAATTATCAGCTGAAAGAATTCACTGGTTGTATAATTTCCTGTATTTATATAGAGAACATAGTGTGGAACTCAATTTTTTTTTTACGAAAAGGAAAAAAAAAATTCTTTTCTACTGCTGTTGCATTAGGTTAAAAAGCTCTGTTAATGGTTAGCTTACGTACTTGAAATGCTCATTTCTGCCACACAGAAGCCCAGACTGTTTCTCAGAAAGTGTATTCCATTTGGAAGCCATCTGGAAAGTTCCAGGAGGCCTTTCCTGCAGTCAGTTGGAGCTGAAGCCAACGTTCATAGTCATAGTTGATAGGGTTAGGGTTGTAAATCAAGTGATTCTGCTCAAGTTTATAAGCGAAAAGAAAATGTTTCTGAAAGTTACATTCTTGAAGTCTGTGGAATTAAAGTTGTATCATAGAATCGTGGACTCATAGAATTGTTTGAGATGGAGGGCACATTTGATGATCATCTAGCCCAACTCTCCTGCAGTGAACAGGAACATATCATCCTCTGTTATCACTTAAAATAATAATAATGGTAATAATAAATTATTAGCACTATTAACAGTTTGGGAAACCAGCAAAATTCTGGCAGCTGCAGACCTGAGAGTATTCCTGGACAAATAGTGATGAATTCAGCTGTAGTGGTGAGAGAGCTTCCACCTCCAGAGCAATCAGCAGAAAATGTGTGTATTTGTGCAGTCTAAATGATAAAAATCCGTTGTGAATTATCAAAAACTCTCTCAGTTGACCCACACACTTTATATATAAACTCCTGGATCAGATTTTGAGTCCATGGGGCTAAAATCCTCCACATTATACGCTTACAGTCTCCACCAAAAGCTGCATTCAGTTTGCTGTATCGCCAGCAATTACCAGTACGTACTCAAATGCCCTTTTTGAAAGAGGGGTGTATTTTGGGTACACCAACTGAGTCAGGTGTTTGAAAATACTTGAAATTAGCATAGCTGTTAGTAGGACAGGTGTGCAAGTGGCTAATCTGAATTTTATTCTATGGAACAAATACTTGGGAAAAAAATTAGCATTAGCAGTGGAATGATATTGAAAGGAGAAGCAGTGTGGTACAAAGTTCAAAGCCTTTTTTTTTTTTTTTTTGATAAATAAAAACCTCCACAGTGCCCCAACTGCCTGCTTTGAACATTTGATGGGAATTAACATGGGGAGTCCTTCTTTGAATCAACTAATTAGATTGGAAAACTTTATAGTTATTAATTAATAACCTGACAGTGACATCAACGTGACTGTTAATTCCCTGCATTAGTTGAAGTAAGCCTTGTGTAGGACTATGTCACATTGTGGCTGTGCTTAATTGTGTGATAGGAAGGTTGAGAAAAGCTTTTAGGAGCTGCTTGGTCTTGTTTTTCCTGAGAGGGAGAATATATGTGCTGGCAATAAGGGCAGGTAGGGGTCTTAGCACGATTTTTAGGAATATCAGAACTTTTAGGAATATCAGACAATTTTGGAGTTACAAGTGAGCACGTAGACATGAAGGCACTCACCCAGAAGGTTTCCAGTGGCCAAGATGCCATCTCTATTTCTTGAAATAGACATTTGAACTATACTGCTTAACCAGACTTCTTTGGATTTTGTACAGACATCTTTCTCTTGTCGTCTTGGAATGTTTCCCTCCGTTAGCCGCTCTCTTCTGTCCTTTGAATCCTAAGAGAGGGGCTTCCCTAGGGCTGCCAAAAGCATGCCTAGTGATTTAGTTTGCTCATGTTTGTATGTCAAGAGGGCCTTTTTCTCATCAAAGCGCAGGATTCACAGCACATTACCACAGATGTTGTTTGTACACAAAGATTACAAGCCAACGAGGACTTCTGGGAGGGGAAGAGGGCTTGGTCTTTTCAACAGAGATCTGGTGTTTTTTCATCACCATCCTCGCACCCAAGGAATTTAATGACATCTAATAGTAGCAGCTTCATGTCTTCGTCCATGCTGACGGCAAGCATATCGGTACAAAAAACACCTTCTCATTGCCATAATGGAAATAATGTCAATTTTCATGATGTGGGGAGGGGATCACATTCCAACAACGGCTGAGAGCAGTGAGCTTTTACATCAGGATTGAGTTTGTGATTCATTGTTTTCTTTCTCAGGCTTTTTTCCCAATATCTCCCCCAAATTTTCCAAATTTGCAACTTAGATACATATCAACTATCTTAATAAACAGATAGTGTCTTAAACACCATTGAAATTCTGAATCTAAGTAAGCACTTGCTTATATCTCCCCACTGATTGTTATTTTTTCAGATCATGTTCATTCCTATTCTTTGCTCCAGAAAGCTAGAACGTTTCCATAGTATGTACAGAGAAAGTATCTTTAAATGGGGAGTGCTGCAGAATTGCATGATTTTGTTTGCAGTGTGTGTTGCAGCATGTAGGAAAAATAGCTGATTTCTTCTAAGTGTATTACAGAGGTGCTCTTTTTAGCTACGCTTGTCTCCTCAGCTAGTATTCATCATAGAGGTGTGAGCCAGTGTTGTAATAGCAGTCACGTATTTGCATGAGTGAATGCATAAAGCACAGATGTAAGTGGTGCAGAGTGCACCACCTTCAGGGATGCGACGCTGTTGTTCTCTACATGACTCGCATGGTTGGGTCTGTATTAGTTTTTGAAGCAGAAATACACCATCTTCACCTATGTGAAAAGAAAGATCGATGAGAAAAGGAAAATACTCAACATGATCTGCTCTGTTTTAGGTAAATAAAAAATACTCAGAGGCTGACAGGGTGGTTTAGGTTGGAAGGGACCTGTGGAGGTCATCTAGTCCAACCAGCATGCTCTGTAGCTTCTGCTGTTCATTTTCATTGCTCCTGTTCACCCTACAGGGAGATCTGTTGTCTTTGCAAATCTGCAGAGTAAGGCCACGGAGGTGTTGGCACTTAATGCACGCGCTTGGCTTCAGACAGCACTTTAGTCCCTCTTTGTTTTAGCATTTATATGTAAGCCTCCGGAAGATTTTGGGTGGGTAGAAATTGTTCCTCGCATGAAAGTTGTCTTCAGATTGGTCACTGGTGAACTTCTGAATGCCGTACCTATGAATGTTGTTCTCTTGCCAGTATTGAGTGTGCATGCGTGTATATATGCGATGTGTAGTTGGTAGTGTGTGTGTGTGTGTGTGTGTGTGCTTGCACACCTGTACATACATATGTACATATATATACTCTGGTTTTGCCCAATGTAAGGACACCAGCTTGTGTGTAGAGCCAAAAAACTTCAATATATACAATGCTTGAGAGATGCTGCATTGTTTTTATGATAATATTTTTTATATGAGATGAATGGCAGGATGTTTACAGATGCTTATTAATATTTAACTTATACAGTGGCGTGGCAGGATGTTTATGACTTGTCGGGTAAAGAGTTGTACAGGATTCTGGGTGAAATTTTGGCTTTGTGGAAATCCTTGGCAGAACTGCCATCGGTCTCACGGTGGCCAAGATTAAACCCCTCTGAATCTGTTGTTTACCGGCTGTTTTCCTACTGTGATATTATTATTTGTTTTGGAATGAGTGAAATGTATTTATTCTTCCCAATGTGAAATCTGCAGTTGCTGTTTGGATTTTTCTAGGGAACCTGCGAAATACAACACGTGGGAATCCATGCCTCATGGAATGTACAGACTTTTTCATTGTTCTGCTCCTTGACCATGTCTATGAAAATAGCTTCTAAAAGATCTTTTGTAGGACTTAATATGGAGTCCTCTAAAAATAGATCACGTTTCACATCCCTCTGCAGAGTTGGCATGTAAGCGAAAACGAAGAACTGTTTATCGGCGAATAGAAAGATGTCCCTTCTTTTTTGTGTACCTGCTGATTTCCTGCAGCTCGCGTGGATCTGCAGATCTGGAGTGAGTCACTTTAAGTACCTTATCCGAAAGTACCTTCTCTTAAAATGTCCTTTATACAGCTTTAATCTTCTCGAGACGTGGAGGTAACTTCAGAGCTAGTCTGAAGAGTGACTCTTGTAGTATTTCAGGAGTGAATGAAATTATGCAAATATTAAGTGGAAGGGTAAACCAGGCAATGCTTGTAGCAGAGAAATGGCTTGTGTAGAGACGAAAGGATCAGTTCTTCAGTAGATTACTGTAACTCAGTGCTTCCTATCCCTTTCCGGGGTATCTTTTAATTGTGGATGCTAGGAGTTCATTCTTCATGTGAAAAGACAGAAGGCTGTGAAACAGCTGAATAAATACAAATTCATTTCTTTGTCTAAGGCTAAAAATATTCTTTTCAGACAAGAGCTGTCATGCACTTTGAAAAATATGTGTCCAGGACGGGTAAGTTTGTAATCATCATAGGCAGTCATCCCAGGGACGCGGTGGGACTTCTAAAATGAGGTATTTATCAACCATATAATCAGTGTGTTATCATATTACCCTGTATGGCTCATTCCGAAGACCGAACCCCCACCACCCCCAGGCGTCTTTTGCTACACTTAAGAAAGGATAATATTCCATTTCACACTCTTCCCATTGCTATTGAGGAAGGAAGCACACAGCTGGTTGAACATCCCAGGAGTTTGTTGGCTGTAGAAACCTCAAAAGAGGCAGCAGTGGTGGCAAGCAGCCAGCTCCTGGATGGCACGCAGGGCTCTGCCTGGGCTCTCTGCTCTGCTCATGTAGATCTGACATGGGCATCAGTGGGAGCAGGTGGGTGCCCAAGCGTGCAGACAGCTTTCCTTTTGCATGCTCTTTGTCTTTCTGTAATTCTGATCAGGAATGGGCTTTGTCAGAAGGGACAGGACGGGTACGGGATATTGGAGGTAATGAGGAGGGCGGGCAGTCAGGGGCTGCAGGTTCTGCTTTTGGCTTCATGTGCTGAGTGAGGACTGGGGCAGGTCGGTTACCTCTGTGTGCCTCTTTCTCTGCCTGTGTGAGGAAGGATGCTCGCCACCTTGCACAGCCCCTTAGACCTATAGAAGAGCAGTGGTATATGAGTGGCTAAATTTTACTGACACTATTCTACATAGCATAAATAACTTTCATCCATAACACTGCAAAAATCGCTTCTTCTCTGGTTTCGGCTCTGACTCTTCAGTGACCTACTACATTCTCAGCAGTCAGTTTTGAAGCTTAGCAATTGCTATAGTACTGCAATTACACGCATAGCGGGCTCTGTTTGCTGCAGAAAAAAGAGTAAAACTTTAAACTGCCTGACAAAACTTGCCAATGAATTATATCTAACAGAGCAGGGGTGTAACTTCTGGCTTTATTTACTTGTAATAACGGTAAGGAACAGTGAATTTTGTTTGTTTACATACTGTTTACAATGGCACAGTTTTATTTTTAATATATAAAAACAATTGAGGTATTTATTGCATATACTATTTTAAAGATGTTTTATGTGTTTTCACCTTTGGAATATATTGTTACATTTCCTTGTACAGATAATTTGGGTGGCTTTGTTAATATAGTTAGTAATTTTTATGACTACTAAGTGACCAGTTTTCCGTGCCTTTTTATTGTTGGATGCATGATTACATATTTATTATTGTATGGAAGTCACTGAGACGTGTATTTTTGTATTCTGCTGGAAGCAATGGTTGATTTTATTGTACATGATAAAAGATGCCTTCCGTAACGGGCACTCATACGAGATCTTCCTTCTCAAATAAACAGAATGCATTCAGTGTACGTATGCCTTTGAATTCTTTTTGTGTCTGGAAAATGGATGGAGATCCTTGATCGTGACACTGAATTTTAGATGTTGCCCACTCCAAACGTGGGCCGGTAGCGACGTCGTCAAATCTCAAACAAAATTCCCCGCTGAAATCAATGCAGTAGTAGCTTCTTGGAGCAATGTAAGCCTTTGTCATTTAAAAGGAAACTGTGTATGTTCGACCTAAATAAAATGTGGATGGACGACTACCAAGCATCATTTCTGTTCCGTCTGCCACACGCTGCACTAAAATTGTTGCAAATTGCAGGCTTTGAATGCAGCCTTTGAGAATGCTTTATATGGCTACGTGCGAGGCCACATGTAAGTAGGTCACTCTGCATGTAGGTGTTTACATTTGCAGGGATCTTCCGCTAGGTCTTGCTGGCATACAGCGTATTAAATGTAAAAATAGACTTACATTTGCATCCATAGTAACAACAGCCGTTAAAACATAATATACAGTAGTGCCGATTTCTCCAAGGTCAGCAGCGGTAAAACAAACACATTTTCCCTAGCAGAATATGCTGAACCTCTGTAACGCCAAGCCAGGTAAGCAATCCCTGGTGTTTATTCCATGCCAAGACCTGAAGACAGAAGGCGATTCTGCAGGTGACGGTCCACTACTGTGTTGTGGGTCAGGGAGCCGTTAGGTTAGCACTTAGCTCAAGGCGTGACGTGAGGGTGACTGTGATGGTGTATGGCAGAAAACAAAGTACAGCGTATGTGAACTTAAGCCAGTTGTTTGGGGCAAGTCCTGGAGCTGAGATCGCGTTGTCCTGAAGTGAGCGCATGGGTGAGAGGCATGTTTATGGATAATCTAGATTGTTTTAAAGGTCAGAGCTGGAAGTTTTAATGCACAGTGAATTCCAGGTGCTTAGAAATCCTGTAGCACCGAAGCCCGTACTTTAATTTTGAGTGTGTTTTGTGTGTATTCTGTTTCTTTAATGTAGACCATGTAAAATGGCGGTCTTCTTCCTGTTTATGAGCTCCCTTGAAGTACCAGAATGCAGCAGTGAGGTCCCACCAGAGCCTTCTCTTCTCGAAGCTGGAGAACCTTTCCTCATCGGAGAGGTGCTCCAGCCCTCTGTTTATCCTTGTAACCTCCTCTGGACCCACTCCAGCAGCACTGCATCCTTCTCATGCTGGAGGCCCCAAGCCTGGATGGAGGACTCCAGATGGGGCCTAACAAGAGCAGAACAGAGGGAGATAATCCCTTCCCTCACCCTGCTGGCTCTCCCCTCTTTTGATGGAGCTCATGATACTGCTGGCCTTCTGGGCTGTAAGCACACACTGCTGGCTTGTGTCAAGTCTTTGATAATTAAAAAAAAAAAATCCTAGTTAAATGAGTGAGCTTCATAATACAATGTATATTAAAGTAGATGTAGCGTGTAATCAATTCATTAATGCCACTGACAGTGAATTCTTGATGATAAAGACCTTGAAATCATGTTAACTTTTAACTCTCATGACAGGGCTCATTAAAATCTGAAAACGAAGTGAGAGACATGAAAGAGTTTAAATTTGATCTCCTGAAGGCAAGAAACTGCTAGAAGAAAATCTAAGGGAGTTCTTGCCCTGTCAGTTTATCAAAAACAGTCATGTAGGTATCTTGTCTAAAACATGAAACCAAATCGAGATTACCTCAGTGCCAGGAAAGGTCATGGAGCAGATCACCTTGATTGCCGTCACATAGGACAACTTGGGTTACATCAATCCCATGCAGTTGTAGAGGTTTTGGGAAGAGTGTGTCCAGAGAAGAGAGGGTATAGGATAGAATAGGAGCTGGGGGTACTACTGCTCAATAGCCAATGATGGAACATGAGCCAACAGTGTACACTGGTGGCCTGGAAGGCCAGTGGTCTCCTGGTCCGCATCAGAAATAGTGTGGCCAGCAGCACCAGGGAAGTGATTGTCCCCTTGTGCATGGCACTGGGAGGCCATACCTGTGTTCTCTCTGGGGCCATTCACTACAAGGGCTGTGATTTGCTTGAGTAAGTGCAACAAGCAACAAAGCTGATGAAAGAACTAACAAACAAGATCTCTGAGGAGCAGCTGAGAGAGATAGGGCTGCTTGGTCTGAAGAAAAGGAGGCTGGAGGAGGGGCTCATCACTCCCTACAGCTACTTGACAGTAGGCTGCAGCAAGGAGAATGTTGGTCTCTGTTGTCAGGTGACAACTGACAGGATGCAGGGCAGCAGCCTCAAGTTGTGTCATGGAAGGATTTGATTGGGCAGCTGGAAGATTTTCTTCACATAAAGGGTGGTTAAACATCAAAACAAGCTGCCCAGGGAAGTGGTAGAGTCAGCATCCCTAAGATGTGTTGAAGTGGCACATGGGGACATGTTTTTGTGATGTTCTTGTTAGTGCTGGTTAATTGGACTTCGTGAACTCGAGGTCTTTTCCAACCTAAATGATTCTATCTAAAGAGGTTTAGTCAGCACAGAGAGACAAACTACAGGAGGAAAAGTGAAACTGATGGCATTATGAGCAGCTCCCTCACTTTGTGTTAGTCTTGCGAGCCACGCACATACGTGCATGTGGTAAAAAGCAAGAAAGAAAACTAATTTAAGATGATGCCATTCATGCCACTGGAACTTTGTGTTTGGATTTAAACCTGCCCCTATCCTGGAAACAGATGTAGGAGCGTGGTGTTAGCCCAAACTGGTTGAGTAGAGAACTACTTGTTTGTATTACTTCTTTTGGAGTAACACTGGTGGTTTTTGAACTACGTAATTGCAGTTCTGATCATATTTGTTGGCATACTTTTAGGAAATAAAAGAAGCCATGGTAAGCCAAGTATGACCTTGTTCACCCCAGTCATCTAATGGCAGGAAGACTTCACAGATCAAATTTGCATGCCAAGCATTACAGCGCAAAGGAAGTGCAATATTTTCTTTCCCAGTGGAATGCACAACACATGAATGAGAGCAGCAGCTGACCGGAGTCCTCTTCTTTTGAATAGGAACTAAGGGAATCTACAAGGAAGTGGATATTTCTTTTGATACAGGGAGAGGGAGATAGATTTCACAGCGATGAAATGGGACATCCTGGAACGTGGCAGATGCACTTCCGTGTTGAAGCAGCAGGATTTATGCTGGGGCTTTATATTATGTCCCTTCTCTGGCAGCAGCACAGAGCTGTGCCTCCACTGTGCCCTTTAGCTCTGTTTCCCTCTCCCGTGCCTCAGAGCTTCTTCAGTTGCTCTCAGGTGAGATCATCTAGTTTCAACCCCCCTGTCATGGGCAGGATCGCCAACCACTTAGACCAGCGTGCCTAGAGTCACATCCAGCCTTGCCTTGAATGCCATCCTCCTGTCCATGGTGCTGTCCTCTGAGTAACTCAATTCATTAATTAAAAATCACACAGTTAACGCCTCTGAATCCCTCACACACTGTCCCTGGTAAAAGCTTGCTAATGTTGTAACTGGTAAACAAGCAGGCTGTTTTCCCGTGTGCTGACAAATCCGTCCCTCTGTGGAAGCATTCAGGTCTCTGAAGGTCAAGACAGCAAGTTTTTGCACTGAAGTCTGCAAGCAGCTGCTACTCTGACATGACCAGAGTATGTGCTTCTAACTTAGGCTTGATGACTTGCTTCCCAGCTGTTGCCTATAAGCATGGATTCAGTCGATCAGAATCATTAGATGAGTATTTTCAGGTGAGAGAGATGAAAGAAAATTCAAGAGTGGCTGAAGATGCTGTGGAGCTGCTTCTGAAGCACAGTTTGTATGGAATGGGGAAGCTGCAAATTTAAGCATGGTAGTTTCATGAGTGACTTCAGAATATCTGCAGAAAGAGCTGGGTAAGTAATGCTTTCTAGTCAGGTAGTGCCTTATAGTCTTTCTGAGCTTTTAAAAGCACTGAGAGAGACAGGTGGGTTCTGGGCTCCAATCCTCATTTGATCCAGATTTCAGGTTTGGAGGACAGTGCCATAAACCCAAGGAAATGTTGGCACGTGAGGAATACTTGATGTAAGAGATGGGATAACACTAGACAGCATTACTGCCTTGTAAAATCCAGTTCAAATCTGAAATTGTTCTTTCAGGTGGCAGTTAAGGTCAAACGTGTTATTTACTGTCTTATTTATCAGAAGAAAATAACTGAATGTGTTACGTGTGAATAAAAATCAAATGTGTTTCTTAAAGAGCTTACAAATGAACCAGTTAAGCAAGGGAAGATGGAATAGACAGCGCTTGTACCAGTCCTGCTTCACCACAGCATCTAGAAATGAACAGTGTAAATCCTACAGTTTCAGTGTAAAGCTCTTCCCAGGTTGTACTGGGAAGATAAATAGTGCTTTACAAATCAAATGTCTTCAGTATTACATTTTCAATATAATTGCAGCTCCCCGTGGCTGCTCAGCCATAAAAATGATTACTCTGTAATTCCAGGTTCTTGAGCCTATTTAGAATATCGATAGGAATATTAATTAAATCTTCCACACACTGTAGATAGAGCAGCCTGAGCAAATGAGCCTGAATTCCCCAAAAATACAATGGCTATTCATTATGTCAGAAAGATCAATCACCATTTATTTCTCAGTCAATAAGAACCATAGCTGATGGCTGACTAAGCTGAACTAAGGTTTGATAAAGTGCTGGTTTTTAAATAGAGCTGAAATAATTAACCCATATTATTTGCCAGCAAAATAAACAGTGGGTCATGTCTCATTTACTCAGTGTAAAATCCCTTTTGAAATGTATATGTTTAGAAAGTAAGATTCAACGTGCTCCGAGATGGCTGGTCAATCTGGGATTTTAAATATGTTTTCTCTTGATTAATTAAACAGAGAAAAGTCTGGAACATCAAGGTTTGTGTTTCTTTTACAAGCATTAGCCTAGTATCTGGAGTTTGACATCAAAACCAATCCCTGGGGAAGTGGAAAGAGACAAGATATTCATTAATTTAAGGTCCTTGGTAGACATAGTTGCTTCGTGACTTGTGGGAGCCTGATCCTTAAGTTGTTTCTGGGTTGGTGGAAGAGATCTGCCTGGGTCAAACCACAGGAACCATCACTGGGAAGATGTAACATGATGTTTTACTTATCTATGGATGTACCCGTTGCAGCTGCCAGGCTCCCTTGCTCCTTTTGTTAGCTTCCCATCTCCCATATTAAACAGACAAAAGTAAGGATTTGAAGGTGCTAGAATTCTGAATCACACCTTTAATTTTTCTCTCATCTTCCCCTTCTGACAGTCAAAAATAACACTGAAGCAAAAAGGTTGTTGGTAACACCATGCTTTTCAGGGCAGCTCCCACCTTCCATTCTCCCTTTCCCCTCAGTAGATTTGAGGGCATCCAATACCACATTGGTGGTGTCTCTACCTGAAAGCATATAGCTGTGTTTTTACAGAAGAGTTTAACACTTTCTACTGGATGGAGCCCGGGGATGGGGGAAATTCTCTTCTGGAAACTCAGATGATTGTGTTTTAGTGTACAGAATTCATCCTTAACTACTGTGCCTTTTGTTGAGTTGAAAGCACAGCCCCAACTGGCTCATGTTTATGACCACGTCACAAGATACCACGTCAGCTGAGCGATGGTGACTCTACATCTGTCACAGTAAGTATGAAAGAAGTTTAAACTAAGGCACAGGCAGAGCCCACGTGCAGATATTTTCATTTATTAACTTGATCTGGTGTCTAAACAATCTGATAAATCACCTCTAATATTTATGAGGTGAGCACAATACTCTGTGATTCCACTGCACTGTAATAAATAACAATTGATGCTTTCTGAATTCTTAGTAGAATAAGATTATTTATAAAATCCTTACATAACTTGCTTGAATTGTACTTTTAATCCTCTCTTGCATGCTGAACCAGATGGGATTTCCAATTTCCTTTCAAAGTAGGCCACCTAGCGCTTACAGAGCTACATGACAGGGAAAAACCTGCAGCAAACAGCTCGTTCCCTCGTTTGCTCTCCCTATGAACAGGGAAGCTGCTTGCTTCTTTTCAATCCGTACGATGAGTTATGCCCTAATGATACCTGTGACATCACGTCAGCTGTTCTTGCCTGTTCCTTGCCTCGCTCGCAGCTACTCGCTCAGCTCTGGCACTGTTTTCTGTCAGATCTCTTTGCCAACTACTTTAACTCCCTAACATGGTCAACATCAGGCAACAACCACAGTGATGTGATGGGGATCTGCTGGGTTAACTGAACTAAACCAGCTTAAGTTAGAAACGCTGGTAACTTCTTTCTCCAGAATGTCACCACACAGCTGCTGGTGGAGAGAAAAAAGCCCCACTCCTTAAAGAAGCGCTATTAAAAAATCATGAGCTAAGCAGTTTCCATACTGGAACGTGACATCTCCAAAGAAAGCCAAACAGCCTCGCTTGAAATGGCACTTGCTAATTCTGTAGCTGCCTGATTAGTTCCTGATGATAGCTGCTGATGTATCCAGTGTCCCAGGAGAGACTTCATGCCAACTTTTTGCAGGAGCTTTCCTTTCTCCTCCCGCTGGGACAAAAGCAGAAAAAATAACCACCTGTAGGCATTCAAAGTCTATGGGGCTTTCCAGAGTGCGTCTAAATGTGTGGCAACAGTCAATCCTGTCTGAATTTTGCGCTGGATAGATATTCTCCATTTTAGCAGAATTCTCTCCCACTTGAGAGGTGAGGTGTTGTTTGTTTGTTTTCTGCCTATGTAGTAACTGTAAATACAGAACTATTCAGCCCTGTGCATGGTGTAGCAAAGTCAAAGTCAGCGTGGCTGGCTTTGCGTTTGTCTGACAGCACTGCATGGCTGCCAATGCATTTAAAACATTTTTCTCTCTCTTCTTTTTTGCATAAGTTCAGACTTTCAGTAACAGTTTTGTTTTCTTTCTGTGAAAGATCAGTAGTTTGCCAGAGTTGGCTTTCAAAGAACTGCAGAGGTTTTATTTAAAAGGAAACCAATCAAAATAAATAATAACACTGTTTAGGGGATCAGATCCATATCAGTAATGAGAACACTTGTAGAAATCCTATGGCTGAGATTATGAAACTGAAAAATGAAATGATTAAGTGTCAGAAGTTCTATTTTCTACATTAGATCTGAATCAGATAATGGGCTTTTTGCACCTTCATTAAGACATCTTTGGTTTAGTGCTGCTAAAGATGGAACACAGGCTGAACTGTTAGATTGACATGGAAGCGATGATATTCCTGCTGTGATAGGGAATTTAATAGGAGAATACTTCTAAGCATTTTTTTGGTTGGGAATGTCAAAAAAACTACAGAAAATTTCTGATGTTTATAGAGCAAACAACTGTACTATATACTACTGTATGTGTACGTTTTGCAGCTGCTTGTCAGCTACTTTGAAGGAGATGTCTCTTGTCAAATTGACAGAATACCTTGTCCTTAGTAAAAGAGTTTGTGCATAGACAGATGTAAACTCTATAACGGTGCTCCTCAATTCTTCATCTGTTTGCATAACTGTACTTCTGTTGAGGTTTCAAATCATCCACAGTGGAAGGTGGTTGAATAAAACAAGAAGTGTACATGGTATGCTTCAGCTGAACATCAGATTTTTTTGTAACAAATGCAGCCCAAAACATAGCAGTCCTTTATGCACAAGGAGTACAATGTTTTAAATTAGATATTTCTTTCTGATAAATCAGGACATGACTTACAAAAAGGCACATGACATTGCTGAAGAGGTCACAAATTGGGAAGCACTTAAGAAGTACTTTGTAGCACAGCAGGGGAAGGGCTTCAGCGCAAGGTAGCTTTAAATTTACTTCCTGAATTCTTCCCAGTGTTTCTGAAGACTGAGGAACCGTAATGATCTGTTGATGCTGTCTCTCTTCAGCAGCAGTCCTAGCTCTGACAAACCTCCCTTACCTGCACCGTGCATCATTAACTTTCCTGAACAGAAACAGAATACACCCACACTAAAAGTTAAAAGCCCCCTTAGAACACCAAAATAAGATTCTCTTTAGCATGGTGTGAATTTTTCTCTCACATATACATATATAGTGCCTCAAAATATACCCTCATCCATGCTAGGTGGCAGTTTATTATTTAAACTAATTATGAATATTAATTTAAAAACTGAAATGATGTTTTAAAACTTGTCAGTTGAAATTCAGTGTACCGAGAATCATTACCTTAATGCTACTGATGCAGATCAAGTTTCTGTTCTCTTCTCAAGTGCAGCTATGTTCAGGTTGGACAACAGGAAACATTTCTTCTCAGAAAGAGCAGTGATGCACTGGGACAGAGGGTGGAGTCACCATCCCTTCAGGTGTTCAGGAACTGTGTAGTTGTGGCACTTGAGGACATGGTTACTGGGCATGGTGGGGATGGGCTGGCAGTTGACTAGATGATGTTGGTGGTCTTTTCCAACCTTGATGATTCTATCATTCCCTAATTATATGAATGATGAAGGAGGCAGGATGAGGAAGTATGTCTTCAGGCAGGCCTGCCTTGCCAGGGCCTGGGAGGACTAGGAGCTGAGAAAAAATATTAGATTATTTCCTGACAAAAGATGTTTGCAAACTCTTCAGCGATTCTTCAGAACCCTTGAAGTTCTTGGTATTCTTCACACAAGCCATTCCTACCAATCAATTCAAAGAATGCTTCCAAAGCCCTAAAAAAACTGATGTAATTTTGCCAATGAAGTAGCTAAATAAGATTAATGGAACTTTGTTTTTTAACATAAAAATGGTAAAGTTAAGCCTGGAGGGAAAACGTGCTCCATTTCCACTTTTCTCCTTTGGCATGATGTATTTTAGATGTTACATTACTACAGAATCCATCATCTGCACGTAATTATAACTTACCCTTCTGTGACTCTATTACTCTATTAGCTTCAGCTCGTAAAGGATCACACAGTTTTGTTGTACGCTTTTTAATATAAAGTAAAAGAATGATGAGTATTATAGAGGCTTCACCACTAATTTCTTTCCTCTACCCCGTCTTCATTGCCCCTGAAAAACAGAAAATAGGCAATTTGTCAATCCTCACATCAGTTTTAGTGGCAGGAAAATGCTTAGATCTCCTGACTTCAGTCTTTCAAGATAATCATCTTGCAGGGACAAAGCCCTCAGTATTTCCACATCTTCAAAGTCGATGAAACAAAAAGCTGCTGGCAATTCTGGAATTATTATTACTATTTGCAGATAAGGAAAAAGAAAAACAATGTTATATTTTTACCACACGGCTTTCAGAATCTAATTATGACTTATCTATAGCACATCTGTTTTATTGCACAGCATGTGACCTGTGCAATTATTTGAAAGCCAACAGTATTTCATTTTTTTTCTATTTGCTCATAGACAGAACGGCTTCTCATCAGTTGTAAATGACGAGACACTGTTAAAGTTCAAACAAATTAATTTTAATATGCTTTTATTACTATTCTTGTTCACATTTTCCAATATTCCTCATGGTGCTTCTTGCAAACGACCAAGAAGAATGTATTGTTTCAATCAATGGCAAACAGTTTTTAAGTATAGCCTTTGTTTTAAAGCATCAGTGACTTTAAAGAAGATAGATATTCCCCTGTAGTTTTACTCATCAAACCCAAATTATGGAGCAGCTGCTTCTAGAAAGTTCTGCATTTGCTCTTTTTCAAGCTGCACCTCAACTTATTTATAGAATATCACAGACATTCCTATGATTGTTATCCCTATTTCTCTAGATTCAGAGATTTTAAAAATCATTCTTATTTTACAGTTGGACATAGTTTATATTTACTCAGCCCACTGGCCCAACAGACTCCAGACCCTGTATTCCATACACATTTTAGCCCACAGTTAATGCATACAATAAAGCCAAATTTAGAAATCAGGAACGCGTGGAGTATCCATCACTCCAATTCACTAGATATACTGGATGTACTCTAAAGACACATTTCGGACTCACTTATTTACACTTGGCATTTTTTGCTCCTCTGACAGCTGAAAAATTAAACTGGGTCTACATAGGCTGTGTAAGTGAAGCATTTCTGAGCTCAGAAATTTTCCTGTGTAATCTTTGTTGGGAAAGTGACTTACAGCCTTTGGAAAAGGTCACTCAGAAATAGTTACTGAGAAATCTTGCTGTGCTAGGACAGAACTCACAGCGTTTCTTACAGCCGTTTTTGATCTTTGTCTCATTCTAGCCAAGTCTCCAATCAGTAAATCAGTTTCCAAAGTGTGATTTACAAAGAGGTTATTGGAATGCAGTTTTAGAGTGGCCATTCTGCACAATGGCAGCAGCTGGGATAATAGATTCCTTTCTGAAACAGAAGACTTTTAGGGATATATATACACAAATTTGCCTGGGTTTGTTCAGGCTTGCAAAAAGAAGACTCAGAGGGGATCTGATCCACATCTATAAATATCTAAGGAGTGGGAAGCAAAGGGACAAGGCTGGACTCTTCTCTGCCATGTGTGATGATAGGACGAGGGGAAAGGGCCACAAACTGAGGCATAGGAAGTTCTGCACAAATGTGTGTGGGAACTTCTTTACAGTGCAGTGACGGAGCACTGGCACAGGCTGCACAGAGAGGTGGTGGAGTCTCCTTCTCTGGAGACATTCCAGACCTGCCTGGATGCCTACCTGTGCAACCTGGGCTTGGGAGCTGCTTTGACACGGGGTTGGACTCAGTGATCTCTAGAGGTCCCTTCCAACCCCTACAATTCTGTGATTCTGTTATATATACATATATATATATATTTTTTTTTTTTAAGGTAGTTTTCCTTCAACATTTTGACAGAAAACTGCATTAAAGTGCACTGATGTTTAACGGATATTTCTTTCATGTATACTGAATCAGGAAGGAAACTGAAATTATTTCAAAGTACATGACAAAACTGAGGAAATTAATAATCATAAAGACTCGACACACAAGAGCAGATATTTGCACACGGAATATAAAACTGGGCAATCCAAATGGACGTGCTGAGATTGACCTAAATCTTAAATGTATGCTGAAGTTACTGTATCATCAGAGAGAAAGCACACTTTCAGATATATTGCAGCAGTGCACAGCAACTTGTATAACTCCATCAGGAGTGAAGAAAAAAGTACCCCACAAATTGCACATAGGACTATTTTCATTGTGGGAAAAGGCTCTCAATGCAAATTATTTCCAGTTCAAGAATATACTCTAAAAGCAGCAATAAAGTGAGCCACACAAATGAAAGACAAAGGTCGAAGTAAAGCAAAGCAACTGCAATAAAAATCATTTGGAATCCAGATGGTAACAGGATGGGATTCACCAAGATTACTGCAGGATCTATGCTGCAGTTGAATGAATGAGAGAAGACACAAAAGTAAGAGTCAGGTTTATTTACAAGTGGAAGGAACAAGATTTAAAATGTAGCTCAGCAAAGCATCTGCTGTTCCTCTGATTTCACAGCAGGAGTATAAGAGACTACTTAAACAGATGAAGCTGTGGAAAATTTAATTACCCTTTAACTTTTGTAAGGGAATTTGTTATCCCCTGCAGTTAACACAGCTGAAGTAACAATGGTGTATGACATCTCTGGGCTTTAAGCAGCAGATAGATGCTGCAACTGGTTGGAAACAACTGAGACATTTCTTGCAGAAATTTAAGATTAGTAAGATTTATTCTAAAATGGAAATTATCTAAAAATTTGAAATAGGTGGCTTGGGGCTGCCATGAAGATGATCAGACCATGAAGGTGATCAGAGGGTTGGAGCACCTTCCCTACAAGGACAGGCAGAGGGAGCTGGGGCTGTACAGTCTGGAGAAGAGAAGGCTCCAGGGGGACCTTCCAATACCTGAAGGGGCCCACGGAAAAGCTGGGGCCACTTTTATAAGGGGATATAGCAACAGGACAAGAGAAAATGGTTTTAAACTGGAAGACTGTAGTAGATTTAGGCTAGATATTAGGAATAAATTGTTTACTGTGAGGGTGGTGAGACACTGGAACAGGTTGCCCAGAGAAGCTGTGAATGCCCCCTCCCTGGAGGCATTCAAGGCCAGGCTGGATGGGGCTGTGAGCAAGCTGGTCGAGTGGGAGGTGTCCCTGTCTATAGCAGGGGATTGGCACTAGATGATCTTACAGGTCACTTCCAACCCAAACCATTCCATGATTATCTTCAGCAAACTTAGCACTTAAACACTGCTACCTCTGAAGATGAAGTAGTTTTTCTGTATTAGTGCTCACCTTGACATTATCAGTTATCCAGTACAGCGTAAAGATCAGGATTGGGATCTTTTACCTAGTTCAGAAGATAAATTTTCCCTATTATTGCATCCTAACATAGCTGCATCCATAAATACAGAAGACAATGACACAGCGTGTATCTGACAAGGGTGGTAAGAGTTTGTTTCAATCCCATAGTGTGCTGTTTATATAAGAGTATCTTCTGGCCAGTAGGCATAGAAAAACAGATACAATATTATTCAAATAGTTATAACTACAAAAGTAGCAATGAAGAACACCCTGAACAATCAATCACTCAGGCCTGAGAATCATCACTGGTCTCTAAGGAAAAATGCACTGATGTAATGAGCTGAGAATAAGGGGGGGAAAGGTGCATAAATCGCAAGACAAAGTTGATGAAATCCATAAGTAATCCAAAGCAAAGTACAGTTGCGCTCTTTTCTGACAGCAGTCAGTTATCTGGAGGCTGTGTGAGCATTTCCCAGTTCAACAGATTGGCAGTGCAAACGTTGGCTAGCAGTGGTTCCATCAAAACTTCTGACAGAAGCTGAAGCCGTAACGTGGCTGTGGCAGCCGGCCAGCAGTCCGACCAAGCTGGCTGTTTACTTTAGCTCAGCTGACTGCTGATCCCCCCCCCCCCCCCTTTCTGCCCTCCCTCTCCCTGGCAATACGCCGACAGCGCCGTGGGTTTCTTGGCTCCCCAGGCATGACAGCTGGCAAAGAAATAGATTGTTCCATTTTTTGCCAGAAAGGCTGCAGAGCCAATGCGTTTTGTTCCTGTGCTTGATGAAACAAAATATTGACAAGCTGGAATTTCCTGTAGAATAAAAAATTTTACTTCCCAGCTAGCTCTGGTTATTATTGTACACTCTTGTGTAACAAAATGACGGTGTTATCGCATCCTCCAAAGTAAACACAATGCACAGAAAGGATGTGACTCCAGAGCATGTTCCAACGTGTGGGATAAGGATCTCGTGGCATCTGAAACAGTCTCTACAAAGCACAGTGCTTCTTTTTATAAACCTATTTTGTGACGCTTTCCATTTTGTATTAGAAGGCCTAATAAGTTGTCTGTGGGATCACATTTGTCAGCAGGGCACAACTGAGTGTTCAATTCTGAATATAGTCTGTGGATTACTCCTTTTAAGCATATTGTTTTGGAAGATGATCTATTCAGGTTATAGATAAAACTCTTGGGAAAGATAATAATAGAACAACACAGTTTTATATACATACAAAGATAATTAGTTTCACTGTTTAAAAAAAAAAAAAAAAAGACTTAAAATATCCATAAGCACACAAATAAAAACTAATGCTCAAACATATCACTGGAGACAGCAGATTAGAGAAATAAAATCTAAAGAAATCATGATGCCACAGTGCCATATACTGAGCCACTTGTCAGAGACAAATGTCATGCTCCAGCAAATGCAAAAGATTCCTGACAGGATGACTGATGAAGTAATGCACTCAAATGAAGAGTTCCAGTTTTGTCGTGGGTAGGTGCATCAAGAGTGTTTGCAAGGAGACAGTGAGCCACATGGGTATGCACTCGGTGGCAGAGCAAGCCAACTGAAGCTGTTTCTGTTCTCAGTTGTCTCTGTGCTATCCCCAGAGCCATGCTGACACATATATTACATTGGTGAACTGGATCAGCAAGCAGGAAGGAAGGCAGGTTGTTTTCTGGTCTTCCCAGTTCAATCTCATTTACTGCTTGATTTCACAAATGTTCATGCTGGCACAGTTCAGAAACAGTGCAGATGTAAAAGCAGCTAGCAGAGCTGGGGAGCAGAAGCTTATACTATAAACGGATAAGCCACCAAAAATCATTCCTGAAATTATATCATTAGCTCTTATTACGTAAGCTTTAGTTATTGGTGTTTGCTGGTTGGAGAAAAAATAATATCAAGCATGGCAGATCCTTTCATCTTACTGCAAGGGTATCAATGAAAAGGCTTACCGGGGTTTTCAGACAAGAAGTGCATGCTGTCTCCAGTTAGAGGTAGGAATAGAATAGCAAGACTATAAATTATCTGCCTTTGAGGAAGGGATCCCTATTATTACAAATTCCATCAGTGTACTTTATAGGATGTAATTTAAAGCCTTTTTCTGGCCTTAAAATAGCTTCAGTTATAGAGGGATATTTTTCAGAGATAGTATCATAAATAAAAACAAACAGAATTATATAGCTGAGTAGGTTTCATGTACAGGGGAAAAAAAATCTTATTAAGAGACTAGTAAGAAAATAGATGGAAAGCTGCCATAAAATCACCAACTGGTTCTTTATTTCCTTTTACAAAAGCAGCATGGAATACCGTAGCAAGATGACATACAAGCCAGTCCAAGATAATCTTTCAAAAAGTTGCTCCAAGCCAGCAATCCTGAAAACGTCAAGCTTAAAAGACAGGTGCAGATTGTGATTCAGTACGGTAGCAAAGTCAGGGTAATATATCTCACAAAAACATTCTACAGATACGCATCTTTTGATGCAGAATGAGCAGACAAGACATTGCAAGTGCATGGCCGTCTCCAGCCAGCTCTGTCTGATGTTCTCATGGAGCCTGATCCTAACCTGAGGGCTGAAGTCCTGCCTGGCCTTGTGCTCTTTTGGGGCTGTGGCTGACCCTGACTCTGCTTATCCTGACGCCACATATGGACTGACATCCCTGCCTGGCCTCGACCCATTTCTTCCCTCACAGAGGTTCCCCACTCTCTGGGCTGATGCTGTGCCTGACTTGCCCTTCTTCTCAACTGGGGCATTGGCACAGGCCCCAGCCAGAGAGAGACAGCCCTGAAAAAAATAGAACTGTGCAGCATGAAGCACGTCATACAAGACATAAAACACCAGAGCCCAAAAACTGATACTCTATTTCTCTGTCATTGATACACATTTTAAGCAGTGTTGGTTGACCAGCCAAGCCTCTTGAGCATTTACATTCGTGGTACTTAAAAGCCGTGTAAGAAGACATCAAAAACAGTTCAGAATTTCAAAGCTATCTCCATTTTTATCGTTGTACAAAACACACTTTATTTTTATTTTTTTTTGACAAACAATGACGTGCTGTGGGCTATGTTACATAGTTTCCTGACAAGGGAAAATTTTGTTGGTGCATATTTTTATTTTTTTTTTCCCAAGGCTTTGGCAGGAAGCCACAGGAACTCATTCTTCTGAATAGTCTACGGGGAATTATAGAACAAAGGGAATCAAAGGCTCAGATTTGTTTTCAAAGCACGCTTTGCCGTATTTACATTGCTTCCAGCTCTGTTTTGTTTCGGCAAAAGTTTACTTACTGTAAATCCATATGTAACAACAGAACCCTCTTACAGACTTCTTAGTTTTTTTTTTTTTTTTTTTTTTTTTTTAATGAAAACTGAAGTGTGTTTTTATTGCAGGAGTTGGTCAAAAAGAGGGTGGTTTGGGTTTTTGTTTTTTTTGTTTTGTTAACTGAAGACCCACAGAACAATTTTTTTGCTCAGAAGAATGTGTTTCCAAAACAGGATGGTCTCAATGGGCTCAGAAATGATGTCAAACTCGAGTTAAATTTGTTTCAATTATTCATTTAGTTTTTCTCGCCCTACAGGGACCTGTACTCCCTGGGAACATGAGGAATCTTCTATTTGCCCCAGTTAGCTAACGGAGTAACATACTTCAGAACCAGTGATTCCTTGTTTCTTCTATCGTCCTAACCTGAGTGGTTTGCGGGCTTTGCACCATAGCTCATGAGATTTTAGGGTAAATTAAAACGTAGCCTCGCTGTCTGCAAAATAAGTAAGTGAATAAGTATCCTCTGAATTCAGAGCGTCTGAAATGATTACACAATCCAGAAATAACCTACCATCAAGGTCTAAATTGAAATAAAGCAACAGCTTAAGTAAAACCTATTTTTTCTAGGGCTCAGGTGATACTGGAAAGAAGAAAGAAATGCAAAACATTAGGAAGTCAGGGCAGTTTCTGTTTGTCTGTCTCTGTAAAGCAAACAGGAGACGCTGAAATCTTCAGCACTGAAAATGCTACGAGGCTATAACCTTTTTCTAAGTCTCATTTTACTCTCCCCCTGGTGCATACGTCTTGGATTAATCCTGAAAAGTGCTGTGGGGACTTCTGAGGCTCTTTTTTTTTTTTTTTTTTTTCTTTTTTTGCCTTGCAGAAGTTGTTGCAGCCGCTTGCTCTGGGTCTGTAGGCACGGTGGGATTCTGGTCTTGTTGCTCCTCCTCCTGAATTTCTCTCTGATCTGCCACATCTCAGGAGCGCTTCAGGTTGGATGTTAGGCAGCATTTCTTCTCAGAAAGGGCGGTGAGCGCTGGTATAAGCTGCCCAGGGAGGTGGTGGAGTCACCGTCCCCGGAGGCGTTCAAGAACCGTGTGGATGTGGCACTTGGGGACACGGTGAGCGGGCACGGCGGGGACGGGTCGATGGTCGACTAGACGACCGCGGCGGTCTTTTCGGCGCGCCTCACAGCAGCTCGCCCAAACCCCGCCCGCAGGGGGCACCACGTGACTCCGGAGGCGGAGGAGGAAGCGTCGCGAGAGCGGCGCGAGCCGGGGGCGTGGCGTGTGGCGGCGGCGGCGGCGGCGGCGGCAGTGGCGGCTCCGCTGCTCCGAGAGGAGAAATGGCGGCGGGCGGCGGACGCTGAGGAAGCGCTCAGGTACGGGCCGCCCGCTCTTCTTCTCGCACCGCTGAGGAGAGCGGGAGCCTGCCGCTTCCGGCGGGCTGCGCTCAGGCCGGGGCGCCGCCTCCCGGCCTGGCAGCCTCCACAGGTGGCTCCTTCCTTCTCTCCCGGAGGATGCTCCGGCCCTGCCCCGGGGGAAGGGGAGAGCCGGCGTGTCCCTGCGTGGTCTGGGGCGGCGCGGCGGGGGACGGAGCGGGGAGGCCCGAGCCTGGGGCGGTGCGGGGCCCGGGGGGAAGCTGTGCCTCCCGCGGGGATTTGCGCTGTGGCTTTGATGTTACGACGTTCTCCTCGAAGCTCTGAGATGTTGTCAGAGTCGTTTAGGCGGAGAACTCGTAGAACGGTTTGGGTCGGAAGGGACCTTTAAGATCATCTAGATCCAACCCCCTGCTATAGGCAGGAGCGCGTCCCTCGAGACCAGGTTGCGGCACAGCTTCATCCAGCCTGGCCTTGAATGCTTCCAGGGAGGGGGGCATGCACTGCCTCACTGGGCAACCTGTTCCAGTGTGTCATCACCCTCACAGTTGAGGATTTCTTCCTAATATCTAGTATAAATCTACCCTCTTCCAGTTTGTAACAATTTTCTCTTGTCCTGTTACTACACGCCCTTATAAAACTTCCTCTCCAGCTTTCCTGTAGGCTCCCCTGTAGTACTGGAATGCCACTGTAAGGTCCTCCTTGAGCCTTCTCCAGACTCAACAGCCTCAGCTTCCTCAGGGTGTCCTCGTAGGGAAAGTACTCCAGCACTGATCGTCTTTGTGGCCCTCCTCTGGACCTTCTCCAACAGCCCCGTGTCCTTCTTGCGTTGAGGGATCCAGAACTGGATGCTGTACACCAGATGGGGTCTCATGAAAGCAGAATAGAGGAGCAGAAATGCCTCCCTCAACCCACTGCTCACACTTCCCCTGATGCAGCTCAGGATACAGTTGGCCTTCTGGGCTGTAAGCACACACTGGCATCTTATGGGGACATCAGCTGATGAAAGGCTTTACAAGTCCTTCCAGAACCGTGTACAAAGTTGTGCTCTATCTGGAAGCAATCAGTGGTAGCAAAATCACAGTTAACGTAACGTGTGCATCTGTTTTGGGGAGCAGTCTTTCATTGCTTCCTATTTACAAGATTATATCAGATCATGCAGGCAGCTTTTCATGTAATCACAGAGTTGGTGGCTCCAACCCCCATGCTAAAGCAGATTCCCTACAGTAGTTTTCAGTTTTTAATCTAGTAATAAATGTTCCCAGTATTAAACTGATTGTTGAGTAATTAAGTATATTGAGAATTGGTTCAATTTGGGTGAATGTCTTGATTTGCAGGCAGGGTGATTTTTTTTGAGGCCTGGTAATTGAATTTTGCCATCTTAGTTTGTACCTCATGATTTCTTATTGTCCATGGATTCTCTAGTGGAAAAGGTGTATTGATGGAACGTTACTCAATCAGGAATAATAGTGAAATAAATTAGATTCACCTCTCCCTATTAATCTGAAAAAATACCTCTTGAACTAGGTATTCTCTGGTCGAGCTCCTTTAAAGAAGGAATGCTTATTTGAGAAAAATTAAAGTTGGAAATGACCTCCAAGGTCATTTAGTCCAACCACCCATCCCCACCATGCCTGCTTGACCCCAGGTGCCGCATCCACAGTGTTCTTGAACACCTCCAGGGACAGTGACACCACCACCTCCCTGGGCAGCCTGTGCCATTGCCTCACTGCTCTTTTCAAGCTGAAGCTTCTCCTCATCTCAGGACCCTGCTTAGATTGTTTAGTCATGTATGAAACATGTACAGAAACTTAATTGCACGGTTCCCCCCTCAAATTTAGATTAATGAGTACTTTTGGTACGTAATGTTTTTATTTTCCCGAGGCTGTATTTTGTGAATCCAAACCTAGGATTGTGGGGAGATGGGGCAATAATCTGACCAGAGAAAATGAAGGGTTCTCGTGAAATTGATGAAGCTCGGTGTTCATTTCTTGTCTTTGTGAAGCAAACAAAGTAACGGAATCAAATGGAAAAAGCATTCAGCGTTTCCTAACACAGATGCTTTTACCCCCTTCTGCTTAGCGTGGATGTAGCTGTGGTTGAGACAGCGTGTCAGTTTTACAGACTTTCAAGACTGCCAAGCCAATTAGTGAAAGTGATAAATCATTAGAAAAAAAAAAAAAGCATCCTGTTTTCTCAAGATACCAACTATTTCCAGGCTGTTTTGATTGTCATTGCTTTCACTTCCTTTCCGGTTAGTTCTGAAGTTTGAGTACTTCAGCCAGCGTGGTAATTTTGTACATCCTCAGCTTTTGTTTTGTTTTGTGCTGTATTGTAGGACAAGTGGAAATGAATGACACAGAGCTGCGACATGCCTCAGGTGGTGGGGGGAACCTGTATGGTACAGATACTGAAGGACAGGGTGCAGATGAGGTGGATTGCTTGTGGTGTTTTTGGGTCAGGGGTAAAGCAGTGCAGTTTGTCCTCTGCATCTTTCTGCATCTTGGTGCTGTGATTTACAAGGCTGCTGCTTCCAGGAGGTGGGTGACACTGCAGGTGGCTTAGTGTGGATGCTTGGGTCTCCGATGCTGTAGGAAAACAACCTGTTGCCCAAAGACAGGCTGTTCTGTGTGAGTAGATTCTGCTGAAACTCGCGTGGTTGTGGAGTCATCTATGTGATTTTTCTTGTCAAGCTTTAACAGTTAAAATTGAAATTGCTGTAAGCATCAGTCCTCATGTGGCAGAGCTGGAGTACTTGTATTCTGCCCGGCTTTCCTGCAGACAGCTGTTCTAAGGATGGGGATGTGTATAAGAGTATTTCCCTGGTATGATTAGGTTAATCAAGGGGGTTAGCCAGTTAAGACAGAGCAGCAGGAACAAGTGAGGTGTGGGGTTTTTTTCCTTCTTTCTTGTTATCATTTTATGGCATTTTCTTTTTTTTTTTTTCTAAGCAGAGGAGTCTCAACAGAAGTGACACCATGTTCTTTTAATCTTTTGTCTGCAGAACTTCTTGATTTGGGGTTTTTATTTGCATATATAATTTTCATGATCTGGCAACTGTCCAGCTATGTACTTTATGTCACTGACTTAAATTTTCCAAACTTGAGTTGATGAAGCTAAGTGAGATGCTGTTGCTCCAGAAATAGAAGTATTGCAGTTTAAGTGTAGCTTATTTTCTTTGAAGGATCTGGCGAGTTCATCTTTGTGAAGGAAAGCAGAAATTAAGGTGAAATGTGAATGTATATGAATACTCTTCATTGTTATATGGTTATGTGTGTACTCAAGAGCAAACCTGTGCTTGTTCTGTATAGAAACTGAAGATGTGCTTGAGATGACATCAAGAAAACCAAGCTGGTCAGCTCTGCAAAGAAAGCCTGTGCTCTGATGTCTCGATGTGCTTGTGGGTTGTGGATTTTTTTGCATTTTTTGTTTAAATTATAATTTTTATTTTGCAGTCAATTGTACATGAGCATTTGCTCTTTAGTACATTTTGGTTACCTTATATTTTGGATTGCCTGAGTTGTTTGACCGTGGAACAAAGATGCAGAACATTGCATGGTACAGGAATCCCAGTATCAACAACAGGGGAACAATATTTAATACCATGGGTTTTTTTTTTTCCACCAATGCAGCATTGAAATCTAGTTAAATAAACATCTTGTAACTAACTAACTTGTGGACTAGTATCTTTTCGTAGTTTTACATTTTGTGCATTGTTTTATGTTAAGGCAGTATTTATTTTTTATTTTTTATTTTTTTTTTCTGCAAGGACAACAGCCTGGATGGTGTTCTGCTTAATCTTAGCTTCAAAATGTTTTGTTTCTATGGGTTCTTGCTTTATCTACTTGTATTTTCAGAATGTCTGCTAACAGGCTGGGGAAAGAAAATTAATCTATAAATGTTTTTGTAGGTATTTTTGATCTGACTTCTTTCGTTGTACACTGAAATGGATAAAGTCATGGATATCTACTCAAGGGCTCAGAGCAGTCGAATGAAACCAAGAATATCTGTGAAAAAGGTAATTATATTTATCGGTTTACAAATGAACTCCAGTTGAAGTAGTAGTTTAACAACATTCAGGTCGCTTTACATCCTTAACTTCATCATAAAGTGTATTTTAGAGGATGTAATTACTAAGTTCCTATTTGCTTTTATCATAGAATCATCAAGGTTGGAAAAGACCTCCAAGATCATCCGGTCCAACCATCCATCCTCCACCGTATTTCCCCACTAAACCATGTCCTTCAGTAGAACATCTAAATATTTCTTGAACACCTTCGGGGACGGTGACTCCACCACCCCCTTGTGCAGCTGCTCCAGTGCCTGACCACTCTTTTGGGGTTTTTCCTAATGTCCAGCCTGACATTTTCTCCCTTTAATTAAAAAAAAAAACAAAAACAACACACATAACTAAACAAAACCAAAAATCAGATGAAAATCCCTTAGTTTTTTTTTTTCTCCCTTTGTATTGCGGAAACATCTTTCTATCAATTACAGTGACTCTTCACTGATAGGAATGGTTGCCTGAAAGTATTAGTTTTGTGAATTGTTCTGTTAATTGCCATTAGGCATTCTGGACTGCGTTATTCTAGCAACTTTAGTTCTTAGGTGTCCTGGAGAATTATCCATTCCCATGCAGCTGGATTCTGACGTTTCCATCTGTAGCAGCTTCCTCATGACCTTTTTCTCAAGGGATAACTAGTTTTAGTGTGGATCTTTCCTTCTTTTTCACAGAGCCAGGCAGTGGTGTGGTCAGAATCACATTACATTCCATCTTCTGTTGGTTCTCAGCCTTCAGTCTGATTCCCGTCTTCACAGTGCTTCAAATGTAAATGTTGTATTGTGCACGTGTAAAGTTTTCATTTTCACAAAATGACTTCAGAATATTCAGTCCATTTAAATCCTGAAGCATATGAGATCAGGAAGAAGTCTGCTGTTACCTTAGTGCAAGGTGAATACGATTTGCTGATGTTGGACTTGATTTCTCAGTAGACACTGGAAGAAGTGAGAATTTTTCAGATACTGTTATTGGTCGTGGAAATCTTCTGCTGGCTTTGCAAAAGCAGTTTTCTCCAGTGTTACAAGTATTTTGCAGGTTTGTGGGTTGTTTGTAATGTTAGAAAGTGGCTGATTAGTTCGTTAGACTGATTAGTATGCAGTTTCTTCTACTGTGAAGGATATGTAATGACTTCTTGATTTGCTGGCTACAAAGGGAGCGAGGCAAAACTTCAAATGATTCTTTTGAGCTGGAAGAGTGATGACAGTTTTTCATTGTTCAGGACAGTTATGCTCTGCATGCACTTTAGGATATTTCTCTTCCTTCTCTTTTCCCCTACTGTGACTTAGTGAACACAGATTCCAAATGTACTCTTAAAGCAGAGTTTCAGGCATCTGAGGAAGGAGTACGCAAACCTATCAATTAGTTTTCTTGTGTTTTACATTGTCCATATGTAGAACTATATTGTTAGTGCTTTTACTGTTTACAAAAGTTGAAGATGACCTCTTGTCCTTACCTACATGGATCTGATGGTCTCGAGGAATTGCTGTTTTTCAGTTTTTAGTTTAATTCGGCGTGGTTGAGAAAGCTTACTTTCATTGCCTGTTGGGTATGAAGTTTTCTCTGAAATGATGTCTATATTGTCAATATGAATAAGGTTACTGAACGTAGTCTCACAGATAATGAGGGAAGATAAAACAAAACCCCACAAAACAAAAAAGAAGCCCTACTGCAGATTTGAAGTCTTTTTGAACCACGCTGCTTTGATGATTCAGAATCTTAGGAATTCCACTATTCACAACAAATTTATACCTGTTTGCTCACAGCTGTCATTATTCTCCAGCTTATTCTTTTCCCTTTTGCTGATGTTCACCTTCATGATGTATTTACAGTTGTAGATCTGTTCTCTGTTAGTCTTGATTTTTTGGAAACTGTGAGCTAAAGGTTTAGTCTGCTTTTTTTTTTTATGAAAGCTTCTGCGTCCCAGTGATTATCCTTCATAGTCCTCCTTTCAGTGCTTGTTGTGAGTTAATCTTCTTTTTACATGTGGATGATATGGTATGTGCAATTACAGAAGCACTCAGCGACTCAAATTATGTCAGTTATCCTTCTAAAGGATGCTTACTGGGGTCACGTTTACTATTTTCAGTGCTGCATCATGCTGATTGTTTGCTTCTCTGTCATGATGAAGAGGTGAAGTCACATCTCTGTTTCCCAGCTTGTGAATTCACAGTTCTTTTTAAAAGCTTGCTATTAGTTTTTCAAGGATGTAACCTTGCACTTCATACGTTTGCATTTTAAACTGCTCTCACCTTGAGTTTCCTGTATATGCTGCTCCTGTTCTCTGCAATGACACCTGCTTGCTTCGTATTATCAGATTTCATCTCTGCCTTTACCCTTTTTCTTTTTTTGTATAATATTTATTAACGTGGATGATACTTGACCTCATCTCAAGATAAGTTATGAGAATGTTGGTTATCGGGTTACTGTCCCACATCTATTATCTTCTAAAAACACCCCACATTTTTAGGCCATTCCTTCTTTTTCAGAAGCAGCTCTTTTCCTGAGCTCTAGTTTTGTTGATTGTCCGTTTGGTTCAGTATATTTTATTCAGGGGAGTTAAGGTAGCTGAGATCTTTCCTTTCTGTATGTATCACATGTAGTAATTTTCATGAGTATTTATTCTTTCTATGTTCTGAACTCTTTCATATTCATTCATATGATTTTAAAAGCACATATCATTTCCTTTCCCTCCTCTTTAAGAAAGTCTGTTTTATCTCTTCAGTCATGTAGGGCCACCATCAGTGTGCTGCCAGGCCTTCATACAGGCTTTTATGACAGCTCTGCCAGATATGAGGGAGATCTTACTGTTGCACATTTCTTCCTTGCCCTCTTCCACCTGGTATTCTCTAGAATCTTGGATTTTCTAACTTGAACTGTAGTAACTCTTAACATCGTACTTCTGTTCTTGTTTTCCGTCCTGCTTTTTCTTTCAGGATATTAAGCTAAGGAAAAATATATGTAAGAAGTGTGTAACAATTCCCTACTCTAAGAAGTTAGAGAATAATCTTGAGTGCTTGTCAAACTGAATCACTATTGGTTTGCGTAGAATTCCCAGGTCATGTTGTGTGACTTCTGTGTTACCATTTTGAGTGCTGAGACTGATAAGTCATTGAATAAGCTGAAAGTGAGACATTTCAGCAGGCTGATTTGACTACTCGAGGGACTTTGTGTGACATGGATGGGTGAGAGTCTGCTTCTAAACTGGGGGGAGAGCCTTTCACAGCAGTATCAGCATTGCAGCCACCTGTAAATCTGGATGATGTAGAGGATCAGAAATAAACTAACATTCTGAAATCTGTTCTGGTAATTTCAGGGGTCCTGCATTTTCTTTTTGTCTTATTATTTTCAAAATGCTTTCCTAATGTTATATCACTATGAACACAAATGTGGTAGCACTGTGCCAGTTAGGCTTCCAATGTATTAGCACGTAACACCACTGTTATAAAGAAAAACAGCTCTTTACAGAGCCTTAATTATAATAAGATCGGCTTTTACCATAAAAGGATTACTTTTGCTGTGGGATTGTCAGAAATGCAAAGCTTTCCCTGACTAAATTTGGTTATCTAGTACTTTCTGTTGTTTAAGAAGCTGGGCAGATTTGAAGTAGCATACATTTCTCACTTAAGTTTTTTTTTTACAGGGCAGTCATATGGAGAGTAAATAACTGGGTTAACAATGTGCAACCAAATCTCATTTTTAATTCTTAACCTTTTCACTTTCTAGGGTACAACAGTTATAAAAATTATAAAGGAGAAAACGTTACAAGGAATGATTACATGGAATTAAGTTATTATTATTATTTTTTTTAATAGAATGGGGTTTATTTTTTTCCCCTTGGTTTGTTTTCTTTCCCTTTGACTGTTGAAGCCATCTTCATAACGTTTCTTGGCTAAATTAGCTTGTCATGCTTTTTAAGGAAAACTTGATGGAAAAGTTCCATATACAGGCTCTGATGTATGGAGTGGAAGGCCTTTAAATTTCTTCTTGGTTTCATCTTTCCTTTTTTCCCAAATCTGCACATTCTCCTCCTTTCTTTTTTTCTTTTTTTTTTCCTTAAATACAGAATGGTTAGCTTACTTTGGAATATAACTATTTCTTGAAGAAAACAGCTTATCCTTTTACATTTAATTCAGAACATGGAGTTTAGTCATCAAACCTGGTGACTGATATACCAAGTTGTTTGAAACAGTACTTAGAACAGGGAAACTAAGGAGGGGCTTAGAAGAGACTCTTTATTAGAAACTGAAAATGACTTTTTGTCTTTTTTTTCCCCTTTGTTTTTCAGAGCTTTGGTGAAGGCATACTGCACTCTATGAAGTCACTGCTACACAGCAGAAAAGATTTATGCAATGTATCGTCAGAAGAATGTTTAAATCAGGAAGAACAAGATAATTTGATTGAGGTTTGGCATAACCTGACCATTTATATGTGTTTTTTTGGTTATGATTTAAGTTGATGTAGCTTGTAGTATGCAAAATAGTAAATGTAAACAGTGTTGCAACTTAATGATAATTACTCCTTGCCCTATATTGCCATTCTTGCATTCAGTCCTTGAAGTCTTGATAATAACTGTAACATTTCAAGATGACATTTCTCTGCTTTGTAGGAATTGAGAAACTAAGTAACAGAACATGTAGATAAATGATTTTGTAGAAATTGTGTAACTGGATGCTTTTATGATGCATTTATGAGCACTGCTGTGATCAAATTGTATGGATGGTACCCTAACAAAGTAGCAGAACGTTTTGATCCAAGTCTGGAGATGAAAGCTAGTGAACTCATATTTCCTTGTGCTCAGCACTACAAGGTGAACATTACAGATCAGGGCTTCTATGATGTGAGTACATATGGGCCAAAATCTGAAAAAGGTCTTCTGGGGTGGAAAAAAATGTAGACCCAGAGGAAATTCAGAAGTATGTGGGTAAATATTGAGCTGTGAAGATGACTAGAGCTGTTTGAATTAAACAATTTAAAAGCATTTTCTCTGAGTAGAAAACAAGAATGTAAGGAGCACTGTGTAATGTGTATCTCTTTAGAGTTGTGGAAGACTACTGAACAGTTGATAGGTCTGACAAGGAGCCTTGTAAGAAGAGAGGGTGACCTGAACTGGTCAGGAAGAAGAGCTGAAAGAAGAGAAAATGAAACAAAAAAGATTCAGGAAACCGTTAAGGAAGGCTGGTAATTGAGTATTTAATAGGAGGAGGAGGGAAAGAAGTATATTGTATGACAAACAGAGAATGAGATAGGATCACCCGAACAACCCCAATAATTTTGAGGCTTTCTTTTTCTTAAGCAAATGCCTGGCAAAAGTTAGAATGGTGGTTCCTGGGGGGAAAGATAGCTTGCTATTATATGAAGTTACCTTATTAGCTCAAGCAATTAAAAGCTTTCCGGATGAAATGTAGGAGAGTTGATGGAAAAAAAAAACAAAAAAAAACCCCAGGTATTTGGTTTTTTTCTTCATCCAGAAGTATAAGGTAGATATAAAGAATAATGTTAAAACAAGTTACTAGGTCTGTGAAGACAATTGCTTAGAAATTGACTTAGAAAAATTGTATGCAAGTTTCCTGTGCTGTTTAGTTGAGCTTATCTGTGCCTATGGATTTTGGTAACCTTTAAATACAGTGTCACATACGCTTACTTTTAAATTAAAGGAAAGGCATTTATTACCAACTATCAGCCCTTCTGGGGGGATTTCCAGCCTTACCACCACCACTTTAAGTGACCGTATTAGTTTCAGGTCTTAAAGTTGTTCATTTTTTTGTGGAAACTGGAAGATTGGGCATAATAAATCTAGGTGATTTAATTGAGGCAGAAATAGATAGACTCAGCAGTTTCTTTGATAGCAGAGTGTTCTGTGGGAGAGGTAAAGGGTCGAAGTCATTATTTTGAGGAAGGGGAAAGGACATGTAGGAAGACAAAAGAGCATACACCCATTAAAAGAACATCCTAACATCAACAATCCTAAAGCCTCCCAAAATGTTCTTCAGAGAACTGGTTTTCCTCCAAGTCTTTGAATTGTTAGGCTACTTCTGTTCATAGAGTAGGTGTTGTGCAAATGAGGTGTTGGAATTGAAAGGTGTCTTCAGATCCTGTATGCGTAGAAGACGTAGGAGCTTGAGAGCATATCACTGAAAAAGGATCGTTTAATACCACAGTGAATATGATGTTGGTGATCTGTGATTTGCTAAGAGTCATTTAGAATGCTACCGCATAAGTGTTTCTTTGTATGCACAAGTAAGTTGCTGAACCAGTTAGTAGGTGATCATAAACATAGAGGTGTTATTGCTGATTTTAGGCAGGAGAACCATCTCACTGGCGCAATCTTACTGTGAACTGCGACCTGAATACTTAAAAATCACTCACTCTGTTGCATAGTGCTCTGAAATAATTGAATCCCAGCCATATCAACTTTAACTCCAAACAGAGTCCATAGAGTTGGAAGGAAAGGAACCTTTAAAGGTCATTTAGTCCAACTCCCCTGCAATGAACAGGGACACCTGCAGCTAGTTCAGAAGCTCACACCTCATCCAGCCTGACCTTGAGTGTCTTCAGGGATGGGGCATCAAACACATCTCTGAGCAACCTGTTCCACTGTGTTTAGTCTTCTTCCTTACATACAACCTAAGTCTACCTTCTTTGATCTTGAAACCACTTCCCCTTGTTCCATTACCACAGACTCTGCTAAAGAGTAGCTCCCCTTTAGATACTGAAAGGCAGCTAGCAGGCCTCCTCAGAGCCTTCTCCAGGCGGGATAGCCCCAGCTGTCTTAGTCTGTCTTTGTGGGAGAGGTGTTCCATCCTTGGGATCATTTTTGTCTCCCTGCTCTGGATGTGCTCCGGCAGGTTTATGTTTCTCCTGTACTGAGGACTCCACATCTGGACACAGTATTCCAGGTGAGGCCTCTCCAGCTCAGAGTAGAAAGGCAGGATCGATCACTTTGTTTGCTCTGCTGGCCATGCTGCTCTTCATGCAGCCCAGGGCATGGTTGGCATTCTGGGCTACGAGGGCACATTGCTGGCTCATGGTGTATGACCATTACACCATGACCTTACACTTGGATTTGTTGAACTGTATGAGGTTCACCTGGACCCCCTGCTCGAGCCTGTGTAGGTCCCTCTGGATGGCATCCCATCCCTCTGGTGTGTCAGCTGTTCCCCACAGTGCTGATGTCATCAGCAAACACTGATGGCATCAATCCTGGGGTACACTGGACCCCATTGTCAGTGTCATTGATGAACGTTAAAATTTGTGCACTGCCCCATGTGGATCACCACTCATCACTGATCTTCATCCAGACATTGAGCTATTCACTGCCACTCTCTGGACTCAAACCTGCAGTCAGTTCTTTGTCCATTGAATAGTCCACCCATCAAATCCATATGGAGAGGAGGATGTAGTGGGGTACCATGTTAAAGGCAATACTGAAGTCCAGGTCGGTGACATCAGTGGCTCTTCACTTTTCCATTGAAGCAGTAATACCATTGTAAAAGGCTACTAGGCTGGTGAAGCAGTATTTACCCTTGGTGAAGCCATGCTGGTTCTCCTATATCACCTCCCTGTCTTCCGCACACCTTAGCATAGCTTCTAGCAGGATCTGCGCCATGATCTTTCCCAGTGCAGAGATGAGACTGATGGGTTGGTGGTTCCTGGAGTCATCATTTTTACAAATGGGTATGATTTTGCCTTTTTTCCAATCACCAGGGACTTCACCTGGTTGCCACGACTTTTCACATATTGAGAGTGGCTTGGCGACTACGTCAGCTAATTCCCTCAGGACTCTGGGATGCATCTCTTTGGGATCCATAGACTTGTGGATGTTTAGGTTCCTTAGGTGGTCATGAACATGATCTTCACTTACAGTGAAGTCCCCTCCTTCCAAACCAAACGTTTGAGGGCTGTGTGATGAGCATTTATGAGAGAAGACCAAGGCAAAAAGTTGTAAAGTACCTCAGCCTTCTCCGTGTCTATTGTTACCAGGGTGCCTGTGTCTTACTAGGAGAGATATGCCCTCCTGGACTAGCGTTTCAGGTTAAGGTACCTGGAAGTCTTTCCTCTTCTTGGCACCTCTTGCCAAGTTTAGTTCAAGCCGAGCTTTGGCTTTCCTGACCTGATCCCTACACAGCCTAGCAGCTTCTTGATAGTCTTCCCATGTCAATGGATATATTTAATATTTGTACTCCAGTTCTTACAAGCTTGTTTTGAAAATAAAAACTGTGTATTTTCAGTAGTGTACAGTTACCCAATTGATTAGTCATTAGCGAAATACTAAATGAAAATCAGGAGCTCTGACATCTGAAAGAAACTTTAATAGTTGAATGTAGAATAGATCATAAATTGATGCTGAAGAATGAAGATAAGACAAAATACTTACTGACTTCGATCTGTTAGTGTTGAATGAAATGAGATGCCTGTAAGCAGAATAGCAGAAAGCAATAAAACACCACCGCTGTCCACAAGTCCCCAGACCTGTGATATAGTTGACATTTTAGACATACACCAGGTTCTTGAGCCTGACAAGACCTTAGAGCCTGAATATTCTAATCCTTTTTACTTTAGGGGTCTGTCTACTTGGATGTGGCATGCAGATATGCAGCTTAAGTCATGTGCTGTGTTTTGGCCTAAGGCTAATCAGTTTACTTGATAAATTGTCTGTGTTAGCTTTGTACTCTCTTCAGGATATCCAATATGTGTCATAGTTTGTTAGCATAGATGGATTTCAGATGGGAACTGGTTTATGCATGTCCAGCTTGAAGCCCTGATCTGTACAAAAGCATGTTTATTTTAACAGATCTGATGGGATGTATATGTGTTGCTAAATTTCAACAAAGAGCCATGAGGAAAAAAAAAATCAATTTAGTGGGTTTTATAAGATGTATGTGCACCTTAGTCTGGTCTGTTCTTTCAAAAGTCAAATAACATAGTGTTACTGTATGTGTATGCAGTATTGTTTGGGCAGACTGTTACCCTAATGTGTGAGTTTTGTGGTGGCAGAATGAAGATAGGTGGTGGAAATGTTAAGAGCTAGAAGAAAACTACAAAAATATTTTCTGAATTTCTATATGTTTGTGTTTTTATTCTACAGATTACATTCATAGGTTTTGCTGAAGAGATGAGTACTGCTCATTTGCAGGTACAGCATATCTATCTAGATAGGAAAATAATATTCTTCAGAACTAGTTACTTCTTGCAAGTAGTACATGGATTTTTGGACAGAGGAGTTTTGATATTTGAGATATGAAATATGCTTGTATTGACTTTTTTAAAAGCATAACCATTCTCAATATTATTGAGAGGTCAAAAATAATTATCTTAATGTGATCATTAGTGGGTTTTTTTATTAAAGTACAGCATAGGCCAGTCTTTGTGTTGAAATGGTCTGAAATCACATACTTAAACTATCTGGCTTCTTTATTTGTTTCTTTGTTTTCCTAAAAACTGTGTATCAGCATTTTACTTTGTTACCTTGTTAATAATTGTACTTATTAATACAGTGCTTTTTTTATTTGCAAAGCTAAAATTGCTAATGAGTTTACTGCTAGCTGTGAAATTGTGATTATTCTGAAGAGTTAAGTGAGGAAATATTTAAAAAGGGAAGTGTAGCCCACTAATGGGGTTATTAAACAATTTAAAGAAGTTAAGGATGTAATTCTCTTGTGGAGTTTACTATAACTATATAGTGTTTGCAGTGCTACTCCACACTTTATAGTCATGTCTAGATGTTAGTAGAGACTACTGATGTTTTAAAATTGAGAAACAGACTGAATCCCTTTGTGTTCAAAATTGTATCAATGTTTCTAATAAATAAAATGATTATAGTACTAAAAGTCTTCTGTCTGTAGTTGCATACCTTGTGTGATGTGCAGTTGTTTCCAAGCAACTGTTTCAGTGCTTCCAAGATTGTCCCTTGTGACCTTGAAGTCCCTTCTGTCTCATGAGAAACAGTGGAAATTCTTTTGGTGGAAGAGCAGGTTAGACCTGTGGACTGAATTAGTGGAAATGAGCTTCACACTAGAGTTGAGCATAAGTGGTGGATGGATTAATAAATAAGGGATAAAAGAGGAACTTTATCAAAATTAGCTGCGGTTGGAGGGGATATGAGATTTAAAACAAAGCGACAGACAACAACTGTTTATTTTCATTCACTTCTATTTTTTCACTTTGAATTCTCAATTTGTTCCTATATTAACACCAGGAGCTGTCAGCCGTTTCTGTAGAACTTCCAGATGCTCTGAAATCGCTTCAGTTGTGCAAACTAAAAGAAAATGAGGTTATTTTTCTGAAAGATGCAAATAAAACCTTGGCAAAACCCTGTGTCATGAAAAATCAGGTAAATGTTTTGGGTAAATGTTTTGTTGTCTTGCATGTCTGAAGCACAGAAGCTTTATATTTGGCCTCTTAAAAGAGTTTGTTATTCCTACAACTTGTTTTGCTTGTATTTTGGGGTCACAGTAGTATTAGTGTTCTGTATTTCTGCATTTTTTGGTTAAAACGAGTGTTAGAAAATTTCTAAACTTGTTCCTTTCAAGTTAAGATCTATATTATTAGTGTGCAGATACTATGATGCTGATCGCAACCTTCTGTTCAACTGTTGTCCCTTTCACTGCCAATTTTGGAAAGAATGTGAAACTTGTCAGTTGCCCATCTCAGCTCAGATATGGCTTCTGTCCTCTGCAGACTGTCTTCATTGAAACAGATGCCAAGAAATTATGGCAATGTCTGGTCCTCATAAAAGTCTGAGTTCTTTTCTTCTCCAGTTGCAAGTGTTGTTAAAGTAAAAAACTTTCAGTCATATTGACTTGCATGTTAAGTCGAATTGCATATAAAACCTTGAAGAAATAAATATCGTATAGATTGAAATACCGTTCAATATAAACAGTCTTCGAAATTGTGTTTTTAACATAATTTCATGAGTACATATTGTCAGAGTTGTACTATACAGCCTTTTTGGTTTTACTGCAAAGTTTTATTCAAGTGCAGAAGTCATTAAAATGGGTAAGAAATTTTAACTATTGCTTTATACATTTATTTTCTTATCTAGAAAATATTTCTAAATTGCTTACTGTTGATTACAATGGATGTTGATTTCACCTGGGACAGAACTGTTTTCTTTAAAATATCTGGTATGGTGCTGTATTTTGGTTCTAGGAGAAAAGCAATGTTGTTAACACACTGATGTTTATAGTTGCTGCTAAGCAGTGTTGTGTAGAGCCAAGGCCATTCTCAGTGGAGCTCCCAAGGAGCTGTGAGGGAACAGAATTAGCACAGCTGACTTAAGCTGGCCAAAGGGATATTCCGTACCATATGAAATCATACAGAAGGAGCTTTGAAGGGAGTAGGAGTTCATCTCTTGTGCTTCCACTGCTTGGGGGATGAGGTGGGTGTAAGTCAGTGGGTGGTGAGCAATTGCTTATTTGTTGCTTGTTATATGCATTCATATATGTATATTTATATTGTATATTTATATGTGTGTGTGTGTATATATGTATATATATATATATACTTCTACACATATATTCATAACTATTATCTCTATTATCTGTTTCCTTTTCTTCATCTTAGTAAATAGTTTTATCTCGACCCACAAGTTCTACTTTTTTTTCCTCATTCTCTCCCCTGTTCCACTGGGAAGCAGGGGGAGTGAGCAAACAACTGTGTGGTGCTTTAGCCACCTGCTAGATTAAACCACAGCAATAGGTGGAAGGAATCCTTTGTCATTCCTGACAGTTGAGATTATTTCAAGACTTTCTGTTTTCTTTCTTCTCTTCTTCAAGAACCAACTTCCTGAAGTGCTTTGTGTGATGCGACTGGCTCCTTCATTCCCAAAGATCAAAGCGGATTATGTATTTACCTTGCTGAGCAAGTATACTATGGGCGTAAGACATGCAGTTGAAATAAACTCACTGCAAAAACATCAAACAGAGACCTCTCGGGCAGAAGACGATGACACTAATCAGTCAGTTTCTTCAATTGAAGATGATTTTGTCACTGCTTTTGAACAGCTAGATGAAGATGAACCTTCAAAGATGCAGAATGTTGGTAAGTACTTACATACTGTTGACTTGTAGAAATTGTTAATTGATGTTTAGGCTGTCAGGATTTTATAAGAAAATACATGTAAGTACGTAGTAGTGTTGTTTTTTAACATTTGTGTTTTGTAAAGTGATATTATGCAGCTCTAAATGTAATTTGTTGCTGTTCTTTTCACAGCAGCTTAGTAAGTCATAAACCAAAGATTCTAATCTTCATATCAGATGCAGATAAAATAGGATCTTATACTTTGCACGCTTAAAAAATGCGTGAATGCATGAATTTCAGTGAGTTCTGTAATAGGGTTTTGGGAAAAAATGTAATATCGCTTTAATTAAGAAAGGTAAGCTATTATATTGCAACAATAACAAGTCCAGCCATTGCTGTTCAGATCTGTCCCTAGCGTAATTTCTGAGTAATGTCTTGTTTTTGAAGCAGTTATTATTTTTTCCTCTTCAGGGGCATGCAGCTCTACGTCTCGAAGCCATCGTGATGCTGCTTCACAGACCATCCCTGGTCAATGTTCAGAAGCTGTGGACTCAAAGATCCGTTTGGGTTCTGGACGTCAGAAGCCATCATCTGCTAGATCTTCTGCTTTGTTTGATATTTTGGGACTTAAGGAACTGTCCTCAGTAAAAAATTCAGTTACAACCTCCATTTCTGATCCTTGGATACAAAGGAGTTTCTATAAGCCATATAATCCTTCTGATCAAGGTGTTAATTTTTTGTGTAAAACACTGTTTTCCTCCTCCCCAGCTGAATCTTCTGAGTCAAATTGCTCCAGTCCAAGCCCCATTATCTTCTTAGATGAAGAAGGGTATCAGAAAAGCTTGAAGGCAAAGCTCCAACTGCCAAAAATTCCAGTAGTTAAAGACGGTATTGAGGATTCAGACTCAGAAGTTAGTGAATTTTTTGATAGTTTTGATCAGTTTGACGAACTAGAACAAACCCTGGAAAAATCTGTTAAAGTTATTAGGGATCCCATCCTAGGGAATCCCTCCCAGAAAAGGAGGACTGCCCATGGACATTTGTGTTCTGCAAGCGTTACAATGAATCCCCAGAAATTCAAGTTTGATCGTCCAACTCTTCCAGCCAATGTAAAGAAACCAACTCCTCGTAAACCAGAATCGCCCTACAGCAGTGTCTTTGATGTCCCAGACTCCCCTCGCCCGGTCAGAACATCAGGGGAAGAGAGTGGAGGCTTGTTCAGCCCTATTAGGTCATCGGCATTCAGTCCGCTAGGGAGCTGTGGTTCTTCTGAATGTTTATGTCGTATCAGTCTTGGTGGAGATGGGACAAATCAAAACCACCATGATGCACTTTATAATTCTTATTCAGAATATGCTGATAGTGTTTCGTTTGAAATACTGGGTTCTGTTTTTCAGTCTGACTCTTCATCAGAACTTGGAAATGATTCCAAACACAGCAGGATCACTTTGCAAGAGGAAAAAGATCAAGCTGCAGATCTCAGAATGAAAACTGGCAGGGAGACAGATAAACAAGCAAAATCTCAACATAAGTCATCAATGATTAGAGATAGCATTCAAAAATTTGCAACAGACTTGGTTGAAAAAAGTTTGGGCAGTGCTTTTAAGGACCTGCAGAAAGGTGTTTCTTCGTGTACCAATGCACTTTGTCACTTGGCTGCTAGGTTGACATCATCAGTCTTTCAAATGGCTTTCTATGAAATTGGAAGACGTAGAGCAATCTCTCTGAAGGAGCGTGCTATTAATGGGCTAGCCAGCTTTTTGGTGAGTGAAGCTATAACTGGTGCTTTGAAAGAACTGCGGCATGTGAAAAAACAAATATTTACCAATACCGTTGCTAGATTTGCAGCAGACCTTGCTGAAGAACTTGTGTTTGAAGGAATCATGGAAGTATGCCAGTTTTCATATCCATCAACGCCTACTGCCACACAGCTTTCTTCATTTTATTACGAAGACAAAGTGGTAAGATCCTATGCCAGAGATCTGTCTGAGTCTGTCATTCAAGAGGCTTTTATTGAACTGTCTCAGGTTGATGTCACCTTCACAACACAAGCAGCCATTAGTGTTTCCATGGATAATGTTAAATATGTGAGTGCGGAAAGTATGCTAGAATCAACGCAGACTTCCACAGTTTTTCCTCATTTTAATGATAGGGTAGGACTGAATCCAATCCAAGATTGCAAGAAAGAATATACAGTACATCAAGCTCTGTTTTGTACCTCTAGTGTTGTAAGTTCAGTACCCGTTCCCTTAGCTGGAAGAGCTCTTTGTCAATATCAGGCTTCCTCTGAAGCTTACAAAGCAAAAGTATGCACTGCTCCAAATGCTGATGACAATATGAAAGTATACAAAGACTGCAGTCATCCATTTTTCACAAGCAGAAAAAGAGAGGAGGAAGTCTCTTCTTTTAGGAATATACACCTAACTTCAGATCACAGTCAAAGTATTGAAAATAATCTGTTGCCCTTACATAACCTGAATGATATCAAACAAACAAACAACAGATCTGGAATGATCTCTAACTCAGAATTAACAAATGGGTCAAAAAGCATTAATAGTTTCTCTGGAACTATGGTAGATATGATAGTAAACGAAGCTTATGAAGCCATATCCTCATCTAGAATAACAAAAACAGTGGGAGAGTATACAGAGCTTTTAACGAGAAAAGTAGTAGATAAAAAACCTCATGTGGAACGTAGCGGTGAAGATTTCCCCAGTAAAGGGTTTGCAGATCACCTGGCCAAGTACATCGTGAAACAATCTGTGGATGAAAGTAAAACTGTGTTTCGCAACACTAGCGAAAATGTATCCTGTAACGTGGGCTCACAGACTTACACAGATATCAGTGGAAAAGAGCAATGTGTAATAACGAAGCAAGGGTGTGAGAAACAGAGTAATGTTTCTCTAATTGTTGAACAGCAGATGCCTGTGAATAATCCATGTAAATTTCTTCCTACTCCAGCTAATTCTGGTCAGTGTTTTTCAGAATCTAAAGATTGTTGGCAGGAACAAAAAGGTAACAGATTTTCTTCGAAATCACCACCACCTTGCTCCACTGTGACTTTAGCTAGACGTGTTCCGGAGGACTTAACTGACACAGGAAGCTGCTCAGTGACAAACTTAAACAAGCCCTCAAAAAAACATGATACTCAGAAACCGTCATCAGGATCTTTGGCCTACAGGCCAGCTGATTGTTTTCTGCATACAAATAACTTTTCTTCAGTGATGTTTGGCAGTGAAGATGCTTTGCAGATGGTTGATAAATCAAGTAACAAAGATGGAAATAACAGCGTAACACCTGGCACACCCCCACCAACTCCTTTAGTTCCATGTCAAGCTAGTTCTGAAAGAAACCTAAGAAAACTGTCTAAGAAACTCAAGGGAGAATTAGCAAAGGAATTTGCACCTGCAACACCACCATCTACACCTTACAATCCATCTGTTACAGGTTCATCTGAAATTGAGCGTGACGCCTTGGGAAATGAGGAATTCATGCTGAAACTCATGCGGTCGCTTTCTGAAGAAGTTGAAAGTAGTGAAGATGAAGATCATTCTGAAATGGTCAATGAGAAGGAGGAACGTTCAGAAAAAACAGTTCAGTATGCAGATTACTTAGCTAGTCGTATAATTTCAATAGCAACTGAAATGGCGGCTTCCCATTTAGATGCTAAAACAAATGAAAGAGAAGCTGATAGACAGGTTCAGTCGAGTATGCAGAATGGAAAATGTGGATATGCTGCATCTGTAAGTACCCCAGAGGAGACATGCAGTTCTTTATGGAATTTTGCAGGTGATATGGCAGGAAAAGTCATCAGTGAAGCCAAGAAAATGGTGAAATCAAGGCATTGCAAACTGTTGAAGCTGAAACGTGTTAACTGTCAAGTGGATTGCCTTTATCTGAGAAAAGGTGATAAAGATCATAGTTCAAAGGAGGAGTGTGCCCCAGTGCAGGACCAGTGTCCCAGCGAGAGAGATTCGTCTGTGCTTTCTTTACCACAAGGTTCAGGCATGATAGGTTTGACTTCCAAGTACCCTAGCTGTGAAAGCGTGACTGAAGAATACGCAGATCATATTATTCATGTTTTGAAAAGAGAAGGTGGTAACGCCGAACTGTTAATGGATCAGTATGCCAGCAGGCTTGCTTACAGGTCTATCAAATCAGGCCTACGGCAGGCTGCTAGGAAAACGAAACTGAGATGCAACAGAAAGGTATTTCCTGGGCAGAGCGCACCGATGACTGGTAAACCAGAGCCGATCAAAACAGGGAATAAAGATGCAGTACAGCAAGTGAAAAGCAGCATTCATCACTGTGCAGACCAAACTTACGAAAGAAGTATCGGCGTGCAGAGAACAGAATTGTTACGGTTTTCAGAATCCCTTGCTTGCAGCATAACGCATGATGTCAGAAAGAAATTGAGACTATCAGGAGCGTGTTTGCCAAAATCTCTGACAGATTCCTGTCTGTATAAAAAGACTGAGTTTGAGGAAATTGCAGGGGACCTTATTAAAACAAGATTTCCTAGGACGCTTCTACCTTTCTCCCCAAATCATAAACTGTATCATAGCACAGGCAGTTTGAATGAGAATGGTTACAGTGAAAGCATAATTCAAGCTATAGAAAAGTATGCTAGAAAAGTAGCAGATGATACTCTAGAAATGGGTTTAGAATCTGCTGGTCTCCAGGTTGCTGAAAACAGAAAAAATGGGGATAGACTTTCGTATGCTGAGAAACTGTCTCCTTTTTCTGGAACTGTCTGTAGATGCTGCAGCATGAAGGAACGTCAGTACTGTACAGAAAGTATGTCTCAGCATTTAACCCTGCAAGATTCCTCTGTTCCAGTGAGGCATTTTCTTCATTCTAGGCTGGATGGTGCCTGCCAAAAAGCAAGAGCCTTTCAGCTTGATATTCCTAAAATTCATGTTGATGTAGAACAGAAGACAGTGTTTTCTGATCAGGCGGTTGCTGCACCTGTTGAAAAAGCAGAGGGAGAGCTGAGTTATGTGAGTGTGGCAGCTGACAGTGGTATTGGACAAGATGGAGTCAGTTTTGCTGAAAGCCTTACTACTGAAATAATGACATCAGCTATGACTAATATCGGTCAGGCGGTTAACATAAGGTAATAATTTTCTTTTGTTGCAGTCTGTGCCAAAAGAAGGAGGATTGTTTAATAGAGACATTAGCGTGCTTAGAAGATTTGTTGCTGTTGCCGTTGTAGAAATACAGATTTTATGTTTTGAGTACTTTGTTTTATACTGCTATATAAACAGTTCTTAACTGGAAAAAAAGAGCCATTTTCCACTTGTTGGAGCTTTAAACTAAGATTTCTATGTATGTCAGTGTGCATGTGTTCCAGTAGGTGACTTCATTATTGGAGCTTACTATTTCAACTTGAAATACTATTATTTTTACCTACAGTAGACCCTTCAGGTTTTGTTGATGCTTGAGCAATGAAATAATCCTCGTTTGTTCTCTACTTGTGTTTTCTCTTCTGAGCTGAAAAATATAAGTAACTTGTTTTTGATTGTCAGTAGGAACATCTGCTACTGTCCAGATTGGACATTACTAGATAGTATGAAAGGTTTATTTTAATTGTGAATGTTGCGGTAGCATCTTTATTATTGGAAGTAAAGAACCTCTTACAAAAAACATTCTGTAAAATAGTAATAGAGTAGGTAAGGAGCAGACGTTTAGATTCTTGTGTACTTAGCAAAGACTATTTTACTGTTTCTTTCAAAAGGCCTGTAGATAGGGAATAGTACCGCAGTAACTTTAGGACAAGGAGCAGCTGATTGCAACTGCAAATCATGTATTTTCCTGGTTTCTAGAAGGGCATCTTGACAAATAACAAAACAGACCTCAATGTGGCTAAAGGCCACGATGGATCTGAGTTCTTTTTTTCAGGGTTTGGTATGATACATGTATTAGCTTCTGCCCCATGAGCGTCAGTGGAAGTTTTTTGGTTTCAGAGGTGATGGTTAGGGGGAACATGTACAGAAAGCTCCATTCTAGTTTGTACAGCCTTTCAGTGAAAGCATGTAACTTAAAATTCCAGCAGTGTAGAAATTCTGCTTATATATTGTGTCTCTGTACAGTGGGGTTGGATCCTTAATCTGTACACGATGAACAAAAAAGTAACAGTGATACTTTTCCTATGCCTACAGTATCAGAGCTGGCACTTTTGTTTTTTTAATTACTTCTAAAAAATATTACTTGAAATTCCTAGTTGGAAATACAAAATTTATGGTTTAAAGAAATACTATTTTTATGTCTTTGAAAAGGTGGAGATATTAAGATTTTAACATGACAAAATGCTTCTTACAGCATCATCTAATGTATATCTCTTGAGGACTGCCTTATGTGGTGGAAGGAATGGCTGCTAGCACTGGTGAAGTTAAATGGAACTGGAGGAGAAATTCACCTTTCCTATTCCCTGGTGGATTGTGATTCAAATTTATTCTAAGCTGTTTTGCCTGAAAAAGCTTCTGCTCACTGGAGTGAAGCTTTGCCAGTAATGAAAGTAAGGAGAAGAAATAGCCAAACTGTCCTATATTGAACAATTCCAAAAACATTTGCTTGAAAAGTGTACCTTGATCTGTAGTCTGTAGATTAAAATGCGTAGATGGTAAAACTGTCCAATGAATTATTGCAAACTATCTTCTGAATTAGAGAATTATTTGTGCCATTCCCTCTGTCAGATTCATTTGGTTCCTCCATTTCTCTTTAGAAATTGAAAATTAATATATTTGAAGTAAGTGATAAATTGCTGTCAATGATTTTAATCAGATTGACATGAAGTGCAGTGATGCTTTTGTCTTGATTTTTTGTTTAGCACTGTTGGAAGAGAAGGATTTCACTCTGTTGAATCTGTTGTTAGCCAGCAGATGAGCCTTAGTATTGGTGATGATAGCACTGGCAGCTGGTCAAATCTGAGTTTCGAAGATGAACATCCTGATGAGAGCAGCAGTTTTCTTCATCTCAGTGACAGGTAACTATAAATATATTAGCATGGTTACAACAGTTATCTTGACATCAAGAAACGTGGTATCAAGTGGGTTTTCTCCAGGGAGATGAGGGAGAAGAACTTATTTTCTTCAACAAGCAATGAGTTTTATGTTGAAAGTGTCTCTAATACTGTATTTTGAATTGATGTTTTCCTACAAAATATTTTGTTCATGAATGTTAATAATTTCTAAAGTGTAAAGCAGGTAGTTTACATTGGCACTTGTGTTAGAGTTGCATCAAATAATGCTGTATGTGTATAACTTAAATATTAGTAAAAGATGCAGATATTTAAAAACAGCTCACATAAAACACAATTTGAAAGTAGTGTTTATTTAGCTCCGAAATTAAAAATTAATCAGTGAGTTTTATGTAAATTAATCTGTTCTCGCAAAGAACAAACGTGCATAGTTTGCAGGAGGAGCTTTAAACAGCAATTTGCAGGGGTTGAATTTATCAGCTGTTCTTACTGATACTGCTTGTGTATTCATGTGTTACCAACTGGGAACTAGAGGTGTGTGGTACTGGAACTTGCCTGTTTAAAATAGTAACTTTTTTCACAGTTTCTTGCTGCAATTTCAATGACTGATTGATAGCCAGCTAAATTAAAACAGGAATTTTAAGCATCTGCAACATTTCTGTTGCCAGAGAAAATTATTGTGAGTTGTGGCCCTAGCTTCTTTGTAAGCAAGATACGGGGAATAAGTAAGTTTAGTTTTGCATGAGGGATATATCACTTAAGTAGAACGTTCAGCACTTCTAATGAAGAACAGCAGAAATGGGAGTGGTGGCTGCTGTCTTTTTTTTACATTCGTGTAATGTACACACAGATTATTTGGTACCAAAATGAAATTGATCGAACGTCTGTAGGTTTTTTTTCACGTCTTGCCTAAGCCAATATTTTAATCAAACCAATACTATAATTTCTTGCTCATGCTATGAAGTACTTCTATAAAAGTAAACATCGCCTTAAAGATATTTTAATAATGCAATAATTCATCTGTTGAATGAGTGGAAATAAATTTGACTTCCGTGGTGGAATTCAGAATATAGGGAAAGAAGAATTGGCATTTTGGCAATTACAAACAGTGAATAAAATACGAGTTAATTGATGCTGGGGGGGGAAAAAAAAAAAGATGTAAAAAAAATGTCTGGACCTGTTGAGCCCGTGGTGTTTTTACTGTCATCCCCAAAACAGCTTTAAATGGAAAGTAACTACTTTGTACAGTTTTAAAGACAATCTGCTCATTAGATGAGGAAAGACCTAAATTAGCATTTAACTCAGGGAAGGGGAGACATAATTTAGATAGCGACGTGTTGGCAGAAGAAAGTGACATGCAGAAATTGCCCAGATAGCTTTACAGAACCAGCTGTGGATTGTTAATAACACCTGTGTGTTTGTGATGCTGTGTTCTAGGAGGTGGAAGTGAGAGGATCTGGGGTTATGGTCGTGAGCAAAAAGTCTTTTTGGAAGAGGGGGCTTCTATATTAGAACAAGCTTCAGTAGTACCTTCATCCTAGGAAATTAGGCATTATGTGGCACAACCTGATGTAGCTGTGATGTCCCTATTCATTGCAGGGGAGTTGGACTAGATAGCCCTGAGTGGTCCCTTCCAACTCTAAGGATTCTGTGATTCAATAATATACTTCAGGTAGCTTTGCTTCCTTGAGAGATGGAACGTTTCTTAATACGTGTGGCTTTCTTGTATCTTGGAAGCTCCCTTCAGTCTTGTTTGTGCCATCCCTGCCATCTTAGTGCCAGCACTTTACAATTGGGTGTTACAGGGAATAGTAAGACAGTTTTTACTCGCAGGGAGGACCAGCCCTTTTCAGGCTGTTGGCAGTATTTGATGGATACTGGTATTTGAGACTTCTTTAAACAATATTTTGGAAATTATCTTCATAGTAAGTCTAGAAATTCCATTAATGATAGCTTAAATTTTCAGATTGCAGGATCAAGCTGTTTGGAAAACAACAGAATGCAATTTGTAACAGTCCAGTTCAATTTAACTCACTTCGCTTTACATGTTACAGGGGGAAAAAAAAGACATTTTTTCATAGAACCTCTGTTGACAGGATACATTCTCTTGATCTCAGGTCAATATAGAAACTGTGCTTCAATACTTACTGAGGGTTAAGCTAGCTGTAAGCAAAGGAACAACACGAGTCACAAAGAAGTCAAAGCATAATCTCTGTAGCTTTATTTGAGTGGAAATGCCAATGAGAGTTCTTTTGTGGACTTGATAAAGTTGCTCAGAGGAGTGTTGGTATTGTTCACTATGCATTTTCTAATGCTGGCAGCTTAAGTTTAGGAATACAGTAGTATTAGGCTTTTTCTTTAGTGCATTTGTAGGCTTAGGGTTTTCCAGAGTATGGATCAGAGCATCTGGATGAGGCTATACTTCAGAACAGAAACCTCCTGCCTTTGACTGTGTTATGTATGTAATACAAAATCTTGAAGCAGATGATATAGTTCCTATATATTATTATTAATATTTTATATATATATGTGTATAAACAGCTTTTCTTTCTGGTAATTCATACAGAGATTCATGTTGGGAAGCAGCATGACTCCTTATAGAAGCATTTATAATGCCTTTCTTCTGTCGTTGAAGCTCTTTATTTTTAAGACAGACTTTAAGTTGCTGAACTAAAGGTCACATTCCAAAAACAAACAAAAAAACAAACAAAAGCATGTTTTATGTTGCTATTATGTTGTAATCACATCGTTAAATGCATTAAATATGTTGTATTTTCAGACCCTGTTTGACCTGTAAAATATATGAATGTATCTTATCAAAATAGCAGTATGCATGCAGCCATTCAATTAGGTTGTGAACACTTTTTTTTTCCTTTAATCTGAGAGCTGGGGCAGCTTTTACTTCCTTATGTTGAGCAGCTACAGTTGTCAAAGAAGGAGACTGTTTGAGCAAAAAGCATTGATACAACAGACTGTGTTTCAAATCTCTTGTCTATTCGTGTAATTCAGAACCAAGGTTAATTTTAATTCTTAATATGTTCAGTGATAGCCTCAAACAGTAGCTTGCAAAATGTTCTTGGCCAGATTTGCATCTCCCATGCAAATCTAACAGGTAATTGCAACATCCTGGTAACTGCCTTTAGTGCTTTATTTATTTATTTATTTTAACCTGTGTGTTTTAATAGCTTTGTTTGCAATTCTAGGACCACTTTGATTTATTTGAAAGCTTCTGCGCTTTAATTTTCTTTTTTCCCCTCAGTATGTGTTCATATTGCAAGCTTGCTAACCTGCCATTACTGTGTGGAAATTAAGTACTTAAATGTGCTTTAATGCACCCACACTGGGAGGTAAAGGACACTGATAGGTGATGCTGTTACTGGCAGCTTCTTGAAAGAGATCAGTATGTAACTCTTGAAATGTTCTGTTTCACCATTTATTGTTTTAAGTTTTACTATCTGCCATGAGTAGAATGTGGGAAAAGAGCTTTAGCAGTCACACAAAACTTAGCTGAAGAGCTGCAGTAGGCATCTTCTTGCAGTAGTTGTTCTCTGGAAATGCTTCATGGCTTGTCATACCTTCTATAGTAGGTAATTTAGGCTTCTCAGAGTACTGATGGTCTTGAAATCCTATTCTTAGGAGGTTTCCAGACACACTCTGGAAAGGGTGTGAAATTAGAAAGCAGGAGGTTTAATGAGTAACTCAATCTTACATGCAAGCACAAAGCTAACAAACTGCTGACAGTAGTGCCTAAAACATCAGTGTAAGGACACCCTCAGTTATTTCAGTTTTTCACATTGATTGAAGTCCTAGAATAAATGCAGTATGTTTGTGAACTGTGAGTTAATCTTTTTGTCTTATTTTCTCTTAAAAACAACGTGGAGATCAGTAGTCAGCACTCATTTAAAAGATAAAAGTTTTCTCTTCCCCCCCCCTCCCCCCCGAGAATTCTGCCTCAGAGGCAGAATGAGAGGAAAGAAATTGATTTGTGCAGTTGTCTGCACAGTGTATAAGTTTATGAACTTTTAGCTAGCATTTAAGCAAACACTGTACTTGTAATCCATATTCTTGTATGTAATCACAGAAATTTTAGAACTTGTGTAAGGGACAAACAATCTGTTTGGGCCTGAGGACAGAATTATCATTAGCATTGATCTGGAAAATTAATGAGTACAAATTAATACTTTCACCTGTATACAGAGGCTTACCAGTTTTGCATTATAACACAGATTGTTTCTCTGAATGTCGCTGACAGTCATGTTTGTACTCTGTTCCAGTAAGCATGTTCAGGAGGCTTCAGTGTTCTTGTGTTAAATGTCTTGACAAAACAGCTCTGAGGAAAACCAAGGTTCAAGTTTGAGCTATTGTTCTTTTCTAGTTCAGCTGTGTTCTCTTCTTCTCCTGGCAGTAATGGTAACAGCAGTAGCTGGAGCAGTCTTGGTTTAGAAGGGGATATGTATGAGGAGAATTTATCCTTTCCAACATCAGACAGGTTGGTTGAGTTGAGAATGTAAACCAGATGGGTTCCTTATAATTAATGCATGTAACATCATTTGGGAAAATAAGAATATGGCACTTTTTTTTAATGCTTTTACGTTATTCGCTCTCTTCACCCCTAATCACAGTATGATTTTTTTTTCATTGATTAATCCATACTGAATGGCTAAATTTTGCTATGCTAAACTGGTGAATGTGTTCTGCTTGCAAAATGAAAGGTCCCACTTATGCATGTTCTTGCTTGCAGTTTACAAGTCTTTAGATTTACTTTTTCATGCAAACTAGAGCTTGCTTCCTACAGAAATTCTGTTTCTCATTTAGCTTCTGGAAACTTGAAAATTTCTTGGTAAATGATTTCTGTAGAAACGTGCAGCTTGGAATAATCTATAGCTGTTCATACATGTGGTATAAGATTTCTCAACTTTTTTTGCGTCTGAAGCAAACCTGTCCTCTTCAATATTAACAAGTTTTCGTCCTATTTTAAGACATCTTACATATTTCTTGCCTTTTCTCTCTTCCCTTAGAGTAAATCTTGATGACAAATCCATTTCCAACAAGAAATGGTGTGAGAAGCAAAGCTTTTCATTGTCTTTTCTTTAAATTTTCTGTGATCTTCCTTTTTTTACTGTTTTACTGGTCTTAGGATTGACTGTATTTCTTCTGTGTGTATTGTTGTAATATTTTTTGTCATATTTTTAAAATACAGTGATGGAACAGAAGATAAAGATGAGGACTCCAAGGATGCTGTAGAAGGTAATGTCAATTCCAGCATATATTGCAGTTCTTGACATTATTATTTTTTGTTAATTCTTTGCTTTTGTAAGCTGCAAAGTGACCCTGTAATCCCTGTTGATAATTATTATCATTGATGTCACTGAAGTGTCAGAACATATCCTTAGATTAATATTTTGAGAGAGAGCATTGTAAGAATGAACCAAAAGATGTAGCATCTGGGAAATGTTAGTTTCTGATTTTTGGAAAATGTGTAATTAACAGTGAGAGAGAGTAAATTGTGATCAGCTTCTTGAACGCGTGAATTAGTGAGGTATAAAATAAGGTCTGTACAGAGTCTTGTTAAAAGTTTCTGTTTTGGAGAACTCTGAACTTGTTCCAATCCGAGCGAGGTACAAAAGATTGTTAACTCGTTACCTTCTGTGTTTTGGTCTCTCACTACGAGGTAGAGAAAAGACAAGGTACCATTATTCTATTTCTGTACTCAACTTGAGAGTGAAGAAAAAAATAAATTCATTGAATTAATGCCTATATATATATTTTTTAATGTTAGGTTTGGAGCAAGTAAAAAAGACTTTAGCCATAATAAATATTGATCTGGAACCAAATCTAGTGGACCCCCAGCTCAGAGCAGCACTCCAGTGGCTAGCAGCTTCTGAAACAGAGGTGTCTGATCTTCACTTTCACGACACTGCTACAAGGGAGTTTGTCTTAGTAAGTACTTGAGCGTGGTGGACTCTGGGGGAGGGAAGAGTGTGATGGGATTTGTGGGGTTTGCTTTATTTTTTATTTGCTACGTCAGCTGTTCCTACTTTTCCACTCAGTAATGAAGAGGTATTTGCTGGCGAGAAAAATCATTATTTAAATCCTGATTGCTCAAAGTGGAACAGGCTGCTTAGTCTGTGCATGTACAGTAAATAGCACTGCATTAATCAAAGCTGAGTTTCCTTGTCTCACAAGTTGTTTACTTGGCTTATTCTGACGAAAGGTACAGTTGCAGCACTTCTGTACAGTGAAAAATGAACTTTTTAAAGCATTTTTTAATGTAATGTTTAATCGTATAACAAATTAGATTTCATTTTTGAGAACCTGCTCATGCGAATAGTTTTCTAACACTATAGTGTGATGTTCTGCCTTTTTTTTCTTTTCCACAGCAAATGCACATTTTCTTATCGGAATTAAGTTATGAAATTTAGATTCTTATTAAGTATTAAATGTATTTTTTTTTCTGGAAGCAACTGCAATCAAAGCTATTAAGAGAAAGCACTCACTGAGACTGTTTTGGCTTTGGAAATTGGTGTGATCACAGAGGGAAGGGCAGCCATCCAGAGGGACCTGGACAGGCTGGAGAAGCAGGCCCACATGAACCTAATGAGGTTCAACGAAGCCAAGCGCAAGGTGCTGCACTTGGCCTGGGACAATCCCAGGTGCTTATACAGACTGGGGGAAGAACTCCCTCTGCAGAGAAGGACTTGGGGGTCCTGGTGGACGTGAAACTGACCCAGAAGGCCAACTGTATCCTGGGCTGCATTAAGAAGGGTGGCCAGCAGGTAGAGAGAGGTAACTGTACCCCTCTACTCAGCTCTTGTGAGTCCCCATATGGATTACTGTGTCCTGGCCTGCGGCTCCCAGCACAAGAAGGACAGAGAGCTCTTGGAATGGGTCCAGAGGAGTGCCACTAAAATGATCAGATCCTCTCCTGTGAGGAAAGGTTGAGGGAACTGAGCTTGTTTAGACCTCATTGTGGCTTTCCAATCATTGAAGGGAGGGTATAAACAGGAGGGGGAGTGACTGTTTACTCAGGTGGATAGTGATAGAAGAAGGGGGAATGATTTTAAACTAAGATGGGGAAATTTAGTTTAGATGTTAGGAGGAAGTTTTTCACTCAGGGTGATGACGCACTGGAACAGGTTGCCCAGGGAGGTTGTGGTTGGAGACATTCAAGATGAGGCTGGACGTGGCTCTGGGCAGCCTGGTCAAGTTAGTGGTTGGAAACTCTGCATGTGGCAGGGGGGTTAAAACTAGATGATCTTTGAGGCCCTTTTCAACCCAGGCCATTTTATGATTCTATGATATGGTAGAGAAAACTGAAGTTAATGGGAGAGTCTTCAGTAAAGTGCATCTCATAGGAGATGCACAGGTGTTTGGTATATCCTCAAGTCATTAGATATTTCCATCACGCACAACAGAAACTTCTTATTTTGATAAAAAGCATATGTTTATTTTTTTCCTTTGCATGACTACACGCTAAACTACATTCAATAATCTAGCATTTATTACAACCTATTTTTTTAGCCCTCTACCAAGAAGATATTTTTAACTTTACCCAGTTAACTTAGCTAGTTTCTTGATGTGAACAAGCTTTGTTCCGTGGTTATCATTCTGACTTCCTGCATAGCTTTTGCTGTCCTTTGAAGATTTGTCCATTCTGACCTACATGAATTACAGTGCTGCAAACGCTCAGGCAGGATAGCGATGGGGTCTACAAGCATTAGTGGTAATCTTAGTTTCCATGTGTTTGTCCTGTACCTTTCAAGAACCATGCTGTAAGAGGTGAAGTTAACAAAATGAATAATACCAAGTGGTATTGTTACCTAAAAGATTTTATAGGTGGCATAATTAGAAAGATTAATGGGATGGAAAAGAGGCAATTAATATAAAGACAAATACCAATCTCTGAGGATCAAGGCTCAGGGGAAAACTCCACAAAAGCAGGATCTCCAATAAGAGATCCTTCCCCAGTGATCAGCCCTTAAATGGGGTCTAGGAGAGGTGGAGCCAGCCTCCACCCCTTCCGGTCACACAGGTGCATTGCCTTCGCCTGTGCTCCTGCGGCTGACTCAGTGCTCGCCTCGGGTGATCAATCAGTGGTTCAGGCCGTGATTCAACAGTTCCCATACACATACTTCGTAGAACAACAATAAAAAGAAAAGATGGCAGATGTCTCTTCCTCCCACTACTTCTTCTGCAGGCTTTTACTTGGCTAGAGGCTTAAGTTGCAGTGTTGTCTTTAAATTAATGCCTAAAGATGCCTAGGAGATATACTATAGCTACTAAGAGATTATGCTGAGAAAAGTACTCCAAAAAATATGTGCCTATTGTGTCTTAAAATTGTTTTTGTAAATATTTTTCTTCTTGACAAGTAATAACGTGATACTTAGCTGAAACCTAAAGATAAAAACATATTATCTTCAGACAAGCAATAATCACACAATTGTGAAAATGTTTGTTTTTAAATAATCATTTGATTCACTAGGTTTTACATATTCATCTTTAGTTCTCCAATTGTAGTTATGTTAAAATGAACTGAAACGCTGTTTTTCCTTTTGGGTGCAGGGAAAGATTACCTGTTTTTATTCTGTCACATTTCTCAGTTGTGATCTGTAACGCTGTCTATCTAGAGACTTGTGTCCAGTTTACGTCCAGTTGCGAAAGACAGATTATGTCAGTCAGACTCAGCATCTTTCTCTGTTTCTTTGGATTTGAAGGAAAATACAGAACTCTGAGCACTGTCCCTATTAGAATTATTCAGTACGGGAAAGATTAGGAAATGTAGCTTTTGAAATTAATTCTTTTTTCTGTCTGTTTATAAGTTCAGAGGACGAAACCCTTCTAGAAGGATACTTGTAAATTTAATAAGAATCTTCTTCTGAAAAGTCCCTATATTCTTCCAATATTATATTTAATAGAAAGGAGATATTTAGCAGTACAATACAAGAAGTCTTGTAGTTGTTCTCAAGCTGATTTTGGTCCCCAAATTGAGGTTCTTAATTTGGAAATAGTCATTCTTGGTTCTGTCGCTGGTAAAACTAGATGCACCTCCAGAGGGCACTGTAGCCCAGCAGAAAACTAAACTGACTTCTGCTTTCTGATGTCTTCCCCAGCTAAATTGACCTCTGTGTATAATCTCGAAGTCAGCTCTGTGGTTTTGATAATCTCATAGCCACTTTGGTAAGGTACCACAGTTACATAAGGAATAAACCTGGGCTTTTAAAATCACATTGAAAACAGTAATTTTCACTTTAAGCAGTTGGAAGTTTCAGGAAGGGAGGAGAGGCATATGTTAGCTGATCAGAGCAGGATAATAAGCCACTGATGTTTTGTGGCTGCATAAAAGATAAAAATATACCTTGCCTGTTATACGCTGGTAGTTACTAGTTGAAACTGGGTATGAACTCTTAAGAGTTCACACTATGCGCAGCATGGCAGAAAAGTCAATTACCTGTGTATGAAACAAAATACATTGGTTTACTGCTAGAACAAGAAGCCAGTCAATTAGACAAGTCTTGGTAAGGAAAGAGAAAAAACAAAAAAACAAACCAAGAAGATCTGACAGCATTTGCCTAGATTAAAAAGATGTGTTCTCATGCATGCAATTTTTAATCAGAGCGTATCTAACTGTTCTAGGATTTCTGGTGTCTGTTTTGAGTAAACTCAGTTGATTCTCTAGCGTGAGAGTAGGGAACATCAGTCATAAAGAAATGATGGGATTGAACTTTGAACTCAATTAAAACAGAAAGATAAGCAAAGCCAGGTGACAGCTCTCATATTTAATATGATATCTTTTCCTTTAGACAGAAACTTTAAACTGTATTTGCTTAAGTACGTCTTTGGACTTCAGCCAAACTTCTCTCTGGTGTAAGAAAAATTGCCATTCTTTTATAAACCATTTACAAAATTGCCTCTTGTAGCCCATAAAGCTCTTGTTTGCTGTGCTGTATTTTAAAATTCACAAATAATTCATGGAAATGACTTCAGAGTTCTGTCTCCCTCTTATGTAGAATGTGCTTGTTTATTTTTTCAACTAAAGAAACTTCAGTGCTCAAGATAAATTCAGCTCAAGATTAGAGAGGTCTTCTGCTCATTCAAGATAACGTGTACTCAGCAGTTAACTGTTTTGTACGTGTTTTTAGGAGTGGATTGATTACACCTGAATGTGCAGACTGAAGTGTTCAGTATTCACACTGCCTAACAGTTCCATCACCTGTCTCCTTGCTGCACATCACACTTAGGTGAAGAAATAGAGAAAAGTTGTCTTAGCCTTCTTTTTTTTTTTTTTTAGAATTTTCATACTTCAGTTTGACAGGTCTCAGAAAAAAACCCTCTTTAAATTTTTAATCTGGTAGCTGCGAAGGTACTTTGCTCAATGACTTTTTAAGACTTAATTTAGAGAGAGCAGTAACATTCTGCAAGTTCCAAAAAATATGGAAAATGTGTGTCTAAATTGTTCTTAAGTGCAGCATTGTTGATTATGCAAAAAGCTACCAAGAATATATGTATTTTAAACTTAAGATTTTTTTAGTCCTGGGCAAACTGACAAATTCATTGCGTCTTAGGGTAGGCATTCTTCCATATATAGCTAATCTTGACATGCAAGCAAATACAATTTCTTGCCTGGGCTCCTGGATTAAAAAAAAATGTTTTCAGCTACACTGATCTCTATTCACAAATGGTAGTTTAACGTAACCTTCACCTTTTCCTCTTGTCCAAGATGCTATAATTTCCTAACTCTGAAGACGCTGTTTCCGTTGAGGGTAGCATCTCTGCCACCCAAACCACACTATATGTTGTGAAAGGAAAATCCACATCCTTTTATTAAGACCAAGTTTTGTCTTTTTATATGTGCGTTATTGGCATGGGAGGGGTGGCAAATGTCTTAACCTTGTGTTTGGAATTTCCTGTTTTCTGCAGTCTTGATGAACCACAGCCTTCATACCTATGGCACCAGATCATTTGAAAATGTCACTCCCTCCAGAAGAAACTTTTGTGAAAAGCGCTTGATCCTTGAGGAAGTTTTTGTTTTTGTAGATGTGGGAATAATGATTAACTCATTACAACTGATCTCTTATGAGCCAATATTTCAAGAATAACTTCTGTAACTGTTAACCAGGATGTGCTGGTCAAAATATTTTGTTTTGTGTTTCCCCCATATTCCCTCTAGCTTTCCAGAAGACTGCGAGAAAGAGATTGGAAAGTGGGAGATCTCTTGCAAGCAGTGTTGAAGTACTGTGAAATGCTAGAGAAGGCATCCGATGGAGAACAAGCCCTAAATAAGTCTTTGGTTGGGTGGCTACTGGATAATGTCTGAAAAAGTCCAAAGATGCAACACTCTTCGCTTCATTCCTCTTTCAAAAGGAGATAGGAAGAACGTAGATATATCATGTAAAATTCAATTAATGAATGTTCAAGTAATTGTCAGCATTTAAAAGACTGAGGTGAAAGTCAAAGTTTCTGTGCTGTGCTTTGTGATACTGTGCACATGGTATGTTTATTCAGTCCATAATCAATATTGTCCACCCATGCATAACTTGTATTTACTGCTGTGTTCAGAACATTGAGATAGTTATGGAAAAAGTACCTTGTCTGTGCTAGTAGTTCAGAGGAGACAGTCTCTGGCGTGGTATTCAGGATTCCCACTGCACCAGGGTTGCTCTTTCCCATTTGTGTGTTTGCTGTGTTCACAGTGGGACTATGAACACTTCTGTTCTGGAAAAATCTGTTCCTATAGTCTGCAGCAGGATTTTCCAGAAGGATTACCAGTCTTGGCCAGGTGTTAGGTGCACAGGGGCAGAATTGTCAGGAGGAAAATGTACTTATCCAAGCAGACCCTCAGTAAAATCTGCATTCATAAATGCCTTTATCAATTTAAATTTTCTATGAGGAAAGAGAGTCTCCTCTGAAATTGAGGTACAAATATTTGTTCCTTTTAGTTGACTATAGAGCTGGTAAGTTCTGGTAGAAGGACAGACTGGGCAGCTGAGCGTAACTTCATAAAAACTTCAGTAAAGTTTCCTGAAGTTTGCCAGTCAAGTTTAAATTGCTAAATTTCTTACTGAAGTGTCTTGTTTGAAAGTACTTGTATAACATTGATTTTATGTCTGAAGAATTTGTATGTTAGTCTTTGTTGTGATTTAACCCCAGCAGGCAGCTCAGCACCACACAGCTACTTGCTCACTGCCCCTCACAGTGAGATGGCAAGGAGAATTAGAAAGGTGAAAGTGAGAGAACTCATGGCTTGAGATAAAGACAGCTGCAGCAAAAGCTGCTCTTGCAAGCAAAGCAGAATCAGGGCACCCTCATATATAATGGGATCTTGGGAAGACAAGCACCATGACTCCAGATGCCACCCTCCCTGCCCTTCCATCTTTTACTACTGAGCAAAATACCACATGGTGTGGAATATCTCTTTGGTTAGTCTGTGTCAGCTGTCCTGGCTCTGTCCCTGATCAGCATCTTGTGCCCCTCAGCTCCCCACTGGCAGGTCACCATGAGAAGCTGAAATGGCCATGGCTCTGTTAGCACTGCTCTGCAGCAACTAAAAAGTCACTGTGTTATCAGTATTTTCATCACAAGTCCAAAACATAGCACCGTAAAAAACTCTGTGAAGAAAATTATTTCAAGCCAAAGCTGGGAGTGTCTCATACACAAAGTAGCAAATAGAATCTTTTTTTTCTCCTGAGAATTGTGGCCATCTTTTTGAGTAGTCTGATTTTTCTTACCTTCCATACATGAGTTTTCAGTAATAAAGAGAATTTCGTTACTAGCTGAGCACTTACGTGTTGGCAAGGAAAGCTAATTAAAATATAAAGGAGAAATTTATTGCAAATTGATTTTTCATTTTTCTTAACTACTTTTGCTAAATAATTTTTAAAGGCACTTTTAATCAAGTCTTTTTAGCAATCTGATCATGTTTCTTGCTAGTACTGCTGACTTGCCTTTCTGTCTGAAGGGAAGTCTAGATCTTTACATATCCTGCCGTTTGAGAATGCTTTGGGGGTTTGCTTTTTCATTTTTATGCATTCTTTGTTAGGGAAAGGCACTTGCTAGTAACTATAATGCTGCCATCTCAAAATTCATATCACTTGAAAGCGAATCATAGTGTTTCACTTAGTTTGGGTGAACAAAAGAATCTTAATGGTTTTGTCATGGGGAAATACACTGTTGGTATGTTGTGTGTTTCACGGTGTGAATCCAAATGAAAATTAATGGATTTCTTTAAATCTGTTCATGAGTTATAGTGCAATATGTTCAATTCTGATTCCTCGTGTCCTAAATTACTATAAAGTGTCACACTGGTAAGAGCACTTTTCTTGCAATGTCTTTGTGTGTCAGGAAGGCATTCCACTAGTCAGTGAAGGTCTTCTTACAGAGACCTGGTTTATTTTAGTTTTCATTTGTCATCTGGTTTTCCAAAGGGACCCTGTCTTGGATCTCAGAGTTTACTTTTCAAACTGAGTTAGGTTTATATATGCAAATGTGTGTTCACACGTGTACATGCACACACAAGTAGATGTGTTTATGTACCTATATTATGTGTAAGATCTCACTCATATGAATTTACAACATAAATTTTTTATTGCTAACTTAAAATTGTGTTATTTTCATAGTTTATTACCTCATGAGACGTATCATTTCACTGATTGAAAGATCTGTATATGCAGTTTGACAAAGACCAAAACAACACTACCAGCTCTTTTGCCCCTTAATAGGTAATGCGATGATAAGTTACAGGAATTGGATTTCTCTAGAGTGCAAAGAGGGGTGGGGGAGAAATTATTTTAATTTCTATATGTGGAAAAAGGTCCTGGTTTTGAATAAATGTGAAGAGTTGTACAAATTTTTGTTGTCTCCCTCTTCCCCCCATTTTCCTTTCCTCTCCTTTTTCTGTTTTTTCAGTCTTTGAGAGCGTTGACTTTCAACTTTGTTCCAGACAAAAACTTTGAACCATTTTCCGGCCATCTTCATTTTACCAAAGCGGTAATGAACTTGCAGATCTTCAAAATCAAAATGCCAAGAGAAGAAAATACAAAAACCAGTGCTTGAGCGCAAGTTTTTTGCTCTGGCTTTTGTTATTCTCGTTGAAGTGAATTTTCAGGACACGAGGATACAATAATGCTAGTACAGTGTTTCTGCACATGTCCAAAACCAGTCCAAAAATGATACTGAAGGCGTAAATGTGCAGACCTGTCAGTAGACTTCAACATACAGGACAGGAAAAAAACAGGTCAGGAATAGCCATTTTTTAACTTCTCTCTTCAGTATGTTGGATTTTCTAAAACTGGTGATTTTCTAAAATGTTTCTTATGAAAAATTAGAAGATTGGGCAACTCCTAAAGCTTCCAGCTCTTCAAAACGTTAAGTGAGCAGTAGTTGTGCTGGAAAATGAAGTCTTTGTTTCAAAGTGGATTAAATACATTGCATTACTCCATTGATTGACATTGAGGATAGCATTGATTTATTAGTCAGCAAGGAAAGGAGCAATTTTCAAATGGACACAAGGAGAAAATTTACAAAATAATTCATTTTTATTTAAAAACAAAACACACTTCTCTACACAAATTGTTTTAAGCTTGTGTTCTGGATGCTCTGACTTCTTTGTTACTGAAATTAGAATCAAACCAGCCTTGCAAAATTATTATAATTCAATCATTTTAATAGCCGTTGCCGAAATCTTCCTTTGATTATATCTAACTGGAGCTGTTATATTAGTGACACAGCTGTTCTTTTCTACAGTGAGTCTTATATAATGCTGTTGCCGAATGTCTCTGAAACTCCCAACCACAAATACAGAAGTGTGAATGAAAACTATAAAAATATGGAGGACTACATTTTTGGTCCATTTAAACCAGACAAATGTGCTTTTACGTGTGCGGTGAAATACAGTTTCTTTCGTCCTGCAAATTCTTCTGCATGGGAAACCCGACTTGGTAATTCAGTTTTAAGTTGAAGGAAATATCTACAATGATGTCACCATTCCAGAAGGCGCCCTCTCTTAAACACTACATAAACACGTTTGGTGTTCTGAAAAATAGAAGCGCTTTGATGTTTCGTAAGATAGTGTAGAAAAAAAAGCGCTTTGAAAGTAATCCCTCTATAAATTAACAATTAGAAGTGGCCCTATTTAAAACAAATTTAAGCATTTAGAGCGGAGTACATAAATTATACATAAGTGCGCATAGAAACCAAACCCGTATGCTAAAATTAAAGAAGATCTACTGTTTCAAAATGAGGATGTGAAAAATGAGTCAATGCCACATACTTGAATGCAATTTGCATACTATTTTTGTTCTTGAGTTTAACGTGACTTTTTAAAAAATACATTAAAAAAATCAAAAACATAAACCTAACAACCCACATTCCGAGACTGATTAGGTCTCCCCAAAATGGTACCAGATTTTAAACACTGCATTTTCTAATATTACTTTATCTAGGACCTCTTACTATTAAGAGTCGCATCCTGTTGGAGATGGGAACATGGCGAATATTAAATACTGTCACCAGCGAAAAAAGATTAGTTTTACAGAGGTGATTTGCAAAGAAAAATACAAGATTTGGGACTGATTTTAGTGTAAGAGTTAATGGCTTTTCAGCAAGAGCCGCTACTGTCATGCATTTGACTGTCAATTACTTCAGCTCTGAACAGACAAGTACAGAGCCCAGCCACTGTAGTCACTTTATTTTATACCATCTTTGTACATTCCTGTTGTATAGCTGGAGTTGTAGCCTTAGAGGGTCTTTGTTCCGTTGTAATGTCTGAATAGTATTTAATACTAAAATTTATTATAATTTGCTGGAACTGCTGCTTATTTGTGCAGTGTTAAGATAATTCACAGCCTGGTTAGTTGATGCAATTGTATACCAAAAGCAGTTTGAATAACTATAAATGTTTATGTGACTGTACTCAATGAACATGAAGGTCTCGTATAATGGTGATGAGTTTTGCCATTTTAATAATTTAACTATATTCAGTTTTCAGATTATGAACTCCAGGTTGCACTAAATTTGTCCTTGTTTTAGCAGTGGCTTAAAATAAAACACGTTTCACTGGCTTTGAGAGAGCTGTCGTTTCTTGTAAATTTATTCAGTATTACTTTTCAGTTAACACAGCTGAGATTGGTCCTACTCAGTGCTGTGTGAGGGCACTTGAACGGCACAGTAAACAGTGCTACTGCATCAGGAGATGGCATCGTTCTTATGAGATTAAATTCCTGTCAGTGAGGAATGCGAGAGAAGAATGCAGCATCCTTACAACAAAGCTGAGAAAGTGTGGAGTAGATGAGTGGACGGTGAGGTGGGTTGAGAACTGGCTGACTGGCAGAGCTCAGAGGGTTGTGATCGGTGGCTCCAAGTCCAGCTGGAGGCCTGTACTTAGAGGTGTTCCTCAGGGGTCAGTGCTGGGTCCAGTCCTGTTCAACATCTTCATCAGTGACCTTAATGAGGGGATTGAATCCACCCTCAGTAAGTTTGCTGATGATACAAAGCTGGGAGGAATGGCTGACGTGCTGGAAGGCTGTGCTGCCATTCAGTGAGACCTGGAGAGTTGGGCAGAAAGGAACTGGATGAGGTTTAACATGAGCAGGTGTAGAGTCTTGCACCTAGCGAGGAATAACCACATGCACCATTACAGGCTGGGGGATGAGCTGCTGGAGAGGAGCTCTGAGGAGAGGGACCTGGGTGTCCTGGTGGATGACAGACAGGCCATGAGCCAGCAGTGTGCCCTGGTGGCCAAGAAGGACAATGGAACCCTGGGGTGCGTTAAAAAGAACATGGCCAGCAGGTCAAGGGAGGTGATCCTCCCCCTCTACTCTGCCCTGGTGAGGACTCACCTGGAGTACTGTGTACAGTTCTGGGCTCCCCAGTACAAAAAAAGACAGGGATCTCCTGGAAAGAGTCCAGTGGAGGGCTACAAAGATGATAAAGACCCTGGAGCACCTCTCTTATGAGGAAAGGCTGAGAGACCTGGGTTATTTTTAGCTTTGAAAAAGGAAGACTCAGAGAGGATCTGATCCACGTCTATAAATATCTAAGGAGTGGGAGGCAAAGGGGTGAGGGTGGGCTGTTCTCTGCAGTGTGTAGCGACAGGGCGAGGGGAAACGGCCACAAACTGAAACATAGGAAGTTCTGCACAAATGTGTGTGGGAACTTCTCCACAGTGCAGTGACGGAGCACTGGCACAGGCTGCACAGAGAGGTGGTGGAGTCTCCTTCTCTGGAGACATTCAAGATCCACCTGGACGCCTACCTGTGCAACCTGGGCTAGGGGAGCTGCTTTGGCAGGGGATTTGACTCAGTGATCTCTGCAGGTCCCTCCCAACCCCTACAATTCTGTGATTCTGTGAAGATAAGCCTGTGCTTTTTCTTCCTGCCTAGATTTTATTTTGCTTTCTTTCAGCAGTCTCGCTCTGGCTGTCTTCGTTCAACCACAGAACAGTATCCATGCACTTTGTTTAACCTCAGTGTATTAAATAGAGCATTGCATCTCCAGCTATTCTCTAATTTTTGCCCAGCGTGTACTCCTTTGTCTGTTCTAACTCCATGACTTGAGCTTTGGATGTGACTGAATTGCTGAATTAATTTCTTGCTGGTTATTGCCTCAAGCCTCTGACTGGAAGGTGCCTATGGAAAGCACGTCATGCCAAAGCCAAGGAAATGTGCACTCATCACTAACGTTACTGATTGGTTACTGAACTCTAGGTCAATCAAATGTCTCTTAAGCTGATGTTAAGGCCAATCAACGGATGTGTCTCTGCTACGGGTGGGAAACTAACAGTGACAAGCACGAGGAGATGTCTGTGGTCAAGGTGCTGACTCTGCTTCACAGCCATGCATCACCTTACCACAAGAACTACAGTGACTGAAATGGAGGCCTTTGCATTGTCAAAATGTGTAGCCTGTCTCATCTCCAGTCTTCCCAAAGTGACTGCAGCTGCTTCTAGGCCTGTAAAGGAGCTGTGAGCTGCGAGTGTGCATGTGAGCAAGTTTGTTTTTTGGTTTTTATTGAGAATGGCCAAAAGAGAAACATGAGCTCCAGTGCTGTGGGCAGGAGTAACACAAATATCCAGAATGAAAAGGTGAGTTAATGTATTTTTTCTCCATCTGCCCCAGTAGCCCACTTACTGACAGTCTCTTATTTTGTGCAGTTTCCTCTTCTTATTGCTCTACGTCTCCTCCCACACTTTCCTTGTGGCCGTAGCTGGTTTCCACTTTTTTCTGACCCTTATCCAGTCCAGTAGTACGGCTGTTGAGATTTTTTCCTGACTCTGCTCAGCTGTCCTGATGTGACTTCTGGCCTTCTTATTCTTGGCTGGCGGAAGTGGTTAAAAACAAGCAAGGGAAGTCGTAGCTGGGAGGTTATGGAATAAGGCTGCCTACCAGAAATCATCAAGCAGCGAAGAAGAACTAAACTTGCTTTTGGCTGAGTTTTTCACTCCTGTAGGAAAGTAATCTGTGGTTGCTTTGGTTTGGAACCCAACTTGTTGCTTACAAAAACCCTTGGATTTTATGCTGATCTGAAAGTAACTTTTAAGCTGATACTGGAGCATAACAGAATGTAAGTCTAATGTACTACATTATGTGGATGGATGGATATTTCATTTGCTGCGTAACAACAGCTTCCGGATGCGCAGCAAAATGCATTCCTTTTGAAAGCTGATGAAATCCCAATTATCTCATTCACCTACATCAGCTCTCAAATTTAAGTGATAGTGTTTAATAACAGTGGCCATGATTCTTGATGTGTCTTTTTGGGAAGAATATGTCTTTAGAATTATTGCCCTGTAGTTCTGTAGTATGTGAAGATGTTGCAACTGGACTGATTAACCACACAAAATCAGACATACTACTCGTGTTGCTACAGAAGTGGAACAAAGAACCACCTCCGTGCCCTGGACGTCTGAAATTTAGAAGGGATGAATGATGTTTCTTTTGGAAACGTGAACATGAGTCTACAGGAAAACAAACTGTGGAAGAAACTCATCACAACATAATTGGGATGAGAAAATTTGTCCAGAGAGATGGCAACACTCAAGTGTTCTGTTAAACAGACCTCTATATCGTGTATATATATATGTATGTAGGTATGTACCAGAAAAGAACGAGAGCTTACTGAATGTACTTGTATTGAAAAGTCTGTTGACAACAGAAGCCCCTGCTCATTAGTTGTGAGACTGCTTAGCTAATATTTCTGTAGCTACAGGAAACTACACATTTTTTGATGCTGTTAGCTTAGGAGCTTTGGAACACAAGCCAAATTAATGCTGTGAAGTACAACGCAAAGATCGTCAGCAGAGTGGTCAGAGTCATGAAAGGGTTATGCCTGAGACATCCTGACTCGCCTTGTACATGCTGGCATCTTCAACCAAAACCTCTTTTCCTGTGACTGCCTGAGAAAATAAAAGAGGTGGGTGTTGGAAATTCCCCAAGGAGTCTGGAGGGCCCTCATCAGTATGATCAAAGTGCTTCTGAGAGGCTCTTAGAGACATGGTTTTAGAGAAGGATTAATGGTAATTTCTGTTTTAAATTATTCTGTGAGATTTTTTTCTTCCTACAGTATTGGAATGCAGCTGTTAATGGCGTATAACCATCTTGTGTTTAAAATTTGCCTTATTTTGTTTTTTCTTTGTGCTTTTGCTTGCCATTACTGTTAAAGAGAAAATCTAAGTACGGAGAGAAGTCCTCATTGCTGCAGTCATCTAAATTACACTGGATGAGCATTCTGGATTAATTAGGGATATAACCCTTCATCTGAATACAGGTCAGCAATGAGAAAGTTGTTTGTCACCAACGCTCATTTTTAATTTTCTGTCTTAAAACATAAACCTTTTTTAGATGACTAGACTGGAAGTGTAGTGTAGCTAAAGCTCATTTAATTGTATCTAATTAACAAAGAGAAAAAGAAAGAGAATGATCTGTGATCATTCTCTGGCATCTCAGTTGATTTGAACATAAATTAATTTCCTACCAACTGGCTTCTGTTTGCAAGTCCAATGTTCAAACGCAGTCACGTCATAAATGCAACATCTGTTTTTATAATGGCAATTTCAACAGTCTTGGGATGTTGAGAAGGGTAGATGTTTTAAAGCTTTTCTTGCTCATGATTTCGGTGCTGGGTGGGCCCTTCTTCAGTCCCTCTTCTCTATGTAAAACCTTTCACTGGGGGTTGCTGTGACCACACAAGGTACCCTGGGACTTGCCTTCTGCAATTCCTCTCTTTCACTTCTCCAACTTGGCTTCAGTGCTGCTCCTAAAGGTCCCCACAAACCAATAAGTATTTTACAATTTCAATGTATTGTCTTTTTTAGTAAAGTTTGAAGACTGTTTTCTGTTAAACCCATAAATCAGTCAAAGGCAATCCCACACAGGTAATGAATGGAAAAACCCCCTGAACTTTGAAGCTGGTATCATTGTTAGGACAAGTACCTGACTCATTCTTTGAAATGCTTTTGGGGTGGTTGATAAGGATGGGACGTGTCTCTCCCTGTCCTAGATGATGAATTACCTCCAAGATAGCACACACGTTGACTACATGGTCAGGAAGTCCAGGAATTTCCAAAGGCAACATCAGAAATGCAGAGATCTGAGGTTCCATATGTTATCCTTCTCTGAGTAGTTCTTCCAAGGGCATCACGCTGGCATAAAAACTAGGGTGATAAAGATTACTAGGCTGTAAGATCAACAATGGCTGTTAATACTGTGCTTTGGCCAGAATGAGGGATTTCCCTACACAGATCTGACATGGGGCCCTGAAAGATCTTTTGAGATACGTTTCCTGTCTCACACTTCTTAGTTTTGCTTTCTGGGAAACTGACCAATATCTACAGCCCTTCGTGCAGAGAGCTGGTGGGAATAGTATCCTTCCGTTCTTCACGTGAAGGAGTCTTCCTGAGCTGAATTTGATGAACAGCAAAGGGAATGTGTTAGCAGCATATGATGCACAGCAGATGGTTGCTAACAGGCAAGTTAGAAGCTGGTCATGGATTAATTGAGGTGCACATAGTTTATTCAATAGCTAATCAACCGCTTCTTGTGAAGAGCTGAGAAAAGCATTTTGGGATTGTGGTCTTCTCCTATTAGGACATTACTTGTTATAAATTGCCACAGAATTGCACCTTAAGTGATGTTATATTTGAAATAAAAAATATTGTAAGTAGATTTATATAAATAATGAGGTGATATTTCCTGCATGTTGTAAGGGAGTCCAGACTAAAAATGCTCCTTGTTAGGCTAAAAACTTATTTTGATGGTTGCAGCCCCTCTAGGGAATGGTTCTTCATGTACCTCGTACAGGGTTGAGAGGAATGGGGGCCCTGAAATGGTATTGAAGCACAAGTAATGGTGACAAAGAGGTAAAACCATCGTAGCTAAGCTACTCACCTGGCAAGCTCTGTATTCCCAAGAAAGCCACAAAAATGTCTTGAAGAAAGCAATGTAACCACTTTAGTGCTGGTGGTTTGGTGAATCTCACAGGGCGGCCTGCAGTCGGATGTCAGCCATACTTTCCAAACAACACGAGGACTGGTCAGTGGTTTGAGATGAAATGCAGCCAGGCTTGTGCTTTGGCTCCAGGTAATGCCACCACAACCTGTTTATAACATTTGCTCTGTTTTTATGGTTAGCGATGGATGCGCTGGCTTAGCTGGACCATCATGAGCACCTTTGCAATTAACTACTTTGCTCAAATTGCCCAGAGCCATCTTGGTCTTTTGGCTGAATCTCACGTAAATACTGAATGCTAGAATTTTTACCCTCATTGAAATATATAGCTTGATGCTACAGGCTTGCATCTTTGCAAACTTTGCCAGGTTTTCAGGGAAGGGCAGTATGTTAAATTATAGTAAATGTAGTGCATGCTTCTTTCTGTAGCTTGATAGCTGTAATTTGTTAGCTAGAAATGCACTATTACATACATACTGAGGTTTTGTGGATTTCCTGGCTTCGTTGTTACAATGAGGACAAGTGATTAATCATGTAATGTGTCTAGTGATGAGTGAGTACATCCGGTCTACTTCTTATTTATTTATTTTTTTAAATTACTTTCTTTTTCTGTACCTCCCTAGCTTGTGTTATGGTTCTATACCAGTTCTTCTGCTTCAACTTTTAAGTTTAGCACCATTCACTGGCAATTACAAAAAAACATTTCAGGAGAGGAATCACACACAGTTAAGACACCAAAATGCTACAGAAAGATTGTCTGTACTCAGATTTTTCCTCAGAGTTAAGATCGTTCAATAGGTGGAAAGTTTACCAATCTCTTACATTAAGGATGAGTTTACAACCCTGTACGTTATGCTTTCCGGCATCTAAAGAAGCAAACCTTTCCTATCAAATCCAAACAAACTCTATCTTGGAGAAAGAACCATCTTTATTTTCAATACCTGGGCAGCCTTCAGCGATCTGTCTTCCACCTACCTCCCACCCCTTAGTATAATGGCCTGCTGGAACTTGAAGAAAATTTTTGTGCCAAAACAGCATCAGAGAGACTCAGCCTTAGCAAGATGCCTTACACAATATTCAGGGACCATGTATTTTCTTACTACCGACCCATTTTTAGTTCTTTATGTCCTTCTGCATTTTCTCTTAGTCACTCTGCTCTGCAAACGACAGTGAAGCCTTGGGCCACAACTGATTATTAAGTTTGTGGTCCTTGCCATGCTTTAAAATCCTGTCTTCCTTTTCTTCACCACAGTAGCAGCAGCAACTCCAGCTTATAAGAAATTACTATGAATGGTATGGCTAAGGTGATTTCAGTGCTAGCCCCAAAAGAAAACGCACATTTACCAGCTGCAAAGATGACCCAGGTGGGTTTCTGCAAAGGGGATTTTCCTGTTTGGTTTGTGTTGCAAGGGGTGAGAAGAGCAGTTGGCTGAGAGGGGGATGAGGTTACCCACAGGCACCAGTGACGCACCCTATATAGCTTTCAATTGCCAAACTGCAGGGATATGGGTCACTGAAAAGGCGGAGATTACTGGAACAACAAAAAGGTGTTGGAGCTGTGGAAATCTAAGTGATTGCAGGAAACAGGCCAGTTGTAACACAAAAATGTAACCAGATAGTTTTGCTGTAAGCTTTAATGCTAGTATTGTACTTGCCCAGCCAGTGGACAACTAACAAAGTAGATGTTGCATTTGCAGAACCATAAAAAAAAGTGGGAATACAGACTTCAAGTTAAAATGACAGGCCTAGTAAAACCCCATAGCAGTAATAGACTTTTTGAAGATGAACATATACATTATATTATGACAAATAGTATTGTCATCAAACTCCCTTATGTTTGTCTGTTCTGTTTGTTCTTCAAATTGGCTATTAGCAAAGGCTTATGCTTATTTAGGTGCAGAACTGCTATGAATGTGTAAACACATAAGCTTAAGCCCAGCTGAAGATGTGTGCATGGTGTAAACATGGTTCTGCATAATTAACTCTAGGATATAAACTCTATAGCCAGGAGATTGGAAGTCCACAGTTTTTATCTCTTTAGGGAATGTGTGCAGTGTCAGCAGTTTCAGATTTTGGCAGCTTTTTCAGATGGGGAGAAGATACACAGAATTTTCAAGCTCTTCATTTCACAAAGCTTTAGAGTTGCTTGAGATAATGTTGGAATAGATGTCACAAATGGTTGTAATGTACATATTTCAAAGCCAAAGTTGGAGACTGAAAATTTCAGTATTGATTTTTTATTTAGGCAATTATTTAAGCTGTCACATCATTCTTAGTTGCTGGAAAATCTTTGAAGATCGATGGTATTATGTAAATAAATGAAGATTTTTTGGAAGTATAGAAATCCGATAGGAAGATGGCACCTCTTTTACTGACTGTTGCCAAGAACATAATGGAACTGGCACAGCTTGTCATTCTATGCATCATAAGTCAATATTCTTACATTCAACTCAATATCCTGATATTTTTATCCCAAACTTCCTTAAATGTCAGAGCATCTGACAAGGTAATTCTTGTACGGTTGACATGGAGACATTCAGTATCTTTACTAATTAATAGAGAGGCAATTTTCTACAGAAATTTTGGAAATGTCTGACATATCCTCCAATATCTCACATATGTAAGAGAGAAAAGTGAAATAATTGCGTGTTTCTCCAATTGAAAGCATGTCTGAAAAAGGCCACTTCTTTACATTACTAGGTAAGAACTCTGAGGAAAAACAGGCTATATCTATTTACTAGATTGTTCTAAGTCAGAAATAAACATACAGAGATACCATTAGATTTCTTTTATGAGACTGAGAAATTCATTGGCAGAATTTTCAAGCACTGTATTTATGTAGGCAGAATCTTTTTCTTCTGCTTGAGGCTACTTTTACAGTACTTCCTTACTGCTTTTCAGGAACATCAAGAGCAATGTCCTTAGCATTTGTATAAGAAGACCTGCATTTGACAATAAAGAGGCATGCACTGGTCACTGCTAAAGATGGCATTATCCCATTATTCCAGCCAAAGGCACTCTGCTGACCACCTCTGTCAGTTTAGCCTTTATCCTCAGGTATGAACACAACTTGAGATGTTGATGAACAAAATGAGGACCTGCTAGGATTTACCTTCAGACCAGCATTCCTATCGAAAACTGCTGCATTGAACTTCTGAAGGAAAGAGAGCCTAAAACACCTGTGCTGACATTTTATTTTTTTTCTCATAACAATTCCATGTCATTCACACATGGCATAGCTGACAATAGTAAACCTCTAGCCAGATAAATAGTCAGGCCAAGATATTTTTGCAAGAAGGGACAGGCATTGACATTTTCCATAATGTTTAAGTTACATTTTCAGAAGTAGGACAGAGAACACCTTTTGCCAGCCCATATTAAAGCTGTTTGTATATTCTTTTCCAAAGCAGCTTAAATGGAAGTATAAAATTGCTTAAGCATGCCTAGAGGAGAGCCCAAGACAGTCCCTATCTTTAGGGAAGTTTCCAGTTTATGAGAGTCAAATTCCTCTTGTTAGTTGTAGTGCACACTCCTTGAACCTTGGGATATTGTACAAGTAGATGAGCCGTGTTTATAACTAGAATGTCTAATTTTACCTTACAGTGAGCCAATAAGGACCACCTCTTAGACTGCAAGATCTTGGAGGTTTAAAGCCCATTCAGATGAGACAAGACCAGTAGTCAGTAGATGTACCAAGCAGTGAGTATATGAAAAGTGGGAAGCATCTCAGTTGTCTTTTAAGAGAATGGATCCAGACTCCCTGGTGAATTTGGTAGGGTTTTGCAACCCTTCCATCTCTGATTTGGAACTATAGCAAAGATTTGGGCCATGCTTAAAGGAAATCTGTCCCTTTGGCTGAAGTGTTCAGTAATGTAAGAGATTTGCAGTAAAGTTCTGTCCATATTACCTGCTTTTAGGGGTAATTCTGGAGCCAGTTATGAGATTACATATTCCTGAAAGAAATAAGGATGGAATGGACACTGATTATGACCAATATATTGGATGCTGTTCCACATGATATTCTTGTCTTCAAATTGGAGAGACGTGGATTTGATGGATGGATCACTCAATGGATAAGAAATTGCCTGGATGGTTGTACTCAAGAGTTGTGGTCAACAGCCCAATTCAATACAACTGTCAGTTCATCCTGTGTTACTTTTTCCCCAACCCTTATGACTCAGCTAAGTATTTTGACAGAAAAGGCCAACTGCTTCACTTTGTTTCCACCAAGAGGACAATTACAGAAGTCTCTAGCCATAGCAGAGTAAGTAATTAAAAACAAACAACCAGCAGACTGGATGTACGTGTGTTCTTTTCCATCCTGGTCAGTTATCAGTGGTCTTGAAATATTGCAAAACTTCTGTGGCTAACAGAGCTATTCTTTAAAAAAAAAAAAGAAATCATAGTATCTACCAAGGGAAAGACCTATTTATTTTAAATTTTATGCTTAAAAAAATAATGAAGTATTCCGATAATGCGGAAGAACATGTCTTGGAACTATGAGAGGTTGTCTCACCAAGGAACCTCAGCCCCTAAGCACTGGAGGCCTGGCATGAAACAGTAAACCACATGTTCCTTGGAATGAGTGATTATTAGTGACAAACAAAAGCAGTTTTGGCAACCCCAGACTTTCAACACTCATGAGTCAGGACCCCAACCAGTCAAAACCAAGAGATGTACAAATAATGTATTTTGTGTTGGTTTTATTTGCTTGCTGGCGGTTGAGCTCACATTTTTGTTTTCCCTGTAAGATTTTGAGACAGTGAATGAATTCATGCTGTTTGGTGTTTGGGGAAAAGGATAGTTATCATGATACCTATGATGAAACTGCAGAAGGTTGCAAACCCACGGTGTTTGTTTTGAACCTGAGATTTCTTTCCGTTTGCTAACCAGCAGTTCCTGGTGATTATGGATTTGTTTGTTAGACGTAGTTAAGAGCTGCTTGGAAATTCTATTTTCCAAATGGAAAATGTGGTTCTCGTAGAAATCAAAATTCACCACAGGAAAATGATTGATTTTTTTTCTGAAGATTTTCCACCAAGACTTAACATTTCTTGCTTCAGATTAGGAAAAATCAGGACGAACGGTAGGCTGTTTGACAGAACCCAAATGAAAGCAATTTGATTAAATTAATGGTAGTGTTCATTCATCAGAGCTCTGAAGTGCTAAGGTGATTATTTTTGTTCCGAGAGCCTCATTGTTTTCATAGATTCATAGATTCATAGATTCATTAGGTTGGAAAGGACCTACAAGATCATCTAGTCCAACCATCCTCACACCACCATCCCTACCCACCAAGCTACTAAATCAAATCCCCTGGGGGGACACCACTCGTGACAGGACGCCAGCTGGACTTGACTCCATTAACCACTACCCGCTGGGCACGGCCCTCTAGCCAATTCTCAACCCAGTGAAGAGTGAACCTGTCCACACCACGGGCTGCCAGTTTCCCCAGGAGAATACTGTGGGAGACCGTGTCAAAGGCTTTGCTGAAGTCCAGGTAGACTACATCAACAGCCTTTCCCTCATCTACCAGTCTGGTCACCCAGTTGTAGAAGGAGATGAGGTTGGACAAGCACGACCTGCCCTTTGTGAACCCTTTCCAGCTGTCATTCAAGGCTCATGGGACATCACAATTTGTCTTTTCTGTGAGGTACACAACAGTTGTCTGTGGCTATAATCTGATCTGATTGTATGGATGACTGCATGAGCTGTAACTTCCCTTAGACGCAGTTTTCACAGTTCTTTCCCCAGCTGTAAGGTCAGAGGTTTGGACATATTTAGTTTTCTCACTGGACAGAAATTCCTTTTGGTCATAAGTACTATTGAAACGGTATGTATAAGGATGTTTCTACTTGTATATTGTTGAAAAACTAATTACAGTGCTTGCTCACAGTATGTTTGTTGTCACAAGAGCACATTTCATCATTAGAAATGTTTAGAACCAGATAATAATGAGAAACAAATAACATATGTATTCCGGTGGAAATTTCAGATAAGTGCCAAAGCACTTGAAATGTTACTGAGTTCTTCATAAATACGTAATGGCTCTTCAAATATTTGTGAAAAAAGATTTTTAAAATCCCACAGCAATCTCAGCTTGTTTCTTTCTGTTATAAATGACTTGATTTTCAAGAGGATTTTGTCACCGAGCCCTCTGCTCTCACTATTCCCAATAGAAAGAGGCACCTGCATAAGAGGGCAATGCAACTTTCCCAAAGCTGGAATCGATTTCTGGTTCTTCCTGTCTATTTCCATAGATCATGGCAGGAATCTTAGAGTACACCTACAATGCCAAACAAAAAAGGGCTGGGGAATGAGCTTAAGCACTGAGCGCCACTCATCCACAGTGCTGAGGAGTAGGTTTGCTCTCCAGCACTGGTTTGAACTTCTCTCAGAGGCTGTCTCCAGGGCAGATCTTATCTGAAGGGGTCTTAGATTGGTACAGGAGGATACAAGCCATCTGGACCTCAACCTCATGTAGACACCTGGCCTTACTTAATTTATCCAGTAAGATAGTAAATTGTACAGAAGGACTGGGAACCTAACACTGAAATGTTGCAAAACTCAATCCTCTACCTAAGCCCATTCCCCCAAAACAAGCAAAACCCTGCTTGTACTATACCAACAATTTGGCTGCAAAAGCAAATGAGGAACTAAGGATGAGAACAGTGATTCATGAACTCACCTGTACCTCAGAAGCTCTCTTGGGAAGAGGAAAAATGATAAACCTAATCTATCAGATCTTCTGTTGACTGGCCAGCCCTAGGGAAATGTGGTAGGTTGCCTTTGGCATCATTTGAGGTAAGATGGTTCTTTAACTCTTAAATCAGTCAAATGAGTTGCAGTTCTACATGAAATTGCTACGCGGTTTCTGCTTGATTTTTTTTTAGTTCAGTTTTTCTGTTCCTTGGACTGGTCCCACAAACCCTTCTCTCCATCTTGTCCTCCTTACTCCCCTCTCCAGTTGTCCTTTGCAATTGTGTTGCAGCAATTAGGAGATGCTGGCCTGGCAGTCGTTAAAGTTGCAAATGCTTCTCAAGCTTGGTGATTATATGCTGGTTAAGCCAAACCATGCAGGACTGTGTGACAAACCCATAACATCTGTGTCCTGCCCTGTCATGTCATTAGAATGCATATATTCACAGAGTATGGTGCACTGTTGGCTGGGAGTCTGCACAACTAACCATAAATAGGATAATGGATTTCCTCAGAACAATATCATTATTCAAAAAACAAAACCTCAGTAGTTTGTGAGGACCTTTTTGGTTTCTCTAAATTTCTCCATGGATATAGCTTTCTACTAGGGATTGATGACAGAGGTGCGCATTTGTTGTCATCTTAACCACTAAAAACCCTGTGCCCTGTCTGCGGTACGTGACATCCTCCCCGTGTCTCCTGTTTTCTGACCCGCAATGCACAGTCAGTCCTGGTGCACTATCAGGACAGGCAGTTGCTTGCAGCTCATCTCTTTGCTCAGGCAAGCCATCCATTGGACTCTTCCTTTCCTTTCAGAGACCACGTGGTTCATGGCTTACATGTATATAATGATTATTTTTTATTACAAGAAACTCTCCAAGAAAGTTAATGCTACATAAGGATGTTTTCTAAATAAGAACAAACCCAGTTACTCTGAGGCTTGGGCAATGAAAGTCAGTTATTTATTGGTGCATTTTGACTCCAGCTAATTAAATCTCTGATGCAGGCAGTCAATTGCTAATGCCAGAGCTCAATGTAACATGTTTTTTAAACTCACTAAACTTAGAGGTGATGGAAGCTGTGAGCCATGTCTTGCTCCAGATGCATTTCTAGTCTTTCAATAACGTGAGTTTTTTCAGACTTTTTTAATATAGGAAGAGATTGGTACATGGATCTCAACCAGGTGAGAAGAATTAAAACAGGACTACAGAACTGCAGCTAATGTTTTCCTTTCTTTATCCCCCACAAAGGAAACACAACATATTGCTTTTCCACAGAGTTAACACTGAGAGTGTCCAGTCCTTTGGCTATGTTGGAAGAAAGATTCCCCTCACTTCTTCTCCCCTCCTTTCTCTTTTTCCTTCCTTATGGAGCCTCCATGATTCCAGACTATTCTCTTTTATTTCTTGCTATTTTGTTCTTCTATTGCTTCCTAGATTGTCTGCCTCATGGAAAAAAAAAACATTGTCTTTCAAGATTTCTTCTATAGAATGTCACCAAGTATACTGTGGGGTCCAGAAAATAGTTCATTGATTTACAGCTACTGGGAATAATTACAGTAGCCAAATAGCAACATTCCTACTGTCTTTGCTGGCTTAGCTCTGGGCCCTTTACCAACACCATTCGTAGCAATAGCAGCAGTAGTTGAATATCATGTTGAAGCCTTGATACATATTTTTACTCTGGCAATCAGGGAGTATTCATAAATATGCATTTTATCACAAGAGTAAACTGATAACAGACATGCAGGTGCCCAGGACTGATCCCCATCTTAACCTTTGCCTCTTACAAACAACCATCACAACATACATTGACCTGTCTCATCTTGCACTTCATGGACAGTGCTGCAGTTTTGGTCTTTTCAATACTTCACAATTCTTTGATGTGCCCCCACACACTACAGGAGAGCTTTGCCATACTTCTACCTTCTTGATCAAGAGTGGAAGATCTTGCTTCAACCTCAGCTTCAGCTTTCAACTGCGCAGCCAGTGTCTGCGTTCGTGCACTTAGCTGAACCTAGACATACGTTTGCCCTGCTTCGTCAGCGCATGCTTCGGAATGGAAAAAACGTTAGTGAGTTTCACACCTTTACTAAAGAGAGCAGTGATGATATTAAAAACTTTGTTGTCCGCGTTAGCCACTTGTGGTTAGTTACAGGAATTAACAAACCCATGGGGAAAGATCTACTGCTTTTGTGTGGAGCTTTATATTCACAGGACCATAGAATCATTAAGGTTGGAAAAGACCACTAAGATCATCGAGTCCAACCATTCTTGGCATTCAAGGTGCTGTTTCAAAGAGACAACACAGAAAAACCTGTGCTGTTGTGGGATGAAAGAGTGATTCATGTGGAGATGAACTGTGCTGTGCCTCTTGTTTTCTGGCTGACAGAACAGCCTTGGTCCCACCTTATTTACCAGCAGAGATGTACCTGGGAGTACAGTAGTGCTGGTAAATTCTTAGGAGGAAAGGTTTCTTCAGTATCATAGGCTGAAAGCATTTCCTATCATAGCCCTTATACAGCAGTTGGAATTTGAAGGAACATCATGTTCACATTTGGGAAGATGGCTGACCAGAAGAGATGTGGATCACAGAGAAAAACTGAGACTGTGAGAGGAGGGGACTGAGATCTCCCTGTCCAGAGCATCTGAGAGGAATTCCCAGGCAGCAACTGGAGCAAAAGGCTGGCTGACATGCACAACCAGTGTACGTGGATGGGGAGTGCTTGTTTAACTGCAAAGCGAGGTCTCATGGTCAGCACTGGCTCCCAGCACCCTGCTGCCTTTCCTGCAAGTCCCACCTTGGCATCCCTGCACACTGTCTTACACTGGCACTAGCTCTTGCGGATCCTTGGCTGCTTCAACCAGCAGCTGGGAAATTAATCTAGGAAAAATAATTGAAAAGAACCCAATTTGCCATGGCAAAGCATGCTTGCATACTGGTTTAAATTAAATGTGCAGCATTTTGTGTTGCCCAAGTGCCCTTGTGTAGCTGGGCTTCAGTTTGCTTTCACATAGGCAGCCAGACATGGGGAGGGTAGTTCCCTTCCAAAAAGGTAGTTCTCTTCCAGAAGAGAAACAGCACCCTTGGACTAACAAATGTAATCTTCCAGTAGCACAGCAAGTGCAAAGTTGCTGTTAACAGAGCAGGAATCCAAGCCACCAGCCAGGCAGAGTTTTTAACTTTCCTCAGAAACTTTCAAGCAGGGATTTTTAAGGCAAGCCGTGAACTCTTGATCCTTATGCATCACGTAGAGCTGCCAATGAAACACAGTTCTGAAGACAGATAGCCCATTTGAGACACTGATGTCCATTGACAGCATAAAGCGACAAAGTCTGCAGGAGAGAGTGCTGGGTTATTATTTTCCTTGAGGCTCTGAATGGCAATCAGGGGATTTATAGTTCTGTACTTTTCTGTATACTTGGAGGCGGCTATCAGTAAACCAGATGGATGGAAGAACAGATTGCTTAGGTAACCATTAAACACACTGTTGCTGTTTTCTCACATCTCAACATATCCCACCCATGCCAAGATGCCTCCATTCCAAAACAGCTACAGGCAGGCACCAGGGGTTCAGAGGAGCACAGTGCAGCATCCCTAAGCTGCACAAAGCTTCTTTGACATGAGCTAACATCACACTCAATTTCTAGGTATCTCAGTTCCTGTCCTGCCCCATCACAGTCTGCCTTTGCTTATAAGCAGCCAAGTTGCTTTGTCATACAGACTTAGACTGAGAGCAAATAGTGGAGGTGGGGAGAAATTTGGGAAATGTCAGGCACCTGGTCAACTTACCAGTGACAAGCAGTAGCTTTGTGTCCTCAAAACACATCAGGCTTCAGCAAAAAAAAGACATTTGCTTAAAAATCAAAAGACTTCCCAAATAATTTCTTCTGGACTACTCTTATTTTCATGTTTAAAGTTCGTGTTGTCAAATTATTTATACTACATTCTTTCCTTTCACTCCATTCCCTCATATTTCCACCCACACTCGCTGCAATCTTAAGGTCTTTCAAATGAAAGGATGCAAAATTCTCAGGTAATAACCTGATTCTAAGGACAAGGACTTGACGAAAACAAACCCACTATGTTTAGGTCCAACCATCAAACCACAAATGCTGGCAGCAATTCAGCAGCCACTTGGGAGAGCAATCATTTGGGAGATTGTAAGTTGTCAGAGGGCAGTGACAGAGCCTGGTTGGCTGAGTGCTCAGCAGGCTGCTCTCTTTAGATGCTGCCTCTGGGCCTGTAACTTCTTAAGTCTGTGTTTGGACTGAATATGTGGGCTCTTTTTAGTATTGCTTCATTTCATTTTTGTGTACCTGTGCCTCCAAAATCTCTCTGCCCTACCTTTAACTCAGGCCGAAGGTGGCAAATCCAGCATGGACATTTCTACTAGGCAAACATAAGGGAGTTTCTGAGTTCATTCTGCTTCAGTTTTCTCAGGAGTAAAATGAGAAGTGTGTGCTGTGTGTGTTTTAAGAAGTAAATAGCTATACAGTTGTTATTATTCAGCAGTACTGTGTTCAGAAGACAGTTTGAGCTGTCAAAACACTGCACAGCCTTGAAGAGTGTCACTGCACTGCATCTCCAGCACAGTCATCTTACAAATCTCCTTCCTTGTTATTCCACAGCTAGAGTTTATCTACGCCTTTCTGCTCCCCTCTTTTGCCTTATTTTTGCTGACTGCTTACTAATAAGAGGCTTGAATATTTGCCCCAGGGGGATGGAAAGGCCTACATGGCACCAAGATAGAGTTTCTGCACATCTTTTACAGCCGAGATGACAGAGAGATATTTTTCTTAAAAAGCACTTCCTTGGATTCAGTCTTCCTCAGCTGATGGACAGAAGGAGGTGTTCCTCTGCTCTGTGCTGCTGAGGCCTCACCTGGAGTACTGTGTCCTTATGTGGAGTCCTCAGTACAGGACACACATGGAGCTGATGGAGTGTGTGCACAGGAAGGTCTCAAAAATGATTCAAGGAATCATGCTCTGTTCATTTCAGGGGAGATGGACTAAATGACATTTAATTGTCCCTTCTGACTCAAACAATTCTATGATTCTACACTGGAGAGGAACCATCTCCTTCATACTTCCTCTGCCTTCTTCCAGGCAGCAACATTGCACCATTCTGGCTCTCCCTGCAAGTATACTTCCCTTCTACCAGTATGGTTTACCATTACCAGAAGTTTCCCTCTTCAACCACTGTGTGTGGCACGAGTGGATTTGTAGCACAGTCACCGACATTTCTCAGTTTTTATCATTGCATAACCAGGAACAGATACCATCAAACTTCTGAACAGTTAAGGCTCGGTCGCGCGAAATGGATTTCCTATTAGCAGGTCTTAGGTGACTTCATCACCACTGATTCCATTTATGGTCAGCGAAGAAGCAGTTTTATGGAGATATTCATCTTGGTGATCTGTAAAGTAGGTCAGAAAGGCAGGGTGGGTGGCTGTGGTAGGAGGCTAACTCAAGTGCTGACTGCTACACAGCAGTAACCTGAAGTTATGTGAGATGCTTTCTCCATCCCTGAAAGCAAGTGAGAAAGCAGGGGATAACTCATGTGGTGCTATGAACACCTACTTGTCTCTTGGGCAGAGATGATGTGCCTATAAGCTGAAGCTTAAATTGAACTACCACTATCACTACTTGGTGAGTACACTCCAGTTAAAATAATCCAGAGGGGACGGTATGGCAAACCCCCAGTGCTGACACAAGCTGTCACATCATTACAACCTGTATTTCACAATATTTCACTGTGTCCCCTCTGACCCTGCAAAACAAATTGCAAATACGATAATGGATTTCCTCAGTACAATATTATTAGAGGCAAAGCTTATGTTATTTTGAGGACCTTTTAGTTTCTCTAAATTACCTCATAGGTACTTCGCTCTTTTGGCTGCCATTTTCTGCAAGGAACTGATGTCAGAGGTTGTATCTTAACAACTCCAAACCGCTGGCCTCTCTGTGGTACATCACATCCTCCCCTGCTTCCTCCGTAGCAGTCTCTGCCCCACAGCGTTCACACGGCTCATCTTTCTGAGGACAGGCAGAAAGAGGCATGACAAATGCCTTTCCTCGTCTTTTATTTATTTGATGCATTTGGGGAACTATCTACAAAACTGTACCCTGTGGAGAAAGAAGAACGTTTTCCATTTCCACCAGGTAGTAGCCATCATCTTTTTATGCACCCCCTCCTCCCCCTCCATGGCTCACTAGCATAGACAGCTAGTTTCCCATCACCTGGAGGTTAAGCCTTGGAAGGGAAGAGGCCTCCTCACCAGGGAGCAAGCTGTAACAGTGATGTTATGTTAACATATGTTAACAGATGCCTGTCAGCTTTTGGTCCAGGCCCTGAGATGGATGGACATTCTGAACATCCTGTGTTATGGTGTTACCTGGGGATTAGGAACAAGCATAACATTTGGGGAACCACTGCCACCCAGTCGAGAGGAAAGGCTGAGAGTATCTTAGACCCATCCCACTCCTAGTAATGTTTTATTTATAAACCAGTGTTCTTTCCAATTACGTTTACAGAAGGGGGTGAGCTGAATGACTAAGCTAACAGATCATCCACCAGTGGTATCAATAAACTACATGGTAGTAATGAACGACCCGGAGTAAAAACACTCAAACCCCGGTTATCTCAACAAGCACATATCGACTGGATGCACTGACTGCTCCACCTGCTTGGAGTCCAGAGCCTTAAATCCTTTCCTGAAGAAAAGTTTCTCTCCTGGGAGCTGTGCTAGGCAGGCTTCTTTCCTTTGGCCTGCTGCCATTTAGGCTGCATTGCTGCTCTCCCATCCCTCCTTGTCAATGCTGCTGAACAGCTAGGGCCACAGAAGCCAAGGAAAGAGGTATCAAGAGGAGGGAGGACAGAAATACAACTATGTGGCCTGGTGAGGGCTCATTCAAAATAGCTCATGCAGCATCCCACAGTATTCTTGCAGAAGCTGTCCCCATGCAGCGTAGTGCACAGCTCAGAGGGAGAATGGGTAGGACTGCTTTCCACTGCCACTCCTGCTCACAGATTCTTATCCTCCTGTTGTGTCTAAAGCAAAAAGCTAGAACCCTCATCTTCCTTGGGCACTGCCTTTACTGAAGTGTCTCCTGAATGCAGTGCCAGGACCCTCACTGCCCATTGCAGAGGGGTGCACTGGTTGCTATGTCAGCAGGACATCACCTCTTGGGTCACTGCTGGGCATCATGTAGCAGTTCTCATTGCATCCTTGTCTGGTTGAGAAGTGAAGAACACTCGTTTTGCCACCAGCATAACAGAGAGAGTGTCACCTCTCCATCTCATCCTTCTCAATCCAGGAAAAGGCAGTCGGTCAGACGGTTCATTCAGGTCATGGAATAAAGCTCTGGCAAAGTCCTTAATGAATGAATGCTTTACAGATCGCTGTTGCAAACACTTAGGTTGGCTGCCTTGCAGGCTGGGGTCATCTGCTGAAGGAGGCAAAGAAGAAAAGTATTTTTTCCTTTTTTTATTGTGAAGCTGCTGCCTGCAGAATGTGAGACTTTTAGTGAGAGTGCTGACTCTGGCAACAAGTCAGCCCCAGTGTCTGCACAGCTGTTGGCAGAGAGAATCTGGGCGCACAAGTTTTCAAAATATTTTCTTTTTCTTTCCTCCTCATGATTTTCTTTGTTTACCCAGGAGAAAGAGATTTGTTGGTAACCTCTGAAGATATAATAGTGTCACATTTCATTTGAGATCGGAGCATACGAGCCATTTCCTCCACTTAAAGCTATTGTAGTCCAGGATCTGTGAATTACTGTATAGATTATAATTGCCTCCAACAAATATGTTAGTGAAATTGCAGTGTTTCAGGGTGAACCATATAATCAGTCTTCTTGGAAGTTTAGGAGACAGGAGTTAATAATGGGTTATCTTCCCAATTACTCTATGATAGACCATTTCCTATCTGGAAATAGGTCATGTCAAATAGTAGCAGCAGTTATATTTTTGCTATTATTTGTAACGTTCAGCAGAAGCTATCAAAACAGGACCTCATTTTTCTGTGTGTGTGCTGTACACGTGCAGAGCAGAAGCGGCCCTCAACCTATAAACTTTGCTAACAGTAAGATGGGCTGTGTGGATGAGCCAGTTGGTCATGGGTGGATTAGATGTTACACGAATAATAGCAAGAAAAGCATGATTATGAGTGCTGAGTTTGTGTGTGGAACAGATTGTTGGCTGCATTTCTGCTTGCCAATGACTGAGTGATCCGCTGGTACCAGCGCTGATGTACAGCTGAAGGACCTTATGTTTCTTAATGACTGGCCATGGCTGTCACCACACTTCAGAACATTGTCTGATGCTATTCTGACTTCTGCATATATGAAGGAATAGCTTGAAGTGACCTCTGCACTTCTGGGATTTTAAAGAACAACACTCTATTGAAAGGAATGTAGGGTGGGGGCTTTGGGTGGTTTCCAGAAGCACCCTGTCTGATCAGAGGGATCTGAGTCAGGAGCTGTGGCACTCAATGTTGCTTTAAAAAGTCCAGACCTACACTTGTGACAATGAGGTGTGGAATCGGCCACTCAGCTGGGAATCATCACAATTCTTCCACATTCTTGAGAAACAGTCTTGTCTCATGACCATGAATTTATAGGATTGGCTGATAAATCTGAACTTGATTACTGAGATGTGTTCCCAGCCTACCTAAAAATGCTAAGAATAGTTTTTTTGGCATATGAAGATGAACACACACCACTCAGTGCTTTAACACTGGATGGTTTCATTTATTTTCCTCCTCCCATATACTTTTTTCTTTTCTTTTTTCTTTATTTCAATTATTCTGAAAAAAAAAGAAAAAGGGAATTATAAAATTTGAACTAATGTGTATTCATTACACTTAAATTTAGCTTTGAAAAATGATGTTAAAAGAAAAAGCAACACACAGCTCTCTGTTGAGTGTGTCTTCCTGACTCAATGGCATATACACTTATTCACAGGCAGTTTTATATGTAATATAAGAAGAGTGAGCATGTGCTCTCACAAAGTTGTTTTTCCATATGCTAAGGATGAGAAATTCCTCTTCTCAGAAAATGGAGTGATCCCATCTAATTGTGCCTGCTTCCTAATGCAAGACAAAAGGCTCAGAATGGCATCTTCCTTTGAAAGTCCTTCCATTGCCTGGGCAGTTCCTAGAGTTAGAAATACAGGAGCATAAACCAAATTGAAGAATAACAACGAATATACCACGGGGGGGGTGAAGTCACACATCTCCTACTGATGAGTCACAATGCATTGTTTCTAAAAGCTTTGAGCACACCATCAGTTAAGCGCAGTTAGTCACCTTTGTTGGGAGTATTTCAGTGATCTCCTCACACTGCCTTGAGTTTATTAGATCCTGAGAATGCCACAAAGGGCAAGTTACAGAAAAAAATGTGGAAAATTCTGTCTCTTTCACTTCCTTCTTCAACTACAGGCAAATAAAAGGAGTAGAGATGCTTGAGAAGGATACTGCTGCTTGACTTCATGCTCTGTGCTATCATTACCTTTTAAATTTTGTCGAGTGGAATCAAGATCATTCCCTCCAGTAATACGAGAGAACAAGCTAGCTTTTTTTTTTTTTTTTTTTAAGACAATGCAGAACAGGCAACAAATACGTATTAATTCACTGTAGTAAAAACACAAAACACAGTGGGGCCACTTGTGGCTTTGTGCAATTTCTGCAATTCAGGGTTTTCTGCTGCGCTCTGACATCTCAGTATGTGAGGTTTTCTGGTGCAAGGAAGTGCAGTTTCCTCGCTTGATTTAATCCATTCTAACAGAAGGTGGGGAACAGCAAAGAGTCATTACACAAGCTTCGGTGGTCACTCTCTCGACTTACGGAAATTCCCAGGTGAAAAACTAATTGCAGCAGGATTTTCCTGTGCACGGTAGTATTTTATCATACTCACATTTCAGTAATGATGAAAGTCTTCTTCATTCAGTGCAGTGAGATCCTTGCCACTTCGTTGTATCCAGATTAGTGTTTTATAACAGAACTTTGTATTTTATGACAGAGCTTTTCTGGACACTAGGATCCCGTAGCGTTCTGTCCAAGGACCCGCATGGTAGTTCTAAGAGTTTGAGATACATATATTTTCCTCCTGTAAGGGAAATGCGTTTTCCTTCTGTCTTTCCTGGCTCAGAAACATTTCCATCTGCGACACTTGAGGGCTCTCCTGAAGTGCAGCAAGCATGCAGGTATTTTAAACAGACCAAAACTGCTATTTAGGCATCCTCAGTCTTGTTACCACCTTGTTACCTCCTGCAGATATTCAGAGATTAAGAGCTAAAAATGCAGGCTATTAGAAGTAAATGGCCAAAAAATGTCCCGTTGCTGTTCTGCCTTCCTACGGACGGCTTGGGAAACACATCCACACCGGTCTGGCCATCTCATCAGCTCTCTAGGAAAGATGATCTTATTCACGGCTAGTAATTATGACCGTAAATCTATCATTTCTTCCTACATCTCTCTTCCTCTGCTCAGCCACTGTGGCTGCATTGTCCCCACCAAGCTGTTCCTCTTGCTTCTTGTCAGAGCTCCAAACACTTTCCCTTGCACTTTTTCTTGCTTCTCACATCCTCATCAGTCCTCATTTCTTACCCAGCTACTTCCCTGTCTCCTCTCTGTTCCTCTTTTCTTCCACCAAGCCGCTACTCCTGGATCAAGACAGCACCCAGCCATGGTTTGCTCTTGGCGCTTCCCTCTCGTGTTGGAAATGCTCACAGAAAAGCAGAGAAGAGTCATTGTAACTGAGAGACTGGGATAGGATTTCTATTGGTTGGAAACTAACTGAGATGGCAACCCTTTCGCAGAGGCGGCTCCTTCGGTTCTGCCTTCAAAGGTTTGGGAATGCAGGCAGCGATATTTCTATGGACAGACTCACCCCTGCACTGCAGCTCATGGAAACCATTGTACATTGCACATGAAAGTCAGAATTCATGGGAATATTTTTGGATACAAGACTATTAAAGGCTCTTCAAAAATTCCCATGTGAACAGAACTGCTACAGAAATTCACAGTGTGGCAACTTCTGAGGTTTCGATTGCTATTTCTATTCTGCACTCAGAGGAAAATAAAAGTCTTCCTTCAAAACTAGAGGTCTAGAGACTGATGGCCAATGCAGAGCTCGGGATGGGGCAGATGCAGGCACAGGTGATGTCCCAGGTTTCGAGAAATCTGAACTACACAGAGAAGGATTGGGTCTGTGCTTTCCACAGCAGGTCGACAGCCACCTCCTCTGTCCCTCCTCAGATGAAGAAACTCGTGAGGAAATCAGATTTGCAACAGCTGTGTGCCTTGGAAATTCAGAGGAATGGGTCAAGTGTATGGAAGCAGTCATAAACTCAGTCTTCTTGTCTGCCAGGTTATTATTTCTCATTAAAACCAGAAATACTGGGGACAATGCACCAAAAGGGTAAGATACCTCCCAAACTGACCAGTGTTTTGCTGATCTGATCTTCAGACATGTGTCTTTCTTCGCTTATAACTCTATCCCCCAGCCAAATAAATGCACAGAGCTCTCACTAACATAAAGGCAAAAACAAACAGGCAAAAAGTCCAGCAGAAAACACACATTTTAGACGGTGAACCTCAAAAGCCAGAGAGCTGAAAAGTTTAATAAGAACTCAAATGCGTATATATATATTTTAAGATTTATTTATTTTGATGTTATTTTGGGGTCCTGCCTTGTGATTCTTGAATGCCTGAGGTTAACAGGAGCACTGTTTGACCAAAGAGTGCCCAGTTACACTGAGAGTAGCATGACTACAGTGACACTGGGTGGGTGGAATGTCAGAAAAGCAGAGAATAATTAAAGATACTGCGCAAGGCAGATGCAGTTGAGTGAAAGAGTGGAAGCAAATGCCCTTGATAGCTGGGAAGAGAAACTTCCTGGCAGTAAGAGTTGTTATTTTGTTGTTATTTTGTCTGACATTAGCAGAGAGATGAACTGGGTGATCCAAGGAGTGTTTTGTTATCTCTTACTTCTAGGAACCCTTGAGCCACAATGCCACTTGGATGAGATTTAGGGACAGCTTTTCAAAACAAGTATTTGACGCATAAATGTGCATCCAAAGGAAATTTGGGCAAAGGATGGCACTTTTGTTCTTGCTCTTTTTCACTCAGCAGTCAAATACAAACATTTGAATCAATGAATTATTTGGAATCTATTAAATCGTTTCATATGCTACAAACTCTTTTCACTTACTAAAAAGTCACATTTTTCTCTCTGGTTTTTGAGAGAAAAAAAATAAGATAACATTTCAAAAAGGTCTTACAGTTCTTTGTAAAGAAATTCTGTATTTGAAAAAATCTTATTTGCAGATATAGGCAGAGGTGCAAAAGCGCACGCGTCTAATCTGGGCATTTTCTGTCATAGAATCACAGACTCATTAAGGTTGGAAAAAATCTCTCAGGTCATCTAGTCCAGCCATCAGACCACCACCACCATGGCCACTGACCATGTCCCTCAGTACCACATCTACATGTTGATATTTTGCATCTCAAGTCTCCTGGATTTAAAACAATGCACAAAAAATAAACTCATTACTTTGCTACTGAGGTTGCATACTTAGCATCCACTGCTCGTAATATAAACGTACTTATAACATTAGTCACTGTTAAACTCTTCCCAGTTTTTCATTATATCAAATTCATTAAATTTGGACAAAGAGTAGTCTGAAATGATTAAATAGAATGTATCCATGTAAGCAATGAGGCCACACGTAGGTTGCACAGCTAATTCCAAATACTACACACCAAATGATACCAAGTGGCCTGCTGCTCAGATTTAATAATGAGTATTCCTTTTTTGCTGTGCATTTATTGATGTTGCAAGCAATAACTGCATGGCATTAATCAAAAGAAATATATAACCATTGGTATTTTAACTACATTTAAAAATGTTTATGTTCTTGAACTGGAAATCTTGCCTGCTGAGTTAGAGAATTCAGACTCAAGGGACTTTGGGGCAGACTTTTCCCTGTTTAATAGCCATCTCTAAAGACGGTCCTTCAAACCCAGCAGTAAATATTTACATGGGCTTCTCTATATTTCTTGATTTTATATTGTAGCTGCAATTTGTTGTTGTCTGTATTTTCTTTGGCTCAAGAAAGGGGGACTGCTGGGGAATTGTTTCCCATCCTTGTGATCATTGCTGTTAAACACTTGGAGCTCATCATATTTTGTCAAAGCAATTTTTGGTTTGCTTACATAATTTAATCCTCTCACGCAGTCTTGAGTGGTTAAGTTTTAATTATTTTTAATGTATAATAGCTTTATTTTTATACTGTTGTAACTGAATGTGAAGTTTATGTGGTGATCCTGCCTCTAGCAAAAGCAAACTAGGGATTTTATAGGTACATATGGGAATGGATTAGTTCTGTTTCCTACAGTATTTTTGTAAGCTTTAAATTAAATACGCTCAGGAAATTCAGAGCATGCAAGTCATCCAAATCGATTGTTTTACTATTGGATCGGTCAGTTGTATTCCTACTGCATGGGCTTTACTGCACATGGGATATAGAGCCAGGAAAGAGCTGTATGTAAGAGACATCTACCTCTTGGCAGAGGAAGGCACATGCTGCATCACGCGGGCTGAGTAATTACAGTGTCTCTGGCCCTGTGGGCGTTCAAGATGGCCACAAGCAAAATTTGTGTGAGATGCTGCAGAGTGCAAAACACCGTGCCATCTATAAATGTAAAGCTTTTTTTTTTTTTTTAATTATTATTTTTAAATTAAAACAAAACAAAGCAGAACATTGCTGCTTGAATCTGAGGCCCAGTCTTCAAACCCTCACACGAATCATCCCACAGGCTTGGAAAACTACTGTGTTTTCTGTCTCTGCGTTTCTTTTATCATTAAGCACTCACATAGTAAATACCAAAGGACAAAATACCATTTGCACAGAATGTGTTTGTGTTGTTGAAGTAATTACAGGGGTAGACTGACTGCCTTTGTGGCATCTCAGCTACTTTAGGGGTTCTGCACATGCAGTCACCAGGATCACACATACTAAGGGTACTTCTTCTTTTGCTAAATTAGGCATGTAATTTCACTTGTGCTTTTAACACACAGCTGGAAAAGTCCTGGGGATTTTTGAAAAAGAAAGAAAGGAAAAAAACCCCAAAAAACGAACAGTGTTTATTCTAAAAGGATCAGTCTAACAACTGTAGGGTGTGTAATATAATAAATTGGCAAATTTTGTTATTATACTCCTTTCTAAAAGGTGGTAGGAGCCTACAGCACATGACCCAGATAACTCGGTGTACAATGGTGCAGCCACCAGAAATGATCAGAGTTCTGCTCTGCCTGTGCACCTCCATATGTAGTCTGGATGGCACATAATTCTGTAGCTTTTGGCAGTGAAAACTATTCCTGTTTTGGAGTTACATGATTATATCACCAATCTGAATGCCACAAATACATGGTTCGTTGCCTCTTCTCTTTGGAGTAACCTCATGCTTCCTACCAAAATTAGGCAGTTGGTGTTGGACTATAAAATCTCCCATTTTTTAAAGAGAACTTAAACTTTGTGGAGAACTCTGCTTTTTTTTTTTTCTGCCACTAATTAATTCCTTCCATTTGGTATAATCTGGCAGAAGATACCATCCAACAGAGGAATCAAAGTCTTTTCAGTCAACAACGCCAAGTTGAGGGAAAGATACCTCCTATCTGGAAGGTCTTTTACCACACCTGTTCATCTAGATCCTTGAATAGCAAGAGGAGAGATAAAAGGATGAGAAGTGGAAATGGCTGTGTTCACCCTGGCATCTGGAAAGGGACTAAAGAATCACGCAGTATGTTACAGACTGAAGGCTTTAAGAATAAGAGTATTTAGCAGTAGTCAAAGTCACAGAGAAAGGCAAAGTTGAAGACTCATACTTCATGGTGTGACAGTTGCTTTTGAACAACCTTATCATAGCAAAGGTGTTCAGAGCAGGTGCAGAAGAAAAGCTCATATCCTGAAAGTCACACCTCTGTGATTGCACTGTGGTAAGTAGAAAACACTTGTAACTGTTGCCAGACTTGAGCTTGATACTCATTCAGTGATCTGTGTATCTACGCATTTCGATGAGGCTTGAACTCTAGGAGCGCCTTGCAGCTCCCAAATCCTAGGGTGCCAACAAGCACTTTCTGACTCAATTTTGTAGCAAGATGTTGGCTTTCCTCTTCTCCATTCTCACTCCTCATACATCTGGGTTTTCATTTGGGAAAAAAAAACCAAACAAAAAACTTAGGTGTGATGATGGCATAGAGGACTTGCAGCATCCTTCATTTGGTTCTTGATTTGGACTCACCAAGAGTATTTCTGTGAGTAAAGGTTATTCACATGAGAGTTTAATATAACCCTGCCTGGAATGGCATATTACATGAAATTTTATCCTGCCTGGAATGATGAAAATAATATATTTTTTCATATTTGTTGGTTCTTATTTGTTTTCAGAAATCTGTGTCCAGATACATGCATATATATGTCAATTATAAACAAACTGATTTCTTTTTCCAAGCTCTATAAACTTGCATATTATATTGTAAATGTTATAAATAATTTTAAATAATTAAATACATTTTAGATTGTAGATTTTCAAGCAAACTTTTCAAGGATATATTTTCAATTTTATTTACTATTTTAATATGGTTGTAAGAAAGAGTAATATTCCTTAAGCATATTACTGTCTGTAATAAAAATTAAAAACAGACTAAATGAGATAATTGTTTTATTTTCCTTTTCAAGTGAGAGATTTACAGAATGAGGTTGGAAAATTGTGTGTAGGCTGATGTTGTATGTTGTAGCTGGTTATTACTCAGTGAGTCACAGTAAGTTTCCAGAGCGTACCACACCTTAAGGTTTAACTGCCTCAAACCAGACAGCGAACTATTAGCAGAGGTGCTTTGAATTATTTGCTTTTTATTTATTATTTTTTTAATTTAAAATGATGCATTTTAAACCAGTATGTGTAAAGCTTTGCTGAGACTACTTCCTTTCCTGCTCATTGTCTGGTCCTTCTGATAGGTTAAAGCGTGACTAAAAAACTGAGATAATTATCAGCATTTCACTACTTCCTAGGGTGAGTGAAAGGCCTCTCTGCTGGTAGGAAAAGAGGCAGTATCCCACAGCATTACCATGTCTAATTGTGATTGTGGCAATGCAGACCTATGTAGTTCATCATCAGAAATTCAGTGCAAATCTCTTGTGTGAGACTTCTGGTATTTTGAAAGTAGAGCCATAGATGCACTGCATACGGTTGATAAGCACATGTAGGGTGCTGAAACAGAAGGAAAATATTATGCAGGGTGCACATTCATCTTTCAGTTTAGTACCAGTGTGTCAATGTTTGCCTTACTGAATCCTGCATGTGATATTCAGAACAAATGCTGAAATGGGCAGTTCTGGAGACTGTATGCTAGGAAAAATACAGTATCAAAACAAATATTAATTGCCTAAATATTCAATGCCATATGCTATCATATACCTTTTTTCACTGGGGACTTCATTCTCAAAATTGACAGCTGTTTCAGCACTGAATAAGTAAATAATTTAGATGAGCTTGAAGAATACGGGCTGTTCTCCTGGATTCCGAGGAAGAGCAACACTTTCTTTACTTTGGATAAAAGGCAAAAAAAAAAAAAAAAAAAAAAAGAAGGTAAAAAGAAGAAAAATCATTACTCTTACCAACTTCAGAGCCTAGCTGGGTACTCTTCTAGTGAATGGTGGTAGAAGTTAATGTCCTGTCTGCAGTCCCATCCTGATAAATGATGGACAAAGCAGTGTCGTAGTACTCCTAAAATTTGATGATTTTACATGTGATGCTGGAAAACAGAAACAGTCAAGAAAAAAAAAGTCTTTCTGCAGATTTTCTCTGTGCTATATCTTTTTGCTGCCAAGTAGAGAGGTGATCCAGTATTGCATTGGCATCGTAAGGGACAGTTCTTCAGTGCCTGAGTCACCTCTGTCTGGAACCCTCTGCTTGGGCAAAAAGGTCTTCTTCAAAAAGGCACCGTTTAAAATGATCCCTTTTAATAAACTAGATTATTTCTTATGAGAAATAAAAGACAAAGCAACACATCTAGTGGCCATGGGACTCTATGTGTGTGCATAATTTTGAAGAAATGTGAATGCACATCAAACATATGAATTCTGGAAAATTTGGGCTAATAATATGGCCAAGTTGATTTAGGAGCCATTTGTCCTCTCATTTGTATTCACTTTTTTTTTTTTTTTGCATATTTTAGCAAACATATTTAGTGATAGAGGAGTTATTAGAGTCTACTGGGACAGCATATTAGCCACAGCCCAGTCTGCACAATATTTTCTATTGGACTCTTAAATTCATTTAGATTTTCAAATGAAGTAGAACAAATAAATAACATTTCTAAATTTCTTCCTGTATTAGAAAACAACATTTGCAAACCTTCCATTTAAGGTACCTCACTTCACTTCACAAACAAACAAAAACCACCCCAAACAAAGAAACAAACAAAAACAAATAAAGGAAAAAATGAAAATAATAATAATAAGCCAGATTAAATAATTAGGAATATTGTCAAATTATGTCAAAAGTAAATTAAGTTTACCAGAAGTGATAATAGATTGACAAGAAAAAATATGTCAGAATGAAGGAAGGCAAAACCACAAGAACCAGTGACTAAAAAACTTTCAAAATATATATACAGAAATAAAATTATATTTATTTTTCCCCCCTAGGTGCAGAAATATTTTTTATTGTCCATATACAAGTGTTCAATGGTAGTATTCACACCATTTTTAAGTAACTCTATCAATATGCAAATCGTATGATCTGGTAAAGAAAATGAAGAAAAAGCATTCTCTCAGGCTGCTTACTCTGTTTTTTGTCCGTGCACATTCAATGGCAGGCTCTGACTGTCTTGTAAGATTCAACATCAAGTTTTCACACCATGTGGCAGTAGAGGGGCAGAAGGGGATGTTTTCTCTTTATTTTCCTTTTTTTTCTTTTTTCTTTGCTGTTCTCCTGCTGTTAACCCCACTTGCTACTCTTGTTTAACATGGAGAACTTCTCCCACAGCTGGGAGCACAGGAGGAAGACGGTTTCAATTTCTTTCAGCTGTGATAAACATTTTCCACTTTGGGCTGTGGGTGAATAATTCAACTTCTGGGTTTTGAATGTACCTCAGACTTTTAAAAATGGATCTTTCAGACATGGTAGAGCAGTGGGAGAAGAGTCTTATCTGGTCCTGTGGAGACAGGCACTATATGAAAACACCCAGTAACAGTTTGTTTTTATAATCCATTAAATCTCTCCGAAGGACTTTAGTTGTCATAATAGCTTTTCACATGGGACTTGCAGAGATGAAACATTCTACTGGATTGCTGGAGTGTCCCCTGAAGACAGCAGTGCCTCTGAGGAACTTAGGAAAATTGAATAATTAAATGGAAAACTTGGATGGAGCTCTCCATAACAGTTAATTTCTTTCAAAAAATCTCAGAGATATTTATAATCTCTGATAAGAAAATATTTTTAATCGATAGTGCCATGACTATCACCCTTCATTAATGGCGAGTAAAGACCTCTGGGGCTATACCAGCCATTGTTCAAGGTACTTGCTGTCTTTTGGCCTGCTGATGTTTGACCGGAAGATCTTTCAGTAGAAGATGGACATCTTGTCCCAACACAGCTGCTTTGTTCCTTCATGCAGAACTTCTTCTAGCCAGGTTTTACTTCTGTGGCATGTAAGAAAGCCATTCAGGTATACAACTCTCAGACAGTGGCTGCAGAGACTTCATGAATGGCCCAAATCATCACAGTCAATGTCTTTCAGCTTCAGTAAAGGCTTGCGACTGTGTGGTTTCTTGCAGTTACCAGTTGCTCACAATAACTGATTGGATTTTCGGGACAGGATTCAGTTCTTGTGGACAATTAGACCCCAAGTCTAAGCATTGACCAGTCAGCCAAGAGTCAAAGCTGCTGTCGCGTTAAAAACAATCTGATCTACTCCATCCCTGCGGTCAGGGGGGTTGTTCAGTTGGCCAGACACGGGGTCTGCTTTAGGGAGATTAGAATAGCTTCCAGACTCCTCCAACCCTACTGACTAGTCTCCACCAGCTATAAAGGGAGCTCAGACACCTGGATCACATGAAGACACTCACATTTAGAAAGTATATTTAGGTGTCTACAGTCTGGACCTGAATATCAAACACTTGTGGCTTAGGGATTCAGCTGCCTAAACATAGATGCCCTGTGGTGTCTGAGACATCCAGGGGGGCTGAGAACACAAAGCCTGCAGGGAGCCATGGTCCAGCAGGTGGAGTCCAGAACAGGAGACTGGAGGGGACCTCAGATGCCTCTAAATATCTAAGTGTGAGCAACAGAGTTAAGCCCTTAGCAAAACGTTCATATTTACATAGTTCTTCCAGTGGCATTTCTTCTTTTGGTGTGTTTTGTCATCTTTAGCTTTTAATCTCCCATTTTCCATGTCAGGTGGCCATGCGCCTGTCAGGCAGGCAGGAATGTAGTGTGACCAACTGCAAAGAAGACACTGAAACTGTTTTTACCTGAAGTGCACTTATTAGAGGGCCCATAAATGGTTTATTCATGCCCCTCAAAATAGAAGCCCCTTTCCTTGTCCTTCTTCCCATGACTTTTCTTCCCAGATAAAGCCAGAGAAAAAGAAGGCAGAGAAGGAATGGTAAGGCTCAGAAGAGGAGTTGCTCTGTAATTTCTACCAAACTGTAATTATTTAATTGGCTTATTGTTTTAAGGCAAATTTCTGATACATGCCTGCATCAGTGCCAGCCTTGGGACTAGTTTCGGGAAGCAGGCTGACCATTGCTTAAGTGGTTTGAGAAAGCTCTCTGAGCAGCTGACATAAGTCGAACACGTTGAACAAACAAACAAACAGACGTGTAGTTTACCCCCTCAGAGGCCTTTATTCTGGGACCCCAGCAGCTGGTGATGCAGAAGTTGTTTAATATCAATGTGACAGCTACTCAGATGCTTCCTGTTTTGCCATACGCCCGCGTCTCATCATATGTCATTTTTCATATGGGAGGAGCAGAGCAAGCATGATGAACTGAGGCTGATTATCTACGGTCAATCTGATAATCTGTGGTCACTTCAGACTTTCCAGGAATGCCAGAAAAAGATGTGTAAGTGTGGTGGGGAAGGATGATGAGCTCTTACGGCAGAGAAACACCAACAAATGTCTTGCTTTCCTCTGAATAATTGGAGATTTTATTTCCATGCTTTGAAAACTGTCTTGGGCAAAGGTAAATCTATGTCAAACTGACATAAAAAAGAAGCAGCAATTAAAACACAGTTATCTGCTGAGAAACTTAAAGTGTCTTCCGTAGTGTCAGTGAACAGACTGCCAGGGATTTGGAAGACTGGGATATGATCATATATGCAATGGGCTCATCAGCAACAACTCAGGCGGGTGGGTTAACTTTGGTTAGACTGAAAACATGAAAACATGTTTATTTTTTTTCTTTTTAATTTTTTTTTGGTGTCTCTATTCTCTCCCAGTTTAATATTCTGTCCACACAGAAAACAGTAGGATTAGAGACAGATTTCCTTTCTACAGTTTAAAGAAACAGTAGGACTGAAAGGAGAACATGATTTCAACACTCACAATAGATTTTAAAAGGCAAACATGAAAAGCTCACAACCATAATTGGAAACACTATGGGCAATTTCCTAGACAAGATAACTTTGATCTTTCAAAGGCCACATTTTCCATATCAGCGGTCTCTCTGTGGGGTTCAGGGCTTCAGAGCACTTGTCTCTAGGCGATGAGGTAGCTGAAGCTCAATGCCTCAAACACATGATTCCTCACTGCTGAGTGTGTCTCTCTGAATAAAAATGCATTTGTTACGAGAGCAAGTAAAGCTGAGCAAATAATTTGTACCTCGATCCTTGATGTAATGCCACACAGGCAGATATTAGGCCAGGATTATTGGTTCAGTCCATTGACATTACTCAGACATAGTTTTAGTGTTGTGAGAAGATAAACATCCATGTGAATGTTATTTTCAAGCTCAGTGAAATCTCTTCTGCAATGTGTGTACCTGTTCTGAAGTTAAAGATTGGTTACTAGGAAACAGAAACTAGTTGCTTTCAAGTATGTAGAAAACATAACACAGGTCACCTCATTATGATGATGAAGGTAAAACCTTGTATTTCTCTACAATCAGAGAGGTTAGACAATGATCAGGTATAAAAACAACTCCTTCCATGACGCATGCTTGTGCCAGATTCTGCTGCAGTTTGGAGAAGCAATTATGTAAATATAGATTTGCAAACAATTTCACAAAGTGACAAAAACAGTGTTAATTATCCCAAATGTTAGCAATCTGTCTAGCCAACCACAGAGTGATGAAATCATGGTCATGTTAAAAATGAAAGCCTGATGTAATCTCCCACCTTCTTCTTTTTTTTATATATTTTTTTTCTTTCTTTCTTTCTTTTTTTTTTTTTTTCAGGAAAACTGTCTTTCCTTGTATTATTGACTTAAATGTCAACAGCATCTGGATTTCTTTATTTTTAATCTGGGCCCAGGAGAAAAATGCACACGCATACACTCACAATAATGTGTCTATTCCTGTTCACAACACTGAATGGTACCTTCAGAGGTCTTTGCAGACAAAAGAAGCAGTTCATTTGTGCCTAAAATCTCATCCTGAATTAAAAAAAGATTTGAGATTTGATTTTGATACAACGAAGGTGCATACTATCTTCTTTCAGTGCATGAAAGATAACGTTGATGGCAACTGTTTTGTGCCTTTGACTTGCACGGAGTTTCTTAATAATTGTACATCACAACCAAAACCTCTTCTTTAATCTTCATTCAGTTATTCAATTATCTGGCTGCCTGTAGGGCCCGTGTTACAGTTTTAAAGCCTCACTTCTCAAGAATGTAATCAGTGACTTCATTGTAAGCATTGATTACTGAGGCGTTACAAACACAACTGATAAACAGTAAGAGTCACAGTATATCCTACTGGTACTAAATACTGGTTTATAGTTACTCTACTTTCCCCAGATTATGGCTACAGATCTCATAGAAGATTGACTAAAACAATCCCTTGCAAGAATTCTACAAGTTCACATCAAGTTTAGAAAAGGTTCTGGATACAGTTAACCATAAATAATGGTTATTTTGTAATATTCAGAAACATCTTATTTCCACGGATAAATTACTACTTTCTCTTTCTCTGGTGAAATTTTAAATAGTAGCTTCAAACAAAAACTGCTTCTATTCCTACCACAAGGTTATACAACACAATGTTATTACAATTTTGAAGGAGCTGACTTACTGCTTAAAATAAGGATGTTACATATGACTTAAATAATATGAATTATATGCTGAAGTCATTACTGAGCTGTTACCCAGGCAAAATATAATGTTGCTTCAATAAATATTTTAGGATTCAACACTGTAATTCTTAGGAGACATCTTAAAGAAATAAGATGGATAGTAACTTAAAAATTGCTGTTGAATTAATAGCTTACTGTTTAAATATTTAGCCACGAGCTTACTAAAATATGATTGTTTCTCCATGTATTAGTTAGCCAAATATTAAATTTACCAAAGATGAATCATACTTCCCATCTTCTCTCTCCTCCATTAAATAGATGTGTAATAAGAATCCATAACTCTTCGTCTAATACTCTCTGGGTGAATCAGTATAGCTACTTATGTCGTAGTGTGAGAGCTTTTGTGAGAATACACCTCTGGACAAACTAGTATGTTCTCATTCTGAAAGTTCTTCCCTAAAAATGTTCAAAAAAGTCACACAGAATGTTTCCTTTAACTTCTCTTTCCGTGATACCAAGGAGTGGTCCAACTTCTACAAAAGTGAAAATGCAGGCACAGGGAGACGATGCGTGTTTGATGATAATCCATAACTCTGAGCACCTGATTTTAGTCTCTTCAGTTAGGGTCTCACATTTGAATGACAAGAGATGCAGAAGATGACTATGGAAAACCCAGAGAAATGCCCCATTCCTGCAGTTTTGGCATCGTGTTGACTTGTAATCCATTGATAATAAACCAACAAGTAAGATATCTGTTTAAAGCCTGCAACATTTGTACACATGCCAAAAACATTTTCGGCTGAAAATTTCATGTCACTTATACAGGCTAGATATGCCTACCTATGCACTTCCCAAGGGTCTCAAGATGATGGGGTTCCCAACCTCCAACACCTTAGCATTTACAATAAGAAAAGATCTCTATACTTTGGGTTTGGGAATTAAATGAGACAACTTCTAAGACTTTCTGTTAATTGTAGTGCAACAGTACTAGGTCCAGTCCAAAACTAAGTAATTTAGCAGGAAGATTCCCACTGATTTTGATGGTCTTTGAACCAGGGAATGGTCTCTACTGCCAAGTGTTAGTGATGACTCAGACAAAGCAGACTGCTAGGAAATTGTACTTAAACCACAAGGACAATGCTTATTGCAACTCCTTAGTCATCAGAGATAGAAGCTAAATCCAGTTGTTAAGTTTGATACAGAGTCACAGGCTGTAGCTTTGGGATTATTATTTTAAACTAAGGTATTTCTAAGAATTATTTAATCCAGAATATGGATATGGGATAGCATGTTAATCCAATAGCATTCAATTTTTCTAAAACCTGATGACGTAAACCGCACAAGTGAAATTGGCATCTTATTGTTACCAAAAATCACCACATCAAACAATTAGCAAGTGTCAGGGATAAGGAATTGTGGCATTAATGACACAGGCTCTTAAGTTATCCCCCTATTTCATCTTGATTTTCAATTTACTACTGTCTTGTTACTCTGGAAAAGGCTGCTCCATTTTATTTGTCTTCCACACTAGTGTTGCTTCTCAGCACTCCAGTATCCACGTCCACATTTCCCCACACAAATGCACTACCAACCTTTGCACACTTTAAATCTGTAATTTAGCAGTGTGACCTCAGCTTTTGGGCTGTGTGTTGTCCCCCAGATTTCTTTTAAGGTGTTCCACATTTCAATACCAATCTGATTTGCCTAAAGAACATTTTGTCTGTGTCATGTTGCACTAACACACAGAAGGATTTCTTGTTTGGTTTCACATTCTGCTGCCCCTAGGTAGCAAAATGTTGTGGTCTCCAAGGGCTACCCTCAAAACTAGAAAGAGCTGGGTACTGACTCCCAGCGGGGCTTCCTTTCTGTGAACTCAGCCAACCAACAACTCCATGACTCCAGCAGATGTTTTTGGCCTTCGGACCAATAGATGAATTTGTCCATCTTCCCTCATTCCCTCAGTCATCTCTCTGACCAAAGCCAGCATAGTTAAATCTGGATCCCTGCCGAGAACAATCAGGAACAAAGCGCTGGCCCAGTGAGGTTTTCCGTCGTGTCCCAAGAAAACTGTATTCAAGGGCAAAGGGTCCATGCTATATCATGTCATAGAGCCTGTACCAGCGTTTTTGGCTTCCCATTGTACTCTATTTGATTGCTGGTTTTAAATATGTCATATATCTCCAGATGCATTATTTATGTTTGCTTCTGTTGTTGTGCAATTTGTGGCAGAGAGAGGGGTCTGCTGGAAAGCAGCCGTTGGTTTAGTGGCCAGCCCTGTAGCAAAATATTAGTAATACAGAAATCTGCTGCTCTAAGTGAAATCTGATTTAAGCATAAATGTCAGAAAGCATTCCAATAATTTATTTAAGTTGTTGACATTCTGAAGTGATTAACCAACTTATTTCCCTTCTTTTTTCCTTTCTTTTCTTTTCTTTTCTTTTCTTTTCTTTTCTTTTCTTTTCTTTTCTTTTCTTTTCTTTTCTTTTCTTTTCTTTTCTTTTCTTTTCTTTTCTTTCCTTTCCTTTCCTTTCCTTTCCTTTCCTTTCCTTTCCTTTCCTTTCCTTTCCTTTCCTTTCCTTTCCTTTCCTTTCCTTTCCTTTCCTTTCCTTTCCTTTCCTTTCCTTTCCTTTCCTTTCCTTTCCTTTCCTTTCCTTTCCTTTCCTTTCCTTTCCTTTTCTTTTCCTTTCTTTTCCTTTCTTTTCCTTTCTTTTCCTTTCTTTTCTTTTCTTTTCTTTCCTTTTCTTTCCTTTTCTTTCCTTTTCTTTCCTTTTCTTTCCTTTTCTTTCCTTTTCTTTCCTTTTCTTTTCTTTTTCTTTTCTTTTCTTTTTTCTTTTCTCTTCTCTTCTTTTCTCTTCTCTTCTCTTCTCTTCTCTTCTCTTCTCTTCTCTTCTCTTCTCTTCTCTTCTCTTCTCTTCTCTTCTCTTCTCTTCTCTTCTCTTCTCTTCTCTTCTCTTCTCTTCTCTTCTCTTCTCTTCTCTTCTCTTCTCTTCTCTTCTCTTCTCTTCTCTTCTTCTCTTCTCTTCTCCCCTTGCCCTTGCCCTTTCCTTTTCCCTTTCCCTTTCCCTTTCCCTTTCCCTTTCCCTTTCCCTTTCCCTTTCCCTTTCCCTTTCCCTTTCCCTTTCCCTTTCCCTTTCCCTTTCCCTTTCCCTTTCCCTTTCCCTTCTTTTATTGTGGGTAGGAGGTTGTATCTACTTCCATCATATGGAATTTAAGCAACACTCTTTCCACAAAACCATACCTTCTGTACTTCAGAAACTGAAGCTAGCAGAGTTATGGTGTAATACAGTGTTAACGTGTGATGTGAATGTTTCACAATCAGTTGTCCAAGATTCTATGACTTTCAAGGCAGTTTAGCTCTGTTTGCTTTCTGGTTAGCCAGTTTGAAAACATACTGACATATTAAAAAATGGACTTCTGATTTGTGTTATGCTGCTTTGTAATCACAGGAAGCAATTAACCAGAACTGTCCTAACTGTAATGAAGTATAGCTTCCAGAAGTGTATCCTTTATAGAGCGTTCTAAAATAGATCTCCTTCATTCCCATCCTAAACAGTTTTAGCATAAATGATTATTTTTAAATGTGTCTATAAACTCCAGGAGTTTGGAAGCCAATGTGTGCTTGAGGTCAAGTAATATGCAGTAGTATGCAACAGTTATACTTGATTTTAATATTTACTTGGCTCTCTACAAGCATGACTTCATTCTTGGTCTGATTTAATTTTCTACGTTCCCTAAGAATTTTTTATGTTCCCTAAGAACATCCTTTTTCCTTAGAAAGGAAGATCAAGGAAACTACAGGCTGGTGAGCCTCACATCTGCCTGGGAAGATCATAGAACCTATCCTCCTGGAAGCTATGTTAAGTCACATGCAAGACAAAGATGTGATCTATGACAGCACAGCTTCACCAAGGGCAGATCATGGTTGACCAACCTGATGACTTTCTATGATGGAGTGAAGGCATCATTAGACAATGGAAAAGCAATTGATATAATCTAACTGGCCTTCTGCAAGGCCTTTGACACTGTCCCATATCACATCCTTATTTCTAAATTGGAAAGATATGAATTTGAATGCCATTCAGTAGATAACGAACTATCGAGTGGATAAAGAATTAGTTGGATGGTTGCAGCCAGAGGCTTATGATCAACATCTCTTAGTCCAGTTGGAGGCCGGTCATGAATGGTGTCCTTCAGGGACCTGTCTTGGAACAGGTGCTCTTCAGCACCTTTTTCAGCAACAGACAATGAGATTGAGTGTACCCTCAGTAAGTCGACATTAAGCTGAGTGATGCAGTTGACACAAGAGAAGGAAGGGAAACTATTAGAAGGGACTGGATAACCCTGAAAAGCGGGCCCACATGTATCTAATGACATTCAACAAAGACAGGCGCAAAATGTTGCACTTGAGTCGGGGCAATCCCAGACATGTTCACAGATAAGAAGAGAACTCATCGAGGGCAGTCCTGAAAAGAAGGACGTGGGGTTCCTGATGGACAAAAAACTGGATGTGAGTAAGCAGGATGTTCTTGCAGCTTGGAAGGCCAGCGGTATCCTGGGCTGCATCAAAAGAGCAGTGGCCAGCAGGGCAAGGGCAGGGATTGTCCCACTCTACTCTGCCCTAGTAAAGCCCCATCTGGAAACTGCATCTAGGCCTCAGGTCCCCAGGATAGGAGGGATGTGAAGCTGTTGGAGCTAGTACAGAGGAAGACACCAAGATGACCAGAAGGCATGGGCATCTCTCCTATAGAGAAGAGAGGGTTCTGGGCAGACCTCATTGTGGCCTTGCAGTACAAAAAGGCAACTTATAATCAGGAGGGACACTGAATTTTTTTTTTTCATGGCTGACAGTGATAGGACAAGGGGGAATTGCTCTAAAGTAAAAGGGGGGGAGATTCTGATGAGGTATTAGGAGCAAATTTTTCACTCAGACATTGATGAAGCCCTGGCACAGGTTGCCCAGAGAAGCTGTGGATGCCCCATCCCTGGAGGTGCTGAAGGTCAGGCTGGATAGGGCCCTGGGAATTTTGATCTGTTAGGTGGCAACCCTGCCCATGGCAGGGGTTTGGGACTGGTTGGGCTTTAAGGTTGCCTCCTACCCAACCATTCTGTGATTCTAAAAATGCTTTTTTTTTTTTTTCCCCTTCCCCTTATATGTTGTCATTGTAGAGGAAAATTGGATGCAAAAACAGTCTGGGAAGTACAGGAGTAAGAAGTCATCACTGTATGATTATGATAATCTTTTTTTTTTTTTTTTTTTTTTTTTTTTAACTTGATAGAGCATTAACTTGTGTAAGCTACCAACTCCGTGATCCTCCTGTCATGAATACTACATTTTGTACGCTGGAATTTACCCTACTGCTCTGTGTGACCACAAAAGGAATCCCCAGGGCCATATTTAATTTCACAGTCAAATGCACTACTTGACTAGCAGCCTTGAAAACAGTGTATATCCCATATTTTTGATCTCCTGTGGGAACCATACTGTGTACTTAATTTAGACATTTTGCTTTGCACATGAATCTCAGCAGGAAGACTGGGGGAGATGACGATTGGGGGGAAAATATATGTCCAAGTTAGGGCAAAAAAGAGGAAAAAAGACAGAACAGAACCATTAATTTTAATTTTAATTTTTATTTTTTCAAACAAGATGTAATCAGTTGCCATAATACTGTGTTGTTTGTTTGACTTTTTTTTTTTCACTGCGGTTACTGTTACTTCATCCCTGAGACACTTCCAAGAGAAATGAGGAATTGTCCACAAGATAATCACCACTATGTCTGACTTTTCTCTGTGTAATGTGATGTGTCACTAAGATGGATATATTTTCTATATGCAGTCTTCTAAGAAAAACAAAGGATTCTAACTGGTGAGTATGACTTTCAGCATATATAGTTTTGTGTAAGGGTGATTTCTCCAAGAAAACTTTCCTTCTGCCTTGGTAAAGGCAGTGCTCAATTTTTTTCAATATCAGTATTTTAGTGACTGCTTCTTTTGAATGTGATGGCATCTTCACATTGGATAAGTGACTCTAGAACTGTCTTGCCTGCACTTCAGACATCGAGTCCACTCATGAGCCTGAGCTGATGTCAGCTTGATCCATGGGACAAGGATGATTATGTGTCTACATGATCCCAGAGGCTGCCACATACAGCTGTGCTTCCTGCTGTGAGCTGGCTCGTCACCATGCCTAATTTAATGTTTGCCCTGTTTGCAAAAGTCAGCTAGGGCAAATACTCCATCCCAGAAAATCAAATGTACACTGACACAATAAACTGATTCTAAAATATACAATCATCTTTTTGTCATATGCAAACCACGTTATGAAAGTGGATGCCAGCCTTGAGCTGGGGCTAATCCCCTTGCTCAGAGGTGTCATGTGGCAGGGGCTTTGCTCTCTGATGCCTTCAGACTATCCACAGGGATCTGGGGCTTCTTCCATTTGTATCAACATGAATAAGAAATCTTGGTCATCTTCCAGAAGTTACAAGGGCCACCAGGGCCAGCTTTCAGGTTCAGTCCTCAGCATAGACCAAGAGAGAGAATTTGCATATCTAAACAGATTTTTAAAAATGCCTTCTTTATATATTTTCAATTGGATCTATCCTGCTCAGCTTATCGGGCACCTCAGTTTGACATGTCTGATGAAATTCCTTCCTAAGTAGGTTTTAAAGTTACCTTTATAGTCATCAGGAGATGAAGCTGTCATCCAAGGTGGTTTTGAAAAAGCAGGCTGGGTACCGGCCTCAGTCAATACATAAGAATTAGTTTAGGGCTTATTTTTTAATGCAGTTCTCATTAACAAGTAAAACTGAATTATACTAGCCTACGCCTTTTAAGCCCATGAGCTTAGAAGTCCTTCCCTTCTAATCAGCTGAGTTTACTTGGCTGTCAAATTAATTCCACATCCAGAATTAGGTCCATTAGAAAGCTTGTGGGGATTTTATTGCTATCATGGAGAAACGTGTTCTTTTGAGCGTAACAGAACTCAGTGTAATTAAATATCAGTTCTGATGGGTCTGATGGGTCTACTAGTAAAATACACAGCTATTCAATAATGATCCAGAAATTGCCATGTGGATCTTAGAAAACAGTACATTTCTGGCATTTTTAATACTTACTGAATGGACAGTATCTCAACTCCAGGCAATAAGTAGGTAACATTTACACCTTACACTGGGTATTATGCCTTTCCCAGCTTGAGTAGGTTCTGACATCACAAGTGAGCTCATCAGATCAAGTTTTTGCTTATTGTGTGTATATATATATATGTATATATAACCAGGGTTTGAAGTCTGATGGCTGCTGGACACTTAATGTAAAATCTGACATGAGTTAGCAGCAATCAGACCATAGGTACTTACATGGCTGGAATCTGCACATGCGAATGATGAAATTCAGTGTTTTGGTGTCAGACCACCTTGCAAAAAAGTTTTCTGTGGCACCTGGTTTTGTTGGATTTCCTATGGACCAGTGAGAAAGGGAATATATTCGATGCATCTTATGCATATCAACACTTTTTTGTCTGTAGTTGCAGCCGTAAATATCCCGGTAGAGAAATTTTGCTTCCATGATTTGAAAATGTCCTTCCAAAGTGTTCAGTCTGAGTAAAACTTGAGTGGTAGCAATTAGTAAAACTATTTACAAAATTACAAAATCAATTACGCAAATTAGTGAAAATGTTTGTAAAATAGTTGGGTACGTGCAGTTTGGAAATAAAGCCTTGATTTTGTTTTTTTCTTTTCTGTCTCATGACTTAAAATACAAGCCACTGCTTCTACGTTGATGGGAAAAGTCAGAACATATGCTTTACAGCTTAAAAAAAAAAAAAGAAAAAAAAAACCAACCCAAAAACAGCCATGCAAAAGATAATGTTATTGCAAGTGTAAAACAAAATGGAACTATTCCATAAGCCATATTCAGAGTGGTGCTGATGGCCACAAGGCCAGCTTCAGCTTGCTTCTGGGAGTGTTGGAGCCCACATGGGCCATAAACCAAACACAGTAGAAATACAACACTGCTTTTCCCTCCCGATGCTTTTCACGAAACCACCAGAAGTCATGCAAGAAGATCATGATGTATCAGTCTTGCTCAGAAATTCAGAACTGGAAAAACAGCTTGTAAAACTGCTTCATGCATCATGCTTTACAAAGCTTAACTACTTTACATTTGAAGAGGCATAATTATCAGTGCTAAATATCAGTGGTTAGAAGCCACTCTAAAAAAAACCCACAGAAGTGACATTTTGAAGGGTTGTTATGCCAGGGAGATGAATAGGCTTTGGTATTTTGACAAATAATAATGGTATAATTAAATACTTCAAATTGCTCTCTATAAAGTGATGATGTGTAAATGTGAAAACAGCACTTCTCACTGAACCTACCTGTTCTCTACTTAAATCTAGTCATGTTGCATTTAATAATCATAATAAATGTTTAAGGTTTTTAATATGTAGAAACTCCATTTAGACAGCCTAGAATGCGGGAAGAGAGGTGGAGGCTCTTGGAGTTAGAAATCATCAACAGCAACATTAAATAAGCAATAGCTGACATCCTTTCCCTGCAGCCCTTCATCTGCAAGAAGAGTCCTCACATACTCACGTAAAATCCTGGGGAACAGGATGGAAACCAACACCGAAGAGTGTTTGGCTGGTAGCATTGCCACTGCTGGTGTTAATCAGCAAGCCAGGTTAACGTGGCTTGGCTATGATGTGTTGACAGGGCTGACAGTTAGACATACTCTCTTTTTTTAACTTGTGAAATGAATGCGTTTTACCTGGAATCACTGAGTCACAACAAATATGGAAAACCACTCCCATGCCATTTCCCAGAGTAGAGTGGTCATTTAATAATAGCATGTTTATACAATACTTATTTCCACAACCCATGTTAGGGCCTCAAAATGCCTTACAAACATTAATAAAAGTATTCATAATCCTTTCTAGCTAAGCAATTTATTTCCACGTTGTTCACCAGAGATAGTTAATAATTTCTAGCTCTTATGTGTAGTAATTCTAAGATGTGATTTTCAATATTCCTTAAAAAAGAAAAAAAGATGTAATAAGTCAATTTTACAGAAGAAGAAATGAAGCTGTAGAGAACACCAGGACTCACTACTGGTCACACCATCAATCTTTTTCAGGAGTATCTGTTCCTCCCTATGTCCTGTTACCTATACACAGAATCATAGAATCACAGAATGCCTTGGGTTGGAAGAGACCTACCTTAAAGCCCATCCAGTCCCATGGGCAGTGCCACCCTCCAGCTCAGGCTGCTCAGGGTCCCATCTAACCTGGTCTTGAATGCCTCCAGGGATGGGGCACCCACAAATCCCTTGGGCAACCTGTTCCAGTACGTAAACATGGACATTAGATTTTTCTCATGAGTCATGGTGAATTTCTGAAGCAGCAGAAAGAAGTGGAGACTCAAAGGAGGAGAAGAAGCCATTTTGTAATCATGTCAGTACTGCCTTACTAGGTTGCTTCCAAGAACAAGCTCAATGAGGGAATTCTAGGCTGGGGTGTCCTGTGTCTGTTAAAAATACACTGCAGGGGAAATCTGCAGGCAGTGCACATTTATACTATAAGAAGTATAACAAAAAGTATGACAAAGCCCCATAGTGATTTCTTCAGGGCTGATTTCCTTGCAATACTGCAGTGTCTGGAAGAAGGATTGCTTGGTGAATGTGGGGAGCTCTGTCCATATTCCGACTTTTCTAGCCAACAACTAAGTTTCTTATTCTTGGACGTGGACCGCAAAGATGATGTGGATTTTGTAGCCATTCTCAGGAGTCTAAGTACAGCCACAAAAGATGGGAGAAGGGAGGGTGTGAGGGCAGTTCTTGGATGCAGGAATTGTAAGCAGGGGGCCTTGGTCACCAAAGATTTTCCCTTAGGTGTTGAGTCAGAGGAAAAGTCCCTCATCATCAAGTGACACACAGTTTATTCCTGGCAAGAGGCAAGAAATGTTGTATTGGATGAAGCCATCGCTATTCCAGGCTGCAGGCAATTAACAGGTATTAGTACAATGGCCTTAATTCCTTGTGATGGTCAAAGCACCACCTGAAGCACCAGTCAGATATAGCTCTGTTTCCACATTTTCAATTGCTTTTGGTCCACGTTTTACAGCAGTGGAAATGCAGGTTGTGCAGTAATGTGTCTCAGCCCTCATCTTCCAGTGACTCAGAGGAAGCTCTTCCTTGATCCTCTGGAGAGGAATGGCCAGGGTCTATATAGGCTGGTTGTCTTGACTTTTGCCAGTCCTAACAAGGGTCCATCCATATAGCTTCAAGCAGTGGCTTTAGTTTTAAGGGCTAGGAAAACTCTTCACAGTATTCCAGCTGGGTTTCTCTCACTATGTCCTTTAATATATTACAAATACAAAACAATGTGCTGGATAATAAGCTGGCCTTGATGGCTTTGCTAAAGATGACATTTCTCATGATGCCAAACAGAGGCCATACAGGGGAGGATAAGTTCCCAGTTGTTCTGTGTGTTGTTGTTGTTTTGGTTTGCTTTGGTTGGTTGGTTTATTTCTATTTTAAAGGGCAACCATGGCACGTTGTTGAATTGCCCAGTTTTTCTTTAATTATGATATTCTGAAGTGGCTTCTCACGAGTACTCTTTCTTGCTATACTTTTATCTACATTTCTGTAGACATACTGGCACTTTCAGTGACTCTTGCAGAAAAGAAACTTTAATGAAAGTGCATGATTGGTATTCTTGATACTAAATAAAATGCTTTGACTTTTCTAACACTGACGTGTAGATATGCCTTGATCCTATTACGCTGGTACTTCCTTGTTAGACAAAAGGAGTCTGCAAAGCAGACTTTTTTTTTTTTTTCTCTAAGATTATATTTTACTAAAATGATTTTCATAAAGGAAGGGAGTATTAGCATCTCTTCCCACTCTGAAGAACCATGCTAAGCAATGCTTGGTTCCTGATTTCCTCTTGGAATGTTTCAAATGATGCTATTTCCCATCTGTTACCTAACAAAGAACTGCAGTAACAGCTTTCAATTAATACATGTAAGACAGAGCTGTTAGGTGTCATGGTTTTATGATTTTTTGGTATTGGTATTCCACATCATAACAACATGTAGTGCATTAAGAGTTAAAGAGTTAATACTCCAACTCCATAGATCATTGATATTTCCGGGTATACCTGTCTCAGAAGAGGAGAACTACATTCCCCAGAGGACTTTGCGATGCTTTACACTTTTACGTATTTTCCGCTCAGAGGGAAAAGATAAAAACCCTCTGCGGTCACAGGACACTCTCTTTCCTTCGGGATCGACTCAGCAGTGGGTGCTCGCTGCCGTATCGCCTTCAGCGTTAGCGTAAGGCCTTCGGTTTATCGGACGCTCTCTCTCTTGCTCATTTTATTTGATTTATTAGCTTCAATTCCAATTATATTGTATTATATTGTGTTATTTTGCTTTCTGATATCTTATTTAGTAAGTTAGCTTTCCTCCTCAGATCGTTGCCGCTGTTTTGTTTCTAGGCCCATCTCCCTTTTCCCTTTTCCCTTTCCCCCTTCCCCTTTCCTGGGGCGTGGGTCTGCGGGTCCCCCACACCAATCGTCACGGAACCGGGCTGATCCAGCCCAGTAAACCGTTGACATTAGGTTTGGGTCTAGGATATCTTTACAGAAATGCCTTTCTACCATCAAGCCCATGAGTTGACACACTTCAAAAATAATTGATGGAATTTGAGTTCACAGCCTATGAATGAGGTCTCTGAGTTGTGCAAAGAAACTGAGAGGCACAAGCTTGTGAAGTTCCCATGATAATGATAATCTGTCCTTTTTGGAAAAAAAAATGTAGGAAGAAAGTTTCAAATCTGAGTATATATATATTGATGCTATACAGGTCAGCTTTTAAAATCATATTACACTTTAGATTAAACTTCATTCATTGCCTTTTTTAGGTCCACACACTGAAAGATCATAAACGTGAACAGAGGCACAATAATGGAAGTGGAATGTAATTTGCGTGCATCATCTTCATGGATACTCAGGACTGTCCCATAGGGTCATAATACAGCCAGTGCTGTCCTGTTCATGAATTAATGCCCTTCCTCAGGGATTAATATGAAGATTAGCAGCATTTCAGTATCTAAAGGGGGACTATACATAAGATGGGGACAGACTCTTAAGCAGGATCTGTTGGAATAGGCCAAGGAGAAACAGTTCCAAACTAAAAGAGGGGAGATTTAGACTGGATATAAGGAAAAGGCTGTTTATGATAAGAGTAGTGAAGCACTGGCACAGGTTGCCCAAAGAAGTGGTGGATGTTCCATCCCTGGAGACATTCAAGGTCAGGCTGGACAGGGCTCAAATCTCCCTGATCTAGCTATAGGTGTCCCAGTTCTTTGTAGGAAAGTTGGACTGGATGGCCTGTAAGGATTCCTTCCAAGTCAATTAATTCTATGATTCTATATCTTTCATTCCCTTCTTTCAAAACATTTCAAAGAATAACTGTGCTTGCTAAATAGGACACAAGATGGCAGTGCTCTGTTCATAAGCAAATTAAAGCAAAACAACTACTTTGTTGCACACTGAAAATGAAATAGAGAAGAAAACATTATCATGCACAGCAGCAGTGGGTTCTAAACCCTTTCTGACAATCCCACACTAAGACATTTTCCCCCTGAAATGTACAAGAATGTGTCACTACAACCAACAGCAAACACCCACAGTCTTGAAGAAAAGCCAAACTCTGTTTTGTTACCCAGAGATACAGAAGTGTTTTGCTTAGCCAGCTAATCTTCAAACAAGCGAGAGAAAGTGAAAACGACACCTGAATTTGGCCCAGCTTAAAATCTGTATACCTATTTCTTGCCTGTGCTTGAGGCTTAGAGCTTTTGAAATTACACACATCCAAAAAGCAGTTTGTTTTTTTTTTTCCAGACAAGAAATAGGATAGCATATAGATAGGTTTTGGCTTCTTTATGCTTCTCTTTCCATTTGTCTGGTAATACAGAACATGTAAAGATTTCTTGCATCATTGCAGTGAAGCGTTGTATTACGGTATTTTTAAAAAGAGATTTTTTTTCTTAACAATTTTTCCCTCTGAATGTGTAATATCTTTGTTAGGATGCCTACGTCTTTTAGCTTGGCAGCAACTTAGAACATGCCAGATTAAATATCTCAACACAGATGGTGTGAATTCTCCTTGCGTAGAGCATTATTTCATAGATGCATCTAGTTGCAAAGAAAGCAAAACACAGACAATGCACCTAGCTGCTTAGGGATCAATGACTGAAGATCAAGTCTAGGCTCTGAACCTGATGTTTAAGTTTTTAGGTCATGATCTATGTCAGGTAAAGAAATATGGAAGCTAGCAACCCTTCTGCCCATCTCAGCATTAGAAGACCTGGGTTTACTTCTGCTTGTTTAAACTGCAGCATCCTGGAGAAGCCATATCCCATCCCCTGCCTATGGCACCTAAGTCCCAGTAGGATGGGGCAGTTCAGTACTGTAGGGAGACACACAAGGTTAGTCAGGTAGTTGTCTGATACCTTCATCAAGATCAGTGTGAAGCCATCAAGGAAGTACAGTTTCCTGAAGCAAACAGGACAACGGACATCTGCATCCTTCAGAAGGGGAGGACAAAATATTCCTCATCCCCAAGGACACTTCCAGAGACATGAAGCATCTAGCTACTTTGCTTAACAGAAGACTTCTTCTAGCTGGAAACTTTCATGCTGAGGAGTGGGAAAAGGTTTTTCACCAGCATCAACCCTTCCCACACAGCAGTCTCCATCCAGAAATGAGCTGCTGCCCCCAAAGTTTTCTCCTTTTTCCAGCCATTTCCTCTTTGCAGCAAGCCACCACTTTTTCAGCCTTCAGGGGACAGTTGTTACACCTTCTTCATAGATTCATAGATTCATTAGGTTGGAAAGGACTTACAAGGTCATCTAGTCCAACCATCCTCCTACCACCATCCCTACCCACTAAGCTACTAAATCAAATCCCTTAGCACCTCTAAACGCTTCTTGAACAGCGCTAGGGACGGTGCCTCAACCACCCCCCTAGGCAGGCCATTCCAGTGCCGGACCACTCTTTCAGAGAAAAAATTTTTTCCTCAAATCTAATCTAAATCTTCCCCGGTGCAACATGTGGCCATTCCTTCTCGTCCTGTCATTAGTTATCTGGGAGAAGAAGCTGACCCCCTTCTCACCACAGCCTCCCTTCAGGAAGTGGTAGAGTGCAATGAGGTCTCCTCTGAGCCTCCTCTTCTCCAGACTAAACAATCCCAGCTCCCTCAGCCGCTCCAGAGGCAGGGTCTGTTGTGTTCAGCCCCATCCCTAGAGGTGGAAATGTTCTCTCCAGCCATACAGGCTCTTCTTGGTGCCAGAATGAAGCTGGAACACACGACAGGCCAACATCCTGGTGGTAATACTGAAAATCTGCCCACAGAGGTGGTGGGTGCTCCATTCCTGGAGATGCTTAAGGTCAGGCTGGACAGGGTTCTAAGCACCTGGTCTAGCTGTAGGTGTCCTTGTTCATCACAGTGGAGCTGGACTAGATAACCTTTAAAGGTGCCTTCCAACTCCAACCATTCTATGATTCTACGATTGAAATGATTTCTGTGCTGCCTGGCGTAGCAACAAACTCCAGCTTGCCATCAGTGGAGGAAGAGGCCTGGAGTGTGCTATGCTGAGGACAGGGAGTAGGCAGACACCTATCTGATACCCTGGGAGCTGGATCAAGATCCAAAATCTGGAATACTTTAGTGATTAAAACAAATCTTCTCATGCCAGGATAGGGCAAACTATGCATCTGAAGTAATAGAAAAAATATACATTTTTTTGCCCCTTTTATTTTTGTTACGCTAACTAAAATGTTTACAATACAAATAGTTCCTGTAACAAAAATATATTGTTAAAAAGAGTTAATAGACCAGACATTGAATTTGTTCTTAAGATTAAATATTCCAAGTACTAAATATAGATATTTCTGATTCTATTCATCTGCAATCAGAAATATTATGGTACTTTGCTCGTAACCAATAACATGGCAGATTTATCCCTTTTTCTAAGGTATGTACTTGCGCTGAACAATTCCTATGCACAAGACCTGAGCTAAAGGAGTGTACCAAAGCTCTCTAGATCTTCAAGCAATACCAGCAAATGACAAAGTTCATGCAATTCCTCATTAAGGGAATGTAATGAGTGATTGCATCCACTCATATCTGAGACCAGATATCCACATTCCCACAGGATATCTGAATATTTTTCTTTTATTATTGTCAAAACTGTACACTCAGAAGGTAATATGCCTGTCTCCCACAGGCTGTTTGGCGAAGCTCACGATGTTTTTACAGGAGCAGCTGTACTACAGTGACTCAGTACACAGTACTGGTCTGTAGTGTGGGATTGTGCTGCTGGATTTTGCAAGGACACGGCGAGCTGGAGTACTCACTGTTTACAAACAACACCTCAAATCAATGTTTGTACAAATGGGAGCTGAACTTGAGGGAGCTGACAATGTCAATCAGCGCTGTGGGATTTTCATGCAATGGGACTGCTTGAATGGTCTGCACACAAAGCTGCTGAGCTTGTCTGGAAAATCCATGACCACACAGAGGAAATGAAACCCTGAGAGTTGTTTGAGGTTCTTACCGCTGTAGCTGAATGTGGCATGAAATTAATTGCATAAATGTTGTGCCTTGTCATAATAATCGCTATGTGAGCACTTCTTTCATTAGATTAGATTCATAGCCAGATAATGTACTTGGAGACTGTGATGCTAAGACAGTTCTTACTCAGATCTTTCTCCTGTATCACAGCTCTCACACTGTGGTTCTGTAACAACTGAAACTCATTTGAGTTGAAGATGATGTGGTCCAGTTCTCCTTTTGTTGAACATCCCTTCCCAACCATTTCCTTTGCTGGTACTAATGAGCGTGACTGTGTGGCAAGTAAATTCAGAAAGATCGGCTATCAGCTAAAATCTAACCCATCAAAAGTCAACCAAACAAAACCCCAACAAAACTATTCATCCTAACTAGAGATCGTTTGCAAACTGGTGCAGAGGTAACAGAGATCACAGGGAACACACATGAATCTCTGCAGTCTGAGATGGTGAGGAATCAATCCCAGAACACAGACCCCAAAACAAGAGGGGAGAGGTGAATGTCCATGAGTGTATTCAATGACGATAAATGGGATTTGTGCTGGGATTCCAGCTATTTCCAATTTAACAGGACAGGCATGATTTCAGACATAGGTGGAGACAACAGCTATCTGAAGCAATGTTTTCCTCACTGCTGTCTCTGATAGAGTCCCAGAAAGGCACACATGCTGCTGAGGCTGAACGGGTTGCAACTTCTGACGTTGCTGAACACCATACAAGTAGTTCCTCCCCTTACATTTCGCTTCTTCTCAGCAATCATTCAAACCACAAATCCAGTCGTGTAAGACTTTTTCAATTTCTGCCCCTTTAGCACTGGTCCTCTCTGCCCTTGGGGTGACAGGACTGTCTTGACCTTGACCTGGTCCTAGTGGTGTCTTTACTGTCAGCTCCCACCTCCCAGACTTCACTTTCCTGTACTCTGCTGAAAGACTTAAGCTGATGCTGAAGAATTTTTGTGGTCATTCTAAAAAAAACTAGAAAAAGAGAAAAAATATAAATAACCTTAATTAATGTGAAGATGAGAATCAGTTGTAAGTTGTATGTATAAGGATGTGCTAACTTTTTGTATTAATTTGGTTTCCTGCCACTGAACCTGTCCTTCTCTGTGTGGTGTTAGGAAATCTCTACTTCTCCCATTGATGAAAAGCTTCTAACTCTTTAGTATTATTTCCACCTCTTTTTTCTTTTTTGGTTAACTCTAATTTTAACTAAGACAACTCTGTTCATCTTAAGCTCAAAGTTAAAATCAAATGCTCTAAAACAATTTGGTACCTTTGGCCACACTTAAGCAGAAATTACTATGGCTGATACCAGGCCAAGGAATACCTCTGTTTCCAGCTTCTGTGGACAAATTTGGAAATAATAAGGAAATAGACATTCAAATACAGTATTTAACAAGTAAGAGATGGGCAGATATTATGCCAGTGGTGAACAAGTAGTCCCCATTGCCAGAGACAAACTAAGAACAAGCATTCTTCCAAGCTGTAAGGACAGGATTACTGGACCAGATTAATGTTCATCTTTCTATTGGAAGGATTCATTCTTACCCCTCTTTTTGTTACCTGACACCTTTGCATCCTGGTCAAAAAAGATATCAAATTATGTCATTTTCTGGCTAATCCATCATCATGAAGACTGAAGATTGCATGCCTGGGACTTAGCAATAGTAGTATTCAGCAAGAGGAGAGGTATTAAATTTATTACGTGGGTCAATAAAGTCAGCAAGCAGCACTTGGAACACACACACGGAATTAAACTGCTGAGTAAGGGAAAGTGGCTTTTCCAATTATAACAACACATTAACACACAGGTCAGAGGTTGAAATATTAAAAAGTAGCTAACAGGTCTCTTGAGAAGTCCTGGTAGCACACAGCAGCTCTGCATACTTGCAGACAATGTAAAAAGCCACAGCATTCTCCCTGAAAACCAAATCCTTGTGCGCAGAGCTCTGTTAGTGGAAGCTGCTCAGACACTGCAGCATGAGTTCTGCTGGGAGCTGCCCTGCTCAGAGCAGTACTGCAGTACTTTCCAGTACCCAAATGAGCGAGGATATTGCTGAGGGCTGCAGGAAAAGTTGTCAGAAGCTGTCATCTGGAGAAAATTCAGCACTGACAGTGCCTTTTAACAGAGGCTAAAGCCCTTTCTCATGACTGGCCTTGTTTCTCTTTATTATCACAGCAGCCTGAAGTAGTAACGCTTTGGTCTTGATAATCTTGAAACCAGATTCAGGAATGCTGACCATGTCCAGTTAGGGCTAGATTTTTTCTCGAGTGTTCAACTCCCATTAATTCATTAAAACTGAATATATCTTGTGGTTCTTTAACACTTATTACTCTCTTCAGACCTAGAAACAGTGGGTTTGAGTGTCATTGGTAAATACAGTACATGTCCTTCACAACCTGTAGTTGAAGGCTTCTTATTAAATATATTTTACACAGTAGATGGTTTGAGTAATGGAGCGTAGGAGCAGTCAAAAGCATCTCAGTCTCCATGAATGACCTTCTCCTTGCAAGTGCACACCCAACTGAGATCAGGCATCCCACCTAAGGATGAGCCATATCTTCTTTGCCCTTTGTTGGTCTATGATTATGATGTATGCCTTATGAGCCATGTGCACATGGACCGAAGTCAGTATGGAAGTCTGAGCTTGCAGCCAGGTTATCTGATTTGCTGTGCTCATAGGGGAAGACTGAGGAGTTCAAACTTTCCTTGTTGGTCTCTAGAGTTGTTTGAGCAGGAGCTTAGTTTCAGTCAGATTGAACATTTAGTGAATTCGAGATTACTACTGCCACTGTATCCATTCTTGGCCTGCAGTTTGGTAACACGTGTTGTGTCAATCTTCCCAGCTACTCCCTGATTTAGGGCAGAAACCAAATCCTTGTTAAACCATATATGCTTGCTTTGAATTATGCTATAATGACTTCTAAACCACTGGAGAAGAGGTTCTAGTTGGTAAACTTCACTGCTTTTGTGGTTGTGTTACAGCAACTTCATGCCCTGAATTTAATTATACTGGGAAATAATGGTTTATTCCGGAGCCCACCCAAATTATTGGTGGTCTTCCCAGCAGAAGGATCAGGCAACATGGAAGGAATTCAAAAACTACTTCTGACAAGAACAACATGCTCTGCATGCTCCATCGCAAACAAACAAATGCTGAGCATGATGAGTTTTACAATCATCATGCTCCATCATCTATATGATAATTTACCAGATGCAATAAGATCGAAGGTTTCCTTTCAGCCCCAAAGCAGAGGATGTTCTACAGTGAAATTATGACAGTTGTATCTGTTAAGCAGAGTGCTGTCTGGTTCTTGTCTGATAGAGCTGTGTCTATGGGAAGGAAAATCTCAGTCACTCTGTAGTTATGTCATCCTTGCTCTGGGTAGAAGCTGTTTTGATGGGTAACATCTGTTATTTTCATTGAAATCTGAAAGACCTGTCTACATGCTTTGGTGTTTTTTTTTTCTCCTTAGTATAGGATGTGAGGGAGGGAAGAATAACTAAACTGACCTTTCAGTTGACTGAGATGCAGCGCAAAAAGTCTCAGAGAAATGAATATCCTTACAATTATGCACAGTAAGGCATTCTTACTCAGTTTTTCTCATGTAAAGAAAACCAAGAAAAACAGAGCTATTATGACTTTACCCACCTACAGACAAAGCCTGAGAAGATCCTATTTCTCAGACCTTTGTCAAATTTTCAGTCTATCTAGTGGGAATTCTTTTCTTCCCCTTAAAGATAAATACATTAAGCAGTCTCAAAGGACAATAGCTTTTCATCTGAGAAAACAAATGCCATCACTCCCTCTCATTCTCTTTTTTCCTTTCCTCACTCAGTCTTTCGTTCTACCCCTCTGGCCATGGGAATGCATATTCCTCTTTGCCATTCATCTCTCTTCTCTTGGGATCACATACCACTTGGAGACAACATATGCTGAGAGAAAAAATCAGTGTTAGGAGAATTGGTACAAACAAAATCCATCTTTGAATTGATTTTAAGTAAAATGTACCAGAAAATATGAAAGCCATTTCAATAAAGAAGTAAGCTACTGATAATGAGAAGAAACATTTCAATCGGTCATTACAACCTCCAGAATTCACCAATAAATTCACATTTGGACCTTAACTCCCCTAAAACACCAAAGGGCAGGAATGAAAAAATGACAGAATTCAAAAACTATGTTGAAATTGACAAAAATTCATGTTTTAATGACAAATTTCTACCCACGGACTTCATGCAGCAGATGGTCATCCTCTTCAATCCCATGCACAGGAACTGGTGCTGGCTTTAAGACACTGCTATTTCAGAAACTGTCCTACAATCCTTTACAAATATGCGATCCCATTTATTGGGTTTGTACATCTTTCCTTTTTGATGATCCTTGTCAGCGATGGAACATGAGTCCTGTGCTGCTTTTTGGGGCCATGAAGTCTGCATGTGCTATTGTAGCTGCTGGTAATCCAATCCCCATCCCCCCCTTATGGGGGAAGAGACAGCTGGTGGGAACCTGCATTGATTGATGGCCATCCTGATGCAAGTGTGCAGCGTCATCCTTTAGTGGTGCAGCTGGGAAATCATTGCATCTCCTGCTTGTGAAGGAGCTAGGGCTCTGGCAGACATTTATCATTCATACCTTGAGGCTTTTGTGCATATGGAGATGTTGGAATATGGCAGATAAAGTCAGAAATTTTGGCCAGCTGGCTTGGTTCTGAGTGCTTCCTTCAGCTCAACTGCAAGCTGACAAGCTGGCCAACTACACAAACAGGCGCTGGAGCAACATCATAAACATGTGAAAGTTTCTATTGTAACCAGCTGTGTTTCAGTGTGGGGGCAGCAAGTTATCCTTGACTGCACTGCTGCAGTAGCCACACAAGCATTACAGCGGGGATTGCTGACACTCCTGACCCCACACAGAACCACACACCAAAGCTTCATCAGGTTGATAGCCACAGGATGTTCACCACAGATACTAGAAAGATAGATAGACCAGGACCACAGACCTTAGAAAGACATGCAGACCAGGACCTCTAGGAGTTCAGGGCCAGGAGATATTCAGGGATCTTCCACCTTACCATACATTGGGATGGGGGCATGGCTGTTACCCAAAGGACCCCCCCCAATCCCACCCCCCACATTGTTTTGGGGATAAAAAGATGTGAGGATGCACACTTCTGCCCACTTCCAAGGGGTCACAGAACATACATTCACTGTGGGAGCCATTCTTGAATTGCTTGAGGCTTTAAAGATGGAGTTTGGCCAGTTCTGCGCAATGCTCAATTGTTTAATGCCTTCCTAAAGCATTTATGTCTCCAAATAAGGTTTGCTAGAGAAAAAAAATAACGAAAAAACTCTCTACAAAAAAAGTAAATGATTCTGATATATACAAGAAGTATTATAAATATATACAAACATCACATTTCCTAACTTTTTTTTTGCCATCTTTTTATACTCTTAATACATTTATGATGCATCTCCTTCCTAGAATTTTAAAAGAGAAAATTGAAAAGATTGACATTCCAGAGCTCAGTGGTATTGTGCAATATGAATTTGAGGGACTGTAACATTTTGATCCAGTACATGGGCTTCTGCAATTTGAACTGAGGGAGAAGCTAAGTTTGTGGGTAATTCAACATAATTACAGGGAAAATCCCTTTGCAGTCAGATACTGAAACATCTGTAGTGAAGGAAGATTTCTTGGCTACCAGCTACCAGTATTGTTACTGAGCATGTCCAAATTGAACGTTTTTAAGTAGATTATTTTTTAAAGAGTTGACTGTAAGGTAGTGAGTTTGCACTCATCAACAGATTCAACCTGAAGAGCTAAAGAACTACTGACTCTTAATTAGCTAAATTAGAATGTTATAGCTTAAACTGTTGAGCAAGATTAGGCAGAACTTCCTAGGTCAGAAAACCGAACCAAATACATTCCCAGCTTCAGGATTAGGTCACAAGGACGTTGCGCTGTGCAAAATCTCAACCTCAAAATCTCATTTTGTTTTTCTCTTGGTCTTTGTCACTTCTATTCTTTTGAATTCTTTCATATTTGTTGCAATGTACCTAAAACCAGATTCCAGAAATGTTGGTGGTGAGACTAGATAACAGTCATATTTGTCGGTAGAGCTGCCTTACTTAGGTATTGAAACTACCATAACTTATGAGTTCAAGTGAATGACATATGACTGAGAGGGTGTTAACAGATTTCAGAGATCTAACTTGGTGTTTACTCCACTTGGAGAGCCAGAAAATCGCTTCCTGAGTAGTAGGCTTCATGTATTATTCACCAGGTATCTGGCTGAGTTTGCATGGTCTGCACGGTCTACTGCAGACAAAGCTGATTTCTTCTTGTTGCCCTATAAGCCAGCAAAATCATCGTGTGGTCTAGAAAGAAATCTATGTATGAGGACTTTAGGCAATCAGCTGTATTCTTACCACTCTCTTTTTGTCCACAGGGTGATGGTTTGTGCTTGGAAAATAGTTTTCCTCTGCACAATTCCTCCCTGATGTCAGCTTTTTAAACGGACTCCTGCAGTTGTACTGCAAGGTATGCAGGGTTGTAGATTCATCAATACTTTGCCAATTTACCCTCTAAGTAGATTAGCTGTTAAAGAGAAACCTGCTTCTACCACACTGCTTTTGCTTTTACTAGAGAAGGCTAGTAATGAAAATTATGTTAATCTAGTAAAAGGGTAAGCAACTGATTACAGAACAGGAAATAGAGCTGCAAAGAACTAAACCAATAAAACATGATGTCAATGTCTTTACTTTGAGTTTTCCTTTAGCTTTTTCTTTCAGCATTGTTCACATTATATGATCAGATGGTTGGGAAACCAAGTAAAAAGATATCCCCCTACTAGCACGACCTTGTTGAAGAGTTCTAAAACATCTGGGGGATGCTGTCAATTATCTCCTTTCTGGTGATTAAAAATATATCAGAGTGTTTGAGTGGTCCACTCTAATTGTATTACATTTTTTTATCTTGTATACTTTGACTTCACCTTGCAGAGCTTGATTAATATCAGGCTTAATCCGCCTCTTCCCTCAAAACATCCAAATTACAGTGACACCTATACATATTAATACATGGCACCATATGATGCAACTTCTAACAAACATTCATGAAACTTAAATTTTAATGCGGTTTTAGAGTGAACAACACTCGACCTTTGGGAAACTTTTAACTTTTAGAATGGAGAGCTATGCTTGTTTTATGATAACTAACTCCCCAGGTGTTGAGGTCTAATACTGAAAATAGTGTATTGCAAGCAAGTGAAAAGAGCAAATGGAAAATGCACAAACCAATTTGCTGTTTTCACTTATGCTTCAGAGCTCTGAATGTCATCTTGAGTGGAAAATGTCTTTGCAGTTTTCTCTAGCCTTCTGAAACCATTCTAATGTATTGAAAAATGGCAGTGACATTTCCCCAAGATATTTTTACATATAGTACTTGATTATACCCACGTGAGAAGAGAAAAAAGAGCTCTGATTATAAACAACTGAAACAGTATCCTCAGTATAAATGCTCTTATTTTCTCCCCAATACATAGATTTTCTGGAAGAACCCCCATAAAAATGCTGTGTATTTAATTCTGAAATTTTGAGAATTTTGAGCAATAATTTCAATTCACTCCTTCCTTTTCCTCTCCTCATCTTTGCTCAATTTTCTCCTCTGCTCTCCTCTTCCTCATAAAACATACAGAAAACAGCACCCACATTCAATTGCCACTCTTGGGCCAGACTGAGCAGAGCCTCCAGGTACAAGCTCTTCCATATCAGCAAAAGCATTTGGACTGGTAGGTAAGAAGCCTAATAACGTTTTGGGAGGATATTTCCTCTTTCTCCACACAGTGGTGACTGAGTTGTTAACAAACTTGTGCACTTCAGGTGAAACATAATCTTTAGGTGCATACAGAAAATGAGCAAAAGCTCCAAACCTGCCCTGCAGAAGCTGTTTCCAGATGTTCCAGGTTATGCAATATCTTAGTGTTGCCTTGTGGAAGAACTATTTTCCCAACACCAGGCTAAGGAAAGCTGTTTGGGGGTTTTAGCTTCTCATGGAGTAAATCAGAAGCACTGATGGGTGTATAAGGATAAGCGGTGCTTGTTGTCAAAGCTAAACAGGCAACCGGCACAGACACAGGGTACTATAAATATTTCTTCAGCTACAAATATCATCACACGTGCACTAGAATCAAGGTAGATTTAGAGTAATGCATGTCCTATAGACATGCAAGACGACCCCACAGTCCTACTGTCACCAGATACCAACTGCTGCATTTTTGAGGCAGAAATGATTTAGCGGAAGATCTTGACCAGCTGTCTAAGAATTACTGCCACTACTCCTCAGATGATGTAAGCTAATACATTTCTTGCTGAATTAGGCTAAAACCCTAGTGCTTTCTCTTCTGTGCATACATTCTATGGCAATAAAGGAATCATTTCTGCTTTTGAGAAGAGTCTTAAAGACTTATCTTCCAAGCAATATTTTATTTTAGACTGAAACCAAGTAGGTGTTACTATTATTTGTGCATTTCTCACATAAAACCAGTGATAGGCTTTGGCTTTTACTGAACCAACCAGAAGATTTATTACATAGCCAGGGAAGCCTGTGATCTAAAACCAGCGGTGCTTCTCATGGATGTACAATTTTTCACATGTGTTTATGAGTTCCACTCTGTTGAAGGCAAAAAAAAAAACACATGTAGTAAGAAGTGGGATGATGACAAGGCTTATGTGTTTCACTTCAGAGGGTTAACTAGTGTCTTGATGCTTTATTAGTATTTGCATACACATTCTTGATGCATTGTATTGAGACAGCACTGACTTAGCTCTCAAGCTCTCACACTGGCTAAGAACAGACAGTGCTGCCCAAAGTGTATGGGATTTTGCAGCAGTGACTTTCTATCATTTCATCCCCTCGCTTCCTTGTAGATTTGAGACTGTCCCCTGACCACTCTGAAGTGACCATGCCTCAATTCCCCTGTCTGTTAGATGAGTACAAAAATGCTCATGCACTTAGAATTGCGCTTTTAGAATTGTACATGGGGGAGAGCTGAGAAATGGACACCTGGGTCTTCAGTGCTATTATTGCTATTATCTATATTAACTTACACACACAATATCCTGGCACCCTAATGTCTGTCGTGCAAACTGACTGCGGATGCAAACTGAAATCAGCATCCATCGACACCTGTACAAAATCAGTCCCTTGGGGATCCATCCTTCTTTTCCTCAGAGATGTGCCTGATGACTGCTGTTTATTCAAATATCAGCTTCACAAACAAGACAAGGAGCGTGAGCTAAATTTGATCCAAGCCAGCATGTCTTCAAGAGAATCGCTAAAGTGGTTGTAAGAAAGCAATGGAAACAAGATTCCTGGGGGTAATTCCCAGCTGTCATGTTGAATTACAGAGAGACATAGAGCTGCTAAGTTTTCTGTGTCTCTACTTAATCCTCTGTAAAGTGAGTTAAGTAAAACATATCTGAGAAGAATGCAGTTGATACTGAGAAAGATTTTTTGTCTCTTTGGAAGAGGAGAGCTGTCTAGTTCACAGTTTTTGCTGTGATGAAGCAAGTCTTCCTCTTGCACAGTACAGCAAAATCCCGTAATTTTGTGCTTTGCTACTGATGACTGACAGCTCACTGCAAATTCATAATTATAGTTAAAACCCACATTCATTTCTTCAGAGTAAGTGTTTGGAATTGTGTAATTTTGAGGTGAGAATAAAACCTTCAGTCCACTTTAATTTCTGTAAAGAGAACTAAGGGAATATCATGAGACAGTGCGCAAGCTTCAAGTAAGCACCATGAAGAAAAACAAATGTGGATTTTGCTTTCCTATATGTTACACATTTTCCAGGTTATGTCAGAAATACATATTCATTTCATATGTAACGTATTTGTTATTTTCTGGTTGTCCTCCAAGACATTTTACCATTATCCTGCCAGGACTGTATGTTGTCTGACCACTTCCCCATTGCAATTAAAGATTGAAACCACTTGCTTACGCACAACGGAGACCATCATACCTAACCCCAAAGGAGGCCAGAAACTCCTAGCACACTGCATTTCCCAGACCAACCAGGAGGCCCAGGGCACAGAAGGACAGTGTGCTATTTGCAACAAGGGCTGGCACAATGACAGTCCACATGTGTGGAGAACTTCAAAATACGGGGAACAAAAACAACAACAACAAAAAAAAAAGGATGAGAGGGATTTGATGCGTCTTACAGAGAGGTCCTGCCTGAAGGTTCTTAATGAGAAGAGACAGACAGCTTCCAAATCAGCTTCTAAAAATGCAGTAAAAAAGAGCCAGCCTCAAGATACGATATTTAACTGGGAGTTTTTCTTCATATCAAACAGTATATATTTAGCAGAGTGCTGAATCACAGGGTTGATCTGAACAGACATCAGACATGAAGCCTACACACACAATGGCCTTCCTCAGAGATTGCATCCTGGTCATCTTGCCTTGGTCCCACTTTTCCTCCCTTCTCTCTGCAGAGCTAAGCCACAGAGGAGTGAAAATGATGCCTTGGGGTGTCAGAGGTGGGGTGTGAAGGAGGAGAAAGCAGTCTGTCTCTAAATGGAAATATTTCACTGGCTTCAGTGCTTTGAATTAGGCCTGTTAACAAACTAAAAAGCAAGCTGCATGCACCACAGTGAGATTCAGAGTTGTATGATAAGGAAGATTTAAATGATTATTGACTCTGCTCTAAGATTTTGTTGTGTGCACATGCATACCAAGTTTTTGAACTCATTTTTAGTTTCCCATTAGACAAATCTTGCCATATCACAGATCTGCAGTGGATGTGTGTGAATCTGGAAATATACTGAAAATAATCTTTGCGGACACGTTCCATCTCTTCCTTGAGACTGATATTTAAGGACTTAAAAATGAAAAGCAAACTGGATCTCTGCAGTATACAAAACACCCAAGTAGGATCAAATTGTATTGAGTATCTAAGTCCGTGTGGCAACATTCTGAAAATGCTGCTCTCCAGTTATAGCGTGAGGAGACAGTGTTTACTTAGGATGAGGAAATGATGGGAGAGGAAGAAGCCTATCAAATGACTTACACAGACATGCATACATACACATGCGGAGAGTGTTCTATGTGCGTATTTAGTTTGAAAGTCAGAAAGATCCAATTCAGTAGTTAAAAAGAAAAAAATGACTAAGTTATAGTTTTTCCTTCTTTTTTTTCCCACCTCTAAACTTTTGTATTAGCCTGAAGTGAGCCACATTTTCAAAATAAGAAGCTGTTCGGATTTATTGTGTTCTGGAGCCATTAATTACAGTGTGTCCCACTTGTGTTTATTTGTTTTAGTTCTTGGTGTTGAAAGACTGACCCTCGTGGACACAAAAAAGATTATCTAGCTTCATCTGTCTCACCATCCTCTGTGGGTCAAGCCCTTGCGGTAGGGCACTTCCGCAGACTACAAGGCACAGCCAGATGTAGCAACTGCATATCAGGCTATGGCAGAGCAATCATTTCAGAGGTCAGCTTTCACACCTCATAAAACAGAGCATATTACAGTGTATGCTAAATTTGAGAGCAAATAATAGCTAACATCGATGTGGATGTGTCGTAGATTTGAATAATCTGGCAGACTGTGTTTGGAAATATTCTCTAAATTTCCTCTGTCCCTGCCCTGAGACTGTGGTAAGTAGCACAGAGACCATCTGTCCTGCCTTGTTTTTCTAAGCCATTGACTAAACAGTGAGTTCGTGTTCAAGATAACTGTGGGGAACCAGTTCATGAACTCCTTGAACTCTGCTGTCCATAAATGGGATTGAAAAACTGCCATTTAATTAATGGTGAGTCTTGTAACTAGAAGCAAACCCTGGACCTAAGTGTTCTTTTTAATTCTTTTTTTTCCATCAAAAGTCATATGGAGAGAAAAAAGTAAGTCAAAGAACTAGGCTAGTTAAGCTTTTGCCTTTTTCTCTGTTCTGTAAAAGAGCAAGATAAAACCATCACCTGCATATACAGTCCAAGGACATTTAGTACACCCTGGCTCCAATGCCAGCATATTTGTATGGAGCAGAATTCCAGCTGCCCTCCTTTCCAGACTCCCTTCCTTATTTGCAAGAAGATTAACCTGGAAGTCTTGACACAGATGTTGTCCCTTATACTGTCACAGATCAGAGCTCTCCTTTTCTTTGTTGGATTCAGTTCTGTGCCATTTACAGGCAGAGTTAAGTGTTGGTCTCTGAGGGAAGAAACCTGCAAAGAGCTTGAATTGTGAGCTTGTAATTTCTACCTCTAAACTCTCTGTTCATGTTGATAACAATGGTTAGATGTTGAGCCTTGGTTCAGTGCAAATTCTTTCCTCCTATACTTTTAAAAATTGCATAAAACATAGTTTTATTGTGTAGATCCACACACTTCGCTCCCCTAAGATGGGAATCGTGTAAGTCTACTGTTCTTCAGGGTACACGCACCTTGCATAAGCAGAGGAATGTATTCCCTTATGGATTAGGTAGCCTTTGGCATCCAGAAGAATTCAACTGTCTGGAATAGACATTCTAGCCAAGAGAACCCCCTGCCATTGTAAGAACAGTTTGAAATAAAATACTGAAATAATTCTTTTTGTAAATTGAGTAAAGTCTATCTAGTGAAGTTGCTAGAGAAGTTCCCTCCTCCCTTGATTCTGGTAGGTTTCATCCGAACACCTCTGCTGAAGGCTTTCTTTTGATTCCCTGCTTAAATATGTTCCTTGTCAGTTTATGCTCATTTTTTCTTAATCTGTAACCCTTTAATTTAAATAAGCTCTTTTTCCTTTCTGGCATCCCTAATGCATTTATGGCCAGCAATTATACCCCTCCAGCCTTGGTTCTGAGAGGCCAAACAGGCACATCTTTACAGACAGAAAGCTCTCAGTTCCTCTGATACTCTTGTAGTTTTTCTCTGTACTTCAAGTTTGAAATTATTCCTCTTGAGAACCGAGTGTGAGATCTCACTGGAGCCTGAACCCTGCCCCAGTGGAAGAAGAACTAGAACACTGCACATCACGCAGTCACAGAACTGTAGGGAGAGGAAGGGACCTCAGGATTATCTAGACCAACCATTCCTCCTGCTAAAGCAGTTCCCTACAGCAAGCTGCACAGGAAAGCACCCAGGCAAGTTCTGAGTATCTCCAGAGGAGGCTCCACAACCTCTCTGGGCATACTGTTCTAGTGCTCTGTCACCCTCAAAGTTTTTCCTCACATTCACATGTAACTTTCTATGTTCCAGTTTGTGCCCACTGCTCCTAGTTCTGTCACTGGGCACCACTGAAAAGAGCCTGGTCCTATCTGCATGACTCCTGATCATTAGATATTTATAAGTATTGATAAGATCCCCTCTCAATCTTCTCCAGGCTGAAGACTCCCAAGTCTTTCAGCCTTTCTTCATAAGGGAGATGCTCCAGGCTCCTCCTCATCTTTGGCTTTCCATTGGACTCTCTAAATGTTCTGTCTTTCTTGAACCGAAGAACCCAGAACTGAACACACTATTACAGATCTGGCCTCAGCAGGGCAGAGAAGAAGGGGAGGATCACTACCCTTGACCTGCTGGCCATAGTCATGTACACCCCAGGATACCATTGGCCTTCTTGGCCACAAAGGCACCCTGTTGGTTCATGGCCAACCCGTGGTCCACCAGAACACCCAGGTCCTTCTCCACCAAGCTCCTTTCCAGCAGGTCAGTCCCAAACCTATACTGACGTACATGATTATTCTTCTTCATGTGTAGGACTATACAACTGCCCTTGTCAAACCTCATCAGGTTCCTCTCCACCCAGCTCTCCAGACTGTCCAGGTCTTGGTAAATGGCAGCACAGTCTTCTAATGCGTCAGCCACTCCATCCAACTTGCTGAGGGTGCATTCCATCCCCTCATCAAGGTGAACTTTTGAAGAAGACTGGACCCAGTAGTGACCACTGGAAACACCGCTATCTACAGACCTCCAACTAGACTCTGCACTAATGATCACAACCCTCTGAGCTTTGCCAGTCAGTCAGTTCTCAATACACCTCACTGTCTACTTGTCTATCCCACACTTCCTAAGCTTATCTACAAGAGTGTTATGGGAGACTGTCAAAAGCTTCGCTAAAGTCAAGGTTCACAACATTCTTTGCTATCCCCTAATCTACACAGCAAACATTTCAAGCTAAACTTAAGACCAAGTTCCCAAATAACAAGTAATTGATGTTCTAATTATTCCAAGCAACATGGATCAGCTCAGGTGAGACTGGGTAAATGCCAGAATAGCATGATGATTGTGCCATTCTCCTGGGAAATGGAACATGCTTCTGTGCCATAGCCTCTTGTCTTATGCTTTAACCACTGAAATGTATGGATAAAAAAAGGAAGTGAGAGATGAAGACAGATACCCCAGAGAAACAGATATTAGCTGAGGCAAATTATGTTTACATATAAGAACACTTATACACACACACACAAACATTCTCCTTTTTCCCTTCCTTTTCCAAACCCTTAATACTGACATGCAAAATGGGAGAGTACATTCCTCAGACAGCACAGAGATATGTGGTTACGATTTCTTCCTGGGGATCCTGGAATATGTGTGGGCTTGGATCCCACTGGCAAAAGAAGAATGTGAAGGCAAATCTCCCACATCCTGTGGAGTGCTCCAGTCTGTGACCCAATAGATAAAATCAAGTGCCTGTGGGAGTGTCCAGCATCTCCTCCTGGAGAACCAAGGCTGTTCCTTGTTAAACCCAGTCCAGTGCTGACAGACCAACTACAGATGCAGCCGGTGCCAGTGGGATGGACAGAGAGAGTGTAGTGGGAAGTGAAAAAAGTAGGAGCAGAACCTTTTCTCTTCTCCTCCCTCCATATGTCCTAGGAATTCCATGCCTCCTTTGTAAGATAAAAATTCAACTACATAAAGTAGACAATTTATTTCTGTTGATTTTCTTTCAAATCCCACTTTATATATAGTATTAACAATGGCACATTACAATTTAAGAAAAAGCTTCCACATTGTGTGTACCTCCAGTGGTTCAGTCTTGCACTCTTCAGCCACTCCTTCACGTTTCCAGGTATTCTCTGTTCAGTATGATCTCTGAGGTATCTTCGCTCCATTATCTGGTACTCTGTGTCCCTCTTGTGAGCCACAAGCATTGCTAGGTCTCTGACAGATTCTGACTCATATTCTCTGTTGTAATTACTGTTGTGTTTTGTCTTTTCTTTTTGTGTCACAGTCACTTGCCTGTGCCCTGTCCAAGACTCAGCTCCCACCAAGGCTCCATCACATGTCCACACACCATCACAATCCTCAGGCATCTTCAGGCACAGCCTTGAACATAAAAAACATCACCACAGGCTTAGAACAGCCCTGAGCCACAAGCTGCTCAAGTGTACTGGGAAGTCTAATTACATGCCTGCCCTACTCTTTTATTTTTTTTCCTAGGCATATGCTGTTGGCCACTATTACTTCTGAAATCACAACGTTATTCTCTTGTCTTAGCAGGATTTACTCACAATTGACTATGCAGTTGTTGGTTTCGTGGGCCTGGGTATTGAATGAGGTATGCAAGTATTTCTTACTTCTTGTCACCACGGACAGTGAAATGTAGGTGGTACTAGGATATGATCCCGGGTGCTGCTTTTCCACCCAATTCAAGAGTCTCAGTCCATGAAATGTCAGTGTGGTGGCTGGAACTCCAGACTCCACTTGATTAACAAAGTGGAGTACAGTCCCTCGGGAACTGCAATCTGGTTTCCAAAGAGCAAGGCTTGGGCTAGCCACATGGCTCTCCACAGCTGGGTACTGCAGCTCCTATTCTGTAGAAGCTGCCACCCACATAGACATCGATGAGCACAGAGAATCTCTATCAGACTCAGTGCTGCTGCTCTCATGCTCCTGTGTGAGAAAACAGATTCTCTGCACTAATGCTATCAACAGATGATTGTTTTTCAACTGCAAGTATCTTAACTAAATCTGAATTGATAACAATAATACCAGCCAGTGGTTCTTCCTTGGCGTCAAAGTAATTCCAACACTTCTAAGCAGCACTGAAAGCAGTAGACACATAGATGCTGCTCAGAAGATGGCTGCAATAATTTAAAATTATACAGCTTCTAGCTGGATTGTTGATTGAAATCATAAAGTTTGGGTAGATTGTCTTAAAAGTTAGGGCTATGTGCATTTCATCATAAACTCATGGGGAAGGAAAGGCTGCTTTGTGAAGCTAGAAAGAGAATGTTCATCTAATTCTCTTTCAATGCTTAACTGAAAATACATTTTCTGCAATGCTTCAATTTAATCTATTTGTTTTGTTTTGTTTTATTTGGAAAATTAAAATTGAAACACTTAGAATTTATAGTTTGAACCAGTGGGACTTTATCCAACATGGAGCTCCTCTGACCACAGTGCTTCAGTGCCTGTTCTCCTGGGGTGTATGATAACCCCAGGATGGACTTCCCCTCTGACTCCACAGGGACTCACAGCTCTACATGTCACCTGTAAATCAGTTGTGAATCTTTTCTAACTGAGGATATTTGGAACTTTGGGACTACATAGAGATGTGACATGACAGCCAAGTGACTCAAAAGAACTCTGTTAAGGAATGTTTCTACATATCTGGCAGAACATTCCTGCTTACATATGCAGAAGGTTCATTTTCTGCACAAGAAGCCTTCAGATGATACAGACCCATGTGTAAATGCTAAAAAATGCAGAAATGACTGGAGCAAATTATTAAGTGACTTCAAGCCTCCAGACTGGGGAGGCCCGGTCCATAACCTGTGAAAATCCTGAAAATATATCTGTCAAGTTCTCCGAGCTTTTTAACAACCTCTGCAGGCTCTAACTACTGACAATCATTGTGGGGTTGTTTTTTTGTTTGTTTGTTTTTACCTAACGTTGACAGACAGCAACTCTGTTCCCTTCTAATCCCCATCATTCTGAGATTCTGTTGACCTAATCTAGGTGTTCCTGCTGAGGCAGCGGGACTAGATGACCTTTCAAGGTCCCATCCAATTCCTGACATTCTGATTCTTATTGCCCAGTATTTTGCACAACACCCTTTTACTGACTTCATCTCTAACACAACATAAGAATGTTGCTCTGAATTAATTTCAAGTAATTTTTCCTGAACGTGAAAAAATATATATATATATATTTCATTACCTTAATTTGAGATTTTTTTTCCATAACAGTGAGACTTACCATAGTAATATGAGACTTTAATAATATTTCTGCTGAGATTTCGAAATCAGCTTCATTGTTATGACCTTGTCAAATCTACTAGACTGAAAAGAAGCAGAACAGCAACTCACGACATTTTAATACATTTTTCCACTGTTTTGAAATGGAACGATTATTTCCTACTATATCAATTGCCACTTCCCAGCCTTTTCTAGAAGACAGTTCTAAATAAAAGCAGAAGTTTTCAGTGAAGCATTCTAGGCCATTGGCCTTGTTTTGCCACCCTTCTTATGACATTTGTACATTTACTTGTATTCAACACTGTACAGAATCATAGAATGGCTTGTGTTAGAAGGGACCTTAAAGATAATTCAGTTCAAACCCTTTGCCATGGGCAGGTTTGCCACACATGACATCAGGCCGCCCAGGGCTCCATACAGCAAATAGAGAAGTGAAAAAAAAAAAAAAAAAAAAAAAAAGGTTACTTCATTTCATTACAGTTTCTGAGGCTGTGGAATTTCATTTCCTCCTAACGTCAGTTTGCACAGCAGTTCTCAAAGGGAAGGTGTTAGGCTGGCTAATTCTCTTGTCTGGGAAAGTGAGGCTGTGGTACCCTATTGAAACTGACATGGTGCTTACCAGCTGCAACAGCTGGGCTGAGGCAGCAACTCAGCCAGAGGGGCCACAACCTCCGTGGGCTGATGCATGCACCCAGATGGACCTCTGGACAAGTGACAGAGCTGCCTGGACCTCTGTTTGCGGGGAGCTCCAGAATCTGGAAGTCACCCGAGGGACTGAGGTAAGTTGGGGGGTGTTGTGGGTGCAAATGCACCCAGCTTGATAATATTCTTGAACAGCTGACCAGGCGGCAAGAGGAAGTCATCAGGCTGAGGTATATCCAGAAGTCTGAGAGACTAATGCCTGGTATCATGTGGTGGCACAGGCAGACGGACAGCCCTGTCTTTGATCACAGCAAGGGAAAGAAGATAAGGCTTCCAACTTGACAGAGGACAAACACATGCAGGATGAGGGAAACTGTAACCTTGTCTCTGCTTGGGGCAGAAGAATAAGCCCCCCACTTTGCCCCAGAGTGATCTCTGAGGCTCTGGGGACGGAAAATAAGAGGCTGTAATGATTCAAAACCAAAATGGGCAACAACGTTGAGAAGGTTTGACTGAGAACCCGAGTGACAACCAGTGGCACTGTAAGAAGCCAGAAGAACTTGGTAATGGGAGACTGTGCTGAGAGGCACTGAGGCACCCATCCGCAGCCTGGATAACCTCTCTATAGCCATCTGCTGCTTGCCAGGGGCCTACATGCAAGATATCAGGAAGAGGACACCAGGCATGATAAAGACGGAGGACTAGTATCCACTCCTGCACTTTAAAACTACATCATATGAGGATGCAACTTGGAAATTCAAAAATGACTTTAAGGTACTTAGGAATTTGCTGAAGGGATTGTGAGCACAGGTCACATTCTCTTCAGTCCTCCAGGTTGGAGAACTGTGATACAGGCAGAGGGAGGATGCATGGATGCTGTCATACCCACAGTTTTCTGTGATCTTGGATTCTCCTTTGATAAACCAGGAAGATTGATGTGGGATGGTACACAACTGACCAGAAGGGGCCAACAATCTGGCTGGGCTCATCATCAGAGCTTTAAACTAGATTTAATGGGGGAAGGGAATGTACTGCTGAGTGACAGAAGAACCGGGAAACACTGTTGCTTGGGGAGCAGCAGGGGAAAACTTCATATTTGACCCAAGTATTTTGTGAGGGCTCCTCCAAGGGGGTAGTGAGTCTGAAAGCCCAGCTGAAGTGCTTCTACACTATTGCACACAGCATGGGAAATTAGCAGGAGGAACAGGAAACTGTGGTGCAATTGGAAAATTGCAATCTTATTGCTATCACGGAAACATGGTGGGATGATTCACATAACTGGAATACCATGATTGAGAGCTCTTTAGAAAGGATAGGCAAGGTAGGAGGGGCAGGGGAGTTGCCCTCTATGTAGAGAAGTAGACAGGCTGAGAAGATCTGCCTCTGAGAAACAGGTCAAGAGCTTGTGAGTTAAAATTAGGGACCTGACCAATAAATGACATTTGATGGCTGCAGTCTGCTACAGGCCACCTGATCAAGGGGAGCCTGCTGATGAGGCCTTCGTGCTTCAGCTGGAAGAGGCATTGCACTCACAGGCTCTCCTCCTGATGGGAGATTTCAACCACGCAGATGTATGCTGGGAAAACAACACGGTGAGCTGCAAGCACTTCAGAAGACTCCAGGAGTCCACTGATAAAAACTTTCTTGTTCAGGTAATGGACAAACCCATCAGAGGTGAAGTGTTGCTGAACCTGGTGCTCACCAATGCACAGGAGATCATTAAAAAGTTTAAGATCAGAGGCAGCCTGGGCGGCAGTGATCATTCCCTTGGTCAAGTTTGTGATTTTGAGGAACATGGGCCTGGTAAAGAGCAGCATCACAATCCTGAATTTCAGGAGTATGAATTTCAGGCTGTGTAAGGAATTGTTGGATGAGATCCCCTGGGACACTGTCCTTATGGACAAAGGAACAAAACAGTGCTGGCAACACTTTAAGGATCCCTGCCTTTCTGAGAGCACAAGAGCACTCTACCTTCTAGAATAAGAAATCAGACAGACAAAGAAGAAAACTGACACGACCAAGAAAGGACCTGCTGGTCAGACTGGCAGTTGGGCTTGTTTAGTTTAGAGAAGATAAGGTTCCAGGAAGATCTCATTGTGGCCTTCCAGTACCTGAAGGGAGCTTATAAGCAGGAGAGGACTGACTTTTTACATGGTATGACGGTGACAGGAAAAGGAGGAATCACTTTAAACTAAAAGAGGGGAGACTTAGGCTAGATTTTAGGAAGAAATTTTTTAGTCACAGGGTGATGAAGTGTTTGAACAGACTCTCCAGAGAGGTTGTAGATGCCCCATTTTTGGAGGCATTCAAGGCCAGGTTGGATGGATCCAGGGCAGCCTGATCTTGTGGGTGGCAGCCCTGCCCATGGCAGGGGGGTTGGAGCTAGATGATTTTTAATGTCCCCTCCAACCGAACCTATTCTATGATTCTACTGTCCAAAACGTGCTCAAAACAGATATATCTCAATGAAATATCTGTGTTATGTCCAAAACAACCTTTTGCTGATGAAGCATTTTGACAGCAATATTCCAACCAACAGTAACGGCAAAGAAGAAAACGGTGAATATCTTTCCACAGAATAAAATCTAACTGGTAGAAGAGTATGACACTTATTTAACAATGCCTGCTAAAAAAGTGTGCAGTTAGAAGGATTTACTTGCTAATTTACTAAAATGGAATATTTCAGTTGCAGAGTCTCTCTTGAGATAATAAATGTTGCCTTACTGGAATTATAGGCTGTGAAAATTTTTTTAGTGGTTCTCCTTATTTTGAAGGAGAACAAACTAAACTAAAACATGGTATTTTTTCATTGTTTTACTTCGACTTGCAGATTTTTCAAGACTTTCAACTTTGCAATGAGAACTGACTTTCAACACAGTCTTTTATGTAAACACTATACTTCCTGTTTTGCTTCAAAGCAAAACGATAAAGAAATCTTGACAGTTAAGCAGTCTTATCACTAGAGGTATTAATCAAATCTCCTGCAACTCAACGATTTTGCAGACAATAGCAGAGCTACTTTCTGTTCAGCGTCCAAGAACCTGCATTATAGAGACAGGGCTTCACTCACAGGAGCTTTTCCTTACGTTGCTGTTCAAAGAAAGCAAATATTTATTATTATTATTATCAGGAAGCATTTAATTAATTAACATTTAATTGTGTTAATCAGTTGGACATTTGAGAGAAAAGGAAGGTGATCCTGGCTTTGCTAAAGCTTCAGGAGGTGGCAGAAACCAGATGAACAGAGAAAGAGGAAGGAAGTTTCTATTGGAGATCACCAAGACTTGAGATACAGAGAAAATCACAGGTCTGTCTTTCATCTGATATAGTATCTGGTATCCAACAGAGTTACAATTATTTTTTTCTGCCCTACCTTTAATCTTCAGGGGTCAGGCCAGCAAGTTTGGAGATGGAAAAGTTGTTTTGGGAAGATCACTTTCCAACTATTGTCAATGTCCTATCCTAATTACGCAGTATCCAGTGGTGGTGTGGTTTCAGCCACAGTTTCCTGAGAGCGCTGAATGCATCACACAATGCATCACAGGATGTGCAATGCAGGATCTATGGATTTTGGTGGCTCTGGCGTAGCAGGCATTTATTATACACGTTGAGGCAAAATTTGGACATGATTTTCTGGAGTCATCTAGCTCTAGCCAATGTATGCTGGTCTGCCAAAAATTTGCATTGGAGCTAATGATGCTGAGTGTTGCTGGAAGGAAAAGAGGGATGATTTTCTTCAAATATAAGTTGCACATTGTTAATATTTTCCAGTATATATTTCTTGCATATTGTGGTGCATGATAACCAGTGAGGGATTTTCTCTGTATTGTAGTAAGTTTGTACAAGGTTTAGGTGGCTTCTTCAAATATGCGATCATAGAGGAGTGTCACTATTGGATGGACATCATCTGTTGCTTCCTGAGGGCGTGCTGTGAATGTTATCCTCAGAGCAAATGAGGTGATGTTTGTGGGCTGGTACTATATCACAGTTTTTCTACTTTGTTTTGGATAGCTGTTGGTTTGTGGAAGGAGGTGTGTTGGTCTGTGGATTTTCTGCATATGGTAGTTTGTAGGTTGCTATTTTTTATGTTGACCATGGTGTCTAGAAAGTTGATGCTGATGTAAGAGTTTTCCAGAGATAGTTTGATGGACAATTCTGGCTATTAAATTTGTGGTAGAAATCAATGAGGGAATCCAAGTTTTCAGTCCAGATGTCATCTATGTATCCCAGTGTATCCTAGGAACCCACATTGTTTTGGTGGGATGTTTATTTAAAGTTCTTTCTCTTGAGATGACTCATGAATAGCCTGATATCCTCGTGCTTGGACACAAGCACTTGGTTCCTTGTACTTGCATCTGTAGTTTGGTGAGGATGAACTCATTGTGGATGAAGAAATAAATGACATTAGTATTTATGACAGTTAGAAAGCCATTATCACTACAAGTCACCTTCCTGTGTTAGCATAGTTAAGGATGATAACACAAAACATGGTGCTGGTGAGAAGATTATGACACAGTGATCCTGGAGAAGTGCTTTTGAAGAAAACTGCTTTTGTATACAGTGATGTTTAAAGATGGTGTCAGAAGATCCTCATTCTTATGGAAAATCTCCTTGAGTTTCCTTCTGTAACAATCTAGAAAACCACATGAAAGTCTTAAGGTTGTAATAGAAGTAATTAGCATTTTTCTTCTTCATTAGGAAGAGATTTGAGTTCCAAGGTGAAAAGAACAGAGGCCTTTCCTGAGTTCTTTTTCACATGAAAAACATGAGAAAAATAATCTATTACCATCACTCATGTCATTCTAACTTCCACTTTATCAATCATTTAGTAACTAATTGGCAACTGGATCTTAAAAACAAGATAGAATCTTAAATATATATATATATATATATGTATTTCACTTTTATTTCTCTCACTAAGAAAAAACAAAACAAAACAATAGTCAATGTAGACCGATTCAAATTCGTCTAATTTGGGCTGTGTAGGTGAGTATAATTTGAGATTATTTTTAAAGTCATTTTGCAGGGGATGGTAGGTAGGTTATATTCCTTTTCTGTTTAGAAAAGGTCTTTTGAGACACATGTAAAGAAACATTTTGTCATGTGGTCCTACAGACCACAATGCTAGCAATGTTTCTGAGAATAAGTTTAAGCATTTGGAAAGAAGAGATAGAAGAGATAGAGGAGGTCACTCATGGTTGGGCTATTGCTCCATGACTTCCTGGGGTGTGATGTTGGAAAACAGGTGCTGTCACCATCGTTTCTCAGATGTGTCTTGTTGGTGAAGTAATTGTTACTGCAATATTTAACACAGTGTAAAATGATGTCAGGTTATTTTGACAGTAATTTGCTGCTTGGTGGTTTAGTGTATTTCGTACAGTTTTCTTTAATTTCTTGGAGCATGTAATCATGTCTGCTTCCGTCAGCCTCTTCAGGAGGTGAAGCTTCTCGGTTTCTTAATGTGCAGACCTAAACAGGAAATTCTGTCATGTAGCAAGAGCAAAAAAAAAAAAACTTCTTTTTTTTTTTTTTTTAGAGTACAAATGACTTACACGGATCTGTGTTATTCTTCCATGTTCACCAATGCCCGATTTGGTCTTCAAATCACTTGCTTTTATGTTCAGACCATTTCCCCCTAAGGTTGCAAATAAGTAGTATGTAAAAAGTAAGTATCTCTGTGGAAGCTACAGCAGGTACAACGAGCACACTAACACTATCTGATAGAGCAAATTCTCAGCGATAAAATATTGCTTTTCAACATAGTCAACACCATGAGCTGCACATTTTCGCCAGGTGTGAATAATAACCTGCATGCCACGCTCCTCAGCTGAAACATACCACCCACCTCACTGCGCTCACAGTCACTGCTGGTCTCCGTGAGTGTTCAACAAGTGTTCGTGAGTGTCAGTGGGTGCCACTTCTTCTGCGTGGAGGAATTCAGTGAGACACGTTCGCTTCATTCCATGCCAGACACCGTTGCGCCAGAGTGCCCTTTTGCTGCAGTGTGTCACACAGCAACAAAATGTAATGGGATACTGGTGGGAAGGTTCAACCTCTACTTCCATACTACCAACGTTGGACACTGTGGGCCATCATATTAAAATAACTTTTGGAGCAGCCTTTGTGTGTCTGAGGTCTCTTTACAGTCAGCGCTTCTATCAGGATTTAGGAGAACTTTAGGACATCCTTGCCTGCTTTGGACAGAGCAGGCCAACACAGTTGGCTTTCTTTTTAACCTGGAGGGTCAGTTAAGGCACTGTAGAAGTTGACAGCCCTTCTCTCCACACACCGAACCGGGCAAACCGACCATCAGAGAGAGAGAGTTGCATTCGAGGCCGCGGTCCGGCTTCGGGGCGTGTACAGAGTGAGTTCAGGGAGGGAAAGGGGCGGCGAGGAGGGGTGGCGGCGGCGGGAGGGCGGGTCGCACCGCCTGGGGCTGATTGGCCGCCCAGTTTATAAGAGCTCCCCAGTGGAGGTGGAGGGGCTGTTTGCCGAGGCCGGGGTGCTCCGTGGAGCCGTGAGTGGAGCCGTCCCAGCGGAGTGCCCGCGGCGCCATGCGGCGCGCCAGCCGAGACTACACCAAGTACTTGCGCGGCTCCGAGGAGGTGGGCAGCGGCGCCGCCCACGAGAGCGCCCCGCCGCCGCCGCCAGCGCCGCCGCTGCCGGCACACCCGCACCCGCCGTCCGCTTCCCGCTCCCTCCTGGCCGCCCTCGTCCTGCTGGGGCTGGGGCAGGTGGTCTGCAGCGTCGCCCTCTTCCTCTACTTCCGAGCTCAGGTGAGAACGATGGCGGTAAAAGGAAGGCAGGAACTCGGGCCGGCTCTGAAGTTGGGCGAGGTTAGAGGGGTGGGCAGGGTGGAGGCCTGCGTGTCGTCCTGGTGGCTGGAGGTGTTGTATGGCCAGGTGTGAGGAGTCCTTAGAGCGGGTGGTAGCTCGGTGCTTCTTCCCCTGCAGCCTCGTGGGGGCTTCGGTTGTTGATGCTCAGCCTTTGGTTGGAGGTTTCCCGAGGTCTTCGGCTGGCACGTGGGATTCGCCAGCACGAGGGGCTTCTTGGAAGTGGAAAACAGAACAGAAAAACAGCACATCTGGGGTGATGTGGCCCTCAGCTGTGGCATTTAGGATCGTGATCCCCTGTGTGCTTTAAAGGTGCGCCCAGCCAGGCTGCTCCTTCTCGGAAGGAGGCGATGCTTCAGATGGCACTGGGAGATGCTGCTGCGTAGTGAATTGCTGCTACGTGGTTAGGGTTTTGGAGAGAAAAGGAGCCCTCTTCTTGGAAACAGCCAGGCTGGCTGCCTGCCTTCCCTTGCCCTGTGCTACTCGGTCTCCCCAGAGGAAGTGGGGGGCTGTAGGGAGTTTGCTTCTCAGGGCCATGTTGTATTGTAGTTGCCTGCTTGGTTTCTCATCAGTTGTTCGCTAGTTCTGTTAACAGAGGTCCCGTGGCCTTCGTAGAAGTATTGCTGGTGTTGTTTGTGCTTTCTGTTTGAAGCTAGTGGGAGTGGAAACCTGTTTTCTTCCGGTTGACTTTCTAGGTAGATGTGCTTGGTCTTGATGTGGCGAAGGCAGGCTGGATTTCTTACCAAAGCGTACTCTGAAAATAGCTGTCGCACAAGCATGTGCCCACTGAAACAGGTGAACAGCTGTCAGATAGACAACAATGGTGCTGGTCATTTATTGTGTGGACCGATTCATGTACTTGTCACCTGGGGTGGCTTGATTTGCTGCTTTTACAAAAGCAAAATGTATGTGCTGTTGGAGCAGTAGCATGATATTTAATTGATTGTGTCCCATACATTTCAGAGAAGCGATTCTTAATTCCTGGGATTCATTGTAAAGTAGCTTAGAGCTACTTGCTTGCCTGACGGTGTCACAAATTAATGCCTACTTCAACTCATGGCAAAGTGCTTTTCACTCTAGAGCTGCACAGACTTGTGGAAACATCTTAGTCAAAACAGCTTGGAAATGCATAGCTACGCATTGATTGTAATGGTTCTCTAGTATACTGATCAAAATAATTAATGCAAGTACACTTCTTAAAGCTCTGTATTCCCTCTCTTTCTCCCCTCCTTCCCCCTATTCTGGACTCTTTCTGATAGGTTCATGTCAGAGCTTCACACATGCCCAACAAAGTGTAAAAAGAATTTTCTTACCATAAAAACAATTTTTGTTTTGCTTCCTTTATTTTAAATCATACATAGTTTGGTGTAATTCTCCTTTTTGCAGTCTCTTTCCAGTGTCTGGTTCCTGTAGGTTTGGAGTAATGCTGTTGGATGGAGTCCTTCGAAAATGTGAAGTTCTAAAAGGGCTGAAATATAAGCTGTAGTTAGATGTAGACTTGACTCAAACGTTGCCTAAATTTTTTTTTAATGGTAAACATATCATCTTTGGCATATCTGAAAATAGACTAATCATACTTTTGAAGTAGGTGATTCACAGTGATAGGATATGGTAAGCCATATTTGTTCATCAACTTATTGTGTAATGACACAAATGGGAGAAAAAAATGCAGTAGATCTTGTAGAGGTTAAGTCTTACTTAACTGCCTTGCAAATTGCTTTATTTATATGGGGCACTGTCTGTCTGCTTTGTTTTGAGAAATCTGCTATCAAATTGCATTAATCCACCTGCTTTTAAATTTAATGATCTAAATCCATACTTTTTAACAGAACCAAAGTACTGTGGTGTATTTTGATTAAAAAAAAAAAAAAGAGAAGTTAATAGTAGAAGTGGTGCTTCACAAGATCTGAATTGGTTGGTGGACTAACTAAAAGTGAATTAGCAAGACTGAGACTTTGTAGGCTCACTCTGGGGATTTATACAATTAACAATGCGACTGTTATACAGACTAGCTCCTTAAAACTCTAAGAGGCTGAGTAAACTCTGACTCAATTTTACCATACTCTTTATTTTCATTTGCATAAAATCATTTGGGCTGGATCATGACACAATATGAACAGAGACAATAATTGAGGTTTTGGCTTTTCCTTAGTTTTGTTTATGTTGTGGCTTGAGCATTTGGAATTTCACAAGACACAGAACTAAGGCTGACACCAGATTTTCATGAGTAAACATGTTTGTGGCCAAGAAATAACGTAGCACGATGTGAATGAGACAAGAAGCTGGTATATTTGCTTAAAAAAGAAAAAGCTAGGAGTTGAATCCTACCAGTATTCCAGTAATAACATTTGGAACTGTGAAAAGATAAAAGCTGTTCTTTTTGGAGCATCTTGTGCGAAGTTCTGAACCCAGGAAATTAAATGCTAACAAAATGTGTTGCTTTTGCTTATGCTTTGTGGGAAATACTTGCTCACGGTCAATGAAAATGCACTCAAAATTTAGTTAGTACTCCATACAGCTGGAGATGATGGAGTCTTGCGCACAGCACGAGGAGGAAGCGCTAAGTATTTCACTTAGCTTTCATTGCTAGGGGACAAAGTATAGTCTACATAAGCTCTTCTTTTACATTTTTCATTCTGGACCATTTCCTCCCTGTATTTAGGCTGTAAAGTGATACGAACTCGGCTTAATGCTGACTGAACCAGCAGTCACTGGAACATGCTGAAAGTGCTCAAAGCTGGATGTCGAGGCTGGATGTCAAGCTCATGTAGTTTAACCTGGAATTCCAAGCTTATTTATTTTTCTCCATTTATAGAAAATATTCTGTACAAATGTTAAGTATCCTACTGTACCATTCACATTTAGATAAATGGGGATCTGGAAGACTGGTTTTTTGTTTTTTTTTTTATTACCATTTCATACATTTGTGGTATTCTGACTTTTGCTGTGGCGTTTTTAAGCAGTCTCCTTCCAGGCTTCATCTAAAATCTGTTGGCAGTGACTAACAGCAAACCACTTGCTGGAGGTCACCAGCACTTTCTGGAAGCCTGGAAGAACCTTTCCTTGGTAGTTAAGAAAAATAATGAAGTGTAAACCGATATGATTAAACTGGAAGTTGGTTTCAGTTTGAAAACAAGTACAGTATAAATGGCTTATTTTAAGGAGAGAGTACAGAATGTGATACTGTTTAAAAAAAAAAAAAAAGCAATATTTTACTGGTTAGCTTGACTGGATTGTACTGTCTTTTAAAATCAAAGTGGACTTTTTATTGTTATAAAATTGGCTCTTAATTCTGGACATTCCTCTGGTCTCACCCACAGTATTGGAGCTTATTTTGACTGCCCTGATTGACCTGAAAGGAGTTCAGAGGTGCAACTAAAATGATTAGAGTTCCTGGCAAATGTTGATATCAGAGGGCATTGAATGATGTGATCTCACTTCAAGGTCATATGTATACAAATAGTAACATAGTTAAAATAATAGATGTTCTATTTAAAAAGGGTAATATATCTGGGATTTTTAGCTTCTGTGATCTGTCATAAAGCTTTCTCCAGTATTGTTGATGGTGTCTTGATTCTTCCAAGTTTGAAACCTTTAGGACCTTGTGCTGAAGGTCTGTGTTCAAAGGCTACCCTTCTTTGCCTTGTGAGCTAGCAAGCTGCTCTCTGTAGACCATTCCAGTATTTCGTTTTGGCTCTTTGGAAGATCTCAGGCTGTGTCCTTGTAAGTTTTTGTTTTGTTTGTTGCTTGTTGCCTGCAGCAATGGTCTTGGTGCTCAGAATTGCTGTTTACATATATGGCAGCTCAGTGGCAGGCTTACTGACAGTGTCTTTTCGAACAAGCAAGCTAACTTCCATGGTTAAATTGTTAAGAGCTGAGCATTCTTTGAGAATGGTAAGGAGCTCCAGGAAGGTTAAGCTAGTCCCAAGATCAGAACTTTGCCTTATCAGGCACAGAACTTGTGACTTGTCAGGATGGGTTACATAGCTTCAATTTAGGTTGCTGAAGCTATGAGCGTTTCCATTAAACCATCAGTCTTGTAATTGGAGGTGCAGAGATGTTGGTTTTCTGTCTTAAACCTTCAGAAGATGAGCTATGATCTGAATAAGTGCCTCTGTACAAGCTGCTGCTGCTGTCCTGGCGCAGCACTGTGAGGCATGTTTGATTACTGATAGGTGATGGCTAGATGCCTGTGCTGTGTGCAGTTTGTCATGCTGCATGCTTATGCCCTTATGACAAACGATCTTTCATAGTCTATGCTTTTAAACCTGTTCAGAAGATGTGTTTATATAAATCCAGAAAGTGGTATAATAGTCACTCACTTTCATCATCTCCTGGCAATTATCTGTTATAGCTCTCTATCTGCTGTCCAATGATGTGTGTGGAATGAAGCCTTAAATATCAACATCATGTTTAAGACACTATTTCCCTCAGGTATTTGATAATAGCAATAGAGGAGGATTCATCCGGAGTAGTGAATCCTATTTGGGTGCCTCAACATAGGAGGCATATCAACCCACTGGAGAGAGTCTGCCAGGTGACCGCTGGGATAGATAGGGCAGTAGCTTATCAGAAATACAGAGCTGGATTCTTTCAGCCTGAAGAGCAAACTGACGTGGAGTCTAACCACTGTTGCTGGCTACCTGAAGAGGGACTGTATTAATCGTGAAGCCAGGCTCTCCAGAAGTGTACAGCAAAACCAAGAGGCGCAGTTATAAATTGCAGTGAGGAGAGTTCCAGCTGCACATCATTTTACAATTTCGCACAATAGAAGAGGTTGAACTGTAGAGCACTTGGCCTGAAGTGCTGGAATGGGAAGATGCTATAAAGCTTTACTAGGCAAGGCCTCAAGCAGTCTGCCCTAAGTTACAGGTTGGTCACGCTTCAAACAAGGGACTTCACCTTTCTAAGTTACTGTCCAACCCAGGTCATTCTGTACTGACTGCCTTTTAGCAGCTGATGGTGCGCTGCTGTTTTTCCCTGCTCCATTTGCTGTTAAATCTCTCAGCTTCTGGGTACTTGTGGAGCCTATAGGGAGAAATAGCTTTAGGTTGCACGTCTACAGTCGTTGAAGCTTGTGCTGCCTGCCTGCTCCTGTGTTGGCTCTGATGCTTGTTTGACACTTGCAGGAAGCAGCTTCTGGGTGCACATCCTTCAGGAAACTAGATGAGCAGGAAGTCATCCCTGGTGTTGGTTTAAAGAGAAGATTGAGAGCCAGAAGCAGGATTTCGTGGTGGAGAAGGTGAGGGCGCAGAGATGCTCTTTTAGATCTACTTAAAGAGCTAATGGGGCTGTACCAGCTGGCTTCTTAGTTTTCAGTGCTTAGTAGAGTTGTAATAGCTGTAAACAGATTTCCTTTCGTATTTAGCTGTGTCAGGCAACCCAGGAAGATATTACTGCCTCCAAGCCATTGTGTAACTCATCTCAACAGCTTTGTTCCAAGCTGTGGCATCTGCTGATCTTCAGGGGAACCTTTTCTGACCTGTTCATTTCCAAACCTGCAGGGATAAGTAAGGCAGCTAAACCATGTCACAGAGGCTGGTGTTGATTTGGATGAATGGGGTGAGCAGCTCTTGTGGAGCCTTCAGTGAGAAGATGGTGATGGAGAGGGCAGCTTGATCTTGGTGCTGCTGACTGTGCAGCAGATGTTTCTCTGCAGTGTCTGCCTGTTGGATAGATTGCTGCCTGCTGTAGACTCAAGTTCTCCTTTGTAGTCTTAAGTTTATGGTTTTAAGTCAGTTTGGTTTTATTTTGGGGCTTGGGCAGTTGTATTCCTGTTCATGTGAACAAGTGATATGACAAATATGTTTCATTCTGGCTGTTCTGCGTTCTGCAAAAGTTCCTTTTGATACTCTGCTTTGTTCAATGCTGTGTTAAAGGGAAGCGATCACTGGTTTGATGTTATCCTTAATGGATAATATTCCCTTGTCATGATTATTTGCAGTATTGTAATTCTTAGCTGTAAATTGGTGCTTTGCTCCTATGTTATGGAAAATAGAAGAATTGTATGTTCTTATTAGACTAGCAGATGCAGTTAGAGAACTCAAAGCAAGTTTTAGAGTACGCAAGCTCTTCTGATGTAGAAGCAGAACATGTGCCAAGATCTATTACTGAAAGCCTTAGGCTATCTCTGAAAGAAAGTGCTTAATATCCATTAAGTGTAAGGTATATGGAAAGGGGGAGGAGGAGTGAAATGGCTTAAATAAAGTTTGTGCAATTATACTCTGCGGAGGCACTATCTTGATCTGTAGAGTGTCCTTCTAAATCATTTAACTGGTATAACTCAGGAACATTGGGCTTACAGTTTAAAAGCATATTTACGTCAGTTACAGGGGTCAGTTGCTAAAAACTATCTTGCAGATATTTAAGATTTACTAAAGGTTGTCCAGTAAAGAGGTACTTTGTAGTAGTTTTATTGTCTTTTGTTCTTCCTGAATTTGTACCACCTCAGCAACTGTTTCATGCTGCAGTACACCTTGCCTGCAAAATAGTTTTTGGTAGCTGGTTTCTGTACTTCTGTTTCTTCTGTTGAAAAGGATGATTTAGGTACTGTACGTACGCTCCATAAGCTGCTGCCCTTGACACCTGCACGTCATCTTACAAACCAGTATTGACAGGGAGGATGGCTGTGTATATTGCTTGCTAAGGTATTTTTCATATTTCATTGAGTGGTCTGCACATGGAATTAAGGATCGATTTGAAATTCTAAAGGTAGGACTGTTCTTTAACCTTTGAAAAGTCAGGTATCTGGTCTAAGCTCATGAGCTAGGCAGCTCCGGAGAATAAACTATTCTTCTATCTTACATGCCTGTTGGATGAAGTAAGCCTTCCTGTGGGGAATATGTTCTCTCTTCATTTCTTAGAATGAAACTTTCGATAATAAATGTAGCCAATTGCCAACGTTTTAGATGTTTGAAAATTCTGCTTGACTTAAATGTTCTTATTGCCTATTGAACAGACTCTTTAAACTGTGGCTGTGCTTATATTTTTGTTTCAGATGGATCCTAGTAGAATTTCAAAAGAAGATGCACACTGTGTCAGAATGCTTTTCAGATCTCAAGAAAGTATAGACTTGCAGGATGCGCCCTTTGAAAATCAAGAGTTGAAGTTAATGCCAGAATCATGCAGAAGGATGAAGCATGCTCTCCAAAGAGTTGTGCAGAAGGTAAGTGGTGGATAGTGTTTTTCTTTATTTTGTACTCTTATTAAATATAGCACATTGACCAACATCTGTGTGCGGAGGTAAGTTCTAGACAGTGCTTTTTGGTTTGTTTGAACGATGTCTGATATTGTGTTTGAGATCCTAATGTGTCTGTTTATTATAACCTATTGCTGGCTAACCGATTCAAACATGTTGTAGTTTTGCTAAAGGAAGTCTTGAATATGCACCGAGAGAACTAATCACAGCTGATAGGCCTTTCTGACTTTTGGGGGGAGTCTGAGTGGTAGTCATTAAAAAGGACAGTTCCGCTTTTTTTTTTTTTTCCCCTTGAACTGATCTTCCTGACTCATCCTGAGAGGATTTTCCAAGCCAAGATCATTTGCAGTCAACATATTGTCTAGAAGATGGAAGGGACAGTATTAATTCTCATTTGCTCATGTTTCTTAATCTTTCTGAGTTCCAGTAGTTTTTACTTCTCAGAAAGAAGGATACTTTTTTTTTTTGTTCACTTGCCCAGTCATTTGTTGTGTGGAGGACCGTTCCCACTGTGATGGAAGAACTGCTTTGCCATAGTATAACTAGGCAGTTTCTGCTCAGCAGGGGAGAATGACAGCTTGTTCCCAAACTCAGATAACGTAAGTAAATTTGCCTTAATGAAGAAATGTAGGAGAACTGGCACAGTCACCCCTTACTGCAGTAAGGCTTATGTAGGCTTTTAAGGAGCTGAGTGTGTGCTATAGTTATTGGTTTTCTTGGCTTCCCTGATCTATTACTTCTGCACATCTGCATATGACTGTCAGTTTTTTCAAAAGGGATTTGAGCTGAAGTCAGGTATACTTTACAGAGTGACTTGTATGTGGGTTAATTATGCACTACTTTAATTGTGCTGAAGTTTCTTTTTAATAAAGCACCCTGAGAGATCTTTTTCTGAAAAAACAAATAACAAAAAAACTTTTAGAGAGATGACAGCTTGACACCCTCTTTAAAAACTCAGACAAAATGGGTTAGCCCAATAGGATCTGATCATTCTTTCAGCATTTTTTAGACTCTGTCTCTACTCCTACTTCTGTTTTCTGTGGCCTGGTATTAGAGTGCTCTTTCAAGCAACTCCCTTGACAGTAAGGAGCTTATTACTGTAAGTGAATGGGAAGCTCTGTGTTCTGGTCATTTGCTGCTGGTTACTCAACAAAGGCATTGACTTCAGTGGAGGCTGCATATCCTGCTTTCCAGCATAGAGGTTAAGTGCTGCAATGTCAGTGGCCAAGATAAGTAGTGAGTAGGATAATTTTTTTGGTCAACAACTGTTAGTTTGAGAACAATAAAGTTTCCACTGCCAAAGTAATCGGACTGGGATTCTTGACTGCAAGAGAATGTATTAAGTAGCTGGGTCAGTGTTCTGAATGCTTTGTCATCACACGTTGATGACAGAAAAATAAAGACAGGCAAATGTTTGCCTGGGTCTACGTTTGCATCTTTTCCATTTTTATCTTAGAAACGAAAGAAATATTGCTAACACAAAATTATCTTTGTGTTTGGTAAGCCATGCCTTTCATTGATTCTGCTATAATGAAAGGCAGAGGTGGAGTTGCATGTTACCTCCAGTATGGTCAGTCCTTAGTGTGGGAATGTAGCCTGTGTGACTGGAAAGTTGTTTCCTATTTTCTCTTAGTTCACCTCCCTGAAGGAGAATCTAACCTGTTTTAAGAATAAGTATCCTTATTTGCATTGGCAGTACATTAGGTGACTGAAATGGAGCACTTCAAAAATAGTTTTGTGATTTTTCTTTTTTAATTGTTTGACTTTTGCAATTCAAACTTTCAGGAAATGAAAACAGACAACTTTTTTTTTTTTTTGCTTAATTTTATAGTCTGGTTACAGCTCTTAGCTTACTACACTGATTCTCATCTGTTTTCTTTGCACACCTGTAGACAAGTGTTTACATCTAAAGCAGAGAGAGATATTGCCAGTACTCTTACAAGAACCAGTGTATGTGCAAGGTCAGATCTAGAAACGTGTCTCCTGGAAAAAAAAAAACAAACCACCATATTCCAGAGCAAAAATGCTGTTTAGTGAGCAGCTTACTCAGTAGAAAACACACATTCAATATTATTGCATATAAACTTTCAAGCAGACAAATAATATGCTTCCCTTAGGCTTTCTGTTTGCTTATTTTTTTTTTTATGTAACCCTAAAAACCCTTTGGCAACCCAGATGCACTAACCACATTTCTTATGAAGTCTGTTATGAGTCTGAAGTAGAAAGGACTACAAACATATCTGGGGTCAGTTCATGAGTGTCTTTGTTTGGCAGTATTCCCAGCTTCTAGCTTCTTGGGGAGTTCAGGCATAAACTAGTCCCCTACATGGCAGCAAAGTACTTTGTTGGTAGACCTCCAGGGCAGAACTTATAAAGAGATCTATATTTTTAGCAGACATTTTAAGAGCGTGTGGTTAGGGACAAACTGAAGGTTTTATGGGTGACTGGTTTAAGTTGTCAAAATTTCAATTTTCATACTACAACCTTAAATAGTTTTTTTTTTTTTTTCTGCAGGCAGTAGAGTGCTCATTTGAATAGAGACTGCAGCACTAATTTCAATCTTCTGAGTATGTGCTTTCTATTTCACTTCCTTTCTGGTTAGCATTCTTCTGCTGAATTTCTGACAAGATACTACTTCTTGATAGCAACTGAACTTAAAATGGTGAGAAAAGAAAAAGAAACATTCTACCTAGGGGAGCCTTAGCCTTAGTCACAACTTCCTCAATATGTGAATGTATTAAGGGTCTCCTGTGATCGGTCTCAAAAGACTACTTGTAGCTACTCAGAGTAGATCATGAGATATCGTATAATCAAAGAGGGGGGAAAAGCATTCACAAGAGTTACTTGTTCTAATGTATCCTGGTCCAACCTGGGGCATAACCTGAAGGGTAGGACTTGTGTTTTGAAGACCTGAGATGCTAGTGTGGTAATAGGTCTGATAGTTGCCTAAGAGTTAAAACCTGCATCCTGTTTTGCATGAGGAAGGAGCAGTTCCAAACTCTTCAGACACTTAAAGCATGATTTTTAGCATTCGAAGTTTGGAAGTTTTGCAGCTTCCTGATGGCCTTTTAATTTTTTTTTTTTTTTTGAAGTAAGGAAGTACTTTTTATTTCTGTGACTGCTTGTCTATTGTTTGAACAGTGACTGTATGAAAGAGGTTGGAATATGGGAAGCAGACCAGCAGAGTTGACATGGTGGGCAGTGAGCAAATGGCTCAAAGGTGTGCAAGTGCAGCTTATTGGAAGACAATATGTGGTGTGATTTTCCTTTTTTGCAAACACTTGCTCTGAAAATAGCAGGTTGGTAGCACACTTTGCTGTGTGATTAGAATTTTTAAGAGAGAATCACGTGATATTTTGTCAAGAATTCTCATGCTCTTACAGTCTTAGTTATGGTATCTGTTGAGCTGTTTCTGCTTTCTTAATGATAGTGTGCACTGTGAGAAAGTAGGAGATGCTTAGAGATGTTCAGCTGCTTAAAAATACAGTTACAAGCTCCCTAAGAGGGCATCTTTAGACAACCAGGTAGCATAGTCCTTATGTCTTTCACGATCAGAAGCAAGAACAGGTTTAGTTCTTCTGCTGCAGGTTTTATAGCGTTGTCTTGCAACTGTAAAAACAAGAAAGGCTTTTTTTTTTTTTCCTCAAGAGGACAAGAATGCTTTTGAAGTACGTATTCTTCATGAGGAAACCCACAGCTCCATTCTTGTTCTCTATGAACTAGTTCATGTATTTCTCCCAGTTTCTTTCTGGATGCCCAGGTAACTGGAAGAATTTTAGAATTTTCTGGGGCTGTTCAGAGTCAAGTAAAAAGCTTGACAGTACTGCAGGGTTTGGTGAATTTGGCTGATGGAGGTTTTTTGTTTTCTGGCCACAGGCTAACTGTTGGTAATCCACTGACAAGCACATAGAAGATTCATTCAACGTGAGCCAGACTCAGGTTCTTAAGTGTATTAGTGTTGGGCTCATTCTTATCTCCCCTTTTTTGCCATGATCACAGAGGTGTAGGGTTTGGAAGGGTCCTCAAGAGATCATCTAGTCCAACCCCCTTGCCAAGGCATGGCCACTAGAGTAGGTTGCACAGGAAAGCATCCAGGTGGGTTTCTGATATTTCCAGAGGAGACTCTAAGGCATCTCTGGGGAGTTTGTTCAATGTCCTGTCACCCTCAAAGTTTTTTTCTCGTTCTTATGAAACTTCCTGTCATCCAAGATGATGCCTGTATCTTTTATTGCATAGTACCCTAGCTTCAGGAGTAGTACGTGAGTGTTCCTGTCAAGTCCAGTCTGCAGCTTGGTGACAGAGTTGCTCCTAGGAAGCTGGAGAGTAATAGGTAGGTTGAAAACCATCAAGATCAGGAAGACGGTGGATTTGAGTCTTCCTAAGTAGCTGTTCACTGAGTAGTGATTTTGCAGATGAAAAGCGCCACCACTAGTTAGAAAAAAAGCTCATACTACGCTTTGTGAGGACTGCAGCCTTTCTGTGTGGAAGATGTATGCAGAGTCAGACTGCTAGATCTCAGAAGGTAGAGGTACCCAACTGTTTAAGCCAGAGCGTCTTTGAAAAACATACAGAGCAGAACTCTAGGATCCTAATAAAAAAAAAAATAGGTTGCAAGAAACTGCATGAACGTGCTAGTTCAGGGACTTCAAGGGATATGCAGTGATCAGGTATGGGATTTTGTTTAGTACCATGTTAGATATTAAGAGGTTAAAATATACACAGCTCTTCCTGGATCTGCACAGCAATCTCTCCAGGCAAGTGCATTATCACAGAAATAAAGGATCCTTAAGTAGTTTACACACCCAAAATGTTTCCATAAAGAAAGGAAGAGAACAAAGGAATCTTCCCATTCTGGAGAAGGTTTTGGGACAGTTATAGAGCTGTAAAGTCTGAAAGTCTAGTCTAGTCTATCTCAGACTTTCACTTTTTTTTTTTATTCTATTTTCTCTGAATAAGGCCTTAAAAGGGCACTGTAGATTGGAGCATCTCTTGCCCTGCTGGCTACCCTTCTTTTGCTACAGCCTAGGATACTGTTGGCTTTCCAGGCTGGGAGTGTATGCTGTCAGCTCATTTCCAGTTTCTTGTCCACCAGAAATCCCCAAGTCATTCTCTGCAGGGCTGATCTCAAAGAGTTCTTCTCGCAGTCTAGTACTGCTCTGACCTAAGTGCAGTGCCTCACACTTGGCCTTGTTAAACCTCATTAGGTTCTCATGTGCTCTCTTTTTGAGCCTGTCCTGGTCCCCCTGGACAGCTTCCTTCTGTTGTACTGACTGCACTCTCAGCTTGGTGTTATCAGTAAACATGCTGAAAGGTGCACTTGATCTCACTGTCCTCTTGATAAAGATGTTGAATAGCACCAGTCCCAAGATGCTGTCATCGGGGAGAAAGGCTTTAATAGATGGGACATTTAGGATAGATGTTAGGAAGAAATTCTGTACTCAGAGAGTGGTGAAACAGTGGAACAGGTTGCCTGGAGAAGATGTGGATGCCCCATCTCTGGAAGCATTCTGAGGCTGGGTTGGATGGGGACCTGGGTAGCCTGACCTAGTGGGTGGGCGCCCTGCTCGTGGCATGAAGTTTGAACTGAATGATCATTGAGGTCCTTTCTAACCTAAGCTATCCTATGATTTTATCACCTTACCACCTAGTACTCACTGTTTTCTCTTACTACTTCATTTCAAGTTAGAGATCAGGTGTGGTTAGAGGCTGATGCTGGTACGCAGCTCCTAGAACTGAGCTTTGTTTTCATGCTGCTAGAACTGATGTTGCAGTAAGAAGCTCAGAGAGGGGAAGTGAATCTAAATGGGGGAGATGGATGTGGGTTTTGCCGCTTCTGAAGTTGAGATTCTTCTGCTTTTCTTCTCGTCTCTACAGCGAAAAAGCATTTTTAATGATTCATATCTACTAAATCAGCATTTCTCTGCTGAGGTAGTATGCTTTGATAGTCATACTACAACTTCCATGCTGCTGTGGCTTTCCATTTTGGTTTAACATTTAGACACCTGCTGAAGGGAGAAAGTGAGAGTACAGCAAAGTACTAATAAATGTACAACAAAGCTGTTACAGATATCATTGTGGCTTCAGAATGATGTAAAAGCAAAATTTCAGGTGTTTTCAAAGCAAGGTTTCAAATTCTAAAGCACTACAGTGATAGGGAATATTGCTGATCTGTCCAAATCTGAGGTGTATGGTGTATATGTGGTGTTGAATTAGACAAGCAGCAAATATATGAGGCAAAAAGACAAAACATGGGACCACACTTGGGCTTCAGTGGTAAGAATACCAATCTTTTTGTCTTCAATAAATTATTTCCTTCTCCTAAGCATCTTCATGATGGCTGCATGGTATGAGGTTTCTTCAGTTTCTGTATGCCTTGTTGTATATGAAGCTTGACTGCAAAGCCTCCTAGCCTTGAAACCTCTCCTGTTAGTGGTCGAGCATTAAGGGGTGGAGTTTCATTTACTTTATCATCACTGAAATGCAGTGCTTAGCTTTCCTCAGCTGCGTGCTTACGTAGTTGTCCTGATGCAGAGCTGCCTCTTTCTTTAACTTTCTACTGCAAGCAATTAAGGCAGTTCATAAGCTCCATGGTTTTATGGGATATGTTCTTAGCGATCATCGTTACATTATACTTAGTGAAACATTACAAGTTCAATAAGTGGAAATAGTTGTAAATGTAAAACCTCTAATCACTATTCCAATAAACGGTGCGGTGATCTTGCAAGCCAGCGTTCCTGTGATACAGTGTTCAAACTGCAGCACATAATATTAGAGGAAAAAAAAGACAACATCAAAGCAATGGTTTTTTTTCTCATTTTAGGAAGTCCAGCGTATTCTGGGAAAAGAGCCACCAAGACCAGAAAAAGGTAGGTCCTGGCTTGTGAATAAGAAATAACATTTTAGTTCTGGACTCTTTTTTTTTTCTGAGGTAATGAATGTCTTTTTATTCCAGCTGCAATGGAGGCAATAGGAATGGAACTGTATAGGAGAAATAAGCCTGAGAAGCAACCTTTCGCACACCTCATTATCGATGATAAGAACATTCCAACTGGTAAGTCCAGTTTTAAGTGAATACTTCTAATGCTGCTATAAATGTGCTCAGTTCCTTTTTAAGTGCAGTTTTTCTCCTTTATGCAACCAATCCCAAGGGGAAGGCTCTGTTGAGGCCTGAAACCTGAGGTCTTCAGCAGTCTGCCCTACAGATGAAATGCTTCCACACTGAAGGAGTTAGCTTTTTGACTGTGGAGGAATAGGATTCTTTCTCCTTCCAAGTGTGTTGTCACTGCTCAAATCTAGAGCTTTATAAATAGAGTCTAAGCAGCTTGTGAAATGGCAGTCAGAAATTCTACAAGCTTTCTTACTAGCTCAGGTGCCTCCTAAACCTTCTGTCTGAGTCAAGTTTTGGCTTTTGACATGGGTCGTTCATAGAGGATACAGTACTAGTAAACTTAGCATTTTGTTTTTGGAAAATTCAGATAATTTCTCAATCACAGGGTTGGACATTTACATCTACAGAACTGGAGTTTGTCACACTTCAAATCTACCTATGTGTCTTAATTTGCTGTCTCCCTAGGTGTTACTGTATAAAGTGTATTTTTACTGGGGCCGGTGATTGGTGACTCTTACTGATGTGCAACATTGCCTTAACTTTCTAGGGAATGAATTAGCATGTCTGTAGATGTTGGCAGGGGAAGCATTGCTCTTGTTCTCTTTTCTGGTGTGGTTTTTTTTTTTCAACACAGACTGTAGGAGCTCTTAAATATAGTGCCAGTTGTAAAACTACTTAGTTTCTCCTTTGAGCAAGTCAGCCCCTTACCAATGCAATGAGTTGAGCATATTCGTTCTGTATCTGGCACATGGGTTATGCATCCTTTGGTTGGGAAAACGTTGCCAGACATGAATCATGAGAATGGCTTCTGTGGATCCTGTGCACATTGCATCAGTAAGGGACTGCATCCTTATGGATAGCTGGTACCATGAACCTTCTAGTGATTTGAATGCACTTTGCTGACTTAGCAGTGGTGTGAGGCACTACCCACTTGACTGGGTGGCATTAGAGGTTCATGACAGTCATGAAGGATGAAGAATTTGCCTGTGGGCCACTAGGAGTTGTTCTATCTTATCCTGTCGTCTTTGGCTGCAAATTTCTATTCCCTTGCCATACATGACTGTAAATTATTTTATACCATCTATAAGTCTTAGCAGATTTGTTTTCAGCATTTTAAGTTCTCTGCTGTCATCACTGACCCAGAATGAGCAATGTCAGGAAAAAAAGAATCAATTTTCTAACTATCAGACAGGGTTGAGTAGTTTGCAAGTGAACACCCACCAAAAATAAGCACAGAATATTTTCCATTCACCTGATTCACAATAATTAAAAACCCCAAATGGACTTCTGCAGTTGGGGAATGGCAGGGAAGGGAGTGAAAATAGCCCTTCTCAGATCTTGGTGTCCCACCCATCATTGGACTGCAGAAGCCATAGAGGTTTTGTTTGCTGTATTTTTTTAGTTTTGTTGCTTTATTTTAAAGCTTGATGCTTGCTGGTTGCTTTTTACAAGAGCTTACTTTAAACCTAAACAACATCAGTGAATTTTGGCTTATAAATTGATTACAGAAATTAGTCAGAGTTTAAAGGAGAGGAGAACAAACCGAAATAGATGTAAATGTTAAATATATCATTTGGGATGTGAATTGGTACCTTTAACTGTCTAAGGAAACACTGTAGTATTTTGAGCTATTTACAGCTACAGGTTTGGCTTCGCTGCCATTTGTCTCCCGAAGAGGTTTTTCAGAGTAGAAATAACTTTAGCCCTTTCCTCAGGCTTTATTTATACTTGAATGCTGCTGCAGTGCAAAGGAGAAACCCACTGTTTATTACTTTCTTCTGTTACCATCCCATCATCTTCTTTCTTACTAATTAATTTTAACTGGAACTCAGCTATGTTTGTCTCAGTTCATGCCTGCTGATATCTAAGATGTTTAGATTTGTTCTGAGTTACCAGGAACACTGTGAATTATCTTTTTTAATGCTTGCTACTGTGTCTGAAAGGTTACCTCAGTCATCATCTCTGACTTCTTCCTTTTCTGTCAACGTAACTTGCCTTATGTTATTTTTTTTCCAAGGCTTCATTGTAAATTCTGTCTCAAAAGAAACTGTATTTACATCACTTCTGACTGTCCCATAACATTGATTATTATGTTTTAAAGTTTCAGTCACAGCTGTCTCAGCACTTGCGTTCTGCAGTTTTCTCCTCTGCCTGTGTTTTGTTGTCTCCAGGTTTGGGTGTGTTACCACCTGAAGCCCGGAGAGCCTGCTTTAACATTGCATGTATCTTTGTGCTGTGTCACTGGCTGTGGTGAGCTTCTTAAAGCTTTGAATTGTTGTAAAACACCCACCTACCTTGTTTAACATAGTCGTAGCATTGTAATTTAGGTTGAAAGAGGCTTCTGGAGCTCAATTAGGCTAATCTCCTGCTCAGAACAGGACTAATTACATTAGTAGATAAGGTCATCCTCCACCATCTCTTGGTCTGCCTCTCCACCTAACCGTGGCTGAATGATATTTATTGCTGTCAGCACCAAAGTGTGAACAAATTTCACCCATTGTCACTTTCAGCATCACAGACACAAGTGACTGTGACACCTATTTTTCATCTTCCCCCTTCAACAAATCATGCATTTTCTCTGAGAATTTTTTCAGAATTGCTGCTCGGTTAATTAACTCTGGCAACTAGAAAGTTTATTTGCAGATAAATAAAATCTGCCTGTAAAGTCCTCCATGTGCCACCAGTTAGTCACAGTGTGCTGGCAAGCCTTTCTGCTTGGTCTTATGTATACGTTCCTGCTCAGGTCTCTCGTGTATCTCTGTCCTTTTCTAGTCTGAGCAGTAATGTAGGCCCTAATTTCTTTACCTATCCTCCTCATTTTCAGAGTAGTCCAGGGTTCTTTGGGCAGTATTTCTGGTAGACTCAACACTGTGTAAAAGAAGTCCTACAACTTCAGCTATCAGTAGTGCTTCTGAGATGTGCTTTGGTACCACTTTCTCATCATTTTCTTGCAGTTGAATAATTCCAGGGTAAGAGACTTAGCTGATTGTTTTCAGAATTTTTTAGAGGTACTATGCACAATAAGGCTCATCTCTGTATGAATTTGCTTGGATAATTTCTACTTGGCTACAGTGGAGCCATAGAGGAGCTGCTGTTTATGTTCTGCTGTTAAAGCCCGTACTTTGCACAAGGAATGCTGGAAGGTTGTGTTGTTTTTTTTTGTTCTAGACTGCCATTAAAGTATTCCTCTCACACGCAAAAGTCACTTGTCCTTGGCAATTAGGGAGACTTGTAGCTCTCATATTCCCCTGTCCCTACTTACCCTCTCATATTTATACACAAACAAATCCAGGAAATGTCTTTAATCAAATGTACCTGTGGCTGTTCCCCAGGATGCTTGTGAGCACTGGTAATTATCTGGGCATTATCATGGACACCAAGTAGCCTTGGAAACTTTAGTGGGAATAGATTGTTTTGGTTCGGAGAAGACAGAGTACTGAATATTCCTATCAGGAGGTAGATGCACTAGGAGCCAAAGATTTACAGTCCTCTGGTGCCTTTGCAGATCTGCTGCTGTGGGTTAAATAGAAATGTTTTTTGTTTGGAAGTTGGTAGTGGTTAGGAGGACAAGTTGTCCAACTTCCATCTGTTGTGCTTGTGAGTGCATGGTAGGTTGTAGTGGCTCTTCCGTTCCATGATGTATCCCAGGAAGTGTCAGGGCCTGTGTGGCTTCCTTAGGGTGGTGCTGATGTTCCTCTTGTGTGGGCATGTCTGTGGGGCTTGACTGAATCTTCTACGCCTGCTGTTGCATGTTCCTGTTTCTTTTTCTGAGAGTTGAGGTGAGTGCTAAAGGAATGGTGGTGGAAATGAGGAGGTGCAAGGGAATGTGAGGTGTTCCTCATTAGAGCATTGGATGTGATAAAGCCCTGCATAAAACACATGCCTTAGTGACCATGCTACCTGGGCTGGTGCTGCAGACTGCTGCTTCACACTGTGACACTAAAACCAAGCTGAGGTGTCAAACGTGGCGAGGTTTGAAAGGAAGACTCTTTCTGAGTCCCTGTCTGACCTCCTATCAAGGCATCTCTTAGCACAGTAGGATGTAAATGAGATAACCTCTGAGACGTGAAAACCTCTTACAAGTGTGGCTACTTGAGGACAGCAGCCAGGAGGTGCCTTTCAGACCAGAGTTCCCAGAAGATATTTGTAGCTGTATATGTGCAGTTAGCTTTCAGTGACAGTCCAGAGCTGACAAATCTAAACATTTCCACTATCTCAGCTACTTTTTGACTCTTTTCAGAGCGTTCGGTCACTTCAGTGGATATGGGACTTGTTGACCAGCCTCTCATCATCACGCAGGCAGAGCAGAAAAGAGTTATATGCATAGGAGTCCAGTAATCCTTGTTTAGATGTGCTCTATTAATTGTTTTTGGTAGTCAGACAGTAACTGGCACATGTATATTTTGATTCTCATGTATGTGATATGTGATACAGTGGTTATCTTTCCTAATTAGTGGATCTCCAGCTTAAGATCATTTGAAGGGCACTGTTCTCCAAGTATGGAACATCAGCTCGTTGTTTCTAGTTGGAGTCTGAAATATGTTTAAAAAATAAAAAGGCAAACCATCTAGAACAAAGCCTTTCTTCTTGAACCTGCCATCCCAAGACTAGATATGAGACAACATAAAACTGAGTGTACCTCCTGAAGAGCTGTAGTTGCCTGACTACAAATATTTGTACGGAGAACCAGGATTGTGATGTGGGGGCACTATCTAAGATATGAATAGATGAGATTTTAGAGCCTTTTTTTTTTGTGTGTGTGTGTGTGTGTATTCTAAAAATCAGATTAAATTCAAACTTTTTTTTTGCATGGAAACGTTTGTCATAAAAACTTGAAGAGTTATCTAAAGTATAGCCAACAACCATCTTAGAATGGTTTGGGTTGGAAGGGACTTCTAAGGTCGTTTAGTTCCGACCCCTTGCTATAAAGATGCACAGTTGTGTGCATAAAAATTGTGAATAAAAACTGATATTTTCATTCCATTGGATTTGTTCTCAAGTGAAAACATTTACTTTTGTACTGCTGCAGTCACGAGAACTTGAACTGTGAAGGTTTCAGAAGCTTTATATTTGGGGAAATACAATACAGTAATACAATAACTTCCTTTCAGGTTCTGTTTAGTTATTCCTTGAAAATACGAGTTGAAGTATTGTAAGATTTTCTTTTATTTATTAGCAGTTTTTCATTTCTAATTCCTCTCAAGGATTCGTTACCTGAACGAAGCTTCAGATGGCATGCAATTACTGTACAGAGCTTGTATGACTGCAGAACATAATCGAACTTGTGGCCAAGCAAATGTTTTGTACCATGTTCCAGTGAATATCTGTGGGAGAGCAGACAGTTACAGATAGCAAATGGCAGCACATGATGAAAAATGGAATTTTCTTACAGGGTTTTATCAAAGTTTGACTCACACTCAGAAGCTTTAAACTTTGCTTTAGCCTATGTAACAGTAGTCGCTATTAATTTAATAAAAATTGTGGTTTGCTTTTCAAATGTTGAGTTTTGTGAAATGTTTATAAATAATTACGTATGTTTTTTTTTTTCCTCCCCTCTCTTCAGGAACTCGCAAAGTGAACCTTACGTCCTGGCATCATGACAAAGGCCAGGCAAACTTATCAAATATGACGTTCAGTGATGGGAAACTGATTGTTAATCAAGATGGATTTTACTACCTTTATGCCAACATTTGTTTTAGACATCATGAAACTTCAGGAAACCTGACTAAAAGAGGGCTTCAGCTGATGGTGTATATGACTAAGACAAACCTTAAAATAAGGCGCTCTGATGTGTTGATGAAGGGAGGAAGCACCAAATATTGGTCAGGGAATTCGGAATTTCATTTTTATTCCGTAAATGTAGGAGGATTTTTAAAGTTAAAATCTGGTGATATGATAAGCATCCAGGTGTCAAACCCATTGTTACTGGATTCGTCACAAGAAGCAACTTACTTTGGGGCATTTAAAGTAAGGGATTTAGACTGAATCTTTTAGTGTACTGAAATTTTGGGGCAGGGGTAGAGGTTTGTGGTTCAGTCACAACTTGAAAACAGAGCTGAAAATCTTTTGCATCCCAATTGCATCTGTATAAAAACGTATATCTCTAAAGACACATTTTACCCTGTGCTGATTCTAGCAACAGTTCCATAAATCAAGGATATAATTATATAGATCTCCTGATTCAGTCTGATACTAATTTTACTTCATGTGTCTCCATTGGCTTCGGTAGCGTCATTAAGATTTTAAATTGATTTAACTGAAAGCAGAGCAATTAGTATCACTGAGTTTCCACGTCCTGACCTGACTTTATAACCTGTGCTACTCTTGCTAGTTTTGTCACAATCAGGGCAGGGCAGAAACTGGCTTCCAGATTGTGTTTGGTGCTCAGTTTTGCTTGCAGCTGAGCATTCTGACCCTGAGACAGCAAAAATTGTGAACGTGTGACTAATTCCATTGCATTTGATGTGGTTTTTCACATGTTCAGTTAAGCATGTTCTTGCTTTGCTGGATTAGGGTTGGAGCCTTCAAGCCCCGGTAGAAATGAGTTGTAGAACACTTAAACAGTCCAAATTAAGTTTTTATCTGACTAAAAGGGTTATTCCAGGAAGGAGGAAGATCACCTGGCCTTGCAGTTCTAAAAGGTTAATTACAGGTCATTCTTATTGTTGCACAGCTAATTGCAAATACAGATTGCCAAAATACGGTGTGCCTTTGAAGTATTACATTGTGCCAGAGCCTGCAAAGACATTTTTTTTTAGACAAAAAGTATGTATTTTTATATTCTGTAATATCTAAAGTTATATTTCAGGTGTAATGTTTCGTGTAAAGAAAAAAAATGTAAATTATATTGTCCTATAGTATTTGATACAAGATATTTAAATTCTTGCTGTTTGTATATTTAATGTTTTATACTGTTTTTTTTTAATGTACAGACATGTTAAACTAGTGCACTTTTTAATCCCAATGGGAAAAATTGCAGCTAAAAGAGGTTGTTTGCAATTAGCAAATGTAATATATCTTTGTTCTTTTTTAACTTAATAGATTTCTGTTAAACTTGTCAGTATTACTGGGAGGAGAGGAGGGAATTTCACACCAAAGTCATGAATAATCACACCAGAATGCTGGTCACTGGGTGCCTTTCCAATCCATAGGGTAAAATGAACATTATGAAGCTGGCATTGCATTAAAAAAAAAAAAAGCCACAGAAATATATTGGGGTTATTTATAGTTACGAAGCAGGCATATTTTCCTACAGTGAATTCTGCAAGTTATAAATTCTGTAATGACATTTTTTTTTTAGCCTAGTTTCCTGAAGAAGTGAAGCTTACGTCATTGCATTGCCCGTCCTTTTCTTCCCCCGTAGCTTTTGAAACTCTGTGCCTTTCTGCCAGGTTTGGCAGAGGAATGGCAGCGTTAAGAGGTATTCTTACAGGTTTTTTGTGAGAACTGACAGCTGAGAGCAACTCAGCCACCTTACATTATTTGTCAGTGGCTGGCCACTGGTTCATATTAAACAACAAATAAATATGGGGAAACTTCTAGCTGTAGCCGCTCCATGTGTTGTTTCTTGTATAGCTGCTTGGCTAAAAATGGTAGGAGGTAGGAATCTGAGGGTGGGTATGGGGAACGTAGCAGGGAGCTGCAAATACTTCTGCTGATGTTTAGGGCACATTCTGGGCAGGGGACAACAGTTGTTGAGAAGGGGATTGGAGGCTTTAGGAGTTAGGAGTATTTGGGTACTCTTAGGATGATGTGGGGAAGGCCTACTCTTGAATGCAGTAGGAATCGCAGAAGGAAAAAAGACTCAAATCTATAAGAAATGAGGCTTCATACAAATCCTCAGACTTCTTTTTATAATTAATGGATTTGAATTCAAGCAACTATTTTATATTGTGTAATAAACATTTCTTTTTAATGTTAATATTGTTTTCTTACAAAATATATTTCTAAGAAAAAAATCTTTGTGGTTTCTTAATTTGTGTTGTTGTATTTCATGTGCAGTTCCAATTGTTTTCTTCATATTTCAGAATGTGCAGATTGGGTGTGGTGTAACTTGTTAAGAAAACTGAAGCACAAGTCAACTATTTTGAGAATTATACTGAATTTTATGGATTCTTGATTGCAAGCTTTGACACATGCATCTCTCACTTTCTAGTAGGGATAGATCAAGTGGATAGCCGGTCAAGGGAGGTGATCCTCCCCCTTTACTCTGCCCTGGTGAGGCCTCGCCTGGATTACTGTGTCCAGTTCTGGGCTCCCTGGTACCAAAAAGACAGGGATCTCCTGGAAAGAGCCCAGTGGAGAGCTACAAAGATAATAAAGGGCGTGGAACACCTCTTTTATGAGGAGAGGCTGAGAGACCTGGGGCTGTTCAGCATTAAAAAAAGACTCAGGAGGGATCTCATCCATATCTATAAATATCTAAGGAGCGGGAGGCAAAGGGACGAGGCTGGACTCTTCTCTGCAGTGTGTAGTGATAGGACGAAGGGAAAAGGCCACAAACTGAGGCATAGGAAGTTCCTCACAAATGTGTGTGGGAATTGTTCCCAGTGCAGTGATGGAGCACTGGCACAGGCTGCACAGAGAGGTGGTGGAGTCTCCTTCTCTGGAGACGTTCCAGCCCCGCCTGGATGCCTACCTGTGCAACCTGGGCTAGGGAGCTGCTTGGGCAGGGGGCTGGACTCGATGATCCCTAGAGGTCCTTTCCAACCCCTACAATTCTGTGATATAGGTACCCGTTCTAAACCAGAATTGACTGAGGAATCAAGGCCTTTTCTTTCAAATTTTCAAGAGCTACAGGTCACTCCAAGAATCTTCTTCATAGCACATCAGTGCTGATTAGTAATACTGTAGGTGTGTAAAATTTACAGTGCAATATGGGGCTTTAAATTTCCTTTCTGTGATGACTTTTGGACCTAAATGATTTTTTTTAGCTAAGCATTCTTGGAATGCAAAGTATCTAGCTACATTGTGAACCAGGTGGGAAGGATGTGACAGAGTACTCCTCAAAGGGCTATAGGGACTACCTTGAAATTGTAATTAGAAGCACTGTTCTGGCTGTGCTCTCTACAAAATGATAAGCAACTATGAAATCATAGATTTAAAGTTGGAAATGACCAGTGAAATCATTTAAAGGTAGATGAATGGCTGGGCTACTGTTGCCAGCTAAGCCGTATCCCTCAGTGCCACAGCTACATGTTTTTTGAACGCCTCCAGGAATGGGAGAGTCAACCACCACCCTGGGCAGCCTGTTCTTCTCAGATCACTGTGGAGAATGAAAATGTCTCTCCAGAGCCGCCTCTTCTTCAGACTGAACAGTCCCGGTTCCCTCAGCTGCTCCCCGTAAGACTTGTGCTCTGGAATCTTGACAGCTTTGTTATTCTCTGGGTGCAGTCCAGGGCCTCAGTGTCTTCCTTGTAGTGAGGGACCCAAAAGTGAGCCCAGTACTCGAGGTGCAGCCTCACCAGTACTGAGTACAGGGCAACAGTCACCTCCCTGCTGCTGCTGGCTATGCTATCTCTGATACAAGCCAGGATGATGATTCTTGGCCACCTGGGCTCACTGCTGGCTCCTGTTCAGTGGGCTGTCAGCTAAAAGCCTCAAATTGCTTTTCTCTATGAAGCTTTCCAGCCTTTCCCAAGCCGGTAGCAATCCGTGGATGTCCTAATCTGCACATCTTGCTTGATCCTTCTGCCTCTTATGTGCATTTAAAAGGAAGCATGAAATTCTACGTAGTGCTGTCAGTACGGTTTGATTTCGCTTTTTATATCTGAGCAGCTCCAGTTTGGAAAGCTTGAGTGGGGTCAACAAAGCCATCTCCAGAAGTGGCAGTTTATTTGCCTGATTCATTTACGAGAATTGCTTTGTTGGGACACACTTAACAAACAGAGTATACTAATAGACTGATGAAGAGAGTTACAGTGAGAAGATGATCATGTCATCTCGGCTAAAAAGATGTCTCAAATTTGGAGGGCTCCAAACAATCAACACGTTCTTATACATTTCCATTACGAAATTAGTCTTCAGTAAAACTTCACAAACATGACCATATGCAATATTTTGCCCTCCTGTGAGAGGCACTGCTTCTCCCCAAACTGCACATCACTAAACTCCAATCCATTTACATTTGGCTATGACAGAAAACAAGCACAGACTCCAATTACTTTCTGCTCCTTACAAGCTGCAGCTCACAAAATGATAGATTCCTTTCATTTTTCGAACCTTCTGGTTCTCGATGCATTCACCGTGTGAGAGATCCCCATTTGCTCATTTAGCAGAGGATGCCAGAATCCTCTTTTGGCAGCTGAACTCCCATTTCAGGTTCTCTCATATCTTTCTAGCCATGACGGAGCTGCTGCCTTGCTCTGTAGGTACTGAGCTCCCATAGTCCCCAGACTGCACTACCAGGTGTGAGTAACTGCCCTGATGGGCAATTCTGGGGGCCTCTACCCTGTAAGGAGTGGATTCATAAACAGCATCCCCTTCCTGACGGGGTATGAATTTTGGAGCACTTGAAGCACAATCACGACCTGCCTGGAAGGTAGTTATTTGGGCAGTGTACGTATTCCTTTGTACTGAATATCTTTAGCTCACGTCCCATCAATTTGAAAGGTTTTAATCTACTCTTTAATAGTCATCACCCTGAGTGAAATGCCTGGAATGAAGTATTTTTTATTTTTTCTTTAACATTACCACCACCACAACAAAAACACTGGACCCTAGAACCTCCTCTTTCCATGGTCACAGCTAAAACGAGCCCACCCCAGATTCTGACTGTGAATGAATGGAGTAATGCAAGTTTTCACTGCTGGCCTGGTACAGGTTCACCTTCCTGCTCTGCTCCACAGTGTACTTCTCTACCCTCTGACATCCAGAGCAACCGGTGTCTAGCAACTGGTATAACCTGTCTGTACTAGTTTTGTTCTCTGGGCGCTAAACAGTTATCAGTCATTTGCAGACTGTCTTTCCTTTTTGTGTGAATATCTCCCAGCTGATCTGCTTTCTGGGTTTAACCAGTTTCCTGGTTTCCTGCAGCATTTTGCAATGTTAGTGTTAATAAATTATTCTGCTGTGCAGTATCACGTGCACAAATGAAACTTAAAGAAAATAAGATCTTCCTGGTTTAGCGATTGATTGTTCATCACAGATCTAAATCTTTGCTGTGGAAAAACAAATTGGATAGTAATGTTGTTCTTCCAGCCCAAAAGACCAGCAATATCAGGGCCGTATCAAGAGGGGTGACCAGCAGAGAGGGAGAGGATTGTCCCCGTCTGCTCTGCTCTTGTGAGGCCTCATCTGGAGTACTGCAGCCAGGCTTGGGGACCCAAGTGCACAGAGATTATGGAGCTGTTGGAGTGGGTCCAGAGCAATGCCATGAGGGCTGGAGCACCTCTCCCTTTGAGGACAGGCTGGGGAAGTTGGTCTTGTTCAGCTTGGAGAGGAGAAGGCTCCAGGGACACCTCATTGTGGCCTTCCATGACACGAAGGGGGCTTATAAGTGAAGGGGACTGACTTTTTAAAAGATCTGACAGTGATAGGACAAGGAAGAATGGCTTTAAACTAGAAGAGGGGTGATTTAGGTTATACAGTAGGGAGGAATTCTTTACTCAGAGGGCAGTGAGGTGCTGACATATTTGCCCAGAGGAGCTGTGGATGCTCCATCTCTGGAGGTGTTCAAGGCCAGGTTGAATGGGGCCCTGGGCAGCCTGAGTTGGTGGGTGGCACTGCACACAACAAACAGTTAGAACTGGATGGTCTTCAAGGTCCCTCCTAACCAAATCCATTCAGTGACTTTATGTTTTCTGACCTGCCAACTGGAAGAGGACTGGAGTTAGGAGACACTGAGTAGAGAACAGCCTTTCAACTTAAGCTTGTCTCTACTAGTACTTACTCTCTCTTACTAGTACTTTACTATTGTCACCAATATCTGTACTGTTGAATCGTGACTTCTCTTAATCTGCTTTCAACTCAAAAAGGTCTGTTATACCACTGTGAATAAGGAAAGGTCTCTTTATTGTAACCTAACTAGCCTTGTTATAAATACACAAAGTAATACACTAAATCAGTTTTGATTGGCTTGGACTGCAGTCTAGTGTTTTGCTTCCTGTGGATTAGTAGTGCTTTATTCTGCATCTGCTTTGGTAAGCGGATATTTTTACTTTTTCAGATTTGTTGAAAATGACATTTAAAAACAGGTTAGCTTTTTTTTTTTGTTTTTCAAATAAAAAGAAGCCAAATAGAAATGCTCCCGTGATTTATTTGAAAACATCCAAACAAATTTCCTCAAGTTTGCTCTTGTTCTCTGGTATATGCCATCTGTACTTGTGTAGGATTTTGCTGATGTGTGAGATTGTGAAACAAAGCAGCTCACATAAAAAGAGATAATTGAGAACTCTATTGGCCCAGCTGCGCTGCGAGACTTGCTGAATGCGAAAAATCCCCCCCAAATACATAAATTGCTTGTTAGAATTCATTCAGTTTCATTAATCTCGGTTATTATTGTACTGTTAAGAAAGGGCTTAGCTTCTCACTTTGAAAACAGGACGTTTTTCTGCTGACAGCACTTCGTATTAAAAATGGTTTTACATATTTCAATTTCTCTTTAAGCCTTTTTTAGAGGTAGATATTTCGGTGTTTACTGGTGTTTGTCACTCTGTGCTGTGTAAACTGCTTTAAAATTTAGCAGCAACACAAGTGATGTTTCTTCTAGCTAGTTTCAGTAGCTGTTTCTATTTCAAACAGAATGTATGTAGTCTACATGCAACTGGAAATAATGCTGCCCTTCAGTGTTTGCTCAGTGGTGTCATACTTTTCCTTTGTACCTCTTGAGAGATATGCAACCAAGTTTATAATTCTTTTGGGCATTTCTGTTGTCTGCATTACAAGAATGGTGCCAAGTGACTTTGGCAGCACCACTAACAGCTGAATAGGCAATGCTGCATTTGCTTACCAATGTCCAACACAGCGCATCTCTTCCCAGCACCCCTGACTGGCAGCCAGAAACAGGAGTACCTGGTTGCTCCATCCTAACTTGGAGGGAACAGAGATGACACCTGATTTCCAGGGGCTTTCATGTTGCCTTATCATATGTGCTTGTGCATAGTTTGTGAGACATGACTCAAGCAGAAATTCAGCGTTAGTGTTTGGGAGGCTTTGTTTTATTTTCTATGGTTTTGCCTAGGTATCACTGACACTTGTGAAACTGTAAGATGAGGAACAGAGTAGGCTCCGGACAGCATCTGCTGCCCTCTGCCAAATACCCAAGGACACAGATGGCCTTTATGGCTGTTATGGGCTTCAGACACATTCAATGAAAAGTAATTTAAGTTCTGACAGAGGAAAAAAAAGGTCTATGAATGTGGGTTTTCTCCCGACACGAGACAGTCTGAATCAACAATGGGAACGGGCCCGTTACCAAAGAGTCTGCTGGAGCAAGTTCCTGCTGTCAGGGCAGGATCTCCTCTCCCTCTTGGCCATTAGAGGGAGGAAAAAATAACAGACTGTAAGAGCCACTAAAATAAGGACCAACACCAAGAATGTACCTTGGTTTTAATACCAGCTCCTCCTTTCAAAGTAATTATAGCCGATGCTGCCCAATGGTTACTGATGAGCTGTCTTTCATCGTGGTCTATTGTTTGGAGTCAGTAGTTTGGGCTGGACATCAGGCCTTGCACATGCCAGCCGGGTTTTCACTGAGGGTAAAAGGGGACCAAAGGTGACAGTGTGCATCATACTGCTTCAGGCCATGGAAACAGGCAGCCGGGTTTGGGGTCAACCAAAGCCCTTCCTCCTCATTCGTTTCACATTACATAACCTTTACCCAAAAGTTCACCACAGGTGTAATTTTAAAGTGAGAAAAGGCCAAGCTGAACGGAATACTGACATTTCTCATACTGTCGTGACTCCTGCATACTCGGAAGTGTGTTGCTTGCTAAAAATGTATCAGTAAACTCAGAAGTTTTCTTTGAATTTCTTAATGTGACCTAGTTTTAGGTGGTTCAAGTAACCCTTGCAACACCTCCCTCACCTAATCCTTTCCTATTTGCGTGCAAAGGAGGTGGCGCGTAACTATCACCATGAATCCCCACAGCAGTCAAGTTTGTAGGTCAATTATGTTTTGTTAGGAGGAAAATTAACTCAGCACATGCCTCTGAAGGTTCACGTTATACATCACTGCTATACTTCAGTGAAGTGCACTTTGATGTGTCTTCTGACATAGAAGTGAGCTGTTTATTAGATCACGGAATCACAGAATGGTTTAGGATCCTCAAAGCTGATCCAGTTCCAATTCCCTGCTGTGGGCAGGGTTCCCCCCCTCCAGCTCAGGCTGCCCAGAGCCCCATCCAACCTGGCCTTGAATACCTCCAGGGATGGGGCACTCACGGCTTCTCTGGGCAGCTGTGCCAGTGTCTCACCACCTCCTGAGTAAAGAATTTCAAAGAATAGAAGAGTTTGATTTGGAAAGGACCTTTAAAGACCGCTTACTCCAACTCCCCTGAAATGAACAGAGACACCTACAGCTAGATCAGGTTACTCAGAGCCCGATCCAGCCTGGGAATTTCTTTTTAACACACTGATTCATGGCTTCAAAGCCATGGATGATATCACATACAGCTTTCCACACCAAGAAACCTCCATTTTATTTCCTTCTTTGGTTAGGCAATACTTTCAAAACTTCCCTCTTCAATATGATGTCTTTTCTTGTTCATCAGTCTGGATGTGAAGATAAGCAGTGCTCTCCACTATTTGCACTGTTTAAGACAAATCCTTATTTAGTGCAGTGAAAAGTATGGAAAATTAGCAAGTGATCTCATGGACATCTCTCAGATGGTATTTGCTACAGGATACATTTATTAAGGTTCTGATGCTATTGCTATAACCGACATACTGAATCAAAGCATTTAAGAGGAAAAGTGCACCCAGCAAACCCACCTACAATTTCTGTTCTAGAAATACTGTCACTGTGTGTCTGTTTATCAAGGTGCAAACTTTACTGGTTAGCACTGGGCCCACCTGAGCAAATCCTGCCTATCTCAGGTATAGACAGAGGTATAGGGGACAGAAAGCACAATTCCTCTCTACATCCCACAGGAAGTAAGCCTTTTACTGTGTTACTGTAATCACAGAATAACAGAATCATAGAATGGCTTGGATTGGAAGGGACCCCAGGGATCATAGTATTACCAAGCCCATTAACAAATCCAGTCTCTTGTTGCATTTATTCTGTGTTTAGAAGTGCCATGAAGCAGAATAAAAGCCAAGGACCACTTTCCTCTGTAATTTGAAACTTTGTGTGAGGAGGAAAAATGGCAGCTGTGCCTTCCTGATGGGTCTGCCATGTTTCTCCCGCGTTGCCCCTTGCTGGAAACACCAGCCACTCTCAGTGCCCAAGCTCCTTCCCCAACGGGCAACTGGGCCATGCTTTTGAAGTTGGAGTGGCTTTGAGCTGCAGTATTCCAGTGACTGGAGATGTACAGAAGAGCCCCCAGGCCTTTTGCAATCATTGGATCTAGACTAAGAAGCGTTGCTGAGGAATTGAATCAAGGAGGTCAAGTGCTTCTAAAGACCTGTCTTTTTTTTTTTATGTCCTGAGCTTTCTAAATTAGGTAGTACTGTTACCTTTTCATGGACCAGATAAAAAGGAGTAATGATTCAAAGAGACGGTCCAGCTCACTTTTCATGAGTATTCCAAATTTTACAGTGCTGAGCTGGGCACAATGGGTGCAGGCTACCTGTAAAACTAGGTCATATCTTCAAGCTGTAACATAAACTAGGTCATACTTTCTGACTAGTGAAGAGGGGGAGTATGAGTTTCAAAAGCTTGTAAAATATCGTTTCCTGGAAAAGCCCCGACGTGTTTAAGTGCTATCCAAAATTCAACCGAGCCAGCTTGACGCATAAGAGAAAGTTCATAAAACATCACTTTATCTTCCTCCACCTCATGCAAATGGAAATGTATTTCCCTTTCAAAATAATTGATGGTGCAAACATTGATGTGGCTTGAACTGCTACTGAGTCATTTAAAATTTTGTGAGCAGGAATGTTTGACACAGTCATTTCTGGGTCCTATAAACTGCATAAGTAATGGGGAGGTTTTCTGTGCCAAACTGAGAAGTCACTTGAGTTTTCAGGGGTCAGAGAAGACATTTAGAACATCACTTTCTCAAATCATCAACAAATCATTTTAGCACTAATAAACCTCACAACAGCACACAAAGAGACAGCTCTTGGAAATTATACAGCAAAAATGAGAACACTCAATAGCTTCTTCAGACTCATTAATAGGAAAAGCAGCCTCAGATGCCCACCACTTCCATGGAATCAATTGACCAAAACTAACTGTTTTGACACTTTGACATCTCTGATGCCTGTAAGCAGAAATTTCCATGCAAGAAATGGTTGCTATCCGCATGTTCTTCTTAGCAGTCCCACTGCATCCTTCCTCAGTGTTGTAGCAAACAATAACGTTAATTGTTTAGGATTGTAAATAATATGCCTGGCCAAATGTATCTTAGTACAGAATAACACCAGCAATGATCAATCTGGCGGAGGTCTTTGAACCTGAACTCACGGGCTTAGCTGCTAATTTTGCTGAGAGCTGAGAACTAAAAAGCCCTCAGTAGCTCAGAAAGAAAAAAAAATAGAGCAAGCTTTTCTCCACCAAAACTTCCTGCCTGCTCTGTGGATGGAAGCATCCTGACTGCTGTCTGTGAGGGAGGATGAGCAACGCTGTGATGGCTGCTGCGAAGAGAGAAAATGGAGCCATGTTCTCCTGCAAACGGTACCATCCCTGCTCCCCCTGGTTGGTGTTGGGGGGACTTCTCCTGACTTAAAATTCTTGCTGATGGCATTTTTTTTTTTTTTTTTTTGTCCAGGGGAGGCTCCGTAACCACCAGGCTTGAAAGAGCATGCCAGGGACTTTTGCCGCCAGTATTTTCTTTCCCTGTGCTGTTTCCTTACATCCTGCTCCTTCTGACACCTCTACTGCCCCACTGCTTCATCTGCCTTCTGTTTCCTAGCCCTTCCCCACACACTTTCTTAGTTCACCCAACCTATAGCTTGCCCTTTCCCACTCCATGGGACCATACATCCATTTGGCATGAACATGAACTTTGCTGCAATGACTTCTTTTATATCTGCTGAGCATCTTACTTGCCCCCACCAACACTCATTTTTGATGCAGGCTCTGAATACCTCCAAGATTTTAGCATTGTCCTGTTTCCTACCCATCTCCTTCCCATCCACCCAATTCTTCAAACTTGGTGCGTTATAAAAGGCCCAAATTTAGGGACCTTCCCTTTCTTCATGCTCTGGCAGCTGCTTTGCTTCAAACAAGGGGTAGATTCTGAGATATTTTCAGTATCTGATTTGGCTGCAGTTGCCAAAACAAAGGAAGTATCTGCATTAACCAAGACCTATGCTGCTTATCTCACTCTGAGACAATACATGCAGGGCTAAAACCGAGCAAGAAATCAACCATTGGCAGGTTGGAGTTATACAGCACAGCAAGGCAGCTGCATTACCTAGAATTTCCTCTTCGCTTGAAATACATAATACAAATCCAAAGCAGGAAATGGGTTACCTGGTAAAATTTCAAGTGAAGCTGTTATCTGGTATAACCTCAGCACATGCTAGTATTCATCATGTGCTTTCCAGTCCTTGAAATCAGCTCCGTTGTAATGAGAAGTTATTCATTTTAATTCTCCTAGCAAATGTGTAGATGTGTACATGGGCTGTTACTCTAAAATGTCACTTTTAGCTTACATCTAAGAGCTGAAAAGCACAGCTAACAAGGTAAATTATAGAGTAGGTTCATGGTGAAATATACGTACCAACATATATGCCTATACATATTTTATAGACATATAATGACAAATGAAAATCATTGCTACTAACATAAATGTTCTTTTTGGTTCCTGGAACCAAAGTAACACAAAGGGTTCAAGAAAGTTTTTGTGCTGTGTAATAACAAAGATTTCTTAGTACATGCTCCAACACTATAGATGCCAGAAGAATGCTACCATTAACTGGTTAGATAAAAATGGACCACCACCAGCAGGCCACAACTGCCCCTGGCCTTTTTGAGTGCCACTCCCATGAAGGTCAGGTTTCTGAAATATTGTTTAAACCCTTTGTAAAGGCATAAATAAGATCAGGAGCAGTAAGAAGAGTTGTGGAGGGGCAAAGAGGAATTGGGCTGTCCCTGTAAAATAAGGTGTTTTTAACAGAGTGAAAAGTGTTGTAAGATACCAACTTAGTATTGAAACCACCTCTCTTTCAGACATCTAAATGAGACCACTAAATCTAAGAATCCATCTAGTCCCTTCAATAGTCAATAGAGAAAACAGATGTCCTGGATGGGGACTGAACCCACAGTAAAAGGTAGAAAGAGCCTGCCTGTGGAGGTATCCCCCCTGCTGGCACAAGGAATCTCTGTGGCTAGTTTGGCATTAACTGTTAGTTACCACATTTTTAGATACTTCCAGTTAGGAAACTTAAGCACCTACCCAGAGCTATCCAGATGGACCTGCTTGTTTTCAGTGAGAACAGCTTTTGATATCCTGGACGGATCCTGCAATTCTTGGCCCACCCCACATAAACCTTCTAAGATAGTTAAATGATTCCCCAGATACTGCTATTAGTTGCTGAGGACAGGGGAAAATGGGCTGCTGCTGGACTGCCCAGAAAATGGGAGATGGCCTTCAACAGTGGCAAAAGGAGCAGAGAGGGCTCCTTTCTATAGGATTCTTCTGGTCAGACATATCTTGGAGTGATTTGCTGGACAATCATAAGCAAGGGAGATAAGTCAGCTGAAAGCCTGCATGTGGCCTTTAGCTTCCCCTTCAGAAGGCCTTTGTCCTTTTGACTTTTTGCCACCATGAAACACAGCTGAAAGAGCCTTCCAAGTCAGCAGCTGGACTGCTGTCTGCTTGATTTGCTTGACAGAAAGTCAAAATGATTTTGAGCAAAATTGAAAATTTTCTCATGGAAAATGGCCTTTTTTTGTGAGAGCAGCATTGTTTTCCAACTAAAATAATTCCAGCTGTCTCTGTGTTATTGGTGTAAGGTTGATATAATCAACTGGAGTAACAAATCTGTGTGGAGTGAATGTCTCAGAGATGTTATTGTATCCAGTGCCCGTACAAAATTTGTCCTCAGCACATCCCAGAAATTTCTTGGCTTGCCTGAGCCTCACCATGCTTCCCTTTCAGCAGAGGCTGGAGTGGGTAAAATCTCTCTTGAGAACATGGACCTGACATCACAGAGCACTGGAACATGTTGCCCAGGGAGCTTGAGGAGTCTTCTTCTCTGATTCAGTACTCATCTGTTTGCCAACCTGTGCAACCAGCTGAAGGAGGCTGTTTTGCCAAAGGGTTGGACTAGATGATGTCTGGAGGTCCCTTCCAACCCCTACAATTCTTTGATTCTGCGGTCAGGTTTCCTCATGCAGTTGCCTAATGAAGGTGTCACGCACTGCCTCATCTTGACCAAGCAATGTCTAGCAGATGCCATTTGTGGCATCCTTGCTGATCATGTGCCTTTAGCCTAACAGCAATATAGATGAGACCAAGCTGAAATGCCTCTGAACTATACAGTGTCAGACAATGTCTTCTTGTCACCAGAACGCAACTGGATACGACCTTTATTACTGAGAACCAAATCAAATAAAAGACCCTGCACACAGAAACAATGCACATATTACTTGAAGAGTCTGCAGATGAAGAAAGTGATTTATTCTCGCGTGTACAGTTCAGTTCTAATGAGATTTTGATTCCACCACTATGACCTCAAGCCAGGTTGGCAAACACACAAGATCCGAATTTAATCAAGCCTTTCACTGTTTGCAAAGTAGCAAACAATATGCTTGGTAAGCAGAGTAGACGTATCTGTATGCTGATCTCTCTGCAGTGTGCACTGTGACACAACTGGACTGTGGCTACTGCTGCCAAACTCTTCCAAGTAAACAGAGCATATAAGTTTACAGAAATAAGGACAACACGTAAGTCTTAATTTTCCCCATTATTGGGAAAATATTAACAAATTCAGCAGCTGGGAACTTTAAGAAGAATCCAGAGCACAGCAGTGTTAGATGGAGAAAGCTAAGGTTTTCTCCATGAGCTGATGAGCAACGCATCACTCAGGTCACAGCTAAGGTAAAGAACTGCAGTGGGGATCTAGAGATATCAAAATTGGAGAAACTCTTTGTTTTCTTGTCCAAGTTATGGTGCTTTGCAGTCTAATTCTCCTTCTCCCAGAATATTTCTTTCTGTGTTGGTCTTTCTGAGAGACATGTCAAATAATACTACCTTTAGCTGGTGATATAGGAGTACAAGCACATTTCCATCATAGATCTGTACAAGAAAAAAGAAGAAGAAGAGAGAGTGCAGAGACAGCAGGTGAAAAGCCACATGGAATTCTGTACAGCTGAACATCACAGATAACTCAACCCTGACTGATTTTGTAAAATTTAGGAGCCTAAACATCTTTCAAAATCTGTGCCATAAAATAATTCAGTTTGTTTCTCTCTGCTTTTGGAGCTCTGGCTTTGTCTGCTTGCCTGCATCTTTTACTCTCTCAAATGTAGGATGACTTCTGTCTCTGAATATTGTGTCTTACTGTCTGCGCTTATGCTAGTGGAGTCTGGGACAGGACTCAGGTGCACGCCGGTACCTGTACATCACTGTAGGATTTATCTCCAGAGAATGAGACCAGGGAAGGGTTTGTCAGGGCTCTGCCTTCTGGTCTTCATAATGTACACAAGTTATGCAGAAACAGTGAGAATTAAGTCTCTGAAATGTCATGTTATTCAGGACTAAAGACAAACTTGGTCAAAGCTGGAGAAGAAATACACTCTGCCTAAGTCAGGCACAAATTATTATTTTGCTTTTACACTGGAGCAGACCTACTGGTGCCTTATCTCCTTATATAGTTCCTTCCTGGTCATTTAACCTATGGATGCTTCAGGAACTGCTTGGTCTTTTGTTATGGTCCACTGTGTTGATTGTTTGCTGAACAATCATCCACGATGTTGTCCACTACTATGGCGATGACTGCTGTAATGCATGTATTTCTGGTAAGTGCAATACTTTTCTAACATTCTGTAATTAGCCCCTAGCTTTGCATAAACTCTTTCTATAGCTGACCTGTTAGTCAAGCATGACTCAACGTTCAGTTTCCTTTCAAGGTAGAATTAGATTCTCAGAGGAGATTTCATGGCCTAACTCCTAGGTAAGCAAACATTGACTGGAGAAGTGCACCTGAGAATCTCTATATGGCTTTGACATTTGTTAAAGCATTCAGAAATTCATAGAATCATAGAATCATTTGAGTTGGAAGGTCTAGTCTTCTCTGCAAAGGCCTAATCTTCTCTGCAAAGAACATCTACAGCTAAGTCAGGTTGCTCAGAGCCCTGTCCAACCTGACCTTGAGTGTCTCAAAGGATGGGGCAACCACTACCTCTCTGGGAAACGTGTTCCTGTGTCTCACCATCCTTACTGTAAAATACTTCCTCACATTCAGTCTAAATATCCCTCTTTGAGTTTGAAACCATTTCTCCTTGTTCTGTCACCATAAATCCTATTAAAGCATCTGTTCCCTTCTTTCCGGTAGTTCCCCTTTAGATACTGAAAGGCTGCTGTCAGGTCACCTTGGAGCCTGCTCTTCTCCAGGCTGCACTGCCCCAGCTCTCTCAGCCTGACCTCATAGGAGAGGTGTTCCATCCCTCATATCATTTTTGTGGTCCTCATCTGGACACACTCCAACAGGTCCATGTCTCTCCTGTACTGAGGACTCCACACCTGGATGCAGTACTCCAGGTGAGGCCTCAGCAGCGCAGAGGAGCAGAATTGCCTCTCTTGACATGTTAACACAGCCAGGAGCATGGGGATGGTAGTGGGAGACTCATTTTGATCATTCAAGGCCCACCTTCTTCTCATGGCTTGATTGTGTTGCAGTATCTCAAGCCTAGCATTGGTGTGGGTCACAACATGAACTATAATAGTCAGGGTGACAGTCACTCACACAGCTTTGAATCACAGACCTGTCCCAAAGTAGCATGTAATTCATTTGGGCTTCATGCTACAGCAGAAGAGAACACAGAGCTCTCTTCTGCCCACATGAGAAATGGGAACACCTTATTTGTTATTATTCCCTGAGTTTGAAAACACAAGAATTCTCAAGGAATACTCATCCATCCATCTACTTCTTCAAAAGACTTTCGTCCAACCATGGAGATCCCATGGAGCAGCCTTAGTTAACAGGCATTGTGCTTCACCCTGTGCTGTATGAGCCTGGGATGCCACAGGGGAAACTGGTCACCTGCAGAGCTCTGTATGCATGCATTTAAGGTTAGAATTCCTATAGATACCTCTTTAGAAGTTATAAAGCTAAAATACTAAAGTCACTTGTCACAAAGACAGGGTGTATAATGTGGATTCCTACATAATATTCAAATGTTACATATATCTGGAATTTAATAATCATGGAGTTTAAGCAGTGCCCAAAAGATGGCACTGTTTATTTGTGCTTTTTTTGTTCTTAATTGCATACCTTCTTTTAGGCTGGCACGTTGTCTGACAAAATGAAGACAGGACTTATATACTATATAGAGAACAGAGGCACAAAACAAACTATTGGTGCAGCGTGGCCTTTCTGGTAACCTTTAATGTGCAGTACTTTAGTGGAAAGGGGCATATTGACACTGCTTAATTTTATAACTGCAATTTAGTTGCCCTTTTATTTCCATCCCTTTATTTTCAGCTTACATGTTTAGATCACATACATTTCTTTAAATATCTGGTTGTTGAAGAAACTACTTAAAAAGATAAAGAAACATTGACAAGAAATGGATTAGAACCAGTGTTATGTATTGAGGGTCCCTAAGAGTTAGCACAAACCTGCTTATGTATTAATCCGAAAAGCTGACAAAAGAAAATACACCAAACAGCACAACAGACAATAAATCAGTTGCCCACATTTTTGTTTCAACAGCCAAACGCCAAGTCCCACCTTAAAAGCTTGCTGCAGCCATGAAACAAGAGAGATTGTGGAAACAGTTTACCTTGCAGCGATGACTTCAATGAAAGGTTTGCTGGCAACCATAGCAAATGACAACATTAATCTTCATATCAACTGTCAGGTTTCTCCAGGCCTTTAGAACTAGAAGATGTGCCATACAAACAATAATAATGACAATAATAACATCAATAACCATAATGTCTTATTTTATTAAATCAAAGGTCTTCACGGTCCCAGAGCAGGATTCATTTCACCCAGGACTGATGTCCTGCCACTTCCACTGTAACAAACTTCAGGTAGAAAAATACACACCAGATGGCTATGGTGGTTTTTGACTCTCTGTATATTTTCCCCATCCAGCTCTATGTTACGTTACTTGTGTCTGATACCTAGAATTGAAGGGTGTTAATCCATGGAGTCCTGATGGGAAGACAAATTCTATTGCTGCTATGCCTTTCCAGAGCCTTCCACAGGCCTAGGACATCCTGTTCTGGATCATAAGTAGAATGAGTTGATCAGCCAAGGCAGAAGCAGGGAAAATCTGTGTTGCTGCTGTTTTCTAGGCTGAGGCCAACCTGCTGAGCTTACAGCAGAGACAGGTGACCCTTAAACCCCAACTTTGTCCTAACCACAAGGCTCCCCAGCAAAGTAATCATGGTCCCAAGCTGCTGGAGTTCAAGAATCTGGACAATGCTCCTAGACACAGAGTCTAATTTTTGGATGTTCCTTTGTGGAGCAAGGAGTTGGACTTGATGATCCTTACGGATCCCTTCCAACTTGGGATATTATATGATTCTAGGTTAGATGCTTTAGTGCCAAGGGTCCCTGTATTGTGTGCATTTGGCACTTAACATCTGTTTTCTTTTATTTGTTCATTTATTTTTAAACCAGGACTTTTAAAAAAGATATTCATTAGGTTGCCCCACACTGTTTCTGTACAGTTTGGACCCACTGTTGGGGCACACGGCTTTTGGAAGCAAGAAGTGTCATTGTGGTTATTTGTGTTTTCAATTAAGTGCATGCAAGATGAAATGTGGGTTATGTTAGGATTAACTGCCTATTAACTGGTCTTAATTGCTCTTAACTACTAGCTATTAACTGCCAAGGGTACCAAAATTTGTGATCATAAAACTGACAGTTGTTTTTGAGAATTTAGTCCATCTTGGAGTTCAAGTAATATTGACTCTTCCCTATCCAATTCAGTCTTGCTCTCAGATGCTCATTTACTGCTCTGGCAGAAAATTTAGGATATTTTTTATTTTATTTTATTTTACGGTGAGGTTGTACTTGTTTGCTTAAATGCCAATCATATGAGTATCTCAAAAATTAAATTTTTTTTTTGGCTCTGTACATCTTCTTTGGCAGTAATAAAGCATCAGAAACCAAACTTTGGCAATTTTGATGATGCTGCAAGAAGAAGACATAACTTGCTGTTCAGCTATATTGGCTCTGCAATGTTGAAAGCAGTAAAGATTTGATTATGTCAGTAAACTGAGCTGATAGATCTTAGAAGATACATACGGGCAAATTTTCAAAGTAATACAGAGCTGGAGCCACAAGAATCAGTACTAACGGGAAGTGAAAGACAGTACTGAAAACTTCAGCCACAGAGAGCAGATCTGTGCGGCAGTGTGGTGACAGCTTGAAATCACCCATATCACCACAGTTTAAGAAGTCACTTTTCTTGGAATGATTTTTCTGTAGGGGTAGCGTAGGTAGGTTGCTGTGAGCAGGATGTGCAGAGGTGGCTGCTGTGGCACTGATGCCCTTCCCACGCCTGCAAGAGAGCAAATCTCCCTCTCCACGGCAGCAAACACAGGGGAGGTTCAGCATGAGAAAAACTGCTGGAAGTGGCTGAATTTGGAGTTACGTACTGCTCTGTGTGACAGCGACGGGGCCCGAGGGAACAGCATGGAGCTGTGTCAGGGGAGGTAGAGCTGGGGGTTGGGGACAGGGGCTGCACCACAGAGTGGTGGGCATGGAACAGGATGCACAGGGCAGTGGGCACGGCCCCGAGCTGCTGGAGTTCAAGGAGCTTTTGGACAATGCACTCAGACCCAAGATCTGTTTTTAGGTGGTGCCGTTTGGAGCCAGGAGTTGGACTCGATCCTTACAGATCTCTTTCAGCTCAGGATATTCTATGATTTTACGATTCTATGGTTCTATGATCTTCCACTTTCTCCTCCCTGAGGCTCGCTTGTTGCCACAGGGCCTTTAACAGAGCCTGAACGCTGGAGAGGGGAATCATTGACCTTGCTTGTTTCACAACAAGCACTTTGATTCCCGTTTACACACCCCCAGCTGGGGAGCACTCTTGCTTGACAGACTAAATTACGTTTAAACACAGAATCTCAGCTTGGTCTCCTCTCCTCGCACAGCTGATAAAAGCACAGAGTGCAAACAGCTTGATATACATCCGCTGGATCTATGCTAAAATCTTGCCTAAGCCATTGCCAAGCCTGAGAGGAGCATAAGCTTTCCCTGGGTCAGGCTTGGTATGTAGGCCAGACCCAAGAGTGGGGGCCAGCATGGATGAAGCCAAGGCAGGCCTAGTGTGTGGTTTGCCACATGTACTCAGTTTTTACTGGGCTCTGCCTTCTTTTAGAGTATGTGCTTCAGTGACTCACCTTGTAAATCAGCTGTGCTCCTAAATTGCTTTCTGATGAAATCAATTTTTTTTTTTTTTTTTTTTCAGGTTACCACTCCACAGAGGCATATAGAGTGCCCTCTGTTAAATCTACGCTTCACTCGCAGACAAATCTTCTATGTTTCCTTCTTTTACGGCTTTTTTTCTTTTTTTTCTGTTGACACCAGATACTGAAAGGCATCATTGTTTTGTGCCGCTTCTGCCCCCTCAAAGTAAACAGTAACACTCATTGCTGCTGACCTTGAGCCAGATAACACAACCTCCCTCCTGCAAGTAGTCTCTCCCAGCCAAGCAAGACATAAGACTTGCATCAAGAAAGATCTCCACCAATATACTAGTAGCTGTCTGGTGGTGTAAAGTTGCAGAACTCCCTTCCTAGACCTCATCCCCGCTGTGGAAATTAATCTCATGAAAATACATCCAATTTTCACACACCAGGGCATCAGACAACTGAAAACTGCTGCTAAATCTGGATGACAAAGAAAAAGAAGAAGGAAAAATGAGACATTAGGCTGTGTTCTCTCTCACTCAGCTATTTAACTAATGTTTAACACTTTAATCCTCCAGAGGCATTTTTTTTTTCTTTTGACTGTAATCCTCTAATATAGTCTGTACTGTTTATATTCATTCTCCTTTCTCACAGTTTTAGCTTCCCAATTTAAGCTACTTTCTTTACCTTAATTACTTGGCTAACTGTAATCTGTCAGAAATCATAGATGCACAAGAGGGCAAGCCCTCATGATGAGCCTGTCTTTTTGCCAAAGAAAAGCTGCTCACTGCAGACTATTTTGTTAAGTTTTATTCAGCAATTAAGGCTTAAAAGCCTAAAGTCAGGAAGCTTGTACTTTTTCCTTTGAGAATCTAAGCTGTAACAGAATAGAAATCAGAGTTAAGACAATTTTCTTTGAAATTTTGCAAGATGGGTGTTCAGTGCATTTACTGTGAGCAGGTAGGCCCAGATACTGGTCTGTGTGTCTCAGCTGCTTAATCTGAGAGCGTTCTTCAACACCAGTAGGAACTCGTGTTCAGACTGTATCATCTCTTAGCTGAGCAGCTGAGGCAACACATCATTTTTCTGGAAACACTGGGACAGACAGAAGAACTGACAGCAGCCAGCAGAATGGTGGTAATGCTGTTATCTGGATCTTCTGGCTCAGTTCATCCTAACTGGGGCTCGTTCTCTAAGGTGATATAGCCTCTAATTTGGGAGAGTTTTGGTGAATGCTCAGTAGCATAAGGAACAAGAACCCCACTGTGTGCCAGCGTGAACAGCTATCTCCAACATCTGCAGAATGAGCATCAGTTTGTTGCTTTGTTTACTGGCTTCCTTTAAAAGATAGTTTGGATGGTCTTCATGGGATGCAGCTGTGCCTGTTGTTGAAAAGTCCTGGGCAGGAGAAGGCAGCAGATTTCTGTAAAAAATGGAACAGAAATGAACGTAATAACCGCAAAATCCCTCCCAGAGCAAATAGCTCACAGAAGTTTCCATTACAGGACAATATTTAGAAGTAACTGGAGATCATTTCCTATAATGTTCATCACCTTTTCTAGTGCTCAGAATGACTCAGAACCAGCTGCAAGACTTCTGTAGTTCTGGAAACACTTGAAAATGTGTACTTTGCAACAGCAGACTCTACACAGTTACAGAATGACTTGTACGTTCTCAGCATCTCCTTCTGTGATCCATCTTTCATGATTCAGGACATATTTGCTACCAAAGACTTGGAGCTTGATCATCCAGGCCACGTAAAACTCCTTGATTGGGAGGGAAAGAGAAGGAGGATTAAAACTGGGTCATTTTGCAGCTGAAACTGAATGGTTTGTAAGACTGGAGGGAACCTTTGCAAAATCATCTTATGATAAAGGCATTCACCAGCAAATGCTTCTTTCCCCATCCTCACAATGGCTTATGAATTTTTATTTTAAGACTTTTAAACATAAAATTAACATCCAAGAACAGTGATGTTCCCTTAGCAAGTGAACTCCATCAGGTTTAGGCTTCAGAGTGATTTTCACTCCATGAATCTGCAATTCTTGCCCAAGTCGGGGTTGTTTAGGTAGAGGAAAGAGCAATGCTGTCAGTGTGTTGGTTATGGGTTCCTTCTGCAATCTATGTGAACTCCTGTTGGATACCATTCCTAGGTCTGCAGTTCTCTTGGTGCACTGTATGGTGCTTCAGGCACATTTTTGTGTGTGATGAAGGCACAGAAGTGTGGCTGATGGAGCAATAGCTGGTCCCAGCACTGTGCTGTGCCTGACTGAGAGGGAGGACCTGTGGAAGAACGGTGTTAATGCAGCAGGTAATGCCCCAGACAAATGGGGCCCTGTAGGTATGTACTGTCCATGCATCTATCTAGCAGTCGGCTATTGCATGGTGTAAGCTTTGGTAGCTGCACTATTCATTTTGGTCCTGTTCATTTGTAGATACCTTAATTTCTATGTCTCAGGAGAGAATAAAAACAAAAACAAAAACAAAAAAAAAAAAAAAAACTAACACCCACGGTTCGTTAGCCAGTGTTTGTACAATGCCCTGAAAAATGTAAAATACTGCACTGATGAGTGCTATTTACTTTAGAGCCAATTTGTTAACCTTTCTTTTATTTTTGGACCCTTTGGTTTTAGCTGTTCATTTGCTTAATTGCCTCTCAAGCTTCCAATTAAAAATGCCTGCATATACAGTAATTGTACCATAACCCAGGGAGAAAGCAATGCAGATAACGTTATTAACCCACCAGTTACAAAGTCATTTCCACTCATGTTCTCTATCCTTCTCTTCACCTAACCACCCCCATCCTCACTTCTCTCCATGGTCTTCCATGCTGACAGCTGATAGAATCACTGAAATCCCAGGTTTACAGTGGGGCTACTAATACTTTCTCTTTTTGTGACTTAGTCTTCTACCTACTCATTGCTGCTGGTGCTTTTTGTAATTCTCTAACATTCTTGAAAATTCTTTTTCCTCATTTAGAGTGTGCTGCAAATGATACGACTGTGATTGATCAGAAAAGATTGTTCGTATTCTGCAGTGTTCCATTAAATTACAGTTATAGTGACACAATTTGCTCTGCTACAGTTCACATTGTGTTAGCCTTGTTTTCATCAGAAACATCATTCTTTAGAGGTATATAACTCATCTGTAGAAATTCGCTCTGAGTTAAAAACTTGATTATGCTTTTAGCTCTAAAGCAAACATTTTAAGAAAGGAGATTCACTTGTTTTGTGATTTTTAAAGAAAATCTCACCTGCTTCATGGTTTTTGTTTTCCTATAATTTAGAGTACCCTTAATTTAAGAAATGTGCTGCTAACTATGATAATAATAATTGCTATTTTTACTTTGATTTATATACAGAAAAAAAAAAGCATTAAAGGGTGCAGACAAGAGGAAAACCAAAGTGTTTACTCAGAAGTGTATATAACTCTCCCACATTCAGTATATGAATAAGATTAATTGTTCCTACTGCTTTATGCTTTCTATGGAATACTGCAAGAGGCATAGATTCAGAGACTGGTGGAACCATTTATGTTGGAAAAGACAACCGAAGTCATCAAATCCAACCTGACTTACCAAGTCCCATCACCAAACCATGATGTCCTTTGTGTCGTGTTCACACTTCTCTCAAACCCCTCCAGGAGCCAATCTAAACCTCTCATGGTGCAATTTGAGATCATTGTGTATGTGGAAGTCAGCCGTGGTCATACACACACGATTTGCCACATTTCTTACAGCTTTTCCAGGGATATGAACCACGGACTGGTCTACCTTTGAAACAGGAGCGGACAATTGTAAAATAAAGATCAGACTGAGGGTGCAGCATTTGTGTTGTATCTGGCAGACAGCTTATAAAACACAGAAGCTGACACAACCCAAAAAACAAGACTATAAATGCCAGAGGCGAAGGTGTGTGGTACACGTGTATGTGAGGATCATGAATGGAATTATCAGTAGTCTATTCTGTCTGATATTTTGTTGGGTCTTTGGTTCACAGGGATTCATAGACTTCCTTCATGCATGGCCTCAAGGTGTTTGGCTCAGGTAATAATGAAATCATGATACCAAATATTAACATCTGTATGTTTGACACTGCAAATTTTTCTGGCTGCCCCCAAGTCTCTTGGGTGAACTTACTCAAGTTCAGAGGATCTTAACGGGAGCCAGCTTAAGAAGGTCTGGGTTTTCACACTAATTTGTTCCCTGGCCCCACCTGTTTTGCTCCCAAAGTAACATTCCAGTGCTTGTTTGACTGTAGTGTCAGATTCTGCCGTGTACTTAATAGTAAGTCTGCAGCAGACTCACAGCACGTTTGTTTGAGGACACACATTCAGCCAATTTGAGTTCACAAATACGAGTTTTGTGTTCCTACTTGGGTGGGTAAAGCCATTTGTGAAGTACAAAATTAGACCACTAATTATAGAGACTATCTTAAAACTGCCAGGTTATTTAGTACAAAGCACGTATTCCCAAAGCAAAAAAAAAAAAAAAAAAAGTTAGTTTCTGTCAGTTTATAACATGCAACATTCATGAGAAAACTGATACTACACAACTTAAGACATTGCTGCTTTACTGTACCCAGTATAAAATATAGAAGATGCAGTTTTACCACCTGCTGTGTTTCTGGACCTTTAGAAACAGAAATAAAAAGAACTAATGTTTTGCAGAGATGCAGTGACTAATCTTGAGTGTTGTGTCTTGTTTTATATTACTAATAAATTAATCATTTTTTTGGGTCAGAGTAGCTGAAAAACAAGAAAAAGTCAGCAGAAATTGAGGAGTTGGTTATCTTAGTGAGTAATAGAAACATCTTGCCTCTATCTGTGTATCAGATAAATGCTATCCCAGAGGAATGGGCTTGGAAAGTTTGAGGAGAAATAATATTTGAGACTGAAATTCCACTAATGAACTTTTTAGAAATGGCAGTTCACTAGGAAGCTTGTTCTGTGTATATCTATGTGATATAAAAGAAACACTGATAGCACTGGGATATAAACTTCATTTCACTGCCGAATAAACAGCAGTAAAACAGCTTTTTGTGAAATCAGGATGACGAGTAGATTGCTTTCAAGTAGTGCTTGGGATTTATGCTAGGGATGAGAAATATCCAAATGAAAATTATTGATACAATAAAAAGGAATTCAGATATTTATCTCAATCTATTTTTCAGGCAAAGTTGAAGATGAGATTCTTTGAGGGAGTAAGCAATAACTATGTGGGTATTTGGGGTTCTGTTTTCATTTTCTAGCTCTACCCATGTTTCCTGTGAGGTCAGTGCCTGTGTTTTTACTGAATACAACAGTTTTGAATGTTGAATTCACTTGAAAATACTATTTTTGGGGGGCTGGAAAATCAATTTTTTGTAGGTATGCAGGAAATAATTCTCTCTAGTCCTTCTAGTTTGCTAGAACCTGGACTTAAGTATCTGCATGTGAAAATGTTGCATAACAGATTTTGTGACAACTGAATCAAAGGAGTGATGTTTGCCTCTTTTCATGGGCCATCACAAGGGGAGAAATGAGGCTGCAGTATCTGAAGTAGAGAGGTGTAAGGAAGCTGTCTGAATATGGCTCCAGCAGTCCAGTTCTTAGGGTCAGTAAAAACTCAGTAAAGACAGAGGGAGGTGACACTAAACATTAAGCAACAAAAAAGGAAAGTGATGAAGAAATAAAACAATTTACCTTCTCTCAGTGTTATGTTTAAGATTTTCTAGTTAATTTAAATAGAGGCATGCAAGAATCACAGCTATTTTTTACAGAACTGGGTCTGCACTCTTTTGGTGATATTGTAAGGTTTTGGCATTAGTAACAAATCTAGCCTTTGGGATTTGTAAGGGAATGACTCAGCTCTTGATTAGAAGAAAATAGAAAAGCCTATCACCTTTGCCTTGGGAATGCAGCTTTGGAAATGTAAACCACTGCAAGACAAATGCTGTAATTAAGATGGATGCACAGAAACACTGTGCTGCATTTCTGCAGGTAGGGACAAGAAGGGACCAGAGGATTCCTTCAAACACCCACGCTTCTCATGCAAGATAAATCAGATAACCTAGGTCGTGAGGTTCCTGATGAGTCCTGTTACTAAAACTTTTCCCTCCCATGAATCATTGGCCAGCTTTGTGTGTAGCATGGTGTTAAGGCATAGCTGCCTCTTACAGTAGGGTGGTCTGATAGTTCAAGCAGTTTCTTCCTTTCCGAGATATTGCAGTCACATACAGGAAAGGATTGCATTTTTACACATTTTTAATGCGCTTAAATCCATCTGTGGATACACTGTGTTCTCCATACATACCAACAAGAGCTCATGTGCGGGAATTTCCATAGTTTTGTTCCAAACAGCATTTTTTTAGGAAGAGAAAATGTGACTATTGCAGAATCTCTGAATCCCCCTGCTAGTCCAACTGCTTCAAGTGCGTTCAAGAGGGCAAGAGCACATTTGGCATCTTCTTTCCCCATGATGGGACTCATGTGGGTTGTACGAACAGGCATATTTGGGTCACAGAGAAGGGTAGTGCAGCTGGGTGGGCTCACATCCACTGGGGATGGGTGCCCTCTTTTCAATCCCTGTGATGCGTGGAGTTGGCTCACTCCTCAGGCTTGCCAGTGCCATGCAGCAACCAGGGTCAGCCTATTCCAGCCTTCTTAAACTGTCTTTGCTCATCCAAGAAAAAAAAGTTTCTTCTCAGGTCACCCACCAGTCAGAGCACCTCTGCTCACCTTCATACTCAAGAGGGGGAGGGCAGTGAAATGGCTGATGCATCTGGGAACCAAAGAATATAGTATCGAAGAAGGATTGCATTATTATTATTTTTCTTCTGAGTAGACAGGAAATTGATGTTTTTTAAAAAACTGTTTCATTTGTTGATCTGGATCAGGGAGCAGGGGAAAGCATATTACCAAGCAGATGTTGCATGATTTGCTGACAAAGGAGAATGTTTTCAGATGGAGACCTAGTTAAAAATTTGGCAGCAAATTGCTTATTAGATGAGAAATGAGATGTTTCAGATGGAAGGCAAAATGCCTTGTCACATTTATCTAATGTGTCAAAATACAGATCAGTGACTGTGTAGGTAAGCCATAGTTGATCATATTTTATTCCAAGGAAAGAAGATTTTCCTTATTATGGAAGAACTGTATCAAGAAATGTGACAATCTTTGAACAAATAGGAGTGAGGTCTCCTTGGAACATATGTATTGCAATGATGGTTGTGTAGTGAACCCCCTTGGAGAAGATATCATAGAATCATAGAATCTTCAAGATTGGAAAAGACATCCAAGATCCTCTAGGCCAACCATCCATCTACCACCAATATTCCCCCACAACATCTAAATGTTTCTTAAACACCTTCAGGGGCAGTGACTCAATCACTTCCCTGGGCAGGCATTTCCAGCACCGGATGACTCTTTCGGAGAACAAATTTTTGCTAATATACAACCTGAAACTGAACACAGTACTCAGTGTTCACATGCTGCTTGAGACTTGTGAGCACACCACTGTTGTGTAAGATCCTGAACTGGGTGTATGGCTTAATGCCCCTTCACACAACCTGGCAGGGCAGATTTCAGCAGAATTAGTTAAAAGGAAAATGTAAAGAAAAAGAAAAAGAAGAAAAAATGAGAGATAATAGAAAGGAAGAAGGAAAGGAAGGAAAAGAAGGAAAGGAAGGAAAGGAAGGAAAGGAAGGAAAGGAAGGAAAGGAAGGAAAGGAAGGAAAGGAAGGAAAGGAAGAGAGGGACGGAGGGAGGGAGGGACGGAGGGAAGGAGGAAGGGAGGAAAGGAAGGAAGGAAGGGAAGGAAGGGAAGGGAAGGAAGGGAAGGGAAGGGAAGGGAAAGGAAGGGAAGGGAAAGGAAGGAAAGGAAGGAAGGAAGGGAAGGGAAGGGAAGGGAAGGGAAGGGAAGGGAAGGGAAGGGAAGGGAAGGGAAGGGAAGGGAAGGGAAGGGAAGGGAAGGGAAGGGAAGGGAAGGGAAGGGAAGGGAAGGGAAGGGAAGGGAAGGGAAGGGAAGGGAAGGGAAGGGAAGGGAAGGGAAGGGAAGGGAAGGGAAGGGAAGGGAAGGGAAGGGAAGGGAAGGGAAGGGAAGGGAAGGGAAGGGAAGAGGGGAGGGAAGAGGGGAGGGAAGAGGGGAGGGAAGAGGGGAGGGAAGAGGGAAGGGAGGCAAGGGAAGGAAAGTAAGGAAAGGAAAGGAAAGAAGGAAGGAAGGATCTGGGGCCTGGATCTGCTGAAACATTGCCGGATTAGCAACTGGTGGCCCTGGGGCCAAGATGGCTGCCTGGACAGGGTATGGGGTTCCCTGAAGGTGAGTAGGAACAACCAAGGCATGATGGTGCCCTCTGAGCCTTGGAAGTGATTTAAACAAGGCTCTAAGTATGAGCAGTAATAGGAAAATACTGTCATACTTTTATCTCTCCCAGTCACGACCCCCATATGTACCTTACTGTTGCATATGTAAACATTTGCCAGAGAAGCAAAAATGTCATTACATTATTACATTACTATGTTGGGCCAAGATTGCCACAGAAAAGCCTTTCAACCGTTGCAACTGGAAGAAACCAGATGAAACTGCGGAGCAGACTCTCTTAGATGTTGTTCAGCCAATATACATGGCTATCATTCATAACATTTTTTGCAGTGATAGACATTGCTATGACATCTGTTGTCCAAGTATTCGTCTTCATAGGAGAAGTTTAGTAAGTGTGAAGGAAAGCTCAAGAGATGCCCTACTGAGTCATTGCTCCTCGGCTGTAGCTGGATAGATGAGCCACACGCCTGACAAGGTTGATTTCTAGTGAGTGGTCATATAATAACAACCTGAATTTCTGTTTGCAAAACATGACATCAGATGCTATGCTTACATATAGCATGATATGCTGTATTGATGTATGTTTTCAAACATAGTTGCTTCTCAAAGGCTCCTTAATCTGGCAGTTGACTAACTGGTAAAATAAAGAGCTGGAAGATAAAACAAAACAAATTTAAGGAAGTAAGGAATAACTTAGCAAGGCCTGTGGTGATTTCATGACTGGACTTTTGGGGTGAAGATAGGATTTTTTATTCTAAAACTTATATTTTAGTTCAAAGAGAAATTGAAGCTGGGAATGCACTACAAAGGGAAAGGCTGGGATGTCATCCAGAAGAAACACAAGGAAGTAGAAATGGAGAAATAGAAATGGAATTGTCTTTGAAAGTACAAAGGCGAAGGTCACTACTTCAGTACTAATAACAGGAATTTCTGGTCTCAAATGGAACCTCATCAGTTAGAAATGAAGAAAATATGGTTGAAAAGACCATGAATAGCCTGAAGTGCTCTAGTAGCTCAAATAATAGTTCAAAACAGGTTCTATTTTGAGCAGAAGGTTGAACAAAAGACCTCTTAAGGTCTCTTCCATTCTGAATTATTCTGTAATTTGTACAGTTCTCTGATTCTGTAAAAGAAAAGACCTCTAAGTAGTAACCGGTTATGTGGTATACAATATGGGTACAGATTGAGACATCTAAATCTAAGCATCTACAGGTATGTGGCTCAGTGTGAGCTGGATGGTTAAGCCTCCAATAGACAACAGTGATCAAATCATTATAGAAAGTTAAGTCTTTAGGGACTCATTAAGTACGGCTACTAAAATGCTCACTGGTATCCAAAAATCTCACCGTCAGTAAGGACTGAAGGCTCCACTTGACTAGTTTACTATAGGAAAATGAGGAATGTAGTTGCTCTTCAGGAGTGAATTGAAAGTGCAATGAAAATCAAGGGAACAGTGCTGACATAAAATGATTTAACCTCTAGATTTGTTGGAACTAGATAAAAGTAAATTACCACTCAAAAGTTTTGTTAGTCAACTCTGTACAGGCTTCAAAAAATCTTTACAAATTTGGTTTATGCCAAAGAGGTCAAGAGTTAAAATTCTTTATTACTAATACCAAAAAAGGCACTCATAGAATAAAATACTGTTTGTAGTTTGTTCAACATCCTTGAACTCACACCTTTCTTGGCCTGGAAAATCAAGATAATCAATAGATTTCAAAGATATCATCCTGAGTCTACAGATAGGTCAGTTAATGCCCAAACTGTGATTAATTATATATTATTTACATGTATAACAGAATGAGTTTGGCTAGTGTATTGTGTAAGTCAAATCTCATTTTCATGTTTTCAACGGTTAGAAATAGTGACCTTACTGATAGCTCATATCCCTTGTGATATAACTTCCAGCCTCTATTAGAAACTTTCCGCCAACCATCTTTGTCATCTTCTAAACATTCCAGTACAATAAATAATCACAGATCAGGGATTTTTTAAAGGGAATCGGTCTTGTTTAGCTTGGAGAAGAGAAAGCTCTGGGGAGACATCATTACATACTTCCTGTACTTGAAGGGAGGAGGGGATCAACATTTTACATGACCTAATAGTGATAGGACAAGGGGAATGGCTTTCGACTGAAACAGGGGAAATTCACATTAGATATTAAGTGTGAATTCTTTACTCGGAGGGTAGTGAGGCACTGGCACAGGTTTATCAGAGAAGTGGTGGATGCTCCATCCCTGGAGACATTCACGGCCAGGTTGGATGGGGCCCTGGGCAGCCTGATCTGTTGGAACAAGAAATGACTTCCAACCCAAGCCATTCTATGATTCAATGAAGATTCTATGTTTTGGTTGTTTTATGCCCTTTATGCAATTTAAAAATAATGAATACTTTGTTCTGTCAACAACAACACCAAAGTTGAAGTGGTAGATTTCTTCCAGTCTAGGGTCTAGGTATTCTCTCTCTCTCTCTCTCCCTCTCTCTCTCTCTATTTTTTTTTAATAATTAATTACCACAACCTAGTGGTTACTCCTGTGCTGGTTTTGCTCTGCACTGGAATGTTCTTTTTGGCTGTTCTGCTCATTCATCATGGATAATTAACCAAAATTATTCCCATTTGTTTCTCTGGTCATTGCCTTGCCTTTGACCATTGGTAAATACTATTCCTCAATTATAAACTGTGACTGTATCTGCAAACATTTGAGGTCCAAGTTAAGCCTCGCAAATCATCTGTTGTGCTTAAGATGTTTACATTTTTGCAATACATTAGAGGTGGCAATGCACTTGTACACATTTTATGTAGGTCCTGTTTTTAGAAAGACCACTAAATAGGCAGTTGTTAGCTACATAAAAATACCTGCATTTGGGCCAAACATTGGTAAAGGCATCATGAGTGACGCATATAGGGCTTTTTAGCTCAAACAGCTAGTTCAAACAACAGCAATCATTGGGATAGGATATAACAGTTCTCAAAACCCCAGATGTTCCTCAGAATGATTTTTGTCATAATGGTTAGCATTTAATTATTACTCTCTTTTTACGTGAGCTTGCTATATTTATATAGCAAAATTCACGTTAAGCAAATACATATATTAAGTAAATATTATATATATAATAGCTTAATTTTTATCCCTATTAACTCATTAACCTGATTTTATATTTCATTAAGTTGATGGTCTATTTTATAGGTAATTAAACTATGAAATTTTAAATCGTACCCTTCCTTATATATGTCCTTTCTTTTAGATGATCTAAATCATATACCTCTGAATATTAACATTTTAATTGCAGGTTTTGTTCCACATTAAAATTGCATCAACCAGTGCTATGTTGTTTTCATTGACCAAACACATATTTTAAGGTTTCCTAAAATAAATTTTGGAGTACTTTAATAGGGAGATATCTTTTTCCAATTTCATCTATGGGAATATAGCAATGTTAGCAAAATAGGACCTGTGAAAAATGCTATGTAAGTTTTTGTGGCTTGGCCCAAAGCTTTAAAGAGTCTGAATGGCAAGTAAAACCTGACCTCTAAGGAAACACTAGCAAAAAGTTCTCTTTCCTGATTCAGAAACTTACAGTCAGCCTCCAAATGTTCTGTCCTAAATTGGACACAAACAAATTTAAGTTGCAAAGTTTGTTAATGAAAGAACTATGGGATCCTGGAACCGATTTCCTGTAGAAATGGTGGAGAGTTACAAGGTAGCTTGTTCAGAAGTCAATGCTGATATTATCATTTAAAATGAAGATGTTTAGTATAAATACCCACTGTACCAAGACACACAATCAGCTCATCATATCTCACCTGGTTCTTTGTTATCTCTTCTATAAAATGCCAGTCTCACTCACAACGTCCCTTTGGGGCTTGCAGGTTATGAAATGTGCTGAATTGCAACATCTAATTTCACTGTCATGTTATTTTAAAAACTACTTTGATCTACTTTCTAGAATTGAAAGACATGTCTGTGAAGTTAGTGTTTACAAGGTTGTTTACAGTAATTCACAGTAAAAGAAGTATTGGTAAGGTCAGTCTAACAATCTTTACTTCAACACTATGGAAGTAAGTTACGGAAATAAGAAAATTGCCTGAATATTTGAGAAGTTATTCCAGCAGTTAGATTTCCTTGGACTGTGGAAAAGACCGAAGCTGCTAATTATACCTACGCTTAGAACTAATTCTTGAGGCATCCCACGAATTGCTTTGCCACAATTTGATAAATGGCTGGTTATCATTACCTTTTGTTTATAGACCTCCGTGCTGAGAAGAGTGTTTCAAGAGGAGAAATGCTTTATTCCATTCCTGGCCCTAAGAGAAACTGTACCAGTGACAGCTGCTCTCAAAGAAGGAAATTGTTTGTGCCAATTATAGCCAGCCAGGGAGGAAGCCAGCTAAAACCTCTTATAAACACCAACGAGACTAAGTATAACTGGTTTAGTCTGCTTACTGTAGTGAGGTCAGCCTTTCCTGTCTTATTTTTTGAAGAACTTCATATAAGTTGGGTAGAATGGGGAGATTTCACCAAACTGTACTGCAAATTATTATCTGAGAATTTAACGTACATTTGGTGTGCAATCTTCCTCTGTTGTATTTTGTTCTACACAATGAATACTGCCCTATATAGAAGTCCACAAGGATTAGCAAACACTTCAAATCCTCCATTGTTCCAATGCTGAGAGTCCATGTGGCTTCTGCTTCAAATACTTGTCAATCAGCATTGTGAAGTGTGTTTTACTTGGGTTTTTATGAAGAAACAGAAAGCTGCTCAGTTATAAATAGCAAACAAGGGAATATCTAAAAAAATAGACAGGACAGTGAGAGAAAGTCTGCTCTATTCCAAAGTGCCCTGAGCAGATTCCTGTTTCGCAGTTGTGGCATCATGCACCAGGCCCTGTACAGGATGAAGGCCTGATCCAGTGTAGACAAAATCTGAGTAGATAATCTGGGTTTGTTCCAAAACCCAAATCTGGGGAGTTAGCTGGCTAAGATAACACTGAAAAACAAGCAGTCAGTTTTTGCTGTTTAAACAGAATATGGGGCTGGTGACAGGGAATTAAAAAGAGAAAAGAAAAAAACAACATTGTTTCATACAAATAAAATCATTTCATTTTGTTTTTAATAAAAGCCAAAGCAATTCAATGTCTCATCTACAAAATCAGCACAGAGGTAGTTATTAGCACCCTCCTTGATCAACAGTAAATGCACTCACTCAAGATGTGGGGTATCTAAATAGAAATACATTTGTTGTCTGACGGGTTTAAATCTGCTATCCCATCTCCAAGAAGAGTACCTTAAACACTACCTGACATACATATTGTGTCAGGTAGTGTTTGCATAAACAGGAATGCTTTCTTGGAATCCAGGTCTGAAACCCTAGTTATTTCCTTGGTGGTTTGCGCTGCACGTTATAGGTTTATTCAGGCATGTAGAATGGTGTCTATTTTTTTTTTCCACTTCCAACTTGGTGAATAAAGTACTTGAGCCAAGGTTGTGAAGTTTTGATAGGAGGACTTCGGAAATATCTTGGGTTGGAATACAGATGACATAACATTCATTTAGAAAGATCCAAGGGATCTTGGATATGGCCTTTTTGGGCAGAGGATCAATCCAAACCCAGTTTTACAAATTAAATGGTTTCTTCAACTATTCAGTAAAAAGAAGAGGAAGAGGCTTTAATCCCCGTTAATGGGGATGTTCTATTTATCCACATTTTTTGATCCACCCAAAATTTATACATATTTTCATGTTGCATACGTTTTTGCATTAATCTTCCAAATGATGCTTGATATTCATGGGATTAACAAAGTTCTTTTTTTTTTTTTTCCTCATAAAAGTGCTTTCAGCAATTTCTTTATGCATTGAACTGCAGGATTCTATTCCTGCCCTTACTTTTAATGCTGCTTTTCTCCATTCAAAACACTGTAAGAGACAGAGATGTGATTTTACAATTAAAGGCCCAAACAGAGCATTGCCATATAATACAATCAGTAGCATCAAACACAAAGCTGTTATTTAGAAGAAGGAATAGGAGGAGTGATGTTCTGAATAATGGCAGCTGAAATAAGGTAATGCAAGTGGCTCAGAGACAATCAGTCTCAGAGGAAGTAAACCAAGCCTTGATAAGACTGCATATGATATTTGGCACTATCTTTCCGGGCATTTGGTGAATTTATGATAGTATGACAAAATTTGGATAAGTATTTTGTCCAAACAATCTTCTTAGTTCCTATTTCAAGTCTTGGCCTGTGACCCAAATCTTTCTTTCTCTAAGAAGTAATTTCCACCCACTTTCTATGTAGAATGGTTAAAAGCTAAATGTTTCCTTGAACCAGAGAGCTCTCTTGCTTTCCCAGCAAGACTGTAAGTTCTTGGGGTCAAAAAAGGATTTTGCTGTGTTATTTTTACTAGTATTTTTGCGCCATCAGGTTCTCAACTTGCTTAGCGCCTTTGCATGTTACTGTAATAAAAGTAACTGTTCATAACATATAATTTGCTGAAGTTACCTGGAAAATCTCTGGCAGGTGCAATGTTTAGAAGGATACTTCATTACATTCCTTCATTACCCTCCTTCTGTTTCTGTTCTTACACTCACAGGCTGCTTTCACCTTTCAGAGGAGTGCTGGCACAAGAAGAGACTCAGATCCTTGACAGTTACTGAGATTAGATAGAAAGATTATGAGCAATTGGAAAACAAACCTCCAGAAAACTAAACCTATACCTCACTGTCCAAAATACTGTATCCAAATATACATATTTTAGAAAGGCTTTGGAAAACACCTTCAAAATTCAGACAGATCAGAAAATATTTAGCAGGTTTTCATGAAGACTTTTTCCGTATACCTCCACCCTCAGTGTACTACTGGATGAATAGTACAACTCTCAATTGTCATATAACTTTGACTATGCCACAGTTGAGATGAGGTAAAAAACTACAAAGTCAATTGGTGAAACAGATAAACAGTGATTTTTCCTTTTTCCGTATTTTAAGACTTTGTTTGCTTTTTATTAGTTTAGTACGCGTGTGTTAAAAACTACCAGGAATTTAACATCAGGTGAAATGGTGCATTCATCAGAACTATGATCACTCCAGGAACAAGTTCTTTCCATTCTCTTCAGTTGCTGTTCAGAAAGTCAAAAAGGCAATGCACAGAGCTGGAGCAGACAGAACAAGCAAAGTTTGAAAACCTCAATATGTTGGAGAAAGGAGCATTGATGTGCATAAGTACACCCAGGTGGAGAACTCAAGCCTCTTTGCCAACTGGGGAATCTCCAGCTCAAACAACAGAAGCTTGCAGGATTGTTATAATAGTGTAGCAAAATTTGGTTTCGGTTTTTTTCCCTTTCTTCCCTTCCTAGCCAAAATACACTTTATTCTTCAACTCATACCTGTCTACAAAGTGATGTGAAGCACAAAACACACACAGCTGTACTGGGGACTTACTCCTCAGCATGTTGAAATCAATGAAAATCCCTATGAGTTATTACATTTCTACTCTGCTTGTTCAGAGGAAAATAACATGAAATCTGAGATCCTGCACTGCAAATGATGAAATGCAAAAGATGAAACATCTTTTCATTTACTAATTGTTTAAATGCAGACATTGTTAGCAACTGTTTGCTTTCTCAGCTCCTTTAGCCTATCTTGTAGCACTGACCAAACTTATCCACAGGTGAACACACGGAGAACTGGTCTGAGATTAGCTGTCCAAACATTCACAACAGGTGCCCATATACCATGCTTGCTGTCCATCTATGGTTGCAAAGAAGGAGAGATGCCCAGAAATCCTGTGATGTATCTGCTAGCCATGTGCAGAAGTGCCTGCTGTTGTAGCAAGTCTAAAATGACACTGGACATCAGCGTTTAAGCAACTGAATCCACCTGTAATGCTCAAGCATTCTTTTTAAAAATTTGCACATTTAGGAGGATCTTGTAACTGAACAGTTAAGGATGTGCCTCTATTGGAACTGCAAAAAGAAGTGCACTTACTGTTGGGAGGATGGAAAAAAAAAACAAAAACAAAAAAACCCAACCTTATTTCATTGCTCATATTTACTCAAGAAATGTATTTTGTTGCCTTGAATAGTTTGTTTGCATAGATCCAACCAGGTCAGGGACCAGAAGCCTGCTTATCCTTTAGATGAACAAATGACTTTGGCATCTTGAAGAAACTTGCTTTCATTCAGGCTCAGGCTGGACAGGTCTCTGAGCACTTCAATCTAGCAATAGGTGTCCCTATTCATTGCAGAGGAGTTGGACTATATGACTTTTAAAAGTCCTTTCTAGCTCAAATATTTCTGTGATTATTCTATTCTGTAATGAGGCAACTTCAGTCTTCTGGAACTAAAATTTCCTGTAGTGTCAGCACAATGCTTGTGTGGTTCTTAGTTCACAGATCAAGGTACTTCCTGCAGTGCTGTGGAGATGCTGGGTTGTCAGACAGTCATGGTCAAGCAACACAAGGTAAGAGCTGGTTCAGCGGCTCAGTGTCTTGAGAAATGTGCTGTAAGGGATTGCTAACTGCCCCTATTTTTTTTCTTCCAGTAACAGTTTCTGTAGTCTGCTGAAATTAAAATGGCAAAGCTTAAGACAAACTCCCTTCTCAGTTTGCTTTGTTGTCTGAACCAAAAGCTCTACTGAATTGCCCACTGCAGTCTTGGATAGCTCTGCATTCAAGTTGTGCCCATTATCTTATTTTCTTTTAATTTCCAAATGAAGATTCAAATGCAGTTAGAAAAGGCTTTTTTTCCCCCCTCCCATGTGCATAACTATTATCTAGTCAGGGAATGATCTTGCATTTGTGTCAAAATTAATTTTTTCACTTCCTTTAAATTGTCCTCTCTTGCTGAAATTACATCACTGCATAATGAACCCTTCATGTTTCAATATCCAGAGGGAGGTGCTTGAATAAATATTTTTAATTGCTCTTTTTGTGTCTCACAGAGGTGAGATTCCCAGTATGAAAAAGGTTCAGAATGTCGTATTAGGCTGGAATTCTTTTCCTCCTATTTATTTGTATGGTACCATCCCTGAAGGGACTCCACCTTTTCCCAGGTGAACACAGACCATCCATACATTCAGACAGTATTAAAAGAACCGTACAAGGTTTTCATGGGTCTGTATTGGACCTATTATTTGATGCCAGCAAAACATCAAACGCTTTTCAGTTATAATTTTGCCTGACTCAGTAACATTTTGTTTGTCTGCTTCAAGAGGCCACTTGGTAAATGTTTATCTTTTTCTTATAGAAGCACGAGCTGCTTTCATGTACAATTATCATTTTCAATCGCTTGTTTCCCACAAAAATTCGTTATTGTCTGGCAGGCTGACTCAGATTCACAATCTGAAGTTTTCCTCTGCTATGCATTAAGAATTTACCTGTGTGTAAAACTGATCAGCTGTTTTCACACATTTTCTGTTTAGAAGGACAGCACCGTTTAAAACTGACAAAGAAACTTTCAGAGCTGACTTTCCACTGGATTGTCTTTGCTTTCCCTAAGGTTTTGGCTCATCCTATGCTGGTTGAGAACTTCACTTGTTTAATTCTTTTTATCCCCCAACATCTTTTTAATTTGGCACCTCTTCCTTTCCCCTTCAGATTTCCAGCCACTTATTTTTCCATCCTTGCTGGTTGCTAATAGATGCAATAAGAATGCAAATGCTCTTGTCACTTTCCTTCTCATTCAATCACCTTTTAATTCATAGGTTGAAACTAAAATATCCTATTTTGAGAGTCAATGAGCAACATACATATAGAAATTCTCCAGAATAACTGAGAAATAAAAAATGACAGTAGATAGACCTGGAGCAATAAACAACCCGTTTAACTGAAAGACCCAAGGAGGTCCTCTTCCTTCTCCCTCCTCACCCCCCAAATATTTGACATTTAGTTTATGTATTGTAAAAAGCATCTGCATTATTATTAACTCTTATAAACTGCAAGACCAAAAATGAATGATTCTGCCATGGATCTTAGCAGTGAAGATGACCAGGGAACCCCCTGAGTTAACAAGAAAACAAAGGCCACCCAAGAGACACACATGGAGGAGGTCAGCGAGTTAGTTCCCGCTCATGTTATAGTTGAGGGGAATTTTTCTGTTGAGTTTAAAGGGAGCGGAAGTGGACCAGAAGGCAGCCAGGATGAGTTTTGTGTAAGATTCTCAGCAGCTATCCCCTGCTTGTACATGTGCTTGTAGCTCAAAAGGAAGGACTGTGTGCATGCAGGAACAATAGCACTCAGCAGCATCACCTCTTTTCTGCTTCATCAGAGTAGAAATGTCAAGCCACATAACCATCCCAAAGCTCAAGCATTTACTGTGGGAGAGACTGAGGACATGAAAAAGTCACCTCCATCTACTGAACTATGTCCTGTTTATGCACTCTGCACATTTCTGTAAAGGGTAACTTGTAATCCTTTTTTAGGATATCCAAATGTTATTGCCTCAGGAGCTGTTATTTTTTCTCTAGGAATAGAAAGGGAGGAGCGGGGCAACTGTTTGAAATAACCTTCATGAATTTCTTCTCTTGTCCTGTTTATGATCTGGTTTCTTGTGTTGAAGAAAATTCAAGTAACTTTGAGTTGACGTTACCCCGTGTTTCTGTTTCTTCCACTTAAAAACAGTATCTGAAGTTCTACTGCTTCTTCATCATTCTTGAGTAGGATGGGTTCCTATACCTTGTATTGTTGTAGATAATTAGTATTTTTACGCAAAGCACAGAATACTGATTTTCTGTAACAAAATGCCAAAAGACTAAATATATTTAATAAAATTTTTCATTTTACTGTCCAGAACACACTAAAAAGTTGCATGGAGAAATCTACCAGTCTTCCACACACAGAGCTTTCCTGAATATTTTGATAAACGTTTCTGCAGGCTTTTTGACTAGTATGGGATTCTTCTGCCCAAAGGCATGAAGGAATATGGTCTCTCTTTAGGGTCAATATAAAGAAACACAAACACAAAAACAGAAGCAATATAGAGAAATCCCTGAGAGTGGTTCCTCATCTCTTAAGTTAGATCCTTCAGATTGTCTGCTTCTCTCCTTCCTGCTCATGTTACTGATTCAACAGTGGATTTGAGGAAGATTTTGAGTAGATAGATCTCACCTATAGCATGGAGAAACTCTCCTTGTTGAGAGTTGTCAGGATTTGCTCCCTCTGTATCTGATTGAAGGCAGAGAAGGGGCTGCATAATGCTCCTTGACATACACAAGAGATTTTATTGCTGCTGTTGTTTGTCAGCCGGTTATGCATTGTGCTGGTGATGGCGCGTATAAAGGTGGCATGAGATTATGTGAAAAAGCACAAGACAACTGAGTTTAGAAAAGAGAGATTAGGAGATGGCAATTTAATTGCTGGAGAAACAACAGAGAGAGAGGCCCCAGCTTGAGACCATCTGGCAAGCATGCACATCCATCAGCTGGAGAGCAGGGGGAAAAAAATAAATTCAATCAAACATCTGGAAAATCTGCAAACCAGCCAACAATCAGCTGCATAAAAACTGGCTGAAAGCCCCTGTGACTGCAGATGGTTTTGCAGCGACTTTTGCCCCTTGTTTGGAACTGTTTCCTGCCCACTCCAGTAGAAGATCTGATGGAATGGAAGAATGAAGAGTAACGCTGTGTGTGCTACATTTGTCAGGTGCCTGAAGGAAATAATTGGTAACTACCAGAGTGAGAGCAGGAAACACTCTTAACTTTGGTCACTGATTCAGAGCTAGACTCCAGCTATGTATAAATCCACATTGGAAACTCACATGAGGGAACAGTGATAGTCCTACACACTCTGATTTGTTCCCAGACTTAGCACCTACCAGCTAGTGACCATGGTGGAACTGTAGAGAGGTTTCCTTTGCTTTATAGTGGACACACAGGAGAGTTTGGATGAGAAGTATTTTTCATACCTCTTCAGCCTTCTTCCTCTCACCTCAGATTCTTCTTCTGCTCCTTATGAAGCTGTTTTTAGAGACATGTGTCCTCACAGCTGATGAAAATCTTTGGAGGTCCTCTCATCCCAACCTTGCTGTGTCCCATCATCTCCCCTGCACTGACTCCAGGGTCCAGGTACCCATATTAAATTTAGAGAAGTTGCTTATCTGAAAGGAAAGGCACAATAGATTGAGAATGCTATAGGGAAAGTGATGGATATTTTGTTTTTATCTTTTTCCCTTGTAGTTATTGGTGGTGGTAGGAAAGGGCTGCACCTGCTCCTATCCCAGCTAGAAGAAGGCATTTGGCAAAGACAGTATAGCTGAGATGAGCTCTGTATGGACAGTGCTGTATTGTATCTATATGTGCATATGCGATAATTGTACGCAATCTCATTTAACCTAGACCGTACAAGCAGTAAAACACGATTGTTCACAACTGCCACTAGATGGAGAGCTTTAGATATACTGTGCATACATATGTCTATATGCAAAGATTCAGAGACTGGAAAGGCTGGAAGGTACCTGAATTACCCTCGAGTCTGAGCTCCAGCAAACAAAGAGCAGAATGTTTTACGTAAAGATTTCTGTGTCAAAGTTGTCATTCCTTGCTGTGCTGAAACATAGCTTTCAACAAAAGACAGATGTCTTTTTGTTAAAGACTGCAATTGAGAATCTACAGCATCCATACTGTAGTTGTTCAAATAGCTGGTTGAAATATGTACTTCATTTCTTATCCTGGCTTAGAATCCTAACCATTGCATTTAAACTTTCATTTGTTTTAGCAGTGTGTCTTTAGCTTATAACTGAGATTTTATCTGCATTTCTTCATCTTTCACCTGTATTATCCAGACCTGATGTAGGTAGGAGCATCCTGGAATTACTGCAGAAGGTAAGTGCTCACACTTTGAATTTTTAAACTGCATTTTTGTTTTAAAAGCACTAGTTCAACACTTATGTCAGTTTAAAAAGGGGAAAGAAAAAGCTCTGTTAAATTCTTCTGTCATTAATTTCAGAAGTTCCAAGGAGAGTTCAGTGCTGTTTAGTTTAAGTGAGGTTATCTTGAAATGCAGCACTTGTGACTACAAATTTCTACTTCAAAAAGAGGCTGAAAATCAGTCATCAAATTGTTCCATCAAAGTCCAAAGCAATAAGAACCTTGCTTCTGTCTTTGTCATTGCTAGTTCTGTGAATTCTTTGCATGAGGAAGCCAAATCCATATAGCTGCCTTAACTCACTAAGCCTTTTCTTTGCAGCGCTTTCACTGGAGTGAGAAAAGTATGAATAATATAGTAGAGACAGTTTCACACAACAAAAACAGCTTTCTTATTACATCTGTTCTCAGTTCAGTCCAATTTCCACATCAGGTTATATGCAGTTGCAAGTTCCCCAGAATTCATCTGGAGGTTGTGGGAACATACAAATGACATATGCTCATAGGCTTTAGTGGCATTGCAAACAGCTTTCTTGCTTTCCCTACTCACAGATGTACAGCAGCAGTGGACCCTCTTTCCTCTTTCCCTCACCTCCTGGTCTGGCCCAGATAAGAGTGGGGTTAATATACAACCTCAAGGATGCCCTCAGGCCTGGCCTCATCCCACTTCTTGCAGAAGATGTTGAATGGATGAATTATTTGCAGTGCGGAGGAAGTGAGCACATTCCTTCTCAAGGCTCTCCTGACTTAGACATCTCCAGGCTGAGCAGGGACTGGGTCTGTGTTTGACCTGAGCACATGGTGTTGCTGTTGTTCTCCTGGCTGCACCTCTTCCTGAGACCTCCCTAAGACATACATGCTCTTCATCTGCCTCTCATCTGTGGGGTTAGTTTGCCTCCCTCATCCTCTTGCATGCCCAAGTGAGACCCCGTCAGACAGTGGCCACCAGCTCCTACGGAAGGAAAACTGGAGAAGAGGGCTTGTTTTGCCAAACAAGACTTCCTTCCTCTGGAGGATTTTTACATCCTTAGTTTTGCTACACAAAAAACAATGACCCAAAAGCAAAAAGAATCCCAGCACTGAAGTATTTGCTCTTGTTCATGCACTTATCAAAGACATAAAGGAAAGTTAGACAGGAATCAGACCTTTCTGAAGTCTGCATTTTCATAAATATTTCCCTTTAAGAGTTTGTGAAATTGAATTTGGGTTGATAACCCTGCTTTGTTCAGCCAGCCTTACATCTTCAGAGTGGTGAGAAAAATGAATAGATTTTAACAAAATGTAATAATGGCAATTCACTACAATGGCATGGAGACAAAGATAAGATGAGAAATAAGGTGCTGTTCTCTCTGCTTTCCTTGTTCCCTTGTTTAAGTGATAATTTTCATACCTTACCTTTGAAAGATATAATTACAGTAATTGGAATCTGGCTATTTCCGTGAGTTATGCTGCACAGTACTTTTTCCCCTTGACACTTCTATCTTTTTACTCAATATAAGATCTACTAAATAAATACAGGGGACAAAATTCTCAGCTGTGTGCAAGCACCTTATACTTCTTGGGCAGCTATGATCTGCATTAATGGCAGCATAAAGTGCTGTAGGAGACTACGCCCTGGAAAAAAAAGGATGATTGAAAACGGTTTTAGCATTAGCAGAGTGAGGCACATGTACTGTTTCAGAATGACTTACCTGGCTCTCACCATGTCCAAAGGGGAGGCTGCAAATATAGTGAAGGGTCGGGAAGGGGAGATGAGGCAGCTGAGATCCCTTGGGTTTGCTCAGTGCAGAGCAGGGGAGCTGAGGGGAGACCTGATGGCGGCTGCAGCTCCTCGCAGGGAGAGGAGGAGCAGTGCTGAGCTCTGCTCTGCGACAGACACCTGAAGTCCTACAAGTCCCTTCAAGGCATGGGTCAGTTGTCTAAATCTGCACATCTACTTCAGTTCTAGATGTTCTGCTTCTGCCAGGAGAGAGGTCCAGCCAAGCTGCTTCCGTGGCTGTGTGCATGACCAGGAATTTCCTTCTGCTCTGTCTTTGAGCTGAGGTAAATGGAAGCAGAAATACTCAAGGGATCAGACTCCTGCCCTACAATTTGGGAAGGGCAAAGGTCCATGTTATTGCATTCAGCTGCCTTTTGGCCACTTCTCAAGACATAGTCAGGATACCCACTGTCTTCCAGTAACACCATCCTGGGCAGAAGCCAGGCTTCTTGATCAGAGGGCAGTGTGAAGAGGCCAGTGCTGCTAGCTTCAGTGAGATATGACTAGTCCTACAGGGTAATATGCATGCTACTGAAATATTCATATGTGAAGATCCTACCCTTTGTGTTCAGGCATGCATATGAAGGCAGGGAGGTTTTGAGCAGCTGCAGGACACTGTGGGATCAGGGCACATTTTAGAAGTTACTCTAGGAAAAGGTTTCTCAGACTTCATTAGCCTGATGCCATCAAAAGGAGCAGCAGCAGCAGCGACATCAGTGACCACCTACTATTGCTACAGAGAGCAGGACCCACACCAGCTCCCATCCCTTTCAGTCTAAATCTTCCCATGTTTCCCCTAATTGGGAGATTGCTGACAAAGTGTAGTAAATGTGGGGGCTACTAGGATGTCTGGGGACCGGAGCATACCATGGATGAGGACAGTCCCCGGGAACTTGGCTTGTTCATCTTGGGGAAGAGTTGGTTTTGGGGAAGCTAACATCAAACTGCCAGTGCCTACCTGGTCAGGGATGTGATAAAGAATGTGACAAACATTTTGCAGAATTGCAAAGACAAGGAGCAACTAACCCAAGTTACAAAAAGGGAAATTTCAGCTTAGTTCAAGGAAAAAAGATCTAACTAGGTGATTAAGAGATGGAAGAATTTGCTCAATGAAGCTGTGCAATCTCCATCCTGAAGAGCCTGACCTAAATTCAGAGATAACCCTTATTCAGGGAATCAGCTGATCAGAGATTGGACCAGATAACATCCAGAAGTCTTTTCCGCCTGAATCTGCTGAGATCTATTTTATAATGGGGTGAGTCATTGACCCTTTGGTGGCATACTGTGTTCAACTAGCATGCACAGTTCTGGCAGTGCAGGCAATACAGAATGTTTTGGCACCTTTTATCCATTCAGAAATAAATTGAGATTTCTTTTTTCTCTTTTCTCTAAATAATCTTCCTAATTGATAACAGTGCAGTACAATTATATTCATTGATCAGAGCTGCAACCCTCTTCCTTGAGAGTGATAACATTTTTATATCAAATCAAAACTTTTTTTGTTCAACACCATCACAAATTTATCACTATTAATTTTTTGGTCAAAGGAATGAAGCAAGAGAGAGCACGTGAGAGAGTTCTGCATGTGTTCACACTCTTTGTCAAGACCGATATGGGAACAGGCATGGAACCTTGGTGTGGTCATATACTTTTATTAAAAGTAGCAGACCGTAACAGGAAAGACCAAATGCACTACAGCACCTATCCAGGAGGAATTTGACTGCTCCTCAGCCCACTGCAGATAATTTTTGTGTCTGAGCTCCTTTTAAGCTAAAGCCATCCCAAAAGGTCATGGTTGTCAGGACTCAGAATCCAATTCTCAGCCTGCTTTTCATTTTCTGTGATGGATACTGCTTGTGTGTCTGTCCCCATTTCTTTGTACGTTACCTGGGAGATAGTCAAGGCTTTGGGAAAATACTTCAGAGAGCAGAGGAGGAGAACAAGCTTAACACCTTAAATACATTTTCTACTCATGCCATTATTCTGTGTGAATAGCACCAATTTGCATATTTTTTTCCACTGAAGTTTTCCTGAAGTCATTTTAATACTTGCTAAATTGCTGTGTACCTTCAGTACAGAAATGTAAGATAAACTCATGATAATATAACTCAGCTTCACTGTCTTTCCCTCCAGCTGCAAAGAAGGAAAAAAAAAAAAAAAAAGACACATCTTGACATCTTCCATTTTAGCAAGCAGATTTCAGTAATTTCTTATTCTGGTCTGTTTTGTTCCCTCTCCTTCACAATGACACTGAAATAGAAAATAATCCAGTTTAAATGAGCAATAGTAAAATAATAGTTACTCCATTTGTTCAATTGAAAAAATGGAATTTGTATTTCTGGGTCATGTTTGTTCACATTGATAATGCATCTGGGCCTTTTCTACTTTATTTTCAAAAGATTCTCTTTTTCAGTGACATGAACTTGAACTATCTTGGATGATTATTCATTTAGGAAGGTGCTTCATGCGCTAAGAAAACTCCTAGAGACATCACATGCACGATGATTCAACCAATAGGTTAGTCAGAGTAGGTACTTTTTATAGTGATTCCTACTTTTTAAGCTAATTTGGACTTTCTGACTGAAGCACAAGAAGGTGGAGTGACTTTCTTACAGTGACACTCTGAGTCAGTGGCTTGGTACTTCCAGGCTTCCCAAATTTTTATTCCAACCACTGAGAAGACCACATGGCTTCTTCTTGGCATGCTTTGGGGTTTCACGGCTGAGAGGTGCAGGCTGTAAAAGCTCTTGCTGCTGGTGGGTGAACTAGTGATTTTGCAGCAGAGCTTCTTAATGTAGGAGGACAAGATCCAGCCAGCAGAAATCAGTTGGCTTCTTGTCCACTCATCCCACCCCCTGTTTGTGGAACTCCTCTCAGACATTTTCCAACAGCGCTAGCACTCACCACACAGTCTCTACTTACCATGGGAGACAGGAAAATCGCCGTGGTTTCTGTTCCCAGGCTCTATGTCAACCTTTCGTAGTTTTGGATGGTGAGGCTCATATACTTATTTTTGCTCATTGCTTCAATTTTTGAATGAACGTTCCTCTTTCCTCTCCTCCGCCCCAAAAACCCAAAGCAAAAATCAGCTGAAATGGCCATTTTTTTTGCCGGCTTTCAGATGGAAACCATGCAAAACCACTGAGTTTGGCTTCGTGTCTGCCGGAAACTATAAATAAGACTGTTCGGCTGCAACTCAGCACTGGTTTACTCAAGCCACAACCCAAAGTTGTGAGACAGTCTCCAAGCCCGGGTAGATGTTTTGGAGAATATTGGCCAAGTGTAAGAAAGACTAAATTCTGCTGAGTTACCTTCTTGGTTTAGGTTTTCACTACAGAGGTTTTGTACAGCTGTATTTACCATTAAATGTTCTGAAGATTGCTTCTAGATAACTCCTGGTCCTCCTTCAGCCTTGACCTCTGCTTCTCAGCAGCTCTAATTCATTGTTCTTTTGTGTGTGAAGGGCTTCTAATGTCTCCCTGTTAAAAAATGAATACTTTGAAACATATATACAGACTTCTCTGAGCATTATATGACTTATTCAAATCCCTTTTTTTTTTTTTTTTCTTCAGACCTGACTCTGGGAGATCCAAAGAGTGTTGTTCCCCTCTGTTTAAAGTAGTATTAGAGGCCAAAATAAAAGTAAATATTAAGGGTATAACTCTGTATCAGTTTACCTCCGTGCTTAAGGCTTAACACTGAACTTCTCATTGGTTTCTAAAGGAGAATTAGGCTATAACAGATGTTTGGATATGACTATCTTTTCCATACAGCAAATAAAAATAATTTTAACACATTTAAATGGGAGTGAAGATTAACTATGTATTTTTAAATTCTTCCATCTTTAGAGAGAGAAGTGTTTATTTGCATCCTACTATTTGTTTCTATATTTAGCCCCTCCAAATACTTCACCTGAGTAGGTTGGGCTTTGTGCTGGATTACATCATGACACAAGAGGCCTTTTGAAGACATTAGATTTTCAATTTATTCACCTGAGATAACAATGCATTCTTGTGTGAGTACAGCTGTCACACTTCATTTGATAATTCAGAATTTGTTCTGTGGCTTAGTGGATGAGGTGGTTTTGCAAGGCAGGGTACTCTAATGAATTTATCTGCCTGGAAAGTGTCACCCAGAATCTGAGAGTGATCTGTCTTTATATATTAGCAGATCAGCCTCGACCCTGGAATCACCTCTAGGTCATGGTGCATTCAAACTGCTTTAGAACTGGGCACGTAAACAGGGAGCAAGAAGCCAGCTCCCAGTTCAGGTGCCTGACAAGTACTCTAGAGAAATTAATCACAGCCAACCGTGTTTATTGCCAGTCAACCATGAAATACTATAACAAGGGCTCCTTGTGAGACCATAAATACTGTGTCTTCAATCAGTAATGAGGGTGACACCACCCAAACGAGAGCATCTATCTCAAGCTTTTTGTGCAGAGGAGGATGCAGACTCTAAACCTCTCAGCAAGTCTAGGCTGGCCACTGAAGTGCTGCTTTGTCATGCACTCTTTTTTCCTTCTGAGAGACCAACTTGAGCTTCCCATCTGATTTGCAGAATGCTTGAGAGTTCACAGCTGTGGGTATACACCACCAGCAGCTGCACTTTGAAGGCAGAAAGTGGCAGATCACAGCGTGTCACAAACGAGAAACCCCTAAATCCATGGATATGCTTTGCTACTTAATTCCCTTTCTATCATATTTCTTGATCTTAACTAGTGAGCCAACACCATTTCTCACTTTGGGGATTATGAAGGACATGGGAACAGCGCTAGAGCTGGGGAAACACTGTATAATGAATGACGAAGTGACCAGAACGCAGTGAAAACTGTGTGTCCTATCCTACCTGGCTTGTCCCTTGCTGTGTAGTATATCCCTCCATCACTGTAAATTTGTCCTATAGAGATCCCATCTTAAGAGGACCAGGGAGTGAATTAACAGTTGAGATCCAATGTGCATAGCAACAAATAAACTCTGTTTTCTTCTTCTTCAGGTTTTCCAGGAGACATTTCAGACTCTCTTCTTCAACCTGTGAGCTGCTTCCTGCTGGCTGTCTTCCCTTGGGTACCCGGCCATCACAGCTAATCTTAACAGCACTGCACAAGTCTTTGAACAAGGGGGGGGCCTCTCTGTGAGGTATGAGCACCTGCAGTGTAGTTCCACAAAAAGTAACTTGAGGAGCCATGTAAGGAAGTCAGTGTCTTCTGCCCAGCCTCATTCACAGAAAAATATTATTATTTTTTCTCAATGAAATAATATATATGTAAAAAGAATAGCTTGAAGCAGGCATAAAGTTTCAGTTTAAATGAAAAAAAATAATTGCAAAGGGCAACTGAACCCTGTGGCAGATTGGGCTGAGCTGTATTTTATCTATTCTGTGCTTGTGTTGTTTATATTCAATTTATCTGTCTAGACGAATCTCTTCTTCTTTAAAGGAATACCAAGATCTTTTGAATGCGTAGTACAAAAAAACCTGAACATTAAAGAAGAGGGCATTTTAGGCCAACTGCTTAAATGTTGTCTTTTTTTTTTTATATGAATAATCAGGACTCTCCTGTTAACTCTATTGCAGCTGCATCTTTCTCTCTTTTTGTTTGCTTGTTTTAAAATACATTAGTACTGCTCACGATGCTAATGGGTCACATGGTCCCAACCCAATCAATTAACAGCTTTTAAAGATGACTCATTATTTTGCCTGTAACATAAAACAAAAGTCCAGAGTGAAAGCCCAGCACAGCCTTTTGCAAAAACTCCAGAGCTTTCTTTTTCTATTTTTGGTTTTGTTTTTTTAATGTCTCTCCGAAGCCTGAAGCCCAGACTGTGATGAACTGATAGGGTATGTGCATGCAGGAGGCATTTCATCTTTTGGCAGCTCATATCACTGCCCTGCCTCATCTGCAAGTACAATTTTAGGGTGCACAACTGATTCCCACTCCTCATCCTGATACAGCTGTGTTCATGCACTAAGCCTCAACTTGAGTACAAACAGCCCTATTTATGGCAGGCAGAGGGTTTTTATAAGTGGTGAGCAATTTCCTTTTCATGAGTCTGCAGAATCTCAACTGCTTGTTGTATATTTTGGAATATATTAATTAGTGTACTCTGTCTGACTGTTTGTTTCAGACAGAAAGAATCTGCAGAAAGTCTGCACTGATATAAGCTCTCCCCATTTCATGTTATGTAGACAGTATCCTGTTTTAATACAGAAGACATCAAAAGAGGCTTTCTAGATTGTCACTTTTTATTAGTGTAACTTGGAGCCTTGGAACTTATCTTATGTGATATTTTCAGACCAGAAAATTCACTACAAAGTAATATGGCAAAAAGAAAAAAACAAAAGGACAAACCAACCAACCAACATCAACAACAAAGAATAATAAAATAAAATAAACAACAATAACAACAAAACAAACAAACAGAAGCTCTTCTCTCAATAAAATGAAAAATGAACTGGAAAAAACAGGCATCCTGCCTGCAAGATGGCTCTTTCTATCAAGTCTGCCTGCTTTCTATAAAGCTAAACAGGAGAAAAAATACTCTTTTCACATGTCTTCTCTCAGGCTTCTATAGTTTTTAATCATAGAAATCGGTGGAATTGGAGGGGACCTTTGAAAGTCTTCTTGTGCAGCTCCCCTGCAATGGACTAGATGCCCTGTCCAGTCCTGACCTTGAGTGTCTTTAGGGACTGAGCATCCTTTATTTAGTTAGTTATTTGTTTTGTTGGCTTTTTATAGACCAACTAAATACTGCTGAGTACTAAAAATGAAAAAAAAAAAAAAAAAAGACTTGATGGGTAATATCCTTAACAGGTAAGGAGCCTACATACAATTTATTTTGGACAGGAACAAAGGAGGATCCCATACTGAATGATCAGTCTCTGAAGCAAAATCTACACCAGTGAATGAAAACACTGCTTGAGACTTCCTTACTGCTCCTCTCTCCTTAGTTTTTTAAGAGGAGCCTCATGTGTTCCCTGCCCTGAGTGGCCCAGTGTGACTTCACATGCATTGCCTGTCTGCATCCACATAATGAAGAAAGTTTCTAGCTGAGCTGCATCATCATGTTATGATGTTTAATATATGTTTCAGATATTAAAATATTTATTCTTCAAGTTCTTCCTACCCTCTCTTTCTTAGATAGGGCAATGAGTGATGAAAAGATATGTCCTACATTAAGAACTTTTCCAAGAAAGCCAGAAATGTACACTATAATAAAATATGGTTTCCTGTGGTGAAGGTACCTAAACTCGAAGTACAACACATCTTTTCAGCTGCCATTTCTGTATATGCAGAGCTGACTAATCAGACATGAAACAGTGCATTTTGCTTGAATCTGTTAGCACACAATGTGAACCTTAACCTTTCTGCTAGTAGCCTTGGTGCTGCCATTCCTGAGATGCTGACTCTGGGGACACAGGTCTAAATTAAGGAAAGCATCTTGCTGATACTCAAAGACTGATCCTGCTGATCACCTTCCCTTGTTCAATCAATGAACCTTGCTTTTTTAATCCAGTATTGTAGTGCTTTGATCAGGAAAAGACAAACTTCTGTGATTTGTATTATTAGCTGAACACACAAATGATGAGCTTGGAGGAAAATAGATAGGTATGGAAGGAAAAACATGGGTTGTGATTCATAGTAAGATAGGAGAGTTTGGTTGCAGGTGTTCTCTATGATATTTGGAAGTAAAGCAGAACGTGGAAATCTCAGATTCATTAAGCTGGTCAGGAGAGAGAGAAAAACTACCCAATTGGAAGGGTCTTGTGTTTTTATTGTAGGGCTTGGCCTCTTCCAAAACACTAATTTGTAATGGCACATTGTCTTCTGCCTCCTGTCAAGGACTTCTGCCTTGATGCAGTCACTCTGTTCATTGGCTTTGCAGAGAAATAGTTGTGATCCACTTCACCCTTAAAGAGTTGGCTGACTGTGATCAGAGAAATTGCTCCCTAAATATGCCAGTTGCTTTCCAAGGCCTAAGGAGGTAGATGAGGACAGCTCTCCTTAAATTACAGCAGTGCAGGTGCCTAGGGTCAAGGAAGTGAATCCCACACAAACTGCTCTTTTGTTTGCATAGAACCTGGCCTGGAAGAGCTGTGATTAGCTGTCTTGGTGTCTCAAAGCACAACCAGTTTGTAGATCATCAACTGATAATGATACTGAGAGAAATAGATGCAGAGGAATGGAGCTCATCAAGAAAACTGAATTCATGAGATATAAATTTTCATGAGTAATCCATCTCCCATTTCGAAATTAAATTTCTCAGTCTTACAAGTATTGGAGGTATTGCTAAATCTAGCTCATCTAGCAAGGTGGTGAGGAGATGAGTCTTTTATTCTTACTGCTATCAGTGATCCCAGTGATCCATTGAATAAGGGCTTGATGTCTGACCACTCAGACTCTCACCGTGGTGCCCACGTACTACAGCAGAGATTTAGCAAGAGTGGAAACACTTTTGTAATAGCTTAGCATAGCAAAGCCCTGAGGAGGTGGTTCACAATAGGTTTACTATCATCTTGACCTTGTACACAATTGTAGAACGATGATCTCTGGAGGTCCCTTCCAACCCCTTCAGTTATGCGATTCTGTGATTCTGTGAAGAGGCATTTCTCTGTGCTAACACAGATCCTATGTAGCAAAGCTAAGCATTGTTTTCAGGAGAGTATTTTGAGTTACTGATACTTCAGTGGAGGTGATACACTATTCAAGCTGTATTTGTTATCTGTCTATCTACCCATCTATCCATGTATTTATCCATCTATCTATATTTTTATTTGATTTTATTATAAAAAGTGCAGTCTCTGTAAGCAGAACATAACATTTCAAGAGAAAAACTACTGTTTCTCACAAAGAGCTACTGGCAGCACATCCAAGACTTTTGAAGAATGATGAATGCTCTCTAGTATGTGTGCATGGTATAGGGTGTTTTATTGGGTGTATGTTAATCATCACCTAGAAGCAAGAAGAAAATTGTTAGAGTCTCTTGAGGTGAAGGCTGTGTGTAAAGCAGCTGAGGGCTTTGTCGTACATTGTAGTGGTTTGGAAGCTGAATTAACCTACTTTTATTTTTCCCTTTTTTGTTCTCATTTTTTTCCCCCTTGGCGCAACCAACCATAGCTACAGAAACAGATTTCTTTCTGTAGAAGAAGAAAAGCGTGGTTTTATGTATTTCCTAACAGATAAAGGCAAAAAGAACAATTCAAATCATTTTTAGTCATATTGGCATGGTTCTACAGGATTAGGTATGTTTGATCTATGTCCTTTGTGGACTCCTGTGGGCTTTTTATTCAAATACTATGGCATTTATCTTAACATTGATTTGCACTTTCAATAGTGCAAGGCAGAGATCTCACCTGGCAGAAAAAAATTACTATATTTTGCCTATGATCCAAAGATGATCTTTAAGCCTATGTATGTATCTACAGGAAGACTTCTAGTCTCCATGTGCTAGGCTTTTGTCTCCAAAAGCAAAAAAAAAAAAAAAAAGAAAAAGAGAAAAATATAATGTTGGCATATTTGTTAGGAATATGTAATGCAATGAGAAAGTGGCAGATCAAACTAAATGTTCTTTAGGTCTAATATTGCATTTCCTACAGTGTTGAGGAGGAAAGAACTTAAGAGGAGGTAAGAAATTCTAATGTTTTCCTCCTAACACTTTCTCAGCCTTCAATGTCTGAATTTTTGAGACTTTCTGGTCCTAACCAGCAAATGTTGATGTCCAGTGGACTCCTCAAATGTTTTCAGTCTTCCTTGGAACCTGTGTACATTTTCTAGATCTGCAACATCCTTTGTCAAAGAATTCTGTTATGTGAAGAGCCACTTCCTTTTGTTAATTTTGAATTTTGTTCCCATTACTGTTATTTGGTGTCTTTTTGTTCTAGTATTAAATCTTGGCTTTAGTGTGAAGTTACAAGTGCAAACGTGATTAGCTGTGTGCTGAAGGATGGCTTAAAACACCAATTCAGTAGCATTTTTGGCAGTCAAATACAGTTCACATTTATCCCTTTAGCTTTCATGTTGTGGTAGCTTCTTGCATAGAACAGGACTAAGCTTTAGGCTTCATAGCTCAGAAAACTGTGTTAACAAGACACCTATCTACTGCCTGAGGGGAAAAGAGCCCACAAGGTAGGCAAGATGAGCAAAGTGATTGACTATCAGCAATAAAACACTCACAGAGGGACTTCTAGGCTGTATTGTCTCACATTTCTAGCAGTCTACAAGGAGAGAATTTAATGACTGGTCAGTCAAGTGTGTCTTCTGCAGGGGGTAATGCTCCCTTTCCTATTCCTCCATTTGTGTTTTTCCACACAACAAACAGCCCAGACATTTCAAAAAAGGTTAACCAGCGTCATAAGTAAGTGTAGAAAACAAGAATGGCAAATTGTCTCACATCTTTATAAGAACATTTCTCCCTCATCAGCCTCAATGCTCTTTTTTCATAAATTAAGCCATAAACTTTCAGGAAAAGAATGTATGCCTTCCTGGAAGCCTTCCAGGAGAGCACCTAGGATAATGAAGGTTCCTTTCTTCTTCTGGCCTCTAAGCATCACTGTAGTATAAATAATGAATAAAACTATTCCAGTTCATGGCCATGGCATATAGACAGATCCCTTCATATAAGGTTGGGAACTCAATAGTTGATTACTTTTTAAAAAGGAATTAAGAAATATTGTTCCCAAACATGTACAGTTCTGGGAGGATGATCAGTTTATTTTCTGAAAATAGAAGCTCTTTGTTCATAACTAAATGGGATGTGGAAAAGTCTTCAAGTTTACAAGACTATCCATGAGTCATATTTCCAAAACCATTCGAGTGCCTAGTTGTACTGGCATGAGAAGACCCACCCCAGGAGTTTTTCTTCATCTTTTGATACCCACAAATACTGGGTAATTGTTGATTAAATTGTCGAGTGGTTGAAAGAAGCTGTAGTTTTTCTCCAGCCGCTGACCACAAGCTTATCACCCCCTGTACTTCATTTCTGCTTATTTCCAAATGAAGTCTAGTATTGCTTGCACTTAGAAAGTGATTTAAGATCAATAAATGTTCATTCTAGGGGCGAGACTCAAGTTCAAGGTCTTGCTGTTTGTACTGACCTTGTCCACCGATATGCGAAATTGTGAGATACTGCTAACTGTTATAACGCCTCAGGAACTTAACTGAAGTAATGGCTTCTGTTTAAAGCAGTTTTCCAGTGACCAACTGAATACAGTTGTGTCTACAGATGCTGTGTTATTGTTCATATTGATGCTGAAAATACAGAAATTGCATTACAAAACCTCCAATCTTTTCATTCTCCTCCCTTTGCTATGGGAAGTCTTTGCATTTTGAAAAATATTTATCAAAGCATGAGAGTGTTGGCAAATCAGGGAACTTTTAAACTCCAGTATTTGCTATATTCATTCATCAACAGCGTCATTTGAGTAGTGGCCAATTCTACACATGTTCGTTACTATCACTGTGTGTGCAGAACTGTCTTTAACAGTCACAGCCAGCTGTGAGGACACACCACCACGAAGATGATGCCTCACAGTTGACACAGATGCTTGTGGTTCTTGATGGTCCCCAGCACTGGGGTGATCAAGCCAGAAATGAAGGGGGCTTGTCTTCTTTCTTCTCTGGTGTTTCTTATTGATGTCTGAAGACTTTATGATATTTCCTCTCTCAAAAGTGAAAGACTTACTTCTTCTAGATGCCAGTTATCTTGTTTTTAGCTTTGATAGTCATCGTTCCTGTGTATTTGGAAAAATGCCCTACCTATTTGCTGCCCCTTGTGCTAATTCTCTGCATGGCAAGTTTTTGTTAGACAGGCGACTACTACCTGCAGTTACACCCGTCTTACTTAGTCATGTTCCTCATGTACTTAAGCAAAATGCATGTGCATTGGATCTTACTGTGTCATGAGTGTTACAGAATACTTACATTCTGCCATTAGTTGCATCGTCCTTGAAAGACAGATATGTATTTTCTCAGCCTTTCCATGACTATTTCTGCAGATATTGAATCTGCAGTCCCCTGCTGGAGATGAAAAGGAATTGCAGCTGTGTGCCCACGCTAGATATCGGCCTTTCTAACAGCAGGTTAGTCCAATCCCCAAGAAATCCTCAACACACTCCCTATTCTATCTTGTCCACACCCTCAGTTTACTTTACGTGAGTAAATCTGACAGCAGCTTTATAGGAAGAGAATGATCAAGCAAAGAAGCTGCTGTTTTTACCTCTGTAATTATCCTTTAAAGATAATGACATGACTGAAGTGTTATATAAATTTTTGACTACTATTCTCATTCTTCTTAACTGATGAGGAGATTTGCCTTCACCTCGATGAGCCAAGTAAGCATTCTTGGCCCAAATTTTTCTGTTTACATTTTTAGCTAGCAAGGGAAAGTAATTTAAAATATGAGCTTGCAACTAGCTGATGGAGTCCACAGCAATAGAAGTACCTAACAACTAAGAAAAAGAAAGTGAAAGTATTTGCCTTTGGGAAACACAGTGACAAATCATACTGAGACCTTAGAAAACTTTAACCATGATAGCAATGTTTTGTTTCAGTCAATGAGGTGTCATCCTATACAGTTCACAAAGTGGTGCACCACCTCCTGGGCCCAGAGGTACTCATAGCTTCTCCCTGTGATTTGGGCTTCGTCTTATGGCTATATCAGTTTATTGAACTAGCACTTATCTACTGAAATATTGAAGATATTCAGTTTATTTTACTTGGATCTATTTGACATGAAGAAAGAAAAAATATCTAGGATTTAAAATGTACTACTTGGCATGATTATATGGTGAAATGAGTAAAGTTTTAATGCATGACTGGTAATTATTTAATAATTAAAGAGCTCTTATGAATATTCTTGAACACCCTGTGGAAAAGCTAAACGGTATGCTGATTTCATCAAGCATTCAAAGAAAATCAGAATTTATTTTTGTAGGATCATTTTAAAAATAGTCTGCAGGATCATCACAATAATGCAAACAGAACAGAAATGTCACTTGCTATAATACCTCTTCTTTTTTAGTATAGGACTTTGATTTTTCCATGCAAAAGATTTTTCTGCACTAAAGGATTTCAGGTGAACTCTATTCCAAATGCCATGGCAACCAGTCAGACTTCATCACTGGTTTGGTGTCAGGTTTAGGGTGGATCAGGTTTGGTTTGTAAGTGCAGATAAATGGTAGCCTCTCGCTGCAGGGGGAGCTGTCCCATAGAGCCCCTCCTGGAAACAGACAAATGGCGATCACAAGGGAAAATCATGAAATCAATTCAAGATCAACTACAGGAATCATAAATCATCCCAGGTTTTCCTTACCTCCAATATTGACCATCAGGCAAATTTTTATGTTGAACAGGTGGTTAATTAGTCCTCCAACAGCATGGAAAATGGATGACAGAGGCCTCTGTACAAAGGATATCAGAGATCCATCACTCCATTTCAACAATGAACCCTGCAGACAAAAAAGAAAAAGTCCAGAAGTTTAACGGGAACTTCAGGTTGCTGTTAAATTGTGAAAGTAGTTTGGTACAGTTATATATTTACTGACATGGAAAAAGGAATGAGTGGGGGCTCTCCTCCATATGGATGTTGAAAGAGTTATTGCTTATGGGGATATCATTGTTCTGTAGAACAGCATGAATAATTCATTTTTAATTCCGTATTAGATTAATTTCACCTCATCCTCTGTTCGTGAATTGTCCTCAAATAAATTGTAATTTTCTTGAATATATTTGTTATTCAGAACAGACAATAGCACTCATGAGTAATTCATTGCAGGTAGGTGACATTCAGATTTTGAGACACTCAGGACGGACACACGAGTCATTCATGCACCCTGTTACATGCTGAAACTTACATAAACAAGTTTCTACTTCTAACAGGCACTTGCAAATCTGAATTTCACTTGCTTTTACCATTCTAAAATGCTAATTTAAAATTCATCATATCAGCAAAAGCACTGGCTTCTTTTTTATTCATTGGTTGGAATACTGGCATTCTGAACAAATTCATTATGAGAATCTGAATGAATATATCCATTTATAGAACCAAGACAAATCTACTGTCCTGACATTCTGCTAAACTGAGATTAAATAGAGAAATTCTTACCCACCATCCATCCTCTTCTCTGAGATTTGTACCTCAGCTCTCCTTCTTCAGGTGGAATTTAATTGGAGTATGATGTTAATGAGAGTTTATCCCTTCAAATTTTTTCCCTCCAATTCCTATCTTTCCCCATCCTCCAAAACCACTGAAGGAATATAACATGAGTATTTTATACTTCTTTTAGTTTTGATGAGGCTGAAAATATTTTCTCTGGCAACAAAGGGATGATCTTCAGTTGAAAACAAAAGTATATTTTTTATAATAGATTTATCAGTTTAGGCCTGAAGTTCTTTTGACTGGTGTTCATTTTCATTTCTGGTCCTGGTATACTTGCCTTTTGGTAAGTTCCTCCTGTCCAGAACTGGGTAATCTTTTGTCCCTGAGAAATTCTACGAAGAAATTCATTCTGTTCTGCACTGGTGATGCTGGTTAGGTGACCTCCTGTACTTATAGCCGAACATGTTTTCTGTACAGGAGAGTTAAACATGGCAAATATAAAATGGCTACAGCTTTGTCATGACAAGCTTTCTGAATAAGAAGTGGGCAAATTAAAAATGTAGAATGAATGATTAGGGGATGGAAAGGAACAGGCAATAAGAGAAAGTCCAAGAATAAGAAATCCAAGAGGAGTAGAAATCTGAAATGAAAGGGAAATCTGTTGAAAGTTTGCTTTCAAATAATGAGAAATCAAAGGTAGATTGAAAAAGAGAGAAGTAAAGTTCTGAACAATAGGATCCAAGTGAGTAGCGCATAGAGTGCAACCAGTTAAATGGGATTTCTGTACAGTCAGTGGAAATTAGGAAGTGTCTCCAAACTGCAAGAAATAAACTGAAGGGAGTTAGGATGAAGTGACTGTCACTGGATAGAATTTACTGAGCAATGTAGCATAGGTATCTCCATATTTTTGGCAGCTAAACTCAGGCAAAATGCACTGTACAATGAAACTAAGTGCAAAAATACTGATGAGAAGAAATGGACATTTTGGACTAGCTGGTCCAAATAGATACTGTTTACAATGTTTCTTCCTCGTGTCCCCAGCTGGATGGGAAATGGAGTGGACTGCAACAGAGCTCCACTCTTGAGTTTCTCTAAATTCAACTCGAAGAGCTTGATTTGCATTTGATAAACAAGGATACTTTTCTCTGCACCTTGAAGCAAGAGCACTCTAGCTGGTGTTTAGGCTTAGGGGAAAACTCTTCTCAACATCCTGAGGCATTTAAATTTTGTGCGCTCTTGTAGACAGGTCTTAAGAGGACTATGGCATGTCAAGGTAAACTTTTATGGAAATGTTTGTTTTACTCCTGAAAGGCGCAGCAAGTAACAGGTACAGGGCTTCAAATTACAGGGCCCATTTGATGTCATCTGAGCAGACAGCAAAACAAAGTCAGGATGTCTGTTAGGAAGTATCACAAAGTGGAAAAAAGGTTCACTGCTCACAAAAGATTTGATGAATTGGCCAAAGACCAAACCCGGTAGGGATGATGCTGTGTGCCACAAGGGAAGCAGAGGGAGAAACATTTCAACTAGAACTCTTTAGTTTGGTACCCTCTTACAATCAACAATCCCCAAGAATCCCCTTGACTTCTCTTCACTGGTGTATTTATTCCTGTACTGCCCATAGAAGTGGTGGAGTCACCATTTCTGGATGTCTCCAAGAAACATGTAGATATGGCATTGAGGGAAATAGTTTAGTGGGCAGTATTGGTGGTAGGTGGTTGGACTATTAGAGGTCTTTTCCAACTGTTATGGTTCTATTATTATAGAGCACGAGGAAAATAGACCCCAAGCTCAAAAAACTCAAAGAGGATACAGGGAGAGATGAGAAATAGCAACTTCAGAAGGTCTGTGTTTCAAGCAGGAGGCAGTTAATTGTAGGAGTATGTCATTTTGTGAAGCAGAGTACAACTAATCTCATCAGGAGCACTGAGATTAATATCAGGTACTTTTGGTCCACACTGGTACATGACAGCAGCAGCAGAAAGGGAAGAAAAAAGAGTTGGGTACAAGAAAGATGACTGTGGGAAGCAGAGAAGAAATGATAAACACTTCTGTTTTGAGTAACCCGGTACCTCAGCTTCCATCCATGTCATTCTCTCTTGAATAAACAAGTAACAGAGGCCTTTGTAACTAATCCAGCCTTTCTGGCATCGACTTCGGCAGATCTGTTTTGCAGATGAGTCTTGTTGAGATGGGTTAGTAATTGCATTATGTTCAGGCTTAAGTCTGTCAAAAATATCGAACAAGAACCGAGCATTGCGATGCTTGGCTGTGGAGTTGCCAGCACCTGAAAGAAAGATAGAATAAACTCAAAAGAGAAGTCTCTCTTATCTTTCCAGGAAAGAAAGAATTATTTCCCCATAATCTCTTGAATCAACTGAGTTCAACATTTTGTAGGGGCATTCACTAAAGTGAAACTACAAAATGAAGGGCATTCAAACATGTTACTTTTCTGCATTTCCTTTTTTTTTTTTTTTTACAAGAAATGTAAAATATCAGCATATGAAGAGCACTAGTTTAAGATTCAGATGCCTTTTAAGGTATAAGCAGAATTAACTTGCTGCTGTCATTACAGGGTCCAGTGGGTGCAGCAGTACTTTAGCAATCTATTTCAATGTGTGGTGCAATGCATCACATTTGTGAATATGTCCCCTGGAGACACAGCAGCAGGTTCAGCAGGCCAGCTCTGAAAGGTGTGCAAGACTCTATGGATTCCCAAGAGTCATCAGTGTGTGGCTTGACTGGCTTGAAATGCAGTGTATTAGTCTCTCTTTTCTGGGGAGAGTCTATTTCTGCAATAGTAATAGGGATTTCAGGCTGGTGCATCACATTGCTTTAGAGGAGAACAAAATACATCTGTCAGACCTGAATTAAGATGGATTTTGTTGAAAGTTCTTGGAATTGATTTCTTTCCAGTTTCCTTATTGGTAAGTAGTCAGCAGAGTTGGGTTCAACTTACAAAATATCATTGATTTCTCTCCCCAAACCACAGATGATTCAGCTTGTAATTTCCTCTACAATTATAGAGCAGGTCTCCTTAGAAACTACTTGTATCCATTCAAAGTTTCATCTTGTGGAAACCACATTTCCCTTCTCTTTGGACAGATGTGCTTGGCACTAGTCCAGAGCAAAGAAAAAAAAAAAAAGATAAAAGAAGGTATGATAAATATTTTCCCCCCAGACCCTCTTTTCTGCTTCCTGAAAGGAAGCATGGCATTACAGTTTCAGCACTCCCTGTGTGCTTTTGGAGCTCTGACCATCCCAGGCAGTGAGGCTAAGGTTCTACTCGTGCCTCTGCATCAGGAATATCTAGCATGTTGCAGTCTTTCTCCTCTAGGACGGAACAGGGCACAAAACAGTGGGCACATTCTGCCCTGATACAGTCATGCCGCCACGTCTAGCCAAGTCAGAGAGATGGCACAATTGGCTCTAACTTGGCTGGAAGTCGTACATTGCTCCATATGTAGAACTTCAGCAACACACAGGGGAAGTCTCCACCTTCTCTTGGTGTTCTCTATGACCTTCAAAGTAACCCGTCCCTGTGCAGGGAGTCTCTGCCATGGAAAGAGCTTGGTTTCTGGGTTTGAGAGTGAGAGGGTCAGATAAACCACAGGATCTGGTCTGGACAGATAAATCACAGGAGCTAATGACAGTTTGCAGAGCTTTGCAAGAGAGAAGCTTGCACCGTGGTAAGGTCACATGTGGAGTGTCTCTAACTTCTGTTTTTTCCTCAGTACTTTTCTGAAAAGGTCGAGATGACATTAAACTTATTTTACATTTAGAAAAATACCTCAGATCTTCAACCTTAATGCCTGTTCTGGCAACAGAGGCAAAAAGTTGAAGAAAGGAGACGTGTTTTTTGAAAATATATACATATATATTTACAGAATCAGACATACATCTGAATCATGTTAAGCTCACCTTCTGAGCCAGAGAGAGCTAAGGCTCCTAAAAGGAGAAAAAGAAACAGATGGGTCATTGTCAGGAGACCTGGTGGTCCTGCTGCCTGTGACCTGTAAAGAGCAGAAGGCGGTCAGTGTGGTACTTCAATGCTGGTGGAAGCTGGGAACAGAAAAGATCCACCACCCCATGAAAAAGGCTTGTAGCAATGTATTTCTCTGCTCTGGGGATAGCGTGCATGTGATGCAGACTGAGAAGTTCAGGGCCTAAAGCACTGTGGTCAGTGATAAAAAGTTCAGCTGGAGGCAAGTGACCTGCAGTGTATGTCCCCAGGGTCCATACTGCTGCCAATACTGGCAAAGATCTTTTTTAATGGCCTTTGAGATGGGACACAGTGTACCATCCACAACTTCACAGATGATGTAAAACTAGAGGGAGTAGTGGACATGCCAAATGATTGTGCTGCCTTTTGAAGGAATCTCAACAGGCTGAAGGAATGGATACACAGGAAACTCATGGACTTCAACAATGCAAATGCCAGGTCTTGCCTCTGGTGAGGACTAACCCCAGGCACCAGTACAGGCTGGGAGCCAACTATCTGGAAAGGGGGACCTGGTGGTCAACAAGCTGACCACGAGGCAGCTACGTGCCCTAAAAACTGAGGACAACTGCTTCCAGGGTTTAGTTAGAAAAAGAATAACAAGCAAGTTGAGGGAAGTAACAATTCTCCTCTGTTTAGTTCTAGTCCTGGGCTCTCCAGTACAAGATAATCATGGACATAGTGGAGTGAGTCCAGCAAAGAACTGATGACAAAGTGACTGAATCAACTTTTGTATGAGATGAGAAAGATGGGACTGTTCAGCCTGGAGAAGAGAAGGTTCTGGGGAAATCTCATTGTGGCCTTTCAGTATTTAAAAGAGGTTTACAATCCAGGGAAGAGATTGAATTTTTTCATGTTCCGATTATAAAAGGGAATAGTTTTAAACTAAAAGAGGGGAGATTTAGATTAGATATTAGGAGAAAATTTTTTATGCAGTGAATGGAGAGGCATTGGATCAGGCTGCCCAGAGGAATTGTGGATGCTTCATTGTTGGAGACGTTTGAGGCCAGGTTGGATGGGGCCCTGGGCAACGTGAGCTGGTGGGTGGCAGCCCTGCCTATACACCTACAGTGGGGGTGCTGAAACTGTTTGGGCTTTAAGGTCCCTTCCAACCCAAATCACTCTATGAATCTATCATTCTTCTGACTCCTTCCTGTTGGAAGTGTTCCCTCTCAATCCACCTAATCCTTGCTACTTTCTGCCTACTATGTTAATGCATTTCCTGCTCATTTTCTTACATCATTTATGGCAAATTCATTACCCTCACATCACTTTAGGATGTTGTTCATTACCAATCAAAATTTCATTGTTTGTTAGATTTTCTTCCCTTTTTTCAGCATAGATTTTCTCTTTCTCAGTTGTTCTGTTTCTCATTTGCTTTAGTGCACACATGAAGAGTTACTTATCCATATTCTCTCCTTACTTATTTTTTTTAACCATTTTTCACATTGCTTGTTTTAGTAAATCAGCTCTAAAGAGTATGAACAGAATGAAGGAGAACGAACAGAAAGTAAAACAGACCTGGCACAGTTGCTTTGGACGAATTAAAAGAATACCTCCAGAGCTACTGCAGTGTATACAGATAAGGATGCAACAAATAAGGACAGAATTGATTCTTATTGAAAGCAGCAGCAGAAGGTTGAACTTAATTCATTCAACACTGTGGACAAAAGGAAGAATAGACCTGAAATACTACTGCTATGAGGAACTGAGAGATTTTGATGGACCTCAGATTGAGTTAACAGAAATCACTTGGTTCCTACACAGAACAAATCCAAGATAGTCCCAGTTTGTACATATTTTGACCTTCACTCTGCTATAGAAAACCCCTAGAGTGATTTCATTTCAGTTGTGGTGGCTTTGAATTGACAGTTGAGTAAAGAAGATTGAAAACACACTTATTGTGAAATTGAAATCACATCTATTGTATGGAGAAGTTACATCCAAATTGCTGAAGTGATAGGAAAATGTAAGGAATAGATAACAAATGAAAATGATACCTCTGTACAACAGAAAGTGTCATGTATGTGTAAATACGTTTTCATATAGCATACATACTCTTGTGAACACACATTTATAATTGTAAATTTAGATGAGCATACATATGCAGACATAAAGGTACATAACAGCTATGCAGAGATACTAAAAATGTTGAATGAGTATTAAAATCCACCCACTTTGCTAATAATCTGGGGCATTTCTAAGGAAAAATGGTAAAAAGGAGAGGTAGATACCGGTTTTATGGATGTGTGTTCCTCTTCCCTTTAATTCCTTCCTCCTCTTCTCTTTAGGGCAGAGATCTTTGTCCTTGAGGTATTTATATTATGACAAGTTTTGCTAGCATGGTTCTTTGGCCTGGTAAATGAAACCACCTCCAGTATTATCCCTGACAGCTTTTGCTGTGGGAGTGTTGTCCCTCAAACATGGGTGGGTGGGATCTGGTTCTTGCCATGCTTTGTGTATATTGATTGAAATGTCTGTGTATATTAGGGCCTTAATCTGAAACACACCCTTAATCTGGGCAATTAAGTAAGAAGTCACCTGGCTCCGCAGGGCAAATTTCTATCTCAGCACCGGAGGCAGTGGGGCTGTACAGCACTCAATGAGGGGCTGAGAGGATTCTATGGAAATACCATCACTGGACAAAACCTGATCACCCTGACATCATTAGCTGGTATGTAAATATGTTTTCTGTGGCTAGACAGGGGTGTGAAAGGAGTATCACTTATGCAATTGTGTGCATGTGCTCCATTTGTGCTCTGTTGTGAACAGGTGCCTGTTCATCCCTGTGTTGGCCGCAGGGCAATACCTGACAGGGATTTTGCACGAACTATCCCTGCGGGAATATATTTACATAAGGCCAGTATTGAGTCCTTCTGGTAAAACAGTGTTTTATGGGACAACGCTGAGAAGCTTTTCAAGCTCTATTAAATTTACATAGGCTCCTACCCATTTCTTAAATCCTGTTCAAACATCCTCATGTACAACAAATATCTTCCCCGGTGCCTGAAAAAAAAGCCCTGACGCATAGCACACATTTGCACCAATGCACTTATATAAAATCCAAATATTTAGTAAAGAGGCTGAAATGACCTCCATTCTTCCTCTATACAAATACAGGCCTACCACTGCTAGGCCCAGAAAAAAATTCCTTAAAATTGTTCTTCACTCTCTGTCAGGTGTGGGATGTATTTTGATGAGACACACTTTTCAGAGACTCTGCAGGCTGGAATCCAGGTCTTTCTAAGGAGGGGTGATGTTGCTGTTTTTCATGAGTTTGCTCCATAAACACCAAGATCCACGTGCCCAGCAGCTTCTTGGAATGTTCTTTGGAAGCTTACTCAGGCTCATCACCCAGAACAGTAGGTATCTCCTATGCATAGTGCAAGAGAATGAGATCTAAAAACACATGCGGAAACACTTTCTAGGTGAACTTCTTTATGTACTGACTGCAAAACTGCACTTTGACTTCAGAAAGCTGCTTCATCTTGCTAGTAATACAGTGCAATACAACGTACTCTTTGCTACAGCTATATGCATAACTCCCACAAGTGTTGATAGATTTCATCATCTCTTTCAATTTCATCCTTAAATAATCTGTGAACTAACTGTGATCATGCCCCAAATATTTATTACCCTGTACTATTTGCTGTATCTTTTTGACAAATAGTCCTTGGTTTGTTGGCAATTTGTGAACAGCTGTATTCAAAATGTTATGCAGATATGTAAGCCAAGTTTTATATGCTGTTCACTTGACTCCAGGAAATTCTCAGAAATAACATTTCAGGTTGTGAATTTAATATTTGATTTCTCTGATTATCTTACTGGGAAGTTAGTGTCTCATTTGTCCTTTTGCTACTGTATTTGTGCTAAATTTGTACTGAATCATAGAATCTTGAGCTGGAAAGGACTGTTAAAGGTCATCTAGACCAAGGTTACAGGAATTCAAGAGTCACATCTAAAAAAGTGGTTTTTAGATTTTCAAGATCTTCAGCAGACTTCACAGCCCACAACCCCCAATGAAAGCCAGTTGGAAATTTCAATTCCATTGCATTAAAACTTATCTGAAACTTCTTCCCTCTACTTTAGCAGCACAGCTGAAGCTGGTTTGCTTGAATTACAAAGAATTTTCACAGAATTCTTTCTGCCTCCATGAAGATATCCGTTTGCTGTCTGGTTCTCATAGTGTGGACATGTTCTGCTTCCCAAAACCACTGCCTGATTTTAGGATGCATGATGCTACTCATTTGCAGTCTAGCTCTCAGCAGCCCCATGAATCCATGCAGAGATGGTTTTTGAAGGCTGAGCAGGAGTTTCACTGGGAGAGTCAGAGCAGTCTGTTGCATTGCAAAGCAGCGAAAATGTGGTCATCCGAAACAGTGCAAAGGCTGAGGTTGTGCAAAACACTTAGATCAGTTCCCAGAGCTCTCTGTCACACTTTCAATCTGCCCCTGTTCCCCTTCTCTCTCCCCTTTCTCCTGTGTTGCTAGGATATTTGTCAGCAGAATGGAAATGATACTGTTCCTGGGGAGAAATAGAATTTAATATTAATACTATCTCCTATGGAAAAGTGAAGGGTGAGTCAAAAATGAATAGAGTTTGTTTTATGTGTAAAGTCTTTCTTTCTGCAAGGTAACTCAAAGCACAGCACTGTGAATTTAATGCTACCAACTCCAGTGGCTGTGTAGCCAGACACAGCAGGCTTTGTGCATTAAGCAGTAATGTCTCATTAGCAGGAGTTTCACTAACAAAGAAACAGGGGAGAAATGCTCATCAGAGCCTTTCTCCGTGAGCAGCATTTGATACAAGTGTCGCAAGGGGCTCTGAATGCACACTGGGCTGAAATCAGGTAGGACCACCTCAATTAAATGGACCCAGCTTTCTTTTCTGCCTTTCCAGCCTTCGGTGCCTTCCTGTTTCTTTTCATTCCTCCTCAAAATGCAGCTACCTGCTCTCTTTGGCAGTGACCTCTATGTCCATGTTGCCCTTCTTGTTTTCAAACAAGATGGTTTAATACAATTTAAAATGTCAGAATTTGATGGTCCAAAGCTCAAAGTGAGCAGCTTTGTCTGTTTGTTCAAGTAAGAAAGCTACCTTTCCCCTCAGAGACCTTTCTGTCATCTCTCACTGTATTTGCAATGTGTGCTGCCATATCCTGATAACATGCCCTGCCAGATGCAGTTATAAGGAGCTGGTGCTTCGCCATACTTCAATTCCCCATGGGGAAGGTGGTGTAAATAAATAAGGATGACAGGATCTGTCTCTGAGATTGTTAGTTGGACTGAGATTAGTGTATTCTCTGAGAACTGCTGTAAGCTTCCTCCATGGAAAATAAGGATGTAAACTATAATTCTTTTCAACTCTGTACCACAAAAGAAGAGAATCAGGAGAAACTGAGGACTGAGTCTGTCCTATGGTGGTTTTTAAAGGGTTCCAGTCTGCAATTCCTAGGAGAAAGTATTTTCACAGTACTAGTTTTAGCTAGTTTATGTTCTTATTTTCCAAAATGCTCTGATCCTATTCCTGATGTATATGGCCCTGTTCTCTGCCTCGTTTTAGGGAGGGACAGGCATTTCACCACCTTTTTCTCTGTAACAGTATTTTCCCCCCTCCTTCCTTCCCTATCGGTTTTTGTTTCAAACTGCAATATAGAGCTGATCTTCTCTTTTTGACCATTTACATGACTCTTGTGCTGACTATGATAACATAAACGAGTTGAAAGATGTTAGGCTGTTACTAGGACCCTGCTGCTATTTGTCATCAGACAAATGTGACTGACTTGGGTTGTCCGTTCCAGAGACTGCATCATCCTTGACTACCATCAGTCAACCACAGTGAGGAAGACTTTCCAAAGTTCGGGCATGTAATGACTAGATTAAATCAAATAAAGAATAATAACAAGATACAACACACTTCACAACAAGGTTAGTTTGCCCTTGGATGTAGGCTGAACACTTTTGGTAGCAAACCCACTGAGGTATGCTCCATCTCTGGAGGTCAGGTTGGATGAGGGCCTAGGAAGCCTGATCTAGTGGATGGCAATTCTGCCACAGCAAGCGGGTTGGAGCTTGATGATCCTTAAGGTGTCTTCCAACCTAAGCCATTCTACGATTCTGTGATTCTATGAAGTAATCCTGTGCAGCCCTGGTGGATCACCAGGGTCACCAAACACACACACAAACACACACAAATGCTGATGGATGAATATCTCCACCTGGTCAAACAGCACTGTCAAAAAAGAGGTCACTATTACTTCTGAGATGCTATTTTCTCTGCTTGTGGCAAGTCACAGGGAGTCATAAAGGGAAGAAAAGGAGAAAGAACCTGAGGAAAGACCTGAGGAAAATTAAGTGCTCTGTGCTTGCAGGATCAAATACAGATGGTCAGTTACAGATGAATGCTTTGGGCTGGCAGGTCAAGCTGCAATGGCTATCACTCTGGTTGCTGGCTTAATTCCCCAGTTAACTGTGTGGCCTGGTCAGCTCTCTTTCTTTCTCTTTCCCAGTCTGAGCAAAACTGCCTTTGCCTGGTTGGCTCATAACTTCTCAGCCTATTAACTGCAGATCCAGTGATCTCAACTCAGGTGAAAATTTGAGTGTGAGACTGAGAGAAAAGGCAGAAGATGGAAGAGAAGCTTTAAATGCAGAGGAGATGGGAGGACTGTGTACTTTCTGGTCTTTGTTCAAGTAGTGGATGTGGTCAGGAAGACCTCCAGTGGGCACCTCTTGGCATCATTGTGAATCCTCAAGTCTATCAGGGATCTGCTGCTGGAATGGAGTAGATACAGGCAGACCCATGCCCCTTCTAGAAGACCCCCTTTCCTCCTACATCTACTTGCCCCCCTTTTTTTTTTTTCAGATTCAAAAAGAGAGATGAACTCATCTCTTCACTATCTTACCTCATTACTTCTGATCTATCTCTTAATTAATTCATTTCTGACTTCAAATAATCTCTATACATTCTTTGGGGTTTTCCAGCTGGAGGGTTTTATTGACATGATTCAATCTTCTCTGCCTTTTCCATCTTTGCTGTCTGTGCTCAGTGATCAAGACTAAAAGAGTATTTATAAATCTGTGTATACTTACCAAACCAGCATTCCCAAATACTATAAGCCAGCAAAGCATCAGTCAGTACTGTTCATGCCTGTAGAAGTCAACAACTAGTTGTTGTCAACTCTTCTAGTTTTACTGAGATCATAAAAAAGTTAGCAGAAATACTTTACAGCCTTCTTTCTCCTGTCCTCATTCCTGGACTTGTAGTCCCCAGCCAGTGAAGAGCTATTTTGGCATGGCTATACACTGAGAATGGAGCTGCCATTTTTCAGGCTGCTGCCATCTGTCACCACAAAGTGCCCATCATTTTGGAGGTAACAAAGGGGATCTCTAACAAGCACTGTGTCATGGAAATATACTCTTAGTGATTTTTAAATGGTTAAAAGTGTTCCAGTATATCTTTCATCCTGTACTTTTCTTTCTTGTTTTTATTCTCTGCTTCATTTAATAAAATATTCCTGCAAGAGAACAGTGAAAGAAGAAAAAATATATATATAAAAAGGAAAATCCCATTCAAAGCCATGTGAAATTACTTTTGAATCAGATGCAAATTTGGTCCTACTGTTCACAAATAGTGTGCTGCCTTTCTCTGACAGGATCTGAAGCAAAGAAGGCAGAAGTGTTATCTCTACAGTGCCATGAAATTTAATGACAGCAGATCTATGAGGGAAACACTGTCCCACCACCATGTGCTCAACCTCCAGCAACAAAGCTCACTAGGTAAGTGCCTGCTGGCACTGGCAAGCACATCACTAACCTAAAGCAATTGGAGCCTAGAGGATAAAGCTGCAGTTGGAGAGGATTGTGAGAGGAAGTTTATGGGCTGTGTAGTCACCAAACACACACACACAAATGCACAGAGGATAGGAAGACCTTGTTGAACCTTATGACCATTGAACTGTACCTTTCTCAGTAGAAATTATGACCAAATCAACAGGTACGGACTTTGTGCTTCCAGCTTTTTACATTAATCTCTTCACTGAGAAAGTGCCTGTCCCCTTCCACTGTCGTTAGCCATAGAAAAGTTAAATGCAGACAGCTGGAGAGAAAGTGCACAGATGGGCTATTTGTCCTGTCTATCTACTTGCTTCATAGCCACAGTTCCTATGTAGCCTTTATGCCTTTTGTCTCCATGCTCTGTAGCTCAGTGAAAATTATGAATCCCGTGCTTCTGGGAAGAATTAAAGTAGGGTTTCAGCCTTTTCCTGAAAGGGCACTGCCAGCTCAACCTTCCTGGAGACACGCAGTGACATTCCCTAGCATAACACGAATTCACCTAATTCCAAAGAATCCAAAGGGATGGTTAGGTCTGATGCAATTAAAGACTACTTTAGGACACAACTAACATCGATTGCATCATTTAGATTTCTAGGAGGGGATGCTGGTCTACAGTGCACTGAAAGAAAGAGACGGTGAATGCTGCCCATTTTGTTCTCCCAGCTGAGCCCACAACCTTGATATTTTAGAAAAGTGTGTTACTACAAGAGTAGAGCCACATCACCAGGAGATGCTGGCTGTAGGCAGAAGGCTCAGCAGCTCCAGCTTTTAACTGAGTATGGTATCTCCAGACTCCATCATTCATACTTGGTGAATGCCAGTTGGCTTTATAGCCTTCTACTGCTGTGACCAGCGCTGCTGCTGTGCATGTGTGGCTCAGCTGGCTGTACTGCACTACAGGAGCCTTCTTCAGTACAAGCTCCCATCTCTGCAGCAGCTCTAATAGTATGCAATCTTGCAGTCCATTTGGACAGCAGCAATCACTGCACATGCATATTTGTCTGATGAGAGAATTATTTCCATATTCCCTACCTATTATCCAATTCACACTACACAAGAAGTCAAGTTTTACATCTCCTCCTTGGACTCAGCTTGTGAGAGATCCCCCAGCAAATTGTCAGCTAGAAAGAACATCTCAATTGAAGGGTTCAGCTGTCTCTGAACGAGACAGACTGCATGGATAGTAATCCTAGGTTAAGATATGTCTGACAGCTGCTAGCTTCTCTCTGACCATCACTTTCTGTTGGGTTATTCTGCCTCTGGTGAACGTAATCTTAATAGTATTAACCTGTATTATCTATCTCAGTTCTACCATCATCCAGGAATTCATATAGGTTAAGTCTTACCAGGTGAACATGGTGCATTCCCATTCTTTACATCCATGCTAAATAATTAAAATATACCCCTGCTTAAATGAAAAAAAAAAAAAAAAAAAAAAAGAATAGAATAGAATAGAATAGAGTCTAGGTTGCTGTTTCTAAACTTTGTTTATATGAGCAAAAGTGAAGGGAAAAAGACAGATTTTTGACAAGAGCAGTCCGGAAATGGCTTACAAAGACAGCATGAAACTGTTCCCATCTGGCCATGGTGACAAATGAAGCTGGGATTTTCAAAGGCACCTGATGTAGTGATGTGCCCAAAACCAAAAGGCTTTGCCAAATTTCCGAACTTTAATGTGGAATGAAGAGCATCACTGCATGCACCACATCTGAAATACTCTGCTCTGCAAACTTTCTGGGTGTTTTGCTGACCAGTTTTGTTCCTGTTTTGAAGGAAAATGACCTGGACGGGACTAGTGTTTTTGCTTTCTCTCAGCTCCCCCAGTCATCTGTAGCTGTAGCAGTGCTTCATTCTATTTGCTCTCATTTCAAGGTCTTCAGTGTGTGTCAGCAGGTCTATTTAGACTTGGCAAGGAGAGAGACGTATTAACTGTTCTGCTACACCATTCCCCTGGAGCCTTTTTGGTACCTTTAAAAAAAAGAAAAAAAAAAGGATTCTCATCTGAAAACAAAGCCAAAAAGCGTAAAACAATTAAGAATGTTAGCACATACCCTTCAATGGGCAGATGAAACAGGATGAGGTATATACGTCTCTGCCAGACATGTACTGGGGTCAAGTGTCACAAAGCCAATATTGCTGATGGCTTTACTGTTGTTGAACTATGAGGGGGACATACCTAAGGGCTGGTGGTACTAACTGGCACCTTTTCTCATGGCATGTTTTCTGCTAAATGAACTGGCACAACTACAGTTAGTCAAAAATTTCCATCCGTATTGTTTTCAGAGAAAAAAATGGGGCTTCAACAACAACAACAACAAAATCATCAACTCAGTTTTCCAAGGAAAACGTTGACTTGTGAGGTGTATTCCCACCACAAATCTTAGCCTTGTGTGGAAGAACAGCACATGATATACTGCTATGATACAGAGAAAATGAGCCATTTGGGGCTTGACATGACAAAGCTTGTGGATGTAATTTTCCCTCAAGAAATGTATGAGTCTGGGTTGAAAATGAGGCCCAGCTTTTTAAAATGAAAAATAAACACTTCCCAAAGGAGAAAAATAAGCTCTTAACAATTTTAATTAATTTTGTAATTGCTCCTTCCCGCCAAAACCGAGATAGCACATACAGGAGTACCTCCAGACACTGTGCTAACAACCTAATAAAAATATTTACTTACATTGACTTTGATTCAATTAGCGATTTATTCTAATTATCTGACAGAAATTAACTACCTTTCTATATTAGATCCCAAATAAAATAAATCTAATTTAATTCTACTGACTTGAATAACTCACAGAGGGAAACTGTGTGAAGAGCTGAATATTGGCTGGGGAGGGGTGCAGGCTGTTCAGCTCGTTGCAGAACGGGACCTTCTGAAGGATCCCCTCTCTGTGGGCTTGCTCTGCAGCTCCCCAGCCCTTGAAAGGATCACAGACATGTGAAGGGATAATGAAATCTCTGTACAATTATAATGGATTACTAGAAGTATCAGAGTTGTAAATAAATCATTGTACCAGGCTCATTTAGCCCGAGTCCTACCCTCAGATGGCTTGTAACACAATCCCAGCTCTGAAAGTCAGTCATTCCTTTACAATTAGATTTATCACTAATCAGAAATGGAAGCTTTCCCTGCCAGCCCTGAATTGTGCTTGAAAATGCAGAGTTGGGCTCCAGCTTCAAAGCCATGTTTATTCATTTACTCAAATCTGAAAAAAAACCCAAACCCACACATCTGCAAAGATTTAGGTGGCCTAACTATTAAATAAAATATACAGTGACCACCTCACAGTGTGCAGCTCCCATGTTAACCTAGCCACCTAGTAAATCATAGCAGCAAAAACGCTCCTTTCACCTCCGTGTCCTCTGGCAACACGCCTTCCATTCTCCCCCAAAACTCCATTAGGTTTACAGCAAACGTGTCCCTGCAAGCCTCAATTGTCCCTTTCCACAAAGCCTGGCAGGATGAGGTGTGTGAGAAAGGAGCCAAATATGTGTTGTGACCGGAGGCAGAGATCTCTCCCAACTGGTTTGGGTGGTACGCCAGTGGGATTTGTGTCCTGGAAGGCCTCGGGTCACTCCTAATTCAGGGCCAAATTCCCCTGCAGAAGCGAGTAAAATCCTTCTCCCTCTCTCCCATGAAGAAGCAAACAAAATTGCCACTGAGTAAATTCATCTTCTACAAATATATATGTTCTGATTATGTTGAGGGCAAGTTGACTGTGAGTCAGCAGTGTGCCCTGGCAGCCAGAAGGGCCAACTGTGCCCTGGGGTGCAGCAGGCCCAGCACTGCCAGTGGGTGAGGGGTGGGATTGTCCCCTTTGCTCTGTGCTATATGGCCTCACCTTCAGCACTGGGTGCAGGTTTGGGTGCCACAACATAAGGATGTGAAACTGTTAGAGAGAGTCCAGAGAAGGGTTACAAAGGATATTCTATGAGACCAGGGTACTACATGATATACCACGTGAGTGTTTGAGAATAAAATCCCTTTACCGTTGCAGTCTAGCCAGTGATGGCAGTACTCGTATTCTGTCAGTGACACAGCACAGAAGTTTTTCTTAATATGACATAGGATGACTTTATTCATCATTTCACACTAGGAATGGAAAAAGTAATATTGTACTAAGTTACAGCTAGAGTAGAAACCAGCTGTGTGTGGGAGGAGACATCTGGATATGACCAGATTATATTTTGTAGTTTAATCCCTCTACTGCTTCTCAAATAGATTTAGGTGTCAAAATACTCTTTGAAATTTCCTTAATGAAATTATTCCTCAGTGAAATTCAGTTCAATGAGCAGCACTCTGCCAGCCTGTATACACAGTCTCCAAAGCCCTTCAGAAGACACAAAAGAGTTTTTTCTACTGTGTGACCTCATGAAATAATAATACCGGATATACTTCATGTATAATTCCTGGTCCCCAAGGAGATGATTAAAGAGAGGAAGAAATGTTTTGTCTAAGGACAGAAAAATTGTGGGAATAATAAATAGCATGTGGAGCAGAACTGCATTCTGTGGAAGGCAGCAACCCAACACCGACCTCCATCCAGATATCTTCCAATGCCAGGTAGTCTTACCTATTAGATAGAGACTTGAAAGCGGATAGTATTAACAAAATATTACCTGTAAGTAGATAGTATTAAAAGAATATATATTACTTTCCTTTGTCATAGATTATGTTCTACACCCCAAAATCTAATGTGCACAGAACAGATTCATTCTGACAAACTTTCTCTCTTGCTGACTACAATGGACATATATAAAAATGAATATAAACAAGAAGCATTAGTGGAATCTCAAGTTGAAATTTTGTCAAGCATGGCATAACATTTCTGAATAAAACCTTGCTATTTCAATGCAACATGTTGTTGTAGAGCCCAGTTAAACACAGTTGTAGCTATCTGGAATATGGAACTAATTAATATAGTAATTGAGTGGCATCATGCTACAGATTTCAGTAAAGTGGTTACAATACGTTAGTGCATGTACTTGTCTGTGATAGTGTGGTCCAAGAATGCTTCTGTCAGCAAAACCTTGTAGGACGTGGTGCTGCAGAGTGTGAACATGGCTGTGTCCCTTCTGATAAGCCAATTGCATAGCAGGGAACGTTGTACAAATGGTGAAGTGTGAGAGTACAGAGCTTCCTAGTTCTGTAAAAGAGGAGTTCCCAAGGCACTTGGGGCTATCCTTTTAATTCTCTTACTAGTCCCTTGGTCATGATTGTAAACTGCCAGCATTGCTCCCAGACCATTAGGATGAGGTGTGAACATCATCAGAGAGGATGCTGCTATGTAAAGAAACTCAAAAATGGTACCTGGGCCAGAGACAAAAAGTAACACACCTCTCAGTTCTCCACAGCACAGATGAGCACTGTAAAAACACCCCAAATAAATCCATGCTCTTCGTTTCCAAAATAATTCAGTAAATCAGTAAGACTTGATGACAAAGGTAAGGATGAACAGATCCATGAGAACTTTGTCCATCCTCTGTCACAGTGGTTTATACCTCCCTGACACAAGGATTGCAGTAATAAACCAGATACATGGTATTGATATGAGAACCAGTAATGTGCACTGAAACTAAGCAATTAAACCGGATAATATGTTTCAATGAAACTGTTTCAATCCAGAAGAAGCAGCAGGCAATAATTTCATTTTATTTTATAAAACTCTTTTTTTTAAAAAAGAAAAAGAAGAACATATTAAAAACCCAAAACAATTTGAGTAAATGTAAAGAGTAGTCTTTAGTCAGCACAGAAAATGAAAAAATGGATAATTTAAGATGAAGAACCTATAAACTTGGCCTCCTGAAGTTATCAAAGCTAGCAGAAGATCTGATAATAAAAGGAACAGTTTAAAAGAATCAGAAAATGAAGCAAAATAAAAAGTAGTGATAAATGGTTCATATATTAAAGAAATTATTGTTCAGCTTGCTGCATTGTAACATTAATATAGCACAAACTTAATGAGCAGCTTTGTGAATTTAGCAAAAATGAGAGGAGCTAGTTTTGAAATCTTCCCACCAAATGGTTGTATAGTGATTTGGCTGTATTTGTTAGATCTGGGCATCACTCTAAAACATGCTATGGTGTTGTGGGGTCCAGAATGACCTCTGCTTTCCACTTTTGGTAGTACAACAAAGGCTTGATGCAGAGCTTACGTCACATGCACAGCGTGTACTGCAGCAGGCATTAACAGCAGTGTGCCTTCTACCATGTCTGATGGATTGCTCATCATCCTACGTGGCCACAGTCATGAGACTGCACGGCCACCAGTTTCAGAGTCAGTAGTTGTTTTTGGCCAAGTTGTAATGAAAATCATGAAGGACAGGAGTGCCAAATGCCATCCAGGTCTTCAAGGTAAGAGTGACCAAGCCCGACTTAGTAACCAGTTATTGGAGACTGATAAGTTGTGCAGTTTATGGACTAAAGTCTGTCTACATTTCCACTATCTATGATGGATAGTAACTTAGGACATCATGGTCATGACATCCTTATTCCCATTTGTTAAATTCTCACCTCTGCTGGTTGCATAGGGTCTAGCAGCCCTGCCTACTGTCCCTGAGTCATGCATTTCTCTCCTGACAATAATGGATGTCTTAACAGGTATCATCTTGTTTAAATCCATCTTGTTTAATATCTTTATTGATGATCTGGATGAGGGGATTGAGTGTACCCTCAGTAAGTTTGCAGATGACACCAAGCTGGGAGGATGTGTCGATCTGCCTGAGGGTGGGGAGGCCCTTCAGAGGGATCTGGATAGGCTGAGTAGCTGGGCTGAGGTCAATGGGATGAGGTTCAATAAGGCCAAGTGCCGGGTCCTGCACTTTGGCCACAATAACCCCATGCAATGCTATAGGCTTGGGGCAGAATGGTTTGAAGACTGTATAGAGGAAAAGGACCTGGGGGTGTTGGTTGATGCTCAGCTCAACATGAGCCGGCAGTGTGCCCAGGTGGCCAAGAAGGTCAATGGCATCCTGGCCTGTATTAGGAATAGTGTGGCCAGCAGGAGCAGGGAGGTGATCATCCCCCTGTACTCAGCTCTGGTGCAGCCGCACCTCGAGTACTGTGTTCAGTTTTGGGCCCCTCACTACAAGAAAGACATCGAGGACCTGGAGCGTGTTCAGAGAAGGACAACAAAACTGGTGAGGGGTCTGGAGCACAAGTCTTACGAGGAGCGGCTGAGGGAGCTGGGATTGTTTAGTCTGGAGAAAAGGAGGCTCAGGGGAGACCTCATTGCACTCTACCACTTCCTGAAGGGAGGATGTGGTGAGGAGGGGATCAGCCTCTTCTCCCAGATAACTAATGACAGGACGAGAGGGAATGGCCACAAGTTGTGCCGGGGAAGATTTAGATTAGATTTGAGGAAAATTTTTTTCTTTGAAAGAGTGGTCAGGCACTGGAATGGCCTGCCTAGGGAGGTGGTTGAGGCACTGTCCCTAGCGCTGTTCAAGAAGCGTTTAGATGAGGTGCTAAGGGATTTGATTTAGTAGATTAGTGGGTAGGGATGGTGATAGGAGGATGGTTGGACTAGATGATCTTGTAGGTCCTTTCCAACCTAATGAATCTATGAATCTATGAATCTCAGTCTAGCTTAGGTGCCAAGGTAGTTGGTCTAGTGATTATGTCACTAAAATGAAAAAGGGACAGATCTGTTTGCATTCTAGAAGACTGTCTTAGGAAATGGTTTGTAGCTTTTATTAGCAACTCTCTGATGTAGAGATCGTCATGCTATCAAGGTATTTCCAGTAATACTCATATTGTATAAAACATCTCTTAAGCACTGAAGGAATCCTGGCCCCTGCCTTGTAGACCTCTTCTGCTTTTAGCATTAAAAGAATTACAGCCTTTTTTATCCCAGCTGCTCCCTTTTACAGAAGGATATTTGCTGTACTGTGAAAGAGCTAATGAATTCATTTGAGAAACTAATTCTGAGTTAAAGGGGATGAAGCAGGTGACTCACAGGTTTTGGGTGCTGCAATTCCGTTCAGCTTATTGCTGGTAACATCTGTTCTTTGAGTGAGTGAATCTGAAAACGCTTTCTTCCCTTCTTATCATCATCAGAGTTATTAAAAAAGATGGGTAAGGTAGAGAGCTGGCTCTAAGGAAATCTAAAATATCACAGTTAATCTGCTACTGACACTGGATTGATTCATCTAAAGCCTGACTGTCCAACCTTCTGATTTCCCTGGACTGCACTCAAACAACAGGTACTGCCTATGACTGCATATAAAATATACAATACATTTAATGTACATAAATAATAAAAGTCATTTTTAATGGATTTTTTATTAAAATGTAAAAAAAAAATCAGAGAATAAAAAAACCCACACAAAACTAGTATGATGGTTGACCTTCTTTTTGTGAAACAAATGCATCAGGATGGTTTGTTATCAGCGGTTGCCATTCCTGCTATGTTCTTAAGGTGTTCATCTGAGATTTTTGAGGAAATATTACACTTCCTGTGCTTCACCCTTGACAACAATTGTCCACAAATCTATGTACTGTCAAAAAAGTGATTACATGAATAAGGCGTGAGTGTGAAGAGAGATATTTTTCTGTGGTAAGACAGGGTTTGTGAAAGTCTGGTAGAGACATTGGTAGAGACCAATTTTTTCTTTGAGTTGAACATCTAATGGCAACTCTGTGTATTCTATGTGAGAACTTGTAGACAATGCATTTATATAAAGTGAAAATGGAGTTGCAAATATACAAAAAAACGATGGTTTTTTTTTGGAAATCTTGAAACCTATTCTCAAATTCGTGTACCAAAATGTAAAGCATGACTGCATATCTTTCAGTGTTCACTGGTCTGTGTTCAGCCAATGTAACAAAATGTATGAAATTATTTGCTATAACATGAGCTTACCATATTTCAGTTTCATTTCAAACACTGTTACTGTCCGAAACATAGAATGGACAGGGTGATTTTCACCCTGAAGACTCATGTTTAACTCATTTAAACAGGCTGACAAACCCACCAAAAATGCTAAATCTGTGAGCCATTTTTAATCTTCACCTTCTGGCACAGATTTTCCTTTTGATTCCATGAAAGACTCGGTGTCAATTTTGCAAATTATAAAGTATTTTTAGCATTTTACCTTGACTTAGCCACTTTCCTTCAGAAAAGTAAATGATGACAATGATGACCCCATAATCAGCATCCATACTGATGGAATTCCTAAAATTGCCAATGATTGCAATGATTCAGTCCCTTGAACTTCATGAAATCCACAATTTTTATGATGACTTGTATGAGATTACCTATTTTTAAAGTTTTTTTAAATAAATTTTCTTGATATTTCATGCAACATTATTTAATCAAATGGGAATTACCAGTGCTAACTGCATCACCTTCTATTAATTTTACACGTTCCTCTTTGATAACTAACCATCAGCATCAGGAGCTGTACCAGACATGTTGACAAAGGTTAAAGAAAATAAATTTATTTTTTTAACTGCTTCATCCAACTCAAAAGATTTAATTGTGTCTTTCAATGGCACAAAAGAAGCCATTTCTTCAGTGACATCATATTCGTTATCAATACCTCTAATTAAAACAGCAAGCAGAGCCGTATCTGTAGCGTCAGTACTTTCACCTGTCACCAAAACATAAAATTTGAAATTAGCAGCTTTAATCTCCAATTTTTTATTTTTTTTTATGGATTTCCCTTTTTCTTCAGTTCTCCTGGCTACAGTCTGGTGGGACAAACTGATTTCAGAAAAATGTGGGGTTTTTTTGGGGCTTTTTTTATGAGTACATATTATATCGTCCCTGCTTTTCATATATTGCTTAAGGAACTTGCCATCAGGAAATGATGTTGATTTTTTTTTGCGGTCAGATTTGCTACCACATAACTAGCTTTTATATTGAGCTTTAACTTTTTGTAAAATATTTTGTTGATGTGATAGATTTTTTTTCAGTTCCACTATTCTGTCTTCACAAAGCATTCCTTGATATGCATCTAATTTGGCAGCACGTTTCTGCATATAATGTTTTTTCAAATTGTAATCTTTGAAAACTGACACAATTTCCTTTCAAGTTAAGCACATTGAGATACTACTTGTCAGCACTGCACTGCTCCCACCCCACGTTCCAGGGGTGGGCCTGACTGCTCATCAGGGCAGAGCTGCCACCATGATGATGTACAGGGGTGTAGTACAAACTGAGCTGGGCCTCATGTGCCCCATGTGTTGTGGTTTAAACATACCTGATTTAAAGCCTGTACAGGTGGTGGTTTTTTTTTTTTTGGATGTCAGTGCAGATAAGCCTTTACCTACTTTATGTAGGTAAATCCCAGGGGAGAAAAATATGGCAGTTCCATCAACACTGCCTATCTGGTGGATGTCCCTCCAACATGCAAGTAGCTGATATCCTAGCTTTGGAGGTAAAGAAAGTCCTCCTGCAGTTTTACCTGTGAACTGACATCCCCGAGATAGCTCAGCCATAGAGGCAAAAATTCAAAACAGCACTTCACCTTCTTAAACCATTTCCATTCCTTTATTTGTAGGCAGTCACTTGAAGATGCCAGTGGTGATGCTGTCAAGACCTGAAAGTAGCAAAGAATGGTTTCTCCTTTGGAGTCAGCCAGCTTAGCCTAGTTCCAGTCCTGTCCTGGAAGTGTAATACAGATAGATTCACTGGTCCTAAAAGAAGAGGCAAATTGAGAACTTTCTTACAGCAGAATAAAAATGTTGATGCAAGCAGTTCCTGGGGGTCTACTCAAGGGATAGTTCACCATTGTGAAAAGGAAACTCTTAATTCATCCTTATATTGAAAACAGACATGCAGCTATTCAAATGAAGAAACCAAAGTCCTTTTGCAGAAAGCTTCTGACAACAGTAGTTAATGTGAGCATTTGGATTATCCCAGACCTCCTTGGAGCAGGTAGGATGCTAATCTATGCATAACCCCACTGGAATCAATAGGGTTGTAGGGGGTCTACTCCTGGGGACACATTACATAAGCCTAAATATACTGAACGGTGCTGTTTAATAAACCTGTCAGTATGGATATCAAAGAACTAAAGGAAGATTCTTTAACCTACTATTGTTTCTTTACACCAAGTGAAGGAACCATGCTGAAACAGAAAAGCGGTAGAAACTGGAGAAAGGTAAAAGAACTTGGCCGGGAGAGACTCTCCTTGCAAGGAGAGACCGAAAAATCCACCACTTCACTGAAATTCGGTAGCAGAACCTGGAGTGGCATTTTGGGGAAAGAAGAGACAAGATGTTATTAGAGACCACAATAGACAGGGCCTTTTACAGAAATCCAAAACAATCCTGTGATTAGTTAGGGAGCCTCAGGGTCTGTTGTCACACACAGAGTGACAAGCCCCAAAATCACATTTGCCATCTCCCACCTCTTCTGTATCCATCTGCCTCTTCTCCCAAGGCTCAATGTCTGTTCTTTGCCTCTGAAATCCATCTAGATCCCACACTCTCTTCGCAGTGTCATGAAGGCGTCAGAATCTGCTCCAAGTGGGGGATGTTACAGAGCAAGAACAAATCTGACAGAATAGGGACTGAGCCTTGTTTACCCTTCCCACACCCACGCAGAAGCACTACCACACAGTAAGGAGATTAGACATGCTCCTCCCAATGCTGGCTGTGATGAGAAACAAGAAATAATGAGGGGATTTATTATCCCCTCTCCCTCCTGAAGACCTCAACACACTCTGGCTCTGTCCTGCACAGCTCTGCAATTGATTTCAGAGAGAAAGAATTCTGTTCACCCTTTTGCTGAAGCAAAATACCCTGTCTGTTCCAGTACACAAACAAATGAGGGGATCAGGCAAGCTGCCAGGTTCTCAGATCTTTCCCTCATAAAAGCAATACATGTGCTTATTGTTCTTCTAGATTACAGAAATTGGAAAGGAGAAAAGAAATAGTAAATTGCACAGTTTATTTTATGGAATGGAAAACACAGCAGCAGACCGCTCCTGCAATGAAGTCCATTTAACCATGAACGTGTCAGGGCTCGATGGAGAGCACCACCTTCATGTGGATGAGTCAAGATTCCCCAAGAGGAGTGGCCCCTGAGTTCAGCACAGTTTACCGATTTTGTTGGAGAAAATAAGAACTGCAGAAATGCTCCTGGCTTTGACCAGGAGTGCTGTCACTCTTTTGCACTCCAGGGCACCTCAAAGTCTCATAGTCAGAGTCGTTCTGTGCCAAACATTGCGCAGAGATGAGCAAACAGTCCTTGTCCTGGGAACAACATGAGGCTGTCTTCAGATGAATCTATATTTCAAATGTGTCTGAATGGAATGTAAGGAGGGCACAAAATACCCTTGATTCTCTTGATTTCTTTGAAACTCCTGACAAAATTAAGGTGGAATGGATCTAAATCATGCTGCTGTAAAGCAGGCACCAGTACATCCGGTGATACTGCTGGTACTGCTGACTCTACAAGCAAGAGCAGGGTATCCGGGCTGGTCTGGCTGAGCAGGCAGCTCTCCAAAAGAGTGGTGTTGATACAGTCACGGTATACTGAAAAGTTTAATTAATGTTTATTTACAGTCTCTTGCAGTGTATGACATACTGTTGACAGAGAGTGAAGAGAGCATGGCCTGAGAAAAGCATGGTCCCCACGGGGCTCAAGAAGCTACAGGCAGAGTGCACTGGCTTGGTGCAAGATGAGGGCAAGGCACTGAAAGATCTCTGCGTGGCATCTTCCCAGACCTGGAAGGTGAGGATGTAGTTGAAAAACTATGAAGTTTAGTAGCTTGATGCCTACAAGTCCTCACTCAGCTCCTCTGTAACTGGGATCTACTTTGACAGACAGCTCTAAGACGCACCTTCAGGGCTATGAGGCATTGGGAGGACAATTTGCTACTACCAGGCTGACTGTCTAGTCTAACTCATTGTCAGCAGATGCCCCAGCTCCATTCCAGAAGTGCTGTGGCTGCATTAGGCTACTGCTGTGCCCAGGATAATTAGATCTGCTCCTCAAGAAGACTAAGAATCTTGGGCAGAATTACACAGCAACTTAAGGGAGCTGCTTCTAGAGCTAATTCAGAAATCAAAGCATTGGGCTAAATTGTGTAGTTTAAATATATCAAAAGCTACTTATGATTTTTAATAGCATCAGTCAAAATGATCACAGAGTCATAGAATGAATCATGGAATGGTTTCATTCGAAGGAACTTTTAAGATCATCTAGTTCCAGCCCACCTGCTATAGGCAGGAATACCTCCCTCTAGACCAGGTTGCTCACAGCCCTATCCAGCCTGGCCTTGAATGCTTCCAGGGAGGGGGCATGCACTGCCTCACTGGGCAACCCGTTCAGTGTGCCACCACCCTCACAGTAAAGAATTTTTTCCTTATATCTAGTCTAAATCTACCCTCTTCCAATATAAAACCATTTCCCCTTGCACTGTTGCTACATGCCCTTATATAAAGTCCCTCCCCAGCTTTCCTATAGGCCCCCTTCAGGTACTGAAAGGCTGCCATGAGTTCCCCCTGGAGCCTTCTCTTCTCCAGGCCGAACAGCGCCAGCTCTCTCAGCCTGTCCTCATATGGGAGGTGCTCCAGCCCTCTGATCAACCTTGTGGCCCTCCTCTGGATTGGTTCTAACAGCTCCATGTCCTTTTTGTGTTGGGAGCCCCAAAACTGAATGTAATAGTCCAGGCGAGGTCTCACAAGAGGAGAGTAGAGGGGCAGAATCACCTCCCTCAATCTGCTGGGTTGTACTTCCCTTGATGGAACCTAGGATCCGGTTGGCCTTCGGGGCTGCAAGCAAGCGTTGCCAGCTCATGTGGAATCTTTCATCAACTGACACTCCCAAATCCTTCTCCTCCGGGCTGCTCTCAAGCCATCCTTTGCCCAGCCCATATCTGTGCTTGGGATTGCCCCAGGTGCAGGACCTTGTTGAACTTCATGAGGTTGGCATGAGCTCACCTCTCAAGCCTGACCAGATCCCTCTGGATAGCAACCCTTCCCTCTAGTGTTTCAACTGAACCACTCAGCTGGGTGTCATCCACAAAATTCCTGAGAGTGCACTCGATCCCACTATGCATGTCACCTACAAAAATGTTAAATAACACTGGTCCTAGCATCAATCCTTGAGGAATGCTACTCATCACCGGTCTCCTCTTGGACACTGAGCCATTGACTGCAGCCCTCTGAGTGTGACTACCCAGACAAGTCCTTATCTAGAGAGTGGACCATTTATCAAATCTATTTTTCTCCAATTTTGTCAATCAGCATGTCATGCAAGTCAGCGTAAAATGGTTTGCACAATTCCAGGTAGATGACATCAGTTGCTCTTCCTTTATCCACTGACACTATAACTTCAGCATAAAAAGCCATCAAGTTTGTCAGGCACAGCTTGCCCTTTGTCCTAGATGAAGCCAGGTTGGTTATCACCAATCACCTCATCTTTATTTTCCATGTGCCTTAGTAGGGCCTATGATCTTTGATAAGAACTCATAAGGGAGAGATTTAACACTGCAGCTGTAGGTATTCTACTGCAATTGGTGATCATTCTTTGGTGTTTTCCCTTCTAGCCCCAAAACCCACACAAGTGCTGCCCTCCTCTACGCTCCAGCCTCCATCTATCAGAAAGGCACCTGACAGAGCTTTCCATTCAGTCCTTGAGAAGAGCTTACTCCGGCACAATTTTTAGGATTGCAGAATGGGGAAGCACAACATTAAAGGAATGAAAATGAATGGTGTCGAGTACAAAGGAATCAGGTTAGGTTAATAATACTGCAAGGTCATTATTAATTTTTTCTGCCTTTTCATAATATACATTTTTTTAAAGGCAGCTCAGATACGTTACCATGATAAGCACATCAAAAAAGCTCAGCCAGACAGCCAGACACTGTACCTTCACCTTATTATGTGTGACTGAAACTGCAAACAGCTCAGATCAATCTCAGAGATATTAAATTAGAGCTGAATCTCTCTCTGTCTCCCATACGAAGTGAGCTGAGCTAAATCTGAGATAATGCCCATATCAAGAGACATTACAAACCATACTCTGCTGGGTGAAGATTTATTTTTAGTTTTTCCACAGAATATTTCTGGTTATATGAACAATGGGAAAGGAGAGAATTTCTCAGCATTAGAAATGCATTGAATCTGTACATGCATTATGTAGCAGCTAGAAGTTCTGTCTTTAAGCCAGGATGGAATAATGACTCTTGCATAATGTAACAATATGATAACTAAGAAGAAGGCCTGAGCTAAAATGGCTACCAGAGACTATTACAGAGTCACAATAACAAGGGCATTAGAAAATGAGGGCAAATAAGTAAGCAACACTGGAAAAGAAAAAGTAGTTGCAATGAACAGAAAGGAAACATTCTTTATGGAGTGGGTACAGAGAAAGGAGTAATAAGTTAGATGACTAAATTGAACTAAATTCACACATATTGGCATTTTTCAATCTCTTACATCTTTGAAAAAACGTCTTCGTCCATTTGTCACACAGCTACTGCCGTTCTATGGGGATAAAATGGATTATGCATCCTGTTTTAGTATCCAAAACAGAGCTGATCATTGTTGTTATGATTACAGACTAAGGGGCTGAAGCCATCCCAGAGGGATTAGTGACCATTTTAGTCTATGTCATGTTATAGAAGTAATGAGACAAAAGGCAGGGTATGGGCTAACACATTGTCTAGAATCACCCCAGACGCTCACTACTAAAAAGCTCTCTGGCATATTTTTTGCCCTTTCCTAATTAATATTTTACCAGATGGACATAGATGAGAAATTACCTGGACAAGAAGCATTTTAAATGTGAACACATTTTTCTGTGTACTGGGGGAAGGTTTAAGCATGTGAAGATAAATTGTGCTAATCCACTTGCTCTCAGTGCAAGTTTGCACTCCTTGGTTTACTTGGTATTAAAGAACATAGCCTTTGAGAACATACAGAGGTCAAATGAAGTAACAGAAAACAGGAATAAATAACAAGCATAGTGTCTATACATATATAAGAAAAAGATCAGTCAACATCAGTTCCTGAAAGAAATCTAGAACAAATAATCAGTTAAATTCTCTGTGAGTATCTGAAGGACAGGAAGGAGATAAATGATAGCCTCCTGGAATCCATCACAACTAGTTTGCATTAAACCAATCTAACTTCTACAGAGTTAGAGATGAAGTACATATCTTCAACATATTTTGATTTTAGCACTGCCTCAGCTGACATTCTTATAAAAAATTCCACATGTATATTGCTTTAGCAGAACTTCTACAGCATAGGATAAAATTTTTGAGAACATTTGCAATAGTTCAGTGTTAAGATGGAAAGAGATGCTAAATGGGGTGCCAGAGGGATCTGTCTTGGATCTCTCTCTACTTGATATTTTAATTAATTACCCGGATGATGGAAGAGAAAATATGATTATTAAATTTGAAGATGTCCTGAAGACAAGACGGACATCAAATGCATTGCTAGACAGAGCTAGAATTTGAAGAGAACTTCAGAAATGCATAAGTCAAGTAAAATTCAGAGTGGAAAAATGCAAGGTACGACACTAAGATAAAAGTAATCAACTGTACATCTGTGGTACAATCAAAATATGTAGTACAAACAAAAGAAAGGAACTCTTGTTTAAGACAAGTTTTAAAAGTTATGGGTTACTGCCATATAAGCAAGCAGGGGTGTGTAACAGCAAGCTAAAGATTTAGAGCTGAGGATCCAGGGCTCTTGGGTTTACGTTTAAAGGGTTTACTTCAGTTTAGCTTTACTCTGGTCTTATGGACAGACTACCCATCATCAGAAAATAGCAAGAGCAGTCTTGAGGAGCATTTTTCAGTTTACTTTCATCCCAAAGAAAAGCATGTCACATACTTCAAAACTGTTCTGCAATGCAAGACAAATCATGTTATGTTGGGATAGGCTCAATCACTTCAGAAGTACTATTCCAACAACTGGAATACTAATGTACTTGCATTGTCACAGAGCATTAGAAGCTGAACTCAACATCATTTTCCCATCATAAAAGTGGCAGATATTAGATAAGGTTTTACATGCAGGAGAACAGCTTCCAAGACATACTGTTTTGTTCCACATTTTGGAAGAGCTCAGCTGAAGTGCTGTTTGTTTCTGGGTGTCAGAAAGACAAGCTGGAGTTTCTCAACAAGAAAGAGATTTTTGAAAGTATGATCTATTAGGAAAGACTGAATGACTTGGGATTGTTTATCTTGGAAGAAGTTTGATTAGGGACATGACAACAGATAACAAGCACTTTGAGAGAGAAGAGAATAATCTGTTCCCTCTTCCCATAATGCAGAGGCAAGACTAACAGGAAAAATCTAAGTCTATGTATAGAGAAGCTCTGGCATAGATTGCCTAGTGAAGAATGGCTGTCTCTATCCAAAAAGGTCATTAGAGCAATTAAACGAGTTGGAATATCCTTCCTTAGGCTTGGTAGCTGGGATGAAGGTCACACCCAATCCATTTTTACTGATTCTGTGCTCACATCTTCTGAATCTGTGGAACTACATTGTATTTTGCAAAGTACTTAGCTTCAAACTGTGGAGGATGCTTTTGTTACAGAACAGCCATTCTCTGATGCTTAGGATGTTCTCCTGGGATGCAGTCAGAAGCTGAAGGTGAGAAGGTCGTAGGAACCCATCTTGAGTATCTGACTCCTGTAGAAGTCTGACTCCTCTTGCCACTGGACTACTGGAGAGATGCATACTCCGGGTCTTCCTCCAGTTCAGACCGTGGTTTTGGATAACTGTGGTTACGCTTAGCTAGGAGATCTCATGACAGTGCAGAACAGATCATATGAAGAAACAGAGCTTAAGGTGACTTGGAAAATATATCATCAGTTTTCTTTGGAATCTGATGAGGTGTTCAGAACTGAGTAGTGACACTAGATTCTGCCTAAATTCCATGTTAAAATCCTGAACATTCTTGTATGCATAAATCAAAGCAAATTCCTTCAGATAATCTATTTCTACAAACTAGTTGGTCTACCAAGATCCACCTTCTTTCTGGCATGGTACAAATGGCACAAAAAGGACACCTTTGCTGAAGAAACACAAGGCCTGCTGTAAAGCAGTATGGGCTTGAAAGAGACCCACAGTTCTTTGTCACAGAATAAGGACAGACATCTCACTCTTCAGAGGCTAGTTGTTCTTCAGGAACAACATGACATTTAGCACGGAGTCAAGAAAAAAGAATGGCCTAAGCTGTGCAGAATTATTGTGCTGATGACCACATGTGCAGTGATATTTTAAAAATGAGCACTGGCTTTTTAGTGCTCTACAAACTGCCAACTTGATCCTTTAAAGCCTTCATGCGTGGAATTCACATTGACTTGTGTATAGGGAGGACTAGCCAGCTCAAAGCCTTGAATATTAAACAATCACTTGTCATCCCTGATGTCACTGCTTGGAACTGGCATCATATTATTTTTTGGGGCAGAAAGTGTTTAGAACTTTTTCATACTCAGGCTTTAGTGAACTGAGAAGACTAATATTTATAGAGCAATTATTCTAGATAGGAAATCTACACACTTCCATCCTTAAAAAAAAAAAAAACAAAAAAAACCTACTATCAACCTGAAATGAAAATAGCATTGGCAATACCTACCAAGAAAACAATCACTGAAACAAATAGTCAATATTAAAAAGAATATGAGGCCATCCCAGAACAACCTCCCTCTTATTAGGAAGTCTAGACAGTCTGGCTGCAATAACATCAAGAATTTTGCTTTCTTAAGCTACAACATATTATTTTTAGCAGCCAAAATGCTCCATAGGCAAGGAGAGCATACAGTCAAGTTTTATTTTTGCAGTGCTCTTGATTTCTAATATATAGTGAAATAAATTGTAAAGGTAGAGGCATTATTCAGTGGAGCTAGAATGTAATGAACTACATAGGCAAGGAGAATGTGCCTCCTGACCTCCAGGCTGATGCAAGTTAACTCCATGTCAACCACACATTTAAATCTGATTGAAATCAAACTCTGATGAAGTCAAGATCAGATGCATCCCTAGAGAAGCGTAACACTAAAAACTGCAGTGGTCTTTACAGTTCATTTACTCTCCAGGGAAAATATATTAAGAACCTGTAGCTGGGGCATGAGATCTCTCTAACAGTGTGTAAGGAGCTGCAAATTCCTCCATTTTATGAAAATAGAACATGTTCCTTAAGTATCTGGAAAGCCTCCACAGTGATTTTACACCGAACAAAATTATTCTCCTTCAAAGCAGAATGAAAAAAGGAAAAAGAAAGAAGGAAAAAAAAATATAAGAAGAAAGAATGCAGGGATAAGAAGACTGGAAAACAGAAAATATAACTCACTAGAAGGTAATACTTAGAAGCAGTGCATTTTTAGATAAAAGTTTATATATCTACTAAATTGGTCATGTCATTTTTAAATAGAGGAAGCCAACATATGCCCATAAGGTGAATTCTTTTTAATTGAAACATTGATGTCTGAGAGATGAGTAGCTCGTCAGTGGAAACACAAAAGGGCTAGTCAGCATTACATGAATGGCAGATGCCTTGAGCAGCCTTGCAAACTTTGTTTGTGAAAGTTGTTTTCCATTCAAATGAAAATGAAGAGTAGACATAAGGAAAAGTCTAGCCTTCTCACCACCCATGGATTGGATCCAACTCTTGCTGAAGTTCTGCTGTAAATGGCTAGCTAGATTATGCTTTCAGATATATTTTAAGGAAGAATCTAGGAAGAACATGACTCAAGGCTTGTTTGGAGCAAGGTGTTCAGGCTCACTTCCCAAACCCATGCAATTTAAATTTCCTACAGGATGATAATATATCAGGTACACAGGTTTGAGTAGGACATTATTACTCTAACTTGTCTGTGGTCCCTGGACAGTGCTCTCCAATATTTACATGAGTAACACTAATGGTGGTATTATTAGCACCCTGTTCTGTGGAGAGTCCTCAGGCAGAGCCATAATGTGCTGATTCTCTTTTTTCCTCTAGGTCAGGATTAAGGCCACTGTAGAAAGAACTGTCATACTACTGTGGGCCACAAGTCCAGAGATCTTGTCTATTACAAGAACCATGTTTGTGTAGTAGCAGTAGTAGTAATAGTAACACCCATAACTGTTCAAGCCCAAACTGACTGATCTTTCTAAATGGAGTTTCTATCCTTCGGTTCTAGGGGAAAGATGTCCACAAGAAGTGAGGAATCTACTACAATCACCACACCACATCCCCCTATTACTGTGCCTACTTATTTCGTTAGTCTCTTTGGTTAGTTAATGTTAAGGCAGTTTTTTTGTCATATAGTTCCCCTGGCTGGGATTCCTCCTATTTCTGGAGCATTACAGCATCTTTTACAGACAGCTTTGAGAATACCTCCAGCAAAATATGCATAATATGTTATTTACTGTGAAATTCCTAAAGAAGAAGTTGCCCTTTAAAATAAACTTTGCTATGCCTAGAAAAATAGATTTAGAAACACTAGAGTTACAGAATTTTCATCTACATGAAAGGATTCTTGTTATTTACCAACCAGCAGCTGTGCTTGGTGGATAAGCCTCAGCACAAGAAAACAAGTCACTAGCTGTTACAGTTACTTTAAAAGACTATTGCCAATATCTAGCTTAGACACTTTCTTCTCTGTGTTTTGTAACTTTAAGAGAAAATTATTTTCTAAATATCCTCTCAACTGGAAAATATACCCTTCAGGACTTTTCTTCTATGATTTTTTGTTGGAAGGCAAGGTGAGCAGATGTAGTACTACACCGAAACAGCAGCTTTTTAATTTTCATGTATATGGGTTTGGTAACCAATATAACGTGTCCTCTTGACCAAAAGACCAAGACTTTGGTGGTCTGGGTTCTTCTGGTAAATGCATTTGTTTTCCTAGGAGACAGTGTATAATTTCACATAGACACTCCCCAGGATAAAGGAGGATTGCACTGTACACACTTAAGTTTTATATATACTTTGGAAGAGGATGATCAAAATATTTAAACATATTAATCAACACTTACTTCCCTGATGACAGATCTCAAGAGGAGTCTTACAAGAAGGCCACCAAGGACCTGCCATTGTTTCATTCACAAGGTCAAATGAACATGTTGCAAAAACCAGCACCACAGATTGCAGATTACACTGGCTGGTAGCTCTGGTAGAACTAGTGTGAGCAAAGACATCAGCTCATCTGATTAGAGACAAAGTGCTCAGCCTGGTGACAGTCATTTCATGCCCTCTTTTGTGGGGCCACTTGCATCTGAATTGACTTGCAGTTGTGTATCATGCCTCAAAAGTGATTCTGCAAACAGTGCAACACATTAGGGAAGACCCCATGTGGCCTATGCACCTTCATTTGCTCCAACCTCTGCTGTCTTCCTTTCAAGCATAGGACCACTTGACCCTACTTTTAATCCCTAGAAAATATTCTACTTGTCTAGTTTCTTTTTGACACATACAACAGTTTGACTCTTACATTAAAATATTTATTTGAGTGTAATTCTGAGCTATCATAGTAACAAACTAGAAACAGGTCAGATCCAAGGAACATCAAAACATGAATCAGATTTAATAATGCACTATGCTGATGCGTACTGAACTATAAGTGGTGTATTGTGCTTATTTGTGGTTGACTGCCTCATCAGTTTTCATTTGAAAACTGAAATGGAATTTGGAGGTGGATATGGTATTAATTAGGAAGGAAATTGGCTGCAATATGCTTAGAGATAAAAATCTTTTCTAGTGGGAATCTGGTTTTGTATCACAGCCAAATTGTTACAGAATCTTTTTACTGGAAAAGATATTTTTATGCAATACTGATACCCCTCACAAGAGAAAAAGTGAAACATGAAGGTGGTTAAATTAATAATAATAATAAGAGGAATTTCCAGCTACAGTAGATTCTCAAAAATAAACCTTTGATCAGCAGTGCTTATTACACAGCCTGTATATATATCTCTGCATGTGAAAGTTAGCTAGGTGACTCTCACATTATGGTATTTAATATTACTCATTTGGCCAGTCTGTGAGAAACACAAGACCAGGAGAAAACACAAAGATACACACAGCTTCAGCTTCTACCCTATAGCTTGTAAATACTATTGAAACATATCTTAAATTCAAGCACCGTAAAATAGTGTGCTCATTTTAAAAGTTAGGCAAGAGTTGGATTCTAATTTAGGGACCTCTGGCATGGATCGACCTCAGACATAAAAATAGAGATTCTTCAGACTTCGAAGAAGTTCAATTTCCTTTCCAATTGTAGAGCACAGCTTCCTGAAATTGAACTAGCCTTGCATAGGTTTTCTTACTCCGCTGGGTTGTAAGTGTAAACCAGGTAACAAGATGATAGCAAGAAAGGCAGAAGAGAAAAAATTATGAAGGATAGGAAGTTACACACTGGCTACAATAAGATGAAAAGCAATGAAAAACATCACAGGAAAGGAAGCAGGAGGACAGGGTAGAATGCTTCTTGGTAGAGAAAAAAAGCATAATAAAGAACATGCCAGGAGATTGAAATTCATTCAAGTTCTAGTATGGCAGGAAATAATGAAATATAAGGAAGAAAAGCTAAAGTTACTGAAAGATATGAAAAGACAATGGCAACTAGAGAGAGTAACTCTAAAAATCTTTGTGGGAAAGCTGCCAAAAAGCTGGGAGATGTGATAGTGGTGGTTCTAGCATCCTTGTTGTATCAGAGGCCTGTGAGAAAGACACTGTAGAACAGCAAAGAAGCTCAGTTTGGACATGACACTGAGGTTTGACATCAAGTCCAATTGCTTTGTGGGGAGTGTGCAGAAACAATAGTTCTGTATTCCTGACAACACACTGTAGACTTCTAAGACTACCTTGGGCCTAAAAAACTGTGCAAGCTGCAGTTGGTGCTTGGTGACTTAAGGAGAAAAGGCTGTCTTAAGTAAGAGTTTTTACCTGTTATATTAAAACCAAGCTTGTATCTCAGCATGGCACAGATGGTAAGTGTGAAGGAGAGCAATCAGAAGGGACTGCAATTTCCCTGGAAGGTACTGGGCTCTTCTAGAAGCTCAGAATCACAACTCTTCTTAAAAGAGCTTTCCAAACAGGAGCTGTCTCTTACCTGGATGTGCTTGGCTGAAGAGACTGTTTTTAGCCATGACATTAAAATTCTATGTCAGAGAACTCAAGGTCAAGCTTTTGTTTTTATCAGAGCTTTAAATCTTTAAAAATGTTAGGGATCCATTGTTGAAAACCTGGTGGAAATGTTTACTCGATCTGCAAAACAGCTCTACTTATTTATATGGAGGACCTCTTCTGCACCAGAGCAATTTCAGTCCATGAAATGCTCAAAGATGCAGTGCCACCTTTTGGACAAAATGGTATTGTGTTAGGTCAGGCATGAAGTTAAAGAAGGAGGAAGAGGTAGCAACTGATATTCTGGCACTGACCAAATTTTGTTCTCCAGAAATAATGACTTGTAAACAGGAAAAGATAATCAGGAGCAGTATGCATGAATGCCTGCTTGCCTCTCCTTTAGAAAATGTATTGATTTGTTTGAAAAGCTTTTCAGGGGCAAAGAAAACTACAATTGTCAAAAAATAATAATTAAAACGAAAGAAGGAAAGAACTTGCCATGTTTGTGTAGATCTGGCGTGTGGATGTTAGCTCACAGTACTGGGCCTTGCCTACTCCAATGCTACATAAGTAGTACCAATTTCCCCAGTGACTACAAATCTACAGTGTGTGATCTTCACAAGTTAGGGAAGAACATTCAAACAAATATGTATGCCATCATCTGGATCCAAGGGGACCATCTCTGTGGTCTTGAAGATTTAGAGGTTGACAGCACAGAAACTGTGCGTAGTTCTTATCTACTAGCAGAGGAATACTTAAAATGATCTATCACTCATCTTCAGTTAACTGTAAAGTCTGTGTATTACCTTGACTGTCCAAAGCATCAGTAAACAAGAATGAAGCTAACCACGTAAAAAGGTGAGCTGATTTGTCTGGAAATCACATATCTTCCCAGTGGTACCCCCTGTGGTGCTGTATGCACTTGAGATGATATCCTTGGGCTGTCTGTGTGCAAATAAGATACTCAGAAGAGAATGTATTGTGAAAAAAAACATACTTTTCTTCAGTGTAAATCCCTTGGCTTGTACCCAGGACAAATCTAATAAAGTCTTAGAGAAGTTTTCTCTGCATCTTTTCCCTCATAAAAGCAGCAGCAGCAATTGCAGTCCTTGCTCAGAAGAATTCTCTTGGGCCCCAATAGTTTGACAAAAAATAATATCTGCACTTAGAAAAACTGTTAGTGTGTCCTAGTGCTTTCCTGGGAAAGCTGTAATAAAGACTTGCACGCTGAAGTGGGACAGTACTCTGCTACGGGCTCCTGACAGTGCCAGGGCTATTATCCAACAGGAGGATGGCAGGTTGAAACCATCTCTCACCCTTGTCCAGCAGTCTTTGTCAGTCACACATCCATTTTGTTACTGCTGTCACTTTCTGCAGCCTCCATCTTATCTCCTAGCTTCCAGAGTTGGAGTTCAGGGGCCTGGGGACCGTTCTTAATTTGCCTGAAATTACTGGCAGGTATCATGGTGGTCCAGGGACCCGTCATGCATTTAATCTCTCTTTCCCTTGTGTGCGAGCACAGGTACTGTTAATAGATGCTGTCTAGTCCCTTCTTTCCAACTCAACTGATGGCAGTGGCAGATAGTTTTCTCCAGAAGGCTGAATTACAGAGCATGCACATACTGCTTCCTAGTAGCAAAGAGGAGCTTTCATGAGTGAAATGAAGTTCTGGTTTGCAGCAGCATACCTGCACTAATACAGCTGTCCCCTCTGCACTGCTTCTGTTGTCTCTGGCAAAGGACACTGCAAAGCACCTTCTATCTCACAGCCCATTCCAATAATACTATGAACTGAACTTGCATCAACCTGTAGTCTTGCTAAAAGCACTGTTTATTTATTTTTACCTTGATGGCAAAACAAAAATGTAATTAGGAAAACACATTTCAAGTGACAGAAATCCTTTTGTTTCAGCTGCAAATGAGAAACTTCACTTTTGCTCTGTGCATTTTTCACATACCATAAAAATAAAATTTAACTGAATTTATTCTTGAAAAACAACTAGAAGAATGCCATGATACACCTGCTGTATACATATACTGTATCATATTATACTGTAGTATGTTAAGCTATACTATACCCTTCTATCCTATACTGTATTTTACACTATATGCATTTCAAATTTTGAAATACTGTGAGTTTTCCAGTGTTAAAAATTGTTAGAATTACATTTCTCACAAAAAAATAAAGAATAAAAGCTGATTGAGATCATTCATGACAGAATCATGGATTTTGTCAGGAATTCAAGTATCGGCAGTCCAGATCATGATTTTCCTTAGTGAATAAATACTGCATATATAAAAATGCATCTGATTCCAATCACATCTTTCAGTTCAGGTACGTGTTAGGGAAAAAAAAAAATATTGTGTTTGCTTTTAATAAGCAATGTATATGAAGATATAAAAGACACAAAGACAAACCTGTTACGGAAAATTATATTAAAAGTTTATATTACTGTTAATAGAAATCTATTATATTACACACAAATTTAGTTCAGACATTTCTGCTTCACCTGTATCCAGTATAGTCATGTACCAGCAAATGGCAGTTAACTGTTTATTTCTCTATATTAGCTTGTTTTGGCATTGCATGGGCTGTGTTGTAGGGTTGTTATTATTGTTAATTCCTTTGTTGCTGTTAGTTTTAATACATCCCATGCTGTGGGGATGCAATACAATTCAACAGGATGGTTAAATCCAAAGAAACATAATGGTGTGTAATTTTCCACATACACAACTGCTGCTGTACCTAAAGTTCTGTAAGAGGAAAAGGGTGTGTGGGGGGATGTAAATTATAGGGCCCACATACAGGTCTTCTATTACAACAGCAGCCACCAAAAAAAATCTGATGTGGCAGAATGGAGAGCTAAGCCATTGTCTTTCTTGTCATGGGCAAAAAAATCTGTCAGCAAGAGCAGAGTTCCCCTTTACTTTCTCCAGGTAATCATGTTTGGTAGAATCTAAAATGCTACAAAATGAGGGCATGCACACTGAAGAGATGGATGAGCAATCTGTTGGACTTAGGAAAAAAATATCCAATCTCATTCACACAGCAGGCTTCAGTAAATGAGATGGAGGAAATAAGGTGCTAGCCTTATTAAAAAATACAGAATAAAGATGCTGTCATGCATAAGAATAAGGTGATGGTTTAAATCTGAGGTCATGCTGCAATTATTTTTCCTGAGGTGCTAAGCATCTCCAAATCATCATCTAATATTCATGCCAATATGCTACAATTAGCAATGACTGAGTAGCAACACACAGTATTCAAGGGAGGGAAAGATAAAGATGGCTAAAAAAAGCTTCTCTTCACAGCTGCAGCAAGAAGGTCTTCCAGCGAGTGCATCAATTTCACTTAGGACACAGAGTTCAATTTTCAAGTCTACACTCAGAAACTGTTTTCCCTTAACAGGACCAATATTGTAAAAGCAATACAAACCCTCTCTTGGATGAGCACAGTTGCACTGAGCAGCTTTGGAGGTAATACATTGTCCTCATTCCGGTGACTGACCACTCTTGGAGAAGAAATTTTTCCTAATATCAAACTAAAACTTCCCCGGGCACAATCTGAGGCCACTCCCTCTAGTTCCTACTGCTAGTTATACAGAAGAAGAGGCTAAAGCCCACTTCGCCACAATCTCCTTTTGGGTAGCTACAGAGAGCAATAAGGTCTCCCCTGAGCCTCCTCTACTCCAGACTGAACCACCCCAGTTCCCTCAGCTTCTCCCCATAAGATTGTACTCCAGACCCTTCACAGCTTTGTTGCCCTTCTCTGGACATGGTCCAGGGCGTCAACGTCTTTCTTGTAGTGAGGGACACAAACTGAACACAGTTCTCAAGGTGCAGGCGCATCAGATCTGTGTACAGGACAGTCGACTCCCTGCTCCTACTGGCAACACTATTTCTTATAGAAGCTGAGATGCCACTGATGTTTTTGGCTAATAGGGCACACTTCTGGCTCCTGTTTAGCCAAATGCCAACCAACACCCCCAGGTCCATTTCTTCCACACAGTCTTTCAGCCGCCCTGCCCAAAGCCAGTAATATTGCCCCGGGTTGCTGTGGTGAAAGTGCAGGACCTGGCTCTTGGTCATGTTGAACTTCATCACACTGGCCTCAACTCAGCAATCCAGCCTGGCCAGATCCTCCTCAAGAGCCTTCCTACCCCCAAACAGATGAACACTTCCTCCCAGCTTGGTGTCAACTGCAGTCTTACTGAGGGTGTACTCAATCCCCTTGTCCAGGTCATCAAAAAAGATATTCAACAGGACAGGCCCCAGTACCAACCCTTGGGGAGCCTCACTCGTGACCGGTTGCCAGCTGGATTTAAGTCCATACACCATCACTCTTTGGGCCTGGCTCTCTATTTACCCAGAAAAGATTGCACCTGTTCAAGCCACGGGCTGCCAGCTTCTCTAGGAGAATACTGTGGGAGACAGTGTCAAAGGCTTTGCTGAAGTCTAGGTAGACTATGTCAGCAGTTTTTCCCTCACCCATGAGACTCAATTATAGAAGGAGATCAGGTTGGTGAAGTAGAACCTGCCTTTCATGAACCCATGCTGCCAGGGCCTGATCCCAGCATGGGTTGGCAGTGATTGCTGGGCCCACTGACTGCAGGTGCCCCATTTCTGCTTTTCACAAATACTTTCCATATTTCAGTGCAAACTGTTAATTGGTTTAGTGTTCTGGGAAGAGTTTGTTGATTCAGCAGAACAACAAACTGTGCAGAATCTTTCCACTATGATCTGGGGATAACAACACACTGAAATATTACTGGAAGATTCTTGCAAAACTCCTGGGACCAAGCTCCTCTGATTTCCCTACCTTGCCCTTAGCAGGATGCATTGCTTCTAGGATCTGCCTGGATGGTGGCATCACTTAAGCAGAAACCACAGAAAGTGATGCCTAAGAACAGAGTGCCCAGGCTTTTACTCTCACAGTTCCTGCTGGTTTTTGTTTTTTTCTTTATTCTTTTTTTGGGGGATACATTGCATGAAGAACGTTTGAGGTTTACAATTACAGTTGTCCTAATCTAGAACTCACCAGTGAGCAACTGGTACAGCTAGATCAGTTTTAGCCCACTATAGAGAGAAGCAGCAGTCAGATGCTTTGCAGATAGGTTGCAGACAACAACCTGTGCGACTCCTTGGGTCTTCCTAATTTTCAGCACTGGAGCATCTATATTAATAGTCTGTTGCCAGCTGCTCATAAGGAAAGCCATGAAAACTGCCTCACACACTAGTGCACATACTCTATACACAGCTGTGGCACTGGAGTAGAAAAGACAGCAAACGAAGTGCATGTGGGCATTTGCTCTCGTTTATGGACCAGTTCTGTAGACCATGAGTGCAGTGGACAGTGCGAGTAACTCTCGTATACACACATACTTTCTAGAAGCGCAGATAAATTTATACCTTCTTAATCAGCAGAAAGTTAAATACTGACTGAAGAGGGAAGGCTTCCTCATCTAGATCATCTCTGCCTGATTTTACAGTCTCCTAAGGATATTTTTTTCAGCTGAAAAATGTTCAAAAATAAACATTCATTCAGCATTTACTATGTAAAAGAGAGTGTATTGTGGCAATGCCAATGCTTTGTATAATTGGTGAGACTGCAAAAGTATGTACTTGACTGAATTCTTGAGTAGCAAGTATTTTATTAGGAGTAAACAACAGCAGATCATCAGAGAGACATTCACAGGAGAGAGACCAAATCAGTGAGTGAGCAGCAGATGGGGCTTGAGATTCAAAAATGAAGAGCACAGGCGACTTCATCTCCTAAATCTATTATTGATTAAACCATGAACAGTCAAGACTCTCATTCTGCTGACAGTTAGTGCAGCAGTTCTTGGCTGACAAGCTTAGGGAGCAAACAACCTAGCAGGAATTAGAAAAGAGTTGGGTAACGGAGTCTGTGCAGATGACGACCAATCACATCACTGTTATTAATAACAATTCATGCACTACTGAAGCCATTTGAACAGCTACTAAAATAGGAATTGAGGAAAGAAATTTTTAGTGGTACCAGTGGTAGCACAGATGAACTGGTGTGGGACTAGCATACAGTTCTAGTTACTGAGTAACCAATCTTCCGAGCACTGCTCTTCACCACTTTTCACTCCTTTCACTCCTTCCTGCTGAGACTACCTCTTCCTTGTTCTCTTCCCTGTAGTAGCTGATCCACATCTACAGAGGTACTGGTAGCTCTGCCTCATCAGAGAGTGATGCTTCTAAGTTTTTCTTTTCCCTTAGCACATAGTCCAAAGAAACAGATTTCTTTTTTCCTACCACGTCGGCTTCTTTATCTTCTTGATACAACTGGGTATTGATTTTTATTTATTTATTTATTGATCCTGCTGCCTCTTCTTGACCTCTGCCTTCTTTGAGTATGATGCCTGATCTTTTCTTCCTGTCCAGGGTTATCTCTTTCTTCAGGCTTCTCTTTTAACCAGATCTGGAAACTTCTCTCCGGGTCTTAACCCAGTGATAATATAGTTTCTACTACTGTTTCTACAAGTATTGCTTAGGCTGTTAATAGAGTTACTTCCTATCCATATGTCCATATCTGCCTTGCACAGCACTTCAGGTATGGTCTCCCCAGTACTGGGTAGAAAAGAAGGCTCACTGCTGTCAGCCTGCTGGCAATGCTCTTCCTGATGCACCTTAGGTGGTTGTTGGCTTTCTTGCTGTGAGGACAAGTTGCCTAGAGAGGTGGTGGAATCTCCTTCTCTGGAGACATTCAAGACCTGCCTGGACACCTACCTGTGTAACGTGGTTTAGGGAGCTGCTTTGGTAGGGTGGTTGGACTAGATGATCTCTGGATGTCTCTTCCAAACCCCTACAATCCTGTGATTCTGTGACATATTTCATATTGCACGTGGTCAACTTGCTGTTGACCAAGATTCCAAAGACTTTTTTGCCAAGCTGTTTTGCAGCCAGCTGATCCCAAGTCTTTACTGGTACATGGGTTTGTTCCTCCCCAGGGGCAGGAGCTGGTGCTTCATGAAGATATGAATATTATAATGCTCCTGCCAGCCCATTTCTCCGGACTGTTAAGATCCCTTCGGATAGTAGTATAACATTCCAGTGTATCAATCACTCCTCCTCAGTTCTGTGACATTTGCAAATTTGCTAGGGGTGCACTCAATCCCAGCACCCAGGCCACAAATAAAGATGTCGAACACTAGTATTGGACTCTTCGGACGTGCCTCTAGAGACTGTCACTGACGGCAATCCTCTGGGCCTGGCTGTTCAGGCAGTTCCAATAGTCCACCTCATTGTCCATGTATCTAACCCATACTTCATCATCCATGACTGATTTAAGCTCAGATGGTAAAATCTGGGCTTGCAGGATGGAGGGTCCTAGCTTGAGACAGACTCAAGGGGATGGATTTAAACCATTGGCTTTGTCTATAGCATATGGATGTTGGTAGAATCAACCACGCAAGCACTTTTGATTCTGTGAAACAGAACACGATTAAGGCTTTTTTCAGCTTTCAGCAGTTCTTAATCCAAATAGAGCATGACCTGATCTACCTGCTGACTGCTGTCATCATATTTTGCTCTCTATTTTGTCTCAAGGGGCGGTTACAGCTTGCTTCCTGCTAGACATACCTGGCCACATTTGATTATGCTCCACTTCTTAAGAGGTCAGGTCTTTAGGCAAGCAATACAAGTTGCCAGTGGTGGTTGGAGATTTACAGGTTTGTTCTACATCCTGTACCCTTCAATGCGCTACATTTATTCAGAAATTCCTGGGCTGGATTGTTGAGCTGTTATTATTATTATTATTATTTGCACTGGGCTCTTTTTTCTTCCCCTTCTGAATTTATTAACATGATTTTCAATTACTTTTAGAACCTTGATAGCAATTTATTTTTAATTATCTACACTGTGTAGCTGTAACTTGCTAAATACGCAGGTCAGTTTAAGGTCTGCATCTGAAAATGAGCATTATAGTCATGGAAAGACTCTCAGTCTAGTTCTATGATTGTTATTAATTCAAATTAAAATAATAGTTAGTACTTATGTAGCAGTTTTATGTCTATAGTATTTTGCAAACATTTACCAATTAATTTTCACACAATTATTGCAACATGGGTAGGAAATAACAGTGGAAAACTCTGCAGCACAGAGTGAAAAATAAGAAGGAAAAGCCACTTATCTACAATACAGGTAATTCTCAGACACTTGTCTACAGTCTTATTCCATTGAAAATCTGCACACTGCATGGTCACAGAAGACACTCGTCATGACAGCAGGTAAACTAATGCAAAATGTGTTTCCTCTCAGCAGGGATCAGAGAGCAAGTTCACCACATCATCAGATTCAGCTTGAAAAGAAATGTAACACCCAAGGTCAGGATTTAAAGAGAGAATAGATCTTCTTGTCTTGATTCAGAACCATGAAGAGGATGGAATTCCTCAGCTTACAGTTAAGTATTGGTGGGAAAGGACTAAATATACAAGGTTGGATTGAAAGGTAAAGAACAGATCTAAAATTCAGATTAGGAAAGAAATAAGTCCTTGGCCCTGTTGCCAAAATTGACAGTGACAGAGATTAGTCTTGGCATCATCAGTAATTAGAGAGTTGGGGTGCTTTTTAAGCAAAATTTGCTGCCAGTATTTAAAACATTTGCCATCTACAGATGAACACATCATGTCACAAGGCCAAGAGCCATTAATACGATAAGCACGTAACAACTGGGAAAGACTGAGGGAACAGCATCTGTAAGACTAAAGGAAATTCCAAGTCAACATCACTTTCACAGTGTTACAGCTCTGCAGAGCAGCTACAGCTGAAGTCTGGGACTCCAGTGAAGAACATCTGTGATGCAAACCATTGAGCAGCTCATTTGCAGGGGGCACAAGCAAAGGACTTGCTGAGAGAAGAAAAAAATAAAAAGAAAAAAAGAAATTGACATCTCTGCTACTTGAATCAGAATGATGCTGCCAGTATGACACTTACAGGCATAAGATAGATGGTCTAATCAACATCCATCAGGAATGATCATGAAGAAGCTGTTGCCAAATGCCCTTAACACTCAGGTCATTAAGACTCCATGGGCTGAAGACACCAGTACTGGCCAGATTTCAAAGACATAATGGCAGAAGACATTATTATTATGTAAAGGACAGGGTGGGTATATGCATGTAAGGATGTTTAATGTGTTCAAGAAGTGCTTCTTACCGGCATAAGATCAGTACTGAAACAAGCCAGTATACAGTATGAGTTATGGTTTAACAGCATGTGGGGAATTGTGATAGGAATATATATAGTATAGAGGGAAACACCAAGAGCATACTGCAGTCTCATTACATCACTTCCACCTACCCACAAAGTGAGAAATGCCAGAGATCACAGCCATTTTCTATTGAGCTGTGGGGACTACTAGGAGCATACTAAAACAAGACCTCTGATCAGAAAGCAGAATTCTCAACAGGAAGACTTCAAGAACATAGTAACAGCTTAAGCCCTACAAAGTCCTGTTTGTTACCTTCTGTGGCAACAGGACAAGGGGAAAAGGCTACAAACTGAGGCACAGGAAATTCTGCACAAATGTGTGTGGGAACTTCTTCCCAGTGCAGTGACGGAGCACTGGCACAGGCTGCACAGAGAGGTGGTGGAGTCTCCTTCTCTGGAGACGTTCCAGCCCCGCCTGGACGCCTACCTGTGCAACCTGGGCTAGGGAGCTGCTTTGGCACAGGGTTGGACTGAATGATCTCTGGAGGCCCCTTCCAGCCCCTACAATTCTGTGATTCTGTTTCCCATTGGGAATTGACTTAACCACAGCATATAATGGCTGCTCCAGAGGTCATGCCTCCTACTTCATTATATCGGCCCATGACATCAGAGACAGATGGTGGCAGTAGAGGTTGAAGCTTCCCACCAGTATTCCATTACATTTTTTTGCCGTGCAGCAGAGGGGCAGTCTAACAGAACAGTTTCTGACATGGAAGTGCATATGAAAGACATGCCATTGAATTCCTGCATATAGAAAAAACTGCACCCACTGACATTTATCAATGCTTGCTGAACATTTACAGAGACCAAACAGTGGAGCACAGTGAGGTGGTGAGTGGTGTGTCTCAGCAGTGGCAACAGCATGTGAAAGAGTAGCCATGTTCTGGACAGCCACGTATAGCTGTCACACAGCTAACATGAAAAGCATCTTGATCAGCTCATTCAATTGGTGGTTTACAACCAGGGAACTGCTTACAGAGCTAAATACTAATTTCAATGCATTGAAAATATCTTGGAATATCATGAAGTCTGGGCAGGAGGGTCCAATGAACTCCTTCACTGGAAGGACAGAGACAGTGCATGTAAGTTTGTCAGGACCTATTGAACCAGTATGAAAATGAAGGTGACAATTCCCTGGATTTTATCATACTGGTGACAAGATCTGATGTCACCACTGTGAGTGGGAAACAAAAGTGCAGTCTATGGCATAGTGACGAGAACTCTCCATCAAGAATCAAATTCAAGATGCAGCCCTCAGCATGTAAAACAACGCACACCATCTTTTGAAAAGGGGTGATTCTTCTGGATTTCCTGAAACACAGACAAATAATCAACTCTACTATATCACAGCACTAAGTTGGAGGTTCAAACTTCCAGAGTCAGGTCAGAGAAGACAATTTTTCCACTTGCAAAACAATAACACCAGGCCCCACATCACTGCAAAGACTGTAGAGCACGTTGACAACCTTGGCTAGGCTGTCCTGCCAAACCTACTACACAGACCGGATTTGGTGTCATCTGATTTCTATCTGTTTGTGCCAATGAAAGATGGACTGTTCAAGGCAACATTTTCCTAGCAGTGACAGTCTTAGCAGCTGTGAAACAATGGGTCATCTCTTCTGATGCCAGCAATGAACAATCTCTGCAAAAATGCATAGCTAATAATGATGACCATGTTGAAAACTAGTGTTTCATAGCTGAGAATTTGCTCTATCAAATAGTGCTATTGTGCTCTTTGTATCTGCTGTAGTTTCCATGGAAATAAATAGGAGGCATTACTTTCAGAGTAACCTAGCCAGATTTCCTACCTTTTGTTGACAGAAAAGCTCTGAACTACTCAAGATATTTTTCCCTTTTCCTTCACTCCTTAAGGAGCTGCACACACCTACCTCAGCCTGCATGAGTAGCTCAGGAGTCTGGCGTTTTCAGGAAAGAAATTCAGTTCATCTTGCAGACAGAATATATTATCATTGTGGATTTGCTAACTCACTGGAAGCTCTGGGAGCCATGGCAAGAGGAGCAATGTAGGAACTTAGCCTATTGAAACAAAAATATGCTAGAACAGAGCATATGCAACTTAAAATATTGATTCCTCTTTCTCACAAGGTATCACCATGTGATGTGCAGTGTGGATCAAACCATCCTCCCCATCCACTCTACTGTACTCAGCTCTGCTTGATTTCCATCACTTTTACAGGCAGTCATGTAGTTGTAACAGCCTGCAGCAGCGCCTGGTGAGGTCTGCTGGCCCATGCTGTCACTTGTGCTAGCTGAATCACAGCCCACTGGTAACACTTTCCACACTTGTTCTCTTACTGATGTCTCCAGCACCCTTTCCACTCTTCATGGGTGCTAGATCAGCATCAGTCATATCAGTTCTGGTTCTGTTTATTTCAGAGCATTCACTGAAAAAGAAAATGCCTCATAGTTCCCTGCCTAGTGAATAACTGAAGATTTAAGCTTAATGCTTTGATCCCATACAATAACCAAAGCACGTCATTGAAACAAGACAGTGCATAGGTCTCTTCACTGCCAAGCACACATCACAGCTCCTCAGACTATGTTTTTGGCAAACAGCCTTGACTGGAGAAAGCATTTGGCTGGTGTAAAACAAACAAACACACCTGAACACATGATCTTTACATGTTAAGCTTTATAATCTAGTTTTAAATGTCTGAATTGAAGGAGTGACAGTGGAATTTGCAATCTTCGTACCCTCCAGGCTAAGGAATGCATTGTGGGCTATACTATGGAAGAGCCAGTGCTGGGGAAGTGAAGGGTCACCGCGTGACTGCTGAAATCGCTTCCAGTTTCCCTTGAGATACACATTAACAAGGATAAAGAAATCAACTATAGTATGACAGAGACGACACATGAGACCAGAAAAGCTACAGACACTCCATGCTGGAGCAGGGACACTGAGGGACATGGTCTGAGGTGACCATGAGTCTGGGGAAAACAGAAGATATTTTTAAAAAACTGATATAAGCATCTATCAAAAATTTTCTCAATACCCAGACTGATTTCTGAATGCTTGCATTGGCTGGTAATAAGTTGAGGTCACATGCCTCAAATGAAGACTCCCTTGCCCATGATAACTGTCCTAATGCACCTCACACTAGGGTGGGCAATGGTATCCAAAGGTAAAGTGATAATGGTAGTAAGGATAACAAGGAAATAAAACAGACCATGGACACAGGAGCGTCAGGATAAAACAAAGGACACATGACAACACCAACACTATTTGATTTCCTACATTAAAAAATATAAATATCATGTCATATATAATGTATACAGTATCATAATATTTAGATTCATTTGTGTGTGTAAACATCTTGTGTGAATGTATTTTGTACACATGTCAATTTGTGTTGTGTTAATTTATATATAAAAATTATACTATTTATTATGCATATATTTTCTAAATGTAAATTTACATATAATTGTTTGAAACGTGCTTATAAAAATAATCTACTCCATATGTACTACACATATATACTAAACAATATAATAATCAAGCAAAAAATTAAGCCACATGTCTTATGGATTAATATACTGCTGCTCAGCCATCCATCCAGAATCTCTGACCGACAAATCTTCTGCAGTAAAACTCACATTATTTTGAGCTTTTAATCCATACTGGTGAAAGCGCAGTAGATTCCTAAAATGCAACTGTAGATTTTGTTTCTTAAAAAAATATATACTTTTTTTTATTTTATGGTTATATGTATTTATATATGCATATATATTCTCGTGAAAAGAATAGAAGCTGCTCTGCAGATTAAAAAAAAATCATGGAGTTGTAGAACTGCTCAGGTTGGAAAAGACCTCCAAGATCATCAAGTCAAACCTCAACCAAACCATACTACCCTAACTCCATCAACCCACCACTGAATGTCCCACATCCCTGAGCACCACATCCAAACTGACTGTAAATACATTCAGGAGTGGTGACTCAACCACCTCCATGGGGAGCCTATTCCAGTGCTTAACAACCCTTCCTGCAAAGAAGCTTCTGATATCCCACTTAAACCTTCCTTGCTGCAACTTGAGGCCAGAAATGTTTAGCAATTATTTCTGCTAACCCCGATGAAAAAAAAAAAAAAATCTGATTTCCCCTACTTGTACCTGCAGGTTCTGCTCCTGAGCTAGCATCAGGATTTCTGTTGGTTCCCTTGCAGAGGAGCTATCAGATCAGCTTGCAGCCCACTCTGCCCAGCTCCTGTTGATGAGAAGCAATGGAGCCCTGAAGACTACAGGGGTCTTTGGTCTGTCCCCATGAAGGATTCCAGCAATGGACCAGCAATGCAATGAATCCATTAAGGGAGAAAAATCTATACTTAGGAAAAAATGACTGAAATGGCTGCTAACAATACATACGAGGACATTTTCCTCACTCTGCAGTGCAATGCCATTTTTTCTTAATAATATTTCTGTTCACCTCTTAAGACCTAAAGTAATATAATTCTTTAATCATGACAGTTTGGCACCACATCTAAATTTATGGCTAAATGTAACTTTCATTGAAGTCAACCCCCTGCTGGCATCCCAGTGGCCATGAAAAGAAAATGTTCTCTTTCAGTGCAAAAGAAAAGCAAAGGTGGCTGCAGAAGAATAAATGAGCTACTTATCAAACTGCATTTTAAGTAGGTATTTTTAAAGCTATGGGACATTTTAAGTGACTTCCTTCCTTCCTTCCTACTCTGCCTTGCTAATTGGTTGTTCTGGTTCAAAAAAAAAAAAAAAAACACAAAAAAACCCAAAAACATTAAAATGAAAAAGGGAATTAAGTGAAAGAAAACATAAATGCTGACCAGATAATAGATTTTATTTCTCACAGCACATTCATGCTGTGGTTAATTAGCCACCTGCTCAAAGATGTACAAGGAGCAGGACTGTTCACATACCCCTGCATAAAAGCTGTAAAGGCAAAGAAATGTGTACAAACAAGGAGGCATTACAAAAAGAAAGAAAACGAATGCCCACCCACATCTGAAGATCTAGGCTCACAGGAAAGGAACTCCAAAAATAGGGGATCACCAGCAAGAGATCATTCATTAGTGGCAGTCAGCTCTTAAATGAGGTCTAGGAGGGGCAGAGCCTTCTGGTCACACAGGTGAATCACCTTCACCTGTACTCCCAGGGCTGACTGGATCTTTCCTTCAGGTGCTCATTCAGTGGTTCAGGCTGTAACTCAGCAGTTCCTGTACACCCTGGCACGCTGGATGGAGCCCCAGGCAATCAAATCCAGAGGGAGGCAACCCTGCCTGTGGCAGGAGGTGGGAACCAGATGGTCTTTGGGGTCCCTTCCAACCCAAGCCATTCTGTGATCCCATGATTCTATGAATCTGAGATGGGAAGCAGAGTGCTTTCACCTGTGTAATAACAAATAGGGTCACACCAAAGCTATTCAAAGCGACACTGGTTAAAGTTTTGGGGTTCCTTTAAATAATGTGGTTTACTGAAACATTAGAGTGAAATAACCTGTGGCAGGCTAGGGCAGCTGTATGTGACATTTCATTTCATTTCTGCATAGCAGGGAGATGAATGTACGGTGCCCCTAGCCTGTACATTTCCATTCTCATTTCTCCCAAAAATGAAATATCATGTAAAGAAACTTATACTTTATGGCTTAATTTCCATCTGCCCAACAAGCTAATCAGAAACATAAAGGGACAAAAGCAATTCTACAATAAAACCGTATGTGTATTATATAACAGCCATATAATTCTTAAATTTTTGCTCTATTTTTGCCTAAGGATTGATGGATAACTAAAACACAACAGGAAATATTTTGTTTGGTCGCTTTGTAAAGAAAAACAGAACCACCCAATTGATAATAAAAAATGGCATGTGCTTTCCTTTGAATGCATTCTGGCGCAGCAATTAAGTATTGAGTGAACAATAAACATCTGAAGGCAAACATTTTACAGCCCAAAGATGTACGCTGAATATGGGGAAATTTAGACTGGATATAAGGGAAAGTTTTTTACAATAAGGATGGTGAGGCACTGGCACAGGTTGCCCAGATAGGTGGTGGATGTCCTGTCGCTGGAGACACCCAAGGTCAGGCTGGATGGGGCTCAGAGCTCCTGATTTACCTGTACATGTCCCTGTTCACTGCAGGAGAGCTGAACTAGATGGCCTTTAGGTGTCTTTTCCAACTTGAACCATTCTATGATTCAACAATTCTAAGACAAGTGAGTCACAAAATGTGCCTTTATGATAGGAGAAATCTACAACACCATCACTGGAAGAAACATGAAATAACTGATGTGACCATTCAATAGCTGGTGCTTTCTCAGAAGCACAGGGAAGTATTGGCTATTGTTTCAAAGTAGGAAATCCATTCACTCCAGCCTGTGGAAACCAGTAAGTACTCCATTATCCCAGGAAAACAGAAAATAGCCTCTGATTTCATCAAAGATTTCTTTACTTTTAATCAGAAGGCCTGGAGTGTTACTGTGCTCATTAAAGCTATCCAGCAAACGGTTTCAGTAATACCACAGCAGTCACTGGCTGGCCAACTGGCTGAGTCCAGTCCACAGGGTGGATATTCCTCCATGACATTGGCTACTGTTGTGCCCCAGCTGAGGTGAACACTGAGCTTCACAAGTGTGAGAGCCCATCTTCAAGGAGCACAGCCCTTGGGTTTCTGTAGCCCATACCTCTTTATAAATGCTTTCCTTGCAGCTTGGGGTTTGCAGTTTGGCTGTAGCCTCTTACACTTGGAAAGGATCATGGACACATCAGGTTGTCTGCTGGATACACAATTTTCTGCATTGCTTGGGCCCTTCTCTTGGGCAGTCCATTTTTGTGGTGTATTTTCCTGCCTGTCACTGACAATTTCACTTGGCCAGGAATGGCTTCTCTGGGCTGTGCTGCTCACTAATCAATAAGAAAGACTGACACAGAGACATAGTGCGGAAATGAATTGATTTCTGTGAAGGGAGAAGAATGTGACTAATTATTGTGAAGCCACATGCCGCTGCAGCCGGATTGAAACATCTCCACTATTCACTGCTATGTTTAGCAGAAAATTACTCGATATGAAGGCTTTTTTTTGCGAGCATTGCAAATGCTCAGCATGAGAGGGTGCCTTATTCAGAGCATAATTCTATGACTTCAGCTTTTGTAGACATACTGCCATCGAAGCAGGTGCTCTTGGACTGGGTCCAGAGGAGGACCACTAAAATGATCAGAGGACTGGAACACCTCTCCTGTGAGGGAATGTTGAGGGAACTGGACTTGTTTAGCTTGGAGAAGAGAAGACTCCCGGGAGATCTCACTGTGGCCCTCCAGTACTTGAAGGGAGAGGATAAACAGGAGGGGGAATGGCTGTTTACATGGGTTGATAGTGATAGGACAAGGGGGAATGGTTTTAAATTAAGACAGGGGAGATTTAGCTTAGATGTTAGGAGCAAGTTTTTCACTCAGAGGGTGGTGATGCACTGGAACAGGTTGCCCAGAGAGGTTGTGGATGCCCCATCCATGGAGGCATTCAAGACAAGGCTGGATGTGGCTCTGGGCAGCCTGGTCCAGTGGTTGGTGGCCCTTGTCCATGGCAGGGGAATTGAAACTTTGAGATCCCTTTTGACCCAGGCCATTCTGTGATACTGTGATTCTCCTACCGAAATAGGAGGTGTATGGCTCGCCCTGTGTGTCTGGAAGGAGTTTTGAAGATGGTTTGGAACTGAGCTAGGGACATGACCACAACCTGCAGCCTGGCACTGACCTGATTATAGACATCTTTGGTGTCTGCTCTAGGTGCAGGAAACAGCATTTCAAAGAGCATTTTTCCTTGATAAGCCTCAATGTACTTAACCAAGGCTGCCACAACTATCCCCTCTTCCAGATGGGAAAACTGAGGCAGGGAGACCATAGTGACTGCTATGATCAGTTAAGAGAGCAATGCAGAGGCTGAAATTGAGTCAAGGTCATTCTGCAAAAGTGTGTTGTTTCCCAGTACCTGCCCTTGTTTGTATCTTCAGTTCTGGGGAGTCATCTGCTCTAAGAGAAAAGAAATGATGGATCTCACCTGAGGCATTTTCAAAGCTAGGTGTGTTGTTCTCTTCAGTCCCTGACCTGCCTAGCTGCAGATGTCCCTGCTCATTGCAAGGGAGTTGGACTAGACGACCTTCAAAGGTCCCTTCCAACTCTAAGGACTCTATGATTCTACCAAGCTGACCCAGGTGCTCAATGCAGCTCCTCCAGGCCGCGGTGCATTGAATCACAGATTTAGCTGACTAATACTAGGGTGTGAGTGATGGCTGTACATATAACAGATTAATTCATTTACATTTTCTAGAGTCCTTGTGGTCTTCAGACAGATTCTCCCTTCTTTCTCTGCTCGCTGAAAAATTAAGCTTTTCACTCTTTTCCAGGATCAACACGTGTCTGGGATTCCCTGAATGCACTGAATAAATCACAGTGATTTCTCTAGTGTTTTCGAGCACCTGTCTCTGCAATATGATTGCTATTCTGATGCATTGAAAAAGTTGCCAGCTCAACATTAGTCTCATGGTTGCTTTTTTTTTAATGCAGGCTGCTTACCTGTCAGTCTGGAGAGTACCCTGTTTGCCTGCCACTGTGAAATATTTGTCATCTTCCTTCTCCTTCTCCACTCATTTCCAAACAGACGCACAGCCAAAGAGACAGGAAGAGCTTCACTTGCTTAAGTGGGAATATCCAGGACTGTATGGGGAGGGAGTTGAGTACCTCACATTTCAAATAACTTCCAGCTCAGATTTCCCTGTCTGAAGTCCCTTTGAAGTTCTTTTCTTAATTGGATTGGACTCAGAAATTAATTATCATGATTCTCAGCAGTTAGAGAGCGCTTTACCGCCACTGAGCCTTGCTCAGATGTTAATGAATTAAGGACAGTTTGCATCTAATTTGGATTAGGTGACTAAACAGCTCAAAAAAAGACCATGTTTCTTCATACAGTGCCTCATTTTGTCACTGCCGGAGGAAGTTCCTGCTGGGGGACGGCTGACATTTAAGGTGCTGTGCAGTGAGGATATGTCCTTCCGCAGCACAGAGCCATTAGATTTTGCTCCAAGCGGGTTTTTTTGGCACGGTGCTGGAAACAGTCGAGCTCGGTCTGTTCCCTCAGCACACAGGCAGCTGCACCGAGTCACTTAGAGAAACAGCCAAAAAGCACGGATAGCATGTACCAGGGTAAATGGGCATATTAAAGTGCTAAATATATTCAACCATAGTCGATGGTTCATTGCTGGTGGGTTAAAGAACCTTCTCGCTTGCTGAGGGATTTTATTTGACAGCAAGGTTATAGTGAAGCACAGAAATCCAATATCCTTTCTATAAAATACAGAAGGAGGGAAAAAAAAAATTATGCGGACTAAAATTATGACTTAATATCACATTTAGTTTGTCCTTTGCTGGGATTGGTAGGCTGTGTTTCAAAGCTTTATAATTGATATTGCTCATAACACAAGGGAAAAAGAGAAAGAGGGCAGGCTATAAACTAAAAGATTGGAGCTGTAAGACAAGCATATTGTAAAGTGACAATAGGGAATAAGGTGGTTAAAGGGATCACTAGATGGCAGTCAGCTCTCCAGCAAGAGTAATTGAAGGGAGCTCCAAGCTTGTGGAGATGCAAAAAAAAAAAAAAAAAAAAAGGCAAGGAGGAGAGCAGATGTAATGTCATACAGTTATTGAAATGATGTCAGATTCGCTTTTCTTTGCACCAGTTTTCCCAGGGCAGGCAATGCTCTCTCAAAAGTGGTCTTGTGCCAATGGATTTACTCACATGAGAGAGCAGGTGTCATTTCTCTGTGCATGTGCGAAGCAAGGAAGAGAAAGGGAATCAGGTTGTGGGGTTTTTCTTTGTTTTTTCCTAGAAAAAATAAAAGAAATGAAAATTGTCTCAGCGAGTGTTGAAGCTTTGCTTTGGGGTGTGAAAATATGGTAGTTCTAACTCAAGCCCTAATGAATTTTTAGATACAGATTGCACGCCATTAACGTTACTTACTCTCACAGCACAGGAGCAGAGTGCTGTATATTATAGCCAGGCTGAAAGCAATAGAATATCTGCCCGCAGAGTTTATTAATGTTTTTTATTATTTCTTTTGCATTGTTCGTGGTGCTTAAGGCTGTGTAAACTTCTGTGGAGAAGAAGAGGTATCCCCCAGTCTATAAATCAGTATCAGGGAATACATTAAAAAAACCTGTATTATGGGTCTCTGCAGTATTTCCCTGCCATACACTTGTCTGAGGAAGGCAGGGATTTGGAAGGCAAGGAGCACCTATCAAAGAGCACCGATGGTTTAGCTTATCTGCTATTTTCCAATCCATGCAACTGTTTATTCTACATTATTGTTGTTGTTGTTGTTGTTATTATTATTATTATTATTATTATTACCACATTCCTTCAGAAATGTGGTAAACATAAACCAGTTTATCACAGTTTTCTGAAATAATTCCTAAATTTAAGGGACCTGGGATCGTGTGAATTCCTATACATCAGCAACAACCCCGGGATGACATTGAACAATGTGCTCCCTCATCAAGACCAAACATGTGTAGTGTTATTGAGGCTATATTTTCTAACTCGGGGGGTTATGACTTCTGCTAGATGGCTGCAATTTCAACTGGGAATTCATCAGTCATGCCCCAAATCCTCCCATTGCCATGTATAAAAACTCTAGAAATATAAATTTGTTAACATTAGCCCAGTACCTTTTACAATTCTAAGACCAATCTTGCTTTCCTCAGTGAAGTGAGAAATGCTTCCTTTTAGAGGGCCATTTAGTTATGTTCAACGACTTAAAATGATGGAAAGCTTACTCATTTGTCCTGTCATTTGCTTCTTCTGCATTACTCTGATAGGCATCACTCTGAGACAGTGATTTACAGGCAAAAAGCCTGAAATCTGCTAGTACCTTGGAGGAAGAGTACACAGAGAAGACATGCTTCTGAGAGCACAACTTTCTTTGAAGGCATTATTTTGGATCTGGGCGAAAATCTCTTCACTTGCAATACTTGCTGTCTCTTTCTCCTTATTTTTTTCATCATGATTATTCCCTCCTTGGCCTGACAGTGTGATTTTATCCGTTTTCCTAATGTTTAGTCCTTGGTTCTTTTTTATACTTTACTGTATGGCTCACATGTACATTATTCGTATCACAGGGCTTGCTGAATGGGAACTAGTCACCATCTCAGCTCCTCAACAAACAATCAAGAGGGTACACCTTCAGCCTTTTATGAAGAAGTTTTTCAGACTGTATACCTATCACATGTTTTTTTTCCTCTGAGCTATGACTTCTTTAAATGTCATTTTCTCAAACACAGTAACCCTGGGATCAGACAAGACGTCCATGACATCTTTTCCAGTGCCAGACAGTGAGGTGGTAACACCTTCCCACACCTCTATGAAAGACATCCACCAGTCTTCCCATGAGGAGCCAGCCCCTTGGGAGTCAGGAGAACATCTCAAGGGGATAATGTTTTGTTGTTTACTAAACACAAAGGTCTTCTTAAACTTCTTGCTGTTTAAGACAGTTGTCTTGTTTCTTAGGGCTCTGTTCAGTACTTCTAAAAGGATGACTTTGTCTTTACCAGTATTTAAATAATTAATTTAAGAATTTTCAGCAGATGTTGAAAAATGCTGACTTGAAAGGATTTGCTGCAGTCCTTCTGCACGTGGTGAAACTCATCCTTGAAATTTATCTGACCAAATTCCCATTATGAGTTTCAAGGAATCCTCTGTGCACTGTCAGCTGAGAAGCCTTGATATTCTGCTTCCATAATTCCAGAGAGCTCATTTCATCACTACAAAAAGAACAAATTGTTCCCAGTGTTTCTGACATAAAATACTGTTGAACTGCAATTCAAGGGAAAGGGAAGGAAATGCTTTGGCTCTTCATTCTTTCTCTGAATGAACTTTTTTTCAAAATGTTGAGATTTTAAATGGAATTGAAACTCTGGGTGAATTTACATGAGAATTTTAATTCAGATCAGCAGTGTGCTTTTGAAACAAATCTGTGTGTGCCATTCACCACCCTTCCATTCACATTTCAGATTGGTTTTGGAGCACGTTCTTTTGAGATGAAGCTAAAATGTAGGAGGCATTTTTGCAGTGTCTCCAGCATGCTCCAATCATGAATGGGCCTTCAGTCTACAAAGTCTGTAGTCTAACCACCTGCAATAAGGATAGTGTGGGCCCGGCTTCATCAGCAACAACTGTTTTGCTCTACAAATATGATTCTATTGATCAAAACTCTTTGTTGATGTGACATGACCATTGTAACCTAACAAATCTAACAAAAGCATGCATCTGAACACACCCAAATTCTCAAGCAATATTGTTGCTTGTCTTTATTTTTATACTACTGCATGAAAAAAAAAAATCCTTTACCAACCCCAAGCAGGCTTGATTTTCACAAATTTAGGTTCTTTACAGATTGAACTGACTTTTATGGATAACAGTCATCCACTTAGTCTCACTGAGGACAAAACAGAGGACCTGAGAGGACCAGGACCATCTGGACTGCTAGATATTGCCCACATTTCTGATGCAGTTTCCTCATCCTCCATTGGCACATAAAGAGAAGAGAATTACCAAGGTCTCAGGATTTTCAAAGGATCCAGGTCTGCCTGCTTTCACTGTCTATCAGGGGAAATCCAAGCTTAGCTAAACATAGGAGACTCTTTCCAGAGCCAACAAAGAGACATGGGATTCCAGAGAGCATTTGAACTAGTCTATGTTAGAAACTCATACAATTAATTAATTAATTAATTAATTAAATTAAATAAATAAAAATAATAAATAAATAAATAAATAAATAAATAAAATTAATTTAATTAATTGCCCAACAGATACACTTTACTACACTAGAAGGGGACAAGAGTGACTATATCAGAGCTATGTGTTCTTGTTTTAGAAGTATGTAAATCCTATTTGTAGTCCAGGTGGAAAGAGAGAAAATTAAAGATTTGGAGAAGCAGAAAATTTAAGTTTGAATTTAAATGACTATAAATCTCAGCATTAACAAAACAAAAATGCCCTCAGTGATGAAAAGCTCTTCAAGTAACAGGTCAGGCAAGCAATTTGTTTTTCTGGTTGGTTTCTTTTTTTTTTTTTTCTTTTTTTGCCATGAAAGAATTTAACTGAGATGAGTATTGTGCACAATCAGAGTAATACGTATGCAACAAGCAGTAATCAGGAGCTCTGTTCCCCAGGCCCATTATAGAAAAAGCACACCTAGGGCTAGTGCTTAATATCATTATTGTTACTGACTTAAACATTATTGAAGTCATGTTACAACAGTGGGTTCTTTTATTTCACCTTTCTCTGCCTTATAGTAAGGATAAAAAATTTGTACTTTGTTTTCCTGGTGGCATATTACCTATTTCATGCCTTCGTTCTCACTTTTGCCTGTACAGCTGCTTTGCTGAGCAATAGCAAAGCAGTTCCTTTTCTTCCCTCTTAAGCATGTATTTCTGTGGTGGAGAGAAGAACTGTGGAAAATTCTTGTCATGGGACTGGGATTTGTGTATGTCAGCATATTTCATTAAAAACAGTAGCTTGTTCCATCCTATTCTGCAATAAAGCTGGACCAAATATTGTCAAACGGTAAAAGCAGATGAGGACACTGAATTTCTTTCATAAAGGAAAATCCCACTGTTGCCTTCTTCCAGCTTAGTGATATGGTTTCCATATCGTACTTGGGTGACAATTCTTTGCTTCCAATATAAATATTGGTCCTATCTCTGCTAGATACCTCCTTTCTTTGTCTTTTGTCCTTCTGTAAGTCATTGGAAGAGTTTGTAAAGCTTTCTACAACATTTTAACATGTCGTACAGAACTTGGTAAAAAACTACAATTCTGCTAGCTGGTGCTAGGGATAAGTAAAAAAAAATGAAGAGATGCCTTGTGAATGTATATGGGCTTTTTTTGACCAACTTCTTTTAGTGCAAGCATTTTACAAGATCTCCAAAGATGGGCCTCAGAATGAAGTTTTATCTCATGGGAATACAGAAAAAACATCCTGGTCATAGCGATTGCTATTAAGGTCTTGAAGGGCACTTCATTTTCATCTCTATATACTTGTTTACATTGTCTCCTTTCTCTTTCCTTTATGTTCCTATAACTTTCAGTTCTCTGCTTCTTTCTAGGACTTCCTTGATAGATTTAATATTCTTCCTAATCTCCTCCTCATGCTATTATTAGGATGGAAGAACACTTGTTTCTCCTAAGCATTTCACTCAAGCCATAAAACATAAAAATCGGATTATTTCATTATTCTAGATGCTTTGCACTGTAATCGTATAACCAAATTGGTTGCTTTTTATTTATTTATTTGTTGTTTGTTTCTCACCGTACTCTTTCCCAGATGGCTTTTATCCCAAGATAATGATGTTTTGAGGCAGGTTTCCTAGGTCATGCATCTGGTGCTTCCCTTTCACAATTTCAACACAAAACTGCTCCTTGTGCCGGCTGAGGTTAAGCTTCTGTACACTGCTGGTCTTGCATTTCTGCAGAGTCCCAGAACAAAGACAACCAGGTCCTTGTGCTGCAGATCAAACTAAGAATCGATGTTAAATCTCTTCCCCAAAGAGTCAATCAATAATTTTTTTTTCTTTTTTTTCTTTTTTAAGGAGCAGAGGCAGAAACATACAGTGCTCCCTGACTGGCTTGGTTCCCTGACATACGGATGCCTCCCAGCCACCCCAATGGTAGAGACTGGCAAAAGACCTAATGCCAAAGCCATAGGTTCACTGATGGCACAGCCTCTCCTGTGCTTTGGGGGAGCCCAATGGGGCACAAAGATCTGTGCTTCCACCAAAAAGCTGCCCCTCAGAAGGCAGAGCTGTATTCAAAGAGCTCTTGGATTAAATTTGTCACCGTCACCTCTGAAAACAATTGTTGTCCCTGAGCTGAAAGGTCTTGGCAAGCTGTGTTCTTGGTGTTAAAGCCTCAGTAACCAGTAATGAACTATACACTATCAGCAAAGATTAATTTATGACAGTAATAATGGTTATACACTTACTATTAAACATTTCTAAATGAAACTTGTGCACATATGGATTAAAGTCAGTTTTGTGACATCCCTTAACTCTGGTCCAGTTTCATTAACTTTTATTTTCCTCACCTGTTTCCAGGGCCATAATTATCAGCCTGGGGGCAGGCATTGTTGAAACATTGGCTTTAATTACAGCACAATATGAATGCCTCCTCTTGCGATATTTATCTGCAGAATAGTCAAAAAAATTTTAATATATCGAAAATAAATCCTGTTTATAGCATACCACTTTCCCAACTATAGAAGATTTCAGCAGTTCATATATCACACATTTACCACCTTTTTAACATTTAAACAGAGCCTGGAATTTATACCCTTTGATGACTCACCAGTCCCTGCTGCACAGATGTAATCATCACTCAATAAGAAGTGGAAGAACTGAGCGAATACAACCAGTGCTGCAGTGCTGACCTCAGTGGCAGAGCTGAACAAAGTGGATTAATAAATACCAGTGTGATCTATTCTGAGAGACAGACGTGGGCATTCTGCAGCAGGCTGGGTCTGATTTGCACACACGTGAGGGCAGGTAACAGAGAAACTGAGACTGACAGATACTTGGTACAGAAGCTCACTATAAAAGTTTATAGCAGACTTCTACCAGCCCCTTAACACTTCTGGAATGCATGCTTTGATAAATGAATGATTAACTATTTTTCCTGGGAGCTTGGGGAAATCACTGAATAAAATATTTGTTGGACGTCTTTGATTGAGGTTTGGAGGAGAGTATCACCTTTGACAGGTGAAATGCACCTTATTGTGGTGGGAAAACACTTCATAGGTCATTAGCAAGGAAACGCCTGAGGAAAAGGGTAACTCCTCACTGCTGGAAGCCATTAGCTTTCAGTGCTGCTGGCCTATTTCCCTGACATGTGGAAGGGTTGTACGTAACAGCCAAATATTTGGCTTCATAGCTCTGCAGTTAATGTCCTTCTGCAATTAAACACAGTGAGTGGGTTCTGCCCTCCTCTGTGGGCTTTAGCTGTAACTGAGATTAGGCAATGGCTTGGCAGATCACTGACCCTGCTGGGCATCTCCATTATCTCCTTCAGTGCTGTGTGCATCAACAGCTTTGGCTCTGGTACCCACAACAGATGCACAGTTGGTATGTCTAGGAAGTGTGAGGAGGTGCAGATTGGGGATTAGGAAGGCTAAAGCACAGACAGAATTGAACTTGGTGAGGGATGTCAGAAACAACAAGAAGGGATTCTATAGGTACACTGGCTAGAAGAGGCAGGCCAAAGAAAGTGTCCCTCCTTTGGTAAACGAGAAAGGAGAACTGGCTAAGACAGATATGGACAAAGCTGAGGTACTAAAGGAATTTTTTGTCTCAGTCTTCATTGACATCCAGGATTCTTGTATTTCTCATGTCCCTGAAGCTTGCATCCCTAGGCCTCTAGGTGGGAACTAGGGGAATAAACACCCCCCCTGCTGTAAGGGCAGAGCAAGTCTGAGACCACTTCATGAGACTGAATGTATACATGTCTATGGGACTGGATGACGTGCATCCCAGGGTCCTAAAGGAGACGGCTGATGTGGTTGCTGAGCCACTCTCCATCATATCTGAAAAGTCAAGGCTGTTGGGCTATGTCCACAGGGACCGGAAAAGAGGAAACATCACTCCCATTTACAAGAAAGGGAGGAAAGAGGAACTTGGGGACTACAGGCCAGTGAGCCTCACCTCTGTGCCTTGGAAGATCATGGAACAGATCCTCTTAGAAGATGTGTTTAGGCACACGAGGGTTGAGCAGGTGATCTGAGACAGCCAGCATGGCTTTACCAAGGGAGGTCATGCCAGATCAATCTGGTGGCCTTCTATGATGGAGTGATGGAATAGGTGGAGTGTATGGGCACTGCCTGGAGGGGCTGTGGATGCTCCATCCCTGAAGGTGTTCAAAGCCAGGTCGGATGGAACCCTGAGCAGCCTGGTCTAGTGCCAGACCTGGAGGTTGGTGGCCATGCCTTTGGCAGAGGGATTGGGACTTCCTGATCCTTGGGGTCCCTTCCAATTGAAGACCTTCTATGATTCCCAAAAGGATGCACTGGATCAAGTCTGCTGCTAGTCCAATAAGCCTTAGGGATGGCTGCAAATCCCCCCAGCCCACCTGAAGCCAGGTGTGTGGTTCCTTCACATTGGATGCAATCCAGCTGCTGAGGATTGCCTACACTGAGATATGTAATTCATGTGCTGTTTAAGGGATCCAATTCCACTGAGGCTATGCTGATTTACCCCTTGTGATGATCTGACCATACATATTTATTTAAATGCTGTCAGATTCAAGGTATCTTAGAGCACTGTGTGGTCTACATTGCCTTTAGGATGAAACTGTATCAAGTGACAAACGTCAGTACTGGCAGAGGATATTTATGACTGTTGTTGCATCTTTCAAACAGATGCCTGTCAGACAGTGGCCTGGAGTGAAGAAAGGTGGCTCAGGGATAAGGAGTACTTTCAGTGACTGTGAGATGATAAAGTCTGTGCACATCTTCTCCAGGCATGACCCTGACAAGACGCCTGGTAAATGAGATGTGAATTAGAGCCCACCGATGTCAAGGGCATCTCTGCAGGCCATGGGAAGGAAAGAAATACAACTGCCACTTTGGCATAGTCCCTCTCCTCAGCTGGATGGTGCTTCTCCAACTCCAGCATGAACACGATGACCTGAACATTTCTTTTAATGCATTTGGTCCACTGAGTAATTTCTTGCTACAACTCAAGGCATGTGGAGGTCAGTTCTAGGGAGATGTCACCTTCCTGGGGCCCAGTGGAGCTTTAGAGTCAGCTGGCTGCTCATATGCTGTCTGTACAACCTCTTCAGCTGCAGGCTTCTGCCTTTCCCAGTCTGTTGTTTGCCCCACACTAATCACCCTCCTTTCACTCCAGGATTTCCTCTGTTTGGCTAATCTGCTCTAATTAACTCTGGAAGAATTAATTAAACAAACACATTGGCAAGCAACAAATTAATTCTCCAGTGATTGTGTTCATATACTATATCTTTTTTCCCTTACCCTTTGCTTTGTTCAAACAAAATGTTCTCAGGTCTCTAATGAACAATGATGCACAGCACTGTGTGCTGGAACAACGGGCTTCTACTCAGTCGACCCCTTAACAACCCTTAAGTTTACACTGCCACAAATACCAAGGTTTCATTTCAGTTGTTTGTAGGATGTTGTGCTAAGTGACACCAGTGATTACTGAGAACTCTGCTTTAACCTGTGATCCTCGTATTTGCCTTGAAGGCTGATCTGTGGTAACTGGCAGAGGGAAGTGTGGAGTGTAGATACTGTACCATGGAAAAACCCTGAGTTTGTTTGAGAAAGCAAAATTTTTAACAGGTCCCAGGGCTGCTCCTATAGTTGTTACTGTGCGAATATGCTGCAAGTAAATTACTTTTCTTGGTGCTTAGTCTCTTCTATTTGGGATTAACATCAACTGCAAATCTGAAACACTGTAGTGGTCATTAGACTTCTCTCTACAGAGAGCAAAGAAAGATGTCCTCAGAGGCAAATCCGTCTTGGTATGAGAGGTCCCCTACCACAGATCCATTCATCAGACAGCTGAAGTTCAGGAAACCAAGTCCTTCTCTCAGTAAAGGTGCTCTTAAGGACATAATATACGCTGTATATATAACACTTTGTGATTTGTCTTCTCCGTTCCACACGCAAACTACCAACCTAATATGGGGTCAGTCTGTACCAATTCCATGTTTATGTTCCACCTGCCTCTTCAGCTTGTTCTGCCTCACAACATTAAGAGATTGCTATAAAAAGTTCTGTTCATTGAAAATGTAATTTGAACAAGCAAAAAAAAAAAAAAAAAAGTTTCCCCGTGAATCAGTTTTGCAGCATGTTGACACAGTGGTGTGGTTTTGGTATTTGTTCATGTGCCCACGTATCCAGTCCAAAGTCTTAAAAGATGTCCATTTTGTGTGTCTGTTTTGTGGTAGCTGAGGCAACCTTCAGAAGCTCCAGGTGCTGTCTGTCTGTCCTATGTGAAGTCAACAGGAGCTGCAACTTGTAAGGAGGGAATCACTTGTAATCTATTTATTTATTCAATTGTTGAACGGTTGGGTTTCTTTCATATCAGTTTAACCTACTTCAATTCTCATCCAGTGTTTTCCATTCCCTTCATCCTGGAGACAATTTCTGGGGTACAAAGTGCAAGTAATGTGTTTTCCAAGATTAACCAGAGAAAGCAGAATGAATCATAGCTTCATACACTCCTTTTTTTTTTTTTTTAAAGGAGTGTCAACAGAGACATTGATTTAAAGAGTAAAATAACTGGCACTTTGAGTTCTGATCTCATATACAGAAGGCATAAAAGTTCAAGAGAACAGAGAATTTATCAGAACCGATACAGTATGACAAGGACCTGCAGCACTTCTGAAAAGTCACATAAAATAAAGGATAGCCCTCCAAATTCACCTGCCCATGGAGCTGTTGGACTTCAACCTTTTCTTCACTCTGGAGGAAATGAAAAATGAGGTCGTTTTGGGTTTTTTTCTCCATTTTATTCAGGGTAAAAGAAACTGGTTGAAATAGGTGGAATTTACCTCATGTTTTACAGTTTTGCAGTTGCAGTCTGTTTAATTTCTCTTCATGTAAAAGATTCAGGTTAGTTCGATGTACCAAGTCTTTTTGATCTATTTAAGTGGGGCTGAGTCAGGTATATGAATAAGGAGGAGCAGTGCAATTCCTGGGGTTGAAGGCTGAAGCCTGCTTTGCTGAGATGATCAACAATCAATCAAATACAAATTAAGACACAAGCACCCCAACAAGCCTTTTACATGTTTGTGGTTGTGTTTTTTTTAAAGAGAGTCAATAGCAATAGCGTTTGCTGAACAAAACTGAAACTGCACAGGGTATGTCATGTTAAAGACATAATTGTAGGTTCTCAAGGTGGGATATGCCTTTTTTTCCACTGAAGGAGTATAAATGAGGGAATTAGAAAACTTCTAGTTGTAAGAAAGAGGGTGCTCATGAAGAGTTGTACTATTTTCTTCTTGTCTTCCGGGCCATTGTGTTACTCAAAGCTCTGAAGTGACCACAAGAAGACAGCTTTGCTGTTAGGGATATACCTAGACTTCGTTTGCTATTTCTCTGATTAAACTTTGCTTTTACTTTTGTAATCCAGGGGGCGAGCTTTTCCTTGTGTATGGGAACTGTTGAATCACGGCTTGCACCACTGATTGATCACCTGAGGCGAGCACTGGGTCAGCCGCAGGGGCACAAGTGAGTGTGATTGGAAGGGGTGGAGTTTGACTCCACCTCTCCCAAGACCCCATTTAAGGGCTGACCACCACCAGGGAAGGATCTCTGGTTGGAGATCCCTCCCTAGTGGAGTTATTGACAAGCCTTGACCATCTTCAAAGGTGAGCCACTCTTTCCTTATTAATTATCTGTATGTCATCTACTTAAGCCCATCAAAAATATACCATCTTTGGCACTATTTCTTTTGGGTGCTATTCTTGGGGGTTATTTGCTCTACACCTTGCTACAGCAGATATGAGGGTCACTGCTAAAAGCTTTTATGTTGTTATGACATAAATTATATAAACATGAGATACTCAGCTTATCAGGTGGTCACCAGTCATGTACCACAGCCTGTGCAAACAGACCCTCTGAGAACATCTGTAACACAGCAGGAGCTGGGAATCACTGGCACTGGAGTATGTCTTGATGGTGGTTTCACTGAATTGTGAGACTGCTCCTGTGGGGGTATTCGTGGGCTGTGCCTCCTTCAGGCTTCATCCACTGTTGCACCATGCTCCTCCATGGCCGCATGTGGGGATCTTCTCTGTGTAGTGCCCATGGGGTGCAGGGGGACAGCATGCTCCTCCATGGGCCCCTCCTGGGCTGCAGGAAGCTGCTACTCTGCACCAGGAGCACCTCTGGTCCACCTTCACTGACGCTGGTGGCTGCAGGGATGTTTTTTTACAAATCTTTCTCAAAACCTTTCCACATAAGACCAATACAGTCTCCAGCTAAGTGGCCACAATCATTACTGAGGGCTACTGCAGTTCAGTACTTATCTCAAGGGAAATGCCCTACTTCATACAGAGACCAAAGTATCCAAGACAAGGAGCACCAGCAAAGGACCTCTGCCATCTCCACAGATTATCTCAACTGTGAACACAGTAACACAGGAGATGGGAAAGTGCAGAAATAAAATAAATTATTATATTTTTGTAGGAAACTGACAGACAGCTATTTCCCATTTGGAGTTTGGAAATTGATATTTTTTTATTCCTTTAGTAAGGCAGAAAACTTGGAACATTTGGCTGTACAAGCATTGACTGATGAGACTGTATTTTCAAAGCAGGATACTAACTAAGTCCCCTGAGATATGGTGACTGTCCAAAAGATTGAACAGAGAAGACAGGAAGCAAATATTTCAGTATTTTAAATGGATAATGTGCTGAAAATGTAAGTATAGCTCTGTCAATTCAATGCTTACCCAAGACAAAAATTCAGGAAGGCACAACAGGATGTGCTCAATAAAGAATTAAGGGTGAGAAGCATAGTTAACCCCAGAAAACATGGCTTAATGAAAGATAAAACATTAATCAGAAATCAGATTTATTTTTAGTGAGATTACCGATCTGACAGGATGTGCATTTTTTAAAACAGCAATTACATAAGGTATATCATTTTCTCATTAAAAAGGACTATTCAGACCTCAGGATGCAGGTAAGCAAATGAAAAATTTATTAGAGAGATTTTAAAAGAAAATATTAAATGAGAATGATCTTTCAAACTGAACATTTCTGGTATAGTTTTCTATCCAAATTGAGTTTAGTGAATTCATGGGTTGGGAGAGAAGGCAAGAGAAAATTGTGGTAAAGGCTGTGGTTGGCACTAAATGAATGAGAAATAAAGATAGCTTCTACCGAGATGTCCACACTGCAGGAAAAATCTGGGCTTTCCTTCTTTTAATGAAAGAGCTAGGTGCAATGATTAGACAGCTAGAAACAGGGAATGTGGGGCTGCAAGTAATATAAAAAATGAATAAATGTTGGCAAGAAAAAAACACCACCTTTTTAAAATGAGAACAGACTGGAGAGAGTTCAGATAAGATCAATGGATTGATGTGAAAATTTGGAAAGCTTTTAATGAGGGACTGTATAAGCTCAAGTGAATTTACTCTCATCTTCATACTTGTATTACTATACAGTCCCAGCTACAGTGAAGATCTCCCCATACAAATACTGCCAGTACTCAGTGAGCTCCTGCCAAGGATTGCTGAGACGGCTCATTTAAGACTAGGATAAAAAACACAATCATTTATTTTAGGTAATGTGAGGGTCTTAAGGAGTCCTCCTCCACAGGTGAGAGAGAAAAATGAGCAGTGCACGTCTCTGATGCACTAAAGCTGGCATCCATGGTCTTACAGAGCTACCCAGAAATGCCACAGGGAGCAGCAGAGCTTAAGAGGGCCAGGACTGAATGTTTCCGACAGGAAAGGAGGTTGAAGAATAAGTGTCAACTCCAGGATTTAGCCCAAAAGAAATTATTTGAGATACTGATTCAATGAACTTCAAAAACAGAAACCGGTAAGAAGTTCTAGAAGTACAGAGTGGCTTTGAACAAGATAGAAAACTGAAATAATGTTGGTAGCAGTTAAAATGAATTGGGGCATTTTTTCTTCATCTCTGCAGAATGACATAGAATGAGGAAAGAAAGGAATGCAGAAGGTGAAAATAACTATGACAAATTAAGAGATTACAGAGTCATAGGAGAGGTGAGCTCAGATAGTTCAATCCCCCTGCTCAGAGCAGTTACCTAAAGCAAGTTTCTTGAGACTGTCCAACTGTGTTTTGAGGATCTCCAAGGCTGGGACTCCACAGCCTCTCTGGGAAAACTGTGACAGTGCTTGATCACTCTAACATTCAATTTTTTTTTGTGTTTAGACAAAATTTTCTGTAGGTTAACTTGTGCCCATTACCTCTCATCCTGACACAGTGCACGCTGAGGAGAGCATTCCTCTAATGTTCTTTACTCCTTTTTCCAATATTTACACACAGTGCTAAGATTCCTCTGTGCCTTCTCTTCTCTTGGATGAACATTCCCAGCTCTCAGCCTTTCTTCCTATGAAAGATGCTGCCATCTCTCCATCATCTTCTTGGACCCTCTCTGTGCTCACTTCAGTAAGTCCTGTCTTGTACTGAAGATTCCAGCAGCCCAGATGTGCCTCACCTCTGCCGAGTAGAGAGGAGTGATCACCTCTGCTGGTAATGCTCTTCCTAACACAGCCCCAAGATGGGAGGGAAAGGACAAGTAGGGTATGTAGAGCGGAGTCAGGAAAATGAACCTGCTGCTGGGAGAGGAATGATTACAAAATTAAAAAGCAAAGTGAATCCGAAAACAGCAATCATATTTTGTCCATTTGTTCTTTGTCAAAGGTAACTAGAATCAAGATTGCCAAAGAAGAATCTTTAATCAGCTGGTGAAGTAGAGATTTAACAAGTGAGGTGGCCTGACTAAAGAGAAAGGAGGAGGAAAACATAATGGAAGGAGCAAAAGAGATTTCTGCCAGACAGCTCATTCTTGAGAAGACGAAAAATATTTGAAAGTATAAAACACTGAGTAAGCTATGGAAGTGAGCCCTCAGGGAAGAACAGAGCTGTGGTGTGGGGCAGAGCAGGAACATCTAGCTCTTGGGCTAGGCCATGTGCCTTCTCACTTCCCATGAATTTCTGTTAGTTTGTGTAAAGCAGAGTACTCAGCACAGCCTAAGTGCAGAGAACTACCCTAAAGGGCCTGATGGTTGAGATATTCTCCAAGAGGGGATTTTGATTTCTTCAAGAAGAGATGTGATTTAAACATTGATGAGTATCATAAGATGTAATCTGCAGATTCATTTCCTCCCTAATAGAGAGTATTATTCTGCCTCAGTTTCAAACAAAAGATACACCAAATCCTACAACAAAGACTGAAGGTTGAACGAAGCTGTCCTACTGCAGTGCACATCGAGAAAATGAGTACCAACTACAGGAAATGCTTTAATGCAGTAGGCAACTGTGTAAGAAAATTCAGAAATGAAATCCTGAAATTTGGCAAGTTTCAACTAGGATTCAAGTAGATACTTTTACTGACTGGGACACGGGAACAACTTTTAGAAACATAAATGGAGAATCAGTCTTGTATGTCCTTAAATAATCATTACATTTCTTCAAAGGAAGGTAGTTTGATTTAGACAGACCATAAAATCTAAACATAGGAATCTTGCTGTCAGCTTGTATTGAATTTCAGAACAGTTGATTTGAATGGTTTAGTCATTCTGTTTGAGTAAATTTGTCTCAGCATGGAAAAAGCAAGTGTATCTTGCTGTAACTTCCAACATCACACCATTTCCTGTTGGAAGGTTGGTTTATGAAACAAAGTGCAGATTATCTTCAGGCAACAACAATTTTCAAAATAAAACAAACTTCTGTTATCTGCTACACACTAATAACTTATATTTTTACAGTACTGTATAATAGATAATTAATTTTGTCAGTGTACTTTGTAAACAGAAGAATTGAGTGTTTTCATCTGAAACCTTTACTATAGATTTATTCCAACAGATTGATAGCAGACACACCCAACTACTACTCCTTAACTCCTGACTGACATCTTTCCAGCCCAGAGTCTCTCATGCGTTTATAACCCCTTTAAAAAGATATCATATAATTCCTTTACTTCCAAGTTTTATTTTTGGCAGAGTGTATGTGTGGGGAGGTGTTAACTCTGAGATACTGGTGGCCTTCCAACAGGATAAGAATTGCAGTTTCCAGATATCCTGTTAATATCAAATTGTGGATAAATGCAACTTCTTGTATCTCTATTGCAGGCCATGGCTCTCAAAGACATTTCACTCTTCGTACAGATTTGTCTGTTCTGTTCAGAAAGATAGAAGAGGGAGAATTCAGACACTTCTCCATCAAAAAGAGCTGGAATAGTTAATGTCTGAAATTATAGTTAAAGTTTATAGAAATCATTTCAAATAAGAGGTTGAAATGCTGGACAAGGGGAAGCACTCTGTGATCCAATTTCTTCTCTGAAGACAGTCACAGACAAGCTTAATGAAAGAGGTTACCTGAGGTGACCTGCCATTACTGTTCCTGAATGTGAAAGTAGCAGGTTACTAAAAAGTTCTTTCTCTTCAGAAACAGAAACGCAGCAACATAATCACACTGAATTTTAAGTTCTCAGCAGCCATGGTGACTTCCACTCAGCAATTCTCAATGAGATTTAGGGCTACGGTACTCCAAGCGTGGAAAGGATGCAGGTTCACTACTTCAGAAAGACCACCTATAAATATTAGTTTAATCAGACTACAAGGTTTTGATTTAAGCAAAGGCATGTCCTTTAAAATATATGTGCATGAATGTACATATATCCCACTCTACAGACATCTAGCTCTAGACCTAATAACTGCCAAAGGGTGAGGACATTCTTGGAGTGAGATGTGAGTTTAATTTTCAAAGCAGAAGTCCTACAGCAGGAAGAAGTACCATTTGCAATGGAGAACCGTTCTTTGGGTATGCAAAAGTCTTCCTAGGGTAGTTTCCAGTGTCAGACACTTGAAAAAAGGCTAAACTACAGAATATTAGTAAAACCTCCTGCACTCTGAATCAACATCAGCTGGCTTGTAGTATGAGAGGATAGAGTAATTCTGTGAGGCAGACAGAACCAAGGGCAACTGCAGAGAATGCCAAAGGAGAAGGAAAACATAACAACATCCCAGGTTCAGAAGAAGATTTCAGGTGATCCATTATGACATTTCCATGTTGCAAGGGCTATGGGAAAACACTGTGGCATGCCTGAACCCTGAAAAAGAAATATTGCTTAGGAAACTTTTAACTTTGCTTAAAATGTACTTGTAAAGGCAGTGGATTCTTCTTGTCTGCATGCCCTAACACACTGTGGATCCTTCTTTTTCTTTAGAACTATCTAGGTCATGAATCTGACTTTTAGAAAGCATTAAAATTTTGCCGTTTGCAGAAACAGGAATATAGAAATAAAATTCCATTAGACTAGAGAGAAAAGAAAAGTAAAAAACCAGAGCTAACATTGTTGTACTTTTCCTCAGTTGTGTAACAGAAGTTATCAAGGTAAAATAGGAAAAGTAAAAAAATGATGCGTGAAAAATTGAATACAGTGTAAAGGTTTCCAGTATTAAAGTTTTATTTCTATAATGTTGCACTTTTCTAAATACATTTTCAAAATAGCCCATCTACAGTACACACACTTGTTTCTCCTTGACTCTCTACTATTTAATGTACCTTAAGAAGCCCCTCAAAACCCCCAAAACACCAAAGAGCAATGACAAAAAAAAAGCAGCAGCACTTCACGCCCAAAAGAGAGCACTCTCATTTTTTCCCAATTCAGTCTCTGGAAGTTTGTAGCTGGGCTCAGTAGAAAGTAAGCATAGGTATTTCTGCAAGCTTCTGTAACCACCATCTTCTTTTTCTGAGATCCTAAAGACTAGCATAATTGCACTCTGCAAAAGGCAAAACCATTTAAGAAAAAAAAAAAAAAGGACACATTCGCTTATTAAAAATTAAGTAGGAATCTCATGATCAGTTGCTTCAAATATACATGGATAATGACAGCTAGAAACAGACTCTGCAGATTACTCACAAAGTGGGTGTGAAGATGCTATCAGGCTAGGAAGAAAGTCACACTGATAAAAGAGCCCATTCTTGGAGCTTTTACAGGGTCATTTGGCCAAAAACAGATAAAAGAGAATGTTTCTCTAGTACCCTGTAACAAGAGGAAGAAAACAGAATTAAAAATCATCTTCCGCAGCACAAGTAAAACTACCCTAGGATGAAGGCCACTGAAAAACAGTCTCCATTTTTTTCTGACAGGTTTTAGCTTTCAATTCCGTAAAGCACTCACGAAGGGATTTCTATCTTTTCATAAATTAAATTCAGAAAACATTCTAATTATCTGCAGACATATTAATAACTCTTTGAGCAACATATTAACGTAGCAAGACAAAATGTGTTTTCAAAACAACATTAAAATAAAGATTAAATAAGTACATCCATCATAATTCTTATACAGTTCATATGTAAATATATAATTGGTACTGTAGATATTGTGAAAAGCAACAAAGAACTCAATATGTTTGACTCCTTCAGCTGCCCACGGTTTACAAAACGTAACAATACTGTGGGCTGCAAGAGATGGTCATTTCTTCATCTGTGGGGAACTGAATTTATCTAATGATTGTAATTTCTATGGTGAATTTAAATTAATTTTTAATAACAATTTTACTGCTCATAAAACTGAAAAGATGACTCATGTGAAGCCAATTGCTTTATTTAGATACCATTTTTAGGATACAACCCTATTACAAAAACGCTAACTAAAATTACTGTTGGAGCAGAAAATGAGGAAGAAAATTGTATAGGAAATTAAGAATAGTCCATTCACAGGAGAAGGGCTAAAAGCAAGTAGTTTTTAAAAGTTTATTTTGTTTTTTGAATTACTCTTTCAAAGTTCTAGCCATGGACAAGTCTTTAAATCAGAACCGGGAATTAGGGTAGGGAACCCCTATCAGAAAAGAACATAGGTGCTCTGAGGTTTATGATAAGGTAATTTGAAAGCAGAGGGCCTCTGATGCAGTACTGGTGTTTTACCAACAGTCTCTTCTGATTCTAACAGTCTCTGTTTTTGTGCATGGGAAACAGCAGGAAGAAGTAGCCTGAAATAAAGCCATTGTCTTTAGCTTACAATCATAATTATTTTTCAGAACTGCCTTCTGCATTTCCAGACGCATTCCTCAGCTGCCAAGTTTTATCCACTCACAGTCCACAACACAGAGAATGTGACTTTACTGAAGTTTTGGCACTAAGTATCACCACACATTGAGCAAACACTTTCAATAGCATCAGTGCTTCCTCTGACTTGAAATACACATTCTGCAGTACTTTATGAATGGACGAGTTTCAGATTTAGTATGCAGCACTGCATAGCTCCACGCACAGAGTTGGAAAGCCATTATTTTAAGATGCCCTCTCATAGTGCTTGAGAATTAAACAACAAAAGCTGTCATAATGAAACAGCAAATATGAATCTAAATTAATACCAGCCTTAGTACTAATAAGAACTAACAAATCTGTTATTCTTACCTTTTGGCAACATTAATCCTTTAATCCAAGTAGTTTGATCCCTAGATAAAAGAATAAAATTGCATTAGTACAGTACGGTAGAATGAGACACTTATGTTAGGAACTACGGTTACCCAGTTGCGTGGGGCTTTCCTGATTACTCAGTATCCTTTGCTGTCTACTAAAACTCTATTTAAAATAACAGGTAAGATTACAATTTCTTTGATTTGAACTACATATGAATAGCGGGATGGATTGACTTGGGAGATAAACATGCCTTAGTTATGCTTAAAAAAAGTTTTGCTTAAAAAAGTCAATCTAAAAGTGTTTCAAATATCTTAGATGCCTTGATCCATTCTCAATCTCACACAATTTGAAAGAGCGAGTGGTTTCTTTTGTTTCTCCCTAGACTCCCAATATTCTCTTCCAGGATGAGATTTTTAAAAGGAAGAATGATTGAGCTCAAAGTTGGTCCAGACAGAACTCATCTGAATATGCCATTTGACTGCTTTGTCAGAGGTAAGTCATTAACTCATCCACCTGGACCTACTCATCTTAGGTTCCTCAGCTAATGCTTCTGCTGAGCAGCTTTTAATTTTCCTTCATCATTCTTCTAGGAAGGACTAGCACATTATTCTCAACAACTATCACAACAAAAAACAGTTAATCTTTTCAAAACATACTGTATGTAAACTAACCAGGCTAAAGCTAAGTTAGCAAACCTTTCTTTGTTAAAAGAAATGTAACCATTGTGGATGGCAAGCCTGTTGGCAGCAGGTAGTAATTACATCAATCTCCATATGTTGAGTTTGTTCTGCCCATGACAGTAATTCGCGAATATTCTCCTGATCTCAATTCTTGAGTCTTTTTTCATCATATTTTCTCCTCCTGTTCTTTTGCAGAGGGGAAGTTAGAGAGTAGTGTGGTGAAACTGAGCTGCCCATTGATGTGAAACCACCACAATGACATGATCCCTCTCAGACTGGCAGCAAATACCATAAGTCTGGTTGAGACTCTAAAGTGATGTTCCCATGGAGTATGCTGGCAGAAATAAAACAAGTACTAATCCACAAACCATATTCATTTAAAACAGCTTTATAGCCGAGTTGTGTTATTTTTATCCAGCATCCACTGAATTTCTGTTCTTTGAAGGGGAAAGGAAGAGAATGTCCTGTTGCCCTGCATGTATGTATTCTGGGCATAGTTGTTTCCCCTTCTAAATATCTAGATTGACGTATCAACTGAAAGAGTCGAGTCATCATCTGAGAGAGCATTTCTCATTCACATGCGTGACGTGGGGCTTATAAGAGACATGGAACAGGAATGTGCAATATGACATGTTGTCTTCTAGATTCTAGGTTTACTAGAGCCTAGAGAGTTCCAGCATGACATCCAGTACTTCATTAAAGAGTAGGCATATAAATTTCATCTAGTCACCAAATGAACTATCTCCATTAGCAGAATAGACAAAAGAGACCTTGACATTGCTCACTGTTCACTCAAAAAATAAACAAGGGCTCTGTTACAGGCCTGCCATGCATTAGCACTTGGCCTCTGCAAATGCTTCGATGGTGGAGCAAGGGAAAATCTCAAGGGAATAAATACAAAAACATACCACTGTTTCAAAGTTATTCTTTTGTAAAAATAGAAGTGTTCTCATATTTAAGTAAAACTGTTCATTTATGCCACCACAGTGAACAGATATTGCCTCAGTTATAGGCCCCAGCTGAGTAAGGACTCAATCTTATTGATTAAACTTTGATGCTGAAATGACAAACATTATCTTTTCCTCTCGTTTCTTAAAAAGTTTACACTTTTGTTGAGTCCGTGGCTGCACAAGAGACATCAACATTTTTTTGATAGCATACAGGAAGACTCAAGACTCTCCCAAAGGTGCAGTAGCTCAACACAAAGAAGTGGAAACATTAATTTGACTTCTCCTTTAAAAAGCAAAGCACACAACCACCCAGAGAGCATCTAGATATTTATAACCAAAAGGTGAGAAAAGACTACTTTCATGCAGATACTTCTTGAAATAACAACATATAAATATGTTATATAAATATGAACTATACACCCTTTCAAATTCAGTCAAGATTGGCCAGCAGGTTGGAAACCTAATTACATGCAGACAGGGTGATCACGAATATTTCATTTCCTTAGGAAACCAGATTAATAGAAGTAATAATGAAAAATACAGCAGTTACATCATTAGTGGCACAACATTCAGTTTCTGTAAGCATGGAGCTGTTGTGATTGTAAGAGCTCAGGCAGGAAAAAAAAGAAGCACGAAAGAACAAATATTTCCTCTTCAGTGCCACTACAAAGAAGGAGCAGGCTCAAAACTTACCTGCAGGTCTTAACTTTAGGAACCTTTTTCTTTTCTTTTCATCTTAGTTTATAAACTGACCTGCTTCAGTTAGCTCCTTTGTAATGCAAAACACTATGTTGCAGACAACGACTTGTAAGGTCCGTTTGGAGTTCAGCTCTTTTTGTTTAAAATCCCAAGGGAAGGGAGAAGAGCCTGGATATAATCAAAGACTCCGAGGTTGCAGTCTCCAGCATGTCTAAGAGAGATTCTTGCTCTCATTACCAATACTCATTTTAATTCTTCTCCTTGATGGTATCTTCTTATGTATTTTATTCTTTCCCTGCTTTGTTCAGTCTTCTGAACATTTCATAGTAAGGTATATAGGAAAAACAGATAATCTAAGTGTTACCCAACATAAGGCAGGCTCCTTGGGAACTATTCAGTAAACATCCAGAGTAGGAAATCTATCACTTCTGCATACAGGGCTTTGATGGAATTATATTGATGCATTCTTTGAATACACATTAAAAAAAAAATAAATAGATTCACTGTATACATTTCAGATCTGTTACAGAGTTTATTTTACCAGGAAACAGTTTACAAATTGTGATAATGTATACAAAGTGAAATAGAAAGAGTAATTTCCATCCTTGGTTAAGCAGGAACCATCCATCGGACTTTACCTTTTGCCCCCTTCTAGGCATTATTTGCTTCTGTGCTTCCTGAAACCAAACACCGCTATAGACAAGAAAATCACTCAGACCTGCCATATAGAGTGCTCTGTTATTCATACTCTTTCACCTAGCCTGGATATCTACAGTTAGGCTTTCCAGCAAGACCGAAGTCCCTAGCCAACTGGTTTTTCCAGCAGCTACCAGCAGACACAATGCTGAACTGTCAGATCCTGCCCATTCTCAGCAAGACCAAGAGAACTGCTGTGTACAGTTTTGGCTTCAGTCTGAGGTTTCTGAGCCCTCCACCAAGCTCTGGAGGTTGCTCAAAGCTTACAGTAATTAAGAGGATCCTTGCCCAGTTTCAGTATCTGGAAACCTTTAGGAACAAGATTACCTGCCTCTCTGTCATGCCCTGACTTTGTAGATGCTCGGACCCAGTATTTCCTAGCATTCATCTGCCAAGAAACAAATCCACACCAAACAGTCTAAGAAATCTAACACAAGCTAGGCAGTTTCCTCTACAAAGCCACATTCACTACATTCATTTAGACTTGTATCATTTTGCTACTCAGTCTTTGCAAATCTTCAATTTCTACATTGTTGTCCTCTCAGCAATGGAATTTCACCCTAAAGGAAATTTCCATAATGCAAATACCGCATCAACTCTGACCAGTATATCGCATCACTGACTAAAATGAAGGCTTAAACATCCAGAGTCGGGCCAGAGAACAACCTTTCTCTTGAAACACAGTCATGCCAGGCCCTGTTATCACTTTGAAGACCATGGAACTCATTGCCAGGCTTGGCTGGACTGTTTTACCACACCCACAGTACAGCCCAGATTTATGCTTTCTGACTTCTATCTCTTGGGCTGATGAAAGATGACCAGCAGGGGCAACGTCTTCCGAGCAACAACTCCGTCATAACACCTATGACACAGTAGCTCACTTACACTGGTGCAGAGTTTTACAAGCACAGTACGCAGGCTCTTGTTCATGCATAGTTAATGATGGTGACTATGTTGAAAGGTATTATGTGGCAGAGAATTCGCTCTATCAAGTTGTGCCATCGTGCTCTTTGTTTCTGTTGTAGATTCCATGAAAATAAATAGGAAGCATTACTTTCAGAGTGGCATATTCAAATTGGATATAGTCAGGTCTTCCTTCCTTGCCATGAGTTTATACAGGAAGAAATGAACAGCTGTACCTTTCATGATATTTTCCACCTCCATTTTCAATATCATATTACAACTTTTCCATACATTTTTAAACAAATGTAAAGATTTCATTTAAAACGTTTAAAAAAACCCCAAAACTATAGAGTTTCACTACTCCTTTTTTAACTTCAGGAGGTATGTTGGATTTGGTTCCTCACACTACTCCATGCAAAACAACCAAGTTCTGCTGCAAGAACAGCTGTTACTTCCTCTTCCCATTTGAACAGCTTATATTTAAGACAGGATTTCTTCTCAATATCTACTGTAACTGGCAGCCAACCAGGACTGCCACGCAGGCTAACTGTGCACAGACACGCAACAGTAAATGGGAAAAAGTCAATTTTCAAACAATCCTGTTGCCTCAGTGCTCTGTACTCAAAAAACTTACCCAGGCACCATCACTGCAGTAGTCCAGACTCCCAGAATATCCAGGTTGGCAGATGCTATTAAGTTGTGTTTTCCTCTCAAGTCGGTCCAGAAAAGCATTATTTACTCTTAAAGTAGAAAGAAAAATGAATAGCAATTGAAAGTAGCTGAGGAGTTCACAAACTTCTGAAATTTAACATTCTCTAAGGAGCTTTCCCTATTCTCATTTAAATACACATCATTCTATACTTTTCAAGCCTGTGCTGAATAACCACAGCCTTTCATGAAATAGAATCACACAATGGCAGAACTGTAGGAGTTGGAAGGGACCTCTAGAAATCATCGAGTCCAGCCCCCCTGCCAAAGCAGCTCCCTAGCCCAGGTTGCACAGGTAGGAGTCCAGGTGGGCCTTGAACATCTCCAGAGGAGGAGACTCCATCACCTCTCTGTGCAGCCTGTGCCAGTGCTCCGTCACCTTCACTGTGAAGAAGACAGGGTGCCTTTCATTTTCAATTCACTAGGTGCATTCTTATCCTGTGATCAATCTGTCATGATAAAAGGCATACCTCAGCTGCTATGAGAAATGGCCCAAAATTTTCAGTAAGAAGTCATCCGACATGCCACTCACTTGATGACCTTAGGTAGTCTTTCAGCCTTTACTAAACAAGTTTCTGTAAGTACTGATTTCCCAATGAAACAACCACTTCAGCTTGTAAGCAATATAGACAAGATGTGTAGCTGATAACCTACAACTCAAAAACCACCTCTAGGATTTTCTTGTAATGCCTTCAGGGCCACATTCAGGACATCAGGAAGAAACTACCAGGTATGATAAAGCTGGAAGACTGTTATCTGACTGTGCTCTTCCAAGGTGGGTGACAGGAAGCCACAACTAGGAAATCATAAAATATTGCTAAAAAATTTACTTTCTTTGTGAAGATGTTGAAGGGACTGGGAGAACAATCCTAACTATTAACAGCTAAAATAATAAAAGATGGTGTTTTTACTTCAGTTACTGAGGAATATTCTTTTTATCTACAGACAATTAAAGCTGAGAATAAAGTTATGCTTTCAGATAAGTACATTTAAGTGACAGAACAGCAAAATCAGAACCACTGAGAACTGGGATGGTACAATAGTTGGCACAGCCTGGGACATGAAGCATGGCAACATCAGGAGGCCTTTGCAGTCTATCTGCATCGGTATCTAACGCGTGTTTAGTACTGCCTGTTAGCTTCAGTGATGGTCAACTCCAAAAAGGTTGGGTGGACAAAGTAGTCTGCTCTAAAATAAAGTAGAATATTTTACATTTATTTTTCCCCAGCTGTCTTTAAATTGTTATTAAACTACTAATAGTTTCTATCCCGTGCTGAACCCTGTGCTGATAAAATAAGTGAAAAAGACACTCTGTATCATAACACATTACTGTGAGCAGCTGTAATGATGGATAGTAGTGGTTTATCTGAAGACAAAGTTAAACCAGAGGCTATATCGGGGACTCTCATTGCAATAGTTTTCTTAAGTACAAATACTTGCAATTTTGAGTCCCATTCCAGAAAATCAAGTAACATATATTCTGAGATTTTGCATCATACCTTCTCTGTTCATTTTTATGTGCTCTTATTCTGTCTTCTTCCTCCTGTTTTTGTTTTAATTCCATTAATTGAGCCTGGGGATGACAAAAGAGGAAAAAAAATAACAAAAAATAACAACTACCTTACAACTTACTTTTAGTTAACATGCCAGTGTTGAAAATCCAACTAATTCCCATGTAGTTAACTTCAGCTAGAGCCACGTGTCATTTCTGCAACTGCACCCAGTAGCATTTTATTTGTTTATGTGGCAGCACTGAGCTCAGAAGAGAGCTCATTTTTCTGTTCAGCACTGCATGGGATTAGATACATGAATACAGACAGCTCTAGTCCTGCATTTGAGGACACCAACCTGCATGCAACCTCTGTCCCTCTAGGAAATTCCCTCTTCTTCCAGATAAAGCCAGTGCCCATCAGCTCCATCTGGACATGCAGAGCAAGGCAGAGGCATGCAGCACCCTGCCCAAACATTGGCATGCCTGCAGATCTTCTGCCCTCCAAAATACTGTGATGAAATTTCCCTACGACACAAGGGCAGCAGGGAGGAGACCTTCAGCTTCCTCTTCCCCAGCTCATTGGTTTGAATCTTTGAGCAGGTTCAAGGAGAAGAAAGCTGAAGTCATCCAGCAGGAGCAGCCAACAGGGTATTAAGGAGACTGCCAGCTCTTGGGACTCCCCACAGTGAAGAAAGGACATACAGAACCTACTGGTGTGGTGAAAGCATGTGCAAGCCCCTGGTGTTGCAGCCTACAATCCCTACATTATATAGTTTTAAAGTATATAAACAGTCTCAAAGGGACTTCTTTGAAGAGGAGATTTTGCTCATACAATTTTAGCTGGGCCTGCTAAGGATACCTGGCTTGTGTGACTGTGCTTTTCATGTGTTCTTGTTTGTCTGCCTCTTGCTCACTGCAGTCTGCTCAAGGTGCAGATGTTTTCTGCAGAGAATTTGGCTTGCAGGGCAAGGAGGAAGGGATGGGAACAGACCCATCTTTTGTATTTTCTGTAACAACTGAGAAGCAGAAGGAATAGGAAGTAAAATAAAATCAAGTGGTTAGATAAAAGCTTCAGTAACGGAATGAAACTACAAAAGTAAAAAAAAAAAGAAAAAATCAATTTAAGTGGAACATTAAATAAAAACTATGCAATAAATGTATGAAGAAAATCAATAACTGTGAATGTGTTGTGTATCAATATTTGTCTAGCTCTAAAAGAAGAAACAGGATTAAGAAATAAAAAAGCCAACCTTTATTTTCACTGTTTTAAATAACTATTCAACCTGAAAATTAAAACCCAGTATCTGACTTTCCAATATGCTGAGTCCTCTCTTGGAGTAATGTTCTGAAATATATTGCATGTATATGATGCTGTGTTCAAAGTGTACTGAATATTTTTAAATCAAGCAATACCTGTTCTAAAAAAAATGCAGCTGACAATACCTATACGTTTTATAGCTATGCTATACTAGGAGCTTGTACGTGGGACAGAATTCACAATTACTTTAATAAATATTAGTTTGAAGTAGAAATAAGCCAACATAAATTGGAGGGACAATTACTAGAGCCTTTAAATATACATTATTTACAGTGGGTTGATACAAAGTGCATCACTCTGTGCAATATGTAACACCAATGGTGAATGCAAGGAGCACATGGCATTGTGTACCAAGACAGAACAGCTTAGAAGCAGTCCACATTTTCCTGATCACCTACAGAAATCAGTATGGAGCCTAAATTTCTACACAATTCCCTTGAACCGGGAAGAACCTGATCTCATGGGAAGAGTCCCTGACCATGGATGGGAGTATATTAGCAAACAGAATCATAGAATGGTTTGGTTTGGAAGAGGCCTTAAAAATGATAGGATCATAGAGCCTTACTAATCCTTCCAACCCAGACCATTCCACGATTCTGTTTGCTAATATATTTTTGAATGATCTGCAGACAGTGTTGCCCTCAGCACACTTGCACAATTAGACCTGGAGACAGGGCAAAGAACTTATTACAGTGTAATAAGTATGCTTTGTGTAGATGATCTTTACACAGATCTAGTACCCAAAACCATGCCAGAAGGATGGCAGTGGTTGAGATGCCTTTCAGGCAATGCACACTGCATGTGAAGAAGACGGAGCTGAAACATGTAGTTACAGTACAATAAGATAAATGGAAACTCTTCATTTAGGTGGTCAGCAAAGGAACAGAGAAGCATACAGACTTGATAGAAATTCAGAGTGCTTCCACATACTTGTTTGGGACAGTGGGGCACACAGACTGTTTTTCTAGAAAGAGACTATTCAAAATCTGAGATCATGAATATGTCAGGAAGATTACTTTCACCTGAAAGACTGGAAATTGGTTTCCTTAGACAAAGAAATTTTTCACCACAATCCAAAAAGTGCTTTGCACAATTGTTCAAATGGACAGCTAAGCAGGAGCTAGTCATCCAGATGGAAATAGACAGGAGCTCAGAAGATACTTCTATTTGCCCAAATTTTACATCTTGGCTCATCTCTCTCACAATATTTGAAAACAGGGACTACATCACTTTCCCTGAAGAGAAGCTCTGTGCGTAGGCTACAAGTAATCAATGTATTTAATTGGTTTCACAGCATGCAAAAATGATACAATATGCAAACTGTTAATGTATAATTACCTTCCTCCGTTGTTCTTGCTTCATTTCCTCTAATCTTCTGTTTTCATCCTCTCGAAGAGCTTGCTTGTATATATGGCTTCTAGCCTATTGTTCAGTAGAGAATATAGACATAGTGGTGTGGGGAGAGGGAGGATCAACATGCCAGACCTCATTCCCAATTCTTTTTACAAGTAATTAACAAACCAGAACTGTTTGAAGGATTACAGTTATTAAAAAATCTGATGAGTTTGAGCACTAGTGTTTAACCAAGGAGTGGTGTAAAACCTTTCAGGCATTCAGTTTAGCTGAATGTTCACCTGCACATCACAACTAAGCAGCCACAGCACATTCTATTGCTTGCTCCAGTGGCTTACATAAAGATATCCTGAGCAATTGGAAAATGCAATCGGGATATAAGACAGTGAGATGGGGTGCTGTGGGAAGACAGAAAAGCACTAGAAGCATTACTAAGATAATAAAGCAGAAAGGTAGTCTGGTAGCAGAGGGAAACACCAGGGGAGCTTCTGGCTGGATATTAGTTTCTTTTCAGAAAGAGTGGTAATGTTTTGGGAGATTTTCAAGAAGAGGGTAGATGCTGCACTGAGGGTCATAGTTTAGCGGACATGGTGGTGATGGGTTGATGAGTAGACTAGATGACCTTGGAGGTCCTTTCCAACCTTAATAATTATATAATTCTACATAAATATTGGAAAGGGGTGTAGGGTGGCAGGGCAAGAGAAGCTCAGAGATAAAGACTGCTTTCTTATTTGGGGGTCAGGCATGAAAACTGAAAATCTATACATCAAGATTTAAGTATTTACCTGTGTAGGTTTCCATTACAGTAACTATCTCTGGTCTTTTACAAGTTATAGTTGTCTTCAAAGGGCCAGTGTACTGTTAGGATTTTATAGGATCCTTAGGAACATATACTGTAAAGTCTTCAAGAAGGGACAGAGCATAGCACACTAAATAATGAGCCAATATAATTTAATACAAGAAATGTGCAGGTTTGACTTTAGTGAAGAATTTGTTGCAGGTCTACACGGTGTTCTTGAAACTTGATATATGTGTGCAGAATGACACCATTAAAACGACAGGACCATAATTTTCTAAAAAGACTGAATAGAGAAAGCAATTATTAATAGCTCAATTTTGAGCAGGGAGGAGTTGTTACATGTGTCCAGGGAGACTCATTCTGGGTCCAGTATTATTCATTACTCTCTCTAATGGCTTGGAGAATTGTGTGGAGTGTATGTTAATCAAGCTGGAAGACAATAAGACTTTATACAGGACTGGTAACACTTCAGAGACAGGATTAAAATTAATTATGAGCCTGATTAATTAAGAGGGCCAAAAAAATCACCAATGACAAAGTCACCCCAAAAAAGGCAAATTTGTTCACATGCAACAAGTAATATTTCACACTAATATTTGAACTAGATGTACTGATTTAGTATCACTAACAAATAAGTGCTTCAAGGGAAAAAGAGTTTAATCAACATAATATTGTCTCAGATTTGTTTTAGTACATAAACTTTAAACACAAAAAACAAACAAAAAAGTATATATATAAGCTCCCTTTCCATTAACATTCTTATCATGCACTTCCTACTCTTATCACACTTCCCAGTTTCAAATATATTGTTCCAGAATGGTTTAGTTATTCTAGACAAAGGATAGATAAAAGATAACAGCAAAATTAGAGTATAAGACTCCCTTGTGATTTAGCCTTTTGGTACTATGCCAAGTTCATTTAGATAACAATTTCTTGGTTATAAGCTTCAGATTCCTTACACAGAGCACAGAGATTGTGTGTATGCCTATAGACTTCATCTCATCCAAGTTGGTTGAAAAGACTTCTTACTAAATGCATTATAAGTAAATGATGAATTGACTCACAGAGCCACAGAAATGCTGCTGCAAAAGAGACATAGAATCACAGAATGGCTTGAATTGGAGGGGACCATAAAGACCATCTAGTTCCAACCCCTTGACTTGAGTAGGGCTGCCATCCACTAAATAAGGCACCAGATCTGGCTGCCCAGTGGCCCCATCCAACCTGGCCTTGAACACCTTCAGAGATGGGGTATCCACAGCATCTCTAGGCAAACTGTTCAAGCACCTCACCACCAAACAGTTAGCTCCTCACCACTCAGCGCACAGGATGCTTCAGAGGGAAGTAGAAATGGTTTCAAGACATCTGTTCTCCATTCCCATAGTCCTCTATCTTGCTTGTCTACTCAGGACTACAAATTATAGTCTGAAATGCACTCTGTTACAATTGAATCTAGTGGGCCCAGCACTGCTGGGAAAAAAAGTTGTCTCCTTTAAGTTGTAAAACTGCTCACATGTTAAGATTACTTCATGGTTGTCAGCAGGCACAAAATGACCTGAAGAATCAAAGGGGAAAGGAACCTTCTTTGAGTAATGCCTTTCCTCTTCAAGCAACTGAAAACCAGGAAGAGATACTAGAGACGAGACAGGACTGTCATAAATTCTCTTTGGAGCAATTTCTGTGTAAGGAGGGTCTTGCAAATTTCCAATACTTCTGAAGAAACATACAGGAAAATTTTTACATTCCTTACTCAGCTGGTGGTGTTCAAGGCTGTATACAACAGAGGGTTACCCAGATTAGATATTTCCAGTTTTCTGCTGACTCAGGACTACTGTTCATAAGAATAATTTCTGCTTGCATTGTCATCCCCTAGTCAAAACCCCCCCTAAAAGGAAAGATTTCTGTCTTCAGGGTTAATATTCCTCAATGTAAGTTTTTCTATCGGTAGGAATGGTTGGTTTAGACGTGGAAAGAATAATCAGAAGTGCAAAAGACTTTTGGAGGCAATTAGAATAATGAAACTCTAGCAATACTTTATCTATTCCCTAATTACATTGATACTTAAGAGGCTCATTCAAACTGGGACAAAGTCCCCAAGCAGTCTACAAAATCACTTTTAGGAGGCAATGAGAAATAAGCTTCACTTCTGACTAGATTTTCAATGCAGCAGAGCATCTGCTGACACGAACTAGTTGGGATTCCATAAAAGCTTGCCACCGACTGATGGGTACACAGCATATTTAAGATTCTGATCTGAACATAGAATATAAATCTGTCTCGTAGTTATCAGGAGGGGGACTGCAAGTAATAAAGGCAGTATCCTACTATGTAGAATACTTTGCCAGTATATCACAGACAACACAGGCAGTTCACCCAGAAAGACTCCTTGGTATTCACTGAGTTATGTATAGGCAATTAAACTCAATTAGAATATTCTAATATCACACTATTGACAGCACCTGGAAAGTTGACAGAAAAATATTGCACATTCCATGGTTTTGCTTACCCATGCTGTTGTTTCTGGGCCACAATTAGCAGTCCGACAGGAATCATTCTTTGGCAAACCCAAGTCCAATCTGTTCAATAATTCATTGTTTTTGCTACAAAGAAATCCAATCCAAATAGAATTGTTAGTGCTTCCATAAAAATAAATATAGCTTTTTTATACCACCCTCGGAATCTAGCCTAGACATTTTATCATGTGACTACTGAAAAACATCACAAGTGGAACAAAAGGTTATGGTTACAGACAGAATAAAAGAGGACAGAGGAAACAGAACCTATATTGTGGATAAAACATCGGCTGGAGAGGTTTTTAAGCAAACAGTTATCTCCATTTACATATTTGGGGTCCAGAGTGGTTATGCTCTCTTTCAGAATGGAAAAGCTCCTAAAATACAGACTTACAAACCATTGGACTTGAATGCAACTGCTTCACTGAATAGTTGCAAATCCTTCTACCAGATCCATAAATCCCAGATAAGGAATTTAAAATATTATTTTAAGGTAATTCCCTTCATTGTTAATAAAATGCATCCTTAAAATAGATTAATTAATCCAGTAGAAAGACTTTGAGAAATTTTGAGGTGTTGTAAAAAAAGCTTGTCGTTGGTTAAAAAATAGTGCATAACATTATAACTTCTTATAAATTCTGGCAATGTCAATTTTATTTTTCCAATCACATCCTTTATAAACCATATTTTCAAGGCATCAGTTATGTCACAGTTTCAACCAAGTACAGTCAAACAAAATGTTATGTTCACAAAGAACAACATAAATGCTAAAAGCAGGAGTTCTAGTGACATGATCTGAAATCAGTTTCTTAAGCTGCAGATCCAGGCATATCTCTTGAAGTTTTTACTCACTCTGAAGAACAGCGTGAAAGGAAAGAGCACATTTTATTTCCATATATATCTTTGGAAAGCATGAAAGTAGTTCAGGGGGATTCAGAACAAAGATTTACTTTGCTAACAGGGCAGCCAATTAACTGTGGGAAAGAAAATGCCAATAGACATCTACCTAACCTTGGAGAAAAAGCCTTGTCTGCCAGACAGCAACGATGACTAACTGCAGACTTCTGGTCAGTGGGTATATTGAAGAGAAGTGCAGAAAAAGCAAAAGAACCCACAAGTTCTTCTGTACTACTCTGTAGATATAAAAACTTTCCCATTTAAGTACAGAGTGCTTGCTCAAGCTGTGGCAAGTCATGCTTTTGGAGTTTCATTATTCACAGTTCACTCTCTCTCTTTAACTATCTGACAAGTTATGATCTCAGCCGAGGCAGAATACAGAAAGAACCAAGTGAAACCTAAGATTCCCTGATCCACAAAGCACCTCTACATCAGAATTAAATGAGTTAATAGTCTCGTCTTACTCAAGACTTAAGCAGACACTTTCTTTTTCCCCAAGTAAGATAAGTGGTAGAGTGATGAGGCTGCTTGGAATAATTTTGGGAAATTGAAATTTTAAATTTCAGATTTTATATTTCTCTACCTCTGCTAAAATATCAATTAATTTATATGCTAGAAAGACTAGGAACTCCTACAGAACATCTGGACAATGCCTGTGAAGGCTGTAGCTCTGTAAAGAAGTATCTGGCTACTTAAGGGTACAGATGGATGCCCTAATGGCAAAAGAATGACTTGGGGGTATGTGAAAGTTTTCAGTACTTGCATGAAAAGGAAATGAAGAGCAGAAGACGTTGTCCTTCCCAGATCAGCACACTTAACATGAAAAGCGAACTCAGCCCAAAGTGGTGGTGGAGTCTCCTTCTCTGGAGACTTTCAAGACCCACCTGGACGCCTACCTGTGCAAGCAGGGCTAGAGAGCTGCTTGGGCAGGGGGTTGGACTCAATGTCCATACAATTCTGTGATCGTGTGAAAAGATGATTACTACAGTGGAAGGAAGTAGAGTATTCCAGCAAGAATGTGTACTACCTTTGTGTACAGAAAACATCTTACTACATCACATGAAGTTACACAACATTAAAGTTTTCATATCAAAAGAAAGGGATTCAGGTTTCCAAATATGACTGGAGACTCACTTAATAAAGTCAGTCATTTACATTAATTCAAAGTGCATCATCTCTATGGAAACCCAGCAGAGCATCTTGAGTTGCCAGACTGCTAAAGCATTGTCTGAAATGTATTTTTCATAATATTAATCCTAAAGTCATAATAATGCAAAGCATAGCATAAGCCATGCTGCAGAGAAAGGGGAAGTCAGAGAGATGACAGCTCAATTAATGTTCCAGAGAGGAAAACATTATCTCCAGAAGGAAATCAAGTACATCAAAAGTCCAGGGCTATATCACTTTCAGATCGGTGAATCAACATCTCACTCTCACTTGCGAAAACTTCAGAGGCTAGTAAAAAATACTAGTAAAATGTGGTCCTCTAAAATAATAAATATTAAGGAAAGAAGAGCGCCAAAATTTAATCTGCATGCAAAAGCTTAATGGCATCCTTCAAAAATACTCAGGCAGAAGGAAATACAAAATTTAGACAAAGCAAGCCTCTTAACAGGCTCCTAACCCTGAGCTCCTGCTGCCCCTAAGCATCAGGTTGGAGGGAAGAGAGCAATTTAGAAGCACTAGTTGAGCTGAAGTGTTCTTATTTTGTGTTCCTCTGTGGTCCTGCTTCTTGTTACACAGTTGGGAACAAGACTTTTACTACGCTCATTAAAATAGGGTACTCTCATACTGGTTTAATAGCATCAGGCAGTACTCTTAGCAGTGGGAACTCAGCCATCTGTATTGTGGTAACAGTTCCTGGCATAGGAACTGTTCAAAACAGCACTTTCCCGGAGAAATCCTGGCTGCTGTACGGGAACTAATATTAACCATAAATATCTCCCATTAGACTCTTTGGATGCAATTGCCCCATTTTGGGAGGTAAAAAAGTTTGTTATCAATGACAGCAGGCAGTCTTCAGCCTGTTGGCCTAAAAAGAGACAGTGATTGACAGTGTTAAATATATTAGTAGAGATGCAACTGTGGTGGAGTGAAACACTGTCAAGCTTGGGGGTTGAAAAACTCTTAAGAGCTGTCATGGGAAAATAATGACTCTCTTGCCAGAATCTTGGAGTAGCATGTTAGTAGGGGACAGTGCATGACCATGGAAGTCAGTCCATATTGCAGATGTTTTCTGTGGGCCCGTAGCTATAATGCTTTACATTTCATAACTGTTCTTCAAGCAGGGTCTTTTATTGCACATTTGTTACAAGCTATTACTCAAAAACTTGTATTTGAAGTGCAACAAATAGATGTAAAATGTAGAAAACTGAATCTGCTAGGTGTTCCACTGAGAATGGTATAATTTAGGGACTTAAATGAGTATGCCCTGTACTCACAAACTACATCTAGATCAGGGACTCTACTTGGATTTAACATTTTTCAAGACTAAAGGCATATGCTGTCCACATTCCCACTGGGATGAGACAAGAGGATGGTTCTAAAAGTCTGAGTAAGCCTAGGTTCCTCTGGCCTGGAAAGGAGCTCCCGTGCTCTAACAGCATCCCCAGTCTTGACCAGAAGGAAGCAGAAAGCTCTACAATTGACTCCAGCAAGGCAACTGTGGAGAATCTGAAGACTTACACTGATCTCATTGTGGCACCCAAGGACAAAACTCCTATGCAGAACGAGGACTTTAACTTCTGCGTCACTTGGGCCTTAACTCTTCATAGAATCACACAGTGCCTTGGGTTAGATGTAACCTTACAGACCACCCAGTTCCAAATCCTCAGCCATAGGCAGGGACACCCCTACTAAATCAGGTCACTCAAGTCCCATACAATCTGGCCTTGAACACTTCCAGAGATGGGGCACCCACAGCTTCCATGGGCAATGTGTTCTAATGCCTCATTACCTCCACAGTAAATAATTTCTTTCTAATATCTAATCTAAATCACCTCTTGTACTGTTATAATATTCACTGATAAAAGGTCCCTCTCCAGTTTCCTTATAGGTCCCGTTTAGGTACTGGAAGGCCGAAACAAGGCCTCCACAGAGCTTTCTCTTCTCCAAGCTGAACAACCTCAACTCCCTCAAGCTCTTTTCTTAGAAAAAGTGCTCCATCCCTCTGATTATCTTAGTGGCCCTCCTCTGGACCCACTCCAACAGGTCCATGTCTTTCTTACGTTGGGGCCCAGAGCTGAATGCAGTATTCCAAGTGGCATCTTACTGCTGTCTATTTGAGTCTTAATTCACATCACGTATACAAGGCAGAGAATCATAGAATCACAGAATAGGTTGGGTTGGAAGGGACCTTAAAGACAACCAAGTTTCATTTCCCTTGCCATAATCAGGTTTGCCACCCACTAGATCTGGCTGCTGAAGGCCCCATCCAGTGTGGCCTTGAACTCCTCCAGGGATGGGGCTTGAAAGAAGCAGTCTTGAAAAGCATTCACCCTTGGGGACGTGAATGAGTATGCAGGCCCCAGTGTCTTCATCTACACAAGAGTTGCACACCATTGCTTGCTAAACTTGTCACTGAAAAGTGCTACTTTCTTTCATAATTCATGAAATTCATTCAAAATTCTTTTTTTTTTTTCCTACAAAGAAAGTTCTTGTCTTTAAGCTTGTTTTACAGACTAACATTAAAAATATATCAATTAAGAAGGGCTTCTTGTAATTTCATTACTGCTTCCCAATGAAACCAGTGGCATTTAATTAATTTGCTATGAATGATGGATATTGAAATGCCAGGATATAGGAAAATATACCAGCTTTAATGCCAGTGCTTTGAAAACAGTATAATACTGTTGTATATATCATAAATCTATTTATTCCTCTTGACAATTTTTAAAAGATAATGGACACTTATTACTACTGAAAACAAGATAGTCCCTGAGCTCTTTGTTTACTTAAGCTGCAGGATCTCCAGCATTACAGTTCTACCCTAATGAATGTCTGCAAATATGCTGAGAGCAATACAAAAAAAGCAATGGAAAAAATACAAAACAAGATCAAGCCAGATAAATCATTATATTTGTTTCAAAGAAGAGACAACCTAACTGAATAACTGAACAAAAGTTTCATCTCGTGCTGAATGACATAGAAACATCAGCTTCCAAATTAATGGCCAATGAGCAATGCTAAGGTATTATTTCACCATTTTCTTTCAATTCTGCTGAAGAATTAAGAATCATGCATAATACATACATAGTAAGTTTCATACATCAATATTCATGACATTATTTAAATAATAGCAGGACTCATCTTCTCAAAAACGAAACCTGAAACTTAATTTCATGCAAGACACATCTTTTTGCAACATTGGGAAGCATACCTACACTTCTCCCCTCACCATATATAACTGGCTGAGTGTAACAAATTCATCTACTTTTGCAGAAATTAAAGTTTGCTCCTCAACACTAGTGAAGTCCACAAACTACTACCTGCTGCTGCTGTTTCATGTAGGCACCAGTTAAATAGCTGTTAGCAACCTGAAGAATATCAAGAGGGACTAAAAGGTGCTGGGATCAGCAGTGAAGAACTCGAGAGCACTGGTAATCTTCTCATCAATCCTGGTTAGGGAAATGGGGGGTAAAGGGCAGATAGAATTCAGAGAATAGTTAAGGAAGTGGTGTCATAAAAAAGGCTTTGAATACTTATGTCATGCAACCAGTTTTGAGAAATCTGGTCTTCTGGGAAAGAATGGGGTTCATTTCTCAGAGAAGAGGAAGACCACCTTAGGCAACAAGCTTTCCAATTTAATCAGGAGGGCTTTAAAGTAGAGTTGCCAGTGGAAGAGATTCTCAAACCATTCCACTTTGAGGCTGATGATGGTAACAGATGCCCTGGGCCTGGACATGGTTCACAGGCCAGTAAGAAAGCACCTAAGGTGCACGATAAGGGAACTCCAGTTGGTCAATGAGCCTCAGTGGGAGCCCAACTAAAATGCCCGTACACCAACGTGTGAAGCAACTAAGGGCAATGAAGCTGTGAAAGGTCTGGGACACAGGCCTTATGAGGAGCAGCTGAAAGAGCTGGGATTGTTTAGTCTGGAGAAGAGGAGGGTCAGGGGAGACCTCATCGCTCTCTATAACTACCTGAAAAGAAGCTGCAGTGAACTGGGGGTCGGCCTCTTCTCTTGTGGAACGAATGATAGGACTAGAGGGAATGGCCTCAAGTTGCACCAGAAGTAATTCAGGTTGGAAGTTAGGAAATACTACTTCTCCAAAAGTGTTGTCAGGCACTGGAATGGGCTGCCCAGGGAGGTGGTGAAGTCATCAATCCTGGAGGTGCTCAAGGAATGTTTAGACGTTGTGTTGAGGGACATGGTTTAGTTAGAACTACTGGTGATAGGAGGATAATTGGACTGGATGATCTTGTAGGTCCTTTCCAACCTTGGTGCTTCTATGATCAGTGATAAAAGGAAGGCCAGGGAAGACGTGGGCCTTCTCCAGAAGGAAACTGGAGACCTGGTCACAAGGGATAGAGAAAGATGACATGCTCAATGGTTTCTTTGCCTCGGTCTTCACTAGCAAAGGCTCTAGACACATCAGCCAAGCTGCAGAAAGCAAAGGTAAGAACCGGAAGAAGGAAGATTAAGAACATCTAAAGAACCTGAAGGTGCACAAGTCTATGGGACCCAGTCAGATGTACCCATGGGTTCTGAGGGAACTGGCAGATGAAGTGGCCAAGCCACCATCCATCATATTTGAAAGGTTGTGGAAGTGTGGTGAAGTTACCACTGACTGGAAAATAGGAAGCATAACCCCCATTTTCAAGAAGGGAAAAGAAAAAAGATCCAGGGAACCGGGCCAACCAGTTTCACCTCTGTGCCTTGCAAGATCATAGAGAAGGTCCTCCTGAAATCCCTACCAAGACACATGAAAAATAACAATGAGGTGATTTGTGATAACCAACATAGTTTCACCAAGGGTAAGTCGTGTCTGACAAACCTGGTGGCCTTTTATGATACAATAACAGTATCAGTGGATAAAGGAAGAGCAACTGACATAACCAACCTGGACTTGTGCAAAGTGTTTGACAGTGTCCCACATGATATCCTGGTTGTCAAATCAGACAAAAATGGATGAGATGGATGGACCACTCACTGGATAAGAAATTGGCTGGATAGTCGCACTCAGAGTTGCAGTCAACAGTTCAGTGTCCATGAAGAGACCAGCATGAGTGGCGTTCCTCAGGGATTTGTGCTGGGAACGGTGTTATTTAACATCTCTGTTGATGACATAGACAGTGGGATCAAGTGCACACCCAGCAAATTTGCAGACAACACCAAGCTGAGAGGTGCAGTTGATACACTAGAAGGGAAGGGCTGGTATCCAGAGGAACCTGGGCAGGCTTGAGAGGTGGACCCATGCCTACCTCATGAAGTTCAGCAAGGTCCTGCACCTGGGTCAGAGTAATCCCAAGCACATGGGCAGAGAATGGCTTGATAACAGCCCTGAGGAGAAGGATTTGGAAGTGTCAGTTGATGAAAGATTCAACTTGAGCAGGCAAGGTATGCTTACAGCCCAGAAGGTCAACCATATCGTGGGCTGCATAAAGAGAAGCATGACTCTTCTGCTCTGCTCTACTGAGACCCCATCTAGAGTACTGCATCCAGTTCTGTGGACATCAACAGAAAGACATGGAGTTGTTGCAGTGAGTGCAGAGGACAATCACAAAGATGATGAGAAGGCTGGAGCACCTCCCCTACAAGGACAGACTGAGAGAGCTGTTACTCTTCAGCCTGGAGAAGAGAAGGCTCCAGGGGGACCTTACAGGAGCCTTCTAGTACTTGAACAGGGAGGGACATTTTACACAGGCATGTAGCAACAGGACAAGGGGAAATGGCTTTAAATTGAAGGAGGGTGGTTGTGGATGCCCTCCCCTGGAAGCATTCAAGACCAGGCTGGATGGGGCTTTGAGCAACCTGGACTAGTGGGATGTGTCCTTGGCTATAGCAAGGGGGTTGGAACTAGATGATCTCAAAGGTCCCTTCCAACCCAAACTGTTCTATGATACTATGCAAGAAGATAAACTAAATGTTAGCTGTGTGCAAAGTTGTCAGTGTGAGCTAATGGACATTTTTTGGTGCAAGAGTGCATGAGGATTCATATTTTGCTGGAAGTTAGCTATAAGATGAAAGACTACAGTGTGAAATGACTAACCTCTTACATTCCCGTTCTTCCCCAGTGCTCTTTAGTGGAAAGAAAGGTCATCCTCTGATTATGTAGTTCACTTGTTTTCCAGCCCAGCTTCTTCCAAAAGCTACATATCAAGTTTCAAGAAGTGTTCACAGACTTCACAGGGAGTAATGCACAAGTATGCCAAGCAGGACTTGTACAAACCTAATAATAGTGATTGAAAGTGAACTATATTTGGTTGGTAGCCAAAGTCCTTGAGCATGAGTTACCACTCTAGGGGATAAGAACAAAAAATGTGCCACTTGTTCATTTTAGGTATAAGACTTCAAGAAATTGTAAAAATAGTTTTTTTTTAAATAGGAACTTTCTCAGTAGAATTATTTTCATCACTTCCCACTCACACCCAAAACTAATTTTTACTGTCAACCTACTTGCTTTTTTTTTGTTTTCCTGACTGAATGAAATAATACTGCTAAGCTATTCTTTCCTCCCACCAACTCACCCAGTGTTCTCGGAAGTTATTTTAGACATCAAGTTCCATTTATTATCTGAAGCAATAAGTATAAATCCAGTTTTAAGGAAAATGCAGTTTTGTATAAGTCTATTGCATAGATCTTCCATTCTGTGTGCTCCATCTGCATGTGCAATCTGCTTCTATATTTTCAGCCAGCTTGCATGGGCAGATTAATGTATACAATTAGAAAGCAACCTCACAGGCATTCAATAAACTGCCTTCATTATTACACTCAAGAGAGTCCCTTTGGATGTCTATAAAAGCCTAGTTTTCTGCCTGTTAGCTAAATAATTGACAACGCTTAAAATAATCAGGAGCAAATGAACAAAACGAAGACCACTGTGGTGAAAAAAAGCAAACAAAAGATTCTCAAGGCTGCAAACCTTTTTGTGTGAGCCCTCTTTCACTCTCTTTAGCAACCAACATTAAAAGTCTGGTCAGGTTTACACTTGCACTTCTGTAGGGAAAATTTGTTACTAGCCTGCTGTTTGAACCACACATCATAGAGGACTGAAAACTGGCAAGGACATGAGTATTTATCCTGTAAAAATAGAGAAATAAATAAAAAATCTGTTTTGATTCAGGTTTTATTTTCTTGCATTTTATGACTTCTGAGAAAACCACTTTGGCAGGCAAGTGTATATCAGCTTGGTTTGGTGAAACTTCTGCACTGTGTTTGGAAGTCACTGTGGCAAATTGTGTTCCCAGCTCCAAATTCTGAGCTGAGTATATCAAGTGCACACATGTACCATAACGAAACAGTGACAGAAATTTCTACAGGAGTGCAACCTTCACAAAAACAGGGAGATAAGTATGTGACAATGGGAAGGATGAAGTTATATCAAGACTATCATGTGCCATTAAAAAGACACCCTATGGGTTAGACTGCTTTTCTCTTTACATAAATCAGTAGACAGGTATTAGGAATGCAGTGGAGTACACCCAACACTATAGATTCTGGGAAATCTGAATTAAATGAAAGCACCTTATCAGAGAGTTGAGAGAAAACCTTGTGGTGGGATACCCTGAAGATCAGGCTCAGATTAACATGGCTCAAAAAAAGCACAAAAGCACTCACACAAGCCACCGAGAAAAGCAAGCCTTGAGGTGGCATTCCCTTACATAGCAATTTGCTTAAAAATGCAATTTTTGTGCCCTGAGTAAAGAGGGACATCCTGAAAAGTCCTGGGCCAACCATGTAACCACTTCTTCGTTCCCATTTGAAAATTTATACTCAGTTCTTTCTTCACAAGGATTGGGTGATTGCTTAGTACGAACTACAAAAGCATTTATTATCTCTTAATACAATCTGACAGAAAAACAGTTTCTACCACAGGCCATCAATGTGAAATGCTTCACAGAAACTATTTCTGAGAATAAAGGAATCCATTTCATACATAAGCTTCCAGCAGAAACACATGCATATGCTTCTTATTTTCTATATCTGATACTTACAGAGGTGGAACTACAGCAATGCTATCACCAAAATGTTCCTCAAGTGCTTCTCTTCTTTAAGCACCAGCTATCGCAATCTTCTGTGCAACAGCTCCTCAGACCAAAGTCTGCTCCTGCATGTAGCTCAGACTTTTCATACAAAGCTACTTTATGACATACTTTGTAAGTTTTGCCCAGTTTAGTTACCTGATAGAGCCTGCATTCACCTGAGACAGAGGAGCTGCTGATCTCAACAGGGAGAGACTTGTAGCCTTTTCCATAACACTTTTGCGTGTGTGCTCAGACCTCACTCTCACAAGACACCAACACTTCCTTGAGCAACTGCAATAACGCATACAGTTGACTCTCAATGACCACTTTTACATAAGATAAGAAAGGTTTCAGGAGACAGGAAATACCTGTATTTTGCAGGCAGGGGAGAAGGCTGTGGGCAATTTTTCTTTTTGACATTTGCTCATTTCATATTACAGTCTTTGAGAGAGGATTTCACTAAGTTCATGTTTTTAACAATGACAGGAATTTCATATGAAAAAGGAACTTCATGCTTTATTGGCAGAGTATGTTAATGACTCAAGAACCTTAACTGCCTTTCCAAACCAAATAGAAGTAGCATTGCATACCAGAGAGGGACTTATTTGGCTGTACCCTGTGTAGAAAGACACAACTGAATGTGGTGATCAATTTAAAAGGTTTCCCGGCTAATGAGACCACTGGTAGGCACTGATCACCTCAGGAAATAGTGATGTTGCTGCTACAGATGCTTACAGAGGACAGACTAATAAGGCAGCTTATCTTTTGAAATGGCTCCATGGGTCATGACGTTGCAGAGGTCACTGCTTTATATGCAGCGCATGACCTTCCTTGCCCCTCTCACAGCAAGCAGGGAAGGAGATCAAACTATTCCTAGAAGAGACAGTGAGGAAAGGGGCAAAACCTCATATTTGTTCGTTTTGCTGCTAGACATAGCTCTCACTTTATGGAAGTAATGAATCTCTGTTTTGCACGGTATGCAAAAACACACAGCTGCTTTAACACTTTTCTGCAAACATGTCTCTAAATAACTAGCAGTTTATACAACGGACTTCACAATTTCTGAGATGTCATACAGCATTTTCCTGTTACTACAGGATTCTGTATTCCAAAACACAAATGTATCGTAGCAATATGACCTCAACAGTATCTGGTGGTTAATCCATTTTCCAAGACCCTCCTTCCTCTGCTCCCCAGAGGATTTTATTGGAACACGGAAGGCAGTAATATTGTTCTGTACAATACGAAATGTAGATAGACTTTCAGCTCATTTCTTTCCATATCTATAGGATTCTCCTGGAATATATTTAATAAGCAGTGTATACGAATAATCTTTTTACAGTCAGACACAAACTGTGCTTTTTTAAACATAGAAAGTATCAGTCAGTTTGGTTTCCTGAGACAGAACCAGCTGAAGGCTCACAAGTCTCAACTACATCAGTGGACAGAAAGTTGCAAGTTGGTGCCTTGTCAGTGTTAGCCCCTACACTGCCTGGAGACTGACTAATTGCCAACGTGAAGATGTATCAAAAGCATCCCAGCATAACCCTTTTCACATAAGGAACAGAAAGTTATAGACAGGAAAGGTGAGAGAAATGAAGAGATACAGCTCCATTCACAATTGAATAAGCCTTAAGATGAAAAACAGGCTAAATGGGAAGATAAGAACCCTCACAAACCCCATAGGAAAGAGACTCATAACCAAAAAAGATCAGTATGACGAGTTTGGGGTTGGATTAGGCTCAAAAAGCAAGAAATGTTTATAAAGGAACAGACAGAGATAGAAAGCTGTGCATGGTCTTCAGAAATCATAGAATCACCAAGGTTGGAAAAGACCTAAAAGATCACCTAGTCCAACTGTCCTCCTATCACCAATAGTTCTCACTAAACCATGTTGCTCAGTACAACGTCTAAATGTTCCCTGAACACTTCCAGGGTCAGTGACTCCATCACCTCCCTGGGCAGCCTGTTTCAGTGCCTGAAAGGTTGAGATCAGTGAGAAAGCTCTAAAATGTCTATAGATTAGTCTTGGCAAATGAAGAATTTGGAGCTTCTAGCATGGGACAAAAGTTATTCCTCCAAAGGTCACAGAGGAGGAAAGAGCAATCAATCACGCTAGAAACAATGATGAGTACTTTCAAGATCCAAAGATAAAAAAGGTAAAGGTGACCAAACAGCACAGTATATTAATTATGTGATAAGAGTCAGTTTGGATCAGTTAAAAATAAATAAATAGGGCAGAGTGAATTAGCAAGGAAAGAACCTCACTGCAAGTAAAATTAATCATGTCAAGAGTTAAGCTATATCTAAATCTTACATTAAGGAGAGATTATCGGGAAATAGATCTTCACAACATATCTCTGCATTAATATGTAGAACTATGCTAAATGTAGGAAGTTCTCGTTTTTTCCCATGTGGGTTAGATTTCTTCACTAGTACTAAAATACATGGGCAGGTATGTAATTTAGATACTGTTTTGATAATTTGTCTTGAATTGAATATTGACTCAGTTAGAGAAAAAAAAAATCCTTTAAGTCAGTCTATAATCTATGATTTTCATTTCAAAATGTATGTTTTGAGAAGCTAAGGAAAATCTACTGAACCAGAGCTCACAGACTAAGGTATGTAGTAGACTTGGAATATTTCAAGTCAAAAAAGCAAAACAAACAACAGAAGCAAAGCCCTTCTTAATTCCCAGATTATCCAAAAAAAAAAAAAAAAAAAAAAAAAAAAGCCCAAATCTCCCAAGTTAAAAGAATGAGCAAATGAGGGAATTTAAGGAGAAAGTTTTGAATTTTACTTACTGATGTTGATCTTCAAGGAGCATCTCTCTTCTTTGCATTTCTTGTTGCCTTTTTTTAACTTCAAGTCTCTCAGCCTACCTCATTAAAAAAAGAAAATATACTTGAGATTTCTAGTCAGGAAGAAACAAAAACTGATTATTTAAATTCAAGCATTCCAATACTCTGATTCTAAAAAATTCAGCAGTAGCTGGGTACACAAGTGACCCAATCCCAAATTTTAAAGTAATCAAACATGACCAGATGAACAGCTCCTAGTAAATTCATCAAGAGACCAGTATTAAACAGAAAAATACATCGTGGTCCTGGCAGACGGGTGTACCATTACTAGAGGCCTCACAGCTTCTCAGCTCTTGTGCCACTGTTTAGGACCATCTCTTCCAATGACTGATGAAACATTGGTTGTAGTGAGAAGTGTGAAGGTGGAAGATGAGATTTAGAACACAAAAAGTGATCATAATCCTGAAGCACTGGAGACACAACAGTTCAAGATCACAGACTTACGGCCTTCAAGAGCATCACATACTGACCAATTTGAATAAATGCTAAGGTTGAGAATGGGAGACATTTATGCTTGCTTATCCAGTGTTATTCCATCTCAGATACCACATGCAGTGCAAGAGTCAACAAAAATCTTGACACATTACACTCCTGGGAAAATCTGAATATCATACAAGAAATTAAGTCCTTTAACATAAAACTGAATGTTTTCCAATGGAAAGACAATTTGAACTCCCCCCTCAAGAGTAAGTAGCTCAAGTGAAATTCCAGTCAAAAGGGGGCAAGCCAATTTTATTTTTTGACACATAAGCTGTAGATAGGTCCAGTGGGAGGGCAGTCAAAAGGCAGTTCTGCACACTGAAAGCAACAAATAATAAGTACTAAGCCATGATTTCGGTTCTGATACATTTTGAGAACAAGATCCTACTTTGTGGTTGGAGAGAAGTTGCAAGGAGAGTTTCCTGAGGAGCATTAGGTATAAGGCCTAATCACTCCATAATCTGGGTAAATTCTGATTGTGTTCAAGGAATGAATATCTTCTTCGCTCCTAACCGCTCCAATCAGAGATTAATGATTTTTAGGCAAAAGACTCCCACTTATATGTGTCACTTAACGAGGAAAGAAAAAAAAAGACAAAAAACCACTGGCATCTATTATTGGCCAGTAAGAGATACCCTCATGGCAGCAGTGGCAGCTCCCATGCTTTTCACAATCACTGTTCAATCATGAAAGCTGACACCTTTGTCTCTGGAAGAGCATTTGACATAAGATCCACCATCATATTGCAAGCCTCCCTTATAGTTCAAATCCAAAGATTATTGGAGCTACCCTGCTCCAGCTTCTAATAGAACAACAGCATTATAAACTTTGACAGATACAATCCTTGAAGTATCACACTATCACCCTCAACTCCCACTATATTTTTTTAAAAAAAAGGAAATATCCAATTTCCTTCCCACCAAAATGTGACCTGAAGAAAACTCCAGCATATTAAAATAGTGGTGCAATCGCTTCCTAATGTGGAGGTTTACCCCAGGACCCTTGCTTAGGACACATACAAATGATGGGAAATGAGACTGCAACATTCTCAAACTAATGACAATCTATCAGTAGAGGTTGCCAAAGCACTCCACATTTGGCACAGCTTTCAAAAACAAAGCCAAGCATGAAACAGCTGTGATATTGAAGGTAAACATGTTGAAAAGCATTAGCAGAAGGTCTGTAAAGTGCCTGGTTTTTACAAATTCCCGAAAAAGGCCATTCATGGTGATTAATACAGCCAAATTAAAGAGCACATGATTTGATAAAGAATAAAATTTAATTACAGTATGTTCTAAATAGGACAGGTTTTAAAGATGGCAGGACTGTTTCTACGTCACATAAGAGCAAAAGTAAGTAAGTTCCATGTGGTAAAATTACACTGAGCATTTTCACTTCACATCTTTTCATATGTTGCCAACGTTTAAAATATACGGAGGAAACGCCAAAGGCAGGATAACAGGAACATAGATTGAATGACAGGAAACAGAAATGTGCAGCACACTGAAGTTAAACTGTTTGATGTATAGCAAAAAATATATGAAGTTTAAAAACCAAGGAACCAAATATCAACCACATTTATTTTCTTGGAAACTCTTGACAGTCCTTTCATCCAAAAGACTCAAAGGAAGTTATGGCTCAATCTGGTCAAGATCTGTCATAGGAAGGCTAAAAAGAGATACCAAACTGCAGATGCCTGCTGCCAATGAGTGAATAATTCTGCTTCTTCCGTATTCCTACACTTTCTGAAGATCAGACACATATCTCAGCACTAGGGAGTAATACGGAAACAGGAACTCCCCTGCTAACATTACACAATCTCTGTAAAATTATTTCTGTGAGCACTCTGGCTTAATGGTAAAGTAAAGCCAAATTCATGCAGCTAACCTCATGGTCAATTAAAGAATACCAGAGACAGGCAGGTGAACTCTTGCACGTTGTCACACAGGCCTTCTACATTTGAATACTGCTTTGACATGCTCATTTTTTTATCACACAGATAGAAGAAGAGCAGATGTTGCTTTTTCTGTGCAGAACAAGTATTTAAGCATTGACACAAACAGTTCCTAAGTCTGTACGGTTTCACCATTTGTATTCGCTGGCAAAGTAGCTCTCCAACTGTGAAAGTTTCATGGTTTTTGTCATTAAAGTCAGTTAGCCAGTGTCTTCTTTCAGATTGTTAGACAATAGTTTTTTGATGAGCAAAAAGACTGGCCAGGTTTGTGAAGTTGAAGAAAGACATGCTCTTCACTGAGAGCAGCTGCAGTGGTCCAACAAATTTATGACTTTAAAAAACAGAAAGTTTCTCCTGTTTGGAAACCTATAGTACCTAATAGAACCAGCTCTTCAAAATTCCTTTTCTGTCATATGTAGGTCACTGGAGCCTTTCATCTAAAGGCAGGGTGAGACAGCTAAACCAACACTTTTTGGTGACTTTCTAGCATGCTCTTCTTATACAGAGTTGACTCTTTAATACACCAGTATATTCCAAGAAAGAATCTTCATCAGCTCAATTATCATTATAGAAGACAATTCAAATGCAGAAACTAAGGTTAATAGTGACATTTCATGATTCTCAGTTTTGTTTGCTTGCTTTGTTGATGTAAGTTTATTTGTTCAAATTAAACAGTTTGTTTGGCAAAGATGTTCACCATGATGTTGCACTCTCTTTTAGAAGAAACTGATAGTTACAGTTTTTCTGTCTACAACACTTACAAAGATTTTATAATCTGTAGGTGTGAAGGTAAGGAAATTAAAGAGCATGAAAAGAAAACAGATACATCAACATATTTTCTAGGTATAACTACAAATTATTGCAGACTTGCAACATTCTTCTTGTCCAATGCCCATGGGCAAACAACATATATTTAATAGCTGAATAAAATATAATGAATCCCCTTTCTACCATTGCTATTGCCACTGCTTCTGGAGCTATACATGAGCTGGTAACTGGTAATGACATTTTCAGATGTTACTACTTATTGCCCATGAGAGTTATTTTGTATGGGCTTATTACAAAAAGCTAATACTAACCACAAAGACTGGAAATAGAGTAAGCCTCACCCAGAAGCAATTCAGGTTATTTTTGTTTATGTACCTCCTTGCACACAATCCAGTAGTGATGATTTGGGAATTAACTCTCAGCCTTCAGCCTCCACAAAGAAGTTCATTTTTATTGTTTTGCAAACCTGAAATTTCCCTTTCCCTCATTGCTCTTGTACACATCAGTACCATGCTTCTCCTCTTCTCTTTTTTCATTTAAATTCTGTGTTACATTTTCAACCAAGTGCTACTTGGTCTCCACCAAGGAGTAATGCATTTTCCACAGGTTTATAGAGCACAAGGCAAGAAATCAGAGACAAAAGGGGAATGATTTTAAACTAAGACAGGAGAGATTTAGGTTAGATATTAGGAGGGTGGTGATGCAATGGAACAGGTTGCCCAGAGAGGTTGTGGATGCCCTATCCCTGGAGGCATTCAAGGCAAGGTTGGACGTGGCTCTGGGCAGCCTGCTCCAGTGGCTGGTGACATTGACCACAGCAGGGTGTTTTGAACTCGATGATCTTTGAGGTCCTTTTCAACCCAGGCCATTCTACGATTCTATGACTCTATGAAATGTAAATAAAACTGAAGAATTGAAAGTGAGCAGTTGCTAGTGTCATATGTATATGGCCAATATTAGCAGGAAAAAGTGATCTTACATTTTAGCAATGCACATGAATGTGCAAGCTACATAGGCTGGAGTGGTATCAGCATTTTGGGGGGTGATCAGCACGCATAGTTAAACTATAATGACCTTATCATGCTTTGAATGCATTTTTCACCATGACAGGTTGGATTTTCTTGTATTTTTCCCATATGTATAGCAGGCAATTATGGATTACTCTGTGCCACTTGACAAAGCCAAATCTTACAGAGAAAGCTCATGTCAAAAACAATTCTATAAGCTGTATCTATAGAGGACACTAGGGTCAGGATAAGTGCTGTGAATAACTCCTCAGGTTCAGTGCACCCAAATGGCTGAGTTTCTGAAGAGCCAAAGAAAGTCACAAACCCAAAAAAACATTAGGCTGAATATTCTTCATTGAGCTACTAAGAGAAGAAGGACTGGATTTCCTAACTGCATGATGTTATACAGGACCATCATTTCATTTAATGTGCATTTGTTATATGGTTGCAACTCTCCAGTAATGTTACCTTTTCTCTCTGAACTGCTTTCTTTTTCAGAATTTCAGCTTCTTCAGCCGCTTTTCTTGCTTTCACATATCCTTCTCTCTTGTGCTATGTGACAAACATAAAAAAAATTTCAACTATGTACTTTCAATCAAAGTTTCCAGAATTTTTTCTTAAAATGAGACACTGAATAAGACAGATTGTGCAACCGTTTCTTCAAATACTGGTTTTAGGAAGGCTGAGAAATCTGAGAGTGATAAATGGTCATCCGTGCAAGGAATACACAGATTACTGGTAGCTTACAAGCATTTATAACAGGAATTACTATGTACTCACAGCTCTGGATTGGGGAGATGCATTGATTAATTGAAATCAAGTGAAAGTGTAGTCAGCATGCTGGAAGATACAGCAGGGTATGTAAGTGGCTTTGCAATTGTACTGGTTATCATTTTAGATACGATTTGTGATATGGCTTGCTACATATTTATGGACAGATTTCTCATTTTCTTTGGTGCGGATCATTTGTTTCCAGTTTTCTGCAGCTTTCTTGAGGTTTCATGACTTTCTTTTGTCGAGCAGCTGTGAGATTATTTTATAGCCATATGAAACTGCTCATGAATGCTTTTTTTGAATTCTTAAAGTAAACAAATTTATTCTTACTGACCTTTTGTTGGTATTTAGATTGCATCAACATCATTTGCTGTTTTTGCCTTGCTTGAGCCTCTGATTCTTTTCCACCTTAAAAACAACGCACAAACTGCATTTTGCATGAGTATTTAAAGTTAAAATGTCAATCATTTCAGAACAGAGCAATATAACAGATTGAATGTATGGATATACAGAACATTTTTCACTATTACAAGCACTGTCTGACATTAAAGAGAACAGGCAGGAGACCTTTTTGATCATTTCAGCCATCCGTCATAAGCACAAGTTTGTTATTTGCAGAGCATCCACTGTATCATCCACTATCATCTACTAGCAAATATATCCTTCTGTGTATGATCAGTTTAGTGGGAAACTACTTGATTTTCAGAAGATCTATCTTCTGCTTTGCAGATGAGTCTTGATTTTTAGACTTAACTTACCCCACCTTTGCTTAGTTTGTCATGCATTCGTGTAGAGCCAGAAACTTTATTGCCAAAAAGATTCTTCCATGTCATATTTTAGGAGCATGGAGATTCTGACAATTGTAATGGGATGCCATCATATGAATATCTTCTTAGCAATGTCTGGGGGCTCGAGGAAGAATCCCCTTTCTAAAATGGAAATCAAAACCGTTTCACAAAGACCTGATATTCATAACCAGTTTACAGAAGGTGCTCTTTCCAAGGGCACATGCTCTTTTCTGAGAGCATCTAGACCTCTAGTCATGATATTCAGTCTTCAATTATAAAATAACAAAAATAAAATAACAAAGAGAAATTGATAGTAGAGCTTAAGGGATGGATGGAGTGATTTTGTTTCAATTATTATGCTCTATTATTTTCCACAGTATTTTCTTGCTTTAGGAAAGCTAGTAATTTATTCCCTAGGTCATGGAAACAAACAAATGGAAAAAAGAAAACATTCTGAGGATGAGAGCTGTATTTTTATCTACTGATTTTCTGTGAAATTACCCACGATGTAACTATTAATTCAATAGAATCTGCCAGACCAGTCTGTCCTGAAACATTAAGAAAACCATACTAGATCCTTCACGATGGATGACCCCACACTAAAATTAGTGTTCTCCACTTACATGGTCTTTTGAAGTTCAATGCATGGGAGATCACTCCCCTAAGTGTGGAAACATTCCTATGCATACAACAAGCTCCATACAATTGTACATTCAAGAAAGACTTTCCATGCAGAATACAAGCAACAAGCTTACAGCAGAAATGAGCACACAGTTGGCATTGTGGAGTGTCTCATCCCCAGGGGTAGGAAATAAAATGGTTATTAAACAAATTCTGAAACCTTCTGGATGCTCAGTATCTCTTTCTTTCTCCCGTTACTGGCAGTATTAAACACACTCGTATTCACTGCGTGGTTCTGCATGTACTGCTGGGCATCAGCTCTAAATAAATATTTTACTTACGATTATCAGCCATTGCCTATAGCCTTTCAGACAAGTTTAATTCCTTTAAATTGCCTTGACTGTAATATATTAAATGTTTCACTGAAGTCAGAATATGCTATGACTGGCTTTGTATAATATGATGGGAGAAAAGGAAATTGCATTTATTAGGCATGATCTGTTTCCCACTTACTCCTTATGGAAGAGGGTGGCACTTGCGTCATATATTAAACTCATCCCTTCATGGCACCTGAAAGTTTGCCAGTCAAATACTAGAGTTGAAATCCAGAATACTTAGTTCCCCATGGAAAGCATGAATATTAAGAAACTTCAACTTTATGAATTCTCTGGTGATATCAACTAGATGAGTAGCATCTTAAAATCACTCTGAGAAAATAACATAACTTCTTTACCTTAATGAGTATCTACAGTTGTGAAATTAGAGATGCTGCTTAATTTTTTTTTTCTCCTTCCTTGAGCTCTCTTCTGTTCCAAACTTGTTCCTGTGGGAATCCTAACATCTAATAATCTTAGCACCTTAACTCCTTCCTGAGGCACTGGAACACAGTGCATAGTCTCAGTCTCCAAGGATCTCTGTAAGCGGCAGCTAGACAGTGACTGAAGAGCTCATATAGACTCCTTGAATTCTTTCAGAAGCTTTTTGTTTTCTTTCCCCAGAACATTATCAAATGTTGTGAAATCACAGGAAGTTAATATTCCCAACATCCTTAGCCACTGTAGCTTTTCTGCTATGTCCCCTGTCACGCAGTCAATCTGAGCACCTTCTGAATGGACACCACGCATATACATTATGTTTTCAGACTTCTCTTTCTTCAGTAATAAGCTTTGTGGTCCTCCTGGGACACAAACATATCTTCTAGGAACTGCTCACAGGTAGGAAGTAGCTGGTATGCTGGTGTGCAAAGCCCATGTCTGGCCACTTGACTGCATGGGGAACACAGCATGATACCAGCCTGCAAGGTAGGTTTTTCACTGCCAACAGCTGGGACTCAGGCTGCAGGGTAAAACAAATGTGGGATCAATATCACCTTGATCCCAGAAACAAAGCTGTGCTGTGGAGTCAGTTCAAATTTCTCCAACTCTCACTTGATACCAACTTTTGTGTGCAGAAAACCACCCTGACCTAATGCTGGGCAGTGTGGCAAAGAACACACTTAATTCCCAGGAAGCCAAGGCAATGGCCTGTACTGCACCCCCATAATCCCCTATGACAGCCAAGAGAAGGAACAGAAGCTCTACATTTACAAACTAATAAAGGCACCATTATAATAATTCACCTTGTCATAGTGAATTTTGTCCCATTTCTACTAGTGGCAGCCTTTGAGGTCATCCCTCTTTTCTGTCCAACTCCTCACCATGTTCTATACAAACGTTGCTTGCAAGCTTTGTCATGTCAGTAAGTTCCATCAGCCCTCTTCTACTTTTTGTGCTAAAGTAATTAAAGAAAGATAATACAACTAGATAGGTCTGAACACTGATACTTGAAAAGCATTCCTATTAACCTTCTTGCTTCTGCACAACCTGCTGTCCTATTCCATGTAAAAGTCTGGGGGTGGGTTGTTTAAATCTTTTTCTTTTTTTTTTTTCCCTCCTTTTTTATTTATTTTTTTAAACTAACTGCCAGAAAGGACTATACTAAACATTTTGCAGTAGTTGCAATTAAAAAAAAAATCTACTACAGTTCCTCTCACTTGTCAAGAAAAAAAGTCGTTGGTTATTGTGCCAAACACATCAGTTCAATTCAGCATGACATAAGTTCACGCAGTCTTTTATCCTGTTTTTCACTTACCCACCTCTGTAGTTTTTAAAAAAAATAAAATTAGAAATAGAGATCTTAGTGCACATACAGCCTGCAAATGTCTGAAGCTTCAGGGATCACTTTTGCCTCCTCAGGAACCAACACACATATTGGCCCTAAACCCAGAAGAGTATTGTTTATGGATAACCAGAGGGTCTCCAGCACATCCTGTCCACCACTAATCTACCACTGTCCACTAATGCCATATGTGCATCACCCCTGAGACATCAACCAGACAATGTTCCCAGCTGGCAGGCTCATCAATCTCTTTTTTTTTTGCCAAATGTAAGTATAGATTTTCTACACCAATGTTGACAGATTTTTGGAGTGACATTCCACACTGTTTTGTTTCAGAAACAACTTCATTGCCATGACCATCATAAAGCACAGAGAGCAGTCAGCAGGCTGGAGTCAACCCTTATTGACACTGAATCTCCTTAGTAAGTAGCAAGGGAGAAAAACAGTGAAAGATGTCTTATGTACTAAGGGACACGTGAGTACATATATTACACAGAAAAACAAAGTACTGATTTTGCAATTCCTAATAGCTGATTTACATGTCTTACCCAGTCTCTGTGGAACCAACTTAATTGGCCCTGGCCTGTGCTTTTCCTTCCATCGCTCCAGGTCATCTAGTTCCTTCTTAGCAACTGAGTGGGTACAAAAAAAAGAAACAAATATATGAAAGTTAGAAGCTATCCCTAAAAGCAGATAGTATTATCAGAGAACAGACACTCTTGTTCTCAAGGGATGCAGACAACCTTGCAACAGGTAATACAGTCACTGGAGAAGTAAACATTTTTGCTAACTCAAGACCATATGGTAAGAATATTTTCCTTCCCAATCATGTTTCTTAAATAAGAATGGGAAACATACATGGTTCAGTTTCAAACTATACTTATATTTTGATTTTTTCTCTCTATAACCTAACAAGTCTTCAAATCCAAATTCCATCTTGCTAATGTATGTTGAGGTAATTCCAGATGAGAATTGTACAAGTCAGTTTCAGTAGCTACAGCTCTGCTATTACCAAAAACCTTTTCCTGAAGTAGCCTTACTTTGCATGCAGCTGAGTCAGACACGACTTTAATCTTAAGAAAAGCCTACAGGGAGATGCTCATAGTCTTGACTTTACATTCACAGCTGCACACACAAAAAGTATTGAAAAGTTGAGGATAGCAGTTGCACGGGCAATAAAGCACACAAAAACCTAAATATATTCAAGTAGACATAATGTATGAGTCAACTCAACTTACTTTGTTTCAACTGGTTTCTTCTGGTTTCATTCGGAGTTATCAAGATATATGAGTTGACACTAGAATGAAAGAAAACAGGCTCTTACTATTCCTGTCTACAAAAAATACAACTATACTGTAAGGAATTTCCTTTGTCAGTGAGTTTGGTGTTCTGCTTTTGTAGTAAACAACATCATGTCAAAACCAGTTTTCACTTTGATTCAGCCCTTCAAGAATATATTTATTTAATTAACAGCAAATACCAAAGGTAACATTTTCAGAAAATTCTAGCATAGTTTTCACTTTTCTTATTTAAGTTTCACTCTAGATTGCAGACTTCGAGTCTCAGCCATTACAAATCAAACCACTTCCTCAAGCAAAGAAGTTCTTTATAGGGGACTGCTTCCCCAGCATGGCTACCAGTGCCTTCCAGCACAGGTTACTCAAGCACTGAGGAAGACTACAGTCTATGGGGAAGAGCATTTGTGTTGGCTGTCCCACCCCATACCTGAAGAGCACTTGGAAATCCCATGGATTTAGGCAATCTGCCCAGGAGTTGTTGAAGGTGTGCACAAAATCCTGCTGTTTGTCATGGTCTTAGGTGACGTGCTGTCAGATCAAGCCTCGGTTTCTTTGTCAGACTTGCATATATCTGGCACCAGGAATTCCTTGGGCATATTTATTTTACTGTCATACCTAAGGTGTAACTCACTGAACAAGGGCAGAGGCCCTGCTTTGTTAGGCTGAATTCAAAACACACTTGCTGACTTGAAGAGCTATCAATCTAATGTGACAACAAAGAAACAGGACAAGCTTTGGAGTGTATTAGAGACTGGAGGTGATCAAATGAGTGATGAAAGCGTGTCAGTTCCACTTGGAGGAAACGTTTTTTATCTACACAGCATATTGCGTGGATAGAAGTTTACATTGTCAGTGCTCCAGTTCAGCAAAAGCAAAACCTTAAGGGTGCAGGTTCACCAGGCATGCATGGAGCAGTGGCCGCTCCATGTAGCAGAGTACACTCACATCTCTACAGTATTCAGCACAGTTTTATCTGCACTGGAATTTTATTTCATGTTGTCATGGGAAAAGCAGAAGAAAAAGGGCAGAAAAAAAAAATAATAATGAGGGATGAAGACCAAGCCCTTTAAAAGTGAAAAGGGCCACAGGGGGTGGCTAGAGGACAAGCTAGGAAGCAGGGAGAGCTCAGTTGGCTCAGGAAAAGTAACAAGAGAAGGAGGTCTGAGACACAGCCTACAAAGAGTAATTAAAATCATGTAGAGATCAAAGGGCAAAAAGCTGTCCGCTGTAATATCACTGTAATTCAGAGTTTGGGGAGGAAAGTATTTATATCCAATTACTTCTTTCTCTTTGAAGACTTCTTCTAGAATGATGTGGATTAATTTATGAGATTAAATTAGTAAAGACTGAGCTATGAGCTTTAATGGTGCCACATAATGTGGTCCCTTCCCTACTTTCCAACTTACTCTGGCATCTCCACTGAGCCACAGACACGCAGAGGGGCCCCTACAGGATTCATTGCACAGTTTCAAATGTTAAAAAAAAGTTTTGGCAAGCTGTCTTCCTGTGCATGATATAACATTATTCCATTACTCCATTACTGATGGTTTTACAGATTTTGCTTTGTTTGACTGAGTAGCAGCTTCTATAATTTACCTTAAACTACCTCCACAAGCTGTTGTACAGTTTATCAGATTCAATAATTTGTAGTGCTTTGTGCTTTTTTCTTAGTTGTTTCAAGTATTAATACCACATTTCTCTCCAGTTCATACACACACAAAAATGTTCATACCTTTCACAACGTTCACCCTTTGTCACTGAAAGTAATGGCTGGAATTGTTAAGTTTCAAGTCTACATACTTTGCCTCCAAAAATACATCAGCACATTTAAGACCTCCCATTGATTCACAACATAAGAGAGCAGTAGAGTTTTTATGTCATCAGATGTACTTTAATACCTTAAACAGATTTTTTTTCTACATTAGAAATCCAATTAAAGAGACAACAAGAAAGTCTGTGCGTCTGCACATGTTTAAGAATCATGATATCAAATCTAGTTTTTATGCAATGAATCATTTCCTTTGTCTGCTTTTGCTTTTTTTGCTAGAAGGCTTCAAGGCCAGGAGGCCACTCTTCTGCTATCAGAACATGGCCATTATCCAGGAGTTCAGAAGGATGGCATATGAAATATAGTAAAGATTAAACAATTTATGAAAGAGAGAGGTAAGAGCAGCAACACAGAACTATGCTTACTGAAATAGAAAGCTCAGCTCTGATTTCCAAAGAGCAAAGTGAGAGTTACTGTGGCTAAGAGCGCTTGTTTAAAGGCCAGTTTCATTTCCATGTTACTGAAACAAAAACAAAGTTCAAAGAAAATGAAGATTTCAAGTCTTCTGTGGGGGAAGGAAAGGAAGAATGCAATATCAACTTTCTGTTTTCTAGTATTTAAAACCTAGTATTTATATTATATGCTGTTTTTTAGTCTAAGTTAAAACAAAAAAAAAAAAAAAAAAAAAAAACCATAGCATTAGTAATCTTATCTAATTTGACCGTATTCACCTTTGTCTCTCTGGAAAGATAGACAATTGAGAGCCTAACTTTGGGTCAGGGGAAGGGTTAGAATGATAGTTATGAAGTGTTATATAACCCACTAGCAGAAAAGATATCAGAGAATTTAACGTCTCAGATTCCCAAATACTGGTTCTTATTGTTCTACAGCTTAAGTTTATCTTTGAGGTATGATTGTTTAATAAATAAAAATATGGAAGTCACTGGGGATGGGAAGAACATCCTGCCCAGATATTCATAAAAGAGAAATCCTCTTCTACCTTTATAGGTTATGTTAATCTTCGCTCTACACTCCTTTAGGTTTGTATAAAATTGATTGTTTCTAAAGCTGAACAAACGCACGAGAACTGCAGATCAACAACAATGTTCTGTCCAGAGATGTGCTCTTCAGTTTTTCTTCAAGCCCACTCCAGCTATCACGAGGGAGCCTTCCAAATGAAGTGTGAAATAGTTTGAAGAGTTACAAAAGTGATGGCTGTTATAAACTATTTCCGGTTCCACTGTGTTTTATACTGATGGTGCATCAGTACATGAATACCACAAAGCTGAAAGCTAAATATTTCGCTCTGCTGGGGAATTCACTGACTGCGTTCAGTAACAGCCAGAGACCAAGGAGTGCGTAGGGGAGAGCAACACAAAGGACTAAAGCTTGGGGAAAAAAATGGGCAAGTTCAGTCTAGAGGAAGGACTCAAGGGAGCCAGCACAATTATCTGCATATGAACCACTGAAAGGAAAAGGATCGTTTATATTCAGTAATCAATGAAGAGAGAATCACAAGGGAAAAATACACAGGAGTGTAGACATGTACTCGCACAATGCCATGTTGTGTGGGCATGCCTGAGCATACTTTTCCTCTTTCCATAATACATGTTCTTTATACATATTCTTAACTTATTATGGGAAAGATATATATGAAATATTACATTACATACTACATAATAATTTAATAATATGGATTAAGAATAACTGACTTTAAGAGAAAAAGAATGGAGCAGTTTGCCAAGGACAATCACAGACTCTGCCTCAAAGACAAGCTTTTTATATATAAATAGATACAATTCTGAATATATATATATATATATATAAATATATATAATTCTGCATTTGATTATCAGAACAGTCAAGTCAATGCCATCACAAAGTATTATTCTCACTGATGCTCCCAAGGCTCACGGAACAGCTGTATGGTGCTAAGCACCATGGAAGCTGTCAGATTAGAGAGTTACAGGATGCCAAACCCCAGCAAGCAGACAAAAACTGTTGGTATTTGTGACTTGCAGCACATGGGCAGCCAGGTGCTAATGATAACCAACAGCCCCAGCATCACATTTGCTGTGCAACATGCCTGGTGCCCAGGAGGTGTACAACTCTCACGTGCGAGTTTGGGGCTCTAGCTTTCCAACTTTATGAGCAACAGCATCTTACCAGCTTACAGCTCAGAAGCAAAAGTGAATTACTGAGGCATAACATAATATACTGCCTGAGTAAACCTAACACTCTTAACATGAGAGACTGAAAATAAACTGCTTTAGCAGAAAATGTTTATCACCAAAAATCTTTATCCGTGGGTTTAGTCCTGTGGTTGCCATAGGCTAGGAGTGCGCTTCATTGCTGCAGCTCAGCTGATGTCTGGGAGCTTACAGAGTTAGGATAACTCAGTTCTGTATCTGGTCCCCCTGTTTAACTAAAGCTTTTATCAAAACACTAACATTTTTGACATAGTGAGGCCTAAGGATAAAACAAAAGGTTATATCCTGCAGAAGTGAACCTGCACTGGGAATGAGAGAGAAAGAAAAAAGCAGCAGGGACAGATCAAAGAGAAGGCTTGAGTCAGAAACAAGCACTAAAGCTTGTCATGGACTTGCATGTAAATATCAACGCTAATACCCACAAGCTGAGAACTCCCTGACATTAAAAACTGGTCCAAAGAGTAAAATCAAAACTCAGAACTGAACTTCTAAGAGTTAAGATGGAGCTAAGACTCAGCAGCTTGCTTCGGGCTTGGCATACGACAGCATCGCAAGAAGAACGGCAGGTGCTTCACCCAGCAACCCATTTGGTGCACTAAACCCATCAGTGCTGCAAGACAATCTCAGCCACCTTCTAAAGCTGCAAGGAGATTGTCACAGCAATGGATCAAACCAGGCAGCCAAAGGATAGCTCTCAGCCTAGACTCGGCTTGCAGCACAGCTTTGTTGTGTGAATATGCTTGTGGGCAGATTAAAACAACGGAGGTAGGCTGTTGTGACTGTGAGGCTGAGCAATGAATTGGGTGAGGAAACAAGGAAACAAGATCTATGAGGAGCAGCTGAGGAAACTGAAGATGTTTAGTCTGGAGGAGGCTGAGGCAAGACCTCATTGCTTTCTACAATTACCTGAAAAGAGGTGGTAGTGAAGAGGGTGTTGGTCCCTGCTCTCAGGTAACAAGTTATAGGATGTGAGGCAACAGACTCATACTGTTCCAGAGGTGGCTTAGTTGGACATTAGGAAGAATTTCTTCTCTGAGAGAGCAGTCAAACATAACAGGCTGCCCAGGGATAGAGCTGCACCACCTCCCTGAATGTATTTAAGAGGTGTGTGGACACGGCAGAAAGGGACATGCCTTAGTGATGGAATTCAGTAGGTCAGGCTGATGGATGGTCTTCAGAATCTTGAAGGTCTTTTCGAACCCACGTAAATGGAAAAGAACACCAGAGCCCCAAAAAGTGCATGAAGTTTGATTCTGTTAATGTCGTCTGCAGATCCCAAATCAGTTCTGTTGCCTTACTGTACTGCAGTGGCAGGTGAGAATGCCAGGGCCAGCTGGAGCACCTGGAAATCTGACACAGAGTAACCCTACTAAAACATGCCAGGCAATGGGCTTAGCAACATCAACACTGAGATAAGCAAACCACAGCAGAAGTGTCCATGCATCACTTCTTTTGTGAGCCAACATCCCTGGAGAGCTAAGCAGGTCAGACTCAACCACATGAAGATTAAGAACTAAGCCAGTGGAATGCTCACCTCACTTCTGCCACTTTCTTTTCAAGGATATTCACGGATTCGTACACTCTCTCTCACTCCCCCCATTCAGTATTGTACTTGTCCTTTTATTGCTCCTGACCATGTGTTAATTTTCTTACCACAACTCTTCAACACATAATGCAGGTCAAATCTGGCACAAATCAAGCTCTTCCTGGAGTATCTTCTGATATAAAGTTAGAAAGACTTCCTCACTCCCCTACACACAAGAAGAGTACAGCAAGCTCCAAATCTTACTGCAGTTACCCTTCTACTTGGCCTCAGCCTTGAGCGCTTGGCTGGAGATCAGGCTGGTTACTTATGACACCAAAGTCAGGCATTTCTGAATTGCCTTGCCAGGCTGCAAAGATAAGTACTTCACCTGGAAGGATACAGAAATGGCAAGGTTTTTTTTTTTTTTTTTTTCCCCATGCAGCAAATACGGTGATGAATTCTAAATAAATTGTTTCTAATTCAGATTACACATCTACAACTCCCACCAGTGGACAAAAGAAGAATTTTGAGAAGAATCCTCCTCCAGTTTAGTAGAATAATTCAGAGTTATTATAAGAAGAAATTCCATATTGTGAAAGAAAATTAAATGTTTCAAAAGAACTGCTAAGGACAGACACTCTACGAGCAAAAGACTGAGTGGTACTACATTATAGACTATTTTTTTTTAATTCACAATGAAGATGGGAAGGAGAAGAAAGCCCTGATGGACTTGGTTCCTGCAGTCAAAGAACAAATTTCTCAAGTCAAGCATTCTAGTAACAGTTCTCCTTTCACACTGGCAGGTAAGGGACTATTAGCAGCTGTATGACAATGTATCTTCACACGTTATTACTTCAAATTTGATTTTTTTTAATACATGTATTTTTACCAAACCAATATTATCGTCAGGTTTAAAGATGCCAAGGATAGGATGCTGTTCCTGAATGGGTGTAGGGATCATCACTTTTTTTCCTTTTCTCTTTTTTTCAGATGCTAACTATAATTCAGCCTCTAATTGCCACAATTTCCTCCACCTTTTCTTCAGTACAAACATTTGTTTCTGAATAGATATGAAAAGGGATAATTTGGGAAATCACTTTCTACAAGTTAATTTCATGGCACTTAGCAGACAAAGTGAGGTAACTTAAATGCAAGCATATTAATGTAAGCAGACTCAAGCACTTGTCATTGTGGTGCCTTTTTATTCCATAGCCTGAAACCACATCCTGTACAGAATTGGAGGGAACATTGTGAGAAGTTTCATTTCAATTTTTCATTTAAACAAGTATTTTTCCTAACTTAATTAGAACCACTTTATTATCACTTTTCAGCCTCAACATATTATACAAGGGCATTCCTAAAGCAAGGAATTATCAGTTTCCTAAAGCAAGAGAAAAAATACCAGTTGCCCATCTTACACTTTAATTGAATGAGTCAAGTTTGAATTTCAGCTACTGGATGAGGCCGTAACATTCCCTGTCCCACACATATTTCATACATCCAACCTGCATGAAACACCACCTGATCCCACACTAAAACACTACTAAGGTGTTTTCTCACTTCAAATCACTCTGAAGCACAGCCTGATATATCACATGGAAAACACCACACCCAACCTACTCACTGACAAGTTTCAACAGAGGCTCAGACTCTTCTGGCAGCAAAACCAGATCCTTACTGTTTCGAGAAAACAGAGCAATACATCAATTGGAATAGAGCCACCTCCTGGCAAGGAGCTATCTTTCTTGGGCCCCTCATGTTTCCTCTACTACACATACTTCAGAAAGCCTTCAAGGTTAATGCTAGAAGGACTTTTTCTTCTGCTGACACCTTACAACAAGAACTCTCAAACTTCTCTGTTCAACCCTTTTGTTATCCCAAAGCCTAAAAACCTTGACTATTCTGAGAATGTGTTAGTATCTTAGTTTTAAGGATCATGTTCAAAGGGACTGAGAGACAGTGGGATGAGTCAATTTTGCCATTACCAGATGACATTTTGAGATCTTGCATTATAACTAGCATTAACAAATAAATAAATATGAATATTACAGTTATTGTTTTAAGAATAAAGGTCTCTCCTTGTCTGCTTCAGCATTTCTAATACTTTCTACAGCTTTCACCCAGCTTCATTTCATTCATAGCATTGTGGAATCATCTAGGTTGGAAAAGAACTTCAAGATTAAGCCTGACCATCTGTCTGACCTATCAAATTCCACTACTAAACCACATATGCCCCTTAGTGCCACATCCACATCTCTTAAATATGCCCAGGAATAAGAGCTGCTCCACATCCCTATGCAGCCTATTGATTAGCCAATGCCTAACCACTTCTCCATGAAGAAATTCTTCCTGACTTCCAGTCAAAACCTCCCGTGTCTCAACTTGAGAATGCTGCCTCATGTTGCATCATTTGTCACTTGAGAACAGAGACCAACACCCTTCTTGCTGCCACTTCCTTTCAGCAGCTGTAGAGATAGATGGGGTCTACCCTCGGGAAGGAAGGAAGGGAGGGAAAAAAAGAAAATATAGGACTAGTAGCTAAGATGCTCTCACTGTACTGTGGATATATACCAGTGTGAAGGGAAGGCAAGACAGAAGATCTTTTATGCTTGGAAGTGGCAGAAAGTAAATATAGGCTGTAACTCAGGAATGGTGGTTTGCTTTCCTGAAAGTAAGGTGTTAAAGTGCTCAAGGATTTCACAGTAGCCTAGCTCTTAATAGTACATGTATCTTACTACCTAGTACACTGCCGTGGGTTACAATGGAAAGCTTCTGACTGAAGCTTAGGATCAGCAGACTGATAACCTCTTGCAAAGCCAGGCTCCACCACCCTTGAGAAAAACAGGAAAAGAAACTGAAAATAGCCTTTAGAAAGTGGAACCAGTTTCCATCAGCTGCACTTTGAAAGACTGGGGAAAAAAGCAAGCTAAGCAAACTCAGTGCATAATTATAGTGTTACATGCACTGTTACTAACAGCTTAGAAAAAGCTGTTTGGGGGAAAAGAACAGTAAACAATTACTTTTAGTCAGCCAAGCACATGTTCACAAAGTATACATGCTACTGATAATTTCTAATCTGTACTATATCTGTAAACTAGACCTTATACTAGGTATCAGAGATTGTCACACAAGCAAAAAAAAAAAAAAAAAAAAAGAGATGGACAGAACATAGATGCCAATAAAGCTTAAAATGAAATGAAGCCTTGGTTTTACTTTTGTCAGCATGAAGTTGTTAGAAGCTGTTCCGTGTCCTGGACTGCATTCAGATCAGTGCTGGAACACAGCCTACATCCATCTCCTCAGCCAAAAGGAAGTATTTTTAGACTTCCCAGGATGAAATATTAGTAGAGAGAAAACAAGGAGGTAAAACTGGATTTGAAATTCTAGTTAGAAAAAGATGCCAAGAAACAGATGCTGTATACAGCAGTATCAAATGTACAGAACCAGCTGCTGCTGTTGCATGTAGTGCCAATGCTGTCAACACAACACATCGCATTCGAGCAACCCCAGGGGTAAACCATACTATCACAAAACCTGTCAGAAGACCTCAGGTCCCATTCAGGAAGCATTGCTCACAGGTGGGCTTCTCCAAGAGAAGGAGAACATGTTGCTTATGTGTACAGTCCCTTTCACAGGTTCTCTATTTCCACATTATTCTACATTAATGTATTTCTACATTTACAGGTGTATGTCTTGATTAAGTGGAGAACAGGCATCCAATACCAATAACACCACCATATCAGCTAGGCTTCTTTTTACTTACTACTGCTCTTGCTGTTGATGGTAAGTTGATGGTTGGTTCCTTTGCTCCTCTCCAGATCTCATCAGCTGCTGGGAATTTCCAGCCTCCTCTGTTTGATTTTTATTATCCCTGAGGTAACCCTGAGAGGGAAATCACAGAATAATTAAGGTTGGAAAAGATCATCTAGTCTAACCATTAATCCATCACCTCCATGCCCACTAAACCATGTCCCCAAGTGCCACGTCTACATGTTTCTTGAACACCTCCAGAGATGCTGACTCCACCACCTCCCTGGGCAGCCTGTTCTAATACCTCTTTCTAAGAAGAAATTTTCTGTAATATTAAAACCAAACCTCCCCTGGTGCAACTTAAGGCCATTACCTCTTGTCCTGAATGGGGTGATGGAAGTGGCTGCCGTCCTGTACTTCCTGCCATCCCATTCAACCTGTCTTCCCTCCACCTTCTGACTCCAAACATCCTTATCAGAAAGGAGGACTGCCTCTAAGGCTAGGGAAAAGCTCTAAACTGAGTTCCTTTATTTCAGTTTCAATTCCTCATAAGTCCCGCCCCTAGATGGATTTTATGCATATCCTTCAGCTGAGCAATGATTTCAGCATCTAAACCACAGCACTGTGTAAGTCCAGAGGGAATCACTTGCCGACAGGAAAGCTGATTTATGCAAATAAATCAGACAAGTGACATTTTGTGCAATCTCTGAATTTCCTGATTAACTGTAAATAAGGGGAAGTCTGGCTGATAGCTGTATTTATGGCAATTTTTTTACCCCAGCACTTCAAATTCTCTATGAGAGGGGGGAACAGCACTAGGTTTTTTGTTGACTTAAATTTTGCAGGAGTTTATGTAGAAAGATGAAAGTGAAACTAAAAACTAACTGGTAAATCATAGGGCAGTTATAGTGCAAGGCTCCAGTGCTGTCTTTCAGTGCTGCTCAGTCATATTTTTTAACTCTAATCTTCCTAATTCTATCCCATGATATAAGAACAAATACATAATACTTTTAGGCACAAATGCAGATCCCATCAGAACACATTTGTATCAATCAGATGAGTTACAGTGGAATCTGGAGGGCTGGTGTAAACTAGAGGAAATAACACTAGGAAAACAAAGATGACTGTCAGCTCCTAACCCAAGAAAACCAAATTAATGCAACTTTATGAAAAAGAACTAAGGTAATCCAGATCCATACATGCAGATGCTGCCATTTTTTTGTCCTCAAGCTGCACTAAAACCACACTGCTGAAGGGATGGTTCTGTGACCATGTTTTCTGACTCCCCAGACTGTCAAGGTTTTACAGTTCACACATGCTTACAGAATAGCAAGATAATATGTCACGCGGAGAGCTGCAGAGCTGGCACAGATTGGGGGATAGATGCAAGTTACCCTTAAGGATGCCTATATCATTAATTATGGTGGTTACTCACACAGTCTGTCTTGCTTTGGAAATAGAGAGGCCAGAGCAGGGCACAGTCTTTCTTCCTCCATGTTATCTAAAACTGCATACTGTAGACAGGCATGTCTGATCTGTAAAACATTGCTGGGTCTTAGCTGTGAGACTTCTTCTGTTGTTGCCAACATTGAGAAGGTTTCACGCCTCAAGGTGTTCCAGGTTGGTCTGGGAAATACTGTCTCTTTCACCAGATGTCTTTAGGAACTGCTAAAAGAACAAAGGGCCTCATAGCCTTCAAATAATTGTGTGGATTTATTCTTTTCAGGTCTCTCCAGTGAACACAAATATTTTGGCCTAGATTGTGATAGGGAAATCAGATGTAAGGCGCCTGAAAACCTGAATTATCCCCCTAGTTCTACAGGAAGCTGTTTAGATTGTCAGGAAGCTTAAGACTTGCTCTTTCTGCTTCATGTGTGCTGCTAAGTACAGCTAAAGGGAAGATCTCTTAACCCAGGTTCCCCTCACTTCTTTTTTTTTGTACATGGAACTGGCAAATGAAAATAAGCATCAGGCTGTAGTATGGGAACTGCTGAATCACAGCCTGAACCACTGATTGATCACCTGAGGTGAGCACTGAAGTCAGCGACAGGAGCACAGGTGAAGGCAATTCATCTGTGTGACTGAAAGGGGGTGGAGTCTGGCTTCACCTCTCCCACACCCCATCTAAGGGCTGACCACCACTGGGGAAGGATCTCTTGATGGAGATCCCTCCCATGTGGAATTCCAGGTAAGCCTTGATCTTCCGTGGCAGGTGAGCCCTTCCCAGTTTACCATGTGTCTTTATGCCATCTGGATGAATAATATACTGTCAATCTTCATTATATTGTGTGGGTACTATTCTTTCAGTCCCTGTGTAGGACTTTGGAGTAAGCACGTGAGGCACAGAGCAAGTGTTTGGAGGACTGCAAAGATTTGTGAGAGAACAGCTGTGCCTACAGGCATCCTAGTTAATAAAAATTCAACTCTAACATCTGGATTCTTCTTAATCTGAGCAGATTTATGTCTTAACAACACAAATTTAATTACCAAAATTGATTATAATTAATGCACGCACTGCTGCTGAATCCTATATCCCACATTGTTATGTAAAATTCAGATCCACTGACTGTTTCTTGCTGAAACTGAGAAAGTTTTAGCTGCAAGCAATAACTACAGAACCTGAACAAGTTACATGTATGTTGCTCTAAAAGAGAGGGACATAAAATGAACCCAAACACTAGAAACAAAACTGCTTGTATCATTTCAATGGAAGTTTATCTCTTCATTCTTTTTGGACACTCCAAACTAGCTCTGACTTTGAGGATGGTTCAGGTCAACAAAATTCCCAGAAAGTCTGTATAGATATAACAGTACTAGGCTTAGATTTCTTCATCCCACACTGTCCTCCAACACTATCCTGTCAATCTCAGCATCTCAAACACATCCAATCTCTTTCTTTTATTCCTCAGTACATCAGTCACCCCTTCATCTTTATGCTACTAGAACACAACATTTAATGGGTCACAGTATATCCCTCATGCTATTTCAGACTTAGTAACATAAACACCCCTCTAAATATAGGGGTGACTTTTAGGGTCACAGCAGTATTATCTGAGGCTCTCAGGACATCTAGTGCTGAAGTAGTACGGACTCCAGTATAGTCTACTGACTCCAGTAGGCTATAGTAACCTAGTGAGGGCTAAACTTACATGGCCTATGTATGAGCAAGTCTGTGATAGCTGGACTTAGGACAAGGTTATCAGTCTCTGGCCTTTTTTAGCATTACAGATACTAAATAGATGCTAAAGTGTCCAAGCTTCTTCAATATCAGAGTGACTATGCATTCAACATCCTAAAACATGCAGCCTCCCATCAAATCTCAACCCTTCCCAGATCATCTGTACGAACTGTAACAGAGTACTTACATTTTTCTAGATTCACCAAATATTGACTGCCTATTACATTCGACTGTTTATGTTTATAGTTGTCTTATATCCCTAATTGAGTCAGATGCTGTGGGGTACTGGCCCTTTCTGGCAGGCAAGGATGGTAGCTCATTTCATCCCTGCCAATGAGACAAAGGAGAGAATAGGAAAAGGAGAAAACTCGTTTGCCAAAGTAAAGACAAAGAAAACACTCACCAGTTGTTATTGCAGTCAAAATGGAGTTGATTTTGGAATTTAACTTAATTTTCTGCTAATTAGCGTTGGTATTTATTTACTAATTTGAGTACTGGAAAACCAAGAAAAACTTTTAAGCGCTTTGGGAAAACACTTTTCCTCTACCTTTCATAGTCCTCTTGTCTCCTGTCCTAGTCTCTACTTAATCCTTTGTGCTGGACACATCTCCACACTCCTTTTATCGCAGGTAACATCTAGCGCATTCAGTGAGAGAAGAGGTCAGGATCTGTGCATAGCAGTTTCTCTTCACCATTCTGTGTTTCTCACAGGTTTCCTATGTTCCCTTGTGTGTCTTCCATGAGCTGCAGCCCCTTTGGGGGTGTATCTGCTCTGATGTGTGCTCATTCACACGTTGCACTCCCTCTAGGAATTACCTTCTCCACTGTAGGCTTGCTCTTGGTCAGCTGTTCTTTCAGGAGTGCACCTGATCCATAATGAAGCACTAACCATGTTCCCTCCTTTTTGCTGTTCCCCTCTCTGTGTTCCCTCATTTTCTCTGTGATCACAACTTAGCTGTGTACTGTGTTGGGTCCACCGTGGAGCTGGCTCAAAGCAGCTGTCTTGGACAAGGCAGCCCTGGGCCTTTCCTTATACAGCACACCCCACATGCCTCTGCTTGGGTGTACACATGTTCATAGAGGCCTAGTCTACTGGCTACACAGCATGTACAAATGAATAACCAACCTCCACTGGCTGAGTTTTCTGGGAAGCACAATATTTTCTACTTATTCAAACAGTAGACCAAAGTTCTAACAGTAGAATAATCCTTTTGCAACGTCAGCCAATTTACTGAGGATAAGTTGGAATAGTGGTGACTTCCCAGCCTGTCTTGATGAGTGACAGCAGTTTCCTTTGATGGCAAAGCCTGGACAGGTCTTTCACTAACTTCTATATCATTTTGGAACAGGTCTCTGTGACCCCATCTGCTGAGTGTCTTTCTCCAACTTTTCACAGCACTCCCATTGATAATAGTCTGGGAAAATATCTGTTGAGTTTTTAGAGTCTTTATCGAGCCACAGAAAGCTTAACAGCATATGGCTTACACCAGAGCCAAGCACACATGATCTGACTGCACTTAATTAACAGAGAAGGGCAAAAAGTATCTTTCTTGTTTTCCTCTTTACATTTTAACATAAATTGCTTAATGTATAGCATAGATGTGTCTTGACAGCAAACAGGGGTGAATAACAGTTATGCTAGTAGACCTACCAGAGAAAGGATAACAAGATTACCAAAGTTCGAACCTTCTAGTAAGGAGAAGAGTAGAGAGTAAATCCAGTATTTACCTCAACTAAAAAACAGTGTGGTTTACTTTTCTGTAAAGCTGTTTCCTTCAGCTATTAGCTTTTTTTTTTTTTTCTACTCTGGAGGAGAAAAGACCTGAGTACAAAATGATCTCTTTTAAAATTGAGAAATTTCTTCAGTGGAGATGTAAAACACTAAGAATCACCACATTCATTCCTTCAACTGTGCTTGTTGTGAAATTACAATAACATAACAAACTAATTTCTGGAGAGGAACATCCTACATTGAACCATTATTTGCATTTAATCATCACCCCAAACTACACTAAAATTGAGAGATATCAGAGATCCTTTCTCTCTATAAAAAATACTCACAGTCCTGGTCTGCCACTTCATCCTTTTTGGAGAATGTCAGACAGGATAAAACTTATAAAACAAATAGTATTATAAAGGAAAAACAAAAGAGTATTTAAAACAGCATCAGGTCCCTACTACTCCTTCCCTGAAAACAACTATGTACTCTTCATTATTTCACTGCTGGCTTCTGGATTTAAAGGCTTTCTATTTTTAAGGTCTTTTTTCTTTTTTTTCCTCACAACTGTAGACACTTTTAATTAAGAGTTAAGATCTTCATTTAATCCAGAAGAGACTAGAAGCCTAAAGTTGTAAGAAAAGCTTCCAATTGCAGGGGACTTCCGAGAAACATAGCACAGACTAGATTTACTACAGCCCAGCTCTCCTATTTTTTTTTTTTTTCCGGGAGTCAGTAAATGGTACTGTTCTTGCTTTTGCTGTCAGCTGAATACAATGCTCAGGGGCTCTCAAACATAGATTTTTGCCTGGATGTTTTGGCTGTAGTACGTAAGGCACACAGCCAAATGCACTACACAATATCTACATGTAACTGATCATTGGAAGCATTGTTCTACATTTTAGGGATGTGGCAAAGGAACGGCAAATACACAGAGAAACATGTCTATAATTAGCACTGCATATAGTGTTCTTATACTATGGTGGCAAATTGGAAATTGAATTTGTAACTATGCATTTTTTACTTTACCAAGGTTTCTTCTGGATGAGTGCTCTAGCTTCTTGTACCATTAGTCATGAACAGAAAACCTTAAAACTAAAAAAACATAGTAATCAGCTCTACTTTTAAAATACTTGAACTGAAACATATTTATGGCAAGCTAAATACCTGAGCTCACTGTAGACCAAAACCATAAAACATTAATATGAATGAATGCTGTAGTATGACATTGGTTTCGGGATGCAGTTTTATGCACTTCACATAGTGCATTCTGTGAGGAGCAAGACTGCAGAACACACTGTCCTCACAACAAAGCAAGGTTTATAGCATTAATTGTTGCAGCTTGGGATGCTGAGAAATGTCACTGCTCCCGGGAGAGAGAGCCCCAGGAGAGCAAAATCTTACATTGGGCTGAGGTTCATACTTGTTTGAGTTTAGGACTAGAATTTGTCAGGACCAGCAGAAAGAATGTCATCAGCTTTGACGTATGTGTGTCTGTGTTGGCTAATTTATTTAGGAGATGTAAAAGGCTGCACACACTTCCCATTTTACTGCAAAAAGCTGAAACTGACAAAACCTGTCAAAACATATCATCTTCCATTCTCTGAAAGAAAACTGACCCTTGCTTTCTCTGAAGACTTCTCCAGCACTTGAGCAAGTCCACCTCTCCCTCATCTATGAGAGCTGATCTAAAAGTAATGCCTCCTATTTTATTATGTTGGCCCATGATGTCAGAGGCAGATGTTGGTGGTATGGCAACAGAGACTGAACCTCCCTACCTGTATTCCATTACATTCTGTTGCTGTGTGACAGACTGCAGCAGGGGGCTGTCTGACAAAATGGCACTTGACACAGAAGTGCATAAAATGTAGATCATAGAATCATAGAACAGTTTGGGTTGGGAGGGATCTTCAAGATCACCTAGTTCCAACACCCTGCTATAGGCAGGGATACCTCCCAGGTTGATCAAAGCCTCATCCAGCCTGGCCTTGCACCCCTCTAGGAAGGGGCATCCACAGTCCCACTTGGGCAACCTGTTCTGGTATCTCACCATCCTCACAGTGAGGAATTTCTTCCTAATATCTAGTCTAAATCTACCCTTCTCCAGTTTAAAACCATTTCCCTTTGAACTGTTTCTATATGCCCATTCAGAAAGTCCTTCCCCAGCCTTCCTGTAGGCCCCCTTCAGGTACTGGAAGGCTGCTGTAATGTCCCCCCAGAATTTTCTCTTCATTAAGCTGAAGAACCCCAGCTCACTCCTCCTGTCCTTGTAGGGGAGGTGCTCCAGTTCTCTGATCATTTTCAGGACCTTCTCTAGACCTGCGCCAACAGCTCCATGTCCTTCTTATGTTGGGGGCCCCAGACCTGGACACAGCACTTCAGAAGGGGTCTCACAAGAGCAGAGTAGGGGTGCAGAATTATTCCTTTACTCTGGTCATGTGAGAAGCAATGATGAAGCAACCATGTGCCAGTGAATTCTACCCACTGACATTCATCACTGCTTGCTGAACCTTTATGGAGACCAAACTTTGGATGTGAGCACAGTGGTTGGTGCGTTTCAGCAGTGGTGAAAGACAAGCCATGTTCCAGATGGCCATGAACAGCTTTCGCATCATGAAACAACCAGGATCTTGATCAGCTCACCTGCATGAACTAATACTGGTGATAGTGTTGAATAACAGTATTTTGCAGCTGAGAATTTGCTCTAACAGCATTACTGTGCTCTTTGTATCTGTTGTAGTTTCCATGGGAATAAATAAGAGGCATTACTTTCAAAATGACCTCTGTAATACTACTTCAGTAAAAGGAAGTGGAAATTGAAAATATAATTGAGTTGATATCCAGAACTTGCTACATTAAGGTCTTGAAGTAGTGCCTGAAAATTGTTTCTACATATTAGATGTAGCGTATTCTTATGCCTGGAGAGTGTCATGCATATCTATATTGTTATGAAAACAATACTAAATGATAAAGCAGGGCTATTTTAAAGGTCTGATGTTATAAAAACCATCAGGACTACAAATGAGTGTTTTATACCATTACAAAATGCCTGCCTGTATCAAATCTGTTGGAAAACACAATTACAAAATCAACTGGTAAACTACACAATTGCTATCAGAAACAAAGGACTCTTACAGTTAACTCTCCAGCACTGTGGCCAGGAGGAATAATCCTTGAGAGGTTTGGTAATATTAACGTAATTGTTTTACAATTCATGGATATATATTTTTCTTAACAGTTTTTTAAAGAGGAGACTTGTGCATAAATTATTTTAACACTCTTCACAGAGCCTTTTGCTGTATGTGCCATCTTCTCCACCACTTCTTCAAGGAATAATTGTACTCTTGTAATTCCTGAAGGCCATGATTAGTTCCAGCTTAGGATTTCGCATAATGTACTTCCCTGTGGTACCTAGTCAACCCAAGGTGTCATACAGACAATTATTATGTTATCTAGGCAGAACATTACATTCTTTATTGTTTAATGTTTCAGAATATGTTACATAAAGGAATTAGAAGTCCACAGCTTGAACCTCTTTTTGCGTTTATGGTATATTACGGTAATTGAAGAAACATACCAATGCATTTAGGAGCAATGAACTCTTCCAACTCCTAATCCTGCTGCAGTGTCTGGAAAGATTTATTCTTTGTTCATTTGTATGCACATGACAATTCAAGAAGGCTCAAGTACTGACTCTACCAATTTTATATGATACGCCTTATGATTTTCTTGATAACTTGCAATTATACTCCCTTCTCTGCATGACCTCAGAAACTTTAATCTTCAGCACGAAACTTCAGTCCCTGCCATTCTAATGTCACTGGTCAGGTGCTATACTTGCAGGCACTTTGGAAATTCTCAGTAGTAAAGAATAAAAGCAAAATGCTTGTTATCAGTTTTGCAAACTTTGATCTGGTTTCTAGGTTCTCCTTAATTCCTGACAGAGACTCTTGCCAACAGTGATCCTGACCGCAACAGAGTACTGTAACACAGACTGTTTAGGAAAGTCATTTACAGGAAAAATATCCTGTAAAAAAAATATCCAGACAACCAACTTATGGTGCAAAAATATGGACAATACACATTAATAGCAAAAAAATGCTGGAATACAGTGTTTAGGTTTACATTACAGTAGTAACAGATTGTCTCTACCAGCATCACCCTATGCATAGCATAGCACACACCTCTGCCATGCTGTGAGGAGCTTAGGTGAGAGAACCATCGTCGGAGATCCATCAGCTTTCATTCCTCCCCTCTTTGCTTCGAGAGGAAATGACCTGCTGTCTTTCACTCCCAGCAAAAGATTTATTTTCTTTGTGTTGATCAACTGGTTGGCTCTGCTTAATCTACATTCTTCTTCAATTGTCTATTCAGAAAGTGATGATGAAGCGGGCTTCTGCCTGTTCACACGAGATCTGCTTGGCAGGATCCCTTAAGATACAGAACTGAAGAGGAGTCCAGGGGAGCTGTTTAATTCTCAAGGATCACATCCTACGAGCTTAAGAACGGCCTAACCCAACAGGATCTGCATAGATTACTATCTGCTTTTGAATTAACTGAAATGTGTACAAGAGGTGGAAGAAAAATACAACTAACGTCTAAGTGGGCAAGAAGGGGATCTGGGGAAATCCACATTAGTAAATCTCACTTCAACACCAGGGAAGGTGGCTGAGCAAATCATTCCTGGTAGACAAGTTGAGCATAAGCCAGCAATGCACCCTTGCAGAGAAGGATGACAGTGCTGCCAAGGGAGGTAAACCTTTCTCTCTGTTCATCCCTGATGAGATTACATCTCTGGGGTAGGTGCTGAGTTCAGCACTGGACTCCCCAGTACAGAAAAAACCATGAACATACTGGAGTGAGTCCAGAAAAGGGCTACAAAGATGATGAAGAGACTAGAACATCTGGTTGGCTTCACAGAGCTGGGAATTTTTAGCCTTGAGAAAGCTCAGAGGGGGGGAATCCTAACAAATATAATAAATATCTGACAAAGAGAGGCAATAAAAGTGGTACCACTTAAGAACTTGTAAATTACAGTTGTATACCTGGATAAGAGAACCCTTCTAAACTAATTTGCCATTTTATTTTATTTTTTATTTCAGAACTACAAAGCACTGTTTAAATTCTTTATTGTTGATGCTCTGTTCTTTTTTTTTGTTGTTGTTGTTGCTGCTGCTTGTTCACTGATCTTTTCAAAGTAATGTAGCTTCTTTAAAGCCACCCACGCCTATTTCTTTCCTTTATCCAGATAATCACACACAGTAGCAAAAATGAATAACTGTCATTCACTTCATTGACCCACTGGATTCAAGGAGGCTACTTTTATGCCTGGATGCTTTTTTGATACATAAAAAAAGAGCTTATGTAGAAACAGAAAGAAAAAAAAAAAAGAGGTTTTTTTCTACAGTCTTTCCCTTTAGAGATTTGCTTCTTACTTTATCCTACTCTTATTTGTTTGGCTTCCTTTTATTTCCTATTATTTCAGTTTTGTCCCCTAAACCAAAAAAAAAGTTTCTTCTTTTAGAACTGACTATCTTTTGACAACATTAACTCATCAGAAGATGCACAGATTTTCTGGTCAAGTTGCTATAAAATGCAAGAAAGGAGAACTAAGTACAAAAAAAAAAAAAAATCACAAAAAAAGCCAACACACAAACATCAGATTTTTAAGTTTGTGTGAAAGCTAGTAAGTGACATGCTATTCTGCATTACTTCTATGCAAATGAATGACCAAAAATGATGAGTCGGGGATATTTTCATGGACTTGAAAATAGGTTTTAAGATCACAGGAAATTCAATTCTGCAAGTATAAAATATTAATCATGTATAGTAATGTTACACGTTGGATGAAGAAGTAAAAAAGATATTTATTTCTTGCCAAATGGATCATCATACAGCTTCCAATGACTTTTGTGCTGTATCAAGTACAATTTTGACATCTGTCTAAGATTAATGAAATGCTATATATGGTCAACTCATCTTTACAGCTAATAGTAGCTGCACTTTATGAAGATACTTAAAGTTGAATTAAAGCAGTTGCCTTTCAGTGTTATGGAAGATTGGTAAGTGTCAATCGGGTGTACAGAGCTGCGATACATGTTCGGAATGATGTCTCGGAAGAAAAATCAGTTTGAAACAGGAGATAAAAACAGTAATTCCTTCTGTTAAGTCCCAGAGTCCCCAGACAATTCGACTCCAATGCCACCAGTTAAGACAGATGGCAAACATATCAGGTTAAGTGTCAGGGCAAAAGGAGAGCAGTTATGCTGTATTACTGAGGTGGAGCATTTTGCAATTGTGATACAACCTAATGGTGAGTGGCAGCTTCTGCATTTGAGGTAACACTTGGAGATCTTAGGTAGAATGAACCTTGAACCGAGCAGGCAGTGTTTTCAGGAAATCAAAATGTACTGTCATATGCTGGGGCTTCCAATACAGGAAAAGTATGGAGCTCTTGGAAAGTCCAGAGGAGGGCCACAAAGATGATCAGAGAGCTGGAGCACTTCTTCAAAGACAAGCTGAGGCAGCTGGGTTTGTTCAGCCTGGAGAGGAGAAGGCTGTGAGGAGACCTCACTGCAGCCTTCCAGTATTTAAAAGGGGGTTATAAAAAGGATAGTAATCAACTTTTACTCGGGTAGGACAAGGAGGGAATGTTTTATACTGGATACCGGGGGAAGTTCTTCACACAGAGGGAGCGGTGAGGTGCTGGCACAGGCTGCCCAGGGACTGTGGATGCTCCATCCCTGGAGGTGTTATAGGCTGGATGGGGCCCTGGACAACCTGGTCTAGTGCCACATCTGGAGGTTGGTGGCCCTGCCTGTGGCAGGGAGGCTGGAAACTGATGACCCTTGGGGTCCTTTCCAGAGCCGCATCCCTCACGAGGCGATGACAAAGCCGTCCAACCCTTCCTTCCAAACGCCGCGCTACCGCCCGCTCCGTCACCGCCCCCGCGAGGCGGGCGCAGAAGCGGAGTCCGGCCTGAGTCCGTTTTGTCCCTCTGGGCTGCCCGTAGCGCCGTCGTCACGCCCGCCATCATGGAACGAGCCGGGGCTTCCTCGGAGGCTGTGCGCTATGCCGAGTACACCAGGAGCCCTACGGGCGCCGGCAAGGGCCAAACCGAGCTGGACCGGAGCCTGGTGAGCGCGCTGAGAGCCGGGCGTTGATGCCCGGGGTTGGCGTCCGCCCCGGCCGAGGCCAGAGCTGGTGGCACCGCGGTGTCAGTTCCCGTTTAATACGGTGTCCGTGGGGTTCTGTCAGCCGCGGGAAAGGCTGAGGTTGTGTTTCGCTAGCACGTGACACTGCTGTCACATCCCTTTGCTCGTCCCGTGGAACGCTATCCGTGATCCCTGGTGGGTCTTGTGGAGTCTGACCTGTCTTGGCATGGATTTGTCAGGTTCTTGCTAGGGTTTAGGGACTGCAGAAAGTTGCTGGGTTCTGTACTTCAGCAGTTTTCTGTTTGAAGTTTGTTTGGACGGGCCTTCTGGTGGAGAGCAAAGCATGCTTAGCTTTCAAGTGTTCGTTTTGAGGGAAATGTGACCTTGCGTCAAGAGAAGTGTGGCCAGCAGGTGGAGGGAGGTAATTCTGTCCCTCTGCTCTTGTGAGAGAGGTAATTCTGTCCCTCTGCTCTTGTGAGACCCACTCTGGAGTACTGTGTCCAGTAACTGCGAATGTGAGCACAGGGAGGCAGTGGGTGGTGTGTTTCAGCAATGGCAACAGGAACAGTGGGTCACCTCTGCTTGCACAGAGCATGGTGTTCAGTGCTAACAGAAATGCAGAGCTAGTGGTGGTGACTGTGTTGAAATAGCTGTTTTGAAGCTGAGATTTTGCTCTGTGAAATGGTGTTAATATGTTCGTTGTATCTGTTGTAGTTTCCATGGAAATAAATAGGAAGCATTACTTTCATAGCGACCTACCTAACTATGTGCAGCCTAAGACAAGAAAAAGGCTTGGATTCGCATGCTGTAACTGCTTGAAGATAGATCTTAAAGTATCATTACTGCAGAAGAGGTGGGAAGTGTTTAAAAATAGGCTTTTCATAGGATCATTGGAAAAAGATTGGAAAAAAATCATCTAGTCCAACTGTTGACACGTCACCACTGTGCCCACTCATCATGTCTTTCATTGCCACATCTACACATTTCTTGAGCATCTGCAGTGATAGTGACTCCACTACACCACTGGGCAGTCAGTCCCAATGCCCAACCACACTTCTGGAGAATAATATTTTCCTAATAACCAGCCTGAATGTTCCTTAAGGCCATTCTCTCTCATCCTGTCACTGTTAACTTGGGAGAAGAGGGCAACTCCCATCTCACCACAGCCTCCTTCAGGGATTTGTCGAGAGCGATATGGTCTCCCTTGAGCCTCCTCCAGACTGAACAATCCCAGTTCTGTCAGCTGCTCCCCATAAGACTTGTGCTCCTGACCGTTCACAGCTTTGTTGCCCTTCTCTGGACACGCTCCAGGGCCTCAACATCTTTCCTGTAGTGAAAGGCCCAAAACTGGACACAGCACTCGAGGTGTGGCCTCATCAGTACTGAGTACAGGGGAACAGTCACCTCCCTGCTGCTGCTGGCTGCACTATCTCTGATACAAGCCAGGATGCCATTGGCCTTCTAAGCCGCCTGGGCTCACTGCTGGCTCACGTTCAGCTGGCTTTTGTGTTTGCAGTAGCCTAAATCCTGCCCCAGTCATCTGTCAGATTGGTACCATGGGGATCAGCATTGGTGTTCACACATTGTGCTTCATAGGTAATAAACAGCAGTAATTATAAATGAAAATCCATGTACTACTGTGGTCAGAGCCTTGTAGAAAAAAGGGAAAGAAGTTCATCCTTGAGTGTTCATATGGCTCATTCTTTTACATACGGTCCTACCTGCTCATCCATGGTTCTAGAGAAATAGTACGGGTAGAGATTTGCCATTTCTGTGATGGTTGGAGACTGGTGTCTAAAGATGGGAACATTAATTTAAATGACTTCATTTCTTCTAAGTAATCTGATGTAGCAACTGCTGGACTCTTCTCACATGTGAACACTCTTGCAGCTCTCCAGCCATGTTGTAAGCCCAATACATATCATGTTTTTACAGAGTAACAAAGTGTGGCTGCAGAGGTGAAATGTGACAGTAAATGCCTAAAACTATAGGGCTGAAAGTGCTCTGCTCCTAGGCTAAATTTTGCTTTTAAATTGTGTGAGATGGTAACTGAAGTCATTTGGCCTGCGTCACTACAGTTGTTTTACTGAATCATTCAGAGGTTTGGAGAGAAAAACAACAGTAAAAGCATAGAGTCTGTGAAGACAGGTGCAAGAGTTCATTAATAGTGAATACATATTCAGGAAGGCTGGTTGAATGCCTGATACTAATGCTTCTACTAGTGAATAGCCTGCTCGGGTACAGTCCCCTAGGAAATACAGTCAGAAACTTTAAGTTGGTAGTAGTTTTGTATGAAAACCCAGAAAGTTACTATAAAATAAATGGACATGAAATTTGGGTGCGTATGGAGAAGAGCTTTTAGCTAAAACTAGTTTTAATTTACTATCGGAAAATAAATTAAATTACATAGGAAGGTAAGACTGGGCAGAAAGCATTAAGTGATGAAATCAGATTTGTTGCAGATAGTTTATGATATAATCCCAGTGTATCCGGCTCCATATAGAGCTAATTAGGTGGTTTGGTCTGAAACAGCCTTCTAATAAACTGTAGCTATTCTTCTGGGGAATAGAAACCTTCTTCTAACTTCCATGCCAGATGCAGTTATTTATTTGAGGTCTAGAATTTTTTAAGTAAGGGAAAAAAAGCAGCCTTGGAAATAGTTCTGTGTGCTTAGTGAATATCCTCGCGAATCCTAATTTTTAGCAGCATACATACAGATGTTTATTAAAAATATAAACCAAAACACCTTTTTAAAACAAAGTTTTAAAATTCAGGTACACGCTCCCTGATTTGCCTACCCACAGTTAAACACGGACTACTAACAGATTGCTCTCCAGCCCATCAGAACAAATAATTGTTTTTCTCTGTGCTTCTTATTCCATTACACTGCAGCTTTCTGTGGCCCAAAAAAAGTATAAAGCCCTTGCTGTGTGTCTGAAAGCTAGTTGTTAGAAAAGCAAAATACTTTTTTGTTTTCACTGATGGCAGTAGAAAAACCAAAGTATAAAATCCAAATCTTGTGCAGGCAGGTATGTTTTAACATTCATAAAGTTCCTTCTCGTGGCTTGTCATCAGATGTGACAGTGTTGGGCTGAAATTTTAGAATTATGCATTTGAAATTCCCTTTTATGTTTTTAACTTTTTAGGTTTTTTTTTTCTATTTCATAGAAGAAAAAGCTGTAAAGCAGAGGAATATCTTACTCTTCCCAGTTTCTTCTGCTTAAAAAGATTAGGCTACAGGAAGCTTACACATTAAAGGATTAGTTCTTGGACCTCTGTATGAAATGGTGTATGATGTGTACTTTTAAGTATTGACTGTCAATATGCTCTATCTTCTTTTGTTTGCCAAATACTCTGGTAAGTCAGGTCTTGTGGTTGACTTTCTAATGGATCTATTTCCTTACAGACATTTCTCTAAAGATGAGAAAAATCTTTGCAGGTTTAGCAAAACTTTGTTTTACTGCTATCTGTATCTTAGTGGGTTTGTTACTAAAAACTGAACTACATAATAAAAGACTGAGATCGGCAGAATGGCTCTGGGTTAATGACTAACCTTTGGGAGCTGATTCATTGAATAAAGAAAGGGACAGATGTTACTTTTTGATCTTCCATTTCTTTATTTTCCCTCTAGGATTTTAAGGAATGTTTTCTCATATTACCTACATATTTAAAATTTTTTAAATCACCTCCCCCCAAAAAAGCTAATTTGGTCATAGTTGAAAGTCAGGGAATGTTTATTAGTATTTTGAGCCTTTGAATCTGAAACAACATGCGTGTTAAAGCAGTGTGAGCCCAAAAAGCTCCTGCTGTTAGTTGTGAGAGGGAGTTGCTTTCCTCTCATGATGACAAGAAGAGTGCGTGCAATTAAAACTTCATGGTCATAACAATAAAATTCGCTGCTGTGTATTTTGAAGTTTCAGATTAGCCTTGATTTCTTCTTCTGAATTATCATCTCAGTTAAGTGAGCATGGAAGAGAAAACTGGGAGAAACTGTATTTCACCTTAAATGAAGTTACCATTAGCTTAAAAAGAGAGTCTGTGCTAGTTAAAGATGAACTGTGCAGTCTTTGTTCAATTGATTTAAATTTCTTTTTTATTGCATATACATAGTTGGCATATACTCACACCATAACAAACATTCAGGATAGTTTGAGACAACAGGTTACTTCTGTGGCCAGTACATAGCAAGTGACTCTTCTCTAGCCAGCTGCTATCCAGTGTTATGATGTTAACTTATTTTGATGTTTTGCAGCTTTTTGGATAGTTTCACCTCACCTGTGAACATGGGCAATCTCTTGTGCCCCTCTGGATTGATCACCCCATCACGTAACTACTTTTCTGTTTTGTCTTTGGATTGCTGTTGGTCCTGCTTACCACTCCTAATCCTAGAGCTACTACCACACTTAAAAAAGAAATAAGTGCTGCTTTCCACTAGCTTTCCAGTAACTACTTGTGCATTCCACTGAGACTGAAATAATACCCCCCAGTGGACATGGCACTCAGGGAACTCTGCACTCTGCACCCAGACCACTCTGCAAAAACACTTGAGCAGTTTCAGTGCAGAGCAGACAGTCCAGGTGTCATTTATTAGCCTGATGTAATTGTTCTTCCTTTACCTGCAAAGAGGTGTTTCTTATGAGAGGCAGTGTACCTTGTTGTAAACTGCTGACATAAGCTATCTTTCTGGTGGCAAAGCAAGTATAAATTAATTTTGACAAGCACAGGCCAATAAATACTATTTTTTTTTTCCAATATGATCTATTTCACATGTTGTTGGGCTCTTAATTGACTGTAACCACTTAGTAAAAGATTTTCACTGTCACTCTGAATGAGTTAAGGAAAGTCTTTACTGAATATAAATCCATGATCACAAGCCACAGAACAGAATAATATATAATTTTGTAGAGTTTTGGTATTTCCAGAAGTGTCATCGCTGTTTCTGTTAGTCTTTAAACAGAGGGATTAGAAGAATTTCATAGAGTTTTCATATTTGAATACTGAGAGCCTGGGAAAACTGAATTGTGTGAAGAAGTGGAAAAAGGAGATGAACTGTGTGCTTTATGGTTGTATTTCCTTTACCATCTGTGGAAGCATACTTTTATTTTTCATGGCCTAGAGATGAAGGGAAACTTTGTGCAACTGATATTAAACTACTACATTATTTTCACACGCTTACATTCAGACGTGAATGCTAATATCAGGACTTCAGTCTACACTAAAATGGAAGAGTTAGGCAACTAAAATGGAATAGAGAAGTGAATTTAAAGCACCTCTGGGCAAAAATCCTTCAGTCTTAACTTTGGAGCTCCACTCCCAGCCTGTGTTGAGTTTCTTTGTTTTCTTTTTTTCATACCAGAATCCTCTCAGCGACTGCAGTATTACGTTATGCTAAGGGTCAGAATAGCCCTATCCCAGTAGATAAAAAGTACTTTAGATGAAATATGTGGGATCCGCTCACAAGAAGCTGCTGCTTCTTGTGTGCTGAACTGAATGCTGCAGGCGGCAGTCACTGTCTCCTTCCTTCTGAGCCAGAGAGGAGCTGCTGGCTGTGAGTGGTGATGTGATGGGAGTGCCGCCATCTTGCACAGCCGCCTGTTTGTGGGGAAGGCTGTTGACCTGTGTTCTGGCCCCTACTAATGCACTTCTAGAAGGCTTTAAAACATATATTCCCCAACTCTTCCCTTACTCTGTCTGGAAATGAGATGGAGTACGAAAACAGAGTTTTAGCCGCAGTAACAAAAGCTACATGTCTCTAAATCCAGTTTTTGGAATATGTCAAAATTTGGGCATCTAGTTCTGCTCTCCGGCATGTTGGTAGAAAATCTATAAATCAGTTACTGGATAAATGCAGAGCAGAAAGCTATCCACAGGAGAATCAGTCTAGTGATAAAAGTATTTTCACTGTAGTATGTTTTGAAATCCAGCTAAACAGGCCTAATCTGATTTCTCATGCTTCCTGGGGAAAAGTTCAAGGCATTATTAAACTATGAGATATGGATAGATACTGTGATTCACTAGACACTCTCGCTTGCAATGTTCTTTACCCTTTTTGAATTCTGGAAATAACTGAGAAATCAGTTCCTTCTTCAGGGTCTGTTGCATCTCATTTAAGGCTTCTTGTTCATCATGGAGGTATTTCTTACGGTCCTTCGTAAGTTTCCAGACCTTCTTCAAGCGCTGTAATGAAAAATATACACACCCTATCTGGGATTTTTGAATTAGCCGGAGGTAGGAGTTACTACTGAATCAAATGTTCGAGTCTTTTTGTGGGTTTGGTTGCAAGACTTAAAGCATATTTAAGACTTCTGGACTTACAGCAAATTTAAGCCAACAATGAAAACTGAAAACTGTCATACAAATATTTGTACTGTAATTAAGTGTTCAGACAGGAGTTGACAGTAAATAATGAGATTACCAGGCTCTGTGTCTGACTGTGGCTTCCATGAGTCAAAGGGTGAACAATGGAAGGCACTAATGTTTGTGGCTGCAGCTGTGGGATGGGACTGTTTTGTTCCCCGTGGTTTTTGTGTGATAAACTTCTCTTACGTTGAACGTTGGTTCACATTGTACACACAAAAAAATTCCAGTAATCCTGAGCAGTGTCTGCCATGTGTTTTTTATTTCATACTGTGTGATGTTCTGTTAGTATTTATTCCACAATTTGCTCATCCAAGTTAAACCTGAAGCACTGGCACATGGTAGTGGGGCAGCGCTATGAGGTCTGTTGTAGCCTTTGGAAAAAGACATACACTTCATATTTCATATAAATTATATATTTAATATCCACAGCAGGCATCAGAAGTACTTAATGTTAAACATGCATGTATTTCAAATTAGAATGTGCAATTCATTCTTATCCCTATTTTCTTGCTTTAGGCCAGATCTATGATAGCAGTTGGACTCGGTGTGGCAACTGTTGCATTTGCAGGTAAGTTAAATTTCCAGCTGACTATGAAACTACTTACTTGCCTACTGCTGTTTCCGGTGGGATTAATGGAGTTTAAATGAACATCAGTTGGGAAGTAAGAGTTGCCCAAGAACATGGTGGAGAATCATGTCCATTTGTAGTTCCCATCCCTTCAAAATCCTTCATCCATTTTTCAAAATTCTTTTTGAAAAAATCACTGCTAGAGAAACTTTTTCTGTGGGCAGCAGTGAAAAGTGCATGCTTTTTGTCTGAGAAACATAACACAAAAGGATTGTGCTGTATTCACACATATAAGGATGTTGCAAGGTGAGGCTCTTTATTACAGAAGAGCGCAGCAGGATATAGTGGTGTGAAGGTGGTGCTTGACAAATTCAAACAGAAAAAAATGCAAGATTTTAGTGGTTACAGTTATTCATCATATTGACCTGTTCCTTTAGTAGCTTGTTTGTTACCCGAACTCTTTGCATCTGGTTTTGTTTTTCTGAACACGGGTTGTGGGCTTAACATGATTTACATGCTGATTTATTCAGATGGGATAACTGTGGTCTATTCCAGTTTTGAAATACACAAATTGATTTCTATTTCAGGATGTAAACTCAGCCATGTTCAGCTATGTGCAAATGCATGTGCTGAGAATAGATGCATACAGATACATCCTAATACACCAAAATTCAGCAGGTATTTTGTGAGTGCAGCTGTTTTATTTTAATTAGTGGAAGTAGAGACAAGATACGTGATGATATCCGTCTATTAAGAATCCAGTTAATATCTATATCCTTGTATAGAAACAGAAAACAATAGAAGTGGAATTTCTTCTGGTGATTAAACTGAAATAGTAGTGACCACTAACAATGAAGTGGTAATTGTAAGCCTTAAGAAGGTGAGGTAATGTATACATGGCAGCATTTCAGCAGTGGTACTCCTAACAGGGGTTTTGACTTCTGTGTTAGCACGGGCAGACGTAGATGGCTACAGTGATTTAGGAGACATCCTATATTTTAACAACAAAACCAAGATGTTAAGTGATTGAGGGAGAGCTACATCTTATAAAAATGTTTTTTCCATTGTATTTAATGACATATTACATTCTTAATGAATAATTAATCAAAACATAAATTGGAGGGATGGGACCTACAGGCAAACCTATCAGTAACAGTACAAATTTTGATTCTTAAGTTGGTAGACCTTCTTTGTGCTTCAGAGAACAGAGTCTAATGTAGATTCATGTACCCTGCCTTAGCTGTAGATGTTCACTGCCATTTGAGAGTTGAATGTCTCTGAATTCCAGAAGGTTTTCTCTTTGTAAGAAAATAAATCCATGGACTGTACAAAATGTGTGATTAAGCATACATTACACCAAGAAACATGTAGTGTATAGATTATTTTTGGAAGACATAACCTTTGAACATTATTTAATAAATAATGTATATCCAAAGCTAACATTCTTATTGCACTTTTTCTTAGAGTTCACAAGGCCATTAACTTCATTTGTCATATTGAAATGCTTTTAAATTTTATTTATTTTGTGCACAAACACAATGGATGTTTGCAGACCATGACTATGTTTTCATATTAAGTGTATTAGCATCCCTCTCCCCCCCCCCACTCTCAGTATAAAGACTCAAAAATGTAAACCATTGCAAGTTTATCACAGGGCTTCTGTGGGGTAGGATCCAAAACCAGACATTGACGGGATATCTTAAGAGCAATAATGTGCAAATGTACCATACAGGAAATAAATGAAATGAGAAGATCAACAATGAAGAATGATTTTGGTTTATAATCCAAAATTCTTTCTGCTTTAAGGTGATGAACAGGTGTCAGACACTTTGTGTGTGTATATTGAAATGTCAATTACTGTTTCTTTCGACTTCATTTTTTTCAGGTCGTTATGCATTCCACCTTTGGAAGCCACTGGGGCAGGCAATTACAGAGACAGCAAAAAAGATTTCATCGTCTGTAAGTTTGGAGGTTACTTGATACTAGCTAGATCTGTTACTCTTATATGTTTATTTATATTTAGAAGGAAGTCATTTTATGTTGAATAAGGCAAATGCCGGTTAGAAATTTTTTTCTTTCAGTGTTGGAGTACTCCTTACTCTGTATGTTCTGTCATTTATTTGGTATATTTTTAAGACTAATAAACTTCCAGGAAGGGTTGCCAGAGGGATAGAGGAGCTCGTTTTCTTTCTTTGCAGCTCACATGTGAACAAGAAAACAAGCACTTCCATCTCTTTGCACATCAGCTGTCTTTTTCTTGGAGCAGTTCCAAACTTATTTGTCAGTTGCTGTGTGTATGAGCCAGATATGGTGTTACTGAATCATAGGAGTTGGAAGGGATGTCCTGATGTCCAACCTCCCTACTAAAGCAGGTTCCCCAGAGTGTTCCTGGATGAGTTTTTGCTCCTTGTCCCTATATTGCATTGCTGTTGTGAGACCAACACCAGTTTCATTTTTCCCTTCCTAAAGTCAGTTTTGGAGAGATTCCCCTGTTGCTTGCCAAAACGACAGGGGGAACTTTAGGTACTGTGAATTAAATTGCTTTTATGTGGTGTGGATACAGTCTGACTTAAAGGCTTGCTAGAAGTAGCAAGCAGTAGGGACATGTGGCGTCAGAGTAGGGAGTGCTTCAGTCTTCATTCTCCCTCTCCATAAGTTTTATTCCAACACATCTATCCATTTCTTAGATACAGGCTAAGGAATCTAAATTTAAACATTTGCACGTAAGAATTCAGGCATTGACTCTTTAACATATGGAGATGTGACACACTGCTGCACAGAGAGGTGTCTGTTTCTAGGAAACTGTGCCCCTCCAAACCACTTTGCTGGCTCAGCCAGTCCCACTACAGGTCTGTGTCATTTTTCCTTGATGACTGCCAGGGTACTGCAGAATTCACTCACAGGAAATTCTGAATTCTCAGTGTTCCTAGTCCATGGAGATGAATCTATTTCTGCCTTCATATCTTGCTTTAAAGACCAGAGTTCTATGTTCATCTCCAGCAGAGCATCTCTTTTCTGTTTCTGAACTTGAAAACACAGTGAACAACAGAAGACAGTAAAACCTTTATTGTCTGGTTTACCACTACCTGTATATATTTGTTAACTTTATATTTGTGAGGGTAATTACAGTCTTTTATTCCTTCTACGGTGATAATCCATATTTAAGACTGGTTTTAACTGGTTTTCTCTGTAAGCTCCTAATTTATCTCTGTTTGCAATAACTTTTTTTTTTTTCTTTCCTCCTTGCAACAGTAATCTCAGCTCTTGTTAATTGTAGTTCCACAATGTGATGCTGTTTATCCTTTCCTCCTGCCTGCTAATAAATTACGTGAGGTCAAGTTGAGCAATTGCGAAGTGATCATTTAAAATGTCTACTTGTTGGATCTTGAGTATCTGACACTATTTACTTAGCTAAATAACTAACGTGTACAGTCAACAATTATACTCATAGCCAAAAATAGCAAATGAGAGCAAGTTAGTAGAGTTTTATTCTGAATTCCTACCTCTCATTCAGTTTTAACTTATGGCTGTTAAATGTATAGACTTAATTATGAAGAGTAAATGCTGCTGTGATTTAGTCACTGTGCTCTTGATTTTTGGAGAAATGCTTCTTTTTTTTTAGCTTGAACCCAGTTTTGTTACTGTTATCACTAATGCTGGTTACACTGTTTTGGTTCTCTGGGTAGTGACAGTCGCAGTAGTCAATTGTTTTTCTTCCTCAGATAGACCTTAATGCTGTCTATCATAACACTAATTTCTTACTTCCTACTTTTTATTTCCCCTTTTGTTTTAATAGCTATAGCTTTCTTTGCTGAATCGGTGATATTTAGAATTCAGCCATAGGAACAACAGTTATAGGCAAAATTGTTAAAAACTCCAAATTCAATAGTCCTAAAAATTCTGTGTTCCAGAAGAAAGCGTCTTTTCAATGCTTTGTTGGAGATGTTTGTACTCAGTTCTCTTTATTTGATCTGTTTCTGCTCAGATACATAGATCTCTAAAGAGGCAAGAGTAGCAATCATCTCTAGAATATCCAGTCCATTTTATAGGTTTTTTATCTTTTTCTTTTTTTTCTTTTTTTAAGGAATTACAACCCAGCTTCTAAATAGGTGTTTTGTTGTGTTTGATTTTTTTTATGTTGTGTGTATGTGCATTTGTTTTTTTTCTTCCAGCGTTGTTTACCTTTTTCAGTCGACAATTCTGTCACTAGTGCAACAACACACAAATTCTCAAAAAAAAAACAAACCACTACTTCATGTAATACGATGTGATGTCTGATTTCAGTTATTTATATCACTAAATAGTCAGGAATAATCAGCCCAGAATAGTCAGAAATAGTCATTCTTTTGCAGTACTGTGCCAGAAAAAGTATCATGAAGATGTCACAGTCATCACTGTGTAGGATTTTCTTAGCTGACTGTTTAATGCTAAAATTTGCAAGAACGAATGCACATCTGCTGAGCAAGTCCAGACATTTTCTGTTTCCCCCTTAACCTTTAAATAGCAGTATTTGCTTACATAAGTTGCTAAACAGTGACAGCATACACGGAAATGAAGCAAATTAAATGGTAGCTCCCCTTCCCTCTCCAATGGCAAGAAGAAATTGAGAGCTCATTCTAATGACTTTTCCAGTAGAAAAATTCTTTGCAATATCCAGAGTTAAATAATGGTGTCTGCAACTGCGTGCACACCAGGAAGTTCTCATAGCAGAAGAGTATCTGAATGTAGTTTCTTTTCATTGCAGCCATTACTAGAAATTAAGTCATGTTTTTCTCAGTTTTAATTTGAATAGCATGGAAAAGTTGTGTTATTTTGGAATGGGAAATTTGCCAAGATCGAATGAAGACTTGATGTTTCTTCCCCATATTCTATCCAAGGGGAATAATGACTTTACATCTAAATTCTTTTTGCTTTAAATTCTCTTAAAGATCAAAATCTTAATGTAAGAAATTGATTATCCTTGTCCTGTGCTTCACTTCTGAGAAGAAAATGTTTTTTTGTTGACTACTTCCCCATGTAGATTTTGAAAGTTCACGTTTGTTTATTTGCCAGAGGACATAAAAAAGCATAATTTCTTATTTCATTCCTCTTAGAAGCAAACTGAATGAAAGCTTCCTGAAGTTAGAAGAATTTCAATGACGAGTGCTTTACAAACATGAAAAAGTATTTCTGAATTTAAGCCTATAGCCATTTCTCCTTATTCTGTGATTTCAAATGAGCTATTTTAGGTGATACCTACCAAGAACACAGAGGAACTGTTATAAGAGAGAATTCAAATATTGTTCCTCTCTACACAAAACAAGAGTGTCCTCTTGTTTTAGGGCTGTGTGCTATGAATAGCAGAGAAAAATTAACCTTTTCAGAAATCCATCTGTATTTAATTTCTTTTGGAAGAAGTTCTGGAAAATACTTGTTGGGGCATTTAAGCGTTCTTTTCTTTTCTCTCCTGGTTGTAGTAATTGTTCAGTGTCCCTGCAATTTCTGGGCAGTTTTACCTCTTCAAGGACATTACCTGGTGGCCATTAAATCACCAGAACTATTTCCTCTTGGAGGACTGGAGAAACCATTTGTTCCTGAGTATTCCATACTCCAGCCTCTAGTGTTACTGAGTACTATTACAGATGTGCTTTGTATTATTTTGCAGCTGTAGCAGTAGTTCCTCAACAGACTTTTGCTGTAGGTGCAACATGCTTGCAGTTGCTTCAGTTTTGATGATAACTGAAGTATTACAGAGATGATTATCTCATGTATGATTTTCAGTGGGGTGGTAAGGAGAAAAGTAAATTTGCTTCAGACCATAACAAACTACAACAAATCTCTTGGGAACTGCTGACTTCAGAGACATTCTGTATTGATAGCAATACTTGTTTTTTCTGAAGCACACTTTTGGTTGAATGTTGTTCCTAACCTTAATTAAAGGCTTTGCTTAGTCATCATAGACAAAGCCTTATAAATGCTTTTGATATTACTTGAGAGAGTTTGTATAAATGTAATGTAAAATTCTCACTGGATACGAGTGGATATATTTAGTAGCTATTGAGAAAAGTGTTTTTTTAAGGGCCAGGCACCCTTTTTCTTGGGGGTAAAAGGAACATTTAAAATAATCTCAACTCTCAGGCTAGACTTACTTACAAAGGCTTATTTTTCACCAGTTAATGTTTTTTGCATTGAGAAAAGAACCTTCCATTTTTGTTCAGTACTTTCTGTGTGCCAGTTCCCAGAGACTACAGCTGCATCTGTTCCCTCTGGATCTCTGCATCTTAGACTATTATTTGGTTAGCAATGGGCTAGTCCCTTATTCTTCTCAAGAAAGATTTCCATTTAGGAGACTGTTGCTAACCATTAATGTTACTCATTAGCTTTCTTTCTTTCTTTCTTTCTTTTAAATTGAAAGATGTATTTATAGTTGACAATTACACTTTTGACCTAATCTCTTGTTTTTGTTGCTTTTTTTTTTACTTCCTTTCATCTTAAAACAGTGACTGAAGTCACCATTGCTAATTTCTTGGATGCCAGAATATTATCACTCTTGCCATTTTCCATTTCAGTGCCACCGAAGCTATTTTTAACAACTTTTTCCCTTCTTCTTCCCTGCCCTCACCAACACATACAGTGTACCACTTTATACTAGCATGTACTTTGATTCTGGACTGTTTTGCCTGAAGGCAGGATTTTAATGGTTGTAGCTATTAATACCTCCGATTAGTACTAGAAGATTGTAAAAATACAGATAGCTATTTTTAAGTTGGCTTTTGTATGTATTAACACCCAGGAGAAGTCCTTTCATATTATCTGTTTTCTACTCATTCCGTGTCTTCAAAGTAAGTTGTAGATGAATGTTCGGCTCTGAATGGGATTGAATAAATATGATTTAGGTCATGGCATCTCGTACATGAAACTAATTATTGTTTGTTTTGCCTTTTTTCTTTCCAGAGTCTGTCATTATACTATAAAGGAGGATTTGAGCAGAAAATGAGTAGGCGAGAAGCAAGTCTTATTTTAGGAGTAAGGTAAGCATGCTGCGTTAATGTGGTTTTGTTTGATGAGTATAGGATGATGAAAATGTGTATTGCAAAGAACGTAGAACACTGGCCAAAATCTTTCTGTTTTTTTTTTTTTTTCTTCCAAAGGCTTGTAATGACTTATAAACGATTTTAATATTCTGCTTAAGCTAGAAAGCAAACAATAAAATACTAATAAAGCCTGTGACTTCTCTTTGGCTTGAAGGTACAGTAACATACTGCAGTGGAGAACTGGTGCTCTTAAAATAGCCAGAATAACACATACTGTGCTAATTAGTGCAATCACATGGATTGGTTTCCAATACAAACCTTGAGATGAGCAATATTGTAGATCATATTGATGAAAAAGGAAAACAAATCAATTTAGCTTGGTTTTTTTTTCCCTTTGTGTCATACAGTGATTATTTTCCCTTTCTATACTCTTTGATTTGTATGGATTAGAAGAGTTGCAGTGTACACCAAGCACAAATACATTGAGAGACTTGTCATTTAGACTGGGTATAGGAAATTATTTCCAGGCTGAGGAATCAATGTTCTTTTTAGTAGAATTTTTTCAGAAGCATGGGTGGCCAGTGGTAGCACATGCCTTAGTGTTTTCTGTAAAACAAATGGGTTTGAGGGCTCTTCAGATGAGAGGAGTGGATCTGACCTGAGGTAGTAGGTTTTCTGTTTCTGATTTAGATTAGTTCTTAATTTTAAGATTAGGAAAAAATAAGGAGGGTGGTTTGAGGTGGTGAAAATTGAGTCTTAGAAATAGCACACAAACAAGATGATGTTTGCTTCTAACGTAATGGAAATATGCAGATGTAGCATTCATTTTAAGAATTTGTAAAATAAATGATTGCATTTTCTTGAAATATGTCGTGCTTGCACACTGAACAGCAGATTTATTGGAATGTTATTCAGAAATATATCCTTGGACCTGCAGGTTTGGTTATGTATTAATATTTTCACATACTTTATTAAGGGCACATTCTGTGATGTTCCAGGGTAGCACACTGCAGCTCATTAAAGTGTGTTTACAGTGGCAGCGCTTACTCTGAACACTACTCATGAACATGCCTGAAATGTCCTCACATCTGTAATCAGTCCCCTGTTAATTTTTTATCTTAATAGCTTGAGTCTGAACAGTGACACTGCTTGATGTGTTTGGGCTCAGTCTTTCAATTAGCATTCATAATCAGATAAAACTAAAGTCCTTAATGTTTAAAGGATTGAACCTTTAACTGTGTAGCTGTGTGGCTGATATCTTTATAGGAAGTTCTCACACTGCTTGAAAAGAACTCTTACAGACCAGTTCTAACTCATTTTACTATAGTGTATGTATAGAAGGGCCACCAAAAAAAAGCAAGAGTTTTGAAATGTTATGAAAGCTGCCAGGGTATGCATGAACTAGGTCGTCTCAGGATTGAGCTTTTTATTCTGTCTTTTGTTGTCTTGTCATCACTTCCAAGTCATACAAAATTTTTCAGCAAAGGCTTTATTCGTTATTTCAAGTATATGTATGGACACTCTGTAAGTAATAAACTTGAGACATGATAAAGATGAATGGTTGGATGGGGCCCCGGGCAACTTGATTTAGTACTTGATCTAGCAGATGGCAACCCTGTGTGTGGCACAGGGGTTGAAACTTGATGATCCTTGAGGATTCCAACCCAAGCCATTCATGATCCTATGATGACATAATGTCAGCTTTTAAATTTCAAATATATTGACTTTTTATATATTCCAGATGTTATTCTGTAATAACTGTATTCTAAAATTACAGGGGTTTTGGCAGAAACATGCGTGTGTATTGTTTGCATTTATCTACATAAGAGGTGTCCAAAGCTACAGAACACTGTATAAAAAATGCTAACAAATCATAGAATCATAGAATGGCTTGGGTTGGAAGAGACCCTTAAGAACACGTACTTGCAACCCCTGCTATAGGCAGGAACACCTCCCTCTAGACCAGGTTGTTCACAGCCCCATCCAGCCTGGCCTTGAAAGCTTCCAGGGAGAGGACATCCACAACCTCTCTGGGCAAATTGTTCCAGTGTCTCACCACCCTCACAGTAAAGAGTTTCTTCCTGATATGCCATCTAAAATATACCCTCTTCCAAATCTTAAGTTTTATTCTCTGAAGCAGTACTGGTTCAGTACAACCTGGCAATTTTAACAACTGCACGTTCTGTAGGAGGAAGTGCTAGTAGGAAACATGGGGGAAGTGTCTGAGATGAGATGGGTTGTGAAAATATTAGGAGTTTTTTTCTAAACCTAAGGCAAAATTATTTTACAGTAGCAAAATACAGATTTCCTACGTGTAATGGTGTACTACTGTCCTGTGCAGAGGTCTCCAAACTGGGTGCAGCACTACAGTGTGACTGGGCAAGAAGAGGGAAACAGCTGCTTTTGTCAGCCATGTGGTCACGCTCCTGTGTGTACAGCCACGAGGCTGCTGTCCTGCTTTGCTGCCAGCACATGCTGCTGGCTTCCAATCTTATGATCTTTCAGGTCTCTTTTAGGAGATCTGCCCCCAGCCTCGACTGCTGTGAGGGGCTCTTCCTCCCCAAGTGCCAAGCTCTGCATCAGAGCCCTTGCTGGCGAGCTTCTATCAGCCTCTTTCTGGAGGCTGCCCGGATCCTCCTGAGTGTCAGCCCTGCCTTCAGGTGTACTGACTATTCCCACAAATGACAGACCTTTCAGCCAGAGAAAAGTCAGTGAGACTAGAAGGGACCATGGTGGTAGGGAGGTGGCTCAGGTTGTGAGGTTGTACCAGTTCAACAAGAACATGATTTTGACATGAAGGTATTTTTTTATGATTGCATTTAAATTTTTTAGAGAGCAGACTTTAGACTCAGATAAGCAGTATCTAATGAACTAATCAAATTTATATAAAATACTATCTTTGCAGTTGCTTGTTAGGACAAAACTGCACGATTTCCCATAATATGCAGCTGCAATTTTTCCAGGTATATGTTGCCCATCTGAATTTTGAAATAACAGTGTATTATATTCAGCTTTTATTGTAACAGTGTGAAAATACTATTAAACAACAGATTTACAAATAAAAATATGGTTATATTTTATTTTTATCTATCGTATAATAAATCATTTTTATAGTTTATAGTTCAAGGCTTTGAATTATTTCTTACTTTCTGGATTACTTTGTTCCACTGAAATGTTCCTTTTTTGCACTTTTCTTTTTTAAATGTTCTATGAAGTAATTTTGTAACATACCCTAATTTCCCTGTGACAGTATAATAATTAGAGGATATCTACATCGGGAACGTAGTTAGGCTGATACCTTGCATTCAAACTGTATCTACAGAAAAATTAATTCAACAACCTCTGATTAAGAAGTGGAAAACACTGCTTCATTTTTGCATGCTAACAGATTATGAAAAACTAAGTCATTAGAACTGTCCTTTTGCATACCAGAGCCTACTGTGCTGGCATACTGCATCCATAAGTGGTTATTTGTCTGGTAAGGTACATATTTAATTTAGTTGGAGTACGTATTTTATGTATCTGTCATTGAAGGAAACAACATTGTGTAGCTCTTGTAAATCAACATGTCCCTGAATGCAACACGTTGAACAGCTTTGCAAAAAATAACAAATAGCTGTTTTTTCCTGGGCTCCAAAAGAAAGTATTTATAGCAACTATAAAAATATTTACAGTAGAACAAATTATGATAATATTAAATATTTGATGTTTTGTCTTTGGTCATATAAATACCTGCTTTCTAGGAGCAAAGATATATTTTCTTCATTTGATGATAAGAATACCAGTCAGCTATATTCCAGAGCTGTTTTTTTTCCTCCAAATTATGTATTTTAAGTGGCTGTGGGTATATTGGGTTTGAAGAAAAAGAAAAAAAAAAAGCAACAAAAATTGAAGGATATTTGCATGTGTCAAATACAAAGGCTCTTTAAAAATGTCCTCAGTGTGACTTACATCCCTTTGTTAATATTGCTTCCTCAAAGATGCAATTTTATGTTTTGTCCACAAGATGGGGAAAATCTCAAGTTTTAATTATTTTTGAAGCCTGTATAAACTGTTAATTTATAGCCTGAATGCAGTGGATTTTATGGTAAGCACTTCAATTTATTTTTGCAGTCCTTCTGCTGACAAGGCCAAAATCAGAGCAGCCCATAGAAGAATCATGATCTTGAATCATCCTGATAAAGGTACATATTTATTTATTTATTTTAATCAAAGCTGGGAAGGAAGAGCCCTAAATGAGATCCTTTCAGTTTACTGATTGTATAAATAACCATGCTGTATGAAGTTTATTTATAGACTTAAGCTTCTGTGTGTCTTATCTCAGATAAACTAGGCTGATTTCCAGGCTTTATGAACTACAGCTTTACCCAGTTTCTTTAAGGTTTTCTTACGGTGCTGTTTCAGGTCATACTACAAGTTTGGGGACCAGGGCTCCACACAGATACAAAAAAACCCCAAAACAATCCAAAAACTGACTTCTTCAAAAGTATGAACAAATTGGGCTATAGTATATTTCTTAAACTCCTGTTCCTGATTTGAAATGAGATGGACCACTCACGTGAGGGAAGGTAACTTTCTGTGGGGAAATGTTCTGCTTAATTTCAGACTTCCTTGAATTCACTTGGAAAAAACATGTAAAGCTGGGCACTGTTGCTTTACCAGTGAGGTTTTTAATGTAAATTTATCTTATAGAAAGGCTATTATTATAACTTTAACTACACTACAGCTGCTTGAGAAAGAAAGCCCATATGTTCATTGCTGTTTCTACTTTAAAATAACAGATGGTGAAGAGTAGCAGTGTATTTCAGAAGTCAAAAGGCGAAATCATAGGGTTTTTGTATCTTTTTGAGAGGATTACAGGGCTCTCTGCTTCTATCTCATCTTAACAAAATGGAAAAAATAACTGACCACTGGCCATGTGAAGCTTTTAGTCAGTGTTATTTTGCTATCTTCACTACTTGGATTTAATTCTAAAGTTTTCCTATTTATTTGATGTCACACTTCCATTTTTTACACTTTTTGTACTGTAGAAGTTAAGGACACATATATTAAAAATGCAGATTTTTCTAGTTTGTTATGATAGTTAGAGACCTATTAATGACTAGAGTATCTAAGAGGTCAAAAGTTTTTTTGTAATGAATTTCAAAGCTTTGTTGTAGCAGTCCTCAGAGACTTGAGCCAGATTTTCCACGTGGATGCTGAGTTGCCCTAAAAAAAGCAGTTCCTGTTACAAAGGTCATTTTAGAGGCCAACTCTTACTGCTGTAATGTACTCGCAGCTCGACACAGTGTAGTTTTTGATAGATGTAGTGAATCCTCTTGTTTGCTATTAAGTGGAGCATTTTCTCTGCAGGAGCACCAGTTGAAGGGATTTGTCCCTCCACGCTGCCCCTTCAGCTCTTCTGTCATGGCCAAAGAGAAAAGTGTTTTCTAATGTCTTCAGCTGCAGAGCTAAGACCTGGAATAATCTTGAACGCGTGGCATTGCAGAGAGATTTGCTTGCTTGTGTTTGCATCTTCATTTCTTCTGGCTCTGGTAGCACAGATGTGCTTTTAAAAGTAATATCCAACATTAGAATGTTATTCTACCAGCTGGCTTTGGTAGAAGGAAGATCAATAAATACAGATTTTATAAGTTACTCATATTACCTGAGATTCAAAACACTGAAGACAGCATGACTAGAAATAGATAGCAAATATATAGAAGTTTGCATAATAACATCCCCAGTGAATGGTAATAAAATGGTCGCTCATTAACCTTTACGTAGTTCAGTTTTAAAGCGTTTTTATATTGATAGACTGTATGTTATTTTCTATATTTATTATTTATTCTGTGAAAGAATGCTTGCTAACAGAAACAGAGGAAGAGATGAGCCTTTTGGACTTGCTTTAATTATAAACAAACACTTAGGCAATCATGAGATTGAATTTTCTCTCATTGGAGGGCTGCAAAATTAATATGGCACTTCAGGGTGTTTCAGGATGTAGTGAATGTAGTGAAAACACTTCTCACTGAATTGAATTTTCTTTAAGATACTGCACTCTAGTAATGCAGAAAACTAAAGGCAAAGTTGAAAATTACTGGGTATACATAGTTTATTGCTGTTTATAGTCTTTACTGTTTTATCTTGTTTAACTTTCTGTCCTTGCCCTGCCGCACTTTCCTCAGATGTCTTTGCTATTAGGACTGCACTCAGGCAAAACAAATCATGAACAGGACAGCTGAACTCCATTATTTTTTTCCAGCTGTTTTATTAGACTATGAACTGACTTTATAAATGATTTGAATTCGTGCAAAAGTGACCTGAAGTCTTCATGTTTACAAGCGTTTAGTGCTAGTTCTTCTGTGCGTCTTCTATCACATTTTTCTAATAAATGATGAATTATGACTGAGCAGATCCCTTGGAAAACAGTGTTTAGAGTGCTGAGTAGTACTGCTGGAATCACGTTTTTACATAAAAAAAATAAAGAAATGAAGATATATAGGTGTATTCCTGTAAGTGGTAAGCTACTGATACAGACCTTGTAATGTTGTTTTCAGTGACTGTAGGCAGATGGCTGGCACTCAAGGGGAGAGTTAAAAAACAAACACAAGAAGACCGCTGAACTGTAATCAAATTGTTAGATGGAGCGTAAAGCAATGACAGTGTTCAGGACTAGAAGTTAGAAGGCGTACCATGTTTAAATAGCTTTCATGTGACAGTTTCTGCCTGGTAGTTCTGGTTGTCTAGAACAGGAGAGGCTTGGAGTATATGTGCACATGCTTAATGATTTTGTCAAAATTATTTATGAAATGTTGCCTCTTAGTTTTTGAGGTGGATTGACACAATAGCTGTCAGCTTTAGATGAATGCTTGAGACAGCTGACCTTGCATACATCTGGAACAATGCGGCACTACAAGTCTAAATTACACCAGTGTGAAATGATTTTAGATTTCAGACTTGTTTCCACGGTAAAGTGTTTAGCTTTATTGTTCAGTGACTTCAGTTTTGTTTACATTCTTCATCTTACCTTATCAGTTGGCTTTCCTTATGTCAAAGCCATTTTTTAATCTTCTGTATGAAGAGGATCTGTTCAGAAAGGAGGAGCTAATAAAAGTGAGTGATAAAGGGATGCTGTAAGCAAAGTTGTTTGGTACCGTGAACTATCATGTAAATGGCATTTCTTTGCCTTTTTTCTTCCCAGGTGGATCACCTTACTTAGCAACAAAAATAAACGAAGCAAAAGATTTGCTGGAATCTGGTACCAAAAATTGAAATCCTAAGATGTGCATAATAGAAAAACAAGCAAACAAAAAATCACAGCAGAGAACACATACAAAAATACCCAGCTTCTTATGCATCTTTCTCTGGAAGATTCAACAGATGCAGAGTGCAACAGCTTTCACGTCTACTTGTTCTACACAGTTTGTTAACAGTGCATCGGATGTTTATATTTATTGTTAAAAATAAAGGTTTGAGACTGTTTAAAAGCAAACTGAATTCTTTTACAGTTATGTCTCAATTTTAGTGTATTTTTACTGAATTTTGACACATTACAAGCTTTGAGAATAAAATGTTTTCCTTCAGAAGTACTTCTTTTGTGAAACTTGGAACTTAAAAAATGTCTTGAATGTAGACTTCACCTTCATTGACGAAGATAATCGTTGTCAGAAAATGTGTATTATTGTATTCAGTCAGTGCATGGGGTCATGGCAGACTCGTATGGCAACTTTTCAGCATCACCTTACATCTGAATCTGTTCTTGTGGAAAATAGTAGGGTTGATTCAGGGGTACAGTTTACATTAGTTGCATTCAGGAGGCTTAGACATGAAGGAAGATTCTTGGCTTTTGTTAGTTCTTTTGCATATTAGAAAAATCTTTGAATTGTTATTTGAACACAGTTCAAGTTGCAGGATGCGTTCACTCCGTAGAAGCTGGGGTGATCCAGGGATTTTTGTGACAGTGGAAATGAAGAAGGTGGGTCCACATGGTGTGGGGTCAGATGGGTTTTTATAAACAGTTGCTTATTAGGTAAGTCTACTCACGTCTGCCTGGTGTGCAATTGATACAGCAGGGAGCAAGTATGGTTGAACTCCTTAATGGCAGTTACTTTGCTTATTGCTTTTTGTAGATTTCCAGGTAAGGCCTGTGTTAATTCTCACATCTCTGCATTATGTTCCATTTCACAAAGTATCATACGTACTTCCTTATGTAGCAAGCTAGTGCTGGTTTCTGGGAATGCTGAAGCTAATGAATCTCTGACTAAGGAGAACAAGTTTTAATGGATATCTGTGAGAAGATTTGAGGAGCTATTGGCTGCTGTAGATTTGTACTAATAAGTTGGCTGCAAATAAATTAGTTCTCTTAAGAGGATAAAGATGAGACATCAGTCTAGTGGTTCAGTGTAAAACTGAAAAACATCCTAGTATCCATTCAAATTCATCAGTGAGGTACAACAAACATGATATAAGTATTACAGATACAAAATTTAGATACTCCCATTCCCTAGTTGACTTAGCCAGAGCAATGTGGCCAAGAGCCATTAAATAATTAAAGCACACAGCTTCATACTATACACCAGCACATAAATATATGCCAGCCCACCCATTTGTGGATGACCATATTTGGTTATTTCCTTGAAAGGATGAAAGAGAATAACTGTTTTTTGTTGTGTTGTTTTCAGTATATCACAGAATTCCTATTTTGTCACAATTTCCTTGTATTAGGGTGAGAGGACAAAATTTCATTTGACTGACAGAAAATACTAAGTATAGGTGATTTAGAGACTTCTTGACAAATAGTGTCATGGCATCTCTTGACTGAATAAAGCAAAAAAGGCTGCCAGGAGAATCCTGCTTGGTAGTGGGCATACACAGCTGCATCATTTAACCAATGTTTTAATACAAAAAGCTTGTGTATGAGCAGAAAAAAAAAGTAAATTATGAGGGCTGTCATTTTGGGAGGAGAGAGGTGGGATGGTGAAGTCATCCTTAATTTTCTGAAGTGGAAACTGTATGCGATCTGAGTCACTGCCCAAAATGAAAATTGATGTGTATGGTAGGTAGCCACAGTATTCCTCCTAATGATTTTGAACTGACAAAGCTGCTTATTTCATGTGATTGCCTTTTCTTTTTGCTGAGTAAAACGAGGTAGAAAGAGCTAAAGTATCGGTTGAAACCAATGCATTGGAGATTGTTACTTAGTTCTTTTCTTACAAATCAGCTTCCTGTATCTTGGTAGGAATTATGTTTTTAATTTTTGTCAGATTGCGTTGTTGATCGTCGGATTATTTTGGAAGAAACACTTTTGTTTGGTTTTCATCCTCTTTTGAGTCTTATGAGAAATTAACAAATTTGACAAATCAACCTTGGCTGGAGAAATCGCTGGAGAAATGCCATAAAATGAGTGAAGCTAATGAACAGTGGTTGTAAAAGCATAATAGTTGTGTTAACATACGTGCAATAGCGTAAGTAGGTATCTATGAAAGCAACTAATTCCTTTTTTGTCTGTTCTCTGGCAATGCTTACCTTTTACCTACTAAATGATATCTGGTCAGATGAAGACAGGACAGCAAGTGGAAAGATGAAGTCAAGCAAATCATGTAAATACTGTTCAGTTTGTTGTCACCGGTTGTAAACTGTGCCGGCAAAGGATTGTCTTTGGAGAATGCTCATGCAGACTGCCATGCAGAACAGCACCTGTTTGGTACTGCAGTCCTCATCTGGACTGAGAAGAAGAGATACTATTTCTTTGGTAGCATTGCCTATTCATTTAACTTCACAAATGTTCAAGCTCTTGAAACTACCTTTTTTTGTCAGATGCAAAAGTTCTCAATGTAGTAGAAATTGATTTAGTCTGATGCAAATGCTGTCCATTCCTAACTCCAGCAACAAGTAGAATAGCTTTTAGTGTGTTTTGATGTTCAGAAGGTGTTCATCTGTACCTTACTACTAGCCTGGGAATTCCCAGTTAGTTTTCTCCTTACACTGTAAGGGAGAGAGGACTGAGTGCATTAGTTTGGCACTACTGCAGGTGATTTCTAGCTACGTGATGAACAGCTTGCTCACCTGCCTAATTTCTGCTCTTAATCCTTCCGGATCTTGCCCTCACAACAGCAGATTAGACGCAGGTTCACAAAAAGACTGGATGAAATCTGATCATCTGACTCTAAGAGTGCAGCTTGCCAAAACTTTGCTGTCCTAAAGGGAGTCTTGAGTACAGTCAGAACATGTAAACACAAGGGCACACTTCACAGAACTATTGCTTGATCTCTGGGAATTGTAGAGGTAAAAATTTTTACTCCTGCATGCTTAGATTTTTACTGCTGCCAAAGACACAGAACTGTTTCGATCTTAACAATCTTACCCTGTAATCTGCAGATTTGGTGTCTTAGGTTCCTGAAGAAGCCTGGTCTAGTTGTAGGGTTTGTAGCACAGCTTATCTCAGACGTTCATAATATCATCAGATTCTCCAGGAGTGTAATTCTCTGCATGTTGGGCTTTAGGATCCTTCCTTTAATTCACATTCTTGGAGTGTCTGTCTGTCTTTCCATCTTTGACAAGCAGCACAGTGGACACACTAAATTTTCATCTACAGCATCCAGAACTATTTAGTTGAATTGTGATACATTTTCCATGGGTTATCAACAGCAAATTTTGACGTTGGTTGCCAAGACATACTTATTTGTGACTCAGTGATGCCAGTGCAGTCCTGGGATTTTTTAGACTTTGTCATTTCAACATTTGTTGTCAAGAAGCAGAATGAATGTGTATGTACATGTATGTGTTGACATCTGTGCTTATGCATGTGTCAACAGTTTATGGTCCAGTTCGGCCCAGTTCCATAACTAGTTGTTTGGGGGACCACAGAGCCATGCCCTGGGAAAGGGAAAGGGGGACATGGGAGAGGGTAGGGAGATGGGCCTAAAAACGTAACAGTGGCAGTGATCTGAGAAGGAAAACTTATTTACTAAATAGAAGATGAGAATGCAAAATAACACAATATAATTGAAATTAAAGCTAATAAATCAAATAAAATGAGAGAAAGAGTGTCCGAAACTGAAGGCCTTCTACTAAAGCTGAAGGCAAGACAGCTAGGGAACCTCCGCTGCTGAGATGAACAGCAAAAGAGCAAGTCTCCAGGACTTGCATGCAGTTTTATCTTTCCCTCTGGGTGGAAAACAGGAACGCAAAGTCCTCTGGGGTATGTAGTAGTTCTCTTCTGAGAATCAGGTACCAAGAAATTTGGCAGTCCGTGGACTTAGAGCATTAATTCTTTAACTCCTAGTGCCTCACGCAATGTCATGATATGAAATACTGATAACAAGAATCATAAAACCATGACAGCATATATCACTTTTCAGTGTTCTCTGAGGAACTTTGCATCTATAGAGTGCATTTGTTAAAATATTTTCTTTTCATTTTCCAAATCAGGCTATTACAGTTTAAGAGTGAGAAACAGATGCTTTCATCTTCAGTGGGTATTGCTACATAAAGAAGCCAAACAAGTAAAAAGAAGACATCACCCAAAATATCTCAAAATTTTACTTTTCTTCTCATTTATACCCAACTTAACTCTAAAGTGAGCACATTTTTAATGTAATTAACTCTTAAAGAAATTGTGACACTTCTCTCATCATACTGTATTTCTACAAGCTTTTTCTTTTTTCAAATGTGTTTTCCTATATGTTTAAATAAAGAGAACATAACTAGAGCTTCTTGGCATGTTGTCCAAATAGCGCTGATTTGCAAATAATTAAAACTTCAGCTACATTTATAATAGGTTGTTTGTATTTTCTCCCATTTTATAAGTTTGTTTTCTTGTTCTGGGCACCAAACAGGAGAGAGGGAATTTTAGGTCAGCCTTAATGGCTGTTGGTGACCTGCAAACAGGAGGTGAGAGACTCCTCTCTGATGAGTAACTGAATTATTATCCATGATAATAATAATCCTATTTCCTTTAATACTTAGAAACTATATTTAGAATGAGAATATCACTTGGACAATGGTAGCTTCATCCCATTAATATTCTTAAGATTTTCTAGGAGGTAGTCATGATACACAATAATTGCTGTACAACTTGATGTGGCATTAAAACCACCTACTGTGCTATTACAGCTTCCTTATTTGTATACTACCTTATACAAGGAGAGGTTAATAATTTTTTTATTTTTTTTTAAATACAGAAGATATTATATGTAATAATCTCAGATTTTAAATCGTAGTAAAGTTTCTCTCCAGAATGTTTCCTTTCTTGAACAGATGTATTATTTAAGCATCACACAAGGCCTGGATAGTGAACCTGTAGCCAGACAAGGTTAGACAACACATGAGGGCTCTCCCACCCTGAATTATCTTATCCTATGGGCTGAGAGTGGCACATTCTGCCTTGTAAAACTGCTGGTGGTCTAAACAAACAGAAATACCTCCTCAAACCACAAGCACCTTGTTAGCAGGTTCAGCAACTGGCCAGCCTGTAATTATTCAGTGCTTTTCTTCCTGGTATCATTGGAAATTACTGCTATATAAACTGCTGCAAAGGACAACTCGATCAGCTAAAAGAGTCCTTAAAGTCTGCATGCTGATGGTGCAGATAGCAGCCCAGACTGCCTGAATTAAGTAGGGGCATATGAGATTCCAAGTTAAAAATTCCTCAGTTGTTGGTAGGGAAGAAGCATTGGGGTTCATAGAATCATAGAATCATCAAGGTTGGAAAACACACCCATCATCATCTAGTCCAGCTGTCCACATACCAATATTTCCCCAATAAACCACATCCCTTAGTACTACATCTAAACGTTTCTTAACACCTCCAGGGATGCTGAGTCAACCACCTCCCGGGGCAGGCTGTTCCAGTGCCTGACCACTCTTTTGGAGTATAAATTTTCCCTAAAATCCAACCTCAACCTCTCCTTGCTCAACTTGCAGCCATTCCTTGCAGTCCTATTGCTAGTTATGCAGGAGAAGAGGCACACTCCCACCTCGCCACAACCTCCTTAGTTATAGAGAGTGATAAGGTCTCCCCTGAGCCTCCTCTTCTCCAGAATGAACAATTCCAGTTCCCTTAGCCTCTCCTTGTAAGACTTGTGCTCCAGACCCTTCACCAGCTTCATTGCCCTTCTCTACACATACTCCAGGGCCTCAATGTCTTGTAGTGAAGGACCCAAAACTGACCACAGTGCTCGAGGTGTGGCCTCACAAGAACTGAGTACAGAGGGAATGATCACCTCCTTGTCCCTACTGGCTGCACTATTTCTGATACAAGCTGTTGGTCTTCTTGGTCACTTGGGCAAACTGCTGGCTCATGTTCAGCCAAGCATTGACCAACATCCCCAGGTCTATTTCTTCCACACATTCTTCCAGCCACTCTGTTCCAAGCCTGTAGTGTTGTCTACAATTGTTGGGGCCAAAGCACAGGATTCGGCACTTGGTCTTGCTGAACTTCATCCCATTGGCCTCAGCCCAGTTATCCAGCCTATCCACCTCTCTCTGAAGGGTTATCTCTCCCTCAGCAGATTGACACTTCCAGCCAACTCGATGTCATCTGCAAATTTACGGAGGGTGCACTCAATCCTTTCATCCAGGTCATCAATAAAGATATTAAACAGGACCAGCCCCAATACCCACCCCGGGGTGACACTACTCGTGACCAGTGGTAAGTCAAAAAAAGCGAGCATCTGTTTGTTATGTTCTAGTGATCTGAGTATATTATTTAACAACCGGCCAACATCACTTTTAGCAAGACACAGATACCATGGTGCCTGAAATACTTGCGAGTGCAAGCTGGAAGCCTGGTGCTGTGCCACAAAGCAACATGTGCATGTTGCTTACGCGCACAGTTGGCACCTCTATATGCTGACAGTACACAATTAGGGATTTCAGCCTTTGGTGAGTCAAGTGAGGTCTCTTCCACCACCCCCTTTGCTAAGAACACAATCTGCACATGTTTCCAGGACTCCTGTCATCCCTTCAAGCAATCTTGGTAATGAAGGAAATGCACTTGCTATCGGCCTTTTTCTCGGTGCGGCCAGTTTGCGTTCTGTCTTCAATAATTCATAAGCCTGCAGGAGGTGCACCAAAATGACTCCAGCTACCTCCAACTTTTTGGGGCAGAAGGGTAACAAAAATGTTTTCATGGAAACTAAAGTCTGTCAGTTCATTGGTGAAAGCACTTAAATAGAACTTATTAGCTATTCAGGAGGAAGGTTTTGCTAAAGGTACAATGCATTTATGTATAAAAGTGCAGCTCAGCTTCTGAAAAATGTCTACGTAAATAAGCACTTGTCACATCCTATTTTTGTTGATCTTTTTTCCTCCTTCTAAATTTGTTTTCTGCATTGCTGTAATGCTTTTAACCCTGAATTGGCTGGGTCCCAGTCCCAGCAGGGTTAATTGCCAGTGAGCTGCACTGGTGAGTTGCTTTGATGAGGTATACAGTGGTACAGGCATTTACTCAGGACTAAAAGCACAAGCTAGTGTCACCCGTGGAACAGCCTGACTACAGAGACTTTATTCAGTGGTTGTAAGATCATTCTATGGCCCAGATTTGTGAGTCTGGGAAAAAAAAATGTTAATGGAGAACCCAGAAATAAATCCACCAAAAATCTTAAACCCTTAATTTCCATTGGACTCAACAGGAAAGGTGCCAGCATGTCCACTGCTGGGTCCAGAATCACTTTGTCTCTAACAGCACTCATACTGTCTAATTTCCAAGTTTCTGGATATTTGTTGAGCACTGTGGTGGTTAGTACTAACAGACTTATTTATTCCAATGCGCAGAGACATAAAACAATTTTGGGAAACCAGAGGTTAAAACAAAAAAAGTGCATTTTGAAACTGAGGTTGGAGAGCAGCTGTGGAAGGCTTTCTAGAGCACAAATTTTACTGCAGACATCAGAATTCAAGTTACTCAAATGTTCAGCTCGTCTTATTTATTTTGGATGTGGCTGTTAGCACCTTGGTACCTGTATACAAAGAATGCTTGATAGCACAATCACAAAAGCTATAAACACCCATACAAAGGCAGAGATCTAAGGTGACTTCCTTGAAGTGGAATCTTTTAAGCAGGATTTCAATGTCATGTATCATAATTGCATCTAATAATAGAGACTGACTTAATGCAACACAACGTCAATGACAATATAAAAGGAAATCATGAACAGAGAAGATAGCTTAAAATGTTTGGGGGGATGGAAAGAAAGATTACACTGTAATGAAGACTCCTCAATGCTCTGCAAATCTTTTTCAGCAAGCCGAAGGGATTTTTTTTTTTTCTCCTAAGCTCCTGGACACTTTATCTAAGCTTCCATTTTGATGCAGAAGTCTGCCTGGATTCTATAAATAGGATCTATTTTTGGTATTTTTTTCCTCACACTTGTGAATCTATCTGCTGCTAAGCACTGAAGGTGCATATGTAAAGTTGGTTAACAAGTTGATGAGATTACCAATGGCTGAGAATTAAATGGGAAAGGGCTCTCTAACCCCCTCCACTTTCCATGCCAAGTGATTATGGCTTGGAAGATGTGAACCTAAACTCCTTTGACTCTACCAGATGCTGAGATTAGAGTGAAAATGGCATACCTTTTTCTGAGTGTCTAGGAATTGCTATCATATTTTTTGTGGACGCTGGCTGTGGTAGCATGACTTTTTTATATTCGTTCAAAACAGCAGCTCTTGAGAGCCCCCTTGGCTTCATGTGGTTCCCTTCTGTTCTAGGGCTTCGAATGGGGCTGTAATTTCAGTGAAACCAAAGAGCATGATCTCTGATGTTAATCTAGAGGGGCACACACATACAGGTGCTGGAGATGAGCAGCTTTTGACTACGGCACATGTAAGATCCACAAATTTTACCACTGTTTGGCTCGTGTATGATCTCTCTCCTGTCTTGATTCTCTTCACAAGAGCAACAGATGCTTGTCTCTTTATGTCCAGCTGAAATCCTGGAGTGACAAAGCCCAGAGTAGTACTTTACAAAAGCCATGCAGAAAAGCTAATGAAGAACCACTGCAGAGGTTAATGTGGCAGCAAAAGTGAGAACTGCAAGGAGGGGTCAGACTTCAAAACACTGAACTTTGCCAGGGCTTTTTCTACTCGTTTAAAGAGCTTCTTCCAAAGCCTGGACAAAGAAAGGCCAACCCAGAGGTTCAGACAGTCGCTGACTTCATGGTCTGCAATGAAAGCTGGGTTGCTGGAGCTGAAGCTGAGCAAAGCTTTAAAGGTGACCCCACTGCAGTCTTACAATGCCTGGATTTTCAGGAGCTTATACAATGGATATGCATTTGCTTCTAGTTTCACCAGGCTCCAACTTTAATAACACTTTGAATGTCAGTGGTGACAACTATTACTCCTTTCAGTTCTGAAAGGAAAGAAGGAAGGAAAGGAGGGAGGGGGGACACAAAATAAACTTGAATAAGGGCTGAAGCTCTCTTTCTAAGAAGTGCCCCAAGCACTGTAGAGACCTACCCCACTGGGACCTGGCTGACACTTCAGCTTAACACTTGAGAGTTTAAGTGACCCTACAGAATATAAACTAGCTTGTGCTACTTCAGTGCTAGGTGCTGAGCAGCCACTGCTCTGGAAAGATGACCTGTTTGTTCAATTTGATTTGCAGCTTAGCTGCAAAATACTTCGTTTATGTTGGACTGGGAGAGGAGGCAGGAAATACGTGTAATTTTGTTTCCATATTGTTGAAGTCTTAATTGAAGAGGCTGTCCAGAAATATCAAGGAAATGGAAGACACATAGTGTGTTGAGGTGCTCTTGCTGCCCATTGAACGTCCCTAAGATGAGCATGCTGAACCCATAAACAAATGACAGCCCAACCATATCCTGGTCTACAGCAAAAACACCATGGCCAGCCAGTCAAAGGAGGTGATTCTGCCCCTGTACTCCTCTCTGGTGTGGACTCTCCTGGAGGACTATGTCCAGAAGTTGAGCAGAGACTTGGACCTGTTTGAGCATGTACAGAGGAGGGTCACAAAAATGATCTGAGGGATAAGACATTTCCCTTACTAGGACGGGCTGAGAAAGCTGGGGCTGTTCAGCCTGAAGAAGACAAGGATCCGGGGAGACTTGAGAGCAGCCTTTCTGTATCTAATGTGGGGATATAAGAAAGAAAAGGACAGACACTTTAGCAGGGTCTGTTGTGACAGGACAAGGGGAAATGGTTTCAAACTAAAAAAGGAGATTTAGATTGTATATAAGGAAAAGTTTTTAACAATTAGGGTGTTGAGGCACTGGAACAGCTTGCCCAGAGAGGTGATGGGTGCCCTGTTCCTGAAGACACGCAAGGACAGGATGGATGTGATTCTAACCACCTGATCTAGCTGTAGGTGTCCCTGTTCACTGCAGGGGAGTCAGACTAGATGGCCTTTTAGGGGTCCCTTCCATCTCAATTTTATTATTCCATTTACAGCCCTTAAAATGAGTCTTCTGCTACAGGCTGGTCCTAGCAATAGATCCTAATAAAAATACAAGCCTAGTCTTTGAAGCCCAATTTAGAAACTGAAAACACAGTGACTCAAAAGTTGTCAACGATGTCAGCTGCCAGTCCATGCAATTCCAGACCAAAGAAGAAAAAAGCTATTTTAAATGACACTGTGCCCTGGCACAGGCTCCCCAGGGCAGTGGTCACGGCTCTGAGTTTCTGGAGTTCATAAAGTGTTTGGACAGCACTCTCAGACACAGGATTTGAATTTTGGGTGGTCCAGTTTGAAGCCAGGACTTGAGCTCAATGATCCTTGTGCGTCCCTTCCAACTTGGGACATACTGTGATCCACTTACAGATAGAGGGAAAAAGGCAACACCGTTAATTTTAAGTATTCCCTGAAATTCAGAAAAGTGTGAATAAAAATGCTTTCAATTTTTCTGAATGACTCGAAGTTTTGTAAAATATGGAGAAGAAATGACTTCACAAAGACAAAAGCATCCTTTCAATTAAATAACTCTACCACGCCTGGAAAAGCTACCACTGATTCACATTTTCCCCTGCTGTATCAATCCAGCAGAGGATGATAGTGATTCTGATTGCAAATATCTAGTTTCAGTTCGGTAAATAAAAGTAAATGCAAGAATGTGCCTGTTCTGTGAACCTCTGAGTCCTTTTGCATCCTTGCTAGCATTTGTGAAAAAGCATCAAACAGGTCTAAACGCTCTTCACCTGGTAGCCCACAGCTACACCGACACAGCCTGGTAAAAACCATGCTGCCTTCCTTTTGTTGCTGTATGAAATACTCAGCTTTCATTTTTAGGGCTTTTGTGTTGTTTTGTTTTCTGCCACCAGCAAATTGCTAATGCCTCTGCCTGGCAGGAAGGTTGCCTCAGCTTCAGTGCTGCACTTCTGCCACCACTGCCCAAGGCTGAAGAGGATTCTGAAGAGCCTGGAAGTTAGGCTGAACATGACGAGGCGCTAGGTTTGTGTTTGAGTATTTCTGTCCTGAGGACTTTGCTTCTCTTTCTTTCATCTCACATATTATTTCTAGGCTTGAGAGCAAAGCAAAAATGTTTGTTTTCTTACATCTTAAGAGAAATACTTCTCTCTCTTCAAAAGGGACCGATGCGGTGGACCATGCTTCCAAAGGGGGGGTGTATCTCCTCCATTTTCTTTTCAACACCACACCGCTGGGCTCCTTTGCAGAAATGCATTAAGAAAAAAAAAGTCTCTTTCTAGTTAAGCATTGTGGCCACAGCTGCATATACCCGGAAATCCTAATAAACCCCTCCAAGTTACAGAAAGTGAAAACCACAAAAATCAGATGAGAATTAAAGCATTTCTTATATTTCACTTCATTTGAACGCGGATGATAAAACCCAGCAACCATCATTCTTGACCGTATAGGGAGTGTAACCACTTGAAACAAGAAAAATAGTGCCAAAGTAATCAGCTTTAATGCCCTCAAATTCACCAAGTTATAAGAAGAATTAATTTGTTTCATAATGTTGGAAGGAAAGAGAAAAATGAGTTAAAACTCTCAGCCAGAAATTCCAATCAGCTATGAAGAGAAGAGGTGAATGAATACTGCTAATCATAAATTAAAAAAATAAAGCAAAACATCAAAAAAATCTCTTCTTAAATACATAATAGTTTGAAGTTTTTAATCAGTTTTTCCTCTCTGTACAGTGGTTGTTCTTAGTGAAAGTTTTCCTAGTAAAAATTTTGGAAAAATGAACTTTACAGCCAGGAACAACTTAAAAGAAATATATATATATTTATTATTCATAACAGCATTTGCAAGAATTGTGAAAATATATATCTACTGAGATAGTGGCAACAGAAGAGCTATTGTGATTAAACTCAGCTCAAATGTTCTGCAGTAACTACTTGTACAATATGGAGAAAAAAGAAATAGTAGTGAAATAAATAGAAGAAAGGAAATTGGAGTCTGCTTGCAGATGTATTTTGAGAGCTGAAATAGAAACTAATTTGAACACTTGAATTATTCACTGTGAATTACTCACTTATTCCTGCTGAAGACTTGGCCCACAATAATGGTTTAAGATGGAGAACTGATACGCAGTTAGAAAATGTGTGCTGTCATTTGAAGCCTATTCCAATCAGCAAGGAAGTTTTTAAAACTTTTCTGAACATGTCAATTATGAGTTCTGTGGCCAGTTGCCTGATGGTAAGAGAGAAGTAGGAAACCTTGATGCTTAACCTATTGGTGAGTACAAAATAATAAATTATTCAGCAAAATAACTGCAGCATCTAAGAAGGCAAAAGGTGTTAGTCTCTGGCCTGATGCTGTGATGAAGAAAATGCAATCTTCCGCATTGTCCATGTCCTACAGATCCCTTTTTGTTGACCATTAGAAATTACTATAAACTACTTTGTTATTATCTTTCTGGCATTGGGCTTTACCATTTGGCTGAATATGTTACACTGAGGTGAGTGGTTTCTCTAATTACATTTGATATTTAAGGTGAAATAGCCCCATACGTAGTCTTCAATGCAAATGTTGGAGGCTGCTAAACAGTTTTACAGCGCAGTGGGCCATTGTTGCATCTTGAAAAACTAGTAATGATACAAACGGTTGATTATTGTTTACAGTGACAAATAAACCTTTCAGTATTGGTTGTTTCCAGAATAAACTGACATTCTGTTAAATGTTAAATAACAAGTCATAAACTGCTGAAAACAAACGATTTTTTGTGGGTTATTGCCTGAGTAAATTTCAGTAGGAAGTGCAGATCATGAAGTTGTGAGCAGCAGATCAGGCCTAATGAAATTTTATGTATTTCAGAAAGCTGACGGATCTCCAGAATATGGTGCAAACGGTAATGTACATTAAATAAAGAAAAAGTGAGTTGTACTGCTTTATGTTGCCAGACTGTTGTTATATCCAGATGCAAGACCTTGCTGCTTTCAATTGTTTCTTCAGGTGTTAAAAACCCACTATAGCTATGAGTATGTTTAGCCCATCAAGAAGGCGGAGAGGAACCTATTTCAACACACAGCATCTGTACGGAAATCTGCACTGGAATAATGACTACTGCTAATCCTGAAAGCAAAAATACTGTCAAGCGTTCATAACACAGGCGCCATCTTCCCAACAGTGAGTGACAGAAGATGTCTTCACCATAGCAACGAGCGTTATCTCCCCAGAATAACATTAACCTCCTCTGTTACCAGTTTTAAATCCTTGAGTATAAACAGCAGTTGCAAGGCATGTGCCTTGATTGTGCGTTTTCATCACTTAATATGCACTGAGCATGCATTAGCTGAAGAAAGACTGAAAAAGACATGACTGGGAGGGGAAACAATTAAGGGGCTGAGACTGTGACCATTAATAATCCTGACCTGGATACATGATCAAGGAGAGGTCTCCCACTCATGAAAATAAGACCTCTCCAGAGCCAAGGTTCATGAATAGGAGCATCCTCAGGTTGATTCTGAAAGTCAGGGAATGGTGGGAAAAAAATGAGAAAAAAAGAGAAGAGTAAGGACGGTTGTTTCTTATTCCCTGATTCTCTTTTGCACCCCACCACCACTTCTTCTCAGCCAGGGCTGAGATCCAAGAAACATGAACCAAATATTTTTTTAGCTATTTTAAGTTGCTGCATTATGCATTTTTTTCTTCAGAATATTTATTATTTTTTATTTATTAATTTATTTATTTTTTAGTAAAGCTGATGAAATTCCCATCATAATAGCCCTGTAGGATATGGAGATACCCTGGGAGAGCCATAAAAATGCTATTAAGAAACATTTCATTTTGGCCTCCGGAGGCTCTACACTTATCTATTTTGACTTAAACTCTTTCTTCCATCTCTGCAAGAGAAGAACATGACACAGGAGCTGCACAAAATGAACTCGGATCAGGGAAGACGGATTGTAAATCAAGACATGCTACAGCTAAATCATGTTCTCTCTCTTGATCTCTTATCTGATAACTTATCCAAAAGGGTATTTAGGAAGTTAATTGCAGCTGTTAAGATGAATCTTGAGGAAATATCATCCCCCAGAGCCTTCCCTTCCCTGCTCTCTAAAACCTATTCTGCAGTTCTTTGAAGGCTTCAGGTAAAAAAGTATCAACGTGTGAATTTTTACCTCCTCATCCTCTCATACAGAGCTGTTCAGGTGGAGGAGCAAACTGTATATTTTCATACCCTGGACTAGGAGGAAAAGAGGTGGCCTTCCAAATTCAAAAAGTCACAGCTAGCTGGTAAACTAGAGAGAAAGGGAAAAAATGATTTTTGATGTTCAGACACTACAGCATATCTGAGATTAGAAATGGGCTGATATTCATGTTATAAACTTCTAATTACTGTGTGTAGTGTGGCTTCTAAATATGCTGTCTTGCAAGGATTATTTTACGTTTTGTAAAGAAATCTGAGATTGGTGCAGTTATGGCACCCAGAAGCAGTAAAACCATCCAGATACACACCTTCCTGGACTTCGAGAGTCTCTCATGTTTGACACCACCGGCAACCCCTAGGTGGGGAGTTGTGAGTATGTGTTAGCATAGATTTAGGAATATAAAGAACAGGCATGATTACACTGATAAGAGCTGTGGGAGACTTAGTTACTTTATCTATCATAAAACCCTCGCTGGCAAAATATTGCAACATACCCTTTGCCAATATGCATTTTAATATTCTAAGGTCACCAGTCATTAAACCAGAGCCTGTTGTTAGTTAATTAAAAGACCCATGGGCATCATTGGACATGTGAATGTTTGAAGGAAGACAAAAATTACACTAGCTGTTAGAGAAGACTGGGTTGTACCACATTCAAAGGGAGTGCTTTTCCTTCTCAGGTAAGGCAGATAGTCAGGAAGGACACAGTGGGCGATGGACTGGCAGTTGGACTAGATGATCTTAGAGGTCATTTCCAACCTTAATGATTCTATGATTCTATGACATAATAGTCTATGCAATGCACTGAGAATCCCAGAGGGCAATTCCTGGTTTAAATGTGAGCAGAGATCTGTCTCTACAAAATGGACATATTGATTGGCCCTGAGGTGATCCAAAAGCAGATCCTAGAAACTTCCACCCTGCTACCACAGGCATGAGGAAGCTTCATGGAGCAGGTTTCCATCACTGAAGGTCTGCTGGGCTGGAGGGGCTGCATCCAGGTGCAATCAGAATCAGCTGCAACCTGGCAGAACCTCACCAGACAGCACCAGCTCACCAGTGGAAAGAGGAGTGTCCTCTTTCTTTTTTCCTTAACAAACAGCCTTACACCTGCATGGTATAGATGTGTTTCTAAACAAAAGAGGAAGTGTACTCCTGGTCTTTTTATGTGTAGCTCCCTTCCCTTGCAGAAAGATTCAAGCCCAGATTTTGCATGTCTTTGAAAAGTCACACAGAATAAGTCCCATGTCAAGAAAAGAGGAGTGTCCTGGGATTTGTTCTGAATTTGTGAGTTACCTGCTTCAAGACCCAGGTGACTTTAGATTTTAATCTATTGGTGAAATGGATAAGAGCCTGGACACCAAGCCAGTGGGTGTGTAAGGATTTCAGTTGTTCAAGAACACCTTACTGTCACAGATGGATATGAAGGAACATACATTCTTAAAACATTTCTGTTATGCAGTACACAGTGAAGGCAAAAAGTATTCAAAATTACCACTGGAATGAGTGATGTAGATCTTCCATGCCTCTTCTTCACACCATGCAGATAGGGGCAGCAGCTATACAGCAAGCACCAGAACTGGCACAGGGTACAAAAGCTGAGTAAGTGTCTGTACAAATGTGTCACACCAGTGGGGAGATGCGGCAACTGTGTACAGGAGAAGAACACCCACTGCATCCAGTGAGTCCAAGAATAGCTCTTTAGAAGTCATCATTTTTTGTTAGGTTTGTGCATGTAGCTTCACTAAGCAGTTAATTTTTAACTCAAATTGTGTCTGGCATAGTCACTGATGAGGCTGAGTATTACTTTCACAGTACTGCTGGTACCCACACAGTTTTGGGGTGAGAACAAGTAATTGTTTGTAACCCCAGATGGTGAGCCCACAAAACCAGTAACAGGTAGAGAGGGTATGTGGGAAGCAGAGGGGGGGATGCTTGTATAAAGTAAGCAGGAGCATGTGAGAGAGAGAAAAAAATCTTATTCTAAAGAGATTTCTTCTGAAGGAGGGAGAGGATTATCTAACCCTTATTACAGAGCTTTCCTTGTGGTGTTTTCCTTTTTGCTGATTGTGTCAGAGCAGAGCTTCATGGTGAAAAGCTAGCCAGAAGAAATGAGCTTTGATGAGAGGTTTACCCAATATTTTGTGTGCTCACTGTCTCTAGAGCTGTTTGAAGACAAAGGTCTTATTAAGGTCAGTAAACAAATGTGTGTTCCCTTTGTTTTGAAAGCACTTAACGACACCAACATTCTATTTTTTGCACTGCCACTCTTTTCCATTTTGTACTTAGCACTGCCAGTTTCTTCAGACAAAAAGATCACTACTTTGTGTGCGTTTTTTTTTTTTTATATGCAAGTGCAATCAAGATTTAAAAAAAATGTATTTATGGTTTTATTGTGCTGCACCACTGGCAGTAGCAAACAGGAGCTCTCTGGGAGGGAAGCACGTAGATATCTGTTAACATACAGTTTCTGGCTGCTGCATTCTTCATACACCTTGAACCAGATAGATACAGGAGGCCCCTAAGCCAGCTACATTTTCCTTGATATCTGCAAGTAGACAACAGAAAGCATAGGCTGGAGTGTGTGCCTCCAAGCATGTTAGTACTGTTACTGTCCAGTTTGCTTTCCTCCTTCAGGGCTCTCTGTCCTCAGTATATGCAAGGATGTTCCACGCTGCTGCAGTAATGTTCTGCACAGCTCATACAGATGTTACTTCATCTGTCAGCAGGCGGGCACTCCTGGAAACTTGTGCATCTGAGCAGGGGCTCCTGAATGCAGAAACACAGATTGGTCAGAGGATGAGTGTCCCACTGAACAGAGACAGTGGTCTGTAGGGTACCCATGTGTATCCTGAGATACATATGGGATACTGCTGTAAGGCACAAATGTACCAATAATAATACACCTACATGCCATATAATGAGGCATCAGGCAATGTGCTTCCAGTGGGACAGCCATTGGCAAAGCGTTTTGCTTTGGAAACCAACCAAACCCTACATCCCTTTCTGCTTTTTCATTCATTTGCTCTAACCATGGCTGTTCTCATTATCTTTATGAATTCCCTGTTTCTGTGCTCTGCTGGATTTCAGAGCATGGTTACAGAAGAGATCTAACACGTGCCACAGGACAGGAGCAGAGATGTATCCTCAGGACTGTTCCAAATTATCCTCATTTTGTAAAGCTGTCAGAAACCACAGTAATGGCCTTGCTGTGAAAAGGGAGTTTTGAATGGCAATTTGTTTTATGACTCTTAATTTATTTCTCTTTCAGCTGCTGGACTCATGACTGACTCCTCCTTCATTCTCCCACTCACACTGTGCAGTGCTGCTCTGCAACAGCTTTCCTTGCATTTCACTGTACGCAGCCTTATAATTTTTATCAGTGTGAAATGCTTTGGCATGTTGGCAGTGATGAAAGTCCTGCATAGCAAGCTCGATGCCTTAGAAACATTCTGTGTGTTCCTCCGAAGAAGAAAGAAAATGTGTTTAAGAGGAAAATATTCAGTGGAAAAGATGTATTGCTGCATGTCACATGAACACTGCTGCAAAGTTACATATTCCTGTACAAAACACAGTAAAACAGAAACAACTCTGCTGCTAGCAGCCTGCATAGGAGCCCCAACTCAGCTGAGTGAGGTGTGGTAGGACAGGGAGGAGAGAGATGCCCTTAGATTATTCTAAGATCTTCCTTCTTCACATGGATATCCCTGCAAGCCCCAAATCCATGCTTGGAATAAGCACAAGCTGTAATTGAGACTTTCCAGCTTGGCCTTTTCCCAGGCTTTGTTTGGAAATGCTGTCCTGCAGACACAGCTCACAATGAGACAGGTGGAATGCTCTTCCTCCTCCAGACCCTCCTCCCACTACATTGCCTCCATGATGGAGATGCCTCTATGACAGCTCTAGCATTTCTTATGAAATGTTTTGGCAGCCCAACCTTTTCACCTGGGGCACAGAGGTGCAGGTACTGACAAATGAAAACTTTTCTCAGACTACAGTTTCCCTAATTTCCTGTTTCCTTGATGTGCCCATAGGTGAGAAATGGATTATTCCCACTCTTCTTCCTTCATCCACTGAATGCTTAGGCCCATCATCAAACTGTTTTATAGGATGTCAGAGCTCCAGAAATAATCAAACCTTACAGCACTCTCCCCTCAATCCTAAATGTACGCATTTTAGCCTGTTTTTAATTTTCATGTATGAAAAACAGTAAGGAGAAAAACTCTTGGACACTTGTATGTCCCTTGTTACTCTAGTGTGACAGTGCTCACAACCTTCGATGTGTTTTCCTCAAAATGTCCTCATGTTGAAGAAAGCTCTGTTCTGTTATAACTGAGAAACTGAGATGTAGAAAAGATAAAAGACACTTCTCATATCATGGCCTGGGTAAGTCAATAAGTGGGGATGAACTCAAGCCATGCCTTAACTGGGACTTCCTCACTTCCTTTCAAGCTTTTAAGGAAAATGGGGCGTAGCACCTTCCACGTCTCTCATCCAGGAATAATGCAGTGTCCCCATGGGATGTATCTGGAATTAAGAAAACCCAACTGACTTCAGTGAAACATCCTCCAAGCATTCACCCCACGCAGTTCACTGTTTACCATAAGCTCTGAGGATGGGAAGAAGCATCTGGCTGGTGGTACTGACTTAGAAAAAAATCCAGAAGGACATCTATTCCCTTAGTGACAGCACATAGATCTGAGACTGCCTCTGTTTCTTAGGACGCTGCTCCAACCTTTGAACTAACCTCCCTATAAAATGCAAACATACATCATGCATGACTTATCATGTGGATGCTTGCCAGCTAGGTAGAGACCTACTAATAGGACCAGTGTAGTCACCAAAAAATCCATTTGAACATAATCAACATGAAAGTGCAATCTTATTCACTCCTGCCCATGCCCTAAGTACATGGAAGTCATTAGAAACAATGCTGCCCTGTAACACGTGGGTGCAAATAGTTGGAAAATATCTCAAAAAGATATCAAGTAGATAATTGAATATGTTGACTGCATCACTCCTTGAAAGAGCAGCAAAGGGTGAAAACTGCTGATGGCAATTTCCACAGTAGAGTAATTTAGCTCAGAGGCAAAGAGAGCGGTGAAGGAGAGAGAGAAAATATATGTCAGCGTGGGAGAGGGTGGATTCATACAAGCGGGAGTGCATTAGAGTACGTGTGAGTGTGGAGGTGGGTTACAAGTGAACTTCTCAGAATTAGGGCAAATTCTGCATTGATGGCAGACTCTGCAGAGAAGATGCGTGTGCACATTTGTATGCATTTGCACTTATGCTTAGGCCAGGTGTCTCAGTGGTCCTTGGTGTTTTATTAAGACCTTAAATGTATTACCAGTTCTTATAAATGTAGAGGAAAAGATTTGAATGTGGGATTGAAGGCCAACTGAATAACCAGAACACAAAAGGTATAGCAGGGATTTTAAGCAAGCTGTAGCAAGATTTTCTTCTTTTCCTGGGGAATGTGTGGAAAGATGGAAAAGAAGAGAAGGCAAGAGGACTCTGTTACTGTAATTGCCTGATTCAAGGAGGCTGTTGCATAGGCAATAATTTCAAAAGAGGAAATATAGGGTGGGTGAGCATTCCAGCTCCATCTCTGGGCAGAAGAAGACATGTAGAGAGCCCTGTGCCACAAAGAATAAGGAGTAGGAGTTACATTAGCACACATGCTTCCTTCTTTCACTATACTGGAGCATTCAGGTAGGAAAAAATAAGATGCTATTTGCTACAACTCAGTGTCATTGGATGTACACAGGAACACACTACTTCTACAAAATCAAAGGTTCAACCAGAGAGAAATTATGTCCTACAGCAATTTAGGAGAAAATATCTCTTTATTGAGATGTGCTGCAGAGTAAATCTGAGCTCTTTATGCACACTGCATCTCACTCCAAAATATATGCCTGGCAAACACAGTCAGATGTTTAGGCTCTGGTTCCTGCACATTTCTGGTTTCCCTGGTAATCCACTGTAGCAGTATTCCAGCTCTGAGACTCCTAAACACAAATTTTTGGGCTCATTTCCAGTCACTTATCTTTCCAGTGGGAACAGTCTATTTCTTACCTCTCCCACTTAGGCGTGGCAATTTATACTTCTGATTCATGCTGGGGACAACTTAGAGGAAGCTTTTATAGTGGTAACACCAATTGTCCCCTATCCCACAATAACTTCTACAATGCTTAGCAAAAACCTCGTGAGGCATGGGAATGTATGACAGGAAAACAGTGTTCGTGTAACTATCAGAATTACCTTTGCATTTTCTTTTACCCCCAAAATCGTGGTTGCAGAAATAAGGTTTCTTCTAATTAAGAAAACACTTTGCAAGCCAAAGATTTCACCTTTAAAGATGTTATTTTTATTTTCTTTACTCCTGTTTCTAAAAGCATCCTAGAGTGAGACAAGAAACTGAGGGGTGTGGCCTTCAATAATTACTGTGAAAAAAAAAAAAGACTATGAGACTATGTGGTTGTGTTTTTCCACATGATTTTGGTATTTGTTTTATTTAGACCTATTTGAGTTTTGATTGCCATTTCACTTTATGAAGAAAAAATATGGAACAAAGTCAGCATTGTGTAACTATGGTAAACACCTCTTGGTCTTCCAAAGACTGCTGTATTGCTTCCTGTCATTGAAATGTCCTCTTGACTGTGGAATGTCACATATTCTACTCCAGAATTTTTAAATTGGTTCAAAGTATTAGGCCATCATCTCTTTGAAATAATTTAATGGTAATGAAGTTAAACACAGCACTCAAAATAACCACTTAAAGTTATTAACACACACTTGCATAAATTCAGCATCCAAATGAAAGCTTTCACAAGATTCCTAAAAGTTTTGCATCTTAGAGACCAAAAATGTTCATACACAACTCATGGTTATCCCATTTAAGGTACAGAAGTGATTGAGAAATCAAGGCTTATTTTCCAGAATCTACAAAAAAATCACAGCACACTTTATTTTTCTGCCATGGATTAAAATTACTATTATCATAGACTGTATAATGGAACAGGAAATTCTGGGTCTTGAATTCTTCCTTGGATGTGGAAGGCAGATATGGGTTACATTTGCTTGAGCTAAATGCCATGCAAATGATCTCATAGATGTCTACAAAGAGGATGACTAAGTTGAAGCCTGTGGAGCCCCTCAGGTAGCTGGGTATAGAAGTGCATACATTTCCCTAAAGCAGACATCTACATCAGGCTAGCTGAAGAGCTCTGCAGACCAGCATGGCCTAGGTTATTGACTTTTCTTCTCCAATGAGGTCAATGGGAAAAGATAACAGCATCTCTGGAGATCTGGCCTTCATATTTGAATGTACTGAATTGAAACAGAACTGTTAGTTTTACAATTGATTGTGTATTGGTTTTTTGAGAAAGGGGAACACTCATGCAATCATGTACTTAGGGAGTAGTTCAAACAAATGTATTGATAATGGTTAGCTTGTGATCAGCATAATTAGGAGGCAGCAAGCTGGCACTGGAGTTAGTGCAACCAGCTCATGTAACAATATTGATCCACCATGTCTAGTTACATCCAGACTTATTGCAATCACAGTCACTGATCAGACTGTCATTGGCTGGGATGACACTACTAATGTTGGTTGGAAGGCCTCCTTACCCTCACAGGAATAGATCATCTCTGGTGCACGTGTATTGGTGAGAAAAGCATAGAAATGTTTTGCTGTGATGGTTGAGTGGAACAGAAGCTGCCATTCTCCAGAAGCTACCAAAGTCTCTCTGCATCTGATGTTGTTGTGGGCCATGATGTTGTTCCATATATCTCTTTATATATTAATCCTCAGCCTGCCTTATGAAGGTGTGATTACTCCTTCTGGCAGCACATCAGCAGGAAGGTTCTCTTCAGTGGATGAAACAGTGTCCTACAGGCATGGTTGTGTGTGTGGTTCCTAGGACCGTACTATTACCTGGGAGGACACAGGAGCACAAAACTTCAACTGGATATTAAAAAAGAAAAAAAAAAAAAAAAAAAGCCACCCTAGATAAAAGTCTGAATTCAGATTTCTGTTTAGAAAATGATGTTCTTCTCTCAAGGTTCCTTTGTATTTTCTGACCTCTTCCTGACCGAACAACCAACTGCTGGCAGGGATTGCATTTTCATCTGTCAGTTTCTTTATGTTTTGTATGCTCAAGATAATCTCTGTGTATCTGTGACATTTTTTCCCATAGGACATAAAAGTTACCTATGCCCCTTCCACATCAGAGTGGTCTCAGCCTGTCTGTGTTACTTAAACATTTTCTCTGCTTTCTATTACAACAATCTTCTCTTTCTGCCAATACCTGGGAGGGGTCAATCACTTTGAAAAAAAGTTTTAGATTAAATCTAAGGAACGGGAGGGAGTTTCTGTGCTTTGAACTAACACAGCACAGTATAAGGTCATTAAAGGGCTATTTTTGGAAACCATTTTCTTTTAAGATGCATTTACAGTGTAGATCTATATAGCTTTTTCCCCTAAGTGTCTGGGGTTGGGAGCAGTATGAAAAGTCATTTCATGTTTAAAATACCATCACATTCTCCTGACTGGTGATAAATATGGAATTTGACACTAGGGAAATACTCCTGCATTAATCTGATCAGCTTTTTTGTTTGTTTACTTTTTAATTTGTCCCTCCAGAAAAATTATTGTAACCCCTTGGCCATAATTTCTTTTTTCTTTTCCTCCTCAGAGATCCTGAGATGATATTGAGTTACTTTCTAAATTAGATTTGTCAGCTTTATTTCTGGTTCCTGTCTACATTAATTTTATAATTAAAACCCAAAGATGTGTGTCTAATATGTATGAATCTACAAAAAGCACAAAGAGGGAGTATGCTTAAGCCCATACAAAAGAAGCAGTTTAACACATGTCAATGTTACATTTCAGTGCAAGAAAGGGAATATATATTTTTTGGCAAAGACATCAGAAAACATGTAGGCAAACTAAACAAAAACTGATGTATCTGGAAATTAGTCTGTGAAGTGTTTGTAGTCAAAGTTAGTTCCTGCAAAAACTTTGTAATATAAATTAATGGGTTTCTGATTTGGTATGCATTACTGTTTTTGCTCATTTATTCATCTATTATGTATGTTGTATGTATTATGTATATTGTCATCATATATATTGTGCCACATGCATTGATAGACAGTCTTCCTTTCCTTTCTTAGAAGGAATTCCTCAAACTCACATCCTCTCAACTGCATTTCCCCTGGTTCAGATCATTCAATAAATTTTCAGCAGGAGAAATACACATCTCTCCCCTCCCCTCCCTTCCCCAGGCAGGTATCCTCAAAACATGCTGTGTGGATAAAGCCTTACACAAAGTGATAGAAAACAGGGCTCTGAGTCAACGTGCTTCTCCAGCAATTCAGCATATGAAATACTCTCCAGGACAAGCAAAATCAGTATCTGTTCTCTGGGCTATAGCACAAAGCAGCGAGTATTTCCAACCACAGATATTCTGCGAACTTATTCTAGTGGCTAAAATCTTTCACATCTTGCACTCTCTGTCCTCATTCCAGTTGAACTCCTGGTGTTAATGGCTGAGAATTTAAAAGCAAATTCTTGGTAGGAAACACGCACCCATTTTCCTGGCTTAGGAGTGTTGCTGAGTAGTGCTAATATCAGTTTCAGTCACACATTCTCTGGTTCTTCTGCATTTCTCTAGTGACAGCTCTCAGATGCTCAATGGTTCAGAAAGCAAGGGGCTATGACCTAGCCCAAGTCTGTGTGTTGCCATGTAATGCGTTCGTGATTAACAAGAACATTTTAGTAGTATGTTATACTTCTATGACATAGCACTAAGTGACAATTTCCCAATGTCTGTAATGGGATAAAAGTCCTGGTACTCACGTATAGCCTTAAACTTGTCAATCTTCTGCTTAGCTGCAAAGCTGACTTCACATACCAAGAGTTATTTTCTTTGTTACTCAGCTCTTGATGTGTGCTGTTTAGCTGGGCTCATGTGGGATTTCATGTAGCTTTGTTTGCCAGCCCATTCTCATTCAGTTTGTTTCACAATGCATCAAGTAAAAAGAGTTAATGAAAACCTTATTTTAGATTAGTTACACAGAGCAGTAGCATTGATCTTGGGATTGCCCGCAAGGGACCTTTTTGTAACCTTCACAAAGCATTGAATTACTCACGTGACTTGGACTCTGGAACAGCTTTTGCTCTCCTCTTGAGTATTGCTGTGTGCTTGAGTAGGGGAACTTGGGACAGATAGGAGTCAAACAGGTCTGAACTAGCAGCTGAAACCCTATTTCTGGATAACTTCTTGCTGCTCCATCATCAAGTAAAGGTATTTCAAGGCTTTTAGTGAATTTAGGAAAAAGACGGAAAGTCCAGGTTCTCTTTTTTAGTTAGGACACATGCACTCCTGCTGCAGATATTTCACAATCTTCTACTGAAACTACATCTTCTTGGCTGACAGGAATGATGCTGGAACCATTTCAAAATCAACTTTTCAAGTGAAGAAACCGTGAAGAAAAACATCCAGACAAAGGCACCCAGTGCTACCATGTTACATTGGGAACAGCAAGTAGAGGGCACCAAGCTACAGAGAGGCTGTACAAGCATGGCTATTGTGTTTTCTGAGCCCAAAGTTGCACTGGCGTGGTTATCTCTGCACAGCAGTGTATGGCAGTGACATCACCAGTCAATTTTTTTACTAGAACTCTTCAAACAGATCCAGCTCTTTTACCTCCACTGTTCAGATCATGTCTGTGAATTTCAGAACATATGTTCTCATTCCTCTTTGCTGAAAGCTGGATCTTTGACTTGTGTAATTTCATTGCTGGTTATGTGATCAACGTACATCAGTGAACTTCTGACCATCAGACTGTGTTTAACTGCTGCAGTAAAGCAACCATTCCCTATTGCATGAACCAGCACCCAGTTCCATTTCACCTGGATGCACATCTCCCTGTTTGGCTTTGAACTTTTTAACTGCACAGACCACAAAAAACAAAGAAAGGCTGTAAATCTCATGTTATTCCTGCTCTTGACTGTAAACATATAAAAAAAAATAGAGACCTCGGACTCCACTCTGAAACCCCTTCAAAGAGGAAGAAGTGAGGTTCTCATAAACGGTAATACATTTTATCTCAGAGCTTCTCCAATTCCCCATACTAACCTTTGTTTTAAGAGCATCCACATGTATAAACTAAAGGGTTTGCTATAGACTTAAAGTTCAATCAGAACACTATGTGTGGACAGAATGTGAATTTTTTTGCCTTCTTTCTAATGAGACAAACCACTGTGCAGGCTCTGCAGTTCCAGACCTTCTGTGCTTTTTGTGAAGTAGGAAGAATGAGGTCATGAGGGAACGTTTCTTCATTTGTACCTCAAGGAAGGCAGCCTTTGCCTCCTCAGTCATTGGGTAACTCTGCAATAGGACAGAAGGGATCCATTTCATAGATTAAAAGTTCAAATCCAGCCCTGTAACCAAACTTTGAATGAGCAGAAGTTCTGTGGCCTCAAGTCAGAGTCAAATGTGCTTTCTTGCATTCTCCATGTCTCCTTCATTTGGAGTTTGCACAGGTGAGGCAAAGATGTTACAGGTTTGGAAATGTAATGGCATATGACTTCTGTAGTTCTCTGCTGGGACATTAGACAATTTTTCTGTCCTGCACTGTGGACAAATAGAGAGTTTCAGAGCTGCCAATCAAGAACTTCCAAGAGTAGGAAATTCATTTCAGAAATACTCTGTGGTTGAGCCACCATCTGGCTTCCTTCTCTGTCAATACATTTCATTGCAACACAGGCTTCTACTACCCTCTTGTAAAGCCACTCCTGCCTGGCATTTCTTAGCTAAATCAGCTTTGGACTGGTGGCACGATGTTAACCATGGTCATTGGTCTTCCGAAGACAACTGGGTACGTTCTGCTCATATAAGATTTTAACTTTAGTGTCTCTATCAAAGTGACAAATTCCAGTAAAAGCGACAGTCAGAGTGGAGTGTAGGTCAGAAATGGGATTATAAATTAAGTTCAGACTGCTCAGCAAATCTTTGCTTTCCACAAGCAATGTATTTCCTCACTAAGTCACTAAGGACGAGGAAGTTTTCTGCTGATGTTGTCATGCTTTATCAGCTAGTGATCTGCAGAGAAAGAGCTGTGGGTTTTTCTTGCATGAGGGCTCCTCTGCCATTGGAAGTGTGTATGATTTGAGTGGCTTATTTCTGAGTTAGAGCTGACAGCAGAACTATTTTGGAAGGTTCCTCTTCGGAAAGACCCAGATACAATACTCACCTGAGTTGACTCTGTGGACAGAATCAACTAAGGAAACTCAGAAACTTTCATTCATTCAATACCACCATTCTTAGCAATGACTTATACTATCAATTTTTTTTGTCTCTTTTCTTCCCTGCCTCCTCTTTTAGTTTATGAGAAGCTTCTGGGATGTTCTGGGATTTGTCTTTATTTATTTATTTATTTTGAGTGCCAGATTCTAACAAAATCCCTCCAGTCTCTATCTTTAATCCAATTTTATGGCGTTCTGTAGCTCTGCTCCCATTCCTCTCACAAGCATTGCATGTCTCCCCCTGTGAAATGCAAGTCAGCTTTTAACGTCAGCAGCCAGATCTGCAGAGTGTACAAGTTTTCCGGCCTCCTCCCCAGACAGGAACAGACTAATCAGCTCTATTCAGTAAGGAGCAGTGATGAAAACAGAAATACACCAGTGGGTTAATTTATAAATATAGCAACTCTCATATGGGAATTGGTGGGGCTTTTTGAGGGGAAGGTTTTAGAAAAGAGAAAACTTACCTAGATAAGAGTATAATGCTATTCTACAGAGCTATTTCAAAGTAACTACTTGAGAATGAATCTCTTTTTTTGGTCTTAGAGAACTGGAATAATTGCAGTCCTTTAAATTCATAGCCTACCTTCTTCCAAATTAACCCATCTTTGCAGACAAGCCCTTGGCTAACTCATTCTAAAACTCTGAAATAGACAAACCTGTGTAGACGCCAATGCCCAAGGGCCTAACTCAGCCAGCTTTTCACATTAAAGGCATTATGTCTTGTCTGCCTCAGACTTTTAAAATGTATCAGCTAATATGTGCTAATGACACACATTTAAACCCTAGTCTAGACAAAGCCTTCGCGATTGCCCTCTGAATGCTTGATGGGATCAGCTAACATCCTGACAGCAGATCTGATTACCCCATTTTAATCACGTAAAGCTATAAACATCGTGGAATTATCCAGCCTTTCCTCTTGATAAAGTACAAATCCTGAAGGCCATATATGGGAGCTAAGCCCCAACATGCCCTCATGGGGTGGAACCTTTGCCCTTGTGCTAACAAGCCAATCAGGAGGGATTGAAAAGTCAAGCTTGGCATACAGAAAACCACAAATGCAGGGGAATCTGTTAGACCAGGAGGATGAACAAGATCACCTAACAGTGATTTACTTGTATTACTGGTTTGACATTAGTGATTAGCTAAGAGTCTGACTGGAACAGGAGGTGGGAAGGTGAGCAGGAGCAGAGACATGACTTCATGTCTTTGCACAGCACTGATCAGATTAACACTCCTAACAGCTTTCCTGGGCACATTTTGAAACAGGTGTTGAAAAGTTGGAAAGGATATTTAAAAAAAAAAAAAAAAAGAAGAAGAAAAAAAATTGATACAGAATGATTTGCAGAAGGGAAGATAAATACTTTATAGCAAAACATTTAAAAGCTCAATCTGTTTAATTTATAGGAAAGAATACTGAGAAGCAAGAAGTCTGTAATATATAAATATCTTCACAAGGAGAAAATATGCAGCACTAAAGGATTATTAAATCTTGCAGAGAAAAGCAAAACTGGCGAGAAGAAGCCAGAAAAAAATCAAGGTTTGACAACGCTGATCTCTTCTAGCAAACTACCAAACAAAAATCATCTTTCCCATCACCAGATATGTTTGGTTATGGTTGGATGTTTATATGGGAGATGTGTTTTAATCCACCTTTTGGAATCACTACAGAACTAACTGTAACTTGGCTGTGATACAAAGAGTCCAAGTATATTTTTTCTATTGGGCTTCTTTATAATGCCTACAAAGGCACATAAATTGGCACAAAGTACTTACCAGCCATAATCCTGAGCAACTGATTATAATATTGCTATGGTAGGGTTGTGGAAGTGCTCTCTGCTGTGCTTAAAGTAATACTTTTTTTTTTCCTCTTGCTGTCCCCCAAATATCCCTGTTGAGAGGCAATACACATCGGAGCCAGCCCATTGATTCTGAGCAGCCACGTTGTTTATTACTCAGTGTGAAGCAGAACTCTTAATCAAAGTTACTCCTGAGCATACCCATTTGATTTTGTTTACAAATTAGGGTTTCCACGTATTCAATGTAATGAGTTTATGTAGTTAGAAGAGCTGCACCTTGTAAACATAATTTCCTGATTTGGCTGCTTTTTCACTCAACTTACTTGTTTTAGAAACACTCAATTTAAACTCAGGAAGGCAGTCCAAGCAGTCACGTTGGCTGTGCTCTGAGAGAGTCCGTGAGAACGAGCAATGTCCTGCAGATCTTATCCTGCTTTATTGGCAGTTAATGCCAATAAATGCAGGAAGATTTCTTTTTTTCCCCCCTGAGCATCTCATCAGTTGCTGCCAGAGGAGACTACGGAATTATTGCAAGGAACAGAACCAGAAGGAATTTACTGCAGTTTCTGTGCTCTTGTTGAGGGAAAAGTCAGAGTAAAATAGCTGCAGATCTTGTCAGGGGAGCCACAGTGACAAGCCAGACAGGGCAAGAAAACTTGTACATACTGTCTCACAGGATAAAGATGATACAAGCCTCACGCCTCAAATGCTGGGCTCTGAGATGCATTTGTTAAGGTCCTACTTTGAGGCAATGGGCAGAATATGATGCAAAGTCAACATCAATCTCATATCAGACCGGGATACTACTGGAAGCACAAAAAAATCTGCCTCCCAAATCAACCACATCCTTTCTTCACCCTGGACCTCCCCCTCTTCAAATCAGCTCAGAGCAGAACATTTTTGTCTTACTGATATTGACTGTGAAAACAATTCTGATTTTAAATAACACAAATCTTTGCAAGACCAATATTTTGACTTAAACAAACCACCCAGAATGCTTTAATAATAATTATTATTTTTTGTTAATTCTGGAATCAATAGTCTTCTCTGTAGATGATGTGCTATTCAGTGTAGTTACACATTGCTTAATTCCAGATCTTCTCTAAATCTCAGTATTGCTCTTCCTTAAGTGAATATGTTAGTCTGACAGCTGTGAACATACAAGTTTTGCCTGAAACATACAATTGAAAATTAGGCCTCATTATGTGCAAAAGCACAAGGTGATGTTTATAGAATCACAGAATCACCAAGGTTGGAAAAGACCTCTAAGATCATCTAGTCCAACTGTCCATCTATCACCAACAGTTCTCACTAAACCATGTTCCTCAGCACAACATCTAAATGTCCTTTAAATACCTCCAGGGTTGGTGACTTCACCACCTCCCTGGGCAGCCCATTCCAGTGCCTGGCCACTCTTTTGGAGAAGTAGTATTTCCTAACATCCAGTCTGAATCTCCCATGGTGCAACTTACAGCCATTCTTGTAAAAATTTCTGTTTTCACAAGTTGTTTTCCTGCAATGCCCAACAGCGCTAAAAAGAGTACTGTCACTTATAGCCATAGCTCCAGGGTTTTAGAGTCATCATCCAGTGATACACTTCATATGGAATGCATCTTTCTGGGTGATAATGGCATAAGATGAACTGACACTACTGCAGAGATTAGCAAGCTAAGAGGTGCATTGCTAGAATTTAACACTGACTTCCAGAACATCATTGTCTTCTCTATATATCAATAATATATCTGCCAAAGAAATCTTTCAGAGGTGGGTTTCTTGATATTCATCCCATCATATCATTTTCAGGATGGCCATGTAGAAGCCTTAGGAGTCATCACCAAAACATTTCCACAGCTATGTGATGGAGCTGAGCATTTTCATTCAGTTTCCCCCAAAGTCACTGAGCGCATCACTTCAAAGCCAACTTCGGGGCAAAACCTGATTCTGAAAAGTTGTTCCATGGAGTTTCAAGGTCTCAAATGATATGTTACGTTATTATAAGATGTCTGCATGCTATTTAGACTGAAAGTTTAGATCTTTCATGATTATATCTAAAGGCCAGTCTTGGAGGTTCCCTTTTAGCTGAGGACTAAAAACACGTTCCCTTAAAGCACTTACATTCTAGGAAAAACAGGAAAAACTCAGGAAGGAAAAAGGAAATCAAAAAACAAGCAGAGCCGGTATGGTGACTGGGCTACAATGTTATGTCAGTTTTAAAATATTTTGTGGCTATTTGGGATGGGAGTTCTTTTATGGGAGAGGAGATGAGCTAAAAGGAAATTAAGGACATGAGAGAAAAGGGAAGAGAACATAATATAATGAAAAAATATGATATGAATAAAGGTGAAGTGAAAGTTTTCTCACGTCTCTTCTACATAGTCCATACACATTTATGTCACAGTACTTAAATAAGAGCTGTCAGACCTAACACATTTTTGCTGGAATTATTCATAGATCTGTATGATCACAAGAGAAGAAAGAATAGCTATCTAGATTAAAGTAGTTAATTTTCATTAACAGAACTGGTACATAATTACTTATTTCACCCAATTAACTTACCGTAATACAACTCCTGCAGCAATCATAATAGAGGTGTATGTTCTTTAAAACATTTTTGGTGTGCACTGGCTGGAAGCATAATTTTCTCTCATAACAGAACTGCTAAGCCTCTTTCTTATTCCCTTTTGTACATAACTAACATTTCATTTAATATTTTTATATTCCAGGTGGTTGCCAGAAGAGAAATAGGTCCTGAAGAAGTAATCACTAACAACCATGTAAGAGTTCCTTCACAACTAATTGCAACTGACACTAATTGCTGTTTATTGAAGAACCTGAGTGAAACATCGCTCTGACGTGTGTCTGGGTACTCCCTGCATCTGTTGCAATTTGCCATATTTCCCACTTTTGATGCCCCCTCTTTTATGGGGACAGCTCTCTTCTGGATGGCTCTTCTGCCTACACAGAGGTGTGACTTGAAGGGCTGCTGTTTCTTATTCAGCACCATGCTAAATGCTGAACCGCAGCAGTTCTTCAAAGAAGGGTTCTGGAAGGAGCCATTCCTGCCATACTCACCAGTGTTGGCTTATACACACACTTCTTCAGCTTTTGCTGGCTCTCACAGAAATGCTGGAGTACTGTGTTTTTGACAGTAAATCCTAAATAACAGTTCGGGTCAGTGCCCCTACTTAAGGAACACCACCAGACGTTATTCCATTTCTTGCCTGGCCAGAGGCCAGAAGCATTAGCTGGGAGTTAGAAGGAGCAACTAATTGGATGCATTGTGACTACCCTACACCACACTGGAAATTAGGTTCATTTTTAACCTGCCTGCTTTTCTGAAAAACAAATGAAATCTGTTCAGCTAAACAAAACTACATGCTGGTGCTTCCTCTATTAATAACTTCAGCTATTTTAATTATAGTTAATCTTGCAAGCACTTTTTCTGATTCCTAATTAATTTATCCAAGTTATCTGCAATTAAGAGTTGAGAACAAAGACAAGTGCCAGAAGACTCTGGATTGGTAAGAATTCAGAGACATTAGAAGAAAAACTTGTACAAACAATATGGTAGAAGTCATATTTATTGATAAAAATTAATATATTTGCTATAAAATTTGTAACAGTAATGCAACTGAATATTTATTTTGATGCATAAACCTGAATGTTACATACCAAATACAATACAGTAACACTGGTTTCCTCCTTATTTACATGTTTATGAAAATTGATATGCAATCCATGTTAAAAGAACTTGTAATGGAGAATAGTTACATTAGAAAAATAATATTCTTGATAAAGCATTCTCGAGGACTCCAATCACATTTTCAGGCCTCTTTCAATAAGGCAAAAATCCCTGGTACAGCATATAACTTAATTTACAAAATACAATAACTTCAGACACATCTTCAAGTTTTCTTTTGGTATGCTTTTCCTCACTGTAAAATTACTGAATTCTCTTACTAAACAGAAAGAACTTTCAATAACGAAACTTAGTAAGCTCTACTACATATTACATATACATCACTGCGGCCTCGTGACCACAGCTGGGCAATCTTTCTCCTTAACTGTTTGCTCAATGAGCTTTTCTTAGATGTAGGACATGTAGTATTTTGAAATCATTATGACTGCAGGATCTTTCTTCAGTTTTCATAGGAAACAGATCTGTCACATTTTGAAAGGTTTTTTTTTTTTAATTATTTTATTTTATTTTAGGAATTGGTGCACAACTACATTTCCACTCACAAGAAAACGTCACAAATGTAACTAAAATTAGGCTTGGATAACTTTGAAAACATACTACTATGTGCCAAAACCCAAATTTCTTACTTTAATACTTTATAACCCTGCCATGCTCTAGGAATTCTTCTTCTGCATAGCTTCATTACTAGTCACAGTCAGACAGTTTTAATTCCTTCAAAGGCACAGAACTTCCACCTCTTTTCCAGTGTTGCTCCTACACCAGTGAATTCTTGTTTAAACATGCGTGGCAGTCTCATTAAAAGCATTTCTATCTCATTTGCAGAGATCTGGGAAAGACAGAAAGGTAAAATTAAAATAAGAAGACTGCCCTGTAGATTGGAAAAATGAAATAAACAAAAATAGATATACAGATAGATATACAGATAGATAAATAAGTAAATAATAATAATAAAAAGACAAAGCAAGTGAAAGCAAAGCCAATCATTATTATTATTTTCTACCTTAGTCTGACATGAACATCCAGACTCCAAAGGAAATGAAAATTTCTTGCAGGATTGAACCTGCTTTTTTTAAAAGTGGAGTTTATTTGCAAAGAATGGGAACTGCTGTGCTGGGGCTGCTATCACATCATGTTGTACAAAGTCCATCTAAGAATTTCATTTGCTGGTACAGTTATGAGGAGGAGAAAGCCAGTAGGACTTTCTTCTTCCTTCTCATCCTCAGAGTTCTTGAATCCTTCTCCACTCAGCTCCATCAATTTTTCTCTTCTAAAAAACCTAACACGGAGAAACATTATTTTTAGTCAGCTTCTTTTTGTTATTCAGAGCTGACTACTCATGGAGTCATCCTCTCCCAGTCTGTCCCAGTTCAGCAGCATCAGTTAAAGGAGTGGTGAAGTTCCTGACTCAGCATGGCTCAGGATGCTTCTATTGTCTTGAAAACTTAGTAAGTGGTCACAAGCCTCATGGGAAAGATCCTCCCACTGCAGAAAACACTTTCAAAAATGCAACTTTTCTGGTATAATCAGTAGAGAAGTCAAGAAATGAACATTCATGGAAAAACGAACTATTCTATATCGTAGCTACTTCTTCAAAAGTAAAGGAACAATAACAAAATGTGTGGGTTCTGTTTGCCATCCACAGGTATCTCCACAATTTGATAGGCTTCTCTGGCAATGATGGTATTTCAGCTTATTTATACTAGTAGGACACTTCTGTCGTGGAAAGTTTGATTTTAAAAGCAGTGTACGATCATAAAGTACAATAATTGCACCTCATTACACCCCAAAAGAAGTGAGAAAGTACCTATCACCTTTTATATTTTCCTGAAGAGGTTAGTGAGACAGAATGATTAACTGATTTGTTAAGGTGGTACTGAAAAATCTGTGTTGGAGTCAGTCTAGAGCCCCAGAGTAATCAGGTCCATCTCTTACGTACTCCTATGGCAGTAATAGATAGCTGGCTACCTTTGGGTAATGTACCTGAGCTCAGTATAGAGCCCTCAGCCCACATGGGTACGCTGACCTTATCATTCCTGTTCAGGTGAGAGATGACAGGCTAACCATGGAAAGTAATTGAAATTAATCTCAGAGATTGCATCTCAGGATTGTGCTATTAAAAAGTAATTTGTTGCTACAAGCAGTTGCTTCCAAAGTAAACCAGTGAGGTCAAATTCTGCAGCTTCTGTTTATTATGCAGGAGGTTATGTTGAGTGGTAGCTGCAGAGGATGGTAATTTGGCATCTCAGAGGGACTGAGGCAATGCCTCATCTGTTGAATCTGCAAGTTAAAGGCTGATCTTGGCAGCCTCACAGAAGCCAACAGGCTACTCACATGAGTAGAAACTCAAGGACAAGAGCTTATACATATGCACAAAGAAGGACTGCTGCAGTGAAGGGGAAGGCAGCTGAAGAGCTTCCCCTACTCCTTTGTTTTTGTGGGTAACAGTGGACTTTAAAGCACTTCAAAATCAGAGCAGTCCCTAAGAACATCATCATTCTCAGCACAAGATCTCTGATTTCAATTGGTCTTCCAGCTCAGGATCTTCTCTGCTTTTAGAGGATCTGTTTTAAGAGCATGTCCTCTACTTCATAGAAGAAGGATCCTTCAGAGGCATGAAGTAGCCCATCAAAGCAGCTGGAAGGTGATCTTGTCTGTGAATGGCATGGCTGGAGAAAGTCTTCAGGAACAGAACACTGCCAGGATCAATGGAGGTACATCTAACAGGTGCCTCACAAGAAATGTTGCTCACATTCTGAGCCCAAGTTCACGTCATAGCTTTATCCTCAGCCCACATTGCAAGAAGATCTAGGTAAGCACCATAATACCCATTGTCAGAATATGTATTGGCAGATGTGGATCAGAGCTGTGGCTAATCAGAAGGTACCTCTGCATTTGCCCAGTATCTCCTGCAGTCTGGGATCTTGCACAGCCATTTTTTAATGCTGAGAGTGACATCCACCTGTTCAAAGGTGGACATTTTACAGCTCAGCTTCTCACTCTTGACTTGTTTAATTTTCATTGGAGAGGAATAGATGCTTCTGGGGCTTGATTCATCTCATCATAAAGTAAACGTTTAAAAATCAAAGCATCTTATCTACAGGTGTACACTGGCTATGAACTGCAGGAACTGAAGCATTAAGAAGTATTTTTCATGCTATAGTGTGTTGATCACAGCTCTCTGAATTTAGCAACAGGATCATCCAATTCCCTTATGAGGCCCTTTGTGCTTCCTCATTAGACAAAGGATATGCTTCATGGTCCACTTAAATATTAATGAAAGTTCATATTAGGTGTGACCCAAGCCTAACAATTTTCAGAAGAAATAGGAATTACCTCCTAAAACTCTACAGTGTAGCCATAGATACACCTACCTCTTACTGTGTTTTCTTTCTCCTCACCTGTATTCATCATTAAATCAGCTGCTAGTCTTTGCCATTTAAAGCTCTGCTCTTCTTTGCCACAAAGAATAGCTAACCAGAGGAAAGCAAAGGACCTCAACACAGGTATGTACATGCAATGTAATTTGCGAATGAATAAAGACTGCAAACCCCCAAGCCCCGTATCCCATTATCTTTCTAATGGAAGCACACACAGAGTTTAACCTGCAGTAAAGAATAACACAGTATTTCTATAGAGAAAACAGATTTTGATTAATTTTTTTTTACCCTGGAGTCCAACTGCTGCATATAAGACCAAAGATATTCTATATTAGCTCCAAAAGGGTGGACGTGAAGAAACGTGGAGATGATACCTGTGTTAAAAGCAAATGCACACAAAGCATTGAAATCACCTCAGACAGTGTAACATTAAAATAAGCAAAATATATCTGAATAGTCTGTTCTTGCAGGTATTTCAGTACGAATTACGGTTCTTATTTTTCTTACACAGCCCAATAAACATAAGAAAAAAGGCACATTTTTAATACAGTCATAATAACACGGTAAACACAATAGCTCATCTTCAGGAATGACAGCAGTTAGCAAGTAAGTGACCAAGATAATATACTGATGAATAAAGGAATTTCTAAACAAAGACTTGCTGGAAGCATTTCAACTGCCAATTTTATGCTTGATTTACCAATGTAAAATTGTGGATATTGTAATGGTAAAATTATTGCTTTTTTCCCCTTCACTGGATGCTCTGTTGTGAAAACGTTTCATATAATTGTGTCACAAACTGCACTCCCTCAAATTTTTCTAGTAATTATACTGATGCTGGTTATGAAATGTGTTTAATCCATATTACCCCTAACTGCTACTGAAGAAAACACAAATCCTTTATGACATATTTACACATTTATTTTCTTTTAAAAGAGAGCTAGTTCTGTCGTTACTTACAGGACTGCTGTAAAAGGTGTGGGAATAAAAGTGGTTCAGGATGAGTCAGGATCTAAGCCTAACGATTTTTTCTGCATAGAAAATCAAGTGGTGGCATAATAATGACCATAGAAAACAAGATTTGGGGTAGCATGATCACTATTAAAAGCACTATCCAACTTTTCCTCTTCTAAATAAGCAGTGAAAATACAGAATGACATGTATGTTACTTACTGTTTGGGGAGAGCTGAACTGTAAGAATCAGAGCAAATACTTTCAGCTCTGTTTGGATGGGTTTCTTAGCTGAACGACCCTAGGGGAAGTTCCTTATATTTAAAGCATAAACATGAGGATTAAAAATGCTTACAAATGACAAAAATGGGTCACTGTATCTTGTGTACTGCAGGCCATACTGCTTTCTTGGTGCTGAATGAATTAGGATAATCTTGGATATCAGTTTTCCCCAAATACTGGCCATGGTTGAAAATGATAAGTCAAATTTAACTCATTTTAGACAGGTTTTGCAAAGAACCCTTATTTTTTCCAAAACCATATACAAACTTCTGATCCTGCAAAGAGAAAAGTGTATACTTGTGGCATGTGGCAGAGGCAGTTGTATTCCTTGCACTATGTGTATCGATATGCACACACACACTAGCTCTTGAGGCAAAAGTCAAGACCAACCAGTTGTGCAGACTGACTGGAAATCTGATTGGTATTCAAATCACTGTATTATCAGTGGCATTGTATGTGTTGTACGTGTGCCCACAAATTTTCAGTGCAGGATATTCAAAACCAGTTATTTCATGCAATGCAAAGAAAAAGTCATTTGTAAACATCTTGTAGTTACTGGGTGAAGTTTCACAGTAACTTTTCAGTAATTTTGTTTTCCTTTTATACTCTTTTCCTCTAAGACAACAGTCAATCTTGAAAAAAAAAACAAAACGAGATGAACACAGTCAATAAGTGGAGGCAGGGCCTGGACGTGTCTCAGAGGAAGAGGCAACATGAAGTCCATCTTGAACAGTCTTTTGACTTTGGGCTGCTACATTAGCAAATAGTGGGAATTTTATGATAAGTGATGCCTGGACTGAGACTACACTGCTTATCAGGGCATGTCACCAGACAGCGGAAGATACCCACTTTGGGAAACTGCTCCTGCTTGTTACAGTCAAATAACGAGTGACTTGAAAAAGAAAAGCTCTTTATTCTATTCTTAAAATCCCATCCTTGCTACCTTTCTCCTGGAAGATACCTGTCAATAGATCAAATATCATTCATTACAGTTTACAGTTCCAAAATCTATAATAACCCAAATAAATTTAATTTGTATATTTTCACGCATCACACTGTTCCACATCTCACTAAAAGTTTGCTGTAGGGTACTAAACCCTTTAAAAATTTAAATGCATTTTTCACTTTTAAATGCCCTCTTTGGTCCAGTCTGTATGATTCCATGTTCTAGCAATAAAGCAGAAACTTTCTCAGTGAATAAATTGCATTTAAACAAATTATGTTGGTTGTGAAACTGCCCCCTACTAGGATACCACTGATTTTATGAAAGGACCCAACTGATTAAATGAAATCTAGTCTTCTAGTGTTACAGAAAATGGCAAGCATGACTTAGGGAGCATTTGGGTCCATGGCCATTTAGATTCCATGAAAATCTGCCAACTGAAACCAAATGCTAACAGCAGACTGATATCAGCAGGATATGTTCCCTCCAGGGGCAGTATGGGCACCACCTGCATACTTGTGTGTCTCTGTGCTAGGTATGATCCTTGCCCATCACCTCTGAGCTTGAGCTTTTAGGTATTCTTAAAGAGATTATTTCAATGATTTTATTGTCAGTGAAGGATATGACAGTCCTCGTGGTATTCTTTATAAATATTCATGTCGCTAATTCCCTCACCTAATGTCAAATAAATAAATCTAGCTTGCTTAGTACAACCAGCACACACTTTTTGCGTGGTACTTTGTACTGTTTCCATCCCTTTCTCCTTCACAGTTTCTTAAATAATCAGTGAAGAGGTTAAACTAAATCTTGATGCAAAGGAAATTTTCACACATTCGTACTGCAATTCTAAATGCAAACCACCTATTTATTATTTTTTCAGGGTTTTTTTTTTTCAGAAAGGATAACTTCACTTGCATTATTTTACTACAAGCCAATACGAATCCAGATGAAGGATGTTTCTCTTTTCTCATGTATTAATGCAAAGATGCATGCAAACAAGTCTGCAAAAAGAAAAACTTACCAGAAGACAGTTTGTTCTAAAAAAACTTATTTGGATTATCATACCTATTAATAGTGCCTCTTTCTCTGATTTAAGACCTGGACTTCGTTTCTCAGAAGTTTTTTCTCTGTCTTGGTTGACCAGTGCTACTGTCAATACATTGATTTCCTATAAAGTTTAAAAAACAAAACAGGTGGTCATGTAAACTTTATTCACTTCAATTAAACCTGTATGCTTCTTTTTCAGCTCTCTCTATATAAAAAAAGGACAATTACTTAAGATAATTACTTAAATTCACATCTAAAGACAAGATAATTTAAAATGACTGATTTATTTGCAGAATATTCAGGTACATTTTGAAGTACCTTTATGTCAAGAACTGCCCAGGAGACAAATTTTGCTTATGGAGTAAGTAATAACAGTGTTGCCAGTGCTTCTTCATTAGAGCGGCTTGAAAGATGAGCCATAAAGCATGGAGATGGTCAGAAAAATCACATTTTCTAGCTATTAAAGCCGTAAACAAGGACCGCCTCTAGGGAACACGTCTGGAAACATACAGCTACAGCTATAGGAGTAAATTCAAATCACCAGAAATGTTACTAGCTACTGGAGCATGACCGCCTACCCTGTTACACTCCCCAGCCAATGCCCAGCATGGTGTTGGCCCCTGTTCCAGGCAGTCCCCAGGCACACTTTGGGGACCATTCCTAATTGGCAGTTTGTATGCGACCACCTTGTTTTGAAGACTGAGGGAGAGCCAGCCTTAAGGCCAAATGGATCAAGGCTCCTGTTTGGAGCTTGATTTTCTTCAATCAGGTGTCCGGAATCATCCAAATCTCAGCCAACCTATCACATGCTAGACATTCTATCAGAGGTACCCAGGCAGATGTGCAATGCAGATTGCTCTCCTCTTGGGCATATGTGAAGTAAACAAATTATCTCTACTTCAAAGACATGTAAGTGGTCCTAAAGTGCACTGCACAGTATTCAAGCTTATACATAGACTGTTTCCATGGAGTGGCGGATGTACAGTAATGTGTTCCTGGGTGAGGCAGTGACTCACACTGCTGCATCTGCTGCGTGAAATGCTCAGTAACTCCATGCAAAACCTCAGAAGCAAAGAACATGGGGCGTCAGATATGATGGTCTGGGGTGGGACTGGGAAAAAACAGTACTCTTTTTCTGGCTGAGGGAGTCATGGGGTGCTGTTAGGACTAGGCCAGACAATCAAGTTTCCACTATTCCTACTAGCATACAGTATAATTCCTACTATTTTGTTTGATTATGTGGTCCATGTGAAACACGCATTTGGGTGGTGCCTTGCTCCAAAATTCCTGGAGAGCATTTTTGGCAATAAAAGAGAGACACTGGACTATGTGACTCTAGGGCATTTCTGGAGGTGTGAATAATCCACAAGCAGTAAAAAAGTAAGCTCCAAATGTGTCAGATGTGCCTATTTATAGATAAGCAAAAGCTTCACAAGCTGTGAGACAGGTGAAAAGAGTCAGTCACTTCCTCATTCTGAAAAAAACAACCACTAAGTACACACACAGTGATGTGCTCCATGCTCTTTGCAGGCTGGCACCAAGGAGCAGCTTCCCAATATGCAGTGCCTGATGACTGGGATGCATCATGGTTTCAAATGTTCCCTTGTGCTGTGAAGTAGAACAAGTTGCCATGCATCAGCTACAAAACTGTGTGGATTTGAATGACTGAATGTGTATCCTTAGCCCCTGGCAGCAGGGGACTCTGGTAGACCTTCATCCACAGAGCAAATGAGCTGTGAGATTCATTCTCAGCTTTGTTTTGCAGCAGTTGTTGTGGCCAACTGAAGCATGTTTTGTGGTCACATACCTATGTGCAGTGTGTACATGTAAGGTGGCATACCTATGATGTCTTTTTAGACAACAAAAAATAATTAAAGGATTTTTAGTCAAATATTGTGGTTATTTAAGTTGAAATAAACTGGACTTTAGAAATGCCTATTCTGTTTTCCTCATTAGCTACAATGGGATCCATGTAGTACAGATTCAGGCATCAAGAGGCAGGAGAGAGATAGTAGTTCAAGAGTTGCAGGGATATCCTTGTAAAATAATGGCACGTTTGAGTGCTCTGGAAGCTACATCACCTTGACACCAACACTCCTGTAGTGCTGCAGTGTACAGGACACATTACGGCAGCAAGAATATACCCTCAGTTGCCCAGCACTGTTGATTCCCCTCCTTGCCACAGCCAAAGGCTAATGCAAACACTCATATACTGCCAGCCATGGCATCTGAAAACAGTGAAAGAAAGTCCAGGCAAGAATAAAAACTAAGAGAAGCATTCATATGAATTTCTCTAAGAACAGCAATGACAAGGGGGTTACAGATCAGAAGAGCAGAGCTGGATGGCAGATTTCCTGATGCTGGAGCAGAAGAGCGGAGCAACATATGCCACCAGTGCTTGTATAGGTTAAGATGTAACTTTTGACTCCATCAGTGATGGAAAAGCAGTCTAAAAATAGCAATTCCTGAGAGGGGAATGAGAGAGCAGAGAGAGATGTATTTGATATAACAGGCACCAAATACAACACACAGCAGTTTCAGATGGGATTAGAAGTTTTGTCAGGCAGAGAGACAGGGGAAGAAACTATATTCCCATTGGGAGCAATGAACAGATGGATTCTCATTTAATTTCTAGATTTGAGCCTGTGCAGAACATTTTGTATGATTTACAGGACAGCGTAAACGGATGCTAAAGGAAGTCACATCAAGTCCTCCTTAACTGTATGTTGGTGTGCAGGAAAAAGGAGTAAAAAATTGGTTACAGAGGAGCCTGAGGAAATAAAGAGTGGCAAAAACAGCTACTCAGCAGAAGACTGGGTTTAGAAAAAGGTTGCAGGTTCTTGAAGGTTTGGAAAGGGGAGGTACTGCCATCCAAAACTGCCTGCCTCAGATGATAAATTAGACAATTCTGATGTATTCAGCTCCCAAAATAAGCTTTCACAGGCCATGAAAAAATCCAGGGTGTGCACAGCCAGACAAAGGATGCAATAGCAGTACTGCTAGGAATTAATGGCAATTTAAGAGAAATGGACATAATTGAGTCTAAAAAAATTAGCATGGAATTCATCCAGAAATGAAACTAATTATAGTACAAGTGAAAACCTTTAAATATCTGACTACACACTGCAGGTACAAATCGAGTACCCAAAAAGCCTCTACAACTTATCCCCTCACACAGTTAATTTATACATGTTTTAGAGGCACTACTTATGCCAACCCACAGAAACAAGACTTTAAGGAGTACACAAAGGTGAATGAGGCAATAACTCACTGGGAGCAAACAGCCAGGTCACCTCTCTGACATGAGAAAAATCTACTGATCAGCAGGTGCCTGAGGAAAATTATTTAATATATACCACATTACAAAATTTCCTTTCTTTCCTGCAGATCATCTTTTATTTGGCAAATGGTATTTTCTGAGGCCCTAAGCAGTCTCCTTCAGCAGGTTTCATTATAAAAGGAATATTTTGCTACCATCTGTCAGTTACTGCATCAGAGAAGAACACGGACGAGTGTGTGCAAAGCCAATGTGTATTAGAAGTGAAATCACCTTGCAAGAACTAAATACAGTATGTGGAAGGCTTAATCCTGGTTCAGTCACACCTGGAGACCATTGGGAACCTAGCCCTACTCATTATTCACAAATTATATCAGGTATTGGAGAATGTGGAGGCCCAACTTGATGATGACAGAGCTGCTCAGTGTGGATGCAGCCACTCTGTGTGATGCTCTTATCACTGCCAGCTTGGAGCTTTTCTCTATAAATCACACTTTCATCCTTCAACAAAGATGAAAAGAGAAAGGATTTTCCCCAGGGGCCCAACCAAACCCTTTGATTTTGCAGACACCCCTCAGAGTCATCATTATGATTTGGGGTTCCCTGCCTTTGAGCCAGGGAAGGACAGACACACAGAGAGTCTTTCTGGCAGACTTTCAGGAAAATTTGCTGAGGATGGCATAGTAGTAGTTTTCTCAGGGGGATTACTCATTTCCACAGGCAGATCTCTGGCACCAGCACTGAATTGCAGCTGTTGGCTGTGTTTACACTATGGAGAGTCGTGTATGGCACATCTGGCACCTGAACGTTGTCTGCCTTAGATCTGTCCTGGCTATAAGGTGGGACAAAAGTTGAGTTTGCATCATCCTGCCTTGCAACCTGTTTTTCTTTTGGAAGCAATTACAGAAGAAAGGCAAAGTGGACTGCTCCTAGAAGTGTTTGGTCTCACTGTTCATCATAGTCCACCCCAATGCAGCTGAAACCCATGCTGTAGACATAAACAAATGAGAGTGGTATTCCTCAGGGAGTTATACCACAAGAGGGGGACACAGAGGTTCTGAAGAGCAGCAGGAGGTGTGGTGGGGCTTCTATCTTTAGCAAAAATAGTTCTTTTTAGCTGTTTGTGAATAACAGAACTAGAACATCTGCTAGGCAGGATCCATAAAAATGGAAAGAGAGTAGACTTGCCATTCCACATAAATACTGCTCAAGGGCTGAGCAGGGCAGTTGGCCTACCTGGAAGCCACTCCTGCAAAAGTGCACTTCCACTTCACCCATTGTTCAGGACTCCATTTGAAAGGCAGAATACAGAATTTAATGAGTGTGACATTGAAGACACCTGGCATGTGATCAGGATGTAAATATCCCAAGAGCTGAGATACTCAGCTATCTGGGTAATCCAGCTGTTTGATGATTACCTTTAAACCTAGGGGGAATGATGACTGCAGACTATCTTCAAAGACCTCATTTCCTTTGTTGTGGTTACGGAATTCTGTAGATTTTTGTGGTGAGGAGGTAAGAATAATATTAGCCTTCTGAAGGACACATTAAAAAAATCTAGAAGAGTTTTTAGGTCATGTTGAATTTTGCACAAAGCAAATTGTCTGTGTTTAGAGCAGTTGCAGAAGGAAGGACTACTATATGCTGGACACAGCAGGCACATGCTGAATGTATGGGATACACAACACTTTCTCATCAGCCAGGGGATTTCTGAGTAAGAAAAAAATCTGTACACGAGCAAAAATTTTGCAGGCTATTAACAGCAAGGCAGAGAGATGCTGCAAGCTTGAAAATGAAATGCAGTTTTCTGGTTTTGATGGAAGAAAAATCCACACACACGATACCAATTCTGCAGTCTTTAAGCCCTTGAAAGGAGTTTTTGCCTGTCCACGGAACTCAAGCTGAGATTTCAGAACAGATTGTCCAGACTCTACTTACTGATGTACATGCAGGTTTGGTGATTCCACTGCAAAGAGGTGTAGAAACTGGCCTATGACACAAACTGCATGCAATTTTACTTTCATTTACCTGGGATTGTCCTCAAGTCTAGCGCAATTGTGTTTATTCTGCTAGTCTTTTATTAAATGTATCCCAGACCCACATATGAGATTTTTATCTTGCTGTTTTAACTGGAATGGAACCTAATTTGATTTCCAATCAAGCAAATGGAAGTCTTGACATAGGTTTAATGCTCATCAAATCCAGACCTTAAATATATGGGTATACAAATGTTTGAGGTACAGTACAACTTCTGACAGCTTAAGACTGCTTGTCAGTCAAGAATGGGTACTGTCTTGTAAGTGCTCTGATCCACGGTGAATACAAAATTATTCAACTTACCTTGAGCTCAACTACAATGAAACAGCTTATATAAATTTAACTTAAATCCTTAGTTAAAACTTAAATTTTTGCATTTTGCTTGCCTCATTTTCCCATCCATCAACCAAAGCCCAGATGAATGTGCTGTCCCACACACCTCAGTTATCCCAACAGTATAACAGTTCTGTGTCAGCATGTGGTGCTCCATCTCCTCCTGCCTGTTTCCCAGGTATGTTTGTGTATGGGCATCTGAAGTGGGTCTCCATCTGTCCCACATTACCCTCACCAGGTGCCCTCTTGATCTTGCCATCTTGGATCCATTTTCTCACCAGCCCGGCCCATTTCCTCACTAATTTGCAAGATGCCTCCTAGCCATATTACTCTAGGCTGTCAACTTCTTGTTTTCTGTTTTTTTATTCTCCCCAGCAGGGTCTCAGGGGATCCTTATCCTACTGCTGTCTAACTAGTGATGCAGAAGTATGTATTTGCCATATGCTACAATGCTGGTGAATATTGTAACAGTTCATGCTTGTGACTCGTTTATCATTAGAAATGATAGAGACCAGGTGTAATCTGTTCACCCAGATCAGGCCTAAACTTCGTAACTTATTTTGTGCTATGCAATAAACCAGTGTTGTGTTTATCAGCCACAGCATATTGTAATTACTTTTAAAGTATACTAATATGGAAATTTACTTTTAAAATACACTAATAAAGAAAATCATACCATGACAGAAAATTTAAGAGTACACTGGTAGGAAAACTGTTCACAATTGGCTTGAAAAATTATCTGATATTAAAATCATAGGAACAACAGTGGATTAAAACTAGAACAGCAAGCTTAAGACCTTGTGAACGAAACATTTGAAACACAGCACTATGCATCTAAGATTAGTTTGTCTGATTTATCCTACATGATAGAAATGTTTTCAGGAGTGAAGATTAATTGTATTATGGGGCTCTTGACATCCTATTTTTCCAACCCATTTGCCAGAGAGATGCTTTTAACTTTTTCATTTAATATTATAACTTTCACCTGCTGAGTTTAGGGAAGTGGCAATAATGTCAAAACACTTTTCTCATTGAAACTACATCTTTATATTGTTCTCATTGTATTTGAGCATATCTATTTTATGGGGATGTACATATGCAAAATATGGATGACTAATACGAAACTAACTTCATGCCTATTTCTAAAAGCATGATCAGGTTGCTTCATTTTCTAAGGTTGGACTTATGTGTAGGTTCCTGATGACTTAACAAAGATGTTTTATGTGGTGTGAAGGTGGCTGTTTTGCAAGGGAAAAGGTAATTGCCATTTTGCACACTTTGCAATAGGGAATTGCAGCAAACCAATGGTTGGCTGAACTAAAGCCTTACCTACCTACCAGCACCACTGGCAGCACTGTAAAGGGAAGATGTTTTGTGTTTACTTGAGACTGAAAACTTCTCAAAGCCCATTCAGAAGTTATTTAACACAAATATTATTCCAGCAATCACTTCTAAATTGATACAGAGGAAAAAAAAAAAAAAGCTAAAAAGGAAAATAAAATGTCAATTCACTTTCCTTCCAGGATATTAAATTGTTCAGAGAATATTTTTGTTGAAATAAAAGGAAATAACTGGGGGTGAATAATCAGAGTGAACAGGCTTTCACCAAGAGTCCAGATTTGAAAGACGGTAATTCTAGATATCTGAAAACTAGGGCAACCCCCATGTTCATAGGAGCCTCCATATATAAACAGTAGAGTCAAAGAACCACAGAATGGTTTGGGTTGGAAGGGACCTTAAAGACCATCCAGTTCCATCCCTCTTCTGTGGGCAGGGCTGCCACCCACCATACTACTCTGCCCAGGACCCCATTCAACATGGTTTCCAGGGATGTGGCATCCACAGTTCCTCTGGAAAACTTTTTCCAGTGCTTCATCACTCTCTGAGTAAAGAATTTCCTCATAATACTCAACCTAAATCTCTTTTTTTCTCAGTTTAAAGATATTCCCCCTCTTTCTATGACTATCAGACCATGCCAAAAGTCGGTAGCCTTTCTGCTTCAAGTACTGGAGAGCTTCAATGAGCCTTCTCTTCTCCAGGTTGAACAAGCTCAACTCCCTCAACCTTTCTTCATAGGAGAGCTGCTCCAACCCCCTGATCATCTTTGTGGCCTCTTCTCGACCCACTCCAGCAGCTCCACATCCTTCTTGTACTGGGACCTGGATGCAGAACTCCAGATGGGGCCTCACAAGGGCAGAGCTGAGGGAGACAATCTCCTCTCTCTTCCTGCTGGCCACCCTTCTTTTGATGCAGCCAAAAATACTGTTGGCCTTCCAAACTGCAAGTGCACCACACTGATGCATGTCCAGCTTTCTGTCCACCTGAATCCCCAAGTCTGCCTCCCCAGGGTGGCTCTCAGTGAGTTCTTCTCTCAGTCTGTACACCTAGAAGGGATTGCTCCAATCTCAGTGCAACACCTCGCATTTGGCCTTGTAGAACCTCATCAGGTTCACTGGTCCCACTTTTTAAGCATGTCCAGGTCCTTTTGCATAGAATACTTTCATTCTGTTATATCAACTGCACCACTCAGTGTAGTCAGCAAACTTGCTGAAGGTGCACTCAATCCCACCATTCAGGTCACTGATAAAGAGCACTGGTCCCAAGATGGAACTTGGGGGACACCACTCATTACCAGCCTCTACCTTGTAGCTGAAGCAGAGATGAAAAACACCATCCTTATCCTTAGGGTGGTTGTGGGGAAGCCCAAATGCTGTGATAACAAGCCAATTTGCATTGCGTTCAGTATGGGTTAAGCTCACAGCTTAACACATGTATGTGTAAAACTGAATGTTATTCATTTACTCACTAGAAATGATGGGATGACACCTGTATAAATACTTGGGAGAAATGCTTTGGGATGAAAGACTGTACATAATGATCAGATATTATTAAAATGTCAGGTAGCTCTGGGCATTGAAGAACTGTCTCTCTGTGGAGCTCATGTAAAATATGAAGTCAAAAAACTTTTTTGATTTGCTGAGTGGGTGGCTGAATGGGTTTTGTCATTGTATTTCTAAGTTCTCTCTTTTCCTCCCTCAGATGATGGGTGTTCACTCCAATAGAAAGTCAAATTTCACTGCTGCTCTGTTACCTCCAGGTAGGGACAAGGGAGGTAGCATGATTTGTTGCTATATATTAAGATAGGGGTTATTTGTGAAAACACAGCTCTACTTCAAGCAGCTCAAACCTTGAATTTTAGGGTAGATTTAGACTGGGTAATAGGAAGAAATTATTTACTGCAACTGTGTTGAGACACTGGAACTGGTTGCTCAGGGAGGTTATGGATGCCCCCACCTTGGAGGCATTCAAGGCCAGGCTGGGTGAGGCTTTGAGCAACCTGGTCTAGAGGGAGGTGTCCCTGCCTATAGCAGTGGGCTGGAACTAGAGGATCTTAAAGGTCCCTTCCAACCCAAACCATTCGATGATTCCATGTCAGAATGCCCTTCGATCTACTGTAGCAGTTTGCTTCCCCATAGTGTTGCATCATGCCCAAAAGTGCAGACACAGTGATTCGGCCAGCAGAGAGATCTGCACTGTGCTAATTAAACTTAATTGCCATTTTCTAACACACTGAATCAGGGCTGGGGCTGTGGAGGGGGAATTTGGGAAGCCTTGATCAGTGTGTGAGAACTTCTGAGGGCTGAGAATAGCACAGTCAAACACCTGTTATTTTTCAGCCCTCGTGGTATTAGATTAATAAGATAGCCATTCCTCATTCCTGTGGTAAGTAGAAAAGCTGCTGATCTGCAAATGGTCCTAGCTCCTTGAATTTATCATAATCTACATGCCTTAAATTGAAGGAAATGAGGGGAAATGGAAGGGTTTCAAATAAATGCCTGGATTGGAAAAAAGTGGGCATGGAAAAAAGAGACATATCTTCACCATGCTGTCCTAGCCCTGTCATGACAGAAGAATCTGAATACAGGCAATAATTGAGGTCTCTAATGCCTGGGGACTGCTGGGGTCTGCCTCCATTCAGGACACTGGGTCCTTGCACTATCTAACAACACAGCATACCCATAATGAGAAATCAAATATCCCTCTCCTCAGGGGGTTATTCACATCCCAGCACCACATAGTTACTCTTTCTTGCTCTCTCCAGACAATTAACTGCATTCATTAAATGAATTAGTTGACTGTAAGCAGTCCCCTTGCAAAGAGGAGCAGTTATGACAGCGAGGTTAGAAATGGCAGAGCTACAACTTCAAGCTCTTAGGCACAGAAAGGCTGCCAGGACTCTCTTCTCACTCTCCTTTAATGCCCTCAGCTCTCTGTCATCACTGCACATTTTGCATTGCCCACTCATTCCCATGTGCTGCAGAATTGCTGACCACAAGGACAGAGAGTCCCAGCAGAGCTGAGGCAGCTACTTGTTGACCCACCTCAGCTTGCTGGGACTGAGGCCCACAGCATACAAACCCCAAGCAACTGAAAAGCTCAGATATAAAACAAATGCACACGGTTTCCTGCCACATGCAAACCCTGCACTAAGGTTTCCTGGCCTATAATTTTAGGACCAAATTGTTTTTATATTAGTGCTCTACAGCACATTTTTAATCTCAAGTTTGTGTTGTTCTGTGAAGATAAGCCTTTTGAAGAGAGGGTTAGCCAGGAGGTAACTGTGGCACTCACAAAGAAGTGAAGCAAGAACATCAGCAACCATTTTCTAGGGATCCCCATCAATAAAGGTGACCAGTTTTTATCCCATGGTCCTGAACCACTGGGACAATTCAAGCTGGCCTTGCTCTCTTCTAGCTGCTTCTCCTCTGCCTGTGTTCGAGGTCCATTTTCATCACACGCAGCTCAATGTGAGGCAGACACACAGACAGCATCAAATTGCCCCATCCTATGGCGGATGTGTACTAACACATACTAACAAGGGATGCTCACAGCATGTATTTTGAATATTTCCATTAAAGGTCTGCATGGTGAGCACATGAACTCTGAGGATTTTGATGGAATTAACAGACTTCCCCCAAAACTGAAGGGGGTTAGCTTTCTAGATCCTGTCCCAGATGGTAACAAATATGAGCCTTATTTAATGCCTATCTTGTCTTTGGTAAAGATCCTCAGTGATTAACCCATTATATGTGAAAAAAAAAGAAGACTAGGGTGTAGTTATAAATAACATCACTTCCACTGTAGCGGAAAGTGAGCAATTAAGTAAAATGGTTGAAACATTTCACCCTGGGTATACTCCTCCTCAGAGATAAGGATTGTCTGGTAATTGCTTGAAAAGCAGATACAGGGGGAAAAAAATTGAAGGAAGAATCAACATCAAATGTAAGATGCTTGGTTGAACTTGAGAAATGCTCTAGTAATAGCTTCAAGCATTCAAATTGAAAAATGCATCCCTACTTAATATTATTGATTCCATGTCTGGAGACAAACCCACAAAATATTGCGTCCAACTTGCTGGAGATGCTAACCAGAAGGACACAGACAAATGAGGTCAAAGTCATTACTTTGTTCAAGCAATGAAACTCAAAATCGAAAAAAGAGCTGTTAAAAAACTTGTGGTGTGATCACCATTGCCCTTGTATAATACAATATATCTATTCTATTCTAACCTGCTCATAAAGAGATTACCCTAAAATTCTACTGGTGAAATCTTGGCTTATTAAATCTGAGAGGTATTTAAATATTGACTTCAAGAGAGGCAGGATTTTACCCTTCAGTTTATATCTAAGCATTCAAAATGCTTCTTTGGCCATGACCCATCTCTTGTTTTAGTTTGAACCTGAAGGGCTGGAACTCTCGAGTGCCATTTTGTTGTACTTTTACAAGGGATAGGAGTTATTCACAGGAGTTATTCTTCACCTAAGAAAAAACAGGTAGCTGTAAAGGGAGGAAGACAAATTCTGGAAGAAGATTACCCAGATCTAAAATAAGGTTCATGTTCAAAATCTCTTGTTCACTACTAAGAATAGAGGGATACTGTGGAGGTCAACCTTCCTGCACTAAAAATAGGGATATAGTCACCAAGGCTATGTAACTGTATTTGCATGTTATGCTGAACTCAGCAGGGAATAAAAAGAAGATCTTCAGTTAAAGCACAGCACTGCCCTTAACAGAAGATGCTCCATAGAAAGACAATGAAATTACAGAAACAATGGAAGAATAAAATTACATTTACCAAGTGAAACTGAAAGCATGAGATTAGTATTTTTAGGTTGCAAAACGCTCTCTACTCCAGTACACATCCCATGCAGGCCTTTTTTTTTCACACTGGGACTAATCAGGTCCCAGGAGCACGGGCATATCCTGGAAGAGGATTATATCTGAAATTATAATTGTACATTGGCCATTATTTTTAGTTAAGTCAGAGATGTGAATTAAACAGCATTATATGCAGCAATGAGTAGGAAATTAAAAGTACAGATTAGAAGCAAGAAGCAATCTTTTCTTGACTGTGGGGCTTGAGGAAATGAACACTCTGTGATGGCCACTCCAGTAGTGCTGGGTGCTGAGGGCTCTCTCAGCAGCAGGCTCACAGGCTCCAAGAACCATCTGAGCCTGGCACCTGGCCTTTCCTACCACAGGCTGTAGCTGGGAAGGGACAACAGCCATAGCAAATACTACCACATGTGCCTGGCAAGTCACATGTGAAACACCCTTGTGACTACAGAGCCTGGTGAGATGGTTGTGCTTTCTAGAAATAACTCAGATACCTGCAAGGCACTCATTTCTGCTTTCTATCCCCCCAGCTTTGTGCGTGAACTGTTGTGGCAGGGAGGGTAACGTTGCCATTGCTCCAGCCTTGAATTAGCTATGCTCAATTCTCCTGACAAAAATGCGGGAAAAAAAGTAAAGTTATGAATGTTCTACATGTAGGGCACATTTCAGGGGGGATATTGCCATGTTTCCCAAAGTATCCAGTTCCTTATTTCTTTTTCAGGATGATCTGACATAACTGAAATACGGAGACTAAGTATACATTTTCATCTACATCTGTTTTTCCTAGGAAAGATGCCCTTATTGTTTTACATTCTATATATATATATATATATAGAATGTAAAATATAATGGAGACCAATGCCATCAGCAGAAAGCCCCAAGACTGGAGAAGATAGTCTTTTAAGATTATAACAGGAGATTTTTGATGTGCATGCAACGGGCCTCAAGTATCTTACTGTCCTTTTAAGGATCTTGACTTTCTGCAGAGAAATCTAAATATGCCATAGTGTGAAGATTAGATTGTGTTCTGTGTATAGACATACACTGTCATTTTTCCTTACCAACACCTACCACCATTGCTCTTCATGTAAAGGTATTTCATTTGCTGAATTCAACCTGTCAACTGTAACAAATATATCCTAATCCCATTATATGCATCACAGTTCACTAACAGCCACGCAGGAGCCACCAAGCCTTTTTCTCTTTGATCATCCCAGATTGACACACTGGCCAAAGGCAAGAGCCAGGATGTCTGCTGAGAACAGATGTGGAGAGACAACCTGCCGGGCACAAAACCTGCACTCTACACGTTCAATATAAAGGACACTTATTTAATAGGTACCTCAGCTTCCATTTTACAAAGTTCACTAATGTCGTAAGTGCTTTAACATCCATTATTTTCCTTTAGCTCTCCATTTCTATCTGTGCTGCTGTGCCATCTTGGATCTCTTAGTGGCACCACTGCTGACTACAGGGCTGCAATTGTGACTCAGTAATTGTAGCTGTCTAGTTTCCCTCTTCAGCATTAATTTAGGTATTGACTTATTTTCTCAGGAGTCTAATACTGTTACGAGGACATCATGGGATGAGATCACAGAAGAGAGGGGCAGAAAACAGCTGCTATTCTGTTGAAAACTCAGGCACAATTCTTACAATTAAAAACTAAAACAAAATATTAAATTTTGAAATATATACCATTAACCGAAGATTCTGCAATACTTTGTTTTGAACTCTGGGAATGATCTACTGAAATGCTCTCTTTACAGAATTGAAGCATCTTATTTAATGTTATTTAAACCTGTACATTATATATCTCCCATGCTCTTCTGTACTGAGGGATGCGGTTTAGTGGGGAAATGTTGGTAGTAGGTGGAAGATTGGACTAGATGACCCTGGAGGTCTTTTCCAACCATGGTAATTCTATGATTCTGCATTATCCTGTTACACGTGAATCAGAATGATAGAAATCAAAGCACTTTGGAAATTTTGCTTTAAAATATTTCAATATGGTGAAACACTGCTTCATCCGCATTTTTGGAAAGGGGTTCAAGTTCCTTTGGAAACTTTCTAAATACCCATACGAAATTTAAAAAACAGCTGTACAGACAAAAGTTTTTAGGTAGTTAATGTGAGCATTTCAAGACTGTCAGCAGATTAATGTCTTTATTTGGGTTTGCAAACAGAATCTTTCTAAGGGACAATGAGATGCTGTGCAGACAGACTGCAAGTGCAGATTTGTTGGAGCTATCAGACAATATTGAATGTCTCCTGTCCAAATGTTGAGAGCTGTAAGGCTCTATTGGCTTCACTGCAGAAACAGGCCACAAGGAATGAGATTCACGGATGGATTAGAAAAGAAGGACAACATTCCCTTATCACAAAGCAGCTCAACAAAATTGAGAGTCCCATTCAGATTGGAAATAAAATTACTTTCCTGGCTGTGCCATTAGAGAAAATATTGACTAAAATAGATGTTAAAATATATTAGTGTTCAGACTGTCGCCTGTTCCTTTGACTGGGTTGAAGATATCATGTTTAATCAGTTTTAATATTTTTTGTTTATGACAAAACACAGAGCTGCATGGTTTGGACTGTGAACATAGCAGGAAATTTTTCCTTTGTTTCCTCTCCCCTTATACAAATTGCTGTTTTGACAACAATCATTAAGGGAATAATAGAAGCATGTTTGGTTTTTTTTGGCAGTTGGTTTTAAAAACCATGACCTTAGCAAGTCCTTTAATAATTTTGGACAAAATAATGACTCACTGAACTACTACGGTCCTTTTTGTGCAAATTAGCTGTTTTCAAATTATACATGTACATGAATGGCCTCCCTCAGAACTGAAATACAGCCAAACTTGCTCAGCTGCAAGGTGGCAGCCACAGAGACAAACAGTATAACTCTGTTAGTTGAGTAATCCTGGACAGGACACTAAGGCGAAGCTCTTCTCTTGCAGTCGTTTCCATGGTATCTTTAACACCTACATATAACAACTAGGACATTGGTTGTTAAAGTCTCATTCAAATAAATCCTACAAAGTCAATTGCATGGAACTCAATTTATCTACCTCGAAATGAAGTTTGCTGGGATTTGAACCTGTGGCTCCAGGAAAAAACAGCCACTTCAAACCCGATGTGCAAATCACCCAGCCATTCTATCAGGTTTAAGACATGAACAGAAAAATTTGAGACCATAAGCATGCATATATATCTCTAAATCTGTACATATATAGCTGTACCTACATTCGCCTGAGATTCATCATGCCCATTGATTTCTGCTAATTCCTTGGCGCTTTTTAACTGCAAAGAGTAAACAAAAACAAAACAAAAAAACAGAACAAAACAAGCACATTACTTGAGTATTTCACACAGTTATCTTTGATTTATTTGAAGGAGCATTTTATAAAGCTTCCAATGAGAAAAACAGATGGAGCATATAATTCTAATGAGTTTTTGCTCAAACCATTTTGAAACCCACATACTTAAGGCTTGATAGGTTGTCCAAAAAAAAAAAAAAAAAAAAAGGAAAATAATAAGACTGGGTCATTATTTTTTAAATAATAAGATTAGAAAGTAGTTTCAAGGCATAAAAAGTGCGCAGAATTGGCTCTCAGGAATAACAAATGATTTCATTTCCCATTCTTGTCGCTATTAGTTTAAACTTTACAACATTTGCAAGTTGCCACTAGGTAAATAGCGTTTTGCTAATGATTACTTTTGAATGATATATTTTGAGCTTTTTAAGATGCCAAAAAATACTACTGACTGTATGTTTCCTTCATGAGGACGCATCTAAATAACTGACATGGCTCCTGGGTATGATGGAAAAGGAACTGAAGAGAAGTACAGCTCTTTTGTTTAACCACTGGCAAGAAGAATTGAGGAGATGCTTCCAATTTCAAATTTATGACCTGGACCACAACTGTCTTTCCTCCTGAACTGGCTTTCTTGGGGAAATCCAGGATTACATGGGCAACTGGAAAAGACATTCCTGAGAGATTTAAGGGCCATCCTGGCTCATGTCCTGAGCCACAGTGAGATACACAATCATTCATCCTGTGACTGAGGAGACACCATAGCTCTCCTGAGACTATGAACCACAGATGTTTGTATTCTTAGAGGAAGCTCTCAACACCATTTGGAAACTGATGTATTTATTCCAGCCTAATTCAAAGTAGATATTTAGGGTAGGGGGAAAATGTGCAACAATCAACAAATCTTTCCTCTGTATTCCTTGGTGTCCATCTGTTTTTGATAAAGAATCTGGAGTGGATTTACGTGTTGATGATGTTGTGACATTGAATGACATCAGTCCTAAAATCCAGGTGAATATGGATGTCATTATTTTGTTGGGTGTCTGACACAGCAGCCTTGGCCAACTACCACCATGGCTATATAACTTCTATCATCTTTTTGCTATCTGGCAGCAACAGCTAAAGCTAGCCATGGATCAGTCCTTTCTCATAGTTGCTAATCTGACAACTAAGGTAAGTGGCCATGGTCTCTTGTATACCTTATGATGCAGGTTTGTGTGAGCCACTAAACCAATCTTGAAAGAGAGGGAAGTGGGGCAACAATTCCTGAGAAAGTGGTACAAAGGACATCTGGGGACTTCGGAGTTATCAGATCCAGGTTTAATTGGCTGATGCTTATATTTCAACACTCTTGAAAAACCTGCAATTCATACTAAAAATAGTGTGATGCATTTCCAATGAATACTACATCCATGTATATATATATATATCCATCCATCCATATATATATATACATGCAAAATTTTTCCATCATCCTGTGAAACCACCTCACTGTGAGGATGCTGATAAGACTGAGATGAGAAGGCTTCTTCCAGTCAAAACCCAAAGTCAAGTATTCCTGCATCATGCTGCGAGTCACTTCCTGATTCTGCGAACTCTTTATTACACTAACACACCTCACATGAGCAGTCCTGTGGAATGCAGATGAGTTACTCATCTGAATATGAGGTCAGGGAAGCATGCTTGAGTGCATAAACCTGTTCTGCACACTAATGCCATGATCTGAGTGCTCTGGAAGTGCTGTTCATTACTTACCTTTCTCCCTTCCTTTTTCAGGTGGATGAAACACCATCACCCCTTGATGGTTGCCAGCTTCTTGGGCAATGCCCTGCATGCGTTCTGCTGGTGACATATAACCCTCCATTTCACTGCATATGTTTGCTTGGAAAATGGGTTCAGCCTCCAGCCTGTGTTGGTCTGCGAGGCTTTCAGCTCACCAGTTTCCTGCCATCACTGTACTGGTGGAGGCATTGTTAATCCAATGAATGTAGCGGGATGCTTGAGCCTTTTTCTCTTTTATGGCCTGCAGTGCCTTGAAAAGGATATCAGAGCATAGGCAACAAGGTGCTAGCATCCACATCAACACTACAGTCACCGCAGTAGAAGGTGGACAGCTAGAGGGATGAAGTCTCTTTTTTCCAATATTGTTTTTATAAAATTCAAATTTAAATTGTACTCTTCTCTCACATCTGAAACAATGATAGAAACCTTGGAAAAACATACAATACTGGAAAAACCTAAGACAGGCTCCATTGCAGGTTGGTGGTGAGAGTGATGTTGCCAGCAGAGAGTATGCTGAGGCCATACACTGAACTAGTTCCAGTAACAACCAAGGGATGACCTGGAAGGAAAGGAGAAGGGTAATGGAGCTGGAAGTCTATGATACATCTTCTGCCATGGTGGGACAGGTTAAGCACAAACCAGTGTGCACAAAGTCCACTGACAACCAGAGCTGGTCACTGTGGGTCAGATCTGACCAGAAGCCTTTTGCTACAGCTGTGCAGCCTGGTGCACAAGTGATCAGGACCTTTGCCAGCAGGATGTCTGAGATGAAAAGACATATTTTAGCAAACATATAACAAAAAAGAAAAAAGATTAATGCATTCGAAGCAGAAGCACAGCACTGTGTATTTCTCAAAGAAATGTTCATGTTAACTTGACTCTGCCATGTGATTTTCAATACTCATTGTTGGAAAAACACACAGACGAGCTGTGGTGCTTGTAAAAGAAAGCTGCGAGCCTTGGCAAGTGTGGGTCATTACTGCTAGGGCTTTTGCTATTCTGGAAAATTTTGGAAATGATTCAGGGTTGTTGGAGAAGCTCACTGGCTGTGCAGCTCTCTTTTAGGAATTCTGCCTACTTACTGCCTTAGCCCTAGGCATGCTTCAGCTAATGCTCAAGAGAAATGCAGATCCATCGTGCCTTTTTTTCCAGCTACTGTTTCGTCTGTCTGCCTAGCATGAGTGCACATTTGATTTGCAATTAGTAGGAGTCCACAGAGATTCAGAAGTCTGCCCTGGTGGTCCCTACAGTCCCTACTGGGGCCCCAGATTATAAAATATTCCTGAATGTTTCTGCAGAATTTAATTGCTATCAAGATAAAATAACCCCATTTGATTTCATTATTGTTTTGGGGAGTATTTTATAACGCTTCACCTTGAATGCCATGTAGAAATGTAAATGAGATGCAATTAGCTGAAGAGATCTAGTAGATTCTGTGTGTGTAAAGATGCTGTTGTTACCTAATCGATTCTTCCCCAAGGCTTTTTCTAGAGCACAGTCCTGCATCAGTTCTAATTTAGAAGGTTATTTTTATAACAATAAGCGCTTTGAACATATAACCAAAACCAAAAGCATTATTTTTCTTTTCCAGAATGTAAATTATTAGTTTATAGAATATATTGCTCATAAGATATGTTCAGAGACAAATGTTAGGTGTGGAACAATGTCAGTGCTTTCATAATGAACATTAAAAAAATCTGAAACACACATAATTTACTTGTCCTGATACATATATTAAATGTTTAAATCTGTTTGACATATGTACACATATATGCTCTAATCTCTTAACCATAAGAACCTGCTGATTCTCTGCCATCAAGGCAGTTCAGAACCCACAATGTTTAAACTGCACATAATGACCAAGTCACAAAATATTTTAGCTCTAAGTTCATGTAGAAAGGACAAAAATACATCTCACAGCAGTTTCTATGCAGCACAAATGGGGATCTGTGATTTCAGTGTGCCCATCCTATGTGGTTTGTATACAACACATTTATTAATGTGTAAACCATGTCTGCATACAGTGCACTGCTTCATCTCCAGATTGACAAATCCAGCTCCAGATTTTCTTTCTGCTGTGGAACTGCCCATTTTACCTTGCTTATAAAACAACAGTATTAAATAGACCTCTCAGTGTCACAGAATACTACAGCATCAAAGAAAGCTGAGAAAAAGAGTCAGATTTACAGCTGTTTGCTTTTCACTGCTTAGGAAAGTGCATCAGTGAACTACTATTTTTAATGCTTCTGGGATAAGTTCATGATATCTGCATGAATGACACAGGAGATGACAAGCTCCTTGTCTTTAATACTACCTATAAAAGAAAGCTTTTTTTTTCTCTTTTTTTCTTTTTTCTTTTTATTCAAGTACATTTGCTTTTCAGGCGTTTTTAACTCTCTTTTTTTACTGGAGTGAAAAAACATTTCACTGATAGCTATGTTGAATAACATAAATGGTAATGTTATTCAAAATGTAAATTCACTACTGGATGGTGTAAAATAAGGGTCCATTTTCACTCTGTTCCCTTAAACTCTGTGTCAGCTCTGGCTGCATTCACAAATGATAATCAGAGTGGACACATGGACGTGACATAAGGTTATGTCTTGCTCACAGCACAGTCAGTGGTCAGGCTTTTATGGATTTTGGAGGCAAAGCTATGACTCCTCCATCCCCTCAGCATGCCTAAAATAGCGTTCTTCTCCCACCAGAAGCACTCACCTGTTCCTGCAGGACTTTAAGCATCGCTTGTGTATGCGTTTGCTCTTCCTTGGCTTGCTCCAGCTCTGATTTTTTGTTATTTAATTCTTCCTGTATGCTCAGCAATTGCTGTACAAGCAAACAAACAAAAAAGGGTCTGGTTAGCACTATCTGGATCCAAAGCAGTATTAAACCTTCAGTTTGATAAATCCTCATTTCAAACAACGCTTTGCAGCCTGCTCCTACATTTATTATTGTTTCATAATCTGTGTCTAAATGGACCAAAGGTAAATTATTTTCATCTGCATCCCCTTCCGTAGCAGTGCTTCAGAAATAGTGCATCTGTTAGTGTGTATTAAGATATTTGTTACATTAAAGTAGAAACTCCTGGTACAGTATATCACCCACGGAGGGACTGTCACATTCATCTGAAGCAAAATCTTATTTGTAGAAGTATATGTTGTGGATTTAATAATACTAGGGTAAACACTCTGGTACATAAATAATTTAAGAGCACAGTCTTTTAATATAATTAGTCATTGGCTCAAAGCCATTTTCATTCTATGCAAAGCAATATTCTGGAAAGCTTTCACATTGAGTTGCCAAGAAGACAAAAGCTTTCCATTTTTTTTTTTTTTTTTCCCTCATGCTGTGATGTTTTATTAGACCAGAAAGACTAACACCCTCCAATCAATGTATCAGCTAGGAAGACAAGTTGATGTGAATATCAAAACAAAAAGCTATGTACAAAAAACAATTTTTAGGAAGATAATTCTGGGACATCTTTGAAAGTCCACATCCCCTGGTCCTGGCTAGCTCCAAGTTCTGCATGGATTTATTTTAACTGTTAAGAGCAGGTCAGTGGATTTAATTAATCCTGAAATAATTATATATATTTTTTGTTAATATGATGAATGTTACACATTGCTAAAGAGCAAGAGAAGACAAATAGAGATTAGAAATGAGTTTATGCTGATCTTCATTAGTAATCGAGAACGGAAATTCTAATTTGCTCAGACAACACACTGTTTTGCTTATGCTCCTTTTTAAGGACTACTTGAGCGAGCAATTACTTTAATAACTAGGATTACTTATTTAACCATGTATCTAAACACCTAATGTTCAGTTTACGCTTTTGCTTAGAACTGGTAACTGACTCAAACAGATGTTGCAGGTGTTCAGCATCTTGCTAAATTACAGACAATAAATTTAGAAATAGCCACTGGCCTTTTTCCACAGCACTGAAACTCAGGCATGAAAGGACTCAACGCCAATACTGTTTTCAGAGCTGCTTGGAAACCCTCAACATTCTGGGGACTGGTAGCGCATTTTTCATGTAAGTAAATACCAGTTTGATGGATTCATTCACCCACTAACATAAAATCCATGTCCAACTTTATCTTGCACTCTGTACAGTCCAGCTAGGTGTGTTCCTGACCAGGATCAGATCACCAGCTCAGAATCGTGTTCATCTTGCCCGCTGGGCACCATTCCCTACAATTTCAGAATATACCATGCATTTGTACTGTCAGATGTTACACACTGTTACATAGGCAGCTCCTTTGCACAGTTATAGATTTCCAAATGTTTCACGGGGTAGTGCTGGAACTCTCTGGGATGGGGTCCTGGGCAGCCTGAGATGGTAGGTGGCAACACTACCATGGCAGTGGGCTGAGACTAAATGGTCTTTGAGGTCCCTTCAAACACAAGCCATTGATTCTATCATTCCAATTTTCAGAAGAGGAGTTTATAAGACACCAGAAAGACAGCAGAAGTCTTCTCAAGGGTTACTAGCAGAGGCACCTGCATTTTGACATGTATATGAGTCACCTAAGTGGGGCTGATGAAACTTCCTCTCCTTCCCAACTGCTATCTGTTAGACCTTATACAGTTGGACAGGGCAAAAATTGTCACAGAGAAATAAGTCTTTGCTCTCCATCTCAGACATCTCCATCTCTGGTATCTCCATCTCCATTCCCTGAACAGTTATGTCTCACCAATGCAACCAGTCTCTAAACAATTCAAAGGGAGAAGTCAAAATGAATGAAATGATCCAAGGGATGGAACACCTCTCCTACGAGGACAGGCTGAAAGAGCTGGGGTCATTCAGCCTGGCAATGAGAAAGCTCCAAGGTAACAGCCTTTCACTATCTAAGGGGGAGCTGCAGGAAAGAAGGGGACAGACTCTTTAGCAGGGTCTGTGGTGACAGAACAAGGGGAAATGGCTTCAAGCTTAAAGAGTGTAGATTTAAGTTGGATATAAAGAAAAAGACTTTTACAGTGGGGGTGGTGAGGTACTGGAACAGGTAGATATGGTTGATGCCTCCATTCCTGGAGACTTTCAAGGCAAGGCTGGACAAGGCCCTAAGCAACTTGATTGAGCTGTGCATGTCCCTGTTCATTGCAGGGGAGTTGGATTAGATGACCTTTAAAGGTCCTTTCCAACTCTAAGGATTCTATGATTCTATGATCCTCACATAATCCAGAATTGCATTTAGCTTATTATGGACCTGGGAAGGGAATTCCTTCTTTGTCTCTCCAGGCAACCAGCTAAAACCTTGAAAGGTAAGATTTGATTAACAACATTTCCCAGTGCAGTGCTAGAAGCATGAAGGAGTCCAGGGAGAACCACACAAGGGATCCTACTTGCTCCACAGCCTTTGGAAGAAGTGAACAGGCCTGCCAATCCAAGGAGAACACCACCACCTTCCAGACCAAACCTTCATCTTGATTCAGATATTTTACTTCAGCTTCTGGGAGAAACCCTATAGCTGTCCTTCTGAATGATATTAACACCTACCTGGAAGATCTTGAGTTGTAAGTCCATCTTTGCCACTGGAAAGCCCATTCACTTATAGGCTGAACTTGTTATACTTTCACCAGGAACACTAAAATCACCTTGATCATCCTAACTGCTGTGGTTCTTCCACAGCAAAGGCTTAAATATCACACACTAACTCACAAACTACTGCTGTTTTATTTTCACATCTTCCACTGCTATCTCCCACTGTGCTTTAGTCTAATTATATACTTCTTCCTTTGATCCTGACTTTCTGTTTAGTGTTTGAGGCAGTTTCTCAAGAGCTGGCCTAGCATGGGAAGAAGTAGAGTGGCAGGCACACTTGGAGGACACAACGACAAATACTCCCCACTCAGCATCATCGCACTTGTTTTCAGGCCAGCTAGGAACATGAATCCCAGTAAACATCCAATGTTTTCAGTTTGTTCAGGTTGTCATGTGTTTGCAACTCCTACTGCAAGCACTTGACATGAAGTAAAACTTCCCAGGAGTCTTAATGGTTAAACTGTCATCAAGTGTAGGGTTACTGTGTGTCCCTCAGCCCGTATTTTCAAAGACAGTAAAGAGTTCCCATTTCATGGAGATGGAAAACAGAGCATCTGTAGCTAGTATACAACATTCTCAATCACACGTAAGGTTTTTCAATCACAGAACTGGGATCTTCCCATCCAGTCACCAGAGACACCGCAATTGTTTAAACCTTGTAGCCATTCCCTTGGGATTTAACCTTCTTTCTTTTTCTCTTCCTTGCATATATCTCTAAAAGCTGCAGAATCTGTTCATTTCACATGGGTCAGATTCAAAGCTTTCTTTTTTTCCTGAGAGGTTGATGCCACCACAAGTAAAAGGAATTATAACTGCCAAACAACATATTTTTCCCTTCTAGTCTTAATTTGGGAAATGATGAAATAGCTTTGACTGAAAAAAAAAAAAAAATCAGACCAAGACAGATGATCAGCTTGAAAAATTTCAGCACAAACACGTGATGTTTGGCAAAATTAGAAGCAAATGGAAAGAGGATGTTACACTGGCAGGAATGAGGCAAGTTTCATAACAGTGACTGCTGTTATGCCTGCATACAAACAGACAGCCACTCCATAATGATTGCAATGAACGATGCCAAGATGATGGTATTTAATTATTCAGAATTATTATTTTTTTCACATAAATGTGCTTATTAAAAATTGATTCTATAGAAATATGTTTTTGCCCTTCAGATTACTTGCAAGTGCATACAGTGATCAATTAAAATAAAAAAATGTTCTTGATTTTAGTCTTCATGCTGTCTGATTTTGTTCCATCTACTTCACTGCCTCTTCCAGCTCTTCCACCAGAGCTTCCTTCAATGCCCACCCACCCACACAACATTTGCTGCCTGACTTTCCACCTGTTTGTCCTGCTGGCTTGCCTCAGAGCTTCTGCCAACAAAGCTATCAAAATAACACTTTCTTCAATTCTGTTTCACCTCTCTGGCTATTTCCTTAAGCCTTGATGTCATCAGCTTGGTGACACAGCCAGGGTATTCAGTCTGCAATCTCCAGTTTCCTCAGGTAAAGTCCTAGTGTCAGGAGGCAGAAAAGCGCGACATCCAGAAGTATTATCCTTGATATAGAGTGTGTCCTCTCCTCTTCCTGGGAAGGGGAAGGGTTAGCTGCAGCCTTCTGTTAAATGCAAGGGAGAGGCTACCAGCAGCAAGAGCAGGTAACCCACACAGAACCTGACAACGAGGAAAACTTGATATAGGGAGTGCTGATATGTGGAGATTTTTGAGGAAGGTTGGGGAATATCCAGCATCAATCTGTAGAAAGTGCTTTCCTGGGTAAAATGGTAAGAAGAAGAGGAGAAGTCTGTTCCTGGTATTAGCCGGGAGAGGCATCCAGAACTGAATGATGAATGGAAGAAGTCTGGAAAACATTATGTGTCACAGATGTGCTTTCAGAGAACCTGCTCTGAGTATCCCAGAGGGAGGTACCTGCACAGCCTTGAGCTCCACCAGCACTGGTCTGGATGCTCAGTTGGTATATATGCGAATTTGTTATTGTGCTACTTGTTACTGTGGCTGCTGGGCTGTCCCTAAGAGATGAAACCCTGAAATAGGTCCAAATCAGACCTGTAGACAACACCTATATCCCATCACTGGCATTGCCAGAAAGAAAACAGGAAAGGAGAGATAATTAACTTAATGGTTGTCTCTCAAGATGCCAAGAAATGCATTTTAGGTAAAAAAATGCAGGCAGCATGTCTGTTTCCCATGGCAGTTCTGGCGCTGCTTTGGAAAATACAACTCTTCAGTGTTAAGCTTGTTTCATTCATGAGGACCAAGTTCCTTCTTGTACATAAGTGAGTAGCTGATTTCTTTATATGAGAGAGAAGTGTGTGAGCATGTTATTTTTTTAATATATCTTTTTCCACACATTCCCACCTCCAATGCTGAATCTCTGTCAGCAGCAGTTCAGTGCTGCCCATGTGGCATAGATCTTGAAAGCGTAGACAGAAAATTACCATCTTAAACCAATCTTCACAGCTTCTGAAACATTAAATATAGATGGCATTATTGAAGCCAGCTGAATTACTCAGACTGTGTACAATGTGGTGCCAGCATGGCCAAGAATGCTAACAACCGAACAACACACAGTGCCTTGAAATATATGAGAAGTCCTAAAGGGAAAGTAATAGCTTGCTGCTGCGTATCATGAAACATGCCTTCTTTTTTCTCTTCACCTCCCAGCCCACATTTCTTCCTTTCTCCCCAGAAGGCAGTGTTACTTCTGTACATTTAAATATAAATTATGGACATACCTAGAAAGGTAGGCACACACACAGCCTAGCAAGACAAAGGCTCTCAGAAGGAAACCATGGTTGCCAGAATGAAACCATCAGTGCTAAGAAAAGGGAGAAAGATCAGAAGAGACCACAAGGCCTGAGGCAGTACTTAGGGTACTATAAGGCTGACAGAAAAATGAAAAAGGAAAACTAGCGTATACCACAAGTTAGCACTGAATGGTCCTACTCTTGCTATATATAAATGTATATATGTATTTGTTCTCCACAGTCACTTGTAAATAAAGGGAAGTGAAGGGTGAAAGGGAAGTGAAGAAGTTCAGACAAAAGCGTATCTCTGAGGTAGGAGCATTGCCTTTGATCACAGGGAACGGGCAGTTGCAGCAAACCCAGCCCACACGGCCACAGGTGGACTCATCCTACAGTTTCTGGAGTGGCTGCAGAATGACCAGAAAAGATCTGTGGCAAATTCCTTTAAAATGAGAATAACAGCCCAGGAGGGATGATGTTACACATTTTAACAGAGCTAACTCAGTTGAATAGACAGCTTCAACAACTAGTGAGCACAGGCAACTGAGTTCTATATGTTATCTATGTGATATTAGGGGGCCACATATTATTTGCCACTTACAACTTACGAAGAAATTATTTACTTTCCTGCACAGGAAAAATGGGGTGCTCTGGTTCAGTAGGTGCCTAAAATAAAGGCAAAAGTCATGTGCCTCAGACAGGCAAGCTGAATTCCACTCAAGGTTATCTTATTCAATACTGAAGACACTAAGGCTTGTACAGTAAAAAATAACCAAAACAAAGCTAGTTGTAAGCTAACAGAAGTGCAGCCATTTCCCCTATGATACACTGGAACTGGAGATCTAAAGAGTATGAAATCATAGGCACTGAAAGGACTGCAGAGACAATTAAAGTACCCCCATACTCTGCCCATTTCTGAGGTTTTATTCTTTTTCCTTTTTCTTCCCAAAGCAAGCTTTATGCTGTCAATTCCAACTTTATTTTAGAGAAAGAAAAAGAGTTGGCCAGATGGAAAAGGACAAAAATCAGCAAGGAAAAGCAAGGTAAAAAAGTGTGCCAAAAGTCTTACAGGCTGTTCACAAATAAAGAGGAGAATGATGATAAATATTTCTCAGTAGAGTCCTATTTAAGTGGAAGGAAGAGAAATAATGAATCAAAATGAAACCTCAGGGACACAATCAATTGCAAAATAAAAATACATATCGCTCTGCCAGTGGACAGGATGGAAGGGTGTCTGTGTCTATTTCTAAGACAGACAAGATTTCATATCACAAATGGCCAGCACATGGCAGGCTTGAATAATGAGAAAGTGACTTCCCAGCTGAGCAAATATGCATTAGTAACAAGACGCTGATGAGGCCAGACAAATCACCAAGGAAACAGCAGAATGTGAAAGACAAGTCAAAGAAGCTTTAGAAATGAGCCCTCGAGGAAGTTAGCCATGTTGCAGCAGTAAGGGTGACATACATGCCACACTGATGTATGACAAGGCATTATTAAAATAAAGAGTACGACTGTGGATTTTATTTTTTAAGGGAGAAAATGGTAATACACTGTAATACAGCAATGCTTCTCATCCTTCCCATCTCTCAGGGACTGTCAATATCATAGTAATTACAAGGATATTATTGTTTGTTATGGCTAATGGAGTTTGCAATGATAAAAGTCCCAATCCTTATCTTCCTGCTGTGGGCCTGAGCTGGTGAAAGGTCCATGTGTGTCAGCCACCCAACTCCTGCTTGTTTAGGGAATTTACCTGCAAAGTGAGCTTTCCTGCTTCTGACCAGACAAAAAGAACATCCTGAGCATGTTAGCTCTGTGAGTTAACCACCCTGTAAGGGGCTGGGAAGCTGGGCACACTCTTGAAGAATGTGTATCATGAAAATAATGAAGAACACTGAGCGTAGGAGCAGGCAGGACTGAACTGTAATGTCAAGTGAAAAAAAAAACAGGCAGATGGAACTGAAACTGCTTGAGGGGAGGTTACAGAGAAGATGGAGTCAGGGTCTTCTCAGGTAAGGATTGAGGACTAACAGACACAACAAGTAACATTTCTATTACGTTCCACAGTTAGTTACTGGAACAAGAGCTCGGAGAAGCTGTGGACTCTCCATCTTTGGAGGAACTGTGAAAACAGCCAGACTAGGTCCCGAGCAAAACAGCTCCAGAGCTGACCCTGCTTTGAGCATGCGATCTCTGGAGGTTCCTTATTTCTTATATTATTCTATGATTCTAAAGAACAAATACTAGATATCAGATAATTAGATCTCCATTTCTTTTGTTTCCATGATGCAGAGTGATTCAGCCATCCTAACTATGAGAGGTTGTGTTTGGGACTGTGGATCAGATGGAAAGAGAAAGTTAATGGTGCAAAGAATAGCTTAACAGTCAATCTACAGCTTTCTTTGTCAATAAATTTTTAAGAGTTTCTCTTATTCCAGTCAAGAAAAACAAATAATCCCTTAAGTCTGCTATGGACTGTTACAACAAATGAAAAGACTGAAGTCTTACAGGATCCATTTCCTACCAGAAGTGAAATCCTCTCAGTTTATAGATAATTTCTACTAGCAGCAGGTATCCCCCTCTAGGATCTCCCTTTTAGAGTAGATTGCGCAAGGTCTTTGATTTTCATGATACACTGTGGAGGGGAGAAATTTGGCCAAGTTCAACTGCATCTCACCAATAAAGTCCCCTCCTACCTTTGCTAAACGAGGTCACTGACATGTTATATAGCCCTTGACTTTTGCTAGCAATGGATATGTGAGCAGATGGCCTTAGAGTTTGTTCTGATCCTGATCAAACAAAGAGGGCTGATCCCAGGTGAGTGTCAGGTTCCCTCTGTCCTCATATTTGTCCTACAAGGCAACCAGCTGGCACCTGGCATGATGTACATTCACAGCAACCTCTTCTTCTCCAGCTTTCTACCTGTAACTGCACATTTTGCATACCCCATCACCAGGCAATGACACTTTATTACCATATCTATTCTTTCATGGAACTGCAAATGAGCACAATATAGCATGCTCTTTCTTAACAAATTAGATTTTTTAAATTTTCATTTTCCTATTCATGAAAAAATATTCATTTTAAAGGAGAACAAAAAGACATGACACATTTTAAGTAGGAGAACAATTGACATTGGGGAAAAGAATCAATTTACCCAATGTTATTGCCATTTAAACACAGTTCCTTGCAGTGGAAGCACAGTTCCTTGTAGTGAAAGAATCAAATGCTTTTGGAAACTATGTCATCAGGAAGCTGATGCTAGTGTTTAGGTTCTTTTAAAGAATTCACATAGGATTGCTAGGCTGTACAACTTATGAGACCTGTACTTCATTGCCACTAGACTACACTAGTGTGATAATGAAGATAGTAGTTGGTTTCTTTCATATTTTCAATCAAACATGTGCACCAGATTATTTCTCTCCAAAGTGTTTATTCATCCTGCCAATCTCACTTCAGCTTTACTATTGGTAGCAGGCAAAAATATGCTACTCTCCATCATTTCACCACTATAACAGCAATCAAGAATATGGTGCTTAGAGCATCTGTGGTCCCTTGTTTACACTTCCTCTGAAACTATGGAAGTAGTGGTTGCAGAAATGGGAAATAAAACACTACTTTTAGTAAGGAAAGATTGTTAAAAACAGGACAAATCTCTTGTCTTGTCAGATATGGGAAATGATTAGTACTCAATTGCCAGCTGCTCTTTTATTTTTATTTTTAAATATAATCAGAAAGAGTAAATATTTTCTGGAAGTTGGACATGCACAGTACTGTGCAGAGCCGAGAAAAGCACAAGGGAATAAAAATAATACTTATGAGAACATTTCTCCCCATACTGGAATAAGGCATATTTCTTACCAGATTCCAAACATCAACCACAGGGTGAGAAAAGAAGAGACTGGCCTGGAAGAGAACATTACATCCAGTTCCTCGCTCTTATCTTGTTTCCATTCCCCATAAATTTATAAGTAATGATCAATATTGTAATTATTACCCTAGTGCTGCTTTTCTAGGAAAACAGACAGATCTAATTAGAATTCATACTTAGTAGAGTAATAAAAACATTTCCAACTTAATTATTCTGGTCTATTTATTCAGCAGGTAAAAAGCAAATACAAGGGGTAATGTTTTTTATCTCTTTTATTTACTCTTGTCTTTAATACTGCATTTGGTGAAAAATCAGGTTATGGTTGTACACTGGCTAGATTATGTACTGAATTGATACTTGATGTGCAAAAGGTAGGTGGATATAAAAGACTACAAAGCTTCTCTGCCTTTAGGGTATATTAATACATATATCCATAAAATGCTCCATCTATTCGACAATGATGTTAATCTCAGCACTAAACTGATACTAGAATCTGTATATTTAAGGGTAAATGGTAGTTGTAATGATCGTGGCACTGACATAGCACTGGATTCAGCAGTTTTCAGCCAGCAATAAATGTACCTGCGACTTCTGACATTTCACAAAGTTTCCAAGTGACAGAAAGGAATGACTGTGACAGTTAATAACCAAACATCTGTGAAAAAAAAATAAAAATAAAAATGGAGAGCTGCAGACCTAAATGGCATCTGAGGCATACAGAAATTTGACAGATGGTGGACTGGGTGGAAAAAATGATCAAAGTCTCTCATGATGCCCCATCCTACTTGCTACTGGTCCTTCCTGGACAGAAATGTGCTTTTTCTCCTGTTCATACTGAAGTAGAGTGGACCATGGAAAGAGTAGATCCTTCCACTAACTGTGTGAGAAAAACTTCTTTTCAGACAAGATAGGCTAGGAAGGACCTAAGCAATGTTATTTAATGGGAAAAAAAGTCTGCCGGTTCACAGCGGAGAGCTGAAAATTGACTAGCTCTACTCCAGTGGCTCACAATGGTAGAAGACCAAATCTTCTCAATGTCAACATGGTGAGGCCAACACTATCTACTTTTGGCTTTTCTGCTTGCATTTTATGTATGCTGCCTTGCTTAAAAAGCTGACAGAGCCAGGACCCTTGTGCCTTCTTGATTAGGGACCAAATCCAGCTCCCAGTGGCAGTGAATATAAGGAGGGATCTGTAATGCTCTCCAGCAGCAATTCTCACCCTCCTGACCACAACTGTAATGCACATCTCAGTGTGAAACGTTCTTCCCTGGATGAACACTGAAAGCCTGAAATGACTTCTAGTCATCTGGCATTTATCAAGAGCCCTTTAAGATCAGACGACCAATTTTCAGATGCATGTGCTATTTATTTTACACGCTAAATGACTGGTAAACTGCAAAAGCTAGTTCTCAGTAGGAAATGTCATGAGTAATGTGGCGTCACAGAAAGACTTTGTGTTGCATACTGAACAACAAGGCCAGAGACGTATTGAATAGGTGATAATTAACTGTGCACTCCCTGTCTGCAGCACTGAACAGGGAAGGGTCCCTGAGGCACAAAGAGCAAAACACAGAGTCTGTAGTTCTGGCAGTTTCTGCCTTCTGAGCACTCAGGTTTGGAATCTGTATTCCTGTTCAAGTGAATCTGATACTGTTTGGGGAAAAAAAGGAAAAAAAAAAAAAAAAAAAGACAAGACAAAAGAGAACTTTCATCATGCTGCATCAGAGTGGCACCCATGTGGGTCATTAGCAGGGTCAGAATGTGTTCAGCCTCCTGCTGAGACATCCAGAGCTAACAGTCGATAGCAGTGGCAGCAGTGCCTCAGCCTTCATATCAGCCCTATGCTTACCACCCACGACTATTCCTATTGTTCTTGCTTTTCACCTCGAGCAATGATTTTAAGTGAGGCACCCCCGCACATCCCCCGCTAATGCAATAACCCTGTGGCTAGATTTTAATGCATCACCGCCAACGAAGGGGAGCCTGTGCTGTCACTGTATGTTAGGAGTGTGAAGTTGAGCCCAGATAATGAAAAAGGCCCCTTGGGGAACCTGGGCAATGAGGTGCTTCTCACATGTCCCAGGCACACCTCAGCATGTGCAACAGAAGAATTGTAGGCACTTGGGTACATTTCATTGAGAAAATATAGGTGGAAGCATGGTTTAAATGGGGATTTCTGGATAACGGCCTTCCTTACAGGAATTTACATCAGCCCATGCTGTATGATGCTCAAGGGACGGAGAGAGTATGACATATTAACATGATGTAATGAAGCACAGTACCAAATCACAAGCATACTGGAAAATGAGCCAGATTAGTAGAGTTATGCAAACATGGCACCATACCTTGGCCAATTAAACCTGACCAAAAGGTGGAGCTTGCTAATTCAAGTAAAGATCCATATTAAAGGAGTTAGGCCATTTCCAGGACCTGAATGGTGCTCAGTAGACTTAGGACTAACTGAAGGTTTAAAACATTGCACTGGTGGTTGCTTTATGGAGATGGTTCACAAACAACCCTGGATGCTCAGTAAAGATGTAAAATGTATTTGGATATATGCTGATAACTGACATCAAATGCATGGCACACTGAGATTTTTTCAAAGGCTTTTCAGCTTTAGGCAGATTTTTTAAAGAATGTGGAAACCACATCATTGACTCAACAGTGATTCACTATCAGATCCTGAGTCCTTGTTTCAAAGTAGGAAGGTGAAAAGTGCAGTTCATCAACAATATTCTTTGCTGGACAACAGCCAAGAAAAACATTTTTTCACTTTGTTCTTGGAATGGTTGAAAGATTTTCATGGGAAATTTGTAGAAGAATTCTACTTGCTAGAATATAAAATAAAATATATATTTAATAAAAATTAAAATTAATTTAATTAATTAAATTTAATTAAAATATATATTTATATACATAAAATATGCTTCACCAAATCATTGAAATTTGGACAAAACATGACTATGTGCTACTTTCCTCATTACCTAAAGTCATGTATCTGGTAAAATGTTTCAGAAAAAAAGACAAGATTTGAAGATTTCTTAGAAGTGTGCTGTGAAACACTGTAAAAATAGTTACAACTAAAACATATCTCCTTGTGATCACAGACTTAATTACAGAATTCCAAACACTGCTGAAAAATGGGATCATTTGAAAAGTGATCTGCTTGGTATGTGTGTTCACATATAGAAATAAATTGAAGGCAGTGCTACCTATGCAGCAATGACAAGTTAATTCAATTTCCATCTCAAAATCAGGTAAAGTGTATCTCATTTGTTACCATGGATACAAGACATTATTTCCATTTGTTTGAGATCTCACAGCGGGTATGAAATTAAACTGTGACACGGTTTTATGGAGAAAGTTGACTCAAAACCCTGTAAGTTCAATGCCATTAGTCCGAAGGATTTTCATTTTTAGACACAATAAAAGGGGAGGTTGGTACTACTGCCCAAAAGGTATATTTCATAAGTAAACATCTATGTGATTTTGCTGATGCTAGTTTGGAGCAGTAGAAGTAGTAGAAGAGAAAATAAACATTCATTTCATCAGTCCTGCAAATGTGGGAAAGCATCCTGAAAAATGGCCAGATGGTAGAATTACATTAAAAATACACTGAGGTTGTGCTATTTGCTATTGTTCGGCACCAAATGTTTACAAAAAAAAAAGAAAAAAATCTTGATTCTGAATATGTATCCAATTTTTCTCAGATAAATATGCTTTACAGACTGCAGCTCAAATCAATTAATCTCTAGTTGACAAAGTTAGAAGAAAAAAAGGTTTATGAAAGAGTGGGAGAAACTGAGAGGAAAGAGACAGGAGAAATACTTTTTTTTAATGCTGACATATATGTAGGATTCAGGAATTCAATGGCACTCAGTTTACCTTGCCTGACATTAATTTTAATATATAGAAAAGGATAAAAGAGAATACAGGTCTTCTTGTTAAATTATTACCACTCAAGTTCAGGGTATATGTTTAATATTTCATAGAGAGACTGATTTCCATAGATGCTGAGCACCTGCTCTACTGATGGATTTCAGCTAAGATTGTCATCCCTCAACATTTACAAAGCCAAGCTGAGATAAAACAAAGTCTACCTAAATCAAAGGTTTAGTTCTAAATATTCATGGATGAATTGCATGAAAAGCACAAAGGTCGTGCGATGTCATGACTACAGCTAATCATTGAAATCCAAAGCCATCATCCAGCTGCTTAATTGACTGATGATTTCCCACCAAATATTCTGAACTCCACCTCCTGTGCCTCTGTGTTGCTGCCCTCCTCAGCATATTGTCAGACTGGATTATCTGCAATGTCTTCTCCAGCTCCTTGGGCCATCTCTAATTACATCCCACTGAGAGTTGGTAGGTTCAACCCCCCTGGATGGCAAATGAGAAAAATTCAACCTCACAGCAAAATTGTCATGAAAATAAAAACTCTCAGAGGAACAGTGACTAAAGTGTCCATTGCTCAGCTGAACAGAAAGATAAGTAAGCCATTTTCTGTTGTTGGCTTGCATTATTAACATTTGCTTGAAGTTACAATAGCAATCTATTTATATTCTCCAGTCTTGATTATCCTTCATTCAGACCCCAGGTAGGAAATTATAAAAATCCAAAATGAGCATTAGAGCTCTAGTCTTTTGATTTAGTAGTATTTTGTGCTGATTTTTCACTAATTTGAATGGAGAATTAGGGCTAGGCTGAAATTTATTTAGCACAATATTTATATATGCAGTTAAATTTAACAAAGACAGTGATATTTAAGTATCCATTTATATAAGGGAAAGATCATGAACAGACCTTAAGCATATTCAGAATACACTGAAAACTTAAGTTTTTTTTTATTAGTGGCTTTATTCCTGAGTACAGGCAAGATTTTATTCCTGAATGATCAACGACTTCTTTTTGGTTTTGTTCAGAATTACTCCACCATATGATAAATCACTCTGATTTGGTAGAACTCTGAGGGCTTATATGGGACTTATATTCATCTAAACACGTGTAGTACTTAAACTCATCTTGTGCTCCATTATTTGGTGTTAAGCAGGATTTGCAGACTGGTTGGATTTGATAGGTTCTGTGATAGCAATGCAAATCTTAATCCAGCCAGGCAGCTCATACGTAAGTTAATATCTTCTGGCTGTGGAGTTTTGTCATATAAACCAGCTTAGTACAATCTGGAAGTGGGTACATCTTGTCCCTTTCTGGAATCTAATAACCATGAGTTATTGAGGAGGACATGTGTCACTTCAGGGCATTAATGAACAAGGCAAAATTAACCTCTGCAGTGACACAGCTGAGCAGCTTGATTCTAAATTGTAGCAACATGGCATCACAGATAGGTTTGTGTTGGAAAGAACCTTAAAGCTCATCTAGTTCAAACACCCTGCTGTGGGCTGGGGCATCTTCCACTAGATTAGATTACTCAAAGCTTTTTCCAACCTGGCCTTAAACTCTCCCAGGGATGAAGAATCCACAGTTTCTCTGGACATCTTGTTCCAGTGCCTTACCACTTTCATAGCGAAGAATTTCTTCTTTGCATCTAATCTAAACCTCCTCCCTTTCTGTTTAAAACCATTTCCCTTTGTCCTATTTCTACATATTTCTTTTATGCCTCTCTTAAGTACTGAAAAACTACAACAAGGTTTTCTCAGAGCCTTCTCTTCTCCAGACTGAACAACCCCTTTCTTCACTGGAGGGGTATTCATAGACGGGAACCCAAGCCAGTGACATGGTGAGCCACTGCCCTTGCTCTCTGTTATAAGCAGGAAAATATACATGTTTCAGCAGGAAATAAATAATATACATGCATGTTGAACAAAAAGTGCTTATGCATTAATATACATCCGAGAGAAAGCTATGGGAACAGGTCTGGACATGATAGAAAAGACTTACCCTGCACAATATCAGGAGCATACTGTCAAATGCAGGGTAATGCATACAGAAATATGAGCTTCTCCTAAAGAGACATGTGGCAGTTAATGGCCTACTGGTTATCAGTTTCGTTGCTGCATTGAACTGTTTAAAAAAACTGCCTGAATGGGAACATTATATTCATGGACCAGAAAAAAATAATAAAAACCTTGGAAGATAATACCAATGCTACTGTCCTTTTTCAAATTTGCAGGAGGGCAGTCTGGACAAACTGGAGATCTTTGAGATCCTCAAAGGAGAGTCAGTTGAAGAAATGAAAAAGCTGAGAAGTGAAGATGCATCTAAAGATGCTTAACAAATACAAATGAAGGTACCACAGAGCACTGGCACTGCTACGCTGAAAAAAGCTTTCTTGAGCTCCTGTGAAAAATTAAGGCTAACTGGATTAAATGAGGAAAAAAAGCAGAGGATGAACCAAAGTAATTTGCTCCTAACTACAATGTGCACAGGAAGCTTTCTTGAATGATCAATGGATTTACAGTTTAGGGACTCATAAAATGACTGTCCCTAAAAATGTCCCCAGATTCTCCTCCCCTTACCCCCATCTAAAATCAGCAAAATTTTGATTCTGAAAAGAAACCAAGCTAGTAATTTGTGACTAATAGTCTCGCATACAGCATAGATCCTTGGTAGCATTTTCCTGAAAGAGAAGACCTTTTTGTTTAATTCCATAGCAATACCTGCTGCATGCCTTGCATTGTCTGCTGTAGGAACTGCAGCTGCTGGTCCTTTGTAAGGCTTTCTTCTGTTCGAAAGAGCTGTCCTTTCTCTTGTTTCAGAAGCTCCACTTCGTTTCTATAAGCATCCAGTTGCCATCGAAGACTATCATTCTCTTCCTTAAGTGCGTATGCTTGGGCAGCTAGAGCTGAGAGAAAATGAAAATGAGAATAAATCAGTAACTTGATTGTTTCCTTAGAAATAATGTGGAGAATATTGTCAGGGGAGATGACAATAGAGCTGAAAGCTGGTGAGACATTTCAGAGCTGAAACAAGACCTAGCAGAGCTGAAAACGATTAGGCTCTGGCAAAGGCTGTCACTGGGAAGTTATTTCATGGGATGGAAGAAGCCATAAAGCAACCCTGGATAATTCAAATGCTACTTGCAATCTAGCTGCTAAATTTAGGCTTATATTTGCGGAAGAAACTGGCATTCAAAGGCAAAACACTTCCCAACTTCGCAACATCTTCCCAGAGATGTTATGGGATCTCATATAATCATTCACTAATTAAAAACTAGTGTAGTGCAGACCCAATCAGTTCTGTGCTAAGGAATTTAGACTATGTCCAGTTGTCCAGATTTACTCCCATGAGAGAAGAAACACAGAAATTCCTCAACAATCTCCCTATGAACTGCTTCATAGCAATGGTTATGAGAATCCATTTAGACAGGAAAAAAGATGTAACAGAGTCAAATTATATAAAATGCAAATGCTCAGAAAAAGTGTTGGCACTACAAGAACATTACTACATTAAAGGCATTGAAAGACACTTAAGTCATTTCCTTAGGAAGCTCCATTTGGCCCCTTTTCAATTTAGAATGGCATTTTTATTATCATAACTGATAGCAGGTGTTTGTGAAGAAATCGATTAGTATGCAGGGATGGAAATTACATTTGCCAAATGACTTGCACAGTCTGCAATATAAGCTAAAATTTGTGTTGCAAAAGGCAGAGGGCTATAAAGCATGTAGCAGGAACATTATTTAAATAAATTATCTAAACATAAATACATATAGGGAAGTATGGCATTCATTGCTTTAGGGATGTGGTTTTCACCCTATAGGAGAACCCACCCCTGGTAGTATTTACACTTGGCAGTATGAGTGGTCATTTGGCATATCAGACTATCACACCATACTATTTTCCTTCTTGGAACCTGATAACACAACAACAGCACAGGGCAGCTGTAATTAAAAAACAACAATCTACTATCGCCGATTCTGTCAACATTTGGTAACTGAAGCACGTAACTGATTTACATTCCTGATTAAATGATTTCAGGCTTGATAGTACACAATTCTTTCTTGCCCATCTACAGTAGCAATACAGTTAAACTTCAAATTATCAGAAATTGTGTATTAACTCCATTTAATGCTAGGCCTCACTCGACTAAAGCAGCATTTAGCTGTCACAGTATTTTATTACCAATAGAAATGTTTTATCTTTGGTAAGATACATGTATCTTTCTCCAAGATAATTTTTACTAATTTTTGAATAATACAAATGCTTTAACAAAACAAAGTAGAGTTAGCTGGTATTAAAATATAGGCATGGATTGGTTATTGCACTTAATGTGGATATTCTACAGAGTATCTCTGGAAGATTCAGTAAGAGTTACAGTATTGTTACATCAAATTAAATTGTTCTGAAAAGCATGTAATCATCCTTCCGTGACAAAATATACCCTCAAGAAACTACAATGATGAGTCCAATGGGCAAAGAAGAGGATGAAATTATTTTTTTTTTTCACAAGAGCCAACAAGCGATGCTAAAAATAAAGAAAAAAAAGGACAAAAAAAAAAAAAACCCAAAAACTGAGCGAATAAAAAGCTCAGTCTAAGAAAAACCTTAAATAAAAATTTTACTCTTGATTCATGTAATGGATTTGAACCAAATTACAAAACTTGAAAATATGGCTCCTCTTTGCAGTGTCTAGAGGTAAATAATTACGAATAATGACAGCCATTTATATTATCTTGTGCCCACCAATTGAACCATCTCCAGCCAATGAATTGCATCCTTTACAACACTCAATTCCAGTCAGAAACCCAGATTCACTGAGCTTTAGGCTGCTCTAACTGGAGAAGCTCTTGTGGTGCATTTTCTTGGTCTCATCATGTCCCAGATGGAGAACTCCTTCTTTTTTCTCACATAGGTAAATTCAGGCTATTGAGTGGGGCTGAGGACAGAACGAGAAGCGTGCTACAGAAGCATTAAAATAGGGGAAATTGAAAATTCTTCTACATACTGTGAAAATAAACAACCTATAGGTGATGAACCTGTTAGGATTTAAAAATTCACTCATCCAAATGCTGCAAATTGTACTCTATATTAGCAGCAGAGGCAAAAGCTTGTTTTTCCATTAGAAATGCAAAACAGCTTTTTTACAGCTAAAAATTCAGAGTTGCACCTACAAATGCCATTATTTTATATTTTAAAATCAGTTTACAATACCATATTAAGATCTATATCATAATAATTACATTACTGTACTACCAAGTCTCATGCAAGGATGGGTGCCCCATCAACCTAGAAGAACAAAGGTTGTGTTTGGAAGATGCTGCAGTATATGTTAGGAAAAAAGAGAAATATCCCGAACAAACTGAAGTGTGTGAAGAATGCAGCAGATACGTTTGTGATATTAGTCAAGATTCCTAGATGTATCCAAAATCTCACCAAAATCTGGGGATCTTCCTAGCCACATTCTATACTGTCACAAGCTTTCAGATGAATTAGTTTTAAATTAAAACATTAACTATAAGGTATTCCTACACATAGTTCTTTTGTTATTTAATTTTAAGCTTCAAAAAGCTCTATTCCTAACATGAATAAAGTGGTTAGTAAAAAAAGTCATAAAATAGAGAGAAAGTCAAAGAAAGACATCTGGTAGACCCCAGGGGCTCCATCTCATTCAGCATTGGGTAACTCTGAAGCAAAATCGAGAAGATAATTTTTGTTTACAAAACATAACTGTGATTTTAAGTTATTTATGTTTTAGTGAATTAAAATCATGCTAGTTTCAATGCAATTATCCCAAATAGAGCAGTTTGCTTAAGTTTCATGCATAGTGAAAAACACCTCATTGAATACTAAATTAAAATTTATGGACAATGTTTGGAGAGAATGGAATCTGCATTTTAAAAAGAAAATATTTTTCAAATTTGTACAGGGTGTTGTTTTTTTTTTTTTCTGTGACTTCACTAATAAAACTGATGGGTATATTTTTTGCTTTAGAAGTTTACTTAGCTCATATTACTGCAACTTCTGATTCCATTTTAAGTTTCATAGTTCCAATGCTCATCTACAGAATCCCTCACTGAGACACACTAGAAAGCTTCTTAGATAAAAAGACAATTAAAGTGGAAAGCCTTTACAGGAGCACTATATAGAAGGAAGTAAGATCAAAAGAAAACTCTGACAAGAATCCCAAATAACTGCCCATAAATCAAGCAGAAGAGAATATTTGTACCTGAACAGACACAGCTGGCAACCAGCCCAACATACGCTTTATAGCATCTTCATGGAGGGATGCAAAAGGATACCTGTCAGTCTCAGAGAATCAGCTACAGGAAGATCAGACATATGTAAGCGGGGAAGCTTTCTCATCAATATATTGAAGACATCTAAGAGGTTAGCGTGACTTGCTTGTGCTGAGGCAGCAGTGCCTCAGCAACAGCCTTATAGCCAACAGTGGTTACATGGACTGGATCCAGATTAGACCCAAAGTAAAACCACCATTCTAAATAAAAAAAAGAAGTGTCTGGCTGATCAGAAAACCACTGAAGTCTAAAGATGTATTCAAAATGTCTCAGACTGATGTCTGAGAAAAAAAAACAAACAACAATTTACTATTCTAGGTCATCTATTTCAGATGCTGTTAGGTGTGTGCTTTTTTATCAGCACCACTGATTTGTGCCATTTACTTTTATCTAGTTTTCTGTGGTTATATCTAACCTCATGCATAATAGCTGCCCACTGAAGATAAGGTAGAGAAAGTCTACACAGTGAAAATAATTGTAATTACAAATAATTGCAGTATTCTATGACTCAGATAGAGGCCAGGAAGAAAAACAAACATCCCAAGCCTCCGTTTTTATATGTATATAGTTATTGCAGAACCTGGGGAGAATTCATAAATTTCTAGCAGTTTTATTAACACATATGTGGTCATTAATAACATTTATAACAGTACATTTAATATTAATGACAATCTACTAATTCACATATGTGAGACACTCCTGGTTGAAATGCATAGGCAGTAGCTTATCTTCAGGGTCTGCAGCAATCTGGAATTAATATCTGAGAAACAAATGACAAAGAAATGGCAACATCAGAAAACTCTCCTGCAAATTCAAGAGCATAGACTTCCCCCATGATCTGCTAGCAGAAGTTTTTCTACAGATATTTTTTATTTCCTAAAGGTACTTCTAAATAACTGGATTATAAAACTGACAACTTCTTATTTGTTTATCTTAAGACTTATGGTCTAACCTCTTTAACAGAATTTCTCGGTGTTTTGGAACTTCTGCCAATGTATCCATACAGTGACAGGAATGATAACAGATAAAGAGCAGATTCCCAAGGTTTCCTTACACCTGAGTTCTAATGCCATTATCCTAATTTTCTGACATGAAAATAAGGTTTTAAATGATACAATGCTCCTTTTGATAACACCAACAAGAACTACATCAAAAACTGTCAAAATGATAGCTGTTATGGTAATTTTTTGCCTGCATCCGTTCCATGCAGAGCATTTGCAATGTCAAAAAAAAAAAAAAAAAAAAACAACCAAAAAATAAAGAAAAAAAACAAAAAAAACTTGCCAGAAACAGTGACTATTTCAAAGTTTTCAGTTTGAGGGACTGAACAAATACAAAGGAAGAGAAATAAGGACATAGAGTTCACAACCATAAATACTAACAATAAAAGTTATATCTTTGGCCTATGCCTAGCTTGCTTGTTTTTCAAATAAGTGAACTGTGAAGCAATACAATTAGTCAGCAAGGGAAAATGTTTGTGGAGGATCTGGAAGTCATGAGGTATGACTTGTAGCTGTAGAAAACAGGGTAAGTTATACAGTAATGTCAGTTGTCATTCATAAGGAAGATGGTCTTAGCAGATGAAAAGCATGGAAGATCTTAACTGATACTTTGTGATTCTGTAACAGAAGAGTGTTTCAAGATTCTAAGATAATAGTATGAACTCTTATATAAGCCCCAATCTAGATGCTGTACAGATATCTGAAAGGTACTAAAAATTCTTGGTCTTTACAGTTTCGTGATAGAGGAAATCTTTAAATAGAAATGAATGTCAGTGTAGATCATCATACCCTCTAAACAGAAGAATCTCTTGAATCTAGACATCTCTCCAACCGCTACATTTCATTAAGGAGGACTTGCCTGTTTGTTTCTCCTGCCTGAAGGCAACCATAATTGCATCCTTTTTTTTTATTATATCTGAAACTATTATATACAAAGGAGATGCTGTGTGGAAAAAAACAAAAATGAACAACAACAACAACAAAACATGATTTAACAATCATTTTAGCAAAGACAACTTTTAAATGCTCCTTAGTTTTCTTCAGGATTTCAGGTTCTTTAAGAAGGCTCCAACTAATCTCAAACTGCCCAAACATTAAGAAATTAAAATGCCAGGGAGTCCTGTCTGTTAAAGCAGTATTTGTAGCAACATCTTGGTTTGCAGGAAACAACTCTGTGTTGGACTTGATGACCCTGAAGGTGTTTTCCAACCTAAATGATTCTATGATTCTATGTTGTGATGTATGCTAACTATAGAAATTTGAGGCCCTTATTACCCCTGTCTCACAGCTGACTTTCATAAACCCTACTACAAAAACAGCTCAGAGAACAAATTTTAGTTACACTGTTCGTAGTTCAAAGATATTTTGGAAAATAAACTCTTTGGTGGTACCTCAGAGATACTTTATTGAAGAGTAAAACTAAGCTACACCTTGGTGATGATGGATCTTCTCAGTCCAACTTCACAACAATGACCAGCTCCTGAGTTCTTGGATATTTCAGGTGGCTTTGGTCCCCTCCTCTCTCCTTCCCTCTCCCTTCCTCTCTTCCCCTCTCTCCCTCTCTCCTGTCCCTCTCCTGTCCCTCTCCTCTCCCTCCCTTCTCTTTTTCCTTCCTTTTCCCTTTTCCCTTTTCCATCTCTCCTCTCCTCTCCTCTCCTCTCCTCTCCTCTCCTCTCCTCTCCTCTCCTCTCCTCTCCTCTCCTCTCCTCTCCTCTCCTCTCCTCTCCTCTCCTCTCCTCTCCTCTCCTCTCCTCTCCTCTCCTCTCCTCTCCTCTCCTCTCCTCTCCTCTCCTCTCCTCTCCTCTCCTCTCCTCTCCTCTCCTCTCCTCTCCTCTCCTCTCCTCTCCTCTCCTCTCCTCTCCACTTTTCTTTTGTTACTAAGTCACTGATCACTGGCGTTCTGATGTCAATGATGGGTGCACAGAAGTATGTCTGATATTACCAGATAGAAGTGATACTATTCCTATATTGCATTCTTTAATATATGCCTCTTCCTCTGTTCTCCTATGTTTCTACACAATAAAATTACATCACTTGGCTTTTCTAAATAACCCCTTTGGTTAAAACTTGAAAATAGCTAGTGAAATAGCCTGAATGAACTCTGAAAACAAAATTAGAAAGGTTTAGAAATAAATAATTTGGGGCAATTATAAGCTAATCTAGCCATGAACTGTTTTTTTCTTTCCCCTTCAGACATAATGCAACCAAACCAAACAAGGAAGCAATTTCCTCATTTTTCCTAATGTCAGGCACACTTCATTTGAATGTCCCAGAAACTGCAAATTTAAACTCCAAGGGCACTAATTATCCTATACATGGAGGGATTATTGTTATTAATGTTAGTGGGATCTAAGACCCACACACTGGAGGGAGATTTACTTTTTCGAAAAGCCTTATTCAGGTGCAGTTGCTTCAAAGTCCTTTCCTCACCATGCTGCTTACATTCAATGTAAAGAAACTCATTATAGCCGTTACATTCATGATGATGCCAGATGTTCAAACTGAATACTCATGAGAATTATTTTCAGACTCTCTATTCACATAAAACTTGCTGGTGAACAATTAGTGAACAGTAGGATGCTGCCAAAAAAAGAAAAAAAAAAAAAAAGGAGAAAAAGAAGAAAAATTCTACCATAATTTAATGGCAATTTTATCCATCCCATCCACGACACACAGATGCAACGTTTGAGAAAGCAAAGCACTTCTATGAAGAGAGATTTTCTCAGTTTACAAAACTTAATCCTGCTTAGCAGACTTCTGCACTAGTGCTGTTCTTTTCCTGGTTTACAGCACATGTGGCTCACCAAGCAGTTCATGAAGGCTTATTATTTTTTGTGTAACGAAGCATATCTTTTTGCAAAAAGCAAAGGAGGTGTAGGGAGAAGGAGGGCAGATTAGAGACCATCTGGGTCTAATAACAAAACTAGCAAAGTAGCGTGCAAAAAAGTAACATGAAAATGCTGGTTCTGTGGTGGATTAATATTGCCCCAGGGAGTGGTGCTGCCAGTTTCCGTGATGCTATGATGAGTCTCATGACATTTTATTTAGAGCCTTAGAGAGATTACTAACTGAAAGGTTCAACTTTAAAATTCTGGATTAGTGGCTTCCAGACTTTCTAGACTGTGGATCAGTACCATCTCTCTGTATTACACTATGTTCTCCCCAACTCTGACTTTTAGTTAAAAACTCAAGGGAAATTCATCTCACTCTTTCCGCCAGTCCTAGGAAAGAGATGCAGATTACTTACTGTAGTTTTACAAGTGGCTCAGGAGATAAGAAGAATGAACTGTCTTTCTCAAAGGGCTTAAAACAGAGGCAGATAATCTACTTTAACTGATCTTTCTACCCCTTTCTTCAAACTTCCCTCTTTTTTTCCTCTCTACTGGTTCTGTTCAGTTCATTTCCCCCTCCAGCTCCAAATTTCCATCTCTTTGACCACCTGTAATTTCCACTTGCCTGACATTTCTTGTTATTTTTCTCTGCTCTCACTCATACTTACTTTGCAGTATATTCTCCAGCTCTCTTACCCAGTTTAGTTGCAGGTAAATTGCAGCATTAAGTGCTTTGGACTATTCCTAAAAAGATGTCACATCACATTACTGAAATGCATGGTTATAACTTGGAAGAGACCACCTTGTTACAAAAATATCAAAGCCTGTCACATTTTAGGTCTATTTTGCTTGACAGCATTTCTTTGGAGAACCGGCATCTATGTAACTTGGAAATGGTATTCTGACAGACATTAGTTAGTCTGCCCTGTTGAGAACAATTTCTCCAGGTCACCTCTAAAAAAAACCAAAGATCCTTTTTTTTCTCTCCTTCTTGGGGCACATTTTTTCTATTGCCACCCATGATATGTTCCAAACCTGATGGACGTGGCATACACTCAGAGGGAACAGGAAGGGAAGAACCTGCCCCTGCTGCAGGTGCACTGCTGGCTGGGGGTTGATCAATTGGTTTTCCTATTTGATTCTCCTCTTGAACTAGAGGCATAGGAAGCAAGCCATCCTAAGAAAACATTGAGGTATAACTTTGACCCTCTTTTCCAATAGCTGATTGAAAAAAACACTGTCTTGGTTAAACATATTTGAGTGCTGAATCTCTTTTAGAGGTTCTGCTTTTACTTTTTTTCTTACTTTTCTGATTGAGAAATTAGGACATTTCTGCAGATGCTGTTTTATGGATGCCAGCAAAGAAGTGAATGTTTCCTTTAATCAATAATTTTCAAGAAATGACTATTTGCGTATGACTGAAAATGACACATAAGATTTCAGTCTCAAGAGAGAAGGGATAGGCTCACTCAATTAAGAAAAACTGTTGGCTACTGGGAAGATTCCTAGTGGCACTCATGACCTACATCAGTAATGAAAAAGCACTACTTGTTTTCATGGTGCCTTGCACCTGCGGGTACAGACTTGTAATAGTTGCAGCATGCAAGGTATGTTGATGTATGCTTAGTGTTTCACAGATTTTATGTTACTGTTATGTAGATGTCATAAATGGATTTTATGTATGTGTGTACATGTGATACACAGATTACCTGGGATACTCAACATCACCATACATAGGTAAATCTCTGTATAGGTAGATTACCAATGGTTATTTATTAGGAATCAACTTAATTGGTCATAGCTTCATTCGGACTTATAAAATAAACACTGGCCTTAATAGGATGAATAGATGTAGTGCTACTGTTGACATTTAAACTAGGAATTACATTCGGGTCTAGCACCTCTGAGACAACTTGGACAAAAATATCTGTAGGATGAATAAATATGAAGATACTGTCATTGCTGGGAACAAACCTGCTTGGAAACAAACCTGACAGTGTTCCTGTGAATCTCTCAATTTGTCATGTTCATTAGGATAAGAAAAGGCTGATCTGACTGCAGTGCTCTGAATTGTTCTGATTTATAGTTGGCAAATTCCGGTCATAAATGCAAAGTGCTCTATATAAATGTGAGGATCAACAACCTTTATTAAAAATTCTATCATACCTTAAATTGCGGGAGAGTATTTATTCAACTACCTCTCCGACCTTGTACTAGATTTGAATGCTGAACTAATTTTTCTTTAAAATTGCATGTAGTGCTGTAACAATTTCTCAGTTACTTTAGCCTCAGAAAAAAAGAAAAAAGGATCTGAAATATGAGAATATTGTTTTTACCCCTTCCAATAATTCCAAGAAACTTGGAATCTCCTGACTGTCACATTCAGAGGTAGTTTTTCATGAGTAACTTATCCCTCATGAGAATAGAAGACTATGCAGAAGAATTGTATCTCCAAGTCAATACCTCCTTTCTCCCCTCCATCCTGACTTCAACATACTCACTATTTGCAAACTGCAGCCAACGTGCTTCTCAAGAACTTAACATGTTTAGTAAGTATTTTCTCAGATACTGAAGAATAAAATGTGTTGTGAACTTAAAGATAGAGGGATTGGTGGTACTTGCAGTCCTTCCAGAAACAGAGAGGTTTTTTGAAACTTGCAAAAAGTGTGTAACTTTAAACAGACAACAGTAAAATACTCCCTGTACCAGACTTTCAGGGTAAGCCACTGCTTAGGACTTCATATGTGTGGGTGTTGAGCAGAAGGTGAGTGCAAACACTGAGCAGCAGGCAGTAGCTTGTGGGATCAAGGTCTAACAGCACAGGCATCTCAAAACCTATCAACAAAACACGATGAGACAGAAAACTATCCGATTATAGAACAACATGGGGAGAAGTATTACTTTTTCTCATGCTTTTCCTCAGGTGTTGAAAGCACACACTTGTCTCCAAAACTCAGACAAATTTAAGAGAAAATACTGTCTGTAGCTGACATGAAAAAGAAGCAGTGAAGAAAGTCATGTTGTGGACTAGCAAACACACAAGTCTTTTCAGAGAGACCCCTGGCTGACATATAAGATGGACACTTGGTAACTGCAGAAGCATTCAACAATGACTGGGTACAGTAGTGCTACAAATGCATGCTTAGCACATTCCTGTGCCTTAGCAACATCTTGCTATTCAATGAATACACAGAGAATTGAATAAATACTCAAAATGACAGCTATCCTCCCAGTGAAAGATAAGAAAATTACAGAGAGATTCGAACTCCTAACTTCAAAAGGCAAGGCATAGCAAGAAGGAAGGGAAGGGAAGGGAAGGGAAGGGAAGGGAGGGGAGGGGAGGGGAGGGGAGGGGAGGGGAGGGGAGGGGAGGGGAGGGGAGGGGAGGGGAGGGGAGGGGAGGGGAGGGGAGGGGAGGGGAGGGGAGGGGAGGGGAGGGGAGGGGAGGGGAGGGGAGGGGAGGGGAGGAAGATCACTTTCCCTTTAATCATGTAGACACAGATTTTCCTTCTTTGGTATTCTTATGCTAGTGTTCAATGAGACACATGATTGAACTTGTGGAGAAGTAGTATAAAATGTATACTTGAGTCAGACATTTCATGTACAAGACGACTTTTCTTTGGTTTCTCTTTTTTCGGCCATTAATGTAAAACTGAATAAGACTAAAAGAAAATGACACACCTCTAATCTGAACTGAATCTTCAACATACTGCTCATAAAAATGCTACACTATGGATATGTGACACTAGTGAGAAGCTGATTTTCTTGAGATAGTCTTTAAGACAAAACCAAAGAGCAGGATATCACGAAATTCCTCTGAATCTAATATTCATTCTTCAAAGTAAAACAGCACCACTAGCCTGTTGTAGTTTTGCGGATTTCTGTGGTGATCTAGCTTGAAGCACAAACCCTGCTGGGTGAGTTTTTAACTCCTGGCATGTAACCACATCACAGACTTCCAGTCAGCTGGATGCATAGTGTCTGAGAAACTGCATATTTTGAAAAGGAAGCTTTTAATGTTTTGGAAACTTCAGCCAACCTTACATGTCTCATGACATAGGGATGCTCCCTAAAATGGTAATTCTGAGATTAGAAGCTTGTACCAATGCTGGAAAAGATTCTGCTTTTTTGATCATTATCTATTCTGGTACCTTAGCAATGTCTGATGTTTCATGGATTAAGAAGGTAAGTGGAAAAGAAGGTAACAACATCTCCATCTCAAGTAATATCTACAACCTTCTCTAATTTCCTGGAGTGGCAAAGGTTCCTCAAAACAACAAGGCATGAATGCCAGTGTTATTAAGAAAACCCCAAGACAAGAACTTAGTTCAAACAATAATATAAATGATCTTTCATAAGAGATCAGAAATAGGGTTTAAGCTGTGAGCCCCATGAAATCACTCATGAAAAAAATCTGTTCTTTGTGCTCTCTTCAGAACCAACAATCTTCACTATTATAAATAGAACTCATGCTCTTGAAGGCTAAATACAAGAGTAAGAGCACAAAAGCTGTATATTGGAGAGGGCACTATAAGGAAGGTCACTTTATAGAAAGCATGAAGTGTAATTTGGAGAAGGATGCTAATACCAGCTATATCAGATTGTGAGGAAGCTGAAAACAGCATATGTTCTAATATTGTCTTTTATTGATTTTGCTGCCAACATCCCACTTCAACAATGTTACAGCCACACTTCAAGATTCTTAATAGAAGGGGTAGGAGAAAATCAATATACAGAGCTCGCTTCTGCTCCCATTGAAGTCAATGGGAGTCTCATTATTAACTGCAATGAGCACAGGACAGAGTTCAGCCTGTTTTGGTGCTTTGTGTTTGTTTTTCCCTTCCCTTTTTATTTAACCTCCTACAGGGCAATGCACACTGTTATTCTGTGTTTTAGAAAAGTCCCATTCAAGTAATGCAATTCCCTGCCAAACTGCAAGTCTGTGCCTTCAGAAATGATGCCCTGCTTTATGAAACCTAATGAAAAATTATAGCCTGTATCCTGAACAGGGAAAGTTATAATAAAAGATATAGGATTTGAAATAAATTCTGATAACCAAATCATTTCTTTCTTAAAACTATTTTCATTCAGATATCAAGCAAATAAATAAAAACAGTTTAGCTTTCATTGACTCATGAAATGTTACTTTCAATGAACATTGTTTGCTGTATTACAGAGGGGAAACGCCCAATCTTCTTTTCACTACTATTTTAATGCTATTTACACAAAATGAAATATGCTAAAATTATCTCCAAAAATTATAGGCATCATCTTCATTCCAACAACATGCTGTTAATTTTGTTCTAGCATGAATGCAAAACATATTTTAACATGCTGTCAAAATGAGATACTAAGAATGTCAATAAAATGACACTAAAATAAATGTAAATTTAGATTGCTGTCACAAGTGGCTGCTTGGTTTTGTGAAGATGTTAGGTTGCTATAGCATTTTCCATAGCAACTTTGCATCTTATTACATAAATAATCCCTCAGTGTCCTTAAAGCTTACTAAAAACAGGATTAAATCTATTCTCATATGTAACAATCCTGCATAAAACCTTATCAGTACAAAATACCCAGAAAACATAATAAAATGTAATCTAGATAATAGTATTTCTGGCAGTTGAAAAGCATCAAAGCACAACAGACTTGTTTTGTAGTTAACGGGACATCCTCCTAAAACCCATATCAGGGGAGTGTCTTTGAAGTGTCTATTTCCTCTAAACATGGAATGTTAGGTTGGTAACCCCTTCAATGCTGGGTCCATTGGAGCAGCATAGACCTTTGTTGCAATGCCAATGGGTTGACCCAGTACCTGAGAGAGGAAGAGGCTTCCTGTCCTGCTCCCCAGGGCAGATAGGCTTGGCAAGTCTCTGCAACTCCCTGAAAGGAGACTGTAGTGAGGTGGGGGTTGTCCTCTTCTCCCAGGTAACAGTGACAGGAAAGAGTTAATGGCTTCATGTCATACCAGGGGAGGTTCAGGCTTGATATTAGGAAAAACTGATTCTCCAAAAGAGTGGCCAGACACTGGAAAGAGGCTGCCAAAGGGGGTGGTGGAATCTCCATCCCTGGAGATATTCAAGAACTGAGTAGATGTGGAACTGAGGGACATGGTTAGCAAACATGGGAGATGGTTGGACTAGATTATCTTAGCGTTTTTCTTCCAGCCTTAATGGTTCTGTGATTCTGTCTCCAGCCCTGATTCATCGCAATATTTCTGCTAAGTTCAGCTGCACAAGTAGCATTACCAAATGTAGTTACTCTAAACGTAGCATCACCCAATGGACTTAAAACTGGGGGCACAAAAGTTAAGCCTCTGACTACATGCTTCCTGAACTTCAGCCATTTTTTGTAAAACTAGTGGGAAAATCAGAATGCATTTTGAAATACAGTACTGAAGTCTGCCTCATGATAACAGCTCTGAACTGGCATGCTGGGAAAGGCACTAGAGCAGACTATCCCTGTGTTAAGGGAGTAATCACTTTGTGCTGCTTTCTAGTGTTCATCTCTGATGGTCCCAGGGAGTAAAGCTGATTGTTTCTGAGGTCTCCAGAGCGTTGCCATTCACAGGGAATTTATGCCAATCACAGAGCCCAAACAGGGTTATTCATCTGTCTTCTCTGGCCAGAGAGGGGGATTGAGTCAGTATGGTGACAGTTTGGTTTTTCAAATCTATATTACGTTCTTTTTGAGACAACTTATAAAACCTGGTTAGCAGATTTTGCTTACAGGTTTTATTTTCACTGTGTAAGTATTTCTATGCTTATTGCCACAGGGCTGATTAAGGCACCACCTGCTAATGGCTTTGAAAGAGTTTTGATTTATCTGAGGAATAAACCAATGCCAGCCCATTAATTTTTAAAGTAAATACATCTTGCTATTTTACATTATCTTTACCAACAAGTGTTTAAAAAGAAGACAAGGAAATAATGGGCTTGTTAAATACCAGGACTGCTTTCAAAAAAGCTGTATTAAAAAGCTGTTAAATGGAGAAGTAATGATAGAATGAATATGTCAAACTTTTGTTTAGAACAATAAATCCCATGAAAACAGTCAAAAAAAACCCCAACAACAACAAAAAGTGCTCCTCACCTCCTGAAAACCCCACAAAAGACAAAATATTAGGTTTACAAGAAAGGAAACGGAGAACAACATGATTGTGGAAACAAAGACCTGACACGAGATTTATCATGACACCAGGTCAGGCAGAGGGAAAGGAAGAGCAAAGCTCAGCTCCACACAGCTGGGGCTGAGTTATTTCTATTCCAAGCTGCAAAAAGATTGTGGAGAGCATTTCTACTAGCTTAATCCTGCTATAAAGTACAGTTTCCATCACATATGTGCATCTCTGCATTCAAACAGGCCTTAAAGAAAGCAAAAGAAGATTAAATTGCAGGGAAAAAAAAAAAAGATGAATAAGCACCAAGCAGATCACTTTGGTGTTGTTTCAGGCTTTCTTTTAAGACTTGCCAGGCTTGCAACTTTCAGGATACACTTCAGGACAATATCATAAAGCCTGTTTTATGCTGCATGCACGAGGTGCAGTTGTCACATCTTGACTTTCACAAGGACTTAGTCTCTCTTGACAGATGGACTGCCCGCCATCCGGACTGTCTCCTATGGCAACTAACTCCGCTGATTTTGCGAAGAGCAAGGATCAGCTCAGAGGAACACTTTAAGATATAGGCTACTGTCCAAGATGTCAAGAGCTTCCATGTCTAAACTTGGCACCTGCCTGGGTGCACTTCATTATCCTGACATGGAGGTCTCAGCTGGCCTGACTTGGAAGGCAGTGCTAATCTTGTGTGTCCAAACTGGGCATATGCTGCTTAATCTACAATTTTTTATTTGCATGTGGTCACGAGGGGAAGCACATTATTAAGATCATAGAACCACAGAATGGCTAAAGTTGGAGAAGACCTTAAAGATTCATCTAGTTTCAACCCCCTGCCATAGGCAGGGTTGCCACTCACCAGATCAGTCTGCCCAAGGCCCTATCCAACCTGGCCTTGAATGCCTCCAAGGATGGGACATCCACAGCTTCTCTGGTCAGCTTGTGTTAGACCCTCACCATCCTCTGAGTAAAAAATTTCCTCCAACATCTAACCTAAATCTCTCCTATTTTAGTTTAAAATCATTTCCCTTTGTCCTATCGCTATCAGACTACGTAAAGGGTCAGTCCCACTCCTATTTTTAACCTGTCTTCAAGAACTGAAATACTGAAATGAGGTCTTCTCCAATCTGAAGAAGATCAACTCCCTCAGCCTTTCTTCATAAGAGAGGTGCTCCAGCCCTCTGATCATCATCACGTCCTCTTCTGGACTTGTTCCAGTAGCTCCCTCTCCCTGTTGGCCACCCCTCTTTGGATGCAGCCCAGGATACTGCTGGTCTTCTGGGCCACTTCTACCTCACGTCCAGATGCATTATCACAGGTAATACAAAGGAGTGAAATGCTCCAGGGTCCTAAAGCGTGGGCTGTTCCAAGTATGTCTGGCTGGAGACATCCCTGTTCTGAGGTGTTTATCATCCATGTGGAAAAGACAGGCAGTGCAAGAATAAAAGGAAGTATCCTTGCCTCCACTTGATGCTGAGACATTATGAATGCATTTATTTGTCCTAGCGTGAGTTCTGTAGCAGAGCTATTTCTATCTTTCCCGTGTTCCTCTGCAAGTACCATGTGTATCTTCCATTCCTCTGGTGCTGTCTGCCATCTCTCACTGCAGTTGGAGTTGCTGGAATTAATGGTGTGTCACAGAGAACTGCAAAAGCAAGAGATTAACCCACCTCCCCTTAAAAATAAAATTACAGGTGCCTTCTAGGTATAAACTGAACTTCAGCTCTTTCCCACAACATGCAGCTTCACTTCACTAATTCTTAAAATTACTTTGGAGGCTTTTACATGTGGATCCTTACTCCCAGCACCAGGTGGGAGATAAAGCATCCATAAATCCTGATCATTCTGAAGATTTTCCCACATCCTCTAGACTTCAGCACAGAATCTCATTTTTTCCCTGATATAATGCTTCAGTAGCTGCACCCTGACTTTCAAATATACTAACTGAGTTACCAATCATAATTACTATTTTTTTTTCTTAGCAATTTCCCAGCTTTACTCCAGCAATCCTCTTGTCCATTTCAAACTCTAAAATCCACAATGCAGAAAAATCACTGTTTAAGGAATGAATTTTGAAAAAAACCCACACATATTGTTCTGAAGAAATAACTGTGCCCAGAGATCAGATTCACTCAGTTTCAGGTCAGCCTTTTGCCATCTTTCCACATAAAGCAAATAAACTTTGTCTGTATACCAAGAGGGAGGGATTCCTACAATTAGGCATGTATGTCAGCTCAGCTAACTTATTATTGGTTTTCCTGTTCCCTGGGATGTTTAGGGAGGCCTGCCATCTGTTTGAGATGCTCTCCAACAAAACAAGCAGGTAGTGATGCCTTCACTTTGCCTGCAGAATCAGTTTGCGCATGCTAGAGCACCAACTAGCCCAAAGTAGAATGGCCTGTTAAAGAGCAGGAGGAGCAGAAGATTTCTGTGGGAATGCAGTCCTGTCCTGTATACTAGAGGATGGAAGACAGGCCCAGGAGACCAAAGTTCTCATTCCAGCTCTGCTGCTGAGACAGTGAAATCAGTAAATCAGGTTAATAAACAAGCAGGAGAAGAGCAATGAAAAGTAGAATCATAGAATCCTTTGAGTTACAAGGGACCCCTAAAGGTAATCTAGTCCAACTCCTCTGCAATGAACAGGGACATCTACAGCTACATTTGGTTGCTCAGAGCCCCATCCAGCCTAGTTTTGAATGTCTCCAATGTTGGGGCACCTCCACATCTCTGGATAACCTATTCTGGTAGAGGATTCAAGTCTAGAATGGAATGATGAACTTTGCAGCAAGTCCCTCTTGAGTTGTTCCCTATTGTCTCAAGCACGTAGCAAGCCTGAATCTTCCCAACCAATTTGCAGATTTCTGACAACACAAACTGCTCTACTGCAAGACTTAATATCTTCCACAAGAAAAAAAGGACATAAGCCACTCTTAATAACAGCTTTTTCATCATCTGTCCCAAATACCTGGAATTTGTTGTGTACAAGAGCTCATCTCACTCTAACACTGCTCTGAAAACTGAAGTCCAGCAAGTCTGGAATAACATTCAGGCACTGAGGTCTATGCGCAGCCTCAGAACTAGATGTGCTGCACTGTGTTTTGAAATGCTGGGGCTGGAATCCACTATCAGGATTATAGTTTTCAGATATTGTAGAGAAGAATTTCCATTCTAATTCATTCTAGCAGTGAGGAGCTGTGAAATACTCTGCACCACACTACGTAAAAAAGCTTGCAGTTGTGGTGTTATTTCTGAATGGAAAAGGCTTGAGTAACAGAAAAAAATACACTGGAGGACTGCCGAAACTACAGTAAGTACTTCAGTAAGACAGAATGAGGTCTTAGGAACCAATCTAATTTGTAGAACTAATTTGAAATTGTATCTTCTTACATCAGTGATTTAACTAGGTGAATTAATGATAAAAGACCTGACACAAGTGTGAGAGATGGGGAATGTCTGTCACTTCTTATAGGTTTGGGAATGGTAACCTCCCAGCAATGCTCTTTTCACCTTCAAGTAAATGGTGAAATGCATTGACCAGGATGAACAGTAAACTCCACAGGAAAATCCTTAGGAGAGCAGGACAGGCAATCCAAAACTCTGGAATTATCCAAATCAATTCATCATGTCTGGTTGCTTCAGATATTTTTGGATTTTGATTTTTAAGCATTTATGCGTACATCTGTACTTGAATTGAAGAGGGACAATATCCTTCCAGTGTTACTTAAGCTCTGCCTTCCCCACAGTTAACTATTTAGACAAACATTATAAGAGAAGGGGTTAAAAATAAGGAAAGCGACAATGTTTTCTTACTATGTAGAATTGTTTCTTTGTGATGAAAGACTCTTAATAAAAGAAATTCTTTGTAAAACAGAGGTGACTATGAATAGAAATTACCACTCCACTGAGATAAAGGGGTGATTCTGGAAGAAGAAGGCTAACAGCAATAATAATTTGAAAAATACTGTACATAAAAATGAAAAGTAAATGCCCTTCTTTCGCTTCATTTGTCCATATTTTTACACAATAATTTCAAGTTCCCCCTATTGTCAGTGGCAAATGAATCAAACCTACATGCTTGAGTTGAAAGTGGAATGTTAGAAGAAGTTAGAAAACATAATTTTAGAACTGGAGGACTATATGTATGCAGCAGGCTGGATCATCTCCATTAAGATCAAGAGGATGATGAATGGTACAATGGAGAATGATGGACAAGTACTCAAGTGGATTCACACTGCCAAATTTTTATTTAGTCTGCAACACACTTCTGGATTTGCTGCTCTCATCTCTGAGTGGTGTCAAGTGCCACGTTATAACAATACAAATAAATGGAAGTAGTTTGGAATGCAGTAGAAATCTAAAATATCAAGACATTTGACAGAAATGTCCCTCTATGCAGAAGAAAAACAAACATGCTTTCTCATTTGTGATGTTATTAATCAGAGGCAAAAAGAATGACCTGCATAGCTCAGCCCTAGGCATGCATATGTTAAAGCCAGCTGAACTGATAAGTATGACAGTTCAAAACATCATTACTCCTTTTCTGGAGTGCAAGTTGTTTGTATTCCTGACTCTATCTTCCTGTTGTTAATTCTAGTGACTTCTCTTCACAAGATTGGACATAGTCAAGGTAAAACGATAAGACATTCAAAACAATCTCTGATTGCTAGCAGTGTTCTGCCTGCAGAGACACACCGTCTCGGCTCCACACATTGTGCTAATGGTCTCGAGAAATTTCAAATCCACACATCAAACCAAGCAAAAATTAAGGCTACCCATTACAGGTTTTACTGATGCATTTTTTTCTTTCAGGAAAAACATTAGTTCTTTCTTCAAGAGAAATACTATAGTAAAACTTCTTCCTTTGATCCTTAATTCTGGAGTCATTTGAATTTACATAGCATTTTGAGGAGTCAGGGTGTTTCTCTATGAACACTTCAACCGACTGAATGGGTGATATTGTTTCCTTTCTGAATATGGTGCCTACATATAGAAGCATAGACCAAAATTATCCTAATCAGACTCTAAGTTTCTTTCTTTACTTCTTTCTCCTTCTTCACCTTCTCTGAAGCTCCCTGCTAGATAGCAGTTTGCAGTTTTTCTTTGGCTTCAGCTTCTGCATATTTTCTTTCTGAGTATGAGTTTCTTGTTAGCTGCCCACAACTTCATTACCCAATGTCAAGAAATCAAGCAAAAGTTCTATCCATATTATGTTGACAGTAATTTAGTAATTTGTGAGCCAACAATTTGAGTGTCCATACTGGATACCTTGGGTATTCCTGTAGGAGGCTGAAAAAGTTGCTCTCCTTTCCAAATATTACAAGCACAGTAGTTCTTTCTTTCATGATAGCCATCGTATACGTACTGGATTAATGCAGCACACAGTACCATACTGCAAACTATGTAATGCTTAAATTCAATTCCACAAAACACAGTTAAAATGGTATAGAGTATTTGTTAGAGAGGCTCTACATTACTGGGTATTTACTGCAAAGAATGATAAGGCTTAGAGAATACTGATTGTAATAAAACTTCAACTGGTCCCATAGTAAGTTAGTTTTGACAACCATAGAATAAAACAGTATTATGCAAGACTGCAAACAGTGTACTAAAGATACTTTCAGCCATGGGCAGAACTGGAGAGTTTTCATCACCATATATCATAGCAGGCAAGAGAAAGCTCAGAGAGACAGCTTGTATCCCTCAATAACTAGTTTATGAGGATTTAAAATAAGATACTGTTTTATATAATCAGCTATTCATTTGTCGCTTCTAAGTTTTTGTTAGCTTTTTAAAAAACATTTGTGTATACTTGGAGATGTTACAGAGGGATTTGTCTTTACCTGAATCATCTACTCTCAGCTTTTTACTGGGATTGTCACCACTGTCATCATCAGACATTTCCATCTCCTCTTCCCGACGGATTCCCATGAGCTGTTCGCTGTGAGCATTTCGGAGCTCCTAAAATTCAAAATGATCTTTTGTCAGTATTAACTTCCATAAAGTTACCGCTTTATCAGTAGTATCTGTTTTTAAAACTGCTCTGATTTTTAATTATACATAATTTATCATTGTAATTTTATGTAGTTGCCTATGAATATTTATAAGAACATATCACGAGGAATTCTTCATGAGGAAGAATAGTTATCAAAGGTAACACTTGGGGAAAACGAGAGAAAGTGAATCTCCATGCCAGGTGATATTTCGTTCAGAAAAACACAGAAGAATATTTTAGCAACAGACATAATGCTTAAAACTGATATGAATTAGTCTGATAGAGGAATTGTCAGCCTTCTTAAAGAATAAAGAATTATTGCTTCTCAATTCTGTCACCTGGGGAAGGATTCCTCTGGTCAAATGCATGTTTCTCCACTAAAACTAGTTCCTATAGACATCTTTCACAGAAATATAAAAAGCCCAAGCATTTTGGGCAATTCACATCCATCACGTAACTATCAAAAATCAGATTAACTGCACTCTAAAAGTGCCTAGTTCTCCCCGCTGACTGAAAGGGCAGCTGGGAGCAGACAGTGGTGATGGAGCATCCTATATTTTAGGTGTCCGATGCTGACCAAAGCAGTCTCTCCTCCATCCTCCAACTCCCAGATTGCCTTGGATTTGAAAGACCCAGCCTGACAGCACTGTCCTGAAAGTTTCTGCATCATGAGGGGAAACAAGTGTTTGATGTCTGGGTGACCGCCACAAGGGCAGGCAGCAGGAAGCCAGTGCGTGACTCCTTGGGGAAAGGATCGTCAGACATGAGGGCTTTGTGGGAGTCTAGACAGTCTTTGTTCCCTGCAGAAAGGGTGGCATTGGTGCAGTGGCTGGCTTTTTAAAGGCTGCACTGAGAAGATTGAGAGAACTCTATTTTGTCCTAATAATCCTGTCAGGTGTAACACGGGGATGATGCACCATGATTAGTGTAGGCCTTTTCAGCCTGCAGACAGCTAATTTTTCTGCCAACAAAGAGCCTAATTCCCAAAGAGGTGGTTTGAAATATTTGAAACAAGGAAGAAGCTCAAAGAAGGAGGAAATGGAATTGAAGAGCCCAACCACGGCTCTACACGATTAACAATAAGCCGGCAGTGAAGGACTGTGTGAAAAAGGAAAGGCGTTTCCCTTGAGCTGTGCCCTTGGTTCATCAGAACAATCTGAAATGCTCTGATAACTGCGTATATGCCCATTAATCACAGCAAAGGCAAGGAGGCTAATTAGTGGGCGTTTTACATCAAAGCAACTTCAGATTAAAAAAAAAATAACAGACTAAAATGGTTAATTGTCAACCAGTACCTCATCTGATAAGTGACATATCTGGAAAAAATTAGCAAGTTTATTTCTTCATTGGAATACGCCAATTGCAGTTTCTTTTTCTGGGAAATACTGACTACATACATGAGTGGACAAAAGCTACCCTCCCCTTTATTCCCTTCCAAAGAGTGAACAAATGTCCTTGATACATCAACTTCTACACTACCAGCTAAGCCAATAATCTTCCACAGAGAATGCTAATGTACATGAGTGTTTGCTTTGTGCTTGGGTTTCTAGTAAAGCTTTACTAAAGTCTGAAAAAAGGGGAAGGTGACCAGGTAATTAAGAAATCAGCAGATAATGTCATGGTTAGATTATATTATTTAAATCAAAGCTGTCATTTGGTACATTTCCATCATATTTCACTTATGAAAAATAGACATTTCTAAAACATATTTTTCACTGAAATACTTTGTATGTTTTTGAATTGTTTTTATTATCCTATTCTCCTTTTTCAAAAAAAAAAAAAAGCAGGTAGTGAATTACAATTTCTGGAAAGATGAGTCTTAAACAATTTCTACCATTAAACATTTGTTTTTTTGTCAATTAGTTCTATTTCGTAGCCAGCAAATCAATGATACACCACATCCCTTTATGAAAAGTTAGTTTAAGAAGGGATAGTCTTAGCATAGTTGAAAAAAACTACTAACAAATCATAATTTTCATACCTTTCAGAAAGATAAGACAAATATCAACCCCCAACTTCCCAGCTTCCAATTAAACCAAGGCTTTAACCACTACTTTTATGAAATATTGTGAACAAAATGCAAAATACAGTTTGTACCAATAAATTATGCTAACATTTTATTTTAAGTGTCCCATTATTGTGAAGTCATTTGGTATTCACCATAATAGCACCGATAATAAAGAATTCATTTGGTATTCATGTGGATGTTACATTTAGTGCCATTGGTATTCAACTGTAATTTAGCATTAGTTAATGGGCACTTAAAATGTTATCCAAATGATTTATATCACAGCACTTAGTGTTTCTCAAACTAAGTGTACAACACTCATTTTCCAAGTGTACTACAAAATAATTAAATAAGTGCACCTTACCTTCTAAAGTTTTTATTTTGAGACAGAGAAAAATCATTTAGAGGACTGTGATACTAACAATTGACATACTGTATTATGTGAAGGTAAGCCGACTGTATGTAAGTTGCTCGAATTAAAAAAAATAAAGGGAAGAAGAAAGAAAGAAAACAAAGACAGTGGTACTTACTTTTTAAAATACAGGTTCATAGCGTATATACTGAATTAAAAACCAAAGCTGGATGACCAAAACACAAGATGAGGTCTGCTGCTTCCCTTGCTGCCACTTGCAGCAAGGAGAGTTAGAATCCCAATTCCTCTGCTCATGCTTATGACAGTCACACATGCATGTTCCCACATTGCTAACTCTGTGTGGCATTATGATTACATTCATACTCTTTTCTTTGCAAGCAATATACTTAGAATCAGTACAAATGTTTCATCTACTTTAGTAAAGAAAAATATAAAACAAATGGGAAGGAGTATGTCGTAATTCTGGACTGAATATGCTAAAGTCATTTTTTAGGAAAGAAATTCTCTTAATTTATTTTCAGGCAAAGTCATCTTGTAATGACCATATGATGGTACAACCGGAAAAAAATCTGTGCAGAATCCTTCTTTTGGAACCAGATCACGATGACTCCCAAAAATATATTTTTCTTTAATAATATTTAATTCTCTTCTTAGTTGAAAATAGCGTTACTAATTTCACTACTTCAGTTCATTATTTTAGATAGTAAACATATTCCTCCAATGATTTCCCAGATCTTGCATGAAAAGTAAAAACACACTGCTCTCTGTCTTAGCATTATTTAATGACTGTTATCCTTATGAGAGCAATGGGAACAACTCATACTGTAGATGAGATTGTAAAATGGCCAGTTGATTAACAGCTAAAATGGTAGCTGTAAATATTGCTGAATACACTATGTCCAGCTACAATCACACTCATTCTGTGTCAATCCAGCTGTGAGATGATGGATAGAAAGTAATAATAAAATCACCAACCTCAGAATGCTTTCGCCAAATGTCTATGTTCTTTCGCTGGGCTTTCGAGAAATGGTCCCAAGCTTTTTGTCTGGTAGAAGCGTTGAAAACGGCGACAATCTGCTCAACTTTGGTGAACAAGGAAGTCAAACAAGACAAGCAATTTATGTTGTGATCACTATAGAGAAGCAAAGCAAAGACACTAGGAGTCTATGGATGATGTCATTACTGAAACAACATCATCAATATCCATCCAATGATGTGTCTTTTGTACTTACATTTTATCAATGTTGGAGATGTCTCCCTTCAAGTCTGTCTCCACAACTTTAGTCTACACAACTTATAACCATGTACCAAACAACATGCATACAGCTGCTTCCCAGTGATGTCTGCTATTATTTTCCATGCAGCCACGTGCCTTTAAGTGTGTGACTACAGGCATGTGGCTATAGGCATGACACTCAAGGCGTAAACCTGACACATACTCCCCTGTGGCAGCTGCATATAGATGAGCAGGATGTGCAAATGAAAGCATGAAAACAAGCAGGGTCTGCTTTCAAGTGTGGGATAGTGGGAATTTACCAGCAGGTAGGAAGGGCTAAATCATATTTAAATGCTGCATGCTGCAGCTGCAGCTGCTGCTTCTCTTATATTTAATATATAGAAGCTCACCTGTGCTAGGTCATTTCATCTCATGTCCATGGTGTTCCATTTTTATATATATGAACAGTTACATTTTTCTGCCTTTGAGGAAGAGATGTGAAATGGGCTTCCATCGTTCAACTCTAATGAATTCATTCTGAAGCCAGACATCATTGTAAAGGGCAATCGTCAATGACGATTAAGATACTTAAGCTTTAAGTTTTTAACTGCTTGTTCATCCTAAACCAGAACCTTCTCTCGCAGCTCTCTTGTCTTTCTCTTCACATCAGTTACAGGCAATCTTCACATCAGTGACGATGTCATTCCAAAACAGTGACCTGCCTCAAAATGATTTGGCTGAGATGTAAGTTGCCTTGATCCTGGCACGGTTAACTACAAGATCTCTTTGGATTCCTGGGGTGAAATAATGTTCACTGTGTTATGTAAAGCTTTTTTTTTCCAACCTAAATGATTCTAGGATGTTATATAGGGAAGATTTTATTTGCAACCGTCATGGCAACTTAATTAACTTCTAAAGATACAGAAGTAAATATCTTCGTCTAAAAGTAAATCTTAACTGTTTATACTAACGAAGCTGCTTCAAAACTACTGTGATGATCTGATCTGTTTGTGATCCCTCCAAGTTTCAATTGGAGATACGATAATTTCAGCATATTAGAACTTGCTTGGAGGGTGGATGCATCAAAAAATACAGTGTACAGTTTTTCAATTAATTTCAAAAGAATGAAAATGCTGAAGTACTCTATTATTATGTGTGTAGAAACTGAGGCTAGAATTTAATTACTGTAGCTGTGTTGATGACCCAGGTGCTCAGAAAATCTTGCTTAATTAACAGTCTGTTTTTAGTTTGCAAGTGGAAATTCAAGTAGAAAAGATTGACAAAGATATATGGAAGATCTGGTTTTGCACTAATGGATATTAATAAGATCATCTGAAGTTTGAAAACATTTTAACTTTAAAGTGTTTAATTTCCATTTTGTGAACAGGTGCTAAGATTTATCAAAAGTCATTACATGATCATTTCAGAAACTATCCTCAATGGAAACGCCAGACAGGAAGTGACAAAGATTTTTCTGTGAATAACTGCAATAGATGAAATGGAGAGCGGAAAAAGGATCTCCTTCACTTGCTTAACTTTCAAAAATTTGAAAGAAAAAAAGAGGTTGGATACTATGAATACTAGATGTTAAAAATCAAGGAATATAAAGAAATATCATCCAGTGGACTATAAAGGACAATAAGAGAAGCAGAAGGGAGAATAATGAATGCCCATTACAACTTGTGATGATTAATACTATCTGTGATTTAGACATTTCTTTATACCTGCAGTTAGGTAAAGTTACCCTTCTGTTTTTTTCATACTTTAGTGCTTACTGTGCTCAATTTGCCTCACTTTGCTTCAAAGCAAAATCATATTCTGAGATCAGACAAGAGTCCTGAAGCTCATGGAAGCCTTGACTCTTGAGTCTTAATGAAAAAGATTTCTGGGGCCTTATGGAAACAAAAAATCATATATGTAGAAGACCAATGTCTCACTTTTATGTATCCAAAGAAATTATCAGCATAAATACCTAGTCAAACAATGGTTAGGTAACATCCAGCTTAAAAGGTCTTCTAGCAGCCAGCACCATGGTTAGGACATAGTTTTACAGTACAGGAAAGTGTTTCCATGTCTTCTTGAATTACACCAAAATCCTGCACCACTGTTTTATGAGAAACCAATCTAGTATACACCCATTCTGCTAGGTCACATTTATTTGTAGGTTAATTCATGCTGCATCAAAATCATTTATTCTCTCATGGCCAACCTGAAAGCTTAAAACTGGAATAAGTCCTGCACTATGGTAACTGATAGACAAGACATAATGTACCCACCCCTGTTTGAGATCAAATTTGTTGACTAATTAGTTCAGCAGAACACGGTTATGAGGGGAAGCCAGGAGTCAGTTGAGAAGCTCTCCAGACAACATATTCCTCCTTCTGTAAGATTTGGCCAAAGAGAGGCCCCACAATTTTGGCTTCTATCTGCAGAAGCTCAGTGAAGCTCAGCCATGATTTTCAGACTGTTTTTTGACCTCCAGAAGGAAATTTTCAAAATAAAGTAATAGGTCATGTCTATATCTCTATGGCACCTTGAGCTCTAGGATGCACTTTACTATCAACTGTGACTGGAAAGTAGAATCATTAATTAGCATGAAATATTCATTGCCAAACATCTGTTGTTAAGTTCCATGCTGTATCAAATTTTCACTGACCATATGCAAAGCTGTTTCCTTACTAAATTAGGCTTCAAAAATACCCACTTTGTTCTGGAAGGATCCAAGTTATGTCATTGTTTTTTCTATTAATATAATCTAGAATGTGTAAGTAATTGTACCTTTCCTCATTCATTGTTCTGTGCCTGGTAATTTATGTGGCATGTTTCAAAGAACAGATTTTAGGTAACTGGTTTTCTTCTGATTTATAAATAGCTGAAAAGACCCAAATATCTAAGCCTAAACTGATGTGAAACTATCACTGTCCAATACCTGTAGTGTAACTACAATACACTTTATTAGAGGTGCAGGCTTTAGTAATCATATTGCATGAAAGTTTAACTGAAAGATTCTGTTGCCATAAAAGACGTTACGGGAACAAAGTACTGTTGTCAAGTATAAATGTAAAAACAACCAGAAAAAAAAAACTAGGATCAACAACAATAATATCTTAAATGATGCCAGTAGGAGTTGCAAAAAAGAAAGACAGGATTGCTATCTCTTCATGGCAAGTGAAAATTTGATAGTTTACTTGAAAATGACACTCGGAGGAAAACAGGAAGAACTGAGAACCAATGTACTGCCTTATCTGTAGTTTAAGAGGTAGAGAGAAAACTTTTACCCATCCTTACATTTATCAAGCAGACTATTTTAAAGATGATTGAGTGAAGGCTCAAGGCATTCTTCCTTGTGTTCAGGAGACAAGAGATATCCAATTTTTCCCTTGCTGATCTTGTTATCAGCTGCCATATATATACATATTATTTTTACTTCCTTGTATTCAGTACTAAAGAACATCAACAACTGAATGTTTTATGACATCCTACAATGAAAAAGTGACAAAATAGAAACTGAAACACAATGTGTTAAAATGAAAACAAAAGATCTTCACTGGAAGATAAAATAATCTGATTTAAAGTAATCTGATGTAAAATTTCACTCCAAATTCCACCAGTTAGGGATATAGGATGAAAAGGATCTTGCATTAAACTGCTGTAAGTGCAAGAGTAGGACATATGATGATTTAGCTCAGAAATATTCTGTAAGAGCATGACAGTTGACATGCAGAATGAAAGAAAATTCCACCCATAAAATTACAGTGTAAAGGAAACTGTTACAGTTTCCTTTACTCTGTTATACAGATTTTCAGCAGAAGGAGGACATAGAGATGGTGTGGTTTGGGTTAGAAGCCTTGTTGCTGAATTCTGAATAAGTTGGAGCCTGCCAATCAATTTTACTTGAAGCCCAGCAAACCAAGGAATTACAGTAGTCAAGGCTAGATGTTGTAAGTGAATGAATTAAAGTCACCAGGTCAGTTTCAGATAGAAAAAAAGCTTATTTCCGGCAACAGTCTTGAAAGCCATTTGGTGAATACTGAACAGACCTTAGCACTAAGTCCAAAGCTAAAAGTGCATGTAGGCAAATGATATGTGACATCACAGAGAAACTGTAACTGAAACTGTAAGAAATATATTTTTAATTAATCTGAACCAAATCTCATAGTCTTGGTTATGATACTGTTTACTTTTGAATGAGAACTTATTTTTCACACATCTAAACTGAAAACTTACAGGTCCCCCCCGCTTCCCAAATTACATACAAAAAAAGTGAGAAGCAGATGTGACTGCCTCAGACTGACAGAGGAAGGAACCATGAAAGCTGGAAACATCACCCTGAAGAAGACTGCAGAAAGTGCAAGGAATGGGGTATAAAGTTAAATATACCAATGGGCATCAAAAAGAAGTGAATTGTGGCTGCAATTCATTTAAAAAAAAAAACAGCCTAATATTTAGTCTTCTTGCTATCTATGAGGCTGTAGGTTCTTTAATCTTCAGATATGGATGTGTATTTACTGTCTCCATTCTTTCATCTAACTTGGACTGGTACCTGCCAAGGTGCTGCAGCAGGTTATTAAGAGATAGAGCAGGCAGCAGTGGTCTGCACTAGACTGATGCAGAAATCATACAATCACAGAATCACAGGGGTTGGAAGGGATCTCTGGAGACTGCTGTATCCAACCCCCCCGGCTAAAGCAGGTTCCCTACAGTAGGTCACATGAGAAAGTGTCCAGGTGGGTTTTGAGTACCTCCAGAGAAAATGACTCCACAGCCTGTCTAGGCAGCCTGTTTCAATGGTCTGTAACTCCCAAAGTAGTTTTTCCTCATGCTCATATGGAACTTCTCATGCTCCAGTTTGTGTGCACTGCCTCTTCATTTGTCATTGGGCAACACTGAGATGAGCCCAGCCCCACCCACTTGACTTCTACCCTGTATAAATGTATAAGCACTGATAAGATCCTCTCTCAGTCTTCTTTTCTCCAGGCTGAACAGTCCCAGGTGTCTCTGCCTTACCTCATAAGGGATGTGCTCCAGTTTCCCAGTCATCCCTGTGGCCCTCTTCTGGACTTTTTCTAGGAGATCCCTGACTTTCTTGAACTGAGGAGTCCAGAAACAGACACAGTATGCCAAATGAGGCCTCGGCAGGGTAGAGTAGAGGAGGAGCATCACCTTCCTCAAACTGTTGGCCATGGTCATTTAATAGACCCCAGGATACCACTGGCCTTCTTGTCCACAAGGGCACATTGATCTCTCATAGTCAACCTGTTGTATACCAGAACCCCCAGGTCCTTCTTTCCAGCAGGTCAGTCTCTAACTTGTACTGATGCCTGATGTTATTCCTGCCCAGGTGCAGTCTTTTTCAATTGCCTTTGTTGTTGCCTCATCTTGTTCCTCTCTACACAACTCTCCAGTCTATCCAGGACAATAAAACATTTTTCATAGTGCAATAAGCAGATTCTCCCACTTGGGTGAAGGGCTATATCATAAATGCTTGTCCCACAACACAAATTATATTCCTTTGTCTTGTAAAAAGATCCAACTTCAATGTTAGTAGTAGTTCTTTTCTTTCCTTCTTTTTGTCAGCTAAGAAACAGTGAAGAAAAGTGACAGGAGTATTATGGGGATAAAAAACCTCAAGATTTTCAGGATTTATACTGAAACCTGCACTGTTCCTTGCTTGAATTATGAATATCAACAATTAATGTTTATAGAAATGGGAAAATACTCCTTGTCAGATTTGGAAATAAAAATATATACTCTGATTAAAAAAAGCCCAGTTTGTTTTTCAAGGTACTGCTAGAAAATCTGTCTACCAAACAAGCTTTGAAAATCTTTTAGGTTGTGAAATGTGGTTTAATTTACAGAAAAGAAACTGACAGCTTGATGCAATAGCAAGTGCTGGCACTGTGCCATGTGATAAATCACTTGCACTCAACAAGACCACTTCACCTCCATGTCATTTCTCAACAAACAGGAACCTGACATTAGACCAGCACAACCCAGGAGGGCAGGTACAGATGTACTGTACCTGCTCTTTTAATGCCACCCTCTTATATTACCGATTTTATGGACCTTGTGTTGACATCCAGAAAACAAAAGCAAATAAAAAGCAAAAAACATCCCACACCATCACACACACACAAAAGAAAACACAAAACACAGAAATCCCACAAATATACACTAAAAACCTGCAATGTGAAAGTCTCACCTATTCAGAGGAAGATTAAGTGAATGCTACTTTCTTCATCACTTTAACAAGATTATAAGCCTTCCCCATGTTATTTATGGTTTTGCTGGACCTTTTTCAGTTCTCAGATTTAAAAATAGCAGAAGTAGGAAAAAACATTTTTTCCAACCCTATCCCCAAAAGAAAAACCCAACAAGACAAATACAAACAAAAAAGTAACTACAAGGGAAACTTGAGATGAACTGAAGGTAGTGAAGAAGTGAGATGATGAGTGAAATCTAAGCAGGTTCAACTAAGTGAAAGGACTCTCTCTAAATGATAACTGTTTGGGGATCTTTCAGCTAGAGATCAGGAGGGCTATATTTGTTTCAAGCAAAATGTGGTTTCCTTCACTGAAGCAAGCAGGCAGAACAAAAAAAACGTCTCACACATTTTTCTGTGGGAATGTTTTCTTCTCCATTTGCTGCCATACCTTATGTTCCCCTGCCCACCACGAGTTGTCCCCTTCTCCTTCTTTTTTTTTTTTTTTTTGTTTATTGCCTCCTTTCTCACCTTAATTACAGATTTTTGCATCCATTTGTTGAAGGATTTCATCTTTCCCTCCTACCTGCTCTATCCCTATCCCTATCCCAAAATCTCATCATTTCCTGCCCCCACAACATCTCTGTCATTATCACAAACTACACCATTTGGGACAAATCCAATGATTTGAAATGAAGCAAAAGTACTACCTACTGAAGGGAGTAAATAATTCAGTCAAATATAGATTATTCATAATTATATTTTCAAGGTTCACAGATTCATAGATTCCTTAGGTTGGAAAGGACCTACAAGATCATCTAGTCCAACCATCCTCCCACCACCATCCCTACCCACAATCATTCACTCATAAGCAGCCTCAACAGTTACAGATATGCAGGCCCCTCTAACCCTGCTCAGCAAGACAGTTTAAGCAGAAGTGCAGATTTCCATGTGAATCAAGCACATATCTCTTTGCTTTGAACCTTCCTATATAATCTAAGAAAACCTACAGGATTCAGGTAAATGGGATAAATTGTGAAAATAGTGTCTTAGACAGAAATCTCTTAGGAGAGAGAGCTTTTATTCTGCTGTAAAGCAGCATGCATATTTAATGCTCTACATGAAGAAAAAAATGTGTTAAAAATAACAGGACAAGAGCTTTTGCTGAAATTCTGGCCACACATAAATCGATACCAAGATTCCTATTGACTTCAGGTGGAGTGAAAGCTACAGACAATGGAAGGAACAAAGCAATCTAAAGAAAATGAAGCACAAAGGAAGAAGCTATCTGAAACACTACAGGTTGCAACTACAAAGGCTTATACTGCCAGAAACCGGAGAGGAATTACAAGAATGTGAGACAAAACAGAAATAGTCTTTCATATGTATTCTCTGTCACAGCAGACACATCCAAGATAGAAATGCTTTTCAGAACATGTGTATGCTAGACAGGAAATGGGAGGACAAGTAAAAAAGAATAGAGATACCCAGCTGAGATTTACTGGACAAATTATCAGTATAGAAGCAAGCAAACAGCATGCCTACTAAATGAGCTAATCAAAAAGTACTGGATGGGTTGTGGAGGTTATTTTGTATTTAATTTTTTTTAGAATTACACCAAAGTAGAATGTAATAGTGGCAACTAATGACAGGAATGATTAATGTTTTTATTTATATTATAGTGGCACTCTGTGACACCAACTGAGATCTGGGCTGCACTGTGAAAACACATTATATGACTCAATCTTTTCTCACAAAGAGCTTAATGATGACCTAAAAATTGCATATAAAGTAAGCTCCCATTTTTGAATTAGTCACTGGCAAAAGAAAGAAAGACTGTAAGACCAAACAATTAAAGAGCATGAAAATCCACTTAAAAGTTGTTATTAATGCAGAGCAATTGAAAGAATACTCAGAAAACATGAATACATATAAAAAGCCTGACTGCTAAGAGAATTTTAACTAGCATGCTAACAATATCTGTAATGAAACCAGTGTCATTTATAGTACTAAGAGAATATACTAAAAGGTTGAAAGATTATTGGGAAAAAGGACTGTGATACTGTATTTAAAGCAAATCTGATAAGATGGTAATTTAAGCAATCACCAATGTGTCAGTGAAAATGCTACCTTTTCAACAGTAAAAGAGGAACTTTTGAAGTGAAATTATAACAAGAAAACAAAATTTATTCCAATTTGTTTCTGAGAAAAGCTCAAAAAAGATTTTTAGTATTTTTATTCCTTTTTTATATTAAAATTCAGATTATATCAGTGACAGCACTGATAATGTTAAAGCAGATTAAATCTGAATATCTAGAGAGATCAGAGCATGAAAATGAACAGTCCAGAAGTAAGGATAATTTTATTCAGTCTGTTCAGAATACATCCACTCTCTGTCATATTTGAAAAGTTGTGGCTGTCAGACAAAGTCTCCAGTGACTGGAAAAAGGGAAATATCACTCCTGTTTTTAAGAACTTGGGTAAGTGAGACACAGGGAAGTACAGGCCAGGCCAGTGAGCTTCATGTCTGTGCCTGGGAAGATCGTGGAGCTGACCATCCTGGAAAACATATCAAGGCAAATGTGAGATGAAGAGGTGATCAGAGACAGCCAACATGGCTTCACCAAGGACAGATCATGCCTGACCAAATTGGTGACCTTCTATGATGCAGTGACAACACCAGTGGAAAAAGGAAGGGGAACTGATTTCATCTACCTGGACTTGTACAAGGATTTTGATATGATCTCACACCACATCATTGTCTCTAAATTGCAGAAATACGGAACTGAAGGGTGGGCTATTCAGTGGATAAATATTTGGTTGGATGGTCACAGACAGAGGGTTGCCGTCAATGGCTCTGTTTCCAGCCATGAGAGATGCCCACCAGGGTCCTGTCTTGGGATTGGTGCTTTTCATCTATATCAACATCCTAGACAATGGGATTGAGTATACCCTTACCAAGTTTGACACCAAGCTGAGTGGTACAGTTGATACAACAGAAGGAAGAAATGCCACCCAGAAGGACCTGGACAGGCTTGAAAAGTGGGTCGACAGGAAAATAATGAAGTTCAACAAGGCCAAGTGCAAAACACACTTGGGTTGGAGCAATCCTAGATATGTATACAAACTGGGAGAAGAATTTTGAGAGCAGCCCAGCAGTGAAGGGGGGGTTCTGGCAGATGAAAATCTGGACATGTGTCAGTGGTGTGTACTTGCAGGCTGGAAGGCCAGCAGTATCCTGTGATGCATAAGAGGGGCAGCCAGCAGGAAGAGGGAGGGGATCAACTTCTTTACTCTGCCTTCATGAATCTGGAGTATTGCATGCAGTCCTGGGGCCCCCAGCACAAGAAAGTTGCGGAGCTGTTGGAGTGGATCCAGAAAAGGACCACAAAGATGATGAGAGGGCTGGAGCACTTCTCCTATGAAGAAAGGTTGAGGGAGTTAGGTCTGCTCACCTTGGAGAAGGCTCCAGGGAGACCTCATTGCGGCATTTGACTAATGGAGGGGACCTTATGAAACAGGAGGGAGATGGACTCTTTACATGACCTGATAGTGACAGGAAAAGGAGGAACAGTTTTAAACTAAAAGAGGGAAGATTTAGGTTAGATGTTAGGAAGAAGTTTTTGACTCAAAAGGTGGGGAGGCTCTGGCACAGGCTGTCCAGAGACACAGTGGGTGTTCCATCCCTGGAGGCAATCAAGAGAGTTGGAACTGGATGGTCTTCAAGGTCCCGTCTAACCCAAGCCATTCTATGATTCTGTGATTCACGATTTCTCTTCAGAGTTATTTCTCTTCAAATTTTTGTTTGTTTGTTTGTTTTATCAACAAGAAGAAAGACACTGAATCATATTGGGTAACTCAGGAATTTGATAAAATGTCGGAGTACTGTAATGCACTAAGATCCTTCAGCAGGGAGAGCAGGGAGAATTGAGGTAACAATCCTGATATTTTCAAGGGGGGGAAAAACAGTTTTTCTCCTTTATCATGAGGTAACACAAAGGTGTATTTAGCCTCAGACTCTTGTTATGAATAAAAGCAGCAAGTTCAGTAGATAAACTTCATAATTTCCCAATTTGAGGTTTCTTTGGTTTCAGAAACCAAAAGCTGTGTATCTCTTTGCTGTTACCTCCACGTACATATTACATAAAATGCATCAGCATAAGAAAGCAAACAAGATTAGTGGCAGCAGAAAGGAGTGGCAGGCACTCTACTGAATTGGGGAGTGAAAATTAGTTTCTTTCAGTAGCAAGATGGAAAGAATATCTACACAAGATGAGTGGATATGGACTACATCATTTAGATCTTAGGATCATAATAAAAAAATAAAAGCAGTGAACAGCACATAGAATTGTTACAAAATTCTCGTTGATGATGCTATGAACTTGCTTTAGATTGTTCCTTTTTAGTTGCCCTGGATGCCTCCTCACATCCTTCTCATCCCTATCAGGAAAGTGCGGGAGTGCACCTACATGGGAGCTGTTCAATTCAGAGAACCACAGCATGTCATTCTGATCACAGCTCCTCGCATAACTGGGATACCACTCACACATGGACAGCGCTTTTTCGGACCCTCTTAGAGGTCATCTTGTTGAATTAATAATGACACAGATATGAATTCTCATATTTTAAGATTACATGAGATGCTCCAAATCCTTGATCTCAACTAGTGCTGCACCAAGAAAAAGATTTCAGTTTGTTCTCAGTAGCAAAATCTATTTTCAGTACAAATACTCCAGCAGTTCTAGTGAGAACTGCATTTTTTCACTTACGAAATGTAATAAACTTTCTAACAGTTTTGCTTTTATTATGACAATGACATAATATTTAGTAGATGAAATGAAAAAAAGTGTCATGTAGCTTGCCTATGAGGTCCACTGCAAATATCAGGATGGTCTACTGGGGCACTGGGGATTTCTGCACTGAATCGCCACTGGCTTTCCTAATGCCACCAGTATGGTTGTTATTTAGCTATTGTGAATAAAAGTTATGACAATCTTTAGAGATGTCTAAGTGATTTAGAGGTCTACAATCTGTTTTCAAAAATTGCTTATTGAGCGATTAATGCTTGCCAAGGTAGGGTGAGAACTTGCAGCATCTCTCTTCTCCTTGATGCCAACACATGCACAGAGGGACTCCAAGGCTGTTGGAAAGTGGCTTCCATTTTAAGCAATTTCACATCCATCAAGAGGTAAGGACACATCTTTCATTAGTTACAGTGGAATAAATGACTACAGCTGAAAGTCTGACACATGCCCTCTGGGATGTCAACAATCCCCTTCAGAACACCCAACCCTCACCACTTGGAGTACTCTTGGAAGGAGGGAGGCTTAGGTTCAGATCCTTCACTAGCATTCAGGTTGTTTAAACATAATTCCATAAAGATTGTTCTGACCATTAGGCACCAAAATTTTCTGAAAGGTGGGGACAGTCAAATCTATCAGATAACAAAGATATAATCTGGCCAGGAAGCTCTTGTGGAGAAAACACCTTTCCACTCTTATGCCACATGAGAGTCTCAGTCCTCTGTTATGGACTTGGTGTCTAAGGACTTTGAAGATTCATCTATTACAGTGACAAAAATTCCCAAATAAGAAGATGCCATTGGCTGCTCAGTACTCAACCATAGAGCACTTCTGTTAATTACACCGTGTGTCTATCCACCTGCAGTTGGGGACACCCCTGACCACTTGTCTAACCCTTGGGATGCCAAATTTATATTTGAACGCAGGATTTTGGCTCTTATTCACCTATACGTATTTTTAAAAACGTTGTCTAGGGACACTGTGCAAAGTAGTTTGAAACCTCAGTAAGAGCCAGATGAAATTTACAATGAAGGGATGAGAAACTCAGAGGGAATAACTACAGCTTTGGTGTAGTCTGAAAAACAACCCAATGCAGATGTCTCTAGGGTTTCCATTTCTCTTAAACATGAGGATCAACATCTATAAGCCTTAGGCTAAAAAGGTGGTTTGGGAGGAAATGAAAAGGAGATACATGGAAGGACAGGGAGCAGTGTCACATGTAGCAGTGCTACGGAAGTGAAGTGGAAGAATTTAGAAATCAAACCACGAAGACAGAATGATCCACATTTCAAGCACATATTCAGATTTAGAAAAGATAAGTAACTTAATAAAAAGAAGGTAATGGGCATTTTTCTGTCTTGATCCTTTAAATAACTGAAGATGCACCATATGAAGGTCAAAAGCCCCTGCAGAACTTAAATCAGAGGCTGTAAGTTGGTGGTATGACATAGGGAATGCATTTTTTTTACTGATTATCCTAGCACAAGTATCTTGGTTGGATAATTAATTCATGTCCTGAACACTTGACCCAAATTTGTAGGGGTAATCCACTTGGTAATCTTCTAAATACCTGCAAGCAGAATATGGTAGCAGGAATTTCAAAACCTTTACTTCTTTAGTGTCTGGGCCAATAATCTGAAATGTTATAGTCATGGTAATCCTCATTAGTATGAAAGCATTTTACACTGAGACTCACATAGAGAGTGTATGTGTTCCAGGTGAGTGAACTTCAAGTCCATTTTGTTAATGTATTCCTTCTTCATTCCCCGTAATACACATTGCTTCAATTCTGACATTTATAACTATCTCCAAGCTCTACCCTTATGCTATGCTCTTCTTATTAAGACTGTCTACTCCAAACTAAGCATGTGAAAGTTGGACATCTGGCGCTGGTTCCCAGTGAGTCCTCTATGGGGAGCAGAGAATAGACGGCACTGCCAGGGGATGATTCATCTCAATAGAAGAGTAATACCAGGTGGGTCTGATGACTCATCATCTGGAGATGCATATTTTTCTCTGCTGGATGCATAGAAGGCCCAGAATGGTCACCTCAGGGTTGTACATCTGACTTAGATCATGACACACTATTTAGAAAATACTCTAATATCTATGTCAAATAGCCAACAAGCTGGAGCATTACACTGGACTTTTGGATCCTACTGCAGAAGAGCAGAGCTGTTTTAATCACTCTGCAGAATTTAAAAGAGCAGGCATCTATTTTGGACAATCAGTATTTTCAGATTCTTATTAAGTGATATATTGTAGCTCATTATATAGGGCTGTGGGAAAACAATGGAAAAGGAGGCATAAAAACATTCCTCAGATATTCAAATATAAGAAAATTCTTGAAAAAGGGAAGCTCATTTCACAGTCTCCATGTTTAGCAATCCTAGGCATATACATGTGTAAAGCAAAACATCATCCATCTGTTCATAGCAAGTTTGCAGAGAATTTTAATAAGACATTAATGCTAATAATGGCCAATGTTTATGATGCTTATAAAATAACCAATGTGAAGCATCTGGAAAGCTCATAAAATTTGTTCTTATAAAATCCATGGCATGTAACACCTTTTTCTGAGCCTGTGTTTTTGCTGACCTTGTCCTCACAGGCCAGATCTGCCAGAAATTCTTCTTCCAGGCCATTGCTGTGACTGCGTCACCCTGAGACTCATGTTTTGAAGCCAGACCTATTTCTGCTTCTGTACACTGAACACTCAGCACATTACAGGAACAAACCAGATAGCCAAACTGCAAGTTTCCACCTGAAACTACAGGGCTCTTTATTTCCAAGTGACAGATGTTCCACAACAGTTGGTGACAAACGGGCTAATTTAGACAGATTTAACTAACGTTCATCCTGCTGACAATGGGGGATTATTCTGAATGCAGCTAAAGAAGGTATTTCTGAATACTAGGGCTGGCTGTTGCACACAAAAACACAGAGGCCCTGGTGTGAAATGAACAGCATGTCCATGCACAGTGCCTGTGTCTTTCCTCCTCATACTGCCTTTCAGTAGTTGTGATGGAGGACACTGACTAGCAAATTATCAAGCAAACTAGCTGCTGTAAAAAATTTAGTCACTGAACATATGTCTGCAGAAATCAAGTGCCTTTGTCTCAGACTCTTCCTCCCTAAGTTCAAGAGTCTAAACTCTTAATTTAGAAGGAGAGTTTTCCTAGGGCTGGGGGACTGAGTTCTTCATCACCTATACAGGAAGATGTTTTCATAATCCAGGAAGCTTAGGCAAGTCCATCTAAGCTTTTGCTTTTGGCCATAACATCTGGGGGAACCAAGAAACCAAAAAAATACTGCAGAAAAGCCTTTAGATTTTATGCATTCACAGAAAGATGAGGAGTGTGATTCAGAAGGTGCAATACAACAATTGCATTGTTCTCCATCTGGTAAATTGTCTCAGTTTTGTTTTTAACTTGCATACTAGAACTAGTTCCAGTCTCCACTTGAGTATCTTTAAGCATCCTGCTTGAGCAGCATAATCTAATTTCACAATGTGGCAGTTAGATGAAGGAGACGGACCCAAAGATATTGTAGACGTGTTAAAAACAGCAACAATGAGATTTCTTATTCTCTCCTCTTTTCTTTTAATTTATTTTTTCTTCTTTTTTCTCTTTTCTTTTTCTCGTCTCTTTATTCGTTCCCTTTGAAGAGCACTTTTAGGCAAGTATCCTGATTGCTTTTTTATGGAGGAATCCCATTAAGGCAACTTCATTGATTATATTTCTGTTCTGAGGAAATAGCTGCCAGCACTAAATATTTAAGGCCGTTTATCTGCCAAATTAATACTGGCATTGTATCAGCTGAGTAGTCCTGATGCCAGAAGCAGCACAGCAAATTCTCCTACTGTGGGAGAGGCCTGGTACATTGTGCATACATTCCTAAAAGTTGCTGAATCCTAAGGCCTTTTCCCTAAACCCAGGCTAAAAATATAACCTAACTGTCCTCTATTCTGTAATTGGCCTAGTTAACTAGCTGCATCTCACAGCTTACAAATCACTCCTCTCCACAACGGCACTATCTTTTTCAGAGCAGTGAGGCTTCTGTCTGGTTCGTTCCTGAAGTGTTATGTCTACATAACTGTAGACACTATGCAGAGAGCACGTTTTTGTCTGTTAATAAAAGAACTACTGAAACTTTGCTCACCTTGAGAAATAAGCTCTTAGGAATGGTCCTTGTTCCTCCAAATTGCCACAGAGTATGAAATAGGATATGAAGTAGAATATGACTGCATTGCAACTACTTACCCCCAGACAAACAAACAAAAAAACCACTACCACCACCACCACCATCACTACAACACCACTGGACAAAAAGGGGCTACTTACATTGAGTCAGGATCCCTGTTAAGGCATTTTTAAAACTCTCCTTGGCTTGCTCCATCTCTTGCTCATGAGCGGCCTTTTCATTCATGAGGCGACGAACGTGGCTGTTTGCAGACTGCACCATTGAATAGAACTGGTTTGCAGAGCGACGATTCACCTCACCTCGCTCAATCCACGTAAGCAGCACTGTGATGGCCTCCGAAAACTTGCTATCATCTAGAACAATCAAAGCACAGGTGTTAAATTGCAAGTATGAATACCCTTCCAAGAACACGTTTTCTGTTCTGTGTCACATTAAAATCACTACAAATCATGTCTATGGTATATCATTTGGGGCAATTTTTGGGTCCCTTGTTCTATCAGATCAAGGAAGCAAGTTGCCTTTTCACATTAAAAAACAGCTTCCACCCTCCATGGCTTGATTCCTCCCTTTTGCAACAGCTCCCTTAAGCTGTTCAGCAGTTTGAAATGACCTTAAGAGTAGAGTGAGGAGACATTTATGTTACCAGATCCACTGAAGAAATGAAGTTTGTCCTCATTAATCTGCTAGGCCAAAAGCTCATTCTTGGAGCTTGGGCTCATCCCTACTTTTGTCAACAGATTTCACTAACATCACATTCTTAATTAATGAACAATGACTAATCTGAACAGTTCCTGCTTGGAGCACTGATTAATTACAAGGAACTGCTCTGAACAGATGATGTGTCTGTATTTATTTTGTATTTTGTGTTTGTCTGTGTTTTGTTTAAAACATTTTTCTTAAAGGAGCCCAAATGAATCCAGACAAATACATGCTTTTTGATTAGCATTCAGGTAAATGAAGTTATATCTCTCAGCAGGAAGATCAAGAAAACCTAGTGGCTAGATTTCATGCACTCTCTCCCTAGGTAATCTTATTTCCTCTGACAATGCTCTCAGCTTTGTCAGAAGACTCTTAACACAGCATCCATTACACTTCCGGCTTTATCAGGGTTAAGAAGACACACTTCTTTTTAAGTTTCATTCAGGCTGAACTGCAAGAAAATGTTATTACAACAAAGTGTCTTCCTGTGGAAGCATTTTTGTGCAATTTGATCTTGCTTTTTCCAAAGATTTTTATTCTATAAAACTTCAATTTCCCAACAAATCATTTTAAACGGCTCATCTGGTTCTTGCTGTTTAGATATCTTCATGCATTTTACATGGTAGGTATACTTTTCTGTAAGAGAAAGCATGCTGTTATGGTATAGAAAGGTAGTGTAATTATAACCAAAAGACATTTAAAATGAAAACTGGAAAATATTAAAAAAAAGCAAAAGACATCTAAAATGAAAATTGGAAAATATTAAAACCTACCAAAAGACATTTAAAATGAAAATTGGAAGATAATAAAACCGACCAACTGTGTTGGAGGATACAGAAATGTGGGACACGGTTTGTAGGACTCTGCATTCCATGTGCAAAGAATAATAAAATACTGATACTTAAGTCATGATTTGGGCTTTTATTCTCAATCAGTAATCACTGCCCTAAAAGGCAAGGAGACTGAAGTGCAGAGAGGACAAGTGACACGCTCTGCGCCCACAGCTCTGCAAAGAATAGATTTTACATTGCCTGATCTTTAGCATCTTATTAACTGAAACATGCTTTCAGCTACAGCAATGGGATTTGCTTGCCACAGTTGCATAGGCATGTTCACTCAAGATCCCTGAAAAAACCTTCAAAATAAGAGCATCATAACATCCTATCTCTGTGTGATGTCTTTTTACGCTAACGTGATTAATTGTAAGCATAATTCATTAAATAATTTTCTGTGGGAAGGAAAAGGCAGTCAGGTATTTTTATTTTCCACATTGTTCCCTTGCATTAGCCTCCACTTTCTAGTTTTTCAGGATGCAAACAAGGTAGGTATGTATTAAGGGCCCCTGATGAGTGAATTAGCTGAATATGGGCCTCAGAAAATAAAAAGAAAAAAAGTAAATTAAACTTGTGTAAAGCCTCTTCACACTGCAAGAAAACACTCTCTAAGCTTGGACAAAATCTTCAGCCTGCTGAAATGCATGGGAATTGGAAGTCACAGTTCCGGTATAGCCAAGAACTCATTCCTATAACATAATGTTTGTTATAATTACAGTAGTCAATAAAAATAACCTGTAAGGGCTTTTGGGAATGTTAGCATGCAATTTCTAACAGTCTGTGGAGACAGATCACTCTATGGATGGCACCAGCCTGTTGACACTGAGGATGTGGCTGACTGTGAGTAGAGAGTAATTACACAAATATTCCTCTTTTCCCTTGCAGACATCATTATCTGTATCATCCCACGTAATTTATCACCCAATATCAAAGTACCATTATGAGTAAATTATCCCGTCCTATCTAAGTCAAGACATGAACGTTGAAGTTGGGAATACCTTTGAAGAGATACACCACGACCTGTGATGAAACAGTGTGCACAACTGGAAAAAAATGCTCCATGGAGACCCATCAGGAAAATGAGATGCACAGAGCCATTCTCCCTTTTTTGTACTTTACTCTCTCCACAATACATGGTCTCATGTTGTTTTGCTTCAGAATCTACATGAAATGAAAACGCTCCTCCTTTTGTTTTATCAGGCACAGTTGGTGTGTACAAGATATGTTCATAAGCATGCCATCCATCTGCCAGATAGATTCAACCCATTTAAGAGGACATGCCGAAAGCCTGCTTTAACTTACTATACTGCCAGAAAACTGCAGAGGTCTGCGGGCCTGTTATAGTTAATTCATGCCTCTGTACTAGCATGAAAAAAAAAAATTCAATGGTAAACATAAGAATCTTCATTGATTACATAATTAGAAGATACATTAAAAAAGGCCAGAGGGTAATATATTCACAACAGGAGTGCATTAGTTAGTAAAATCTTTTCTCTACTGATTCAAAATTTCCTTAATTCACCTTCTAGAAATAGAAAAGTTAGAAATATTTTTCTATTCCAAAACCAAATGCTCAGTGGCTGGCACAAGGTAACTCACCATGAATTAATTTTCTTCATCCAGAATGCAGTGACTCTTTCTGAGCAATCAGAGATTCACTTGGAAAATCAGATTTTTATACCAGATTGTTCATTTATATTTTATTTAGTAGATAAATAGCAGAAGAAATGCAGCAATGGAATCTAATTTAAGCAGAGCATGAACTGTCATGATTGCAGCCATTCATTAAAAAAATAAAACAAACCTCCTAATTCTTTTCAAAATTATTCCCTTGAGGTAAGATGCACATAAATATACACTGTTTAAAAACATACTCTTAAAATAAATTCCCTTATATAAGACATGCTTTCATATGTAATTGTTCCTTAAAAATGAACACAGAGTGGATTATTTCTTGCACTTAAGTCTTTTTTTCCTCCAAATTAGAACATATTTTAAGAAAATCAGAGAGAATCCATCTCCTTCATGTCAGCCTCTTAGTTTGTAGCCCAAGGCTCCTTGTACAGTCAATGGAGAGAAATGGACATTTCTTAGGCATGCTTCGCTGATTCTCCTCCAGCTGTCTACTTGAAGGCTAGGTGAACAGCACCCCAAAAGTGTGTGCTTTCTTCAATTGGTTGCAAAAGGAGCCTGGGGTGACCTGCTCTAGTATAGCCATCTCTGCAAGAGTTATTGGCATTTGGTCCAAGGAATCCCAACTATTATACAAGTGCAGCAGTTGCAGAACACCCACACAGCATTTGTGTAAATGTGTTGGGTTTTCAAGTTATACTGTAAGCTGTGATGCACGCTGTGTCTTTTTCGTATAACCGTCTATTGAGGACGACTTGGGTGTCTGTCACTAGAGACTTCCAGGTGCTGCTAGACTCAATCACATGCCTCTAGAGATAAGATATTTCAAATTCCTCTTATGTCAACTGAAGATATTTGGCACTTAAATCCTAGCTCACAACTTAGATGCAAAGCAGTATAAAGAAAAGAAAATGCATCCCTAGAGCTGTCTAGGAAATTGTCATAAGGGATATTTCTATGTAAAAAGGAACAATTTTTGACAAATGCTTTGCATTTTTTCTGCCCATAATTTGACCAGCCTATTCCTTACAGAAAAAAAAGTGATGACATGAATTGCTAACAATTGCTAATAGCAAACTGGGAAAAAGCATTGTAAACAATGACTTTAATCTCAGTTTATGGAACATTCCTAGTGTAAGGGCAGAATTCAGCTCAGAGTAATTGGAAATTTTGTGACTGCTTGTTTCTGAATGTTAAGCACATCCATAATGTGCTTTCACAACAGAGGTGATGATTTCTAAGGCCTTAGCCTTAGTCCATCATTCTGAAACCATAGAATCTTTTGAGTTGGAAGGGACCTTTAGAAGTAACCTAGTCCAACTCCCCTGCAATGAACAGGGACACCTAGTTCAGATTGCTTAGAGTCCCCTCCAGTCTGACCTTGGATGTTTCCAGGGACAGGGCATCTACCACCTCTCTGAGCAACCAGTTCCAGTATCTCACCACCCTTACTGTAAAAAAATTTCTTTATATCCAGACTAAATCTCTCCTCTTTATGTTTGAAATAATTTCCCCTTGTCTAGTCACCAAAGACCCTGGTAAAAATGTCTGACCCTTCCCTTCTTAAAGCTCCCCTTTAGATACTGATAGGCTGCTCTCAGGCCTCCTCAGAGCTTTCTCTTCTCTTCTCCAGGCTGAACAGCCCCAGCTCTCTCAGCCTGTCCTCATAGGAGAGGTGTTCTACCACTTGGATCTTATTGGTGGCCCTCCTCTTGATGCACTCCAACAGGTCCATGTCTCTCCTGTAGTGGACTCCACATCTGGATGCAGTACTCCAGGTGAGGCCTCACCAGGGCAGAGAGGCAAGATCACCTCCCTCACCCTGTTGACCACGCTTCTTTTGATGCAGTCCAGGATATGGTTGGCTTTCTGGGATGTGAGGGCACATTGCTGGCTTGTGTTCATCTTCCATCCACCAGTACTTCCAAGTGCTTTTCAGCAGGGTTGTGGTCTATCCTTACATCCTCCAGCTTGTGTTGATAGTGAAGATTTTCACAACCCCAGATGCAAGACCTGGCACTTAAGTTTGTTGAATATGAGGTTCATCTGGTACCGCTGCTCAAGACTGTTTAGGTCTCCCTCCCTCATGTCCCTCAGAAGTGTCAATTGCATCACACAACTTGGTGTCATCCACAAACTTGCTGAGGGTGCACTCGATCCCATTGTTGTCATTGATGAAAATGTGTAAGAGCACAGGTCCCAGTACTGACCCCTGAGGAACACTGCTCATCACTGATCTCCATCCAGACACTGAGCTGTATATCAGCACTTCCCAGTGCTGCGCGTTGAAAGCTACCTGCAATAGTTCACTCAGTGCTGAAAGCCTGTCTAAAATAAAGCAATCCTGTGTTGTTCTGTGGGCCGTGCTCTTGTTCAAAGTCAGCACATGCTACCTACTGATCCTAACCTTGCTCCACTAGTACAGCCTCACAGAAGATGCTAAAAAGACAGAACTTCTGTTCTTTATCTTAATGGCTACACTTGGAATCCATATGCTCATAGCCTGTGCTTTAGGTTACTTTAATGATTGCATTTTTTTCTGCAGGAGATGGGAAGGGGTAGGTGTGCCGTTATCCTAAACTCCTCCTGGCCCTGTAGAAATGCAGTTAACAGCTTTTGAAGTTTTACCTGCATTTGAGAATGCCTGTGCCATAGAGTATACAGAGAGGGAACAAATGTCCCACGGTGTATTCCACCTACCTGCCTCGGACTGACAGCCTGTCCTCTGGCAGCTGTAGCTGCGCCATAGGAAGATATGTTCCCAGCCTGGAGCTGCCCATCTTATCACAGTCCACAGCCAGAATTTCAAACTGAGCCATCCCACTATCACAGAAAGGGGCAGAGGTCAGAAGACTTCTTCACGCCATATAACTGAAGCCATGGGAAAATGTCTGACCAAGGATAATACGATTTCTAGCCTGTAACTAAGACTTCTATACTTCAAGCACTGAATTTGAAATAAAAAATGATAAACCCCAGTGGGTGACTGAGGTGGGTGAATCAGTAACATCACTCATCAGCAAGTCCAACCAGCTGCCCTGTGCACCAGGAAGAACCAGCTTCCCAGCGCATAGCACTCTTGCTGTCACAATGCTGGTCTATTTTTCTCTTGGCTTAAGAGCTTCTCCTGCACTGACCTAGAAACACAACTCTCCAGTCTGCTACCCTCAGTTTCTTTTTTTTTTCTTTTTTTCCCCTGCTCAAACACTTTATATAACTGTGTCATGCACCATACATATCAGTCTGGTACTTTTGGGATTAATAACATTTTTAACCCAATGGCACTGTATAATAAGTGAGAATCTGGGAATACAAATTCTTACTGCCAAAGGGTTATTTTAAAGAAAGATTAATCATTCACCTTACTATTTCCTAAATAGCCTTAACTGTATGTTATCCCTGAGAAACTTTTGCTGTTATATAATAAATGACTAGCTAAAACCAGATTTGATAAAAATATACATACACATTTACTAAAAGATATCATAAAAAAAAATCACTCCCCCCCTGCATCATCGAACTCCTTCTTCCAAATTCAACTGCAGAAAATTCATCCAGAGGTGGGTGTTTTGTGTGAGAGACAGTGATCCATTATTGTATCCTGCAGATGCCATCATCACCAACAAGAAGTGACTATGAAGGTACTGATTTTCCTCCCTATTTTTGAAAAGTCGCACCGCAAACTTTCAGATCAGTGAGCTGCAATTTGCCAGTTCATAGTAATTAGCTGAAGTCATTTTGCTGTGCTGCACATTTAATCAAGTGGGTTTACACAAAGACCTTAACATTTGCTTTGACACAATACGGATTAGGTAAGGGAGGGAGATTTTGGTAATGCATTTAATAGTGCACATATTTCTTGCACGCTGATGGAACGAGGTGCCCAGGGAACTGGGTTATCAGGGCACTGACAACTGAACACACCTTTCACTCTTTTGCCAGGAGAGAGAACCAGCCTTGCAACGTGCTTGCTCACAGCCCCTGCGTGAGGCACTTGGAGCCAGATGTATAGTGCCACAGCAGATGTCAGTGGCATATGGAGGAAGGAAGGAGAAGAAGATGATCTAAAAAACGAGGAGGCTACGCAAACAGATCTGACGCTAAAGCCTCAAAGCATGTCTACTGTAGGTCTCTGCCTCGATATACCACTAATAGAAAAAGATTGTGCTAAAAAAAGCCCCAGAGCCTTTCAGCAGCAATTAAACCTGGCACACATCGGGTTTGTTAGGAGGATCTCAGCTTTGCTTTCCTCCACTGTTGCCTGGCACTGAGTTGTGCCCCACGGTGTGAGAGCTGCCCCTGTGGATAAGCCACCATGTCAGTTGCACTGCCCAAATCTGGCTCTCACGTGCAGCCTGAGAATGATGGCAACACAGTTCTCCTCTCAGTGAAACCTCCAATTTCCCAAGCAATTAAATGTTGTTTATATTTCGAACGATGTGCACGGGTTGAGATTGTCAGGCTTGATGTTACCTGAATCTTGCACAAGATGCATCCCCAGTTAGTTCACTCTACTGTAACTGCCATCTATTTATTTAAATTTCCAATCTGTTCTCTCTTCAGGGGATAATACACTGGCTGGCAAAACAGCAGCTTCTCAATTTTTCAAATTATATATTTTTTTTAAATGGAAAACCACATGAATAACTTTCCTGTGCTCATAAAGAGACGCTGTATTTAAAAGGGAAGTAAATACCAGGGTATCGTACACGACTTGCAGGTATTTATTTCTCTTTTTCTCAAAATGTTTAGAAACATATATTCAGATATGAAGAGATGTCTTTGTTAGATGGTGAAACTACTTAACTACCTGCAGAAAGTAAGACAGATGTAGTATTTTGAAGGAGTTTATTTGCAAGAAGTGATTTCTGAAATGATTCAGATATGCTCAAATTAAGAACACCATAAGGTTTGAAACTCTGCTTGGAAACACAAATGTCATGAGCACACAGATGAAATGATGTGTTCCAATCCACATAAACTGGTGCATTCTGTTTAAAGACAAAAGGTTCACCCATCTCTGGTTGTGTGACGCTCTGGACACCACGTTCCTTGGCCATTTATAAAGCATTCAGGAAAACAGATGTGCAAGTATGATCCCAAATATTTACTGACACATCTCACTCTGTGGTAATAACACAACTGAATTAATTCTGAAGAATCAAAATCTGAAATGTGCACAAAACAAGAGAGGTGCTACAAATCAGAAGAAAAGAAAGTTGCATTTTTTATAAAGTAATAACAGAAGATGTAATATTTTGCTGGTTTTGTTGGCATGGGAAAGGACCACACGCAAAGGTCTTTAAAGGTAGACAATTCGCATTACAGTCACATTTCACTGTAAAATACCTTAGTTTACCAGACTTAACATCAGTGAAATTCTTGAGATGATTCATCAAAGAACCGCAGACTTTTATCCAAGCCTGGAAGATCTCAGAAAGAGAGGCAGAACTTTCATTAATCTGAGTTATGCTTACTTTTAACTTATTCCTTGTCAATCAGATGATAGTCCATTGAAACCACTTGCACTCCCATGCCAAATTTTGGAATCAAAAAGCAGAGTTGAAGAGCACTTTCTGAAAAAGTGAAAATTTCCACTGCATTTTAAACAATTGGGGGTACTTTATTTTTTATTTTTTTCTCCTTTGAGTCTGTTTTAGTTTAAAAGTTAAAGACAAAAAACAAAAAAACACCACTCCAAAACAATCCACAAAACAAAGCAAAAAAATAACTTCTAATGCAAAATAAATTAAATAGCAGTTTTATCTTCCCAGCTAGCTTGGAAACATGAAATAAATGTTACAAATGTAGAGTTGATAAGCGTAGCCCTGGCATAAACAGGAGCTTCCTCATGTTACCTATCTAGTCTGCTGGAGCTCATTCCATTCCTATAATCCAGGCTCAGTTTTCTTTTGCCTTCTTGTGCTAAATCTGCTGTGAACAATGAAGAAGGCTTCAAAATATTGTATAGGAGTGCATTAAACACATTTAAATCAAGTATTTTGTGACAACTCATCTTCCCAATGCAGTAAATGTCCTCTTTCTATGAACTATCATCTCCTTGGCTTCTCTCTCTTTTGGACTTGGCTGTGACCAACAGAGAACATCACTCACAAATTATCAATGCAGAGCAGCTCAAAAAGCATTTAATCACCGAGAGCTAGTAGTGTGGGCCTAAAGTTTTAGAGCTACTGGCTCAGATTCATGAGACCTATCCCCAAAATGCTGGCAATATGTCACTGCCACGTAGTGAAAAGTGGCAATGGCGAAATGTAATAGGTGGATAGGGAAATAAACAACACTGTATACATTTAGAGAGAAGAAAAGTGAATATACTTTTGGCTATAAGCTACAGAAAAAAGTGTTCACACTGCCATCAAGGAAATAGTTATGAAGGATTGCATTTGCAGGACCCTGAAGACCTTAGTGGAGGAAGAAAAATTAAAATAAAAGACAAAATAAAAAAAAGAAACAGAAAAGTAAAATGAGTGCCATTAAATATTGCTGTCCAACACAGTTTAAAATAAGAAGTAATGATGAATTGTGCTAGCTCACAGTTTCCCTTATTACTTCCAACTATTTCTGCATTAAGCAGGTGTTCAAACCAAGTTCTTTCCAGAAATAAAAGGATATGGGATAGTCTGCAGGCAGCATGGAATGGAGATTAAGTCATAACCCCTTAAGGTTTTGTGGGTATGCATGTCCCCACATGCAGTGGAGGTATCCCAGCTCCCAGTTCCCAGCCCCAGCCACCAGGCACTGTATTTTGAGAGTCTAGTTGTTACTTCATTGAAGCTTCATACTAGTAGAGATTACCTGGGTGAAATTTTATAATGAACTTCTGTTTCCAATAAGCATAAAAGAGCACTCTCCACTCTATCACTCACTTTTCTCCACAGCAGTGACTGCCACACCAGGTGGCTTTAGCACATGATACACAGAGGAATATGGTAGCAATACTAAGGTGAGAACTTCCAGCCAAGTCTGCTATACAAAAGCAACGACTTCTTTAAGTCTTGTACTGCAGTTTGTGGAAGGTGAAAAAAGATACTGTCACCTCTGTTATAGACCCAATAAATATCTAAAGACTACAACGGGAGACTGTCTGATGAATCTAGTTCATCTCAGCTCACTGTTACATTTCTTTGCCATCAAGAATTTCCAAGGTTATTTTGACAACAAAAGTTCCTTGGACTCAGACCAAGTTGTCGACATCTGTGATTGCAGAGCAGTGTCTTGGGATGACAGATGTTTAGCTATTTGGCGTGTTTTTCAACTAGCGTTGCTCAGTGAAGTTCTGGAGGCACTGCAGGAGCTGAAACCAGCACGCTGGGGACTTGCAGCTCTACCTCGTGAGTTAGCAGCAGAACTCAAGACTCTTTTAAGGTGGATATCATGGGGAGGTCATGGCTTAAGAAAACAACTGCAGGGCATCTGCTCAGCAACCACACTTTCAAGGTAAAACCTGTCAAGAGCAGATATGTTTTGAACCTCTTCTTTAGGATGAATTGTTCAGGCTCTGCAGCAATGCAAATCTGGTGTCACCCAGACAACAGATACACTGACACCAAGTTTTATAAATATGTGCATATACAAATGCATGTATATATACATAAATATATCTTCTGTTAGTTTCACTGAAGCTCACATTTAAATTCTGAATATGTGATGACACGAACTGCTCCTTTTCACAATGAAAGATGTATCTTCCATGTAGTTTTACCTATATTTTTAGGATGTCACATAGGCCTCATGGTGAGTCTGTCTTGCCTAAGGAAGTCCCTAATATTCTACTCTCTCTTTCACAGGTACTGGCCAAAATTATACTGGAAAAGCTAAACAGAGCATAGGACTCATCCGTATAATAATTGGACACCATCTTTACTCTCTAGATAACATTGTACAATGGAACCAATTGAGAAGGGAGGTTTTTTTTGTTTGTTTGTTTGTTTTTGTTTTTTTTTTACATTTTCCATCCCCAACAACACATACAGCTACAGAACTGGTTACTTCAATCTTGCTAAAGGGTAACGCTTAATTAACTAAGTTCTTAAAAGCGCAGTGTGCTATTTTGCTGCATTTTAATGATTTTTAACCCATAAAAAATAAACTTACCATTTTGAATTCTCAGTTTCCTGTATTTATTTGCACTGGTCAAATGTCCTTCAAGAGAACCAAAGCTCTAAAAACTTGAAATAAGTTTTAATTAAGCATGGAAGCTTCCCAGACAAAAAAAGAAAACTCTTTCTAAATATAGACATCTCAAACATCTTGTGGAAACCAGCATTCCCTTACCCCAAGCAATGCCTAACCATATGGAAGAAATGGCTCAGACATCTTGTATTTTCTGGCTTAGCTCAGGAAACCTCTAGGCCTTACTACATTAAGAAAAACTTCCCTATAGAAGATTAACTCCTAAAATATTCAATTGAAAACAGATTCTGGAACAGATGGATCTAAAACTACTGTACTGTATAACCTCTAGAGGAGCTGGACTGGGAGCTCAGTAAGAAGTAAAAAAATCTTATACTTGGGCTTCATTATTCTTTTTCTCTTGGCCTATCAATCCACCTGCATTATTTTAACTTCTTTTTTTTCAGTTATTTAAAGAGTTATTTAATAGAGGAGTTTATGCAGCCAGAATATTAGTTAGCTAAAGTAGCAACCAACTGATGTAACAGTGACCAATGCAGTACTCAAAGAGACAGTAGGGTGCATCTCTGCTCCATGCTTCAAGGATGCAACACTTCGCACTGTTCTCCAGCAGTTTCCCAAACATGTTTTGAAGTTAGAACGCAGGCAAGTACGTTGACAGCTAGATAGCTTGCATCTAATCTGGGTAATTCTGAATCAGTGGCAAGAATCACAGTTTCTTGTGACCTGTCTGGCACACAGCAAAGTAACGTGCTTGGCCACCACATGGGGAAAGAATGCCAAGCACAGCTGCTAAACACTGAATGCAAACCAACACAACTCTAAGAGGTATGAGGAGTTGTTCACTTGACTTTTAAAATTGTTTATTTACTATGAATATTTTTATTTCTTTGCTTCTACATTTGTGCGTTAACTTTTATAGACAGAAATCTTCACTTTGGTAAAATACTCAGTCATTGAGTGTACCCAGAAGAAGCAAACAAGCAAGCACAAAACAAAACGGTACATCAACTTGTGCGTGTAGTTCCCTAAAGAGGGAATGAAAGAATGGATAGTGTGTGTCAGAGATAAGTTGTGCCACTGCATCTGAAGGGTGCGTTAAAATTCAGCTCACAATAGCAACTGAAAAACCAGGAATTTGGACAGTCACATGCATGTAACATATCAGTCAGTAAAACTTAAAAGCACTTTAAGAATCAGCCTCTTATTATGAAATATATGTGTAACAGGTTGTCTTATTATGAGAAAATTTCCAGAGCAGACAATGACATCAACTGAGCAGAAAAAAACCCCCACCATCTAGTATTCTGTAAGTTGTGTTCCAGCTGTTAAAGCACAACAGGATGGACAGATACTATACATTCCTAGCAGGTGGATGAATATTATTATGACTGGCATAAAAATGGCAGAGGAATTAGGGATAGGTTAACAGGGCAAGTAATGAAATACATCACAGAGAAATCACCTCCCATGTTCTGACTTCTGGATGGCTGCTGCTCTTAAAGAATAAGGCACTGCGAAGTATCAAATGCTGCTTACCTTTCAATTTTTCAGCCAGCAAAGCAGCTTCGTGTTCAGAATAATGCATTATTGCTGGAGGAGAAGGAGGGCGCAGTCTGTCTTCTTCCATTTTACGTCTGTGGCGTTCTTCTCGGGCCAGCATTCTTTGTTTGCATTCCCATTCATAAAAGTCATCTCTTGCCTGAGCAAAATCAACATGAAGGCGGCCTGAATCCTTTTTGTCTGTGCTAGATCCTAATCTCATGCGGTAACCTGAAATCAACAAGCAGAACTAACTGTTGCAGGACTTCTTTCCTCATTTATTTTCTTTCTTTTTTTTCCCCTCAAGTGCAGTTGATATATGCGATCACATGCTCTCCCTTATCTACACAGTATCTATCGATCACTGTGCTTTCACAGGAAGATAAACGCTCATTCACTTTTTTTTCTTGCAATTTTCTGCATCACCTATCAACATAATAGATGAGCTGAAAAAATAGCCCCAAAGGTACAGAATCTACATTCCTGCTCATAAGCATTTCCAAAAAGGTCATTTTTCCAACTGATACTCCTAATGTTTATCAAAGGAAAGGGTAACTAAACAAAAGCCACCACTAAAACAGGATCCACTTTAGTTTGAATGTAAAGTCCTTCTTCCCCTGCTCCTGTTTAGATCATGTACAGTTTAGTGCTGTTGTCCAGCCCACCAGTAGAATGGGAAGTGTGGGAAAAGGCTGAAATTTATAACATCATGACCATAACTGAATGAGAAAATTGTATTACATAAATTTCTGAGCCACAAAGAAGGTGATGTCATATCTGTGTTGATGCTAGATTTCAAATTTTGAAGCTTCCTAATTGCAAATACCACATAATCTGGCAGCAAACATAAACCACCTACAAATTAATCTGATATAAAGTCAATAATAGTATAAAAACATCAAGTTAAGCATTCTTTAAACCAGTTCCAAGACCATGGAAAGATTTATCAGACATTTGCAAGACCTCTTTCAGAACAAATAACCTCTCACATCTCATCTTTAGAGATCTACATATTCATAATTTGATCAATGTATCATATGCTAAAGCTAGCAGACTGTAATGGCTTTGTTTATGTCAGGGGCTGTACAAGAACATAATAGGGCTCTGCTCTGAACTGAAATCTCTGACTACATTCAAAAGATGAACAAATCACACCAAAGCTATAAAAGGAGCCTTTCATGGCCATCCTGCAGAAGAACATATGCTGGGCACCAATTCTTTTTCAACTTTAATTTCCGAGGCTGTAGGATACTCACAGAGCACTTTCTCAGACTTTTAAAATGCTGATTCAGGGAAGATGTTAGAGAGCACCAAGCAGAAAGCTGTAAACAGATCTTCAGCTGCAGGTAAAATTAATCAGTCTGCACAGGGCTAGCTCAGATTTCTCCATGTCAACATGCTGCCATTGCAGAGGCAGATCAGCCCAGCAGTGACTTATCAAATGATGGGATGATGTGGGTATAAGCTCTGGGCAGGACTGGGACATACGAGGCTCTTCAGAAACACTCGTACAACTATCATGAAACAGCCCCAGGGACAGGAAGGTCCTCTTCAAAATGGCAGGAAAAAAGAATTTTGCCATTTTTGAACAGCAGTCCCAAAGAACCTACCTTTCAGTCATGCATTTTGCCTGTGGTTTGAAGAGCTTCGGCACCTCATCACTGAAGTTAAAACTCAGTTTTGAATTCTTTCCAGGGACATCAAAGTTAAGGCTTGTGTAGTAGATTAGAAGCATCTTTGCAAAACACATATTTAGGCATAGTCTGTTTTACTACTGCAAAAACATCTTGCAGTATGAATAGAAAGGACTGGCTATACTACACCACACAAGACGATATCAAAGACGTTAAATGACCGCACATGCAGTGATCATAGAATCACAGGATCATTAAGGTTGGAAAAGAACCACTAAGATCATATGGTCCAATCATCAGCTCATCATCACTGTGTCCACAAAACCATGTGCATCAGTGCTATATCTATATGTTTTGTGGACATCTCAATGGATGGTGATTCTACCACTTCCCTGGGCAGCCTGTTCCAATATCTCATCATTGTTTCTGAGAAGAATTTTTTCCTAATATTCAACCTGAACCTCCCTGAGTGCAACTTAAGGCTATTACCTCTAATCCTATCCTTGTAATTGCAGGAGAAGAGACTGACCCCCACCTCACCACAGCGTTCTTCAGGTATTTATAGAGAGTAACAAGGTCTCCCTGGAGTCTCCACTTCTCCAGACTGGATAATCCCAGTTCCTTCAGCTGCTTTGCATCAGACTTGTGTTCCAGTCCCCTCACAGCTTTGTTGCCTTTCTCTGGATATGCTCCAGAGCCTGAATGTCCTTCTTATAGTGAGGGGCTGAAATGAACACAGTACTTGAAGTGCAGACTCACCAATGCCAAGCACAGAGGGACGATCACCTCCCTTTTGCTGCTGACTGCACTCTCTCTGATACAAGCCAGGATGCCGTTGGCCTTCTTGACCATCTGAGCACACTGCTGGCTCACGTTCAGCTGGCTGTGAGCTAACACCCTTAGGCCCCTTTCTTCCATGCAGTTTTCCAGCCCTTATTCCCCAAGCCTGCATGGGGTTGTTGTGACTAAAGTGCAGGACCTGGCACTTGATCTTTTTAAAGTTGATACAGTTGACCATTGATTCAGCTCATCCAGATCCCTCTGCGTGTGATCTTCACATAGATGAACACTTTCTCTCAACTTGGTGTTATCTGCAAACTTACTCAGCCCTCTTACCCAAATCACCAGATATTAAACAGGACTGGTCTCTGTACTGACCCCTGAGGAACACCACTTGTGATCAGTCACCAGGTGGATTTAACTCCATTCACCTTCCAAATCAAACAATCTGGGTGCTTTTTGCTTGACATTTCCCTTTCAAATCTCCTGTGGAATTAAGTAGCCTGTCAGTTAGGAAGAGCTATGCCTGTCATTTTCCAGCTAGAACACCACATGGAAAGCTCACACTAAATGTTTCAGAGGTCCCTCAAAGCCAGAAGATGCCAAAAGCTTCAATGGACCAGACGAGATCTAGTTTCCAAAGTTCACAAGCTTGGGATGAAGACATGCAAACAAGGGGACTGCTTGTTACTATAAAGTCTCCTCTGCTTTGCTCCACCTTCTTCTATTCAGAGGAGAGCACACTACCTTTTCCCCAAGATTACATGTAGTTTAAATCACAAGATGTTGAGAAGAATTACAGATACACTATATCCAGAGACAAAAGAGAAGATGAAGAACAGAAGAAGAGTGGCCTTTCAGCCTGGAAATCTGAACTAACTAGGAGGCAATTCTGTGTTTTTGTCCCTAGAGATAGACGTGAAGGGGTCAGTGGTGCAGTTACTCTGATAACCATGACAAATGTTACACCCAAGATACATTCCGCACATTGTGACTGTTTTGTGCCAGAATGGTGTTATCAGCAATGCAAAAGGACACTGCCAGGGTTCTGGGTCTTGTGAAACTAAAATTAGATCTCCCAGCTGGGCTGCCCTTTCCAGGAAGACATGTTCTCTCTTCTTGTCCCCTATTTTTTGCCTCGTTGGCAGGAGCATGTTGGATATGGGCACACTGAGAAATGCAGAACTGCAGGAGCAAAGTCCTCTATGACATACTTAATCTGAAAAAAAAAACTATTGGAAAGGGCTGTGCTTGTACAGTTTTGTACATGCACCCACCTAGTGGAGTCCTACTGAAGTCTCACCAAATAAGGCTGAAATAAATGGGGACAGCACAGTGTAAATTGTAGTCCTCTGTAGCACCAGACAAATGGTTCCCTTCAGATAACCAGTTTAACTGCCTCCAAATGAACAGATTTTTTGAAATTGCCAGTGAATCACACTGAGATAATCACACTGCTTGTTTAATTGTTAAGGCTGAAGGTGGTCAGACAGCCAGGTGGCTTTCACTAGCATAGAGACTAAGAATGACTTCACTTGGAAGGGACCCTGGAAACATCTCATCATCTAGTCCAATCACCTTCCTAGGTGACTTCAAAATTAGATCAGATGGCTCAGGGCTTGGCATTCTTCCCTTAACAAAAAAGCAAATCCCTCTTTGGCATGTCTTCTTGTTCCCTCCTAAATCAGGCTTTGGAGACATTACAGGACCAGTGACCTCTCCCGTGAAGAACAGACTCCTTGACAGGCTGACAGACAGCAAGGCACCGTGTAGGCAATGATGCAGGACTGGCAGGATCTATTTTATATATGGGATCCTCAGGCACTCATCTGTGATGGCAGATCTGAGCTGCAGGGCAGCTGGATGGCAGGCTCTTTTCCGACACCATGTATCTGTATTGATGTTTGAGGGTATCTACTACACCAGAAAATCACCTGCCTCTTCCACCCTTCCTGCCCAGACAATGAATTGTCCTCACAAAACCCTTTTCCCAGCTTTTTGCTCAGGACTGCAGCTAGCACTAACTGTGTGCCTGGCCTGTCATTTTTTATTTCAGTTTCACATACACAATAGCAGAGGAAAAATCTGGGAACTTGCCAAGATCCTCACTTTAAAGGAGCAGAAGCAAGAAAAATTAATGAGGGTGCTAAATTAAAATCAAACACAGTATTTCCATATCACTGATCTAGAAAAACTCCACAGTTTGACTTACCTTTGAGCGTTGCTATACTGGGGACCAGTCAACAACTGCTAACTGGGGATCTAGATCAGAGTTCTGATGATCAATGAGAACATGAAACAAAAAACAGCATGCAGTACTAAATGGAAAAACTCACATGGGAAGATACTGTCAGAGAAAAAAAAAAGCATCCTTAGGATTTTGGAGTATAAGCAGATTTGTCTGAAGCCACTTGTTTGGCCCTTATTTCAAATACAGGGCCATCCGGGTTTGCAGGAGTTTCTGACACATGACCCACAAGAGTTAAGTACATAGAGTTCGAAGAAAGAGCATTCTTCTGGGGTGACGTTGCTTGTGGAAAGCCTTCTCCTTGTGAGATCAAATGTAACTTCCAGGATAAATGAAAAACCTTACTCAAGTAGGCTTTTTTTTTTTTAATCATGGGTTTCTACCCATCTCCCAGTCTCCTTTTATACACTTTCAGTTGGGAGTGGAAAGGAAAAACTTCAGCAATTAAATTGCTTAATGGATTTTCTAATCACTTGCATTACTCTGATGATAAGCACAGGATAAATACTGTGTTTGATGAGATTAGATGGGGTAGACAGATAAAACTGATTAGGTAGACAAAATTATCACTATATTACAGATATCAAAGGCAGGATTCTTCCCTAATATAACATGCATACTGTATTTACCACAATTTCTGTTTGTATTTCTCTCGTCTCTTCCAGGGAAAATAAAAGGCCTCAACAATACGATTTTTCCTCATCATTTCAGCATATATTAAGTTTGAAAACAACACAAAATTGATTAGAAAAAGATAGTATTTCAATACAAATAAAAGGTGCCCCTGCCTAATGCCTGACGTCCCTGCCTTGCAGTGCTTGGGGACATTCAGTGCCCCTTGTTCCATCTGTAGAGGTCTGCAGAAATTACTGCTGGTGGCAAAAAAGAAGGGAAAGCTGCCTGCTAAATGCCCCTGCTTTTCTCTCAGGTCTACTGGTTTGTTTGTTTGTTTGTTTGCTTCTTCAGATCTGGTCAGAGGCACTAAGTTAAGAGTTTTAAGAGGGAGGAGAGGAAAGGAAAGATGGAGAGAGAGGGTAAAGAGGCAGTGGAGGCAGCAGCGTGACTGTGATGAAATGAATGGGAAGAAGGAAGGCTGAGAAAACAGGACAGAGAAAAGGATCAAGAACTCAGGAATAAGACAGCAGAAAAATCATAGAGGATGAGAAAGGGAATCTGCCTCCTCCATCTCTTCTTGCCTCTTTTGTTCCGATTGCTCACATAAGTGAGGGCACACAATAGCATGGGAAATTTTCTAGCACTCATCGGATCTGGTGCTCCAGGATTATTTCATAGAGAACTGAAACAAAACTTTACTTCGAGTGAGACAAAGAGTACATTCAGCTGCAGAAAATTGGGAAACTGAGATAATGGGACATTGGCTCTGCTCCAGGATGGCAGTCTGTCCATTTCTGCAGGTTTCTATGGCTTCTTTCTTGCCATTTCTCTTTTTATAACTTATATAGAGTAATGCCACCTCTTGCTGCATTTAGTGAGCCTTCTCTTAGCTCCTCCACGAGCGCTCTGTTGATGGTGGAGCCTCTTTAGGACAGAAGCTGGGAGCTGGGAAATGTGCTGCCTCTTACTACTGAGAGGTCTGTAACCTGACCTCATGAATTGCAACATTACAGAAGTAATACATGAATGAACACATAAACAGGAAGGATAGAAAATAGGAAGAAGGGATGAGGAGGCAGGAAGAAATGGGGCGAAAGTAAAATAATTAATTAAAAAAAATAAAACAGGAAGAAAAATGCATAAAGAAGTGAAGGTCTGAAAGAAACGTCATAATGCAGAAATAGTTTAAAGAAATTCATACATAGGTCTTATATGATTCACAATTTTGTTTAGCTATTTGAACTAATATTTAAATCAGGCAGCCAAGTTAGAAGGAATATATGAGAGAACTTTTTCTTGACTATACGTTCCAAAAGCTCAGATGTTCTTTTTTTCTTTCTCTCTTTCTTTTCAAGATGCAGCCATTGGTGGTTTAAGAAACCACTGGTTTCTAACTGTGTGAGCCTCCTATAGACATCGAGAGTGCGTCTTGCTGCAAAACAAAAACTGGTTAGGATGGGAACTCAGACAAGGTACTCCAATAATTAGCTGCATTCCTAACTTTTGGGAGGTCACAAGGGGTGTCTTCAAGATAATCCTACACAAGCTGAGTAAGCCTGTCTGTGTCAACTGGCTTTGATCAAGGAGCAGTCTCCAGCCCTCATTCATTTAAGAATACCTTGTATGTAGGGTGAGGATGTTACATGACACTTGTGAGGTCAAACAAAGACAGAGGGTCTCAGAGGGATAGAGGGACAGGACTAAGAAAGAGGGGTGAACCAGTCAGTGGAGACACACAGGCAATGGGACCTAACTCACGAAAGTGGAGGGCTTAGGTGGGAAGTCAGTCCTGATGTAAGGGGCGCTGACAGCCACTAAAGCCTAATTTGAGAAAGCAAGGCCGCTGCTTTTCTTCTTCTTTTTTTTTTTTTTTTTTCCTTTTCCCTATGATTTAGAGTTTTGTGGTCTGATTCTTTGTGGGAAAATGAAAGAGATTCTGGAATTTTACACTTAAAATACTGTGGCACTTGTGATCCTGGGAGACGAAAGGCACAGCCCACAGATGGGTCTTAGAATCTAACCCAGGAGGTTGTACGCATAAAGGTAGACTTTATTCACACTGCTCTGCAAATCTGTAAAAATATGCCAATGAAATTGCCAGGCTATCACAGAAATTGGCACTGGAAAACAGTAGTGTTCCTGGCCTGGTGCCCTCCTCTTTCTACAACCTGTGAGCAAAACTATATAAACCTGTGTAAATCGAAAATAAGATTATTCTGTAGTGAATTTCAGTGTCTGTTGCATTGTTGTGGGATGGCAGGAAATTGCTCCTGGGTACTCAACATACAAAATGGATCTCAAGTTTTGGCAGACACAGTGAAATGCAGAATTGCCCCTTGCTACTCCAAGCTAGAGCCACTGAGCTCAAAAAAGACTTGCTGGGATAAGAGCTAAGAAAATAAGCAAACATTTCCATCACAAAATACAAATGAGAAGCAAGGAAAATCCATTAAAGAATGTGAAGTACCAGAAAGGTAAATGGCTTTATCAACCATGAACTCCTCTGCAAAACGGATGTGACAAAAATTCTTCTTGCTTTTCCGAATTGCCGTTATATCTCCACACTGCTCAAAGACTTCCTGAATAATTTCCTCTGTTGCGTTCTCTGGTAATCCTCCAACAAACACTGTTTTACACCCAGGAGGTCTCTCTCTTGTTGAAGGTGGTGGAAGATCTAAGTCAAAACAGAAATCACATTGGAATACAAAGTTCATCTTTTGATCTGTTGGCTCTATTCAGTTCTGGGCAGCAACAGTTATTTGACTGCATGGAAGCGGGAGAGAAGCAGAAGAATTGAACAGTGCAGAAATTGTCCAAAATGGGCTACTTGAATCTAAACCTTTTCAAGTTTTAGGTGGCTTTTCAGAACCTAATTCCTGCCACTACAGGTCATTCTCCAGACTGAGGTCTAAAAGGAATGTATTTTCCCTGCACAGTCTCCTGTTAGAAAATACACAAAAAATGGAAAATACACTGTTTCAAAGCAGGTGGACTTCTGTACCTTCACCATCTCCAGCTTACACCCACCACTCACTACACTCACCAGGTTGCAGCAGTTTAAGCTCCTGATGGAGCCCATGAAACCAGGAGGACTGGACAGCCTTCCCTAGTTTTAGCATAATTCAATTTCTTTCTAAGAGTGCAAGATCAGAGCAAACAGAAAAAACAAAGCAGGAAATACAATGAAGTGACAACATGATGAAGGCGCTCCGCTGGTTATCTGTTCTGTCTTTGTGCCAGATAATGGAGCGGACACTGGCGTGCAGGGAGGATAACCTCACTGTTTTCAAGTACTTGTGAGATGGAGTGGCTAGGAATTTTATTTTTATGTATATACATATATATGGACACTTAAATCAGAAAACTATTAAATTTTTGAGGGCTGTGTGAAAAATATGCTCTGTCACAACACTCCACCTTGTTTTGATGCAGCTTGCTAGAGCATTCATCTAACAGTAATTCTCTGAGTAGAATTTTCTGATTGATATGAATTAATTTTTTTGTCCTTGTAATATACTAAGGGGGGATACAACATTAAAATATCAATATATATACATTCATACAGTCAGTTTGATTAAGCCATGATCTAGTTACATTGCAAATTCAGACCACTAGACTATTTGCTTAAATTTCTCTTTTGTCTTCATAATGACGGTGAAAGCAGCTGGTCTGATTGCTATAAAACTAAATTCCTGGGGTTGGCACAAATAAATTAGGCTTTTTGCTTTGCCCTCATAGTGGTGGCTCAGTGGGAAGTTTTCCATTTGCAAAGTCCCAGAAGGGGCAGAAGGAAGCCTGGTCCTCTAAGGAGAGAAACAACTCATCTGCATGCTGCCTCCCAAAAAATGTCAGGAGAGGAATGATAGCTTCCCTTTCTCTCTACCCTGCTCATGTGCTGACCTATTCAGAGCTTGGGTACAAGGTGCTCTGTACAGGGCCGTCCATGTTCATCCATGGATGAGTCCAGGTTGGTTCCAGCTGTGTGTGGGCATGGAGAGGATTGGTGCCATATAACTAGCACAGAGACATGGACATCTTTAGTAAATGTAATCTTATTTAGGTTCGCCAGTTGTATACCCAAAGCAAGACTGAATAGATTTGGGCCAGAACTCCAGATTCCTTGCCCATTTAGCAAGTTATCACTGCACTAAGGCTTTCCATTAGCTGGCCATGGGGAAAGTCACCAGGAAGAGCTCATAAGGTGAAAAGTCCTTGGTATTCCCTACCCACAGCTCAGAAACATCTGCAGGATGGACTTCTGACTCAAACCTCTCTGAAGGACATCTTGAAAAGTGATTCTCCATAGTGATGCTTTCACCATCCAACACCTGGCCAGACACACGACAGTGAGTGGCCAATAACATGCAGCAGATACAGACACTGCTTGCTTGGACTGAGTTATATTTTGTGACACTCTGATGTAAAAGAAAGACAGATTTACACTATAAGTATTGTAGTTTTTCAGTCTCTGTTAGCCTTAAGTAATTCACTTTCCTTTTTGTGCAAGCTGCCCAATATTTTACATGACCTTGCAGAGATGAGTGAGCATGCTCTGATACTCCACCATGATTTACACACAGAGCAGAACTTATAAGAAACACCATACTTGCCTTACTTTACTTAAAAAGCATAGTTTTTATCAGCTAAAAATGTTTCAGGAAATACATTTAGGAAAACAACATTTTTTCATCAGGCCCACTTACTTGGGTTTGGAGGGAAGAGTGTGCAGCTTTTGCAGTGAATTATTTCCTTGACTACAGGCACATCTGTTGGTGGTGGTGGTGGCACTAACCCCATGCCTGGTATCATTGGGTTAATCGGAGTGATTCCAGTCATCATGCTAAGGCTTGGATCAAAGCCTGGTACACAGATTGAATCTGTAAATATATAACATAAAATCCTGGCTTTTAAATCTTAAAGCTACTATTTTCTTGCACAGTTTTGGTTCAAGCTTCTTTTTTATTTTCTCAGCATCGCTGTCCAAAAAATGAGAAAAGGAAAAAGTAAAAAGGATAAAGGGAAAATGGGGAGAGGAAAGGGGAGAGGGAGGGCAGTGAGCCAGAGAAGGAGTGGGAGAGAAGGAGAGAGGTGCATTTTCACTGATTCATTCCAAGGAAAAAAATTAAACTATGCATAAAGAAAGGAACGTTATATAATTTAAAATATTAACATGACTGAGTGAAACACATCACATTAAAGTGTAAAACCATGCATCATGAATATCTGCTATTATCTGGAATGCAATTTTCTATTCCATAATGTCGCTGTGGTGTTTACATTGCCTTCTGATCAGAGTGTACAAAGGATATCATTTAACATTGATATGCCCTCTCCATCTAATTGTCAGACAGATTTATCACAACATATTCTTCTGACACGTGACCTTGATTTACAAACACCATGGAGAAATACTGATTTTTGGCTGTTTTATATAAGTGTAGTTATCCAAGACTTCTAACCTCTTTATCCAGGAATATAAAGTTTCAGCTGCATAGAATGGGGTCTTTCTGAACCTTGGAATTAATTCCTTCTTGTCCTGTTATTTAATCGGATTAGTAGATTCTCTTCAACACACATATCACTAAAACGCAACACTGTAGCCCCATAAAGTAAAATGCGTATTTGGAAAATGCTACTCTTTCTCCTTCCTGATCTCTTTGCCAAGACTTCATACATACTATTTAAAGCTGAAAGATTTACAGGGGAGCACCAGGGCTGTAACACCAACACTTGTAATAAGCAGATGTTTTAGATGAACTGAGATCCAACTTCTGAAATTTGCTTTTTTCAAAAAACAAGGCTTTGAGCTTCTGGAGGCATAATGAATAAAATATTTTAAGAGACCAATCTCTTTGTTGGCACAACACTGCTGCTATTTGGTATCATCAATTATTTAAAAGAAGAGAGATACTTTGGTGTTCTACAGGTTTTCTGCTGAGTTTTCTGGCTAGCAACTGGAAAGTATTTAATGATACATGTAAACACGGGGTTTGGTAGCTTGGGAGCTTGTTTGTTTTGAAGAAGCAAAGAGGGAAACAACTCCTTCCCCAGGATTTCTTTTTTTATGTTTAGGAAACTTGAGCTACATTTTGCTACAAGGCAGCATGATCAACTGAACGTAACCAGAGAGGCCCGTTTCTTCATCCTAAATCTGCTGCTGAAAAACAATATGGCCTTGAGTCAGTCTGATGACCTTTCCATATCTTAACTTCCATATGCACAAAACAAATAGTGTAATATTCACCTATTGGTGAGGATTTTTTCACATTTTTCTAGAACTTTGCATGTATAAATCACTTTGTGGGAGCTGAAAATCATCATTCTTATTACCATGAAACATCCATATCCATCTTTTGTGGAAACGACAGCTGATGACTTAGGACATCTACTCCAGTAGAGCTTGTACCTGTATCAGCCACATGCTTCCTGCTGTCCATACACTGACTGTTAGCCTTCATCACTTTTAGCTAGTCCAAAAGCACTGCAAATGCACAGCCAGCAAGGATTTGCTTTAGGCTCTCTGAAGACTGTATTAATGAAAACTCATGATATTACATTACTTTTTTTTAATAAGTGGGCTTATGAAAAAGGATTTGCTCTGGATGTGATGGTTCTTTTCAATACTGGTGTATATGCATTGCTTTTCAGATTAAGCTTTGAAACTCAGAGCCTGTCATTCATTCCTTGGGATGCAGCAGTGGCCATATTAAATATTCATAGCTAGTGAACACTGAGAAAGAAAGTCAGAGGTGAAAGGGTACAATACAATTCAAAGAAGTCCTTAGGCCATGCTTATCTGCTTGATCTCATCTTTTAAAAGCTAGACTTCCAACAGGTACAGCAGGCTGCACTCTCTTGCTATGGGTGTGGTTTGCTGAGCACTCCATGTACTATGCTATACTGATCCTCTCGTAGCATCTGGGAAAAGCAGGAGATACCTTGTCCATAGCCAGGCATGAAATTGCGTATTAAATCAAATATTCATAATTAAGCTACAGCATTATGAGATAAGAATGGAGTATGTGGAGTAGATCACAAGGGAAGATGGAGAGAAGGCCAAGCTCTTCCTGTCATGTATGCATCTTTCAAGTCCCATGCGAAAGCCAAGGAGAAACAGCCTCATCTTGTGACTGTTAACTTATGGTATTTAACCATTGCTTTTTTCTCTGTAGAGCAGTTATTAGATGTGTTTCAGTTTCTCTACAAGATCAGATAACTGAAACAACAGTAAACTACTCACAGTGCAGACAACTAAATCAAAGGATTCAAAAGGTATAGTTTTCTGAGTATTCAACTGACAGTAGTATAGGCAGAGAGAAAAACAAATCTTATGGAGATGGCAACAAAGACATTTGAGTCCACAAATACAGCTACCATGGCTTCAAAAGGGAACTGAGAGGGAGAGATTTTAGACTGAATATCAGAGCAGGTGTCCTGGTGGACAACAGGTTGACTGTGAGCCAGCAGTGTGCCCCTGAATATCAATGCCAAGAATAACAATGATATCCTGGGGTGCATTAAATGAGCATGGCCAGGAGGCCAAGAGAGGTGATCCTCCCCCTCTGCTCTGTCCTGGTGAGGCCACATTTAGAATACTGTGTTCAGTTCTGGGTTCCCCAGCTCAAAAAAGACAGGGATCATCTGGAGAGAGTCCAGCAGAGGGCCACAGAGATAATGAGTGGCCTGGAGCATTTCCCATATGTGGAAAGGCTGAAAGTCATGGGATTACTCAGACCGAAGAGAAGTACACAGGGAGGACCTAATCAACATCTCTAAATTTATAAAGGGTGAGAGTCAAATGAACTGAGGACAAACACTTTTCAGTGATGTGTAGCTACAGGACAAGGGGCAATAGGCAAAAACTAGAACAGAGGAAGTTCCATATGAACTTGATGAAGAATTTACTTCTTTACTGTGAGAGTGACAGAGCACTGGAACATGCTGCTTAGAGATGGTGAAGTCTCTTTCTCTGGAGATATTCAAGACCTGTCTAAATGCCTTATTGCACAGCCTACTATAGTGTACTTGCTTTAGTCAGGGATTGGACTAGATATCCAGAGGTACCTGACAGCCCCTATGATTCCATGATTCCAAGATTTAAGCAAAAAAAAAAAAAAAAAAAAATTCCAATAATTCCTGCCAAAAATTTCCTGTTCAAGGAAACATGACTTAATATGTAATTGAGCTTGTGATAAGTACATGGCTTTGTCATTATTATTTTTTTCTTACAACAGGAATATGCCATGGACAGAGTGCTGAGGACCAGCACTCCTGATACATCCTACTAGGTGCACTGGGACACCTTGCATCCAGAATATAATTGTGTTGAGTCAATAGTTCTTGAAATCTAATTTTGTATTTACAGGCACTAATCCAAAACTAATGAGGTCAATGGCAAGACTAGTGATTACATGTACAGTTTTTTAACCAGGTCCAGGTTTTCCTTCTTTGCGATCTTGAATTTTGTGTCTCATTTTTCCAATGAAATGCTTTCCCACACCACATGAGCACTGAGAGGATGCATGAGTACCACTCAAAAAGCATTCTGGAAATGAAATATGGTAGCTTGAATAGTGAAAGCTATTACTGTGTATTGCAATGATGGAAAATTCAGTTGGATTTCTGAACATGGAAGATCTTGTTCAGAACTCAGAAGAGATTGTCAGCATTTGCCTCTGCAGAGAAGCTGATGGGTGCCCCACCTGCACAGTGCTGAGCAGCCATGGAGTGAGTCTATAGATGACAAGAAATACTGCTCCAGACTGTGAGGTACAGAAAGAAAGGAGCAGATAAAGTTACTTGAAAGGAAAGCCAATAAATTTGCCGCCATTTCTGAGGATCCAGAAAAATCCCAAGTCCAACTATATTAATGCTGCAGAGTGGTGCATTAATAGAAGGTGGATAGATAGCTCATGTCTAGGAACAGGAGACTATCATCCATCAGTGCTACCACAGCAGACTGCTTCATGTCCTGGCATAATGCCCATTTGGAGCATAACCAGGATACTAGCGTTAGAGCTGGAGACAAATCTTGTTGAACATCCTGGTGAGTTTGTTAGTTTTCAGAAACAAAGATAATGACGGAGTTATTACCAAAGGATTACCAAAAAAAAAAAAAAAAAGAGGTGAATCAACTAGGTCATCTAAGTTTTCCTCTCAGATGTGTGTGAATATATGATTATTATGGTATTTCAGACATAACAGTGCTACACTGAACATAGATCAGTATACTAAGTAAATATACCACATATCTGAAGACTCAAAATGTAATATTTAATGGTTTCACTCATCATAGCTTAGTTTTGAAGGCCTATGTACATAAGCTTATGCAGATATTTAAAAGTTTATGATCTCTTGGAATTATAAAAACTAACTTGGCAGAAGATAGAAAGTTTACATTTGAAAAATGTTAAGAAATAATTACTAAATTAATTCCTAAATGAAATAATTAAAATTGAAAGCAATCATAGATGATGAAGCACTTTAAGAATGGAAAAGATTGTTTGAGCTCCTGTGAATATTCTACGTAAGAATTGAATGTTCACATATTCGTATTCCAGAAAAGTTAAAAGCATTTAACTCTAATAATTTGCCTAAATTTGGCAGAACAAGAGTTAATTACTATTAAGAAATTGGAAAAGTAGAGGACAATGAAAACCTCTGAAGAACAAATATCTAGAATTGGCAGTCAGGGAGGTAAAAAGAAAAATCTGCTGAACACTTGAAGTGGTTTTAAAGCTCCTTTTTCTTTCAAGTGGAATACTGGAAGAAAAAAACACCTTTCTCATGAAATCCTTGGATCTAGAGAAAGTAGAAGAAGAATAAAACTCCTTTAAGTACAACTATTTCCTAACACAGTACATATCGTAAAACAACTTCTTTTATTAGTTTGCATCTTGGGAGGGTTCTTGAGTAAGTTTGTAATCCATAAAAATAGCTGCACAATGTTGGAAAACCACCCTTCTTTCCTTCTTTGGTAACAGGTGCTGTATGAATCACCTTCTAGTTTTGCCACAGTATTGCTCTGAACAAATAACAGGGATGTATACTTCTGCCAACTGTGCTTTTTGGACTGCACATTATCACCAGTGCTAAGTTACCATCCCACTTCTGCCAGCCCCTACCACAAGTTATTTATCTGTTCAGTATTATTTTTTAAGTGTGTAATCCCTTATTTGATTCTCAGTATTAGCCCTGGGACATGTCATTTAACAGAATTACAGAACGGCAGAACTGTAGGGGTTGGAAGGGACCTCAAGAGATCATCAAGTACAACCGCCCTGCTAAAGCAGGTACCCTACAATAGGTCACACAGGTAGACATCCAGTCAGGTCTTGAATATCTCCATAGAAGATGACTCTACAACCCCTCAGGGCAGCCTGTCCTGTTGTTTTTTGTTTGTTTGTTTGTTTTTTGCCTGCCACTGCCAATGGTTTCTGAGGTATTTTTGGATAGTGCCAAGCTGTATTTCTCTTGGATCAATAAAAACAACCATGTGTGCAAGCACAGTTTTGGTTGTGTGTCCACACACACATGCATGTGAGGTTTCCACTGTGGACACCAGCAGCCCAACAGTGGCTGCAGAGCTCAGACATGCTGCTGTAACACTCCAGTGAAGACAATCATGTGAATGCACAACAGCAAACCAAAATAACTAACACTGACAGGTCTCCATGGCTCGAGAGTGACAATTTTACACCTTGGAAAAAGCAGTCTATTTTTTCCTGGCGCTGAAAGATTAAAAAAAAAGATCTGGTTCCAGGAATTGAGATGGCTGCCAACACATACTGCAAGGATTATGATAGTCCAGGCAGCAGTTGGTAATAAATGTTGTGAGATGCTTGTTACGCTTTGGTTTCTGCAAAGAAAAAAGAAAACCTTCTAGACCCTACAGATTTGATTGTGTACTCCAGGAACACCGTTGCTTAGTATCTGGAGACTAAATATAGAGTTGACTTCTAAAAGCTTGAAGTTTTCCTGAAAAAGTACCAACCAAATACCATCTGCATTCCTTAGAACAAAACAGTATTACCAATGGGACCATCTATTTCCCAACAGTTGCAAAGAAGTTTTTTCTCTCTAGAAAGAGGAATTTCATCAGAGCAAGAAAAATGTTGTTATTCTAAAATCTTCTTGTGTTTCTATCTAAAATTCTTCCTTAAAACTCTCAACGGTCTGCCAGCGTCATTATGTCAGTCTCCTTTTTTCTTGATTAGCAATTGCAAACTACTATTCAGCTGCAAGCTAGAGATCAAGGCAGTATTACTATCTTCTTGGTCATTCAAATCTTCTGGGCTTCAAGAAGCTTTTGATGGATCTGACTCATTCCCTCAGTATCATAAGGCTTTTTTTCAATGTAATAAGAAAAAAGTGGGACTGGCAGTAGCTCAACAGGTTCTTGGTGTCCCAAGAAGATGTGCCAGTTTAAATGGGTGTTGAACAAGGCCTTCAAGATCAAATCCAAGATCCTCCAGAACATTTCCTTTTTCAGTTTAGACATAATTAAACTTCTAAGCTTCCTTCTAATATAGATGCTAGATTATCTAGAGACATTCCCATAGAACAGGGGAAAAAAGTTTGACAGCTCCTCCATTTGAGCAGCATAACCACTACTGTTCTGTTCCAGACCAAGGACAGGGGTCAGAAACAGATGCCCAGGGAATCAGAATAAGAAATAACACAGGAAAAGAGCAAGCTATTTTTAGCTCCCGTACTCAGAGTATTTACTCACTGCCAGTGCTAGAGATAACAACTGAACTATCCTTTCTATCAGGTACCTAACCTGCATGGTAGGATTCATCCCTTCCCACAAAACCCTACATGTATTTTTAATTCATTTATACCCATCTGTATCCCTGGCTTTCAGAGTCCTGATAATTACAGTAGTAACTGAGTGGGGAAACATGCTCCCTTAGCTTTGCTTAAACAAGGTAAGTGGCAGTTCCAGGCATGTCTTCCACTTCGTTCATCCTCAGAAATCACAAATAGCTGCTCCTTATTCACCTTACCCTCAAGATTACACATTTTATTTCTGCTTTCATATTTTGCCATCTGTTTGGCATGCTATCTTTGTCTCTGTAAAGCTGCTACAAAGGAATATAGATATGGAACTTCTACCTGTGGCCCCTTTAAAAAAAAACTCAGGTTAACTGCATGGGCAGAGATGCCATTCTAGGTATTCACCTTTTCCTGCATTTTTTGAACAACTGAATCACAGAATCATAGAACCACCAAGGTTGGAAAAGACCTCCAAGATCATCCTGTCTAACCATTCACCTACCACCAACATTTCCCCACATAAACCGCATCCCTTAAATGTTACTTGAACAGATTCAGGGACAGTGACTCAACCACCTCCTTGGGGAGCCTGTTCCAAATATTAAAGAAATGAGCAGATGCCCTTAAATAAACTCCACGTGGACCTGACTGATGAGGCAACCTGTGGGGCAAAGCAATCCTGCAGTAATTGGAGTAAGGCGCATATGGTGCGCAGGTGTGTGTAAGCATGTGCACGTGTATTTGGAAGAGAAGACAGGAGTGAATGAAGGAGGGGCAGAAAATCATGTCCTTGAATTCCAGCTGTCTCAACTGGCCAGGGAATCCATGTTAGCATCATTTAGCAAGAGCAGTATTTTGTGAAACACAGCCCAGATTGTAGCAAAGGCAAGTCACTAAGGGAATTTTGGCACAAATGGTGGTGTAGGGGAATCCAGATGAATGTTTCTCATTAATAATCAACCAAGGAATAATTTGCATGAACTTTACAGTGTCTGCCAGACCCAATCCATAAACAAAGCCCTCAAAGCATCATCAAAACACTTGCTACTTGAAAAATACTTCTATGAGACATATATCACTGACAAAGCTTTAGGGTTGCATTATTGCACTTTTGCTATTTTGAAGAAAGCTCTGTGACTGCACAGAGGAATAGTTTACAGCGCACAATCCAGAAACTTTAGATGCTGCTCCACAGCACTAGCTATGGTATAGACGAAAACAGTAAAAGCAAATCTGGCCTCCTCTTGATTCCTGCCCACAAAATCACATAGCAAACACTATATTTACAGTAATATACATGACAAAGACTAAATTAAAGAAAACCACCTTCTCTTTTTACAAGCACATCATGGGGTGAATCACTCCTGGTTCATCCTTTATCACTGCAGTAGTTGGAACACCAGGACCTCAGTCTTGCTTAGAGCATCTAATGCAATGCAAATAACAGGTGAGAATACCAAATAATAATAATACAACAAAATATTACCACAATAGATGCCACTCTTCTCCTAAGATAAAACTGCAGCACTGTCACATAAAAAATCAACAGTGTCACTGTAATGCTATTTCTATTTTTGTTCATACAGAGCCATCAGTGCCATTTTGACCTCAAAGGGGCCTAGGATCCTATCTGACAATGGTGAAATTATTTAGCTCCCCTTAGAGCAGCTCTGCAAAGATGTACCTGACAGACAAGCCTGAATACAAAATGGAAAACTCAAGACTTGGTGTTGAGGGAGTCTGATGGTTTGTTATTTTTTTCTTATAGCTGACAGGCACGTATGTAAGAAATCTGAAAAAAAAAAAAAAAGGACTAATTTTAGCCTACATCCACAGCTAGCTGCTTTTTCATGTATAGAATTCCACTGCCATTGTAGTGGAAACTTGTAGGTGTCAAAAGAGAAGGGGGAAAAAGGATGGATGTGGATGTGTACTCTGTCCACATGCTGCTTTAATCTCTGTTGCGATTTTGATGACTTTATGAATTTGTAGAACTTCACAGTGTCCAGAATAATGACCTTCTCAGTCTCCACTGCTTAAGAACTACTCCAAGAAGTAAGAAAAATAGGCTTCTTCCATATCCTCAATAATAAAGCGATTCCTACTATGGAGTCAGTCACAAGTTCATTGTGAAGAAAATAGCAAACCTGTAAATTCCATACATTACCACCTGATCTCTAGGTAACAGCTCCGAAGTTGGACTGTTAAATGTAAGGTACTGGCCAGTATGCAAAATGCTATATAACACCATGCTTATGTGAAGAAAAATCTGTGCAGCTGTATTTCTGTATGTTTCGACTTTCAAATGTCTTTGTGAATTCATCGTATACCACTTGGGGGTGCCCACTCTAGTTTTGCACCTTTCCATTCCAATTCTACAGTTCTAGCTTCATTAAGGTGAGCCTATCACTAAGTCAAAGGAAGCCATTTCTCCAAACTCCCTCCTGCAGAAGTTGTTCAATCTGCTTGCTCAGTGAACCTCTTCCTGTAAGGTTAAACTTTGTCATGTTCCTTCAAAATGACATCACTTTTCTCCTTAGAGCTCTAGTGGATGAGAAAAAAAATACATAAAACATGACTGTAGGGCCCTTAATGGATTTTTGTTTGCTATTTAGGAAAGCACTGTTACAGACATTCAGGAAGTGTTTCTATGGCACGTAAAGAAGAAATGAGATATAAATGAGTGTTGGAAGAAGTTGAAGAAACTGGAAAAATTTCAATTCTCAAGCTAGGCTGACATTGTTGGATATAAGGAAAAAGTCTTTTACGGTGAGGGTGGTGAGGCAATGGAACAGGCTGCCCAGAGGTGTGGTTGATGCCCCATCCCTGAAGACTTTCAAGGTGAGGTTGGATCAGGCCCTGGTAACCTGATCTTGCTGTGGTATCCCTGTTCACTGCAGGAGAGTTAGACTAGATGGCTTTTAAAGGTCCCTTCCAACCCTAAGGATTCTATGATTCTGTGACTGTATATTTCAATAACAAGTGAAAATAAGAAGTCTCCAATGCGTAGAAAAGGATAGAATACCATCAAATTAATTTGATCTCAGAGAAAATGAGAAAAAAAATGTAATTCAGACATACCTTTGGACCTCCCCTAGGAGGCCCCTTTTTCTCATAGAATATGAAACAAGCTCTAGTTATTAAACTGGAGTTACTATGTGGATTTGCAAATCTTTGGAAGGCATACAAACACTGTCCTTATATTTCCAGGTCACAAGAGTGACAAAAGCTTTGCTAAAACTGTAAATGAGCTCTAGAGTCTAGAGCTTGCATGAGCAAGTTCTCACAAGTTCTCATAGAAACACAAGAAAAACTGCTCTGCCAGACTCAAGTACTCTTTCAGCCACAAACCTGTCTCTAACAGCAAATTGCTGATGATACAAAGCTGGGAGGAATGGCTGACATGCCGGAAGGCTGTGCTGGAATTCAGCGAGACCTGGACTTTTTCATAGTGCAGTGATGGAGCACTGGCACAGGCTGCACAGAGAGGTGGTGGAGTCTCCTTCTCTGGAGATGTTCAAGACCTCCTGGATGCCTACCTGTGCAACCTGGGCTAGGGAGCTGCTTTGGCAGGGGGATTGAACTAGATGATCTCTAGAGGTTCCTTCCAACCATTACAATTCTGTTACTCTGTGAAATCCTTGAGTTTACTTAGTACCAGAACCTGACAGCCTTGAAGAAAAATCACAGAGCACTCTGCAGCTTAGGGACGTCCCCAACCACAGGAGATTCTGCCTCCTTCAAAAATACCCCTGAGCTTTATGGCATGGGATGTATTTCTGTCATTACTGGGGATGACAGGGAGTTGTCCTGTGAAGTCATCTGGAAAATCTTTAGTGACGATATTTCAAACTTTTAACGAAGTTATTCTGCATGTGTGCTTCTCCATTTAAAGCCTGAGGAAACAAGCATAAGAGACACTTAAAATGTAATGTTAAATGATCATTTCTGGTACTATTTCTTTAGTTCCTTTCATGTTAAATTCTTCAAATAATAGAGTCCAAATTCCTAAAATTGTTCTATCTTTAACTCATGGAATACTGGAAGGAGAATTACTAGACATAGAAAAGATTTGCTGACTATAAATTAATGCAGTAAGAAATCTTGATATTTTGTACTGCTGTCTACTAGAACTGTTTGACCTCCACACAGTTTTTTGCTGTGACTTGTAGGACAATATTTTAAAACCCTGTTCATGGGCAGAATTGCTGTCACATTTGAATAACTAACTGTTGAGGAAGTAATAAAGTAGTATTTTCGGTGAATTAATAAACATTTTATTGGTTAAGAATTAACCAACAATCCTATCTTGAGAAATACTATGCAACATAAAACATGATCTAAAAAAAAAGACAAAGCTGAGAGCAGCAAGTAATGTTCTTGAATGTCTATAAAACGAGCTGTCTTAATTAAACTGCAATGCACTATGACAAAGCTATTTTGTAAGATTTTGGCTTTAGAAGGTATCTAGCACCTCAGAAAATTAAAAACATTCCTATATGATTAGCTCTGATTGCAAATCTAATGTTACTACAGCTCTTCAGGACCGTGAGGAATCATCAAGCTGCCTTACAGAAGCAGGGATCTTACAGAAGGTTCAGCTCATGGGCAGCATGACTCTGTCCAAAGCAGGACTTGTCAGCTCACAGGGGTCTCAACTAGATGCTACCTGAAGACGGAGTATCCATGTGGAGTGCAAGCTCTGGTGATGAGACAGTGTGCACACAGACACAGAAAGCAAAGGAGGTAAAATCAGACACAGTGAGCGACTTAATGAAGAGGATTTCTGCACTTAGGAGTACAGGTTGAAAGTTGTACAAACCAAGGGAATGTTAACTATCACTTTATGTCTGATTTCTTCTACATTCAAAAGAGAGAGAATGGCAAAAAAAAACACGTAAAAAGAGCATGCTATGGAGGATCCTCAGCACAAGCTGCAATACCCTCCGTTTTTTTTTAAACTAGACACCTGCCAGAAGAGAGGACAATGAAATGTGCTAGAGAAAATGGAGGTAGTTGCTTACTAAACAGGAGATGTTTTTTCTAAAACTTTCTGTGATACGTTACATCTGTGATTTGACCTCTGTTCTCAATCTAAAAACCAAACAAATAGATGGAAAAGATTAAATACATAAAAGTTTCCACATGTTGGTACTTTCTTGATCTGAATCTGGTAAGATCATGAATATGATACTTTGCTTGAATTTAGAGTGACTTGTTTTGAAACATCTCTTCATTAGCTAAGGCTTCCTTTAACCACCCCTCCCATACTCAAATTTTGCAGGATCAGAAAATTTCATGATGCATTCTTAGCCACTGAAGATGATACGTTTCAATTTCTCTTGCCATCAAAAAATCCAATTGCTTTTACACCTTGATGACACAAGCACAAGGGCCCTTTCAGCTCTCTGAAGTGCAGGACTCAATGATAAATGACTTGTAATAGTGGTAACTCTTCATGTCTGGTAGAGAAGTCCCAAATGGGTTATCTCTAACTTCATAATAAAACTATTCCCTTTCTTCAACATGCTGTTTGAGTGCAGTAATTATTCTATTGACACAGTGTCAGGAAAGCATGTGTCAGGCCAAGGTAAATAAGGATAGTACATATGTCTGGAAGCTGTTATTTCAGCCTTTCGGCAGACTCAGACTCATTTCCGTATCCTTTGACATCTGGGTCACCACCACAAAGTTTTTCAGCACAAGTGCAATAATTATAACCTTATGACTAGCTTTCTTAGCTCATCTCCACTCCTTTTGCATCTCCCACGGAGTAGAAAACACTTTTCCCCACCATCTGGGCATCTCTCTAGTACAAGGAAGGTCATCGGCAGCGAGAGATGCCAGGGTAGCCAGCTGCTCTGCTGGCCTCCTTCCCCGGGGTCTCAGTATGGGAGCCATTATCAATGGAACGGTGCAAACTAATAATCCTTGATTTTGGCAAATAGCCCAGGGGCAGCCAGCTGGGATGGGTTAAAGTGTCCTGAGGTTCTTTCCAGCTACTCTGGGAGCTGTGCAGGGCAGTGCACAGAACTGGGTTAATGTGTTTGTCCCCTAGTGACTCCTTCTGACTCTCCTGTCTCTCACAGCAAGGGGAAACACATGCCTTAACTAATAATAAAACAGAGCTGAGCATGTGCCAAGTATCAAACAGCTGGGGCTCTCTGGTCAGCCATTAGCCAGCCCAGACACTGCATCACCTCAAGTCTTCAAATGAAAAAAAGGTGGATAAAAAAACAACTTCCAAATCAACTGAAAAGGAAACCGCAAAAAAACAACCCAACCCAACCAACAAAATCCATCCATTTGTATGGATACATAGAGCATTAGTGTAAATGTGTATCCTCTTGTCAAGTTTATCGTGATATAGCTTTGATTTCCAAACAAACAAAAAACATCACGTTCTTCAAAAAAAAGGGACTAAAAACATTCCCTCTGCCTAAAAGGAGGCAGAGGGAATCTCTCCAAGAATGCTTGCATCTACCTCCAAAGCAGCTTAAAACACAGGCAGTGCTCTTGGCTGACTTTCAGCACGGGAAAAAAAATAAGGGCATATTTCTCCTCCAAAAGTAGCGATCTTGACAACATTCTCACAATGTCATATTTCATTACCAGTTTAACAGAGGAAAGATCTTGTTTGAAAAGAAATCAGAAGTCTTTATAAATGAACAGCATACTTTAGGAAGCAGAGTGAGACACTATGTGTGCAAAATTAATTCAACTTGTATTCTGATTAAGGAAGAATCCAGGCTTTGTAGCGCTTGTGCATAACACATTTTAATTTAGATTATATTAGGGATTGCGTGCAAAACTTGCAACTTAAAATTCCTGCTGCTAGAAAATTTCATCTGTAATTTCTGGCAGTCTGCACCAAGGGCTCTTCTGCTAATATTTCAGAGCAGCGAACTAAAGGCAAGGCAATTTCACACACATTCACACACAGAACCAACCTCACCGTTCACAAATGAAATTAACCTTTCTGCTATTTGCAATTTGTTATCAGAACACTTTAAATGTGACTCTCTTTGACAATGCCTTCAAGAAAGATGCAGGTTCATAAATGTAAAAGACATTTATTATTTTAACAAGTATATGTTTTTCTGAAATTAAAGATAAAACCGAATGATGTCAGACAGACCCTGTTTGAAATTATAAGTTCTTTCTCCCACTTAAAAAAAAAAAGCATTGCTTTGTAACATTTAAGGGCTTGAAAATGTTATCCACATTAAGTTGCTCCTTCTGCCTCATCATGTATATTACAAAGTTGGGGTTCTGTCAGTAGTTTTAATTAGTTTCTTTTCCTGGCTGAATCATAGAATGGTTTGGGTTGGAAGGGACCTTTAAGATCATATAGCTCCAACCCCTTGCTATAAGCAGGAACACCTCCCTCTAGACCAGATTGCTCAAAGCCCCATCCAGCCTGGCCTTGAATGCTTCCAGGGAGGGGACATCCACAGCCTCCCTGGGCAACTTGTTCCAGTGTCTCACCACCCTCTCAGTAAAGAATTTCTTTCTAATATCTAGTCTAAATCTACCCTCTTCCAGTCTAAAACTATTTCCCCTCATCCTGTTGCTTCATTCCCTTATAAGGCCCTCCCCAGCTTTCCTGTTAGGCCCCCCTTCAGAAACTGGAAGGCTGCTATAAAGTCCTCCCAGAGCCTTCTCTCTCAGCCTGTCCTCGTAGGGGAGGTGTTCCAGTTCTCTGATCATCTTCATGGCCTGTGGGCTGAACAGTGGTAGAGCGTTGGTTCTCATTTCAAGGACACATGCTAGTTTTACTCTCAACATATTCTAGCATAGTTTTCCAAACTAAAAAAGAAACCTAAACCCAAATGCCTCAACTAAACCCTGATAAAGTACATGAGAGAAAACGTATAGGAAAAATACTGGAGACTTCTCAGAGAAACCACCCTCTCACCTGCCATACCACAACTGAAATTAGTCATCCTGTCCTCCCTAAGCAAAATAAACGCCTGGCAAAAATAGGACAATGGGTACCATCAGGAACATTACAGAGCAGCTCGTGGGAAACACCACTGAATAACCCACATATTGCTCACTCGGGAGAAGAAGTAGTTATGGAGCAGAATTACAAAGCTCATGAATTTTACAGAGGGGGTACATGGGCAGATTCTGGGGGCTCTGTTTCATAACACAAACCTGAGAAACATTTAGTAAATTAAATAACAAGGCTGTAAATGAAGAACAGGTAGGAGGAAGCACAACTTAATTGCATTGAGCAATTACTCCCATGGAATTCTCTGTTACCTAAAACTTAACTGAAGCAAAACCTTCCCAGAATTAAATTATAAATAACTAAATAAGTAAAGATTCACAAAAACACACGCACAAAACATGTAACAGTCTCTGCACAACACAAGCATTCAAAGCCATAAAACAGGAGGCAGGGCTGCTAAGGTCATCTATTATTAAAATTGTCTGGCACTTCCTATTACAGCACCCGGGTTGTCAGACGTTTTTAGCTTTTGCCAATCATTAACAGTTTGGACTGAAATTTTACACACCAAATATCTGCCCGAGGCCGAAATGCTCTGGAAAATTTTCTCCCGAACAATTGAACTGCTGTGCAAATGGAGTCAAAGTACTCTTTTTTTATTATTTCATGTTAAAAAATCCAGTGCTCTGTCTCAGCATGTGAAGCCCCTCCAGACTTTGGATGGAAGATGCCATTTTTCAGTATTCACACTAGAGCAGTAAGATTTGCTATTCTTTTTAAGCTTTACCCAAAATTGAAGCAAATTATGCCTTTGAATAAAATGATACTCAGTCTGAAAAAATAGATCTATTTTTGTCTCTGACAGCTGAAACCACAAAAGATTATATATTCCCTGCATTATGTTGGATTACGTTTGAGCCTCTGCTCAACCACCAAGGAAAGAGTTAAAGCAGAAAGTTCTCAGCTATTGTTAACGTTTGAAATGATCTTTTTTCAAAACTTGAGACCTCAAGTTGCCTTCTGCTTTGGTGTTCTTTCTGCTTTCTGTCTGCAAAGTTTCCAGCGTAGCCAGAGAGGACAAATCTAACCCTGTGACACTTGCTGAGATCAGAGTGGTTAAATCAGAACATTGTCTGAGCAGCTTGATTCTTCTAAAAGCCTGTCAGGTCTGGAGCAGCTAATTGGGTCTTGCCCCATATGTTCTTCCTGTGATTTTCCAGCAGCTGAACATGGAGAGCATCACAGCTAGCAAGCAGATTTTTCTGAAGTTTCGCTGCTCTTTTCTTTCTCCTCATCTATGAGTGAAATATCTTTTATGCCTGTCTTAGAAGAGGTTTGCAAAGTTCTAGAATGTTGGCTTTTATCACACTTCTTTATTTGAAACATCTCCACTCTACAGCAGTTTTGAAGGGAAAAAAACTTCTCAGCCTGTAACCTAGAGGAGGATGTATCCCAACCAGAGTGCATCTGAACCAGCTGCCAGCTCACTACCCAGCCCATTTCTCAAGGGAGACAGAAAGAGCTTTTCAAGCAAACAATGTGAACCCAACGGCTAATGGAAGTTTCTGGGATGCTTACCACTACCAAAGAGAGAGCAGATCAGGGATTACTGTACCACTTAACCTCCTCTGCCCTCCTCTTTGGCAGAAGCAACTCACCTCCCTGTATAGCTCTACGATGGATGCAGAAGGAATGTGAGAGGTTGGTGGTAAGAGGGGAGAGAAGGGATGGTGACTAGCTGGCACTGGTGAAATGTCACCTGAGTACTGCATCCAGATGTGCAGTCCTCAGTACAGGAGAGACATAGACCTGTTGGAGTGTGATCAGAAGAGGGCCACAAAAGCGATCCAAGGGATGGAGCACCTTTACTACGAGGACAGACTGAGAGAGCTGGGGCTGTGCAGCCTGGAGTAGGCTCTAGGGAAACTTGAGAGTTGCCCTTCATTTTCTAAAGGGTCACTGTAAGAAGGGGACAGATTCTTTAGTAGGGATATAAGGAAAACATGTTTTACAATAAGGATGGTAAGGCACTAGAACAGGGTGCCCGGAGAGGTGGTTGATTCCCCATGCCTGGAGATATCAATGCCAGGCTGGACAGGGTTTTGAGCACCTGACCTACATGTAGGTGTCCCTGCTCACTGCAGGGGAGATAGATCAGATGACCTTTAAAGGTCCCTTCCAACTCAAACACTGGAAGAAAATGGGGCAAATGGCATCCATCTGGGACAGCTGAATTTACCAGAGACTTGGGATTGGTTTTGTTTTCTTCTGTTCTGTTATCGTTGGTGGCTTTTTTTTTTTTTTTTTTTTTTTTCCTGGGGCTCTGGGCTTAACAAGGGCTGCTAATCAGCCACACATGCCTGCTCTTAACCACCAATGCAAGGCAGGTGAATTTTCAGCCTTTCACATTTAGGGAGCTTTATAGCTTCTTTGCACTGCTGAAATGAGACAGAAGGACCAGGTTAGGAAAGGTCCTTTCAAAGTCTAGGATGCTTACCCTAAAACCAAATGATAAATTTGCAGCTAGGAAAGGTTTCTGACTGGCTGCCTTGGTCCCTGGGTGCCATCACAGACGGGATTTATGTTTCATACCATTTACTGTAGTTCCAGATATTTAAATCAGGAACGTACTCATCCAAGCTTCACAGGGAAGTATACTACTTCAGATAGAATTATGGCCAGCATCTTTATGTTTTGTTGTCATTTAGGCATTAAACAGCTCCATGCTGCCTTGCATAATTCTCAAAACAGTCAGGTTGCTCAGATTAAATGCCAGTCTCACATTATGAAACAGGCTGTGTTCCTGAGAATTAAATCATAAAATAACGACAGACTTAGGTTAGGAATGCATATCTACTATTTTTGTTCTCACCTTTTTTTTTTTTTTCATTTCTAGATTATCGTTTTTGTGTTATCAGGAACAGCCAAAGTCATGGTACCCCTCAGAACACGAACCGACGTTATTTGGAATCATGAGTGAGAGACAGCACATCCATCAAAAAAACACCCAAAGTGGCTGAAGTAATGCAAAACCTCTCCCAATTTATCTCCCACTTTATAAATCTGACTACACTTGTCTCAATCTTTTTCCCTAGGGCTTTTTAAATTTCAACAGAATTCTCATTCATGTTGTGAACTGAATATGAAAAAGCAAAGTAACCAAACCAATGCTCAGCAAAGCTAAAACGTATAGTAACACTGATTTGAAAGGTGAGCAAACCAGAACTTATTAGCATGATTTTCTAAGAAACAGAGTAGAAAAAAATAGAGTGCTGCTTCAAGAGAGAAAGACAGAATCTCACATATCTTGAAAAGGAAAAAGAGACATAAAAGAGATACGACTGATACAAGCACAGATTAAAATGTAATGCACAGCAACTCTTTTCTTTGACATTCCTCTTTGAACACAGTCTATCACAGAACAGAATATTCTAAAATAAATACTTTGGACTGAGCTTTGCATCCAGTTTCACCAGTGCGACTAGCATGATTGTATCAGGGTCCCAGATGGCAAGGATGAAAACAGAAACTCATAATGGAATGAGAAACAAGAATCTTTTGGTGAGAGCATATTCCCCATAGAGTGCCACGTAGGTATAAAGAACATTTAAATAATACTGGCCCACGATCCTCTCAAAAGCTGGGAGCACATTTATTCAATTACAAAAACCCAGCTGCAGTTTAAAAAATATACTTGATCCTTGTGTAAAACCCTTCAGCATTTTCTTACAGAGAAAAGATCTCCAGATGTTATTTTTACAGTTCATCTTAAGTAAATGTATGTGTTTAGTTAAACATGCTTAAACGAAAGAGCTACCTTAGAGAACAATGATGAAATGCTTGACTTGTTTTATGGACCAACTGTCAAACCCTTGTTTATGAACATCTGGCTAGGAAGGTGATTTAAAAAGTTTTTCTATCAGTAAATAACAGCACAGTAAGCGCTTTCAGTTATAGTTGCAGGCATCTCTAAATTCTAAATGCAATTAGTGGGGAAATGGCATAGAAGTGTATGTCTGAAGTCACGTTCAGCTTATCCATGCACGTAAAACATTCATTCTACAGCATCACTAACGTGTAACCTCTTGCAACTTCTTAATTAACAGAATACAAGGGACGTGTGGGTTCAACCCCCCCCTACAAGCTGCAAATGAATGCAAGGCTGTCTCTGTTGACTGCTCTTCAAAAAAGTCCATGCATCCCCTTGACCACTTCTCAGCAGCCACCACAGCCCAGATTTGGCCACCCAGCCTTTACCCACACCCCCATACCTGTTCCCTTCATCTTCGTCACACAGGTCCAGCAGGAGATTCTGGGAGTAGGGAACCTCATCCATCCTCTGCCCACATCCATCTGCTTCTTAGCAGAGTTTCTGCAGTTTCCCATGAACACAACAGCTTGCAAGGGCCTAAATGCCACGGCAACATTCCTAATTCAAAGGCTGATATCATCTAAAATCTACAAGGCAAGGCTGAGCTCAAGCAAATTGAATTTTTCTCTCCTTCTTCCTGTCTTGCAACAGTATGACAACACTGAGACGACACAATCCAGAAGCACTTTCTGTAATTCAATTCTAGTTTTGAAGCAAAAGTCTACTTTCATCCCAGGGTCTAATCTAATATTAGGAATGATGGGCTTTTTTGTGAGGAACTTCTTTGTTCACTGAGAAATAACACAGCAGCTTTCTTGTAGAAATTCATTTTCAACCTCAGCTATAAAGCAGATAATGCCAATCCAAGACTTCACTTTAGACAGAGACTCACATGATCCATGCCAAAGGAAATGGTGGACTCACTGTCCCTGGAGGTTTTCAAGAAATATATAGATGAGGCACTGAGGGATATGAGTTAGAGGGCATGGTGGGGATGGGTTGATGATTGGACTAGACGTTCTTAGTGGTCTTTTCCAACCTCAAAGACTCTTTGATTATATGATTATATGATCTAACCATGACACCTCTGACAGGAATATTTTCACCCTTGGATCCTCTGTGGAAAGGGTAGAAGACCCAGTAGAGTGATTCAGCTCACCCACAGTAATTTCTGCATTCCCAAAGGAGTTTTATTTCTCTCTCTATAAAGTACCAGGAAGCTAATGCTCTCAAACTTCTTTTTTTTGTCATTCTGTTCCACATCCAATAATAAAAAAGCAGAGCCTTGTACATACTTCTTTGCTATAAGGAAACAGCTAGGAAATTGCTGGAGAGACTAATTAAATCAACACAACAACAAGCAGGAATTAATTTTTTCTTGGTAGTGTTGTGGTTTAAACCAGCAGACAATTAAGCATCATACAGCTGTTCACTTTCTCCTCCCTCCTAGTAGCATGGGGGAGAGAATCCAAAATTAGAAAGGGTAAAACCTGTGGTTGAGTTAAAGACAGTTTAGTAGGTCAGAAAAAGAAAGGGGATAATAATAATGAGAATATACAAAACAAGTGATGCACAATATTATTGCTTGCCACCTGACAACAGATGCCCAGACAGTCTCTGAGCAGCTGCTGACCCTAAATTAATTCCCGCCCAGTTTTGTAGTTCCACGTGATGCCATATTATATGGAACATCCCTTTGGTCAGTTTAGGTCAGCTGCTCTTGTTCTGTGTCCTCTCAGCTCCTTGTGAACCTTCAACCCTCTCAATAGCAGAGCAGTGTGAGAAGCTGAAATGTCCTAGGCTCTGTAAGCGCAGCTCAGCAAAAGCTAAAACACTGGTGTCTTATCAACACTGTTTCTCTCCTGAATCCAAAGATGGTGCCATACCAGCTGCTATGAAGAAAACTTTATCCCTGCTGAAACCAGAACAGGTGAAAAACTTACTGGGAAGTAACTTAGAAAGACCAATCTTCGTTTGGTTAAGTCACAATAGAAAAAATACTTATCATTCTGAGTTGTTGCGCATATAAGCAACTGACAAGACATTTCTGACAAGGATAGGATGATAGGATGCTCAGACATGTCTAAAACATTTTAGAGTTCCATCATGTGAAAACTTTGAAAAAGCCATTGACCAGAAATCTGTTGCAAGGGACATTGTGAAAAATGTGTCATATTTAAATGGAACAGTAGTCTATTTTGAATGAAGCAAGGGCACGTGTATGAGCCAATGAGACCCATCTGAGGGTCTTGAGGGAACTGGTGGGTAATACACTATCCATCACATCTGAAAATTTGTGGCAATACAAGTGAAATTCCCAGTGACTGAAAAAGGGGAAACAGCCCTCATTTTTAGGAAGGAAAAAATGAAGACTGAAGGAACAACAGTCCACTCAGTTTCACCTCTGTGCCTGGCAACATCATGGAGCACATCCTCCTGGAATCTATGCTAAGGCACACAGACAGCAATGAGGTGAAGGGTGACAGCCAACATGGCTTCACTAAGTACAAACCATTCTTGAAAAACCTGGTGGTCTTTTCTATGATGAAGTTACAAGTGAATAAGCATCTGATGTAATCTACCTAGAATCGTGCAAAGCACTTGACACTGTTCCTCACCCGGAGTACTGCATCCAGGCCTGGGGCCCCCAGCACAAGAAAGACTGTTAGACAGGTTTCAGAGGAGGGCTGCAAGGAAGATCAGAAGGCTGCAGCACTTCTCCTGTGAAGACAGGCTAAGAGAGTAGAGGTTGTTCAGCGTGAAAAACAGAAGGTTCCAGGGAGACCTTGTAGTGGCTTTTCAGTACCTAAGGAAGGCCTATAGGGAAGATGGAGAGGGACTCTGCAGGGAGTGTAGAGATATTACAAGGAGTAATGGCTTTAAACTGAAAGAGGGTAGATTTATAGTAGGTATTAGAAAGAAATTAAGTACTATGAGAGTAATGAGGCACTGTAGCAGGCTGCAAATAGAAGTTGTGGATTCCCCATTCCTGGAAGTGTTTAGTTGGATGGGGCTTTGAGAAATCTGATCTAGTGGAAGGTGTTCATGCCCATGGAAAGGAGCTGGACTAGATGACCTTTAAGGCCCCTCCCAGCCAAACCATTCTATTATTCTATGATTTAGGAGATAGTGAAGAGAAGCTGGAGCTTTTAAAAGCTTATAAAGGATGTGGTTAAAATCATAAGAAAAATAAGCATGACAGCACATTTGCTTCAATTTGACTAGTTCGCATAGGAGAGATTAATGGCTAAGAGGCACAAAACAAGAATAAAGAAATAAGAGTCTCTGGTGTATAAAACTTGCTTAAATGGTATTTTTGCCCTTAGAAGAATACTATGCCTCTTACACAAGAGATCATTTCCTTACAGCCATAAACTGGCCATTAACCTGTGGGTCTGGATTTAAAAGGCTACTTTAATAATAATGTCACATGGTTGCGACTGTACTGCTATAACTGAGGTTTAGGGCAAGAAAAGGTTTATGGGCCAACCAGTAGAGCCAGAAGAAAACAGACAGCTGCATGTCCAGGACTGAGGTAAAAGCAGTGAACTTCCAACCTAAATACAAGGAGAGAGCACTTCCTTTGAGTTTAATTTGATATATTAAGTCAAGCAGACCAAAAATCAGGTTGTCACCTATGAAAGAGAACAGAATATTAACATGGAAGTGGTGACAAGGGGGTTATTCTGCAGTGTGAAGAAATAGATAGGTAAGTCTGTGGAAGATGAGAAGATTAATAAAGGGAGGAAAATTATAATGTGTTGCAAAAACTACTCCCTCCTTTGAAATTCACCTTTTTTTACCATCTGCTATAATTAAAATTTTAGTCCCCTGGTTGTCTCAGACCATTGAAGGGCTGATGTATTTTTTTCCAGCTACACGAGTTGAAGCAATATAACTTCTACCCACAAATTTCGACTTACACAGATGGCACACAACCATACTGCCGGCTGCAAAAAATGTGCAGTGTCCGCTTTCCTGCACATTAAACAGAAGTATATTGGAGAACCTTAGTGTGACCCTGCCTCTTTTCCTCCCCTTTGTAATCCTTGACGCTTGATTTGTTATCTGCAAACAGTCCCTAAGGTCAAGGCAGCATAGGCTGCATGTGGGCCTGGGCATTAAATGAGAAGGTTAATTATATGTGATGGAAAAGACTTTGTTTGTTTGTTTTCTCTTTTTTTTTTTTTTTTTCTATTCTAAGAATAGATGAAGTCTGGTATTTTACAGCCAGGTTCATTTTTCTTTATTTTACTCACACAGCATAAAAAAAAAAATATCTCTTATTCCTGCTGGCTCTGCAGGCTTGCACAAGTGCAAGAAGGTAGCTGGGTTCTGTTCTGTTCTGAATTATTGATGGGGGGGCTCCCTCTGCATAACCCTAGGATCCTTCTCTCCTCCTATGATCATTTCTGGAACTCCGGGGGGGACATGGATGGCTCTGGTCACAACATTTGGCTAGTGACATGTTACTACTCGATTTTACTGATGCCTGGGAGAAAACATGTTTGTTACCCTTTAAATCCCCAAACAGGTTTGCAGAGACAGTACTGGAAAATCTGTAAACTCTATTTATAAGCAGCCATTAAGCAACTTGGAGTTCCCTGATATTTCCAATCTATAACACAACCATAAAAGAAAATCGTGACAGCTTGTCATCTTTCGATCATAAAAACATGGCAAGCAATAAAGAAGGCCTCAGGAGGACTTCTTTAGTTCAAGCTTACTATATACATATGTGGATGAAGCACTAAACACAGTATCACTAGGCTACAGACAAAAGAAAACTTGGAAGTACAACAAATAACAGATCATGTAATCAAGTCTAGTGAGATGTGACTGTTATGCAACAGGGCCCACAGAGGCCAGATATCATGCTGCATCTGCACATGAAATAATTGAGCTAAGACAAGGCAAACAAATGAGAAAACATGAAACAAACAAAAAGAAGCAAAAAAAGAAGAAGAAGAAAAAAAAAACTGTCTTGTAATTTGAACAGCACTTAGAAAATACCACCAGATCAACAACCTGATGCCTGTGAGCACCAAGAGGGAAAATGATAGTAAATTCAATGCCTGGAATACACAGATGTGTGATAATATTTCTTCTATACAGTCCTTAGAATAACATGGTCCTTGTGAGGTAGCCAAAAGATCTAATGTTCCTCAGGGCATATGTGCTGTTTCAATATAATGCATTATTATATTAAATATATATATATTAATGTTTTGAAGATAGAAAACTAGAGACCAAGGAATGAGGAAGCAGGTAGGAATACTATCAAGGACTATCAAGGGGGATGCTGTAAGAAAGCCCTTCAGTGAGAACCTGAGGCTTCAAATCCCAGAATTTGAAGGATGGTTAAATCTCATGTCCCCAGAGAACTCAACTGTTGAGGTAAAACACAGGAAGAGAAGCAGTCCAAAAGGGAGACCAAATGGTTTATGTGAGTCATTGGCTATTATCACATTGTTTTCTTAGCACCGCACCTTTCTGTTTCTAAGGCTTGCACATGTGCAGAGACACATTCCACTCCATCAAGCAGTGCTGAAGCAGTTTGCTAAAGAGGAATGAATATATTATGAGATCCTTTATGGAGATACATCTTCCCTTTGGAAGCCCAGTCCTTACAACTTCTATTCACACAAAATAGTCCCGTGGCCTTCAATACAACAGTCTTTGTTGTGACTGTAACATGCAACACTGTTCTTGCAGAAGTGGACAGTTTGGGTTTGTTTTATCTTAATTCCAGATTATAAATTCCATTCAGACAACAACAACAACAACATCAAAAACAACAGAAATGCAGGCTGTTTGCTCTTTTTGAACAGAAAATATAGGACATGTTCCAAACCACACTTAGATTTAAAGCTCAAAATTAACACCTTGAATTGCAGCCAGAAATGATCTTAGCCTCAAAGCTGAAAGTCCTAACTCTTTGGAGTCAATAAATCAGCCTTGACAAGCCTGAACTGACTATGGTTTATTATAAAATCAGACTTCATTATCTGCTTGAGGTAATTAGACAAACCAGAACAAAGAGACACAAAGTTAAAAGGCAACATATGGAGGAAGAATTGGAAGAGACATTTTACTATACATAGGCTGGTGAATAACAAGAATGGACTTGTTTTTGAGATTTTTTTTCTTCATTCTGGCTAATAATGCAAAGGGATCCCTCAATATTTATCATAAGCAATTTATTAAACCAGTTACTCCTGGAGCTGTTCTGCTGCACTTTCCCACTCCCTGCTGCCTCCATGCAGCCCTGGTATTCAAGTACACCATCTGAGCTCTCTCATCTCACAACCCACAATCCTTTTCTGAGTTCCTAAGGGGTTATGAAAGTATTAAAAGCACAGTTAAAAAAACCCCAAAGGATGATGCTGCAGCATTGACTACATTAAGGGATAACAGCATTGTGCTTGGGTAGTAACACAGTCAATATTGAGATATTTAAAAGAGAAATGCAATCTTTTCACTTCTCTCTTGTTTTTCTTATTTTGGTGTTTATTATAATTTTAAGTAATATTTAATCTATTTTTGCTCCCGACTATTCTGGTGAATAAAGCTCAAGGACATTCTGAAATGTCATAAAAATACTTCTATAATGCATGATTAAAGTGACAAAATTGTTTTCAAAATACTCCAGAAAAGGTTTCAATGATTATTTCTGGAAAGGGCTCGGTCCTGCAAGTCTGAGTATAGTTCAAGTCCCAAAACAGGAGTTCCCAAGAGGAAGGCTACATAGATTTGAGATAGGCAGCTCAAAATGAGGAAAAACCTCAACACTGCAGTTGGTTGCAATATTCCATATTTAATTCTAGTAAAATTAACCATTTGCAACACAACTGTATCAAAGAGAACAAAATGAGCTAGAGAAACCTTTAACTCGCCCCCTCCATACACTGCAGTCTGGACAGTTCTCTTCCAAAACACAGCTCATGGTGCTGAATCTGTATAAAAGCGTATAACAAGCACATCTGTTCCTTCTTCCATTGTGCTGTCTCTTGTAAATGCTAGCAAAGCTCTTTCCTATCTTCTCTCTTCCCTTTTGCAGTCTTTCTCTACAAAATTACAGCAGCACAGCCACAGGGGAAGAGCAGGTAGAAAGAGTCATCCTGATTCTGATTTGTGCAATGGTTTGCCTCTTTGTCTCTGCCTGACTCCAAAAATCAGATAAAAGCGTTAAATTGTTTTTTCGCTTACCAACATAATACTGTGATGTCAAAGTACCTTATGGATACCACACAACAAGCAGCCAGCTTCCTAGTCACTGCTGCTTTTCATGCCAATCAGTATTATCCCATTGTTTCCACGCAATCCCTAACCTACCTGGTTTATCTAAGTGAAAGAAAACAGACTGCATGCAATTCGGGATGGGATTGACTTGTTAGTGCTCAGACACTGTTTAACTTATTGGAGCTATACATCTGAAAACCCTTCCTGAATGCAAATAACAAGTGTTGTAGACACCATGGTCAGGAGAAAGAGATTATTTGTAAAGGAAAATCACCTATTGCCAAAATAATAATTTTTTAAGGAAAAAAAAAAAACAAAAACATTTACAAGAGGAATGTGCAGATACAGGAATGGCAGATAAAGCTGCTCCTGTTATATGAACAGATGTATTAAATTCCTGAAGCCAAGCAACATATATTCTAATATTTAGGCAGAACACAATGTAAATACATGCTGGAGAGTCTTACAGCATATTTTATGTGTTAAGTTTAAACATCTTTCACCTCCATGTAGTGGCCTGCTTGCTACCCAGGGGCTAAGCTGTAAATACCAACCTAGCCCATGTAGGGCAAAGAAAGAGCTTGAGTAGGGAAGTAGAACTGATGCTATGGCCTGATTTGGAGTGAGTGCATTTAGACTCAAGTCTTATCCTCCCAAGGAAGTCTTCCTCTGCACCTTTCCTATCTGTGCCATCCTGATTTCTCCCAAGAGCATTCTGCATGTTGTGAGGTAGCAGCCCTCCTGGGACACCTGTGCCATCTCTTGCAGACAATCCACACAAGCAGTTCACAGTTTTGGCTTTGGGTAAGCAGGTAACATAGCCTTCATCTTGCCACCTGAACACACCACAGTGCTCAGCAAGCCTGCTTCCAACAGTCTGCCATTAGCAAGCCTTGTTTTCCACGTAAACCTATAACTTGGTATTCATACCTCATCTTTGATTAGTTAAAATGGTCAATTTTACTCTTTGTGTTGATTTCCACCCATGGTATCTCAGTTTTCCCATAAGGAAACTGTATCACACAGAGGTTATGCTGGATGCCCCATACTGGCCATGGAGCCTTAGATCCTTGGATAGGGCATGATGTGTGTGAAGGGGAAGTGCTGTGAACAAGCTGTGTTCCAGCAGAAGTGAACAGTCAACAGCAAACAGTTTCCAGCAGGCTCCTGGCTTACTTCATGCTTTGGGATGTTCATAATTACTCATGGGGATTTTTGTCTAGGATAAATAAACACATGGATAATGATGGGAAAAGAGGCTTTGAAAACTCAGAAAAAATGATGGGGAAAACTTCTGCAGAAACAAAATATTTCTGTGTTACTTCACTGGAACTTCAAACAAAAACCAGCAGATTTTTTTTTTATAATTACTAAAAAAAAATTAAAAATTATTCAAACAATATCACTTGAATCGTACATGTAGATCGGGATTTTGAAAGAGTTAATAGGGGTTATGCCAAACTGTAATCAGTCTGTTTTCCTGAACTGTTAACTAGACAAGGACAAAAGTATAGCAAAAAGTTCTGCAATCAAAAGGAATATTCCAATCCTCATACAGCACAAGCCTTGCACTTAGCATACACCACTATGGGCCCCTGTTCACCTCCTGGGTCTTCACTCAGGACAGCCTGTCCCTCAAATGATGCTAAAAAAGCACTATTTATCTTTAAGCACCAAGTAGATTTTAATCATTATCTTCAATCTTTGCCTTAATTAAGGTCTAATATAGAGTAGACACTTGAATGACCTAAGAGGCACACTTCACCCAGAGTAGTGTGTCAAAGGCCCTTAGAGTTTCTGCCACATTTTCTCTGGACACTGAATATCTCTCTCCATTTTCTGTTGTAAACTGACTGTGTTTGTTCCTAGCTCTTCAGTGTCCCCTGGTGTGAAGACTCCTTGAGTAACACTCACATGATAGGAAGGTGTGATTAACTCTGCAGGCGCTTTTCAGGTCAATGAAAAAAACCTACCTGGTACACTAATATATAATATTTCCTTAGAGATGTTCCCAGTGGAACTACATATTGGGATTCCCACATTACCTATTCTCTTTCACTCTTGCTGCTGTCCTGTGTCTTGACAATGGAAAAACACAGTTTTATTTGGGTACAGGCTCTACTGTAATCCTTCAGGTTATGTTTCACATTTCTTTATTATGATGGGTCATTCAGATAATTCAAACAGTATATCTTTTCACTGAAATGCACTGTCTCTGTAATGAAGACTATAACACTAAAGTATAGGAAGTAGAATATAGTTAGAGAAAATATGTGGTTTTCTTCAGAGTATGCTATATTACATTTCTCTGTCTTTATAGAATTGCCTATTAATGAAGCACACCGCATAAAACATGTTTGGAAGCCATTATATCTGAACCAAAAGTCTTCTGAAGATCTTGTAACTCCAGGGGTTTTTCAAAATCTATGGAACACTCTGAAGACATATTAAGATTTCTTATTTTTTCTTCTGCTACTGATTTCAAACCAATGCAGTGCTCAAAGCAAGGGTAAGTACATGGTACACCGCTGTGCCACTGGGCTGCTGAGTTCTTTCAGCAGCTACTTGTGGTCTTCGGCTTGCAGGAGTAGGGAAACATAAGTAAGGAGAGTGCCTTCACCAGCTGCTGTCTGCCTAGAAGCTTAAATCTGGAGTGTTTATTCAACAATAGTAGAAGCTCGAGGTTTTTTGTTTTTTTGTTCCTAGAAAAAGGGTACAACCTTCAGGTCATAGTACAAGTGGATTATTTAAAAAATTCTGTGGGCGACCCAGTAATCAATAAATAGGAGCTCAGTATTGATTACAGAAAAGGAATCGGTGTTTTGTTAGGCACGTCTTGGAAGCTTCAAGTTATGTGCTTACTGGCACATTGGTCCAGTGGCTTAGCAATGACGTGTGGAAAAAGAAAATCACTGTGTAATTGGACAGTACTAGTAAAGCAAAGAGAGGCTGCCTAGGTATGCACCAGCATCTCCAGTCCTTCAGTAGTGGAGATGTAAGAAGTATATGGACAAGATTTGGCAGTATTTTTTGGCCAGTTGACTTCTTAAATACTTCAGCACTGTTTATTGTACAGCCTCTCTTCTGAGTATAATCAAATATACCTTGATTTCCTACAAGATTTGATTGTGTTTCATTAATGTTACAAAAACAGCACCAAACCAGGATGATGAAGGATATGTTTACAATTTCAGTCAGAATACAATGATCTGCAGAAGACAATAATTCATTGAGCATGTCTCATCTGTTCTAGGTAAAAAGCCAGTGAAGCTTTACAGGCTTTTCCACGGCTAGGGGCAGACTGGTGAAGGAATTAATAAGACTCAGACCACTCTTTGTTTTTCTAAAGTAAACCTTGGGTTTTCTCCACTCCAGCGCATAGGAATCAGTGATCTCCTGAGCCACTGAAGTGAGTAGAAGAAGGAAATGCTGGTTGGCCCTGTGCTGCATCCAACACACTGAAAACTGCTTGGGACTAATTACAATCTGAGTATAGCGTTTGCTTTCCATTACTATCTTCATTCTTGAGAAAGACAGTCTGAATATTGTGTTTTCAAAGATCTGGAGGTCTTGAGATTACATAACTGTGGGTGAGATATTTAACCTACTGTTTTAGGATTTAAGAGTCAAGATTAATTTTTTTCCATTATCAAGAACTACTGCTGGGGGGGGCTTCAGGACTGTAAACACTTCTTGTCACAGGTGCCACTTCTGTAAGTGAAGTTTTGCTGAGTTATAACATCATTTGGATATACAGTTTCTAGTCTGGGGACTCCTGCTCTGTGAACTAACGCTTAAGAAAGAGCCCATTGAAGGGAAAAGCACTTTGGTTCTGACTTGCCTTTTACATCTCCCTGAGAAGTATCTGCTACTCAGCACTGTCAAAAGCACAGTCCTGAATGAGGTGATTTGATTGAAGCTGACAGATCCTATGTTCCACTGAAATCAGGACAAAAGACAAGTGTGTGGGGAAAGAAATGACAAATGGAAAAACAGAGCAGTTGATGTAAGTGTCTAATATTTCACAACCTCCAGTTTCTAAAAGACGTACGTCTGAGGCCATTAAAATGGTGTATAGTTTTCCTATACTTAGTAGTAAGTAGGATGTTAGGCTTTAAAGCTTACTAGTCTTCAACTTCACCAGAAGTTTGTAGAATTGGTCAAAGTGTAACTTGAGCAAAAACAATACTGTAGGCCACTGAAAATTTAATGTCCTGAGGCTGAGGCACGTTGGCAGGACTCAAATGGATGAAGTTGCCTTAATAATTATCCATAGGTAAGTAGAAGGCATCAGTTTTCAGGCATACTCTTGACTTGCAGGCAGAAGTATAACTTTCACCTTGTATGTCTGCACTTGAAGTTTGTGGGGTTTTCTTTTTCCTCCCGCAAGAGTGCAAACAGTACAAACAAGCAGCACAGACAACAGTCTTAAACAGCTCTGTAATTACCACTTATTTACCGTGTGTTTGCATTGGTGAACTGTAGAGTGAATACCCCCCAAAAGTAGAGTACCCACAGAAAATAATGAAGGTGGCCAATATATTTTTGTATGGCTTACCCAAATGACATAAAGACAACCAATAAATTAGGAAAGGCTCACCTGTCACTGGTGGTTGAGGCTCACCTAGAACTCCACAGGGGAAGGATCTCCAACTAAAGATTCTTCCCCAGTGTTGGTCAGCCCTTAAATGGGGTCTGGGAGAGGTGGAGCCAGACTCCACCACTTCCGGTCACACAGGTACATTGCCTTCACCTGTGCTCCTGTGGCTGACTCAGTGCTCACCTCAGGTGATTAATCAGTGGTTCAGGCCGTGATTCAGCAGTTCCCATATGTGAACTTTTTAATATATATAATCTTTGATCAATGAATGTTTAGATCCTCTAAGTCACTCTGGAGGAAAAGCCTCTCAGAACTGCTTCACGTTTTTTAGTGTAGTGGCTCATTAGCTTAAGGAAAACCAAACTGAACTGGAGAAGTAAATCATCATTTAGAATACAGGTGACCTGATGCCATTTGCTGGGACAAAAGACAGCATAAGGACACTGAACTCAGTAACACCAGAACTGCCTTTAAAAAGTCCTGGTTGGCCATAGGTCAGTAAGCTTTTCTGTTATTCCTAAAATGTAACAGAGCAGCAGAGTTAAGCATAGTTGAAAGACGTGCTTGAATCAGAGCTGCTGAGAGAAAAAGGTGCATACGTATCTCAGATACATGGAGTATAAACTATCCTTCCCCTCTGACCTGGACATGTTTCTCAAAGTCTCAAGTAGAGAAAAACTGCAGTTTTAAGGCCTGGCTGACTCAGAAGCAGCTCTAGTAACTTGGCCAAGACCAAGAAACTTTGGTCCAATATGCAGTTTGCTGGACAAATTTATAACCTGTTAAAGAAGGAGGTTTAAAATGAAAGGACTTTTCAGCCAAGGCTATTCCACGTCAGTCTTCAACACTTTAACTAATACGTTGTTAAACTACAGTTTATTGTATGAATTATGTATATATTGTGTATAAATGTATACATTAGTGTATATGGAATGCAGTAGCTAAATATTATGTAAGAAGACGAGCTTTCTGAAAAACAAAAAGTGCAAGCAGGCTACAATAGAAATAGATATTATACATCTATTAACAAGAATACATCTTTACAAATGAAAGGCTCTGGCATTTGCTCGGATCAAAAATCCAATTTTACAGTACTGGGAGATAAGGAATTGAATCGAGTGCAGATATCATCTAAACTGATATTAAAAGGTTAGCAGTGCTTAAAATTGATTAGTTAGCCAGAACAGATAGCCTACATTGCAGACTGCAGGAAGAGCATCAGACAGATGTTGCAGCAGCTTTAGTAGTAATTTTAACAAATTCTCAGGCTAGGCAAGAACTTTACAGCTTGTAAAGTGAGTAGCACAACTCTGTTACGATGCAGGCATCCCAGCATGTTACACAGAAGCAAAGTTAACGTCAGTTGAAAAAAAGCAGCAAACAATCCATAAACAGATTTAGTAGATCATATGGTCTCCATACCTAAGGGAAGAAAATTGCTCTGCCATTTAGGAATCAGGAACCAGGCTTGGAGGAAGAAAGGCTGTGACTGAAGTAGTGCTTTGGAAATTGAAATATCACAGAATAAAGAGATGTGTCAGGGTAAGGATGAGTACAACACACTGAATTTCAGACTACAGAAGGTTATAAAGGCACACACAGGGAAGATCACACATTCTCCAAGATCATTTTAAACTATTTATTGTTTTCCCAAGTGTCACCAAGGCAGGAAAATAAATTAATAAAATAAAAATACTTATTTTTAATGGCAGACAAACAGTTAGTGCTGGGACATGGGTGTTTCATTTTAATCTCCAAGACATGTCATAGATGACAGCAAAAACAGCAATATATGTCTGCTGAGGGAGATTATTTCATTGCTAGGATTAATAACAATGAAAAAATGAAAAAAATTCAGGAATGGATAAGGACTGGTTAGATATTTGGTCTAACATGGTGATGGAAACTGTTGCTGAATGCAGGTATAGTAAATATATTTATCAATATATCATAGCAAAAGAAGTCTATAAGTCTTTTCATGGTAAATTGTGGTGAAAATTATGGATTTGCCATGATGAAAATGTGTCAAAAAGTTATGAATCATGGGGAAATATAATGAAATGTCAAAGCACCTATTTACCTTGAAAAATACAAGAGAGAGGAAAGGAAAGGAGAGGGAAAAAAAGGGAAAGAGAAAGGAAAAGGGAAAACAAGGTATTTCTGTGGAGAAAGCAGATAGCATATCACTAATTAGTATTTATTACTTACGTCACCGTTCATATATTCAAAATGCTGAACAAATACCAACTGACCTGTACGACACTCCTCCAATACATAATATACAAATTATGGAAATTACAGTAGGGAGCTGGCAATGAAATAAAATCCATGGGATCCTTCCTTATGGGGAAAAGCATTGCAGAGAAGACAAAGCTGCCTTATATGGACTGTTTAGTATACACCTGAGGACACAGTTTACACCAAAACATGGAGAGAGAAGAAGAAGGAAAGACAAAAAGGTGGGA